>OZ014520.1:30318949-32718949 GCA_963966055.1 Lathyrus aphaca
TGTTTAACCGCAATAAGGGACATTTCAATGTTAATGAGATCATGGATCACAATGAAGGGAGACCGAGGGGATCCTATCGGGTAGAACTTGATAACAATTGGTGCGACTGTGGAAAATTTCAAGCCTTTCGCATGCCTTGCTCCCATGTCATAGCGGCATGTTCGAAGGTTCGGCTGGACCCTTCAGACTTACTATCCCCTGTTTACCAAGTGCACAATCTTTGCAACGTCTACAACAAAAGCTTTCCGGTTGTTGCAAATGAGGACTAATGGCCCTCCTACAACGGGGAAATAGTCTGGCACAATGAGAACATGCGAAGAAAGAAAAAAGGGCGTCCTAACAGCACGCGTATTCGCACCGAAATGGATACGGCGAATAAGATGGTGAGACTGTGTAGTTCATGTCGTCAGCCCGGTCACAATCGTAAAAAAATGTCCCAACGTTGGACCAAGCTCAACATCGTAAATTAAATCATTGTAACCGTATTTATTTTAAATGGAAACCTAGTTCGTTTCATTCATATCAGTAAAATCATACAACCACAAACACGAACATACATAAATAAAACAAGGAAATACATGATTCGGAAAATGACCGTACATAAATACAACGGAAAAATACATAAATTCAAACATGACCATACATAAATAGAACAACTGCAACATTCAACAAATCTAGCCTATCAGAACCATCAGGACAACTTCACCTCCGCCTAGCATCATCGAAAGAACGCCTGCATCATTGACATTTTTTCTCCATTTCGTCACACCAGACTCCACAACCCGCTTCTCAATTTTAATTATCTTTTCTTTGTGGCCGATCTCTCCTTCTAACCAGCGGGTTAATTCTCTGTGCAAGTGTTCCAAAGTTTGGGGGTTCCATAACAGCATCTTCAGAGGAGGCTTTGTTGCTGAGAAAAACACTAAAGCATTTTTCTTCAAAATATCAAATTTTGGAAGCGGTTCTTCTGATGTTGAGGAAAACGGTGTCGATGCATAACTAGATGGACGGGGAGAAGCCATGTTGTGAGAGAGGGAGATTGAAAGGAATGAATTTTTAGGGTTTCTAAGGAAGGAGTGAGATAAATCTGATGTTTATGAGTGAGGCATACATGTTTATGAGTGAGACATATATATAGTAAAAAAATTGGTAACCCTAAACAACCTTAAACATGCAACATTCCATTTGGCGAATGCATGCATGCAATTACAACTCATTCGCCAAATGGAATGGCGAATTAGGCAAAAAAAAATTATGCTAGCCAATCCATTTGGCGAATTCAACATAATTTGCACTAGTTCTTCAATTCAAATGGCGAATGCGTTACCAAACTATGTTAGTTTGGTAATTTTTTTCAAAGTTATGTTATTTTGGAAATTTAGTTAATAAAGTATGTTATATTAAAAAAAAATTCTACATATTTTATTTTAATCAATAATTATTTTAATTTAAAGGATAAAAATTTTATTTGCAAATATTAATTATTCCTTTTTTTCCACCTTACGAGTCCCTTTTTCTATATATTTTAATACAATTAAATTTATATAATTAAATATATTTTAAATCATACAAAATTTATATTTTATACCGTATCAAATCTTACTGGTTAAGATCAAATAAGAATTAGTTAAATTGTGAACAAGTTAACCATATTTTGTTAGAATTAGTTACTGTAAGTTTGTTTATAAGTAGCACCTACTAGTTGTATGCAAGGCTTGTATTCACTTTACTAATCAATCGACTTTACTAACCAATAGATGAATAATATGCTTAATTTCAAACGGAAAACCCAAATCATCTTTTTTAACTCATTGTCATTGACTTCAAAGTCGGATAAAAAAAATATTTACATAAGTATTTTATTTGTTCCTAACATAACATAACTATATCAAAATTGTGCATCACATGATTATCGGTAAGGTCTAAGGATATAAATAAATATCTATAAAGACGGATAGTATAATATTTATATCTGATCTATTGAATAAATATGATACTCATATTCATCTCATATCTGTGTTGATATCCGCTAAACGGATGATCCACGAGTTTTAAAGTATCTGTGAATATTTATAGATATTCATGAATAATTTTTTTTTTAATTTTCTTTTTTTTTTAACTTCTTTTAAAAACACAAATTTATTTTTACTTAACATTCATACAAATCTATCTTATTTTAACAACTAAATATTATCACATTAATTTTCTTCATTTTCAACAAAATATAATATTCATACATTTCATTTTTAACAACAAAAATATTGTGATGTGAATTATGATAAAAGAGCTGACAACAGATGAATTGAAAGAAAGACATCGGTTGAACATGAAAAATGGTTGGGTAGACTAATATTTAAGTAATTATTTATTTTATCCGCAAATATCTATTAAATTACCCGTCCCGTATCTGTGGCGGATTTTATTTACGGATATGAATATTTTTGTCATCCCTAACTAGTCATCATGTCTACATTTATTGATACTATACTTAATTGCTCCTTAATGTTGATTGGATCTCATTATGCGTACAAATCTAGAGGTACATTGAACCAAAAGGATCCTTTTCTCGTTGAAAAGTTCAAATATCTAGGATGCTGTCTCTTTGACCCGACCCCAAAAGATGAATGTTGTCTCTCAAAGGAATTACACTTTATATCTCCTTAACAAGATTGAAATGAGCCATTGCAGACTAGCCAATACCCTAACTGATCACATTCAAAAGCTTGGAGATGACCAAAGAAATGTGTGTATTTTGGCTATCAAAAGAGTCCATAAAGGGTTATAACCAATAAAGTACAGTTACATATTTGATACGAAGATATATCAATCATTAAAAATTTAGAATAAATATATTTAAAATACGTGGATAAAAAATTAAAATTAAATACTAGTTAAATAATTCTCTAATAAAAATCAGCTGAGTATGCAATATTTGATGATAATTTGTAAAAGAATTATGAGTACAAGAAAAGACGGATAAGGTTGGTAGAAAAGTAATTAAAGATAAAGTTTGATGCTTATTATAGAAAAATAAAAATAAAAGTGATAAAGTAATTAAAGCGGAAAAAAGAAGAATTAAAATTGAGAAAAATTAATTCATTCTAAAAATATGAATAGTCATGATAGTAATTAGTTATATTGGGCAACTTATATTCTGAATTTTTTTTTAAAATAAATAAATTTAAGTACTCCTTTAATACGTATTTGCAACATATCAAAATGTATCAGCTTACGTATTATATGGCATAGATTTTAAATATTTGTGATAACTCTCAATTTCGTAAAGATGAATTATACTCCATTAAAAAAAATAGGAGTTTAACTCCTAAATATTAAATTCAGCATTTGGACTGAGAATTTTAATTGACACTTCTTAATTAAAATTCCTTCGACAGTTGCTATTTGAATTAAATGAATCCTTTGTGATTTGCAAACAATCTATTGAGTTAGATCTAGGATTAATGATTTGCCCATTGATGTTAGTTTTGCAATTTTGGTTACAACTAGGTTTCAATATCTTACTCCACTTACACTATTTTTATGATCAAGAATCAAGGATGGGTTATCACTCAACCACAAAACATCAATAACAAGTTATATATGAATGCATGCCTGAGGCTCACATGTTGATCTAAGGTTAAATCTTAGAAGGAAAGAGTACACTTTGCCAAGTACTACAACAATATATGCAGATGACATAAAGGAGTTATATCAAGAGGTAGGTGTTTGTTTTGTGTGGACTTACTTCCTTGATGGTCAAAGCTTTTGTATCATTATTACTATGCCTCCTCCTGTAAAAGGTCTGACATCAGTTCATCACTGATCATGAACTGATTTATGATTAATTTGAATTTTACATTGGAAGCAATGATAGTGGAATCTTTAAACAATAAGGTGCAAGCATCAATCAATGCATGCAACAGAGGGTAATTTTAGGCATGCAAAGGCATATCAAAAATAAATATAGCATGCATGCACCAATTACAGCAACAATTGTTCAAGCAACCAGGCACCTTGCAGTGCTTGAATTCATGTGAATTCAAAGGCAACATACTGGGCATCTAAACCTGCCATACCATAGACCAAAACTGTGCAATAATTTTACTTTTTTTTTTCATGCTAAATAGTTAATAAACATATTGGAGTGTTTATCTATATTTGATGTTTTTAATAAGTGTCATGGGAACATATGCTACTAAAGATGAAAAGTAGTAATGTTTACTATCTAGCTCCATAAAGACGCCAGTGTGACAATTTATTTGGTTCAAAGTAGCTGGCAAACTATATTTAAAGAAAAGCTATTAGACTGATATTAGACAGATGCATCTCTCTACCTCTTGATCTAAACATACATACATCATTGATGATCCCCTCTTACCATTGCATTTGAGACAGCACTGCTTCCTGCATCAATTTCAAATTGTATTTTAGCTATTGATTCAGTGAAAAGAATTAAACTCTGTTGGTAGAATTCAATGTAGGAACAATGTGGAATTCATAGCACATGCCCTTGTCAGACCAGAAATTTCAAAATAAAAAATGCAACAGGAAACCTAAGTTTGTGCAGAGCTCAAAATCAGACATACCCTAATACTTGATTAGAATGCATCGTATTGGTGATCCCTCGGCACCAGCCAACCTAAGAGGTAAGCAGTGGACTGAGTATAATCCTGCTGGGACATCATCAAGCTTCAGGCTTTCAACAAGAATGATTTCCTGAAGTATTTGGAGTAGTTAGTTCATGCCATGTTGATTCTGGTTCTTATTCAAGTACCAACTTAAGCGTATTCAACGTTATACAAAGGAACATAAGAAATCACTATCAGTCTCATTTAAAATCGCACCTGTGTATCAACTAGTTAGTACACAATATCTTTCAAACAATCAAGTTTAATATTTTATCAGTAGAACAGGCATCAAATCAATCAACCCAACATTGATTGATGTAAAATCAAGACACCAGCAAATAAATATCAACGAATTGTCAATCAGTTTCAACAACTTCCAAAACAGTTCGAGTAGTATACTGTCAGAACTAAATACTTGACCAGTTTGAAAATTGAATTTTATAGTACACGTATCTTGAGTTTGACAGAGAGTATCTACTACGTGTGTGTTTGTTTCTCTGTTAACAAAAATTGAATATAAATGAGAATGATTTCGTAAAATTGATTGTAGTTAAAAGTGAATGGAATGTAATGCGGCTTATGTTCGGATACATTGACGTAATTGCGAGTCGAACAATAAACATGTGTAAAAATCAAATTTAGAGTCAAAAGCTACAAGTCCTAACTTCGATAGAATCAATTCTAAAGTCAAAATCAATTTCAAGCAACACGATCCACCCAAGCCCAAATATGTCAATCAATTTTATGTGTCTAGAATCACTTTTAGTTTATCTCTATTATGAATCCAAACACACTAACTCTATAGGTGGAAACAGCAAATGATGTTTATTGAAAACAAATACACAACGGATGAAAACTGAAGCTCTTCCTTAATTAGTGGGAATAATCAATTTTCTTAGCTCATAAAACAAACAAATTGGGATTACCGCTTTCACTTTTTGAAAATTATCCAAATCGAATTTTAATCATCAGCCACGGCTTCAACAAAAAAAAAATTACTCTTAAGAGTTCTGCTGATGAGGCATTCAAGGTTGATGATTGTGGTAATAATGGAATCAACTGGAAGAAGAAAAGTGATAATGAGGATCATGCACTTCAAGTTAGTAATTCTGATCAAGGGCAAAAGTCATCTTCAACTCAGTTGTCACTCACTTTGGAACAAATAGACAAATTTTAAAAACTTCTCGAGTCAACTCATTAGTGCTCTATAGCTCAAAAAGGTGTACTTTTTAGTGTCAGTCCCAATCATATTTGGACAGTAGATTCAATGGCTACTGGTCATATGACCGATGAATCTATATTTTTTCATCATATAGTCTCAGTGATGTTGTACAGGATAGAATGTTGGGCGGTTAAGAAACAGCACGAAGATAAAGTCAGTGTAGCATAGATGAGGATGTTGCGTTAGATGTGTGGTAAGACTAGACAAAATATGATTAGAAATAAGAATATTAGAGAGAGTATTGGGATAACACCTATTTAGAGAAGATGGTAGAAAATAAACTTAGATAGTTTGGATATGTAGAGAGAAGACCTGGAAAAAATGATTGGCAATGCTAAGGAGAATGGAAGACTATATTACTTTGACTTTGGAGATAAATATCTACGACCTTCCAAACGAATAAGTTCTAGCTTTGAATCTTTTTTTCGTTTAAATTACGATGACAACGGTATATTTTGACATTTACGATTAGGTCATCCTAGTTTTTGTTATTTAAAACAACTGTTTCTAAAATTATTTATTAATAAGAATTTATCTCTATTTAAGTGTGAAGCTTGTGAATTTGCAAAATATGTTCTCATTTTCCTATAAACCTTATAAAACTTCAAAACCTTTGTCTATTATTCACATTTGATGTTTGGGGCCCTAAGCATATGAGTACACTTTCTCTCAAAAAATAGTTTACTATATTTATAGATGACCATTCAAAATTAAGTTGGTGGTGTACTTGTTAAAGGAGAAATTTGATGTTTGTCAGGTTGTTAAGTATTTTTTAATATGGTACAAAATCAATTTCAAACAAATATTCAAGTTTTTAGAAGTGATAATGGCAAAGAATACTTCAACACTAATTTGAATGATTTTTTCCATAAAAATGGGATAGTGGCATCAAAGTTCATGTCCTAACACCCCCAATAAAACAGAGTTGTTGAAAGTAAAAACATTTATTAGAAGTAGGTTGTGCTTTACTTTTTACAAATAAGGTTCCAAATTATTTTTGACGTGAAGTTGTTTTCACTGCTTCGTATTTAATTAACAGAATATGCCTTCAAAGGTCCTTAATTTTCAAACTCCAATTAATATTTTCAAAGAATGCTTCCCTAGTTATAAATGATTTGCCTTTAAATATTTTTGAATGCACATCTTTTATTCATGAACACAAAAATGTTGGGAAACTTGAATGAGGTGCTATAAAATGTGGTTTTGTTGGATATTCTCTAACACACAAAAAGATATAAATGTTTTGATCCAAAGAAAAAAAAAAATGTTTGTAACTATGGATATAACATTTTTTTAAAACAAGTCTTATTTTAATGATATCATCTTCAAGGGGAATTTTATGGAAGAAGACTCGTTTCAAATTGACATAAATTTTTTCAATTCGTCTTTCTCAACATCACAAAATTCTGAGACTTGCACTTTGGCACCAACAACAAATAGTCATGATTCACCAACTGAACCCTACTCCTAACTATAAGTGAGGAACTTGGTGAATGGACCTCTACATTTTCTCATGAAAACAATAATGAGAATATTGAAGATGATGATATGATGAACTAATAAAAATGCCACATAATGATGAAACACTTATAGAAAATAGATTTGAAGGGGAAGATAAGATTTGGAAAGAAAGGTCTTTGTGAGAAAAATCACAAGGAGAGTGATGAGTCCGCATCCTAACACTATCATGAATCTAAGTTGGGGAATGATCAATCTCTTAAGAAAAACAAAGATAAATCTATTTCAGTGTCGGATAGTTGTATCATCTATCATGATATTGATCAACCAATAGCTATTAGAAAATCTGTTAGATCTTACACTAAATATCTTTTGTTCAATTTTATTTCCTACTCAAATTTGCCTTCATCATTATCTACTTTTACCTCACAATTGTATAGTGCTGAAATTCCAAAAAGTCCAAAAAGAATACAGGATGCTCTAAAAGTTCCGAAGTGGAGGGAAGTTGTACTTGAGAAGATAGGAGCATCTGAAAAGAACAAGACTTGGAGTGTTGTGACACTACTAGATGGTAAGAAGATTGCGGGACGCAAATGGGTGTTTACCGTAGAATACAATTCAGATTGCTTACTAAAGGTTTTACTCAAACCTAATGTATGCAAACTGGAGAATGCCTTGTATGAGTTAAAACATCCTTCTAGAGTTTGGTTTACAAAGTTCACAGTCCATGAAAAAACAGGGAAATATTATCACACATTGTTCACAAAGTTCTCCCACGACGGAAAATTTACTGCACTAATAGTCTATGTCATTGATATTGTTCTTACTGATATAGATGAAATGACTAGAGTAAAAGAGAAACTAACTACCAACTTTGAAATCAAGGATTTAGGATCCTTGAGATACTTTCTTGGTATGGAGGTTGCTGATCAAAGAAGGGAATCCTCGTTTCCCAACAAAAATATATTTTAGATCTCCTGAAAAAAACTGTAATGAGTAGTTGTAGACAAGCAGATACACTCATGGAACTTGGGAAAAAGGGGAAGTTCATGTGGACACCTGAATGTATCAAAGATTGATTGGTAAATTAATTTATTTGTCCCATAGTAGACCGAACATCACCTTCTCAATTAGTGTGGTAAGTCAATTTTTGCATTCTCCTTTTGAGGAATATCTTGAGGTTGTATATAGAATCCTAAGGTATTTGAAAGCTAATCAAAGAAAGGGCTTATTTTTTAAAAAAGAATAGTGAAAGGAATCTCTATATTCACGGATGTTGATTGGGCAAGATTAGTAACAAATCAAAGATCAATCTCTGGATATTGTATTTATGTTTAGGATAATCTTGTAACTTGGAGAAGTAAGAAACAAGAAGTGATAGCAAGAAGTAGTGCGGAGACCAAATATAGACTTATGGCTCAAGGTATTTGTGAAGGATTGTGGATCCACTGAGTTTTAGAAGAACTGAAATTAAAGATTGAACTTCCGCTGAAATTATACTCTGACAGTAAGGTAGCCATAAGTATAACTCATAATCTATTTCAACATGAAAGACCAAGCAAATTGAGATAGATCAAGCACATTGAAATTATACTCTGACAGTAAGGTAGCTATAAGTCTACTATTTATAACTTCAAGTTAACAAATTGCAGATATCCTTACCAAAAATTTTACTAGACTCACATTTGAGCATTTTGCAGGGGAAGTTAGGCATCATAAATATCTATGCATTAACTTGAAGGGGTGTTGGAGTAACCGTATAATTTCCCTATTTATTTATTTTCTATATTTGATCCTTTTTATTATAATAATACTCTCCTAGAATTTTGTTCTTCTAGAATATTTCTTTTTAATATGAAGTTGTAATTTCCCTATTTATACCAACTATTGTTGAAGAATAAAATATAATAATGTTCCCTATTCTCTAATAAAAACAACACATAAACTCTCAGAAATAAAAGACTCTTTCTTACCCTGTCTTTTAAAAACACAAGGTGGGATGAAATCAAGTAATCATAAGAAGCAACGGATAGGTAGTCAGTACCTACATGACATCACAGAAATATATGTCAGGCAACAAAATTGAGCCAAAAAAATAAGAACTGAAATAGAAATGAATTAGGGTGTGACATCTCTCGGCCAAACATACAATATGAAGATGTAAAAAATAGTACATTACAATGGTCTGGTAAAAAAGGGAGAGAGGGAGATCAAGGTGCAGAGTGATCTTATGAATCTACTTCACTTGCCATTATTATATTGAATACCAATAATTCTATGACTAATCTAATTCTTATGAATCTACTTCACCTTTTAAGATTCAGAAAGACTCTTCTACAGTTTATTGAACAAACTAATAGCAATTCTATCTACTAAGATGCAAATAAATAATGCAATAGAGGTAACATAAAGATGAGGTCAAATTAATTCAGAACACTAGTTGCTTACACAAGTACTCCCTCCGGTCACAATTATAAGAAAAAATAACTACTTTCACACTAATTAAGAAAGTTAGTTAAGTGTAATTAGTTTTCTTGATTTCATATATAATTAGAGTAAAATTTACTATAATGTCCTTAGTTATATTGGATGAATCAACTACCAACATTAAATGCTATTGAATTAAGTTAGGGATATACTAGTAATACAAGCATTAATTACTTTTAAAATTAATTATTTTTGCTTATAATAATGACCAAAATTTTAAGTCATTTTTTTGTTTACAATAGTGACTGGAGGGAGTAATTGAAAAATGTTGCCCTATATGCATCAACAAAATCAAATTATGGCTATTCAACTCGTTCATTGCAGAGCAAAAATATATTCTAATATCTATGTGGTTAATGGCGGATCATAGAGCTTGGTGGCCAACTCCCAAAGCTTTATACCATATATATATAAAGTCTCAAAAATAGCAAAATACACAAAATTAAAGATATATACCGCTAAAAATCAAAGTTCATAACTACCAATATAAAGTAAGTAACCAAAAAAATCAACAACAAAACCAAAGGGAACATCTAAAAGTTGGGGGCATATTTGAATTTTTACAAGAGCTTCCCTCTGTAGTAGTCACTACAGCTGTTGCTCACAAGTGCAACGCAGCAGGATTTAACGAGACACTTATGTGCAGCTATAGCGCCTGCTATGACTGATATTGACTATAGAGCCTAATATATCTTCATCTAATATATATATCGCATGATATGTATGAAACACCAATGAAGTCAGAGTCAAGAAAAAAATCTTAAAGTGAAGCAATTTACAAGTGCAAAACTAGACCTGGCCAAATAATGACAAAAGTAGTTGAAATACATAACATCAATTTATGCTTACCAACAAGTTTGATGTCGGTGTTTTCCACTAGCCATTTTGCTCCATCTACAGTGAACCCCACATAGTCTGAGTCAAATTCCTTCTGAAACATAAGCCGCCTGAAAGTTCAACAAGCTTTAGTTTCTGATCCGGCTTCAAATGAGCTAAGTTAAACATTATGAAATATTTTCAAGAACTCATCAACCATATAAGTGGATTATCAATGTAATTAAACAGTGGTCATAAAAACCCATAAATCATAACTAAGTGTTCCTCTTTCTTAACATCCACCACCATTTTAATAGGCTATTCATCATGGATAATGGGATCATGGCCGCTGATACCAGTACGATGAATAAGAATACAATTTGCTACACTCAGTTTCACATACAGGAATTGAAATGAACAGAAGAGCCATAAGTAGTTGAGACAAACACAAATTTTGTAACTTCGGGAATTTTTCTGATTGTATTTCACAGATGCTTACTTCAAATTTATTAAATTTGTTGCAACTATCAGCGCTGCAAATTAAATTGGTTTATAGAGTAAACAAAATGTTTTGATACTTCCTACAATAGTACCGATCGTTTAACATGTATTATTACACACATTACCTGTCGGTATTTAATGTTCGGAAGAGTACACGCTTTACACCCCTGGGGATATTTAATGACTTCATAACTTCAGCTGGAAAAGAAATACATATTTCCATTTGATCAACAATTGTTAAGAACAATGAAAAAATAGAAACAGAACTATAGTCCCGAGCTTTCCAAAATAGAATAACAACCCATTTAATTATAAGAAGAAAGAAACACTGAAATTTAGCAATTCATCAGAAAATTAGATTAAAATAGGCAAAATCTTCAAAAGTTGCCTCCGGACTATAGTGTACACTTCGAACATGTTTGTGTTGACTTATTTAATTTTATCAATTGTTATCAATTGATACAACCAACTAGTGAGACTCTTAGACTATGTTTGGATATCTTAAAATGAATGGCACGGAATGGAAATTGAGCGAGGCAGAAAAAAATTCACAAGCTAGATTATGCATACCAGTTATATTACTATTTCTTGGAACATCAACTAAAAGAGCCGGACCTACAAAAATTCATCACATAAACAAAACAAGCTTAATAAAACAAAAGCAAGTAAATAAAAAGAAGAATGGAAAATAAGATGCAACCATTGAGAACGTGCAAGTCGAGTGAATCAACATCAAATCCAGCATCGAAGTAGTGATCATAGAAGTGGCCAGGTGCATCAACATGAGTTCCGGTATGAGTCGGAAGTTTCATTTCAGAGTTATTAGCGATGGAACCGTTCTTCATACTCTTTGGAAGCCACAGGAATTGACCGATACCGTTTTTGGATTCAAACTCTGGCATGTCCGGGTGATACCTGTGAGTGATATCGAAGATTCTTCCGTTATCGTAAAGTTCGCGGCGAGGAGGAATGAGGACATCGTCGCCGATGGCCGTTGATGTGCAAATTGCCGCCATGAAAGCGAACGCTATCGCTTGGTAGTTCATTTTGGATTTGTTTGTTTTGTTTGATGTGAGTACTGTGTTCACTGATTTTATGTGAAATAAAATAGCAACAAGCTTTTTCTATTTCAACGGTCAAGATGCGTGCCCTACCAAACAGTCATACAGTCCTCAAGCCGAATAGAATCATAATTGATGGCAAAATTCTTTTTCAAAAGAATTTAACACGCATGTCCATAGTTATGATTTAATTTATTTATTTTTGAGGATGATATTTTCATTTACTTTAAAATCAAGAGTATAATAAATTAAAAATTTGGTTAATATCACTTTAGTCTAGCCCTCGTGAATTCTGATATTGTGAGACCTGATTAAATGGACTTTCATTTGGTAAATCTATTTATAGACAACAATATTTTTATTTGGTAGGTAATATTTTTCAGGTGGGGAATTATATTTTTCACAAGGTCAGACGAATTAATAATATAGGCTCTGATAGCGCAAAGTATAATTGCATTATTGTGAAAATATATGGTCTTTTATGTGTTTGTCTTATTTCCAAAAAGGTGAAACTCGGTGACCCAACAACAATGGATGAGGTTTGTTCTCATTGAAAAAGACTTAGGTTTGACTATGATGGATGCATGCATGAAGGTAAATCGAATATCTCTACTTTGACTAAATGAGAAGTGATACAAAAAAGATTTTTGAAGGTCGATGACAACATAAAACTCCACATCAAAGAACAATTGAGGAAGATTGCATATCCCGAAACCACCGACATGAAACCGTCTTCTCAACCGGTAAAAACAAAAGGTGCTTTGAAGAAAATTAAGCATGCACTGAATGACAACTCGACTACACGGTCTCCTTCATATTTTGAACACGTTGAAAAACTCTTTCTCGACTCATCGACTCCAAAATCTCAAAATAAGTGTTGTGAAATGAGTCTGCATTAGCAAACCCCCTCTAACGCCGCTTTCACCCAAGATTCCATTCATTGGCAAAATGTTGATTTTTATGCACTAATATGTTGATTATATCGTCAATGTTGAAAGGGACGATAATTGTGGTTACCAAGTCGTTTCAACTTTACTTGGTAAAGGAGAAGATAGTCATGCGCTTATTTGTCATCAACTTATCCAAGAGTTGAAGACGCATAAAAAATCATACATGCGGTTGTACGAAAGTAAAGAAAAATTTGATGCAGTTTATGAGTCTCTCGTTTCTTGCTTGAGCGGTCTGACACCAGAGTCAAAATGGATGAGCTTCTCGGATATGGGTCACCTAATTGCTTGTGCATATGATAGGGTGTGCATTAACCTGACACGTTATGGATTTTCGAAAACCTTTTTTCCACTCCGCACCGCACCATCCCAAAATTCAAATGATCCATCATGTGTATTGGATGGCTTTCAAAATCAAGTCATTTTAACTAGATCTGAAATTATAATGAGAGTTAATAAGTGTTCCATATTGAACTAGATCTTCTATAAATTTGGGTGTTCTTATTTTATACTTCACACAAACTCAAAATGTCTCAAATATATGAAATAAATTGCAAGTGTGTCCTACTTCGACGACTCTACACCCTGGAGGACGTTCAAACTCACCGATCTCACCTCCCTCGAATATATCCTATATGAAATTCATTATCTCCTACCTTAAGGAGACAAACGAATGGTTGTGAAACTCGAGTATCATTCTCCTTCAGTTGACAACGAAGGGAGCATTATGTTCAACAAATTTGAGCTCAAGACTTGAGCAGATGTTATGGTCATGTGGCGAACGTTTTTCGGTTTCGAAGAGAAAGTTCCGCTCGAGTTGGAAACAAAACTATGAAGAATGGTCGAAGATATTTTGGAGATTTGCAAGTGTCCACCAGAATATTGAAATGTAGTATTTAAATTTTTGTTGAAATCATCATTGTAATATTGTAATGTTCATTTTATGTTTGAAAAATTCATTTTGTGTTGAATCTGTTTATTTACTAAATTTATATCTCACATCTACTTCATCATACCTCCCACTTTATTATTTGTTTTTTTATTTTATTTTATTTAATTATTTATTTATTTTCTTATTATTATTATAATTAATTAATTAAATTTTATTTTAATTAATTAATTAGGTTAATTAGCCTTAGTCATATTAATTAAATAATTGGATTTTTTTCAATTGATTAATTAAAATATTTGATTCTAATTAACCTAAATAGTTAGTTCAAACCAAATTTAATTAATTAATTTAATATTTTTTTAATTGTCATATCCTTTGTACTCATGCACTCATGTTTGTTTGTTATTCTTGCCTACTTAGGATTATACCTATTATTACTATTATTCGTTTATTGTTTGATTAAAAATTAAAATTAAATGAATGATTATATTATTGTTAAGTATATTTTATATGTGTAAAAACTCTTGGTCCAAGGCCAAGTGAATTTTCCAAACTCTTTTCCTCCACTAATTTTGTATCAATGTGAATTAAATCTTTTATGAATTAAGCATAAAATTAAAAGCCTTTTCCTAACAAAATACAAAATAAGGGGATCCTTGGAGTCTCACATTTCTTGAATCCTCGAATGAATGATCTTGAGGCACACGTCTTGGGTTAATCGTTAATTTGTTCTTTCGTTTCTAAAACACTTAACATAAACTTGGACAAAATGAGGGACCGCTGGAGTCTAGTATTCCAGTGGAACCTTTGAACAATTAACTTTGAGGCACGCGTCTCATTCTTGTTGAATGTTCGTTGTCCATCAAACAAATTTCATAATACATTGAATGAAAAAGGTATTGTTGGGGTCTAGCATTCTGGTAATACCCCGATTAATTGGTTTTGAGGTTTTTCTCTCGTTCTCACCGAATATTTGCCATTCATCTTTTAAAAAACACTTAACACATCAAACCTAATTTATCTCCCCTGTGCGATTGAAATCTCTTTTTTTCAAGAGAGCATTGTTTAATCATTCCTAGTGCGTATACAGCAGTTAAGTCACCACTGTGAGCATGCACTTAAGAGAGCATTGTTTAACCATTAGAATGTGATCTAAACATGTGCTCAATCTATCAAACTTTAATCAATCAAACCATTTTCCACCAAAAGGACATTGTTTAGTTTGTTCTAATGTGAATACAAACAAACGCTTTAAGCCTCTAATTGTGAGCACAAACAACGTTTAACCGTTAGAGCACGATCTAAACACTTAAAGAAACTTCTTATTCGACGCAATTCGGACTTATACTTTCAATCATATCGATCATACAATTTTTAATCGAAAAGTATGTCGTGAAATAAAGTAAATAAGTAAATATGTTCCTCGATGGTCATACGAATTAGTCGACGACTACCAGCAAATACTGTACCAGAACTTCAGAGTGCCATGCTTTTTTTACTTCATATTGGCGTAGGCATACTCTTTTTTTTCTACAAAACAAATAAGAATCCTTTTTTTCTACAAATAAGAATCATTCATTAAAAACACCAACAAACATTCCCCCTGAACTACGAAACTTTGAGTTCCTCATTGTACCCGAGGATACGTAGGAGCGAGACCCGCAATATTGTCAAGCACCCTAATAAAAATCTTTTTGTGACTCGTTTTATTTTCCTTTTACATCTTTTATCATTCAAAGAAAACAATAACATTATCTAGCATTCAATCGTAAGTTTAACTAAAAGGTTCTCGTTGAGTACAACAGACGTGAGTGGTGATAATACCTTCCCTTTGCTAATTGACTCCCGAACCCGAATTTGGTTGCGACGACCATCTTCTTTTCCTTAAAGGTTTTATCAATATTTTACCTTTCCTTGTTTTGGAATATATAAATTTTGGTGGCGACTCTGTTCGAATCATTCCTTTCACGGTCATCACGAAGGATCGTATTTTTAAAGATGCGACAATGAAGAGGTCTTTTAACACATTATTTTCTCTCTAGCCACTAGTATAGGCAGGTATCTGGGAGTAGGGGTGGAAAAATGGGTTCGGCCAGATGGGCATGCCCGTTTTTCCCGTACTTATTTGTGGGACGGGTCATGGTTTTAGATCAGCATCCTTTTATGTGCCCACCCTACCTGCCCCGTTTTTGGTAGGCTTTTGTTGGCACGGGCTTTACATACAATTTTCTAATTTTTAGGCCTAAAAGGTTCAATACATGCTGGCCTGCCCTACCCCGCCCTCATTTTATATGGGGCGAGACCTGTTTTTAGGCCTGCACCCTCAAATATATTCACCCCTTTCGTGGGCTTTTGTGGGTCGCGTATGCTCGTTTGACACCCTTATCTGAAAGAAAATATAGCAACAAGAAAATCCACAAAAGGACATTTTAATCATATTTCCCAAAAAATAAACAAAGATTGAGTAAGTGGAAGCAACAACGTTTGAGTCCGGGAGAATGAATTACTCTCTCTAAGTTAGTTATTAGATTTATTTAATATTACCACATGCAATAATGTTAAGAGTGTGACGTACAAATATATATCCATATCTTATGCTTGCCTCATTGCCCTTCTTAGATCGAAGGATTCCTGAGGCATCTCACCCTTGATATCTATAGTCACCAGGTGACTAGGTGGAGCCGCCTCAGACATATTTCTTCAAGTGTCTTGGATGAGGCGCTCAATCTCCTTTTTGAGCTAACAATAGTCTTTTGTGATACATCCATTGAACTTATGAAATTTACACCACTTGTCGCGTTCAGGACCCATGTTGTCGACTTGGGGCTGGTAGATGCGGAATATCATTTGTGTGGAGGACTTCATACCACATATGTTCACGATGACTGTTCTGGGGCATAAAGTTCTCTGTATGACTTTCGTTTTTGTTGAAGTTCGACCTATCCCTAACATGCAAGGTGTAATAACTTTTGTGTAGTTGTTGTGATGAATTAAATTGCCAAATGTTTGCTCATTAGCATTCATAGTCTTCTTCTCTATGATGCTTTCATATCCTTTTATGTATCATTTGGGGCACGTCGCTACTTTTTTCATGGAAGCAAGCAACATGCCTTTAGGCGATAAAGTATTGATAAGGTCCAAATTATGTTAATTATTTGTATAAATTTGTGTCACTTATTAACTCAACTCATTGGATTTGCAAGCCAATCCCTCAACTTTTGTGTAAATATAACTTTTCATCATCATCATGTAAATATTGAATAGATTGATCATTTTGAATTTAATTTTGTAGTTTTGTTGCATTGGAGGAGCTTTGGATACTAAAAGGCAAAACAATGGCTTCTACATGCATTTTTGGATAAAAAACATGCTAATAGATGGGGGCTTAACGCGGTCATAGAACCACCCAATCTCTCAAGGTGGTGGCTTTCGCATTAAGTGTGGTGTAGTGGCGCTAAGCGCCACTTAAGACGGCTTGATAGGTTTTGTCTTTTAGCACCTAAAATCTAGAAATCGAACTTTGGGCACCAAATACACCAAAAACTCAAAGAAACCTAGAAATTGAAAAATCGGAGTTGGATTCGTATCAATCTTTGAGAAATCATCATTGATGCTCATTCATCTCTTCTCCTTTCTTGTGAATCAAGCTACCATGAAGACATGTAGCTAAATCTCTTGTGTCCGGATTAGATGTAATTAGCCAAACTTGTATGTATCTCTTTCGATCATTGTTTTGTGAACATATTATGAATCAATATTGATGTTATCTTTGTTTACATGATAAATTTATGAGTTTGAACGAATATTGAGAAATGTCTTCCAAGTCTTGACTTAAGATTATCATTTATCAAAAAACAAAGTCTAGAGATGGAGTTGGGGTTTGATATTCACATGTATTAAGCCTTAAACATCATTGTATTGTGTAATAGATAGAGAGATTATCGATTAAACAATATGGTGCCATTCTGCGTCATTGTTTAGAAATAAACGATGTCGATGAGTGATATGTATTAATAGTGATTTATAATGATGTTCACATACTAGATTAATGGAATACATATGAAAATGGTTAGTGAAATATAATTTTGCCATGTTTCTTTATCCATTAAATTTTTGAATCATTTACCATTGTTACATTTTATAGCGAATGTTTCTTTTCACAATCGAAAATCCTTTAAAACCCTTTCTTAAAACATTATTAACTGTGGAACAACAACAACAATGATATTGCATCTATCTTTGTGGAGACGATATAAAATATTTGTCCTAGCAAAAATCTTTCAACAAGTATATTAGTGATTCGGGTGATATACTCCCTCAAGGATTCGGAAGGACTCACTACTACAAATGATATATATATATATATATATATATATATATATATATATATATATATATATATATATATATATATATATATATATATATATATATATATAAACTATTGTTAAATGTACTTGAATTTCATCAGTTTTTTTATTTTATTTTTAGGATTGTATAGTGAAAATAAGTTGTACATTGGTTAGCTAAAAGTTGATCTATATTTTGAAAGCAAGACATAATCTTGTGGTACTAACCAGTGCAGAGCCGACAGGATATTCTTTTAAAAGTTGTTAATAATTATTATTCATTATTCATCAATTAAACTGTGTTAACCACATATTTGACCTATGTTAACCATATAGTTTAAGTTGTCGTGCCTTTTTAAAATAAATAAAGAAATAGTTAATGTCAAAATATGACAAATACCAACACTCTTTTTTGTCAAACCAAAACATATTTGCCATAAAAACAGAGAGTGGGCCAATGCTACTCACAAGTCCTCTGTTGCTTCACAATATCGAAGGAAGTGTGAGTTCCCACATCCACTAATGATCGAAGAGATACCCAGTTTCAACGAATCTCAATCATACTGATAAGATAGATATAAATAATATATAATGTAATTATTAAGATGGGCATGGGTCTCCAAGATCAAATGGTGCAAAAGGGGACTACTTGTGAGGTAAAAGTTGAAAACACAAGTTTATTACAAGCTCATCTGCAAGTCCTCAATTCTTGGCATAACAGTAATAAATTACTACAGACATTAGATCAGCGCCCAGTAACATTTCCAACCTAAGTTCATAAATATGACCATTTGGAAGTATTACTATACTATCGGTATGGTTTGCATCAAAATGCTCCTAGTTGATACCGCTGACTACCTGCAGCCGTAACATTTGACTTGATAAGGATCAGGATAATGCAAAGAAATGATAAGAAACTCAATGAGTTGGAGGTTTATATCATAAATTGATCATACCGTGCAACTCATGGACTTCATCATCGGATCAGAATGCACCGTATTGGTGAGGCCTCAGAACCAACCAACCTGAGAGGCAAGCAGTTGAGTGAATATATTCCTGCTGGGACACCATCCAGCTTAAGGCCTTCCACAAGAATGATTTCCTGATGCATTTACTTTTGTTACAGCAGTGCTCGTTGATGATTTTTGAAACAAAGAACTCAAACGGTAAGTATCTACTCAAACGGTGAAAACAGCCTTCACGAATAGAATGCAAATATATGACTAATATCAGCTGAACACAAATGAGTTAATTCAGAGAGCAACGAGTAAAGATGTATCAAGTGAAATAATTGTTTCGAATACAAAATAGTTTGTGCAGAGCTTTGGAATTGCTAATAAAACCTTATCAGCTATAAAATTCTATTACGAATGATGAATATAGAAAATTAGCAGTGCCAATAATTAGATCCAAGTTTGATAAACTTCATAGATTTAAGAGTCTGTGGTCACTGGTCAGACATGAATAGTACATCAATTTGACGACTGGAAGTACGAAGCGGTCCAATAAAACGTCACTTTCCCAAACAAGATATCAAACCATAGAAGACACATAAACTGATACTACCATCACTCTGGTTGAAAACACCAAATGTTATTTGAACCAACCATTATCAATATTAAAAGTTTGAAAATTCAAGAGAGAAGAAGAGAATAGTCCCATACTTTCAGCATCATTAGTAATACTTGATAACACAAGACCTAATTCGTACTCCTATTTTAATTTTGTTTAGTTTTTTCAACTCAGAGACTAGGTATAATTAACTTAAGGTAACTAAGGACTAAAATATGAATAAATTACCACCAGAAGACAACTTTCTTACCCTGCTTTCCAGAAAAACAAGATGAGACTGAACCGAGTGAACATATGCTGCAGCAGATAAGTAATCAACTCCTACCAATTACACCGGAAATTACATTAGTGCATAAATGGCATTCTTCAATAGGGGCAAAAAAGTAGAAACAGTACCATCATAAATTGAAACAGCAAAAGGTTTCCACTGAAGTTGTTTCATTATAAAAGATATTAAAACATGAATAAACTGAAACAGAAAAAGGTTTCCACTGAAGTTGTTTCGTTGTACAAGATATTAAAACATGAATTTTAAATATTGTGGAGCCTTAGTCTTCAGGTCATACAGAAGAAATGGCCAGAATTTGAAGTGGTGTGCAATGGGATCAATTTAAGTTAATGACCCCATGTTATTAGATAAGACAGATATGACTGAAATATAATAAGAATTCAAACTATGGATAGAATATCAGTCATTTGAGTAAAACCCAGAGGAAAAAAAACTAGGAAGCAACCCGAGTCATACATAGTGATTTCTATCTCACCTACAAGTTTGATGTCAGTGTTCTCCACCAGCCATTTTGCACCATCCTCCATGAATCCAACATAGCTTGTGTCAAATTCCTTCTTAAACATAAGCTTCCTAACAATTCAACAAAAAATTGCCTAAAGTCACGTGTAACTACTAATAAACAAATGCATAGCACTAAGCTAAATATTGAAATTGCAAGTTTAAAATTATATCCTGGCATATGAATCACTGAGATTAAAAATTGAAATAGAAAAAATAAAATCAAACGCGTTTTAAGTTTACCTTGGAGTAAAATGAAGGGGAAACCTTTTCATTAAAAACCTTTCCCTCCCTCACCATCCAAACCTACCTTAAAGTTTGGTAAATTGCATTCACAAATAAATAAAAATACTAGTCTTACAAAACTTGTTTTGAAACTAATAGCTATAAGCTAAGTTCTCATTTCCAAGCACCCCCTTGAGAGTAATATACCATTGGCAATTAGTAATTAGTAAATTGTGTATAACCTCTACCTACTGTCCACCCCCTCCCCTTGTTCGATGGCATATCTGTCTTAAACCATACAGATAAAATGAAGAAGCAACTATTGCTTATATGCAAGCTAAATCCACATCCACATTAAAACAACTCAGAAGGTTCAACCCAAAAATAGAAACTGCGGGACAAAAAGTTTCCAACAGATAGAAGTATATGAATGTTAAACAAAATGCATTTTGTGTATATGCAAGAACGACGTAACTGCCGAGAAGCACTTTCAGAGCAATCAAGAAAAACCATCTTAAAATTTGATTCTTTTCTGGAAGACAAACAAAAACAATATGCTCCTACAGCAGTCCAGACAAATGTAACTTATACAGTTATTACCTGTCAGTATTTAATGTTCTGAAGAGCACACGACGTACACCTTTAGGGATATACAAGGACTTCATAACTTCAGCTGGAAAGGGTAAAAATTTTAATATTTAAATTAAATATAAACACTGATAACAGGAATAAGTTTGCATTTTCATATCAGAAATTCCAAATGAAACGACTCAGAAAACAGTTTGTAAATGGGAAAGTCCACCAAATTTCATGATTAAGAGCAGCACTATAAACTGCTACGAAATGTAAAATTTTCAGTCACATAGATTCTTAAATCTTCGGGAAGATTTAGGCTCTGTTTGGTAAAAAAAATATAGCGAATAAGCTAGTTATCAGCTAATAACAAAGAAACTGGGATTGAACTTGTACTGTTTGACAAAATAAGCGGTTGAACTAACTGATAAGAAAAACACAGATAAAAGGATATTTTAATTTAAAATTGTGTTTTGAAATGGCATAGAAAGACATTTTTTATTAATATTTAACTTAATTTTTTTCAATTAAGATAACAATAATAAAATTGAGATGAAAATTTGTACGCTCAAACTCTACTTAAAGTAGTTTATAAATAAAACGTTATAAACTAGTAAAAACATGAGAAAGAATTGCTGTCACATAGGTCTATTTTAGTCATATGAGTTTATTATTTAAAAGCCATCAACTATAAGCAAAAAATCGATCTTGCCAAATAGATCATTGCGTTTACATGGCTGAGAAATTGAGAAACTGAACTGTGCAGGAATTCGAGAACTAAATGATTTAAATAAGAGCATCACATACCAGTAATATTGTTATCCCGTGGAACATCAACCAAAAGGACAAGACCTATAAACAGAACAATTGGTGTATCAGTTGTCAATTGTCAGCATCTAACTGTCTGCTTTATAACCAACAATCAAGGCATTCCAAAAATGATACATGTACAGGAAAACAAAAACAATCCTCTATCCCACAATAATTGTCGTAATTGCAAAAAAAAAAAAAAAAACTGTTCAAAAGATTGTCCCTTTTAGTTTACCATTCATAGTCAAATTCTGATGTTAAATTGTACTCTTTAATTAATATTATAAATATCATTATTCTCATTTTGCATTTATAAGAGAACTTTGATGAGATGAGAAGAGAACTCTTCTAACTTAATCAGAGGTGGGTTAGTATGCAGCGGTGTCGAACTCTCTTGATGGAGAGTTTTACCGTCTATTATGGTCCTTTTCTGCTCCAGGGAGAGTACTAATATGTTTTGAGAAAAGAAAATAGTTTTCTTACCCAAAACAATAACTAAACTAATAATTAATATGAACACTTGTATTAGAAATATGACTATTAGTACTACTATTTAACTTCGGATATTTTTTCCGCTTTTTGTATCAGGGTTCGAGTACCCCTAATCTTATTCCTTACTTTAAAAAAAAATGAATACTAATAATGAGCACTTCTATTAGCAATAATGAATACTTATTAGTGTTAGATATTGCGGGTATGATAATCCAGGATAACTTTGAAGAATCGTGTTCGTACACTTTCCGAACAAAGTATTTCGACCCTATTCTTGTCTGGATTCACAAAATCTTTGTGGGGATAATTCTTGAAGAACGAATTGTTTCTGGCAAAAGAAACTTGTTCAAAATGTAGAAAGTTTTCGGTTTTGTTATCTCTTTGCAAACTGAGGCCAAATGACTCCTTATATAGGAGATCAATAATTCAAAACAAAAAGACAGGGGCTCTGCCCCTTGGAACCCCAATGGGGCGCTGCCCCGCAACCCGCCAGGGGCTTCGCCCCTTGGAACCCCGTTTAAATTATCCGCATTCAATTATATGTTGGCTCGACGAGCGTGCACTCCGCACTACCCTAACTCGTTTCCAAGCTTTAACGCATAATTGCATTGGCCTGTAGTAAATCACATTACTACTAAAATACATTGATGATACTAAAGTCACCAACAAATCCCCCCTATTTTAGTGTAATCCTTGATTTTCTCAGTATATACAATAATATACACAAGAATATAACACACAGGTATAACAATCAAACAAATGCATAAATGAAAATGTCTTGCGATTGAATTTTCATCTTAGTATAAATACACATTTCAAATAGTCGAAAATCGGGGTGTCATAGCGATTGAACCCGTCAATCCATTTGAATATCTGAAGATATAGTACACATATGTTTCTCACAATACTCTACTATTCATACTTGACACTTTACAAGCCATGTGTCCTTATCCATTAATAAGCATATAGGAAGCCAAGTCCAAGCTTCTTGAAGCGGCAAAACTTCATGCTCATATAGGTGATTCTTTTAATCTTGCACCTGCATTTGCAATTTTCCAAAAGAAACATTAAGAAGATATACTTCAACCTATCCATCACTTGCAGGTCTGAGCACATACTTTGGGAAGACAAACACAATTGCTCCAATCTCTAACTATGATCTTTCCACATTGAATTCTGCTTCTAACGTTGTATTAGAAGGGAATCAGGTATACCGTAGCTAATAGATTTAAATGGACTTTAATCCCATCCCAATTACCGACTTCTTCACTAAGTCTCTAGCTAACCCCTTTGTCAAGTGGTCAGCTAAGTTTTGTTGCGACCGAACAAATTCAATAGATATCACCCCATTCATGATTAATTCCCTAATCATACTATGTCTAACACCCAAATGTTTAGACTTTCCATTGTATATTTGACTATAAGCTTTAGCCAATGTGGCAGTACTATCACAACGGATAGAGATTGGTGATATCGGTTTAGGCCATATCGGAATCTCATATACCAAGTTTCTTAGCCATTCCGCTTCTTTACCAGCAACAGCTAATGCTACAAACTCAGATTCCATTGTGGAACCAGTTATACATGTTTGCTTCTTGGAAGCCCATGAGATGGCACCTCCCCCAAGCAAGAACACCCATCCACTTGTAGAGGATGAATCTTCAGCATTATTTATCCAACTAGCATTCGAATAACCCTCTAACACCGAAGGAAATCCCATATATGACAATCCATAATTCATTGTACCCTTCAAGTACTTGAATACCCTAGTTATCGCATGCCAATGATGTCTACTAGGATTACTAGTAAATCTGCTCAATGTTCCAACCGCATAAGCAATATCCGGTCTAGTGCTAATCATAGCATACATAAAAGAGCCTATAGCTTTTGAATATTCGAGTTGATCCACAGGTTTACCTGTATTTGGCATAAGCTTTTCTCCTGGATCCATGGGAGTACTTACTGGAAAACAACTTTCATAATTGAACTTCTTGAGTATTTTCTCAATGTAATGAGATTGCGTAATTACAATCCCCTTATTCTCCCGTTTAATCTTAATACCAAGAATAACGTCTGCTTCTCCCATATCCTTCATGGAGAACTTTGATGACAAGAAATTCTTCGTTTTATCAATTTGATTTTGGTCGGTGCCAAAGATCAACATGTCATCAACATATAGACAAATGAAAACTCCTTTACCGGATGTATCAAATTTACTATATACACATTTGTCAGCTTGGTTTAGAATGAAACCATTAGACAAAACAACCTCATCAAACTTTTGATGCCACTGCTTCGGAGCTTGTTTCAGCCCATACAATGACTTAACTAGCTTACACACTTTATGCTCATTACCAGGCATTACAAATCCTTCAGGTTGCTTCATATACACTTCTTCCAAATCACCATTTAGAAATGTTGTTTTGACATCCATTTGATGAATCACTAGATTATGAATGGCCGCCAAGGCAATCAACAATCTAATAGTAGTGATACGGGCAACAGGATCATAGGTATCGAAATAATCAATTCCTTCCTTTTGTCTGAAGCCTTGGATAACTAATCTAGCTTTAAACTTGTCAATTGTACCATCGACTTTCATCTTCCTTTTGAAGATCCATTTGCAACCCAATGGTTTGCAACCTAGTGGTAAATCAGATAATACCCAAGTATTAGTTTCCATGATAGAACCAATCTCTTCATCAATTGCTTCTTTCCAAAAAACAGAATCTCGAGATTTCACAACTTCATCATATGTTCTTGGATCCTCCTCTATACTATAACAATAATAGTATTGAGTGTCAATCTGATCCTTTGATCCCTCAACTAAATATAGTTGAAAATCAGATCCATCAGATCTAGATTTTCTAGCTCTTTTGCTCCTACGGGGTTCAAGTGTCTCACTTGGCACATCATTTGAATGATCATCCCTTAGAGATTCATCTGAATTAGGTATAGAGTCCTTTGGTCTAGGTACAGAGGAGAAACAATTCTCATCAAATATGGCATCTCTTGATTCTATAATCGTGTTAATAGAAATCGAGTCATTAGGTTCTATAACATAAAACCTATAGGCCTTGGAGTGCTCAGCATATCCAACAAAGATGCAAGCCACACCCTTTTCGCCCAAAGTTTTCCTTTTTGGGTCCGGGAGTCTAACCACGGCCCTACAACCCCAAACACATAGAAATGTTAAGTTGGGTCGTTTCTTATACCAAAGTTCATATGGGGTAGTCTTGTTCCTTTTATTAGGAACCCTATTTAACAAATAGCAAGCAGTTAACATAGCTTCTCCCTAAAATCCTTCACTCAAACCAGAGTAAGATAACATGGCATTTACCATTTCCTTAAGGTGCCGTAGTCTCATGAATGATTCCTACGGATTGGAAAAATACATGATCATAATATTCACCACCTCTATCTGTACGTAATGTTTTAATCAACACATTCTGTTGTACTTCAACTTCAGTTTTATAAATTTTGAATTTATCTAATGCTTCGTCCTTAGCATGCAACAAATAAACATAGCAGAATCTAGATGCATCATCTATGAAAGTGACAAAATATTTTTTATGCCCTAATGATGGAGTAGCATGCAAATCACATAAATCACTATGTATTAACTCAAGAATGACAGATTTCCTTGTTATACTTTTAAAAGGTCGCCTAGTGATCTTTGTTAACATGCAAGTTTTACAATTTTCTACATTTTTATCAAAAACAGGAATTAACTCATTTTTAGACATTTCATGCAATCTTTTATAATGTACATGTCCTAGACGAGCATGCCATAACGATGAATTGATAACATTCGAAGAGGACATAAATACATAACCAGAATCTTTAGGAACTCCATTCAAATTCATCATAAACATACCATTATTATAATATCCAAATCCTACAAACACACCAGACTTTGATAAAACATATTTATCAGATTCACACACTTGCTTGTATCCAAGCTTATTTACTACAGGACCAGAAATTAAATTCTTACGTAATTTAGGAACATACAAAACATTAAACAAAGTAATAGTCTTTCCAGAACTGAATTCTAGCACCACGTTTCCTTTGCCTTCAACGGGAGCGAAGTGATCATCTCCCATGTAGAGGACAGAACCATCTTCCACTGGAACAAGAGTCTTGAACCAGAAACGATCCTTGCAAACATGTGTTGTGGCGCCAGAATCAATTCACCACGCGATAGCATCATCCTGCACATAAAATGCTTCAGAATTTAGTGAAACCGAATGTTTAATCAAACTATTCAAATCACGAATTGATTTCTGACCTTAGTTTTCGGATTGGTCCTTAGACCCCTTTCCTGAACCACTTGCATTCGCGTTATCGTGCTTTTTGCCGGAACGGCAATCCTTCTTGAAGTGGCCTGTTTTGCCACACTTCTAGCATTCTAATTTTGGTTTCTTGTTAGCACCGAAACTGCCATTTTTGTTCTTGAAAGCACGCTTCTTTCCTTTGTTTTTGTTGTTATCGTACTTACCACCCTCTTCGACCATATTAACCGAGGGTCCAGCAATTTATTTGCCTTTTCCTTTGTCATCCTCATGCGCTCTTAGAGATTCTTCTATGCGCAAGTGATTTTCAAGTTGGACCAAAGACAATTCGTCTTTTCTATGCTTCAGATTGTGTTTGAAATCCTTTCACGAAGAAGGCAACTTGTCTATGATGCTTGAGACAGATATTGTTTCATCCATCTTCAATCCGTGTTGTGTGAACTGTCCAAGGATTCAGAGGAGTTCATTGAATTGTTCCATGACAGACCTCGATTCAACCATTTTGTAATTGTTGAAATCGGTTACCAGGAACTTTTTACTGGATAAGTCCTCTGCCATGTACTTGGATTCGAGACAATCCCACAATTTCTTTGCAGATTCCATGTTTTGATAAATATCAAATAAGGGATCAGACATACCGTTAAGAATGTGCCCCTGCATATGTAGTCGTCGTTCTCCCATTTTGATCTGCGTCTCAGATTTTCAACCGTGTCGTCCTCCAGAAGTTCAGGAATCGGTGTAGACAGGACGTGCACCACCTTCAACGTTGTCAACATGAAATGCATCTTCTTCTGCCAGCGCATGAAGTCTTGTCCTTGAAACTTGTCCAATTTTTCGAAGTTTGTAGTCATCTCCTTGACGGTGCTTCCTCCAGCCATGATTATCAAAGATTATTTTGTTTGTTTGTTAGATATTGCGGGTATGACAATCCAGGATAACTTCGAAGAATCGTGTTCGTACACTTTCCGAACAAAGTATTTCGACCCTATTCTTGCCTGGGTTCACGAAATCTTTGTGGGGATAATTCTTGAAGAACGAATTGTTTCTGGCAAAAGAAACTTGTTCAAAATGTAGAAAGTTTTCGGTTTTGTTATCTCTTTGCAAACTGAGGCCAAATGACTCCTTATATAGGAGATCAATAATTCAAACGAAAAGACACACATGCCCCGCACCCCACCAGGGGCTTCGGTCCTTGGAACCCTAACGGGGCGCTGCCCCGCACCCCGTCAGGGGCTTCGCCCCTTGGAACCCCGTTTGAATTATTCGCATTCAATTATATGTTGGCTCGACGAGCATACACTCCGCACTACCCTAACTCGTTTTCAAGCTTTAAAGCATAATTGCATTGGCCTGTAGTAAATCACATTACTACTAAAATACATTGATGATACTAAAATTAACAATTAGTTCTATTACTAAGGATCATAATTAATATTACTGATTTGAGTAAGAATAATAATTATTTTAGATTTCGTGTAAAAAATGATTAGTTACTAGAAATGATAAATGTTAGTACAAAGATTATAGTGAATTGAAGAAGAGAATAAGGATTGTACCGTTGAGGAGTGCTATATCAAGGGTATCAACATCGAATCCAGCGTCTAAGTAATTATCATAGAAATGGCTCGGCGCGTCAACATGAGTTCCGGTGTGAACGCCAAGCTTCATAGCTGAGCCATTAGCGCGTGAGCCGTTTTTCATGCTATCAACAAGCCAAACAAAGTGCCCTAACCCTTCCTTGGAGTTCCAAACCGGCATCTCAGGGACGAACCTGTGTGTGATATCGAATATTCGTCCGTCATCGTAGACTTCACGACGTGGAGGGACGAGAGTTGTTTCGTCGCCGGTGAAGGAGCAGTCGCCGGAATCGAGGCCGGGGATGGTTGGATAGGCGGTGGAGGCTGCGGCGATGGAAATCGCACAGAAAAACGGAAATATAAATAGAGACTTCATGCTCGCGATTTTATTCTTCTTTTTTGGGTGTAATTTTTTTATCTTCCATTTGTGTAATCAGTCGCGCTTTTATTCTATACTCGCTGAAAATATGATGATGATATTTGACTCTTACTTTTTTTATTAAAAAAAATGAGAAAAAGGATAATGTATTGAGAGTGAAAATTATTTTTATATTTTCAAAATCAATGATAATCATAATCATATATCTCATGTTATACTTGTATTTTACACTGTTAAGAAATATTTGACAGTTTGATTTTTGGATATTTTTTGCGTTTCACTAACTCAAAAGAAGGGGAGCAAGAAAAAGACAACATCATATGAAGTTAGTAATTTTGTCAATAGGCAGGTGATATCAAAGGCTAGAAATTAATGGCTGCAAGGTAACCGAGAAAACACTTCTAAACAAAGGATTGGAGAATTTTTACTAGCACCCCTAAATTTAACTTATCACTCCCAAATGATTTTATTAAATTAACTATGACTTTCAGATTTTTCATTCAAACTATCGAATTTATGATCAATTAGGATACAATTTTACTAGATTAAAAAAAAAACATGACTTATTATTGGTTTTTAGAAATGTGCTGATAAAAACTCATATGTCTCGTGCATTTTTATAGAATATTTTGAAAATTCTGGTACATATGCCTATTTTCAAGCGGATATTTTGAATAGTTCGATAAAAATGCATATTTTCAATAGGATTTTTGAAAAAATCGATAAAAATGCTATTTATGTCGGTGCTTTTGAAAAAACTGATAGTGGAAAATGTTGTTTAGGTTAATCGAAAATTTCAAAAAAAATTCAAAAAAACCAAGATGATTTCCATTTTTTTTAAATTTGGCAGTTTATTTTGCATAGTTTTTTGTATTTACAATGAGGATCAGCAAATCATATGAGACGATTTCTTTTAAGCAACGTGATAAAGTTGCGGCTGTTGTTGCGAGGGTTCGTGCGAAAGGAGATAACGTCAATGACTCGCATATCTGGGTGGGAAGAGTATATCGAACCAAATCTCACAAAAGGCGGTCGTCGGCGAACAATTTCATGCACCCGACATTATTCGACATATAGGATTTATAGTTGATGGATCGATTAGAGATCCAAGACAAAGGTGCCCAGTCATTATGAGGCGGAGGCTACGGCTGATACAGAGGTTACTCCTCAGTCGAATATAGAGGTGTCTGCTATTGGTGATATTGAGGTTACTCCTCCAGTTAATACAAGTTTATTGCTCTGACTTCGAAAGAGACATATGTACACATGGATGAATGGTTTACTTGAGGGTTCATTGATCATTTTGTGCTCACTAGATATGTTTATCATGTGGCATTTAGATTTTGGCAGGGAAAGGTGTATATATGTTATGTTGAACATGTTTTTATTTATAATTGATACATTAAAAATAACTAATGTTTTTACTTTGTTTGTTACAAGACTGACTGCTCCTGAAGGTATCCACATACGGGACAAAGCTGAATAAGTTCTTAGATGCTCTGATGCATGAGGAGATCAAGTAGTTTGTAGATGATTGTAGTTTTCTTTCATTAGTAGACTGATCGCTCATCATGGTCGACGTCACACTATTGTCAGCCTTTGTTCAGCAATGGCATAAGGAGACATATTCCTTCCATCTTCCGTTTGGTGAACGAACGATTACCTTAGATGATGTCTTCTTTATATTCCATATTCCCCTGTCAAGTAATTTCTTCACCATTCCTTTCATTAGCCAACGATAAACATGTATTACTACTATACGAGACTTGGGGGTTACTGAGGCGCATATGCTATAGGAGTTTAGGTTTAACAAGGGTGGTCACTTTCGCCTATCTTTGCTCCAGGATATATATGTTGAGCTAGTGCAACGGTCTATGTATGAGACAATCGTTAGGGTATAAATGTTACATCTTGTAGGATGTATTATCTTAGAAAATAAGTCTCACGTATATATTGTTGCGAAGTAAATGTGGTAGTTTAGTAACCTTGGCCATGTTAGTTGGGCATAAGGGTATGTTGCGCCGATTTTTCTATATTATGCAATTGGGGGACGACTATCTTTGAGACTAAGCAATTTTTCGGTTATGTGAGTATTTCAAAGCAATTAAGCACAAGAGATCCTAACTATAAGGAAAGGGATACCCTATATGAGTATTTTCTGGGTGATGTTCTAGTCATAGGAACCCCTATAAGGAAATGGATACATGGAAGGTTAAATGCAAAGCAACTGAGCACAAGAGATCCTAACACTGAAAAAAGGATGGATCTTCAAGAAGAGGTAGAAAAAATGATGTCTCTTAGAGAGGAAGTGAAAGTTCATGGATCCCCTTCTTCCTTTTGTTCCAATAATGTGGAACTTCAATCTACTTTGGAGGCAAAGAAAAGTCTTGTGAAGAGAATACCATTGTTGCTGCAGCAATCACATTTTGCAAAGACAAGGTTATAAATGCTTTTTAACAGAAGAAAAAGTCTTAGGAAAAGGAGAGGGGGCAACGAGGAATAATTGGTTGACTTGAGGAAGAATGTCAATTGTACACTTGGCAACAATACCCTCTAAATGGTGTACAATGCTTTCAACCAAGCGACCGACCCACTGAAGGTGTTTTGTCCGGGTTTTCAGATTCTTCGCCTACAACTTGACCCACATAATGTGGTATGTGATGAAGCTTTTATGGAGGATGACAACTTTTAGCTCTAATGAGGTGATTCATGATTTTAAGTTTTTGTATAACTTGTATTAGGCATTGTTCCCTGATGCTTTCCTGTAGCATGTATGAACTACAATATTTATTTATTTACCTATCTTTGTCTGCTATCTTAATCCTCGCTATATCTTTTCAATATTCTTCAGATTTTTCCTCCTTTACTAACAAGGTTAGTATCGCCTCAGCCTCCTAGCCTTGAGTAAGCTTGAAATTTTTGGCCTTACTATGCCTTGTTATGTTTGATACTTTTAATATGGATTTGTGTCATTTGTGTTGTCTTGTCTGGGTTTTTCCTTTGGGAAGGAACCATCATTGCCTTTAGAACTCATGGTCGCTCGTCCAATTGGTGAGCATTAGAGTGGCCATCCAATTTTGTTCATATTTGTCTCGGTTGATTGGAGCTAGAATAACCACCAAGTTTTGTCGCTACCCGTCCCGATCAAATAGTACTAGTGTAACCACTAAGCTTTGTCTTTACCCCTCATAGTCGATGTGAGATAGGGTGAGGTAAGTCTTTAGCATCAATAGGAATAGTCATAGGCTAAGGGTGGAATTCACGTCCCTTCCCCTAGGTTTTTATCCTGGTTTGAGGTGGAATTTTTCTGGGCTCAACCACATACACTCTTAGAGTGGATAGTTCCTAAGAGGTGGTGCATTAGTTGCGCCTTAGCGCTTCCTCCTATTAGGAACTTGCTAAACAAAGAAAACATATGCCACATTGCTGAGGAATAAAATGTTATTTATGTGAAAAATATTCAGTTAAAAAGAGTATTTTTTATTTAATTTTTGAAGAGTCATGAGAATTACTTATCTTGCATGTTGTAAGCGTTCACACTTGTTCTTTCGGTAATTGAATTTGAATGTCTATGTGTGATGTAACACCCAAAATACATCCCACGAATTTTGAATTAAAATTAGAGTAATTAAAACACACAAATAGTTTTGAGTGTCATATTCACTGATAACACACGGCTCAATGTGATACATTTTACAAAATAATTTTTTACTTGCAGCAGAAAACTTTAATTAAACGCAAGATAAAATTCAACTACAAAATGATTTTCCAAAATAAGTAAACAAAGAAGCAATCGTCGTCCCGACACCCCAAAGCACGTATCAGAGTTGACTCCTCTAACTGTGAAGTGCACTGACCACCAATATATTAATCCTGATCACTTGTATGTTACCAACATAAGGGTAACATTCAAACAGAAGGGGTGAGATACTTACACCAACAAAAGGGAAAAATAATAAGAACAAAATCAAGTATCCTCAAATAGTCACCATTTCTCACCAAACAATGATTAAACAAATACACTAAAACATGCTACTAACATCATACATACAACAACAACTTATGCAATGAGACTCTACCAACTCTATGCATGTGGTACCATATATCAATCTCTATTTCAAGATCCAGTTCCCGGAGGAACTCTCGACCCCTCTTTCATGGTCCAGTATGACCCCTATTTCACGATCACACCCTCGACCCCTGTTTCATGGTCACATACGATCTCTATTTCATGATTGCACCAACATCACACTGATCCCCCATGGGATTCGAATGGACATACCCTAACTTGGTATACCATGCACATGCCATGCACCATCAATGACAATTATGCATGTCTAAAACAACTACTTCATGCAAACAACATCAACAACTAATATATAACAACAACTTACTACAACATCAAACAACATCCACAACATGCATCTTCAAATACCATGATGTATATCAACATCAACGAGAACACATAACAACACAAGATACATCAACTGTTACATCAATATATATCAACATCAATGTCATGTAACAACAACAACAATCACACATAGCAACAACAACAAATGTACATATCAATTCATGTTGATTTTAAGTTATGCTTATTATTCTTCTAATTAAGCTCATAACCCATCTCTACTTACCTCTAACATCACTACATCAACCCCAATCCCTTAATATATTAATTAAATAATTTTAGAGAATTTTTCAAAATAAAAATATTTTATTTTTCACTTCAGGTCTCGCTAAGCGAGCAACTCTCTGCCAATAAAGGTCTAAAATTTCACTTTGATCGCTAAGTGAGGACTACGATTTTAGCAGTTCTCCTTCTGCGAACAACCAAAACTCTGCTACAAATTATTCATCCAAAAACCAGTTTTTACAACCAGAAAACTCTGAATTTTCACAACAAAACACCTAATTCATATAATTATCATACAATTAACAATTTCTAACAACCTAACACGTTTTTCCATCAAAATTCACCCAACCTCACATCCTCTACTCAACAACACTGTACCTAAAATTCCTATTATCAAACCCTTAAGAGATGAAGAAATCCCACACTTACCTTAGTTTGATGAGCAATTTCCTTCTCCTAGCCGAATTCCTCTTCAAGCCCTTGCCGTTTCTCCTTCCTTCTTCTCTGTTTACGCTTCCTTATCACAATCACAAAACACGATTGATTTCTCTTTTCCTAATTTCCAAACTTAGGATTTCCTATTATGCCCTCAGTATCCTTCACCAATTTCCCATTCTACCCTCTTCTCTTTATATTCCAATATTTTAATTATTCAATATAATATAATTAATATCATATTAAATAATATTATACTTTCTTACACACACTAAAATATAACAATTCCAATTAAATAATTAAATAAATAATCGGGGTGTTACAACTCTCCCTCACTCAGAATGTTTTCATTCTCGAAAATTACCTCATATGAATAGATTCGGAAAAGACTCTCGCATATTGCTCTCCAATTCCCAAGTCATGTTCCCATCGGAAGCTCCTCCCCATACCACCTTTACGAGAAAAATCTCCTTGCCTCTCAATTGTTTTACCTCGCGATCATCAATTTGTTTTGGTAGTGCTTCAGCTGTAATATTATCTCTTACTTCAACTTCATACATCGGTATCACATGTGACGAATCCATAACATACTTCTGAAGCTGTAAAACATGGAATACATCATGCACATTTGATAATCGCGGTGGCAACGCCACTCTATAAACAACAGGTCCAACTCTTGCAGAAATCTGGTACGGACCAATAAATCTAGGAGTAAGCTTTCTCGACTTCAAAGCTCATCCAACACCAGTCACCGGAGTAACCCTCAAAAACATGTGATCTTCTTCTTGAAACTCAAGGTCTTTCCTTCTCTTATCATGGTAACTTTTCTACCTACTATGCAAAGTTCTCATCTTATCTCGAATTATCTTCACCATCTCAGCATTCTGCTACACAATATTGGGTCCAAATACAACAGTTTCACCGGACTCATGCCAACATAACGGTGTCTGACATCTTCGACCATACAGTGCTTCAAAAGGCGCCATTCCGATACTGGAATGATAATTGTTATTATAAGTAAACTCGATCAACAACAAGTCACTATGCCAAGCACCTCCTTGTTCAAACACACAAGCCATCAACAAATCTTCCCAAGATTGTATCGTCCTCTCTGTCTGCCCATCAGTCTAAGGATGATAAGCAGAACTCAACTTAAACTTCGAACCTAATGCCTATTGCAAGCTCTCCCAAAACATGGAAGTAAATTGCGGACCTCTATCCGACACAATGCTCAAAGGAATTTCATGCAACTTCACAATCACACTGACATATATCTTTGTCAATCTCTGCAAAGAATAAGTAATACCAATCGAAATACAATGCGCTGACTTTGTCAACCTATCAATAATCACCCAAATAACATCATACCCTCTCTAAGTATTAGGTAACCCCGTAACAAAATCCATCGAGATACTATCCCATTTCCACTCGGGAATATCCAACGGTTGCATCAAACCAACAGGTTTCTGATGTTCCACTTTTGACTTCTGACAAGTCAAACATGCATAAAAAAATTGAGCAACATCCCGCTTCATACCGGGCCACCAGAATATCTTCTTCAAATCTTGATACATTTTCGTCTCTCCCGGATGAATACTCACACCACTTCTATGTCCTTCTTCCATAATCATTCTCTTCAATTCAAAATCATCAGGAATACAAATACACTCCTGAAACCTTAGTACTCCCTGTTCATCAACTCGGAATTCATTACCTCCAACCTGTTCATCACTGACCATCAAGTCCACTAATTTCACATCTGACTTTTAACTCTCCTGTATACGATCAAGAAAATCATTGTTAACCTTCAGCATTCCCAACATTACACTGTGAGGTGTTTGTTCACAGTCAAAACTCATATCTCTAAATTGTTCAATCAACTCAAATTCTCTAGCCACCATGATCGACATATGAAATGTCTTCCGAATTAAGGCATCAGCCACAACATTAGCTTTACCGGGATGATAGTTCAAACTAAAATCATAGTCCTTCAAGAACTCTAACCAACATCTCTACCTCATATTTAACTCTTTTTGGTCAAATAGATATTTCAAGCTCTTATGATCACTATATACCTCAAACCTTGAACCATACAGATAATGCCTCCAAATCTTTAATACAAAAACTACAATTGCTTGTTCCAAATCATGGGTAGGATAATTCCTATCATGAATTCTCAATTGTCGCGAAGCATACGCCACCACTTGGCCATCTTGCATTAACACTCCACCCAAACCCATTAAATAAGCATCGCAATAAACCACAAACGGTTCATCTGCTTTTGGTAAAGTCAAGACTGGAGCGGTAGTCAACTTCTTCTTTAGCTCAACGAAACTCTTCTCACATTTGGCATCCCTCACAAACACCTTATCCTTAAAAGTTAATTGAGTCAATGGAAGTTCCAACTTCAAAAAACCTTCAATGAATCTTCGATAATAACTGGCTAATCCCAAGAAACTTCTAATTTATGTCACTGACTTCGGAGTCTCCCATTGTAGAACTCCATCTACCTTGGATGGATCCATAAAAATACCTTTTCCTTAAATCACATGACCAAGAAAATTCACCTCTTTCAACCAAAGTTTGCACCTCGATAACTTAGCATAAAACTTCTCCTCTTTCAACACTTGCAACATAATCCGCACATGTTCAGCGTGTTCTTCTTCTTACTTAGAGTAAATCATAATATCATCTATAAAGACAACCAAAAATTGATCCAAATAACCATGGAAAATCTGGTTCATATATTCCATGAATACTCCAAGTGCATTAGTAACTCCAAATGGCATCACTACATATTCATATTGTCCATACCAAGTCCTAAAAGCGGTCTTCTGCACATTTTTATCTTTTACTCTTATCTGATGGTAACCCGATCGCAGATCGATCTTACTAAATACACGAGCACCAACCAACTAATCCATCAGATCATATATCCTTGGAAGTGGATACGTGTTCTTAATTGTCACCTTATTCAATTGCCTGTAATCAATACACAATTGATAACTCGAATTTGTATCGATTATTTAGTATAGTTTTCGATCATTTAACTTGTTAATTTATACATTTCAAACGATTTTATGTTTGTTTTGCAGATATTTGGTTAAACCTGACTTTTGGAAGCAAATAATGAAAATGAGACTTATTGGACAAGAAATGAAGCAAAACAGAAGAAAACAGAAGGAGAAAATGAGGTTTCTGCTTTTTTACTGTGGGACGACCGTCAGAGATGAGTGACGACCGTCACCAGCCCAAGATGATCGTCCCAAGTTTAAGTCGGTCGTTACAAGCTAATTTTCCAGAAACCTATTTACGTATCAGAAGTCAAAACAGAATGAGTCGTTGCTCGTCTTTTTCTCATTCAACAGAGAAGTTTTCTCCACCTTATTCAAACCTACTCCAGCTTCATCAGTCAAGGCCCAAGCTAGATACATTTCGTCAAATTCTCAACAAACCAAAGCTTAGAAGCTATAAATAGAAGCTACTGCCAAGTTCAAAGGGAGCTTCACTTTGTTACTGAATTGCTGCCAGATTTTTGTTCGAAGCTTAGATTTATTTTCCAGCATTGTTTCTATTTTTCCATTATCAACCCAAAGTGATAGTCTCCATCATTAGGAAACTATCACTCTTTATTTCTTTCTAGACACAACATAATTGTTTTAGTTTTTAGTTTTATTCATGTTTGGTTGATCAAGAACATTGCAACCAGGTTTCTATTTTTGATGCTTTATTGTTTAGTTATTATGTCATTTATTATTATTATGCAATTATTCTTCTTCTACCTTTCTTCGTTTTTATTTAATATGTCCGGCTAAACTGTTAATCGGTATGTAATTGTTTAACCAAAACAAATTCGATAGAACTAGGATAATATCTTAAATTAAGTTACTCTTAGGTTTCAATTTCTTAATATAAACAACTTTCGTTACGAGAGTAAGAAAGTATAAAAGATTAGGATTAAGACCACGAGAGTGTGTGATCGTAATCGGATAGCTGAAATTGGGCATTATTTTAAATACAGCGGAAACACTTTAAAACTAATTAGAACCTTTAGGTTTCCAAAAAGTATTTCTAACTTGAATTGACACAACGAGAGCGCTCAATTTAACTTAGGAGTATAGTAATAGGTAAGACCACGAGAGTGTGAGTTAACGACTTTTAAACCGACAATTTCTACGGAGAGATGACTTAACAAACCTTAATAAGTCGACCCTCTATTGAATTCGCGAAGGTGATTCAATTACGCACCGATATCCTTATTATTAATTTACTTAATTACTTTCCCACCTTTTAAAACTAAAAATATCACTCGCCTTAGCTAAACATAGTAACACCCGATATCGCTAGGTTGATTATCGAGTCTCTGTAGGATCGATATCTTTTATTAGTACACGATTAGGTTGTATACTTGCATTCAGAATCTTTAGACTCAGAAAGTCACGATCAAATTTTTAGCGCCGTTGTCGGGGACTTAGATTTAGTCAATAGTGCAATTTGTTGTTGTGCCATCTAGACTAAGGCAACAAATTTACCTTTCCTTTGTCGATTGTATACCCAGTACTCGCTCCCGAGGCGAAGACTTAGAACCCCAGATTGACGAAGTAGAACATTTCATAAGTTCGAGACGCCGAACCGAACCCAACGGAACCTTTTTCTTGAAGATATCATACCAAAACCATTCGAAGAATCAATCATGGCCGAAAATGGAGGAGCACCACGTTCACTCAAGCCCTATGCGACTCCAAATCAACAAGAACCGCACAACATTATGGCCGCACCAGCCATTACCCGAAACTATTTTGAACTGAAACCTTCACTACTGCAAGCTGTACAACAAAACCAGTTTTCTGGGACTCCTACGGACGATCCTAACGAACATCTAACAAAGTTTGTGCAATACGCAGATACCGTGAAAGCAAATGGTGCAACCCAAGGCGCAATAAGACTGAGACTCTTTTCGTTCTCTTTAAGAGATATAACTTGGGCATGGTTACAATCCCTACCAGCCAACTCTGTCATAACATGGGCAGAAGTGAAGAAAGTTTTCTTATCTCGATATTTCCCGCCAAGCAAGACAACTATGCTGAGAGCTCAAATTAACGGATTTCGACAAAAAGATGCCAAATCACTTTATGAAGCGTGGGAAAGATACAGGGATCTGTTAAGATTATGTCCACACCATGGGTTTGAAAATTGGGTAACCATCATTACCTTCTATAATGGACTTCTATACAACACTAGGATGGCGATAGACGCTTCTGCGAGCGACACTCTTATGGATAAACCATACGAAGAATCCTATAACCTGATTGAGAACATGGCTCAAAATCATTGCCAATGGGGAGGAGAAAGAACACCTGTAAAGAAAAACCAAACTAAAGGAGGAATGTACGAAGTGAACAGTTTTGATCACGTAAATGCCAAGATGGATGTCATAGCTCATAAAACCGATAACTTGATCATTTCAAAACTCATGTATCAGAGTCGACTCCTCTAACTGTGAAGTACACCGACTTCACCGACCACCACTCTACTGATTCTGATCACCTGCATGTTACCAATATAAGGGTAACATTCAAATAGAAGTGGTAAGATACTTTCACTAACAAAAGAGAAAAATAATAAGAACAAAAATAAGTATCATCAAATAGTCACCACTTCTCACCAAACAATAATTAAACAAACACACTGAAACATACTACTAACATCATACACACAACAACAACTTATGCAATGATACTCTACCAACTTTATGCATACAGTACCATATATCGATCTCTATTTCAAGATCCAGTTCCCGTCGGAACTCTCGACCCCTCTTTCATGGTCCAATATGATCATTATTTCATGATCACACCCTCGACCACTGTTTCATGGTCACGTACGATCCCTATTTTATGACTGCACCAACATCACACCGATCCCCCTTGGGATTCGAATGGACATACCCTACCTTGGTATATCATTCTCAACCATGCACCATCAATGACAATTATGCATGTCTGCAACAACTACTTCATGAAAACAACATCAACAACTAATATATAACAACAACTTACTACAACATTGAACAACATCTACAACATGCATCTTCGAATACCACGATGTATATCAACATCAACAAGAACACATAACAACAAAACAACTTACATCAACATATATCAACATCAATATCATGTAACAACAACAACCATACATAGCAAGAACAACAACAAATGTACATATCAATTCATGTTCATTTCAAGTTATGCTTATTATTCTTCTAATTAAGCTCATAACCCATCTCTACTTACCTCTAACAACACTACATTGATCCCAATCCCTTAATATATTAATTAAAGAATTTTAGAGAATTTTTTAGAATAAAAACATTTTATTTTTCACTTCAGGTCTCACTAAGTGAAGGGCTTGCTCGCTAAGCGAGCAACTCTTTGCCAAGAAAGGTCCAAAATTTCACTTTGCTCACTAAGCGAGGACTAAGATTTTAGCAGTTCTCCTTCTGCGAACAACCAAAACTCTGCTACAAATTATTCATCCAAAAACCAGTTTTTACAGCCAGAAAACTCTGAATTTTCACAACCAAACACCTAATTCATATAATTATCATACAATTAACAATTTCTAACAACCTAACACACTTTTTCATCAAAATTCACCCAACCTCACATCCTCTACTCAACAACACTGTACCTAAAATTTCTATTATCAAACCCTTAAGAGATGAAGAAATCTCACCCTTACCTTAGTTTGATGAACAATTTCCTTCTCCTAGTTGAATTCCTCTTCAAGCCCTTGCTCTTTCTCCTTTCTTCTTCTATGTTTACGCTTCCCCTTCACAATCATAAAACACGACTGATTTCTCTTTTCCTAATTTCCAAACTTAACCCTTAGACCCCAACTAAGGATTTTCTATTATGCTCTCACTATCCTTCACCAATTTATCATTCTACCATTTTCTCTTTATATTCCAATATTTTAATTATTCACTATAATATAATTAATTTAAATTCATATCATATTAAATAATATTATACTTTCTTCCACACATTAAAATACAACAATTCCAATAAATAATTAAATAAATAATCGGGGCGTTACATGTGATCCTTCGGTAGTCGACTTGATTTCGTTTCTCCCTTAGACGTTTAGTCTCAGGGTCGCTCAAGCGACAATATTTATTTCATGGAAGGCTTTCTCCTCCTACATTAAAATGTGGTGTTCAACTCCTCTATTTTATGACTAGCATATCGGTCTCACTGTCGAATAATTGCACTTATTGATAGTTTGACTTGACTGATAACTATTGTTAATAACTTTACTATTTGCTTCCAAGTGTCCTTCCCCAGGAATGTATGTCTTCCCACGTAAAAGGTTGACGAGTTTATTGGATGCATGAAATTTTCATCTTCCCATCCCTACCTTAGCTTGTGTGTTGGAGATTTATCTTCACATTCATTTCGAATTACGTTTGGACCGGTTAAGCTAGCATTGTATCTTGAGTATTTTACAATGGTACCTGTCCCGATGACATACATGAATTTTGAATTCGCACCAGAGGTTTGTTTTCTTTGTCGTGGTAGCCTCGATTCACAAATTCTTTCATTTTATCTTTTCGATATGGTGAGATATGGTAGTAGGAGATTGTTATTGTTGTAATGATTCTTTCCTAATTTACTTAATTATAGTAATCAAACTAGTTGTTGGATCACAAGGTTCACAAAAGTTTCTTATCATGAGGTTGGAGATGAATTCCCCCTACGACTCGTTTGCAATATGACTTTTATCAAATAATATTTATTTCTAAAATTTTGTTGAGCCAATTATCGATTTCCACAAACGGTGCCAGTATTCTGTATTGGAACCAAAATTATGATTAATTAGTGATGATGGACTCCTAATACTCTCATTGTTCTAAATTATAGTTATTTGTAAGAAAAAAATAATCCTAAATTATAAATCAATTTTGTTCCAAATTATAGTTATTTGTAAGAAAAAAAAATCCTAAATTATAAATCAATTTTGTTCCAAATTATAGTTATTTGTAAGAAAAAAATAATCCTAAATTATAAATGCAACATTAATGATATTTTTTAATTTTTGTGAAATATTTAAAATGTTTTATATGAAACGGAGATAGAATTAATCAAAATCATATTTTTCTACCAAATTATTTTTGAAAAGAATTTCATGCCAAATTATTGTATTTGATTATAATAACAATCTTGTTAAATGCGAAACATCCGACATTCAACTTATTCAATTTTAAAAATTAGATTCCTGCAGGAAAATTACTTATTTCACATAACTTCATCACATAGACACATTGATTACCTTATAATTACACAACACTGATATTTTTTCCGTCTAACACAGAATTTATTTTCTTTTGTTCTAGTACAAACATTTATATCACTAATGTACTTATATTATATTAATGTAGTTATACAAATCCTTGAAGAAAATAGAAAAATAGAAATCTATTTATATTTGTATTGCTAAGTTAATTAACCACACAAACCATGGTGGGTCTAGGATGATCTTCCACGTTATCCTCGTTTGCAAACAGAGCTGGGTTTCTGTGCTGGCATGCACATTTCCGAAGAAACCGGACACCCCTGTAGACAATTATCCCCCAAGCTACCGGAAACAGTAGCTCCGGCACCCAACAATCCCGGCGGTGGATTCCCGACCAAGAAGTTCCCGTCCAAGAATAACCTTTTAATCGATTTGATCTTTCCGTACTCCAATGGTATGTTCCCGCGTAACGAGTTATGCCGAATCGACAAAAACGACAGCAAAGGATATGCAGCGAGATTCGCGGGCGCGTAACCTTGGATTCTGTTGAATCCGAGGTTCAATGCCACGAGGTTGCTTCCTCGTCCGTGGTCTGGTTTTGAGATCTGAATTGCTGTGAAACTGTTGTTGGCTAAATTCACTTGCTGTATAGAGGGAAGAAGCAAGAACCATGATTCAATTGTTCCGGTGAGTGAATTCTCGCTGAGTTCCACTACTGCCAGTTCGTTTGATCCATCAAAGGTTGTTTTTATAAGTGGCCCGGTTAAGGAATTATTCTTGATTGCGAGTTCGACTAAATTGGGTGGTAGTTTCGGGATTGAGCCGGTGAGTTTATTGAAGCTGAAATCGATTCTGCGAAGGGTTGTAAGGGAATTTATAGAGTTTGGGATAGGCCCGGAAAGTGAGTTATATGAGAAGTCTATAGATTCAAGAGATTTGAGTTTGGATATTGAAAGAGGGATTGAACCAGAGAAGGAATTGGATCGGAGGGTTAAGGTTTTGAGATTGGAGAGGGAGGAGATTGAAGAAGGGATTGAGCCAAAGAAAAAGTTGTCGGAAAGGTCAAGTGTGATGAGTTGTGTGAGCTGGGAGATGAGTGGAGTGAGGGTACCTGAGTAGGTAGCAGGGTCGAGTGTGATTTGGTTGATGTGTGTGGAATCGGTGGTGCAGGTGAATCCGCAGAGGAAGTAAATGCGACGAGGGAAGGAGCATGGATCCACGGTGAAGTTCCATGATGATATGCATGATGAAGGTGGGATTGAGGATGGTTTGATTGAGGCTTTGAAGGCTTTGAGAGCTTGAATGTCAGAAGAAGAAGTGAGGGATTGAACATGGAAAATGGAAAGAGAAATGGTGATAGTTAGAGAGAGGAATAAAAGGTTTGGCATATTGATGCCTTGGAGTTTGTGTGTGAGTGAGATTCTAAAATGGGTTGTTTTCTTTGCTCATATGTATCATTGTGGTTAACTCAGATACTGTAAACAATATATACGTGGAAAGAAGATAGATTGGCTTCGATATTTATAAATAACAAAATTCACAAATATATAATCTTAAGTAGATCATTATTTAATTGGAAAAGATAAAATATTCATGTTAGGACGAGATAATTAATCATTTTTAAAGAATTTTAAATTTTAAATAATTTTAATGATTTAAAATATTTTAAATAATTTTAATGATTTAAAATATTTTAAATGATTTTATTGAAATCCATTTTTTTAAAGTCTTTTGTTTGTATGTAGCATTAAAATGATTTATTGTTAATTTTTTAGTATCATTTTCATAAATTTTAAAATTTTTGAGTCAAATTAAAATATGAAAAATAAACACTAATTTTTAATTTTTGAAGAGAGCAAAAACAGTATTTTCATATATAGTGGGAGACAAGGAGCTTTAAAGCCTGAACAAGAATGGGGACAACATTGTTGACTAAAGTTGTGTGATTACAGGTGCATTGCACTCACGATCTGAGTGTAAAACTAATACTAAGAGATTAATTAATTAATTAAATTTGTTTTTTAGAGTTTATAATTATAGATATAAATAATATGATTAAATTAATAAATAAACATAAATAAATATTGTAGTAAAAGATTGAACTCTGAATCAGTATGTTACACCCATTTAATTTAAATAATGTATATCTCTTAAGTTATTTCACTCATTCATTTATTTAATTTATAGTATTTAATAAAATTAATTTAGTTTGTAAATATAAAATGATATATGTTTATATAACTTTCATTTTTTAATTAAAATAATAAAATTAAACTAAAAAAGTATAAGTCATAATTTATTTGAATTAACTTATAAAAAATATAAATCAACTAATATATGTCAAAAGTTTGTAAAAATTAATGATAATTAACTCTTATTTTTACATAAATTATATAACATAAACTGAGAAAATATTTTTTCCAAATAAAATAATTTCGGAAAAATAATGTGAATTATATATGAGGGTAGGGTATATTTTCCTAATAAGTAGGTAGTATCTAATCTATAATTAAGTACTCCCTGTTTGCAGTAAGTAGCTCAATTTTCAGAAAATGATTTTTACAAAACTTTATACGAAAGTAATTAAAATACAAATTCTAGCTAAATATATATGGTTTGATGTCGGCATTAGAAAACTAATGAAAAGATTGTCTTATTAAGATTAGATTAGGTATCATACCTTTTTTTAGTTAAGATTTTACCTACATAATTCATAGATTAGGTATAATACCTTTTTTTAGTTAAGATTTTACCTACATAATCATTTTAGTTGCATCGTATCAATTCTTTTATTTAAATAGTGAATTTAGCGATTGATTTTGAATTTTTTTATTGTTAATTAATATCACGATTAATATCACAATGCGAAAAATACTCGAACGATAATATATTTGAAAGTAATAAAATCATTACAAAGTTTATTTAAGAAGAAAAATATTAATAAAACTCTTAAAAACAAAAAGATAATATTCACAATGAAATTCACATTCGAAAATCAACTATATATAGGAAATCTATTAACATCCTACAATATCTATTACATAATTAAGAAATCAGTTACCTCAAATTAATTTACATAAATTATATAACATAAACTTTTATATAAATTGATTATACGTTGAGAATGTGTTATAAATTTGTAATAAGTAATGATAGTACATTTTTGTTTACATAAATTATATAACATAAACTCAAAAATTATTTTTTCCAAATAAAATGATTAATATGAAATAATTGTGGAAAAATAATGTGAATTATATAAATGGATAGGATATAGTATTTCCCTAATAAGTAGCTAGTATCTAAACTAGCTGTTTATGGTAACTAGCTCAATTTTCTGAAAATGATTTTTAGAAAACTTTATGTAAAAGTAATTAAAATACAAATTCTAGCTAAATAGATTTTATATAGGGTATGATGTCGGTATTAGAAAACTAATGAAAAGATTGTCTTATTAAAATTGGTTTTGTTTTAATACTTTTTTCTTTTTCTAGAATTTACCCACATGATTCATTTTAGTTATTTAAATTAATAAATATTTATATTGATTTTTTAACGCTTCAAAAACAAGTTATATTAATCATTTTTATTTTAGAGGCGAATTTAACAGATCGACTTTTAAGTTTTTCTTATTACTAAATAGTATTGCGAAAAAAATATATATCTGAACAAAAATACGCTTGAAAGCAATGAAATCGTCATCAAAATTTATTTGAAAAGGAAAAATATTGATAAAATCCTTAAAAAACAAAAGGATAGTCTTCACAATCAAATTAAATTTCGGGAGTCGATTATGCGTAAGAAAGGTATTAGCACCCTACAACATCTGTTTAAAAAATGACTACCTCTAATTAATTTTACAAAATGAACGTTATTAACCTTATTATATCGTCTTTCTCCTAATCATCAGATAAAAAATAATGACTATTTACAAACAAAGAAAGAGAGATTTTTTATATTATTGTGATCAATAATATTTGTCTCTTGCTCCTACGTATCTCACAATGAGATGCGAAATTCAAAGTTATGTAAATCTTGGATTGAAAAATATTGTGTGTTGATTGATTTTAAAGAAAAAGATTTGATCGCACTAAGGTGAAAATAAAATTATTTGTTGGTTGTAGTTGTTTTTAGGAAAAGACAGGAGTTCAAACAAGCAAGTGGTATAACTTGTGTCTGAATACTTGAGGTTAAAAAGCATGTACATAAAATTAATCATTTTTTAATCTGATTCGATTATGAGATTCAAAAAGATCAAGTTGTACAACTTGCTTTTTGAAAGCTCGTCGATTAAAATAGATGCACGTCTATTTAACTGATTTTCACATGATTTAGTTGTTGAGGCGAGACTTAGAACAACCAAATTGCGTTCGGGAAGGAAGACGAATGTTTGAACCAGTGAGTCGTATGATTTGTGTCATAACACTCGAGGATAAAAGAGATGTACATCAAATTACTCTACGAAAATCTCTTGGAATATCTATGTTTTTGTGCTTAATTGTCTACTAATGAATGAGAAACTAAAGCTAAAAAGAAATCAGATGAAAAAATAGAAAATGTGAAAAAAAAAGGAAAGAACGTGAAAAAAAGAAAATTGTGCTCGTCAAGGATAAACTGCGTGCCTACATATTCCCTGGTGCAATGGGAAAGTCAGAACGGGTGAAAGGAAGCCTAAGAACTAAGGCAACTAAAGGAAAAAAGCTTGAATGCAAAACTTGTGAAAAAATGACTGTAAGGTGAAGAGATTAATTGCCATCTCTTATGAAGGAAAGAATGAATGATCTAAAAGTGAGAAAACTTAGACAAAATATGTGAAAGGTACGCGAATGACAATTAGTCAACAAAACATCCACTTCCCTTGGATCGGGTCAAGAACGTCAAAGACAAATGAAGTCGAATAGGAAAACACACACCAAACCATCGTGGTATCAGAGAGTCACATACAGGACAAAACGTCGTGCAAAAAAAGATGACAAGGGCAAAGCGTGAAAGACTCAATAAGAATTAAATCGAGTTGAAACTAAAATAAATCGTAAGGAACTAATATCTATTTAATATTTTTTGTTTTTTTTAATATCTAAAACGGTAAAATAACTAAACTAAAAAAATATAATAAAATAAATTAAAATATTTTTTTGATTTTTCTTAATATTCGAAATAAAACTAATAATCTAACTATATTTTAAAATGAAGAAACTAAAGTAAACCTAATCTAACTAATTTAAACTGAATAAAACCTAATTACTAACTTAAAAAACTAATCAATTAGGAACTTACTAACTAAAAATTATTTAACTAAAAATATTAAACAAAAATCTATCAAATAAAATCATAACTGAAAATCTAAATAATAACTAAATTACTATCTAATTAACTAAATACAACTAAATTAAATATCCTAAATCTAAATTTAAAAGACTAATTAACTAACCTAAAATAACTAAGAAATAAATAACTTAAAATAACAAAGTAACGTTTTAGATTTTTAATATTATGGAAATAAAATAAAATGGGAAATAAATCAAAAGAAAATAAATGAAATTAAATTCTTATTATTATCTTATAATTCTTAATAAACTAATACTATATATACTTTTTTAAACAAACTAAGATTAACTTAAACCTAATTACTAAAAGAACTTACTAACTAAATATTTATTAAATAAAAAAACTTACTAACTAAAATATGTTAAATAAAAGTTTACTAACTAAAATTAATCTTAACATTTTAACTTAAAAGAAAAGATTTTAAAACTAACTAATATTCTTAAATTTCTAAACTAAAATTATTATCTAAAAAATGCTAACAAATACATTAACTAATTAATTTAATGAACTAAGTAAACAAGATTAAGGGTGGGGATGTGTTCAGCAAGGTTGGATCTATTAAAATCAAACAATAACAAAAGCCTATGTAACTATACAACAACAAAAAATAAATAAAAAGGAAAAAGGAAACATTTTATTTAAAGAAGAAAAGATTGTTTCATAAATAAAATAATAAAATAAAGAAAATAAAAGATCAAAGAAAACCAAGGCTCAGTCAAAATGTAAATACCCATTTCTTCTTTCTCCCTACACGTTCTCTAGCTCCCTGTTTACTTCACGATCAACACGAAACCAAATCCACTACACCTCTGCGTATGTGGCAACGACAAGCCCTTCATTCTCCAATTGTCTTTCTTTTGCTTTCCGATCTCGCTATTTTTGTGGCTCTCTCTCTGTTGCTTACTTTCACTTTCTTCTTATGCTCCGAATTTGAATCTTACGGTGCATTTATTTCCTTGTTTTTTTCTCAGCGATTGGATGAAGGTTTGGGTGGTGGTGTTTTCTTGGTGAATGAAGGTTTGTTGGGAGTGAGATGGAATAAGGGTGGGCTGCGATGGTTGAAGAGTTTAGAAGGTGGTCTAGTGCGACTTGTTGTTGTTGTGTTAAGCTATTATTGATTTTTTTACAAGGGAATTTGTTGACGACAATGGTGGTGATGGAAGTGAGGTTTTTGAAAGAAATCTTAGATTTGATTGAAGGTCTTTTTGAATTAGAATTCAAAAGATTCTTAGGGAATTTTTGCAGAAGAAAAGTTTATGTCTTTTTTTCAAACTAAAGTTCGGATTCCCCTTTTAAATTGTTTTTCTCCTCTCCTTAAACAAAATTTCCCCTTTGTTGATTTGATCTTGTCCCTTTCATTGTGCAGGTCTTTATTGGTTATTGATGCATAATTTGTGTTAATTTGTTCATGATTTGTGCATCAATACAATTGTAGAAGGTCTTTTTTAGAGTCATGTGGCTTGTGCAAATGGTCAAAGTTGTTTTACAAGGTTATGGCAAGTGGACTCCCTATCTTTGTGTGCAGGTCGTGTTCTTGTTGTGTAGTGTAGTGTTTAGTCCGGTCAAGTCTTGGCAGGGTTTGAACAGTAATAGCACAGGCAATTGTGTAGTACTTCTGTAGCAGCAGGTCTTGGCTTTGTAACAAGTATGTTGCCTAATAGTAATTAGTGCATGAGTGTTAGCATAAGGTGGTATTGCTTACATTGTCTTGGAGTGTAGGCAACATGGAAACTAGATTTTGGAAACCAATTACTAATAAACTAACTAATTTAATTAATCCATAAACTAATTCAAATAAATAATAGAAAATAAAATAAATAAATAAATATAATTAAGATAAATCTTAAATTAAAAATAAACTAAACATAACTACTCTAAGTAAATATCAACTAATTAAAAATCAAACTAAATTACAATACTAAATTAAAAATTTAACTAATTTAAATATGAACTAAATAAAAATTAATCTAGAACAAAATCTAAGCTAAATTCAATTAAAATTAAAAATTATTTTAAATAACTTAAAATAAGTATTTAACTAAAAATAAAAATAAAAATAATTAAATTACAAAATGAGATAAAATCTTATTTTTAAATCGAAGCAAATTCTATAAATGAAAAATGACATGGAATGATAAAATTGAATCAAATATGCATGATTTTGATTAATGGAATATTTTTCTGATTAAAAATGCAAAAATGATTGGTTTTCGATGCATCGGGTGAATGAAAAATTTGAAAAAAAAAACTGTCAAAATTTAGGGTGTGACAGATACCCTTATTTAATCATCTTGAACCTGGATTTATGAATAGCAAAGATATTTTTTCTAGACATTCAAGGCAGAAGAGGATTAAATGTCAGAATCCATAGAATTTTGACAGAATGCGGATGAAATGAAATGACGTGCAACATAAATGAATGCATCAAAGATTGAGTTATGAAGGAATTATGCTGCAGAAAACAAACTAACAAAACATGATTTCACTATGGAAAAGGTTAAGAATACTGGGGAATAAGTAACAATTGAGAAATACAAGATATGGTGGAAATCCGTGAATGTGACAAAGAATATCCAACAGTACTTGGAAAGAGAGGTAACAAATTCGAAGGTGTATCCGTAAAATTAATCGGATAAGCATAAGTCATATATGGAGAACAAACAGATAGACGTGAGGGAGTTCTAGAGAAACAATCAGAACAAAAGACATATCCAGAAAATCAATCAGATAAGCAAAGGTCATATCTGGAGAACAGTCAGATAAACGCGAGAGAGTTCTGGAGAAATAATCAGAACAAAAGACATATCCAGAAAATCATTCGGATAAGCAAATGTTATATCTGGAGAACAATCTGGTAGACGCGAGTGAGTTTTGGAGAATCAATCAGAACAAAAGACATATCCTGAGAATCAATCGGATAAGCAAAAGTCATATCTGAAGAATAATAAGATAGACGCGAATGAGTTCTGGAGAACAATCAGAACAAAAGACATATCCGGAGAATCAATCGGATAAGCAAAGCTCATATATGGAGAACAATATGATAGACACGAATGAGTTTTGGAGAACAATTAGAACAAAATATGTATCCAGAGAATCAATCGGATGGAGAATGATCATTTAGACACAAATGAGTTCTGGAGAACGATCAGAACAAAAAAACATATCCGGAAAATCAATCGGATAGGCAAAGGTTATATTTGGAGAACAATCAGATAGACACGAATGAATTATGGAGAACAATTAGAGCAAAAGACATGTCCTGGAAATCAATCGGATAAGCAAAGGTCATATATGGAGAACAATCAGATAGACACTAATGAGTTATGGAGAACAATCAGAACAAAAGACATATGTAGAAAATCAATTGGATATGCAAAGGTCATATCTGGAGAATAATCAGATAGACATAAATGTATTTGTCTGGTAGATGCCAAGTGAGTTGGACTTTGACCATAAGGTAAGACGTTGATGACCTCTGGTAAATGCAAATGAGGATAAAACACTCATGTTATGCATACATACGAAGATGGGGATTAAAACATTCTTAAAAATGAATATGAGGATTAAAACACTCATGAATGCGTGATATATGAATTTGTTATGATGTATGATCAAATTCATGTAATGCAGACGTTGGCAACACGACTTGACTCTTTTATGGAGTGGACAAGACTGGAAAACTGATTTCTCAACACTAAGATCACTTTCATCCTTCTCGAGGACTAAAGATGCTGATATTGAACAAATCTCTACCATATTGCTAAACTGTACCAAGTTGATGATCCTTGGAGAAAGGATGTAGAACTTCCTTGTGATTATTCCAATAAATTGCCCTAGATTAGCTGATTGTTTTAGGTGAAGTGATCATTGCTTCAATTCTTGACTGATTGTAAATGATTGTTTTATGGTGTCTTAGAAAAGCTTTCCCCAGTATGAGTCTTCAAATGTCTTATGAATAAATCAATTTTGAAAAGGACTTGTACTTAAATAGCAACCTTTGAACCGATTCTTAACAGAATCTGGAAAGCACTTGCTCCTGATAGGGTCACTTGAAGCTATTGAAGATGATTTGCCCTTGATTGGACTATTGGGAAATCTGCCTCAGATTCAAAGGGTTTTGATGTAGTCTTGATTCAGGTAAACACCAATGAAAGTTCGAGTTCCTCTTTTACTGTCCTTTGTTGGAATACCCTTGATGTCAAGCACTAATTTTCAGTTAAAAATGTACATTCACAAATGTTAGTTTTAATATGACTCTCATACAAGTTTTAAAAAAGTCATTTATTGGAATGATGTGAAAGTGTGAGACGAGTGGACCATTAGTCCAAACGCAATGCTAATTTTGATATGTGTGAAAGATATAACAAGAAGAATATTCCATCAAGGGTGAAGATTAGCAAATCTATAGGAGTTGGTTTACACAATCATGTTGTAGCATGCTTTCAGAACAACTTTGCCTCAATTAGGTTTTCCGAGTGTTATAACGTGGCTTGGTTCACGATTAATTAAAACAAAGGATATAAGGCTCAAAAGTGTTTGTACCCACCCCTCTTCGTGATGATCTCTAGTCCTACGTTCAGTTAAACCTACACACATTCGTCTTGACAATGTAAGGATAAAGATGATGGTTCAAGGCTCGCTTGAAACGACAATCAATTTATTTATTATTCACGAATATCAGTAGTGACTCACTGGTTTTGGACATGGTGGTCACTAAATTTGTTTTTGCTTGAGATTGAGGATTTCAGAGCCTCTTTTGCTTTATTATTCTACATTTTGATATGATCCCTAACTTTTGCATAAGTCTTTTCTTTGGGTTTTCGACTTAGCAGGATTTCTTTTTTGAATTTTTGAAAGGCTGAAAGGTGTGACTGCCAAATTGTTAATTGTAATGGATCCCTATATTGGGACGTCTCATCTTATGATTTGAATGTGTGACCAAGTTAACTGAATAACTACACTGCCCCAGGTTTAGCATAAGGGTTTAGATCCAAAAGAAACTCCTACTTCTAAGCGTGAAGTGGTTGACTATGGATTAACTCTTTATCTCTCCAGTGTTTGGGGATTTGAAATAATGCTTGTACATCATCGACAAGATTTTATCCGAAACCATACCACAACAGTTATGGGTATTTTGTTTCCATCATCCTTCATACAATCTTTGCTAAAACAACAGTTTGATAAAGAAAGTGAAGTGGGGAAATATTTTTGTGATTTTTATGATAAATGATAAAAGAATGAGCGAATGCAAAAATACTTATTCAAAACACGCATAATCATCTCATTAATAAAACTAAGTATAAATGACAACAATTTGAAATGATAACAAGGCATAACAACTGCCTTCATTGAGGAATTGAACTCATTTCTTGATTGGCTTGCCACTGAACTAGCTTTTTCAGAGTTAGAGGTCATTCTGCTTGTTCAAACTGGTGTGAAGATCTCGTCAAGCTTGTCTTTAAAAACCTATTCAATAGCACTAAAATGCCACATATGACGGCAAGTGGTTTGTCGAACCTAATCCATTATTCGTCTGACGTTGGCTCGAGTAGTATGAAAGTGTCGAGGAATCAACTTGATGAATGAAAAGTGACAGAAGATAGAGAATCATGATAAGTTGGTAGATATGTTGGATGTATGCATGGATCAATGAAAATGATGCAAATGATATGCAATGTTATGTAATACAAGATGAAATTCACATGTAACATGATCAAAGGTTTGAGATTACATGTGTTGATTTTGGGTGAAGAGTCAACCACAAGGTTTGTACTAGGGGTAAAGATACCTATACAATGGGTTCTACAAGTTTCTCAAAGTCATTGACCCATTAGACTGTTTTCCACCAACGATAACTTATTTGTCGGGTGTCAACTTCATCCAATGAATCCACTTCGAGTGAGGTCCTCGCACGAAACCAACAAGAAAAAGCATTTCGTGGATCCACACTACGAGACCATCAATAACAAGGGTTATAGACACGGTGCTTAGAGTCGCAAATTATTTATACTGTTTGCCACCAACGATAACTTGCTTGTCTGGTGTCAACTCCATCCAATGAATCTACTCCAAGTGAGGTCCTCGCATGGACCCAACGAGAAAAAGCATCTCGTGGACCCACACTACGAGACAATCATTACTATCTTAAGAGACCTCGAGTCCGGGTTAGGACTTATCTCACCACACATGATCATCAAACCCTGAAAAACAGAAAATCCCAAACAGACAGCAAACAATACTAATAATAGCACAAAAACAATAAATAAAACAAGTTAGGATCAACCCTCTTGGGGGAACCCCCTGTGAAGTCGCCATTTCTGTCGTGGTGAGAATCAGATATCAAGCTATTAAGTTAGCTTGTATCGTAAATCATAGAATTCACCACCGAACTTTAATTTATCCAAGGGAAGGGGAAGAGATTGAAAAACCCTAATAAACATGTTAAGCTGAAAGATGAGACTAAAAGCTAAGCAATCAGAGATCGAAGGTACATGTGTTGGTTATACCTAAGGAATGTGCTAGCATCCTAAGTATCCGCAATACTCTATGGGAACCTCTTGGAATATTTATGTTTTTGTGCTTAATTGTCTGCTAAAGAATGGAAACTAAAGCTAAAAAGAAATATGATGAGAAAATAGAAAATGTGAAAAAATCAAATTGTGCTTGCCAAGAATAAACCTCGTGTCTATGTATTTCCTCGTGCAATGGGAAAGTCAGAGCGCCGTAGTTCAGAAAACTACGGGTGAAAGGAAGCCTAAGAACTAAGGCAAATAAAGGAAAAAAGCTTGAATGCAAAGCTTGTGAAAAAATGACTGTGAGGTGAAGAGATCAATTGCCATCGCTTATGAAGGAAGGAGAGTGAATGGCCTAAAAGTGAGAAAACTAAGACAAAATATGTGAAAGGTACGTGAATGACAATAAGTCAACAAAACGCTCACTTCCCTTGGACTGGGTCAAAAGCGTCAAAGATAAATGAAGTCGAACAAGCAAACACACGGCAAAACATCGTGGTATCAGAGAGTCACATACACAACAAAACATCGTGCGGAAAAGGATGACAATGGGAAAATGTGAAAGACTCAATAAGAGTTAAATTGAGTCGAAACTAAAGTAAATCATAAGGAACTAACATCTATCTAATATTTTTTGTTGTTTTTTTAAATATCTAAAACGATAAAATAACTAAACTAATAAAATATATTAAAATATATTTTTTTATTTTTCTTAGTATTCGAAATAAAACTAATAATCTAACTATATTTTAAAATGAAGAAACTAAAATAAATCTAATTAAGATCTAAATAATTTAAACTAATTAAAACCTAATTACTAACCTGATCGTACCTGGAGATCAGGATCCAATGCGGCTGGTCTCGAGAGTGGACGGACGTGGTCGTTTGAGGAAGAAAAGGGGTGTACCTGCAAGGCACTCCGATGCTAAAGTAAGTATCCGAGCAAGAGTGAGCAAGTACTAGTGTAGGGTTGAAAATTGAATACCTGTCCCTCTCAAGTGAGAGGGTTTTTATAAGAGACTGGCTGGAATGCTATTGGTTCGTTAGGTGCAGAGCGGATCGAAGGGTCCGTGAAGATAGGAAGCGGTTAATATTAGCCGTTATAAGATTTCCTTAGGTCTGGATCGTTGGTGGTCGACTGAGGACCACTTTTCATGATTGTGCTCGACGTCGACCGAAGTGAATGGATCAATCTTTCTGGCCCAAAAAGAAGGATTGGGCCGAGCCGGAACAGGAGCCCCCCAAGTTATTGCTCGTGCTATCGAGCAGTGACTTAAAAACAATGAAATGATCGACGGAGTGTGGCATCGTGATCGAGGATCTATGCTGTCGGTCTTCCGGGAAAACGATACGTTTCTCGGCAGAGGAATATGAAACGAAAAGCTGGGATATCTGGATATCCGCGCCTATTAATGATTTGACGACTAGTCTAGGGGCTAGCGTATAGGGGTCACGTGTGCGCACACGTGTCTTCTTCCCTATAAATAGGATTCTCAGGGCCCATTTTGACCTTTTCGTTTCATCTTCTCTCTCAAGACTCTGCCCGTTCAACCGCCGCTATCTCAGCCGTCGACCACCGTCAGTTCTTGCCGACCACCCTTCGCAGAAGCTTAATCTCTTCCAAAATGTCTTCTCAAGCTCAAGGTACCGTTCTTTTCCTCTCTCTTGAGTGTATATAGCGTAGTTTTTGTAGAATGCATGTGGTTTAGGGTGATTTCACCGGTAGTTTTAGGATTTAGGATTAGGAAACCTTAAAGTTCTTGCCACCGTAGCTGGTCGGCTGTGAACCCTAACTTTAGGGTCGACGGAGACCTTGGTCGACTTAGACTTTAGATTTTTGGATAGATTTCTGTCATCTATATTGTTGGGCGTCAGCTATTGCCTCGAGCAATGGTTAGCCAGGGCTACAGCTCAGAACATAGTTTCTGAGCTGAGGCGCGCCCTTTCACTTGTTGAGCGGTGGAAGGGTGGATTTGATATTCTTAATCGAATTCACGGATGCCTTTCCTCTGCTTTTCAGGTGATAACTTGCTCGGGAATTCGCTGGTTGTGCTTTCTGAGGATACGTCCTCGAAGAGTACGGAATCGTCTGCGTCCATACCCTCAGGCTCGGGAAGCCCTTCGGATAGTTCGAGTACGAGTACCACGGGGCAGTCGACAGAATCCCCTCAGTGTCCTGCCCGGTCGAGGGTCTTGCCCGAAGAGTGGGTGGTCGAAGACTTGTTGGACAAAGTGTCTTCCTTCTCGAGACCTCGGTCGGAGCCGCTGCCAGTTGTTGGAGATCCTGCTGACTGGGTCGTGACCTGCCCGGGAGATGACGACCGCATCTTCTCAGACTTTCGCGGTCGGGCATTTTCTATGTATGAATATGCTACTTCGGTCCTGGGGGTGATGCTGCCCTTCAGTGATTTTGTGAGCGCTGTGCTCGGACACCTCTGCATAGCCCCTTCTCAACTGCATCCTAACTCATACGCCTTCCTGAGGGCGTTTGAGATGACGTGCGCTTTCCTGGGCGTCGGGGCCACGCTTCCTCTCTTCTTTCGCCTCTTCTCCTTACAGCGCCAAGTCGGGTGGGGAACCGATCGGAAGGGGTTCGTGTCTTTTAAACAGCGGACCAAGATCTTCAAGGCCCACTCGGAATCCATCCGGGCTTTCAAGACCGACTACTTCTTAATAAAGCCTGCGAGTGATGCGGCCGTGAGAGCTATGAGTTTCCTCGGGATTGATACCGATGAAAACGACGAGCCCAGGTTGGACGACCAAGGGGAAGTGATTCCGAGGAGATTATGGATGTTTCCCTTCTCATGGAGTCATGTGCATTATGAGCGACCAGTGGGGGAATTTGTTCAGGTGGGGGACACCCTGAATGACGATGATGCGGCTAGCTTCGAAGCTTTTAGGAAGTTGATAGCTTCTTTTACTCCGACGCCTCTATTGGACGGGGAAGGGAAAGTTATGGTCGATCAAGATGGGGGAGAAGCATTGGAGCGTCCCCTGATCAATGTTACTGACCTGCTGGCCTGTAATAACGGGCAGGAGATAGCTGACTTTTTTTGTATCTGTTTACTTATGCTCGTTAAGTTTTTGATTTGATTTCGTTGCTCGTAGCTAATTTTGGTTTTGTTCTTCTTTTCAGGTTCTTTGACAAATCCTCTGGACAAGATCCACGAGCGGCTGGTCCAGCAGCAGCGGAAGCGGTCGAGGGTCGTGCAGACCAGGCTGACTGAAGCAAGCGGTTCAGGCTCGGGTCCATTGGTCCAGGGTTCTCCGGGGGCCTCTACCGGCTCTTTAATGAAGAAACATAAAGCGGCGGCTATTGTGGATCTGACGGCCGGCGCTCCTCCAAAGCCAAGGCATGGGATACCCCCGTGTTTCGTTGTTCGGAACTTTTTCGAGGGGAATACAATGGATGTGGACCGGGCGTATTCTTTGTTCCTGGAGGGGATGGATCGTCCTGCTCGGCGGCTTTCTTTGGCCCAGGACGCGAGCGCGGTGATGCGGGTCCTGACCATGGCTTGGATGACGGCCGAGGGGTCTCCTATGCTGGAGCGGGAGAACAGAAAACTCAAAGAGCAATTGGCTGCTTCCGAGGCCAAGCTGACAGCGTCCGCAAAGGAGGTAAAAAAGGTCACCACAGAGTCGGCTGAGCGAGCAACGGTCATCGCCAAGTTAGAGGTCGACAAGAGGAGGTTGCTCGAGCAGAATAAAAAGCTAAAAGATGCCTTTTGCCCCAAGGAGGATGAGGACGAGGACACCAAACATTTGGTGACAAGGGCTCAGCTTCTCGCTCGGATCGACCAAGATATGGAAAATCTGAACGCGTCTACTGAGTTCAGTTTCCAAAATGCGGTGGACCAAGTAAAAGCTCTCCACCCTGACCTAGCCTTGGATGTTGATCGGATGAACTATCTTTACAAGGTGGTGGATGGTCAGATTGTGGTGCCTGCGGACTTGGTGGTGGCCGACTCTCAGCCGGGGACGATTGCCCAGCCTGATCAGCCAGAGGAGCAGCCGGACCAGGAGGAAGCTCGTGCAGAGGAAGACCGCCCGGCAGGTGAAGATAATTAATTGGTGGCCTGCGTGTAACAGTCCGGGCCCCTCGCAAGGCAATCCCGGCACTGCCACCTCACAGTCTTCTCTACCCCCCTCACTAGTAGAGTTTTTGCCTTCCGTGGGAATCGAACTCTGTACCCTGGGGTTCAAGTACATGTTCATTCCATTCCCACTACCACTTGAGCTAGTAGCTCAATTGGTAGTGGGAACCTTTTTTTGTAACAGTCCGGGCCCCTCGCAAGGCAATCCCGGCACTGCCACCTCACAGTCTTCTCTACCCCCCTCACTAGTAGAGTTTTTGCCTTCCGTGGGAATCGAACTCTGTACCCTGGGGTTCAAGTACATGTTCATTCCATTCCCACTACCACTTGAGCTAGTAGCTCAAGTGGTAGTGGGAATGGAATGAACATGTACTTGAACCCCAGGGTACAGAGTTCGATTCCCACGGAAGACAAAAACTCTACTAGTGAGGGGGGTAGAGAAGACTGTGAGGTGGCAGTGCCGGGATTGCCTTGCGAGGGGCCCGGACTGTTACACTGCGCGCCTTGTATTTTATAATGTATTTTGTTTTTGGGGGGCGTGGCCCCCTTTATTTGTAACTCCGAACAAGTCGGCCTTTTGTTGCCGCATTTCTTTTAAATGTTAAATGTTTGACCCTGGAGGTCGGTTGCATATATATTGTCTGCTCGCAATCATTCGTCCGTCGGAGGACATAATTTGTTGTTATTTTTACCAAGTGTTTGACGCTCGTATTTGCATCAATTAGAAGTGATTGGATAGATACGGGGGGTATGGACGACCTGTTGGTTAGGGGAACCAATCAGTCTTGGAGGGTTTTATCCTCGATCGGTGCCCGAGTCAAGATAATGGCTCGGGCTCCATGGCGTGAACGTCCCATCGCGAGCTGGGGTTCTACCTGGTCGTGGTACTTAGGCGACGTCGGACTCGTTTGAGTATCCGTTCGTGCGACAAGTCTCCCTTTTGCTCGAAAAGAGGTTTTGCTTGTTTTGTTATATTTAGGCTGACGTGCTCGTACCTAGGCACGCAGTTTCTCGTTAGTCTCTTCTTCTCTTCGCTTGGTTGCTGAGCAAGGTGACTGATCTAACTATAGTACTGTTTGAGTTTCTCGGCGTTCCAAGGCCGAGCGAGCTCTTCCCCGTGTAAATTTTCTAAGTAATAAGCGCCGTTCTCGGTTTTCGCCCGGATGCGATATGGGCCTTCCCAGTTGGGCGTTAGTTTTCCCTCGCGGGGATCCCTGTGGTTTCTTCTAAGGACAAGGCTGCCTACTTCGAACGTTCGCTTGATGACTTTGGAATCATATCGAGCGGCTATCTTTTGTTTGAGAGTAATTTCTCGAAGAGCGGCTTCCGACCGAATTTCTTCGACCATGTCGAGCTCATCTCTCAAAGCTTCATCATTAATATCTTGTTCCATGGGGAATTCCGTGCGTCTTGATCGGACGTGCATTTCTATTGGAATTACCGCCTCGGTTCCATATGCTAATCGAAATGGGGATTCTCCGGTCGTTGAGTGGGGAGTGGTCCTATACGCCCATAGTACGCTGTGTAACTCCTCGACCCAGTGTTTTTTATGCTCGTCCAACCTTCGTTTCAGACCTCTCAGGATTACCCTGTTTGCGGCCTCTGCTTGCCCGTTAGTCTGAGGGTGCTCGACTGAAGCGAAGTGTTGTTTAGTCCCCATTGACGCAACGAACTCTTTGAAATGTCTATCCGTGAATTGGGTCCCGTTATCGGTCACAATGGCGAGGGGCACTCCGAATCGAGCGAGGATGTTTCTTTTAAAGAATCGAAGTATATTGAGTGCAGTGATTTTGGCCAGGGCCTCAGCTTCTATCCATTTGGTGAAATAGTCGACGCCTACAATTAAGTATTTGTTCTGACCGGACCCAACGACGAAAGGTCCTAGAATGTCTATTCCCCACCATGCGAACGGCCAGGGAGATGATAACGATTTTAGCTCGGAGGGAGGTGCTACGTGTACGTCTCCGTGCCGTTGGCATTTGTCGCATCTTCTTACATGCTCCTTTGCATCGTGCTGTAGGGTGGGCCAGTAGTATCCTGCCCTCAGAATTTTTCGAGCTAACGAACGTCCGCCAGGATGTTGCGCATTGATTCCCTCGTGAACTTCCCTTAGAACGTGTGGAATGTTTTCCTCTTCTACGCATCTGAGGAGGGGTGTAGAGAATCCTCGACGGTACATACGTCCGCCTACTAAAGAGTATGAGCATGCCCTCCGTCGTATGGTACTAGCCTCTTTCGGGTCGGTTGGTAATTCTCCTTTAGTTAGATAGTTGAATACTGGGGTCATCCAGCAACCCGTGTCGCCCACTAGGTTAACGTGTATGCAGGGTGATGAGTGCCCGATACTTGGTTGGGGGAGCATTTTTTGTATGACGGACTTGTTGTTTCCTTTCCTTTTAGTGCTCGCCAGTTTGGACAGGATATCTGCGCGGGCGTTGCTTTCCCGTGGAACGTGTTTGATTTCCACACTCTTAAACTGCTTTATTTCGTCTTTTACGGGGGCTAGATATTCGGCCATGCTGTCACTTCTGGCCTGGAAATCTCCTCGGACTTGGCTCGCGACCAATTAGGAATCTGTGCAAATTGTGATCTCTTCTGCTTCTAGGTCGTTCGCGAGCCGTATGCCTGCCAGGAAGGCTTCGTATTCCGCTTGGTTATTAGAAGTAGGGAAAGATAAAGTCAAGGATACTTCTATGACGTTCCCTTCTTCGCTCTCCAGAATGATACCGGCCCCATTGCCCGTTGGGCCAGATGCACCGTCTACGAAAATAACCCATTTGGACGAAGCTTGCGTGTCTTGCTCGGTGAAGGTAAGTTCAGCCACGAAGTCGGCCAGTGCTTGAGCTTTGAGGGCTTGTCTTCCTTCGAATTTGATGTCGAATTCAGATAGTTCTAATGACAATTTTAACATTCGGCCGGCCATGTCTGGTCGACCGAGCAACTGTCTTATGGGTTGATCGGTCCTTACGATGATGGTGTGAGCCAGGAAGTAGTGGCGTAGTCTTCTAGCCGCGAGAAGGAGAGCCAATGCGACCTTTTCTATCTGAAGGTACCGAACTTCTGGGCCGTGGAGAGCTTTGCTCGTGAAATACACGGGTTTTTGCCCTTCGGGTCGTTCGCGCACAAGGGCCGCGCTTACTGCTTCATTCGCGACCGCGAGGTAGAGATATAGAGTCTCCCCCTCCTCTGGTCTGGATAATACTGGAGGTTCGCTTAATGCTTTTTTCAGGTGGGATAGTGCTAACTCGCATTCTGCTGTCCACTCGAACGTCGCTTCCTTACGGAGTAGCTTGTAAAAGGGGAGAGCGTGTTGAGCAGATTTTGCCACGAATCGGGCAAGGGAAGTAATGACCCCGTTCAGTGATTGTATGGATTTTTTTGACGTGGGAGTTGGGAACTCCGCGAACGCTCGACACCTATCGGGATTTGCCTCAATGCCTCGTTCGGTTAAATAGAATCCGAGGAATTTTCCCGCTCGGACACCAAAGGTGCATTTCTCAGGGTTGAAACGCATTTTGCACTTTCGTGCCTGGTCGAAGACTTTTCGCAAATGGGATGCGTGGTCCGTTTCCCGTTGAGATTTGACGATCATGTCATCCATGTATACTTCGAGCATGTCTCCGATTTCGGTTCGGAAAACTTTATTCATCATGCGCTGATACGTCGCTCCTGCGTTTTTTAGACCGAAAGGCATAACGTTGTAAAAATAATTGCCCGACTCGGTCATAAAGGCCGTGTATTTTTTATCAGACACGGCCATGGGTATTTGATTGTACCCCGAGTATGCGTCCATGAAGGATAATAATTTGTATCCGGACGAGTTGTCGACCAACTTGTCGATGTTAGGTAAAGGGTATGCATCTTTCGGGCATGCCCGATTGAGATCGGTATAATCAACCCACATTCTCCATTTTCCACTAGATTTTTTCACAAGTACAACATTTGAGAGCCAGGTCGTATACCTGGCCTCGGTTACAAATTTAGCCTCTAGGAGGTCTTTAACGGCAGATTCGGCAGCTTCAGTCTTCTCGCTCGACTGCTTTCTCCTGCGTTGAGCGACCGCTTTATGTGTTGGGTCGATAGAGAGGTGATGGCAAGCTGTTTCGGGGTCGAGACCTGGCATTTCTGCGGCGCTCCATGCAAACAAGTTTGCGTTTCCTTTGAGGCAAGCTTCCAATTGTCGCTTCACTAACTCGGGCAAGTGTGCCCCAATCTTGACGCACCGGGCAGGATCTTCTCCCAAAGGAATTAGCTCGAAATCTCCGTCTGGTATTGGTCGGGCTAAGGCCTCTGCTGGTCTCTGGACGCTCTCGCTACTATTTAAAAACCTGCAGTCTAAGTCGATTGAATCGACTTGAGGGAAGGTCTTGGGCACATCTGGTGGATCCAGTGTCGGGGAAATTGGTTGGTATGATATCGAGCTGAGGCCTTTTGATGCTGCCTCGAAACATCTGCGGGCAGCGTCGACGTCTCCGTGCAATGTGGCGACTCTGCCCGAAGTAGTATAGTACTTCATCTTCAAATGGACGGTGGATGACACAGCTATCAACTCGGCCAGAGTTGGTCGTCCTAATATGCATTGATATAGTGACAGGCAATCCACGACAAGGAATTGGACTCTAACCGTCCTGGCTGTCTCGCCTGCCCCGAAAGTGACAAACAGGTCAACATAACCCCATGGTCGGGATACCGCTCCGTTGAAACCTTGCAGGTCTGATCCGACGTATGGAGTCAGATGTGTTTCGTTCAGTTGGAGTGTTGAAAACAGTTGGGAGTACATGATGTCGCATGAGCTTCCTTGGTCCACCAATATCCTCCTTACATCGAAGTTCGCCATGCGTGCTCGGATGAGTAAAGGAATGCTGGCGTTGGGTGCTCTTCCCAGGAGCTCTTCTCGATAGAATGCGAGGGGTACAGAACCTTCCCTCGGGGAACTAAAGTGGCGTTTTGCGCGGTCCCTTTGGCGATTAACTGGTCGAATTTTCTCTTCACAGAACCGACCGTGATTTTATTGAAGCCTCCTCCTGATATGACCATCGCTGATGGGAAAGCTTCCCATGGACTGTGGGAGGAGAGGTATCCCGCGCCCTTGGTGTGGTCTGGTAAGAAGAAATCTTCCGGGCGATAAATGCTCAGGGCGACCTGCATGTTAGCGTCCGCAGGAATGGGCACGGCCTCTTCGATTTTCTGGGTCTCTTGCGTGTCCTGCCGAGGATTATCTCTGGACTTTGTGAACTGTTTCAGGTGCCCGTCTTTGATGAGGATTTCGATCGCGTCTTTGAGGTGGATGCAATCCTCTGTGTTGTGCCCATGACTCTTGTGGAACCTGCAATATTTCGTTTTATCTGTGCCGGGCTTGCTAGGCTGCTGCCTCGGAAAACGTACTTCTGCCTGTTTGAATTCCGAATTAGCGCATTCAGACAAAATTTTCTCCCTGGAGGTAAGGAGGGGCGTGTATTCGTGGAAACGACCGATGGGTCCCCGGTGCTCCCGCGGTTCACGGGAGTGTTCGTCCTTTCTTTTGTCTCCTCCCCGACGAGATGTCGAGGGTTCATCGACTCGGGGAGGTTTGGCTTCTTCACGGCGTCGAGCGTCTCTTACTGAACTGGCCGCTTGCTTTTCTTCATATTGGATGTAAGCTTGGGCTTTTAGCAAGAACGCGTCAAGGGTGGTCGGGGTTTCAATACCGACCGCCCGATGGAAATCAGTCGAGGGGCGTAGCCCTCGTTCCAGCAGATACTTTTTCATGTCGTCGGTCGTGGATACTTGAACTGCCTCTTTATTGAACCTTTCGATGTAAGTTCGTAAAGGTTCGTCCCTCCCCTGGATTAATTCTTCGAGCGAAGCCTCTGTCTTAGGGTGTCGCCTTGATGCAGTAAAGTGCCTAGAGAACGTGCGTCCTAGTTGTTTCCACGATGTGATGGATTCGACCTCAAGGCTTTTGTACCATGTCATTGCCCCTTTCCTCAGCGTCGTGGGAAAGAGCCGACATTTAATTGCTCCCCGAACACCCCGATAGTCGAGCAAGGCGTCGATGTTCTCGATGTGTTCGTCTGGGTCGGTAGTCCCGTCGTATGAACCTAAAGGAGGAGGTTTCTCCAAGCCTCTTGGGAGTTTGGCCGCCATAATATCAGAAGATAAGGGACCCCGAGCGTCTTCGTCGTCACTGGAAACAAGTGATGATCTGTGATCGCGTTTCTTTGTTCTTCGAGGGGAAACGGATCTTGATCTGCTCCTTCTTGATTTTCTTTTAGGAGAAGGTCGCGGAGATGACTGGCGAAAGCGTTTGTTGCCTGTTGATTCGTCGGTGTTTCCTCTCCTTTTCTTCGGGGGAGACGGAGTGTGCTCCCCTTGGGGTCTCTTGGGAGAATGAGGTCGACGAGAGTTATCCTCAAGTCAGGCGATCTTTTCACCATGAGTGAGGAGTAGCAAGTTTGTTTGATTTAGGATCTCGGCCAACGCTGCGAAATCTGACCCCGAAGGAGTCGAAGGAAAAAGAGTTTCCGGGCGACTCTCCAAGGGTTGGTCGCGATCGGGTGAAGGTGATGTTGCCTTCCCTTCTGGTTGGTCGTGCACGGTATCATCATGTTGGGGAGGTTGGACGTTGCTCTCATGTTGCGTGAGAATCATGCCATCATTTGATCGATTTTCCTGGTTGTCCCGAGCAGCCATGGATCTTGTTAAAACTTTTGTTCTTTGAGGATCTTGAAAGAAGAACGGGGAAGTTAGAGATTCCCACAGACGGCGCCACCTGATCGTACCTGGAGATCAGGATCCAATGCGGCTGGTCTCGAGAGTGGACGGACGTGGTCGTTTGAGGAAGAAAAGGGGTGTACCTGCAAGGCACTCCGATGCTAAAGTAAGTATCCGAGCAAGAGTGAGCAAGTACTAGTGTAGGGTTGAAAATTGAATACCTGTCCCTCTCAAGTGAGAGGGTTTTTATAAGAGACTGGCTGGAATGCTATTGGTTCGTTAGGTGCAGAGCGGATCGAAGGGTCCGTGAAGATAGGAAGCGGTTAATATTAGCCGTTATAAGATTTCCTTAGGTCTGGATCGTTGGTGGTCGACTGAGGACCACTTTTCATGATTGTGCTCGACGTCGACCGAAGTGAATGGATCAATCTTTCTGGCCCAAAAAGAAGGATTGGGCCGAGCCGGAACATAACCTAAAAAAACTTATAATTAGGAACTTACTAACTAAAAATTATTTAACTAAAAATTATTCATTAAAAATCTATCAAATAAAATTATAACTAAAAATCTAAATAATAACTAAATTTTTAACTAAATTAAATATCCTAAATACAACTAAATTAAATATCATAAATCTAAATTTAAAAGACTAACTAACTAACCTAAAAAAACTAAGAAAATAAATAACTTAAACTAACAATTTTTTTTATAGATTTTTAATATTATTGAAATAAAATAAAATAGGAAATAAATCAAAAGAAAATAAATAAAATTAAACTCTCATTATTATCTTATAGTTCCTAATAAATTAATACTATATTTTTTTCTAAACTAACTAAGATTAACTTAAACCTAATTACTAAAATAAATCACTAACTAAAAATTTATTATATAAAAAACTTACTAACTAAAATATGTTACATACAAATTTACTAACTAAAATTAATCTAACATTTTAACTTAAAAATGGGGGATGTGTTCGACAAGGTTGGATCTATTAAAATGAAACAATAGTAAAAACATATATAACTATACAACAACAAAAAATAAATAAAAAGGAAAAAAGGAAACATATTATTTAAAGAAGAAAATATTGTTTCATAAATAAAATAATAAAATAATAAAATAAAGAAAATAAAATATTAAAGAAAACAAAGGCTCTGTCAAAATGTAAATATATTTTTCTTCTTTCTTCATACACATTCTCTAGCTCCCTGTTTTCTTCACAATCAACACGAAACCAAATCCACCAATCATCTGCATATGCGGCGACGACATACCCTCCGTTCTTCGATCTTCTTTCTTTTGCTTTCCGGACTCACAATTTTTGTGGCTCTCTATGTTGCTTGCTTTCACTTTCTCCGTTATGATCCGACTCTGAATCTTGCGGTGCGTCCCTTTCCTTGTTTTTTTCCCAGAGATTGGATGAAGGTTTGAGTGGTGGTGTTTTCTTGGTGAATGAAGGTTTGTTGAGAGTGTGATGGAATAAAGGTGGATTGCGATGGTTGAAGAGTTTAAAAGGTGGTCTGGTGCGACTTGTTGTCGTTGTGTTAAGTTGTTATTGGGTTTTTTTACAAGGGAATTTGTTGAAGACAATGCTGGTGATTGAAGTGAGTTTATGAAAGAAATCTTGGGATGAGATTGAAGGTTTTGTTTGAGTTAGAATTCAAAGGATTCTTAAGGAATTTTTTCAGAAGAAAAGTTTATGTCTTTTTTTGAAACTAAGGTTTGGGTTCCCCTTTTAAATTGTTTTTCTCCTCTCCTTAAGGGTATGTTTGTTTGCATAGAAAATAAGAAGAGAGAAGTTGAAAAGAAAGAAGATGGAGAGAAGTGTCTCATCAATTGTGTTTGGTGATCATATAAATAGGAAAGAGAGATTAAAATTGGTTGGGTCCTACATCAAAATTCTTTCTCTCCACATGTGAGAAGAAACATAATGCTTTGGGCAAATTGGGTTGCTTTTTCCAATATATCATTTCTGATCCTTGCTAATTAATGTGTAATAAAGACCATTTTATTTCTTTTTAATATAAAATTTTTCCTTTTACCTATAATCACTTTTGAGTTAATATTAATTTTTGTTTATTTGTTCATGATTTTTGCAACAACACAAATGTAGAAGGTCTTTTTTGGAGTCATGTGGCTTATGCAGATGGTCAATGTTGTTTTATAGGCTATGGCAAGTGGAGTCCATATCTTTGTGTGCAGGCTATGTTCTTGTTGTGTAGTGTAGTGTTTGGACAAGTCAAGCAATTATGTACTACTTCTGTAGCAATAGATTTTGGCTTTGTAACAAGTATGTGGCCTAATAGTAGTTAGTGCATAAGTGTTGGCATAAGGTGATACTGCTTACATTGTCTTGTAGTGTAGAAAAAATGAGGACTAGATTTTGGAAACCAAATACTAATAAACTAACTAATTTAATTAATTCATAAACTAATTCAAATAAATAATAGAAAATAAAATAAATAAATAAATCTAATTAAGATAAATCTTAAATTAAAAATAAACTAAACATAACTACTCTAAAAAACTAAGTAAATGTTAACTAATTAAAAATTAAACTAAATTACAATCCTAACCTAAATTAAAAATTTAACTAATTTAAATATGAACTAAATATAAATTAAACTAAAACTAAATCTAAGCCTAACTTAATTAAAATAAGTATTTAACTAAAAATAAAAATAATTAAATTACAAAATGACATAAAATATTATTTTTAAATCGAAACAAATTCTAAAAATGAAAAATGGCATGGAATGATAAAATTGAATAAAATATGCATGGTTTTGATTAATGGAATGTTTTTTGGTCAAAAATGCAAAAATGACTAGTTTTCAATGCATCAAATGAATGAAAAATTTGAAGAAAAATAACTGTCAAAATTTAGGGTGTGTGATAACATGGTTTTATATCGTTATTTAGCATGATTTCCAATTATTTAAGTTACTATTTTCCGTATTTTGAACGATATTATACGAAGTTTGTGTTTGTTTTGCAGGTATTAAGATTTATATGACTTATGGAAGAAAATAATCAAAATGAGACAGAAGAGAGGTTTTTAGCAGAAAATTTGAAGCAGATAGCAGAAAACAGAGTTTTTGTATTCTGGAATCCAGACGGTCACACTCATAGGACGACCGTCCCACATTTCCAAAGTCAGACGACCGTCAGACCACAAGACTATCGTCACAGGTCATATTTCAGAATTCTAAAGAGCATGCCTCAGTCAATAACAGAGAGTCGTTACCACAACATTCTCTCCTTCAACTTAGATATTTTCTCACTCATTCCAGTCTCAGTCCACATACACAATCAAGGCCCTTGAAATTTAAGCTCCTGCAAATTCTCAACAACAATACCTCGTGAAAGCTATAAATAGAAGCTGCTTTGAGTTTCAAAGGGAGCTTCAACCACTTTACCAAATTACTACCTTTTTACCAATCGAAGCCATTTACTTTCCTTGTTCAGAGCTTTTTAATGATTTTTCAGCATTAATTTAGTTTCTGTTTCCGAACCTTAGTGATAACTTCCTACATCGGGAAGCTATTGTCATTTACTTGTTTCCAACCACTGCCTTTTCTTTAGTTTTATTTTCTGCAAGAATTCTTAATCCAAGTGTACTTCAGCCAGGTTCTTTATTGAATTATATGCTTTATTTTCTAATTATTATGTCTTATATTTTTATATATTCCTTCTACTTTTATTTTCTTCTGATTTAATTGATATGTCTAGCTAAGCCCCTTTAATCGGTATGTAATTGAATAATTGGAACGAATTCAATAGATCTAGGCTAAAACCTTAAACTTAATTTACCTTCTGGTTTCGATTTCTTAATTTAAAAACAAGTTTTATTACGAAAGTAAAAAGGTAAAAAATGTTAGAATTAAGACCACGAGAGTGTGAGATTATAACCGAATAGCTGATATCGAGCATTGATTTTAAATACAGCGGAAGCGCTTTAAAACCAATCAGAATCTCTAGGTTTTTAAAAAGTACGCTTAATTTGAATTGATACAGCGAGAACGCTCAATCTAACTTAGAATTATAGTAATAGGCAAGACCACGATAGTGTGAGTTGACGACTTTTAAACCAATATTATCTATAGAAATATAATTTGATAAACCTTTATAAGTCGACCATTTATTGAATTTGTGAAGGCATACCAATTACATAACGATATTCCTATTGTTCTGGACTGGCCCAATTCCCACAATTTGGCCAAGCAAACCAACTCGATAGAAGTGCTCGACGTCGAGCAAAATCGAGAATAGTGGTCTCTGTCGACCACAAGCATACCGACCACGACAAAGTTCCCCAACGGCTAGTTTTGACCGTTACCTATTTTTACGGATTCCTCAATCCGCGCTTCACAATATGGACCAATAATCTTCCATTTAGCCCCTTATATAAACCCTCTCATTTGAGAGGGTCAGGTATTCAATTCTCTTACCTTAATCCTCGTACTTGCTCACTCTTTGCTCGGTTACTTACTTTGGCATCGGAGTGCCTTGCAGGTACACCCCCTTTCTCTCCTCACCGACCGTCTTTCATCAACTCTCGAAGCCAGCCGTATCGGATCCTGATCTCCAGGTACGATCAGGTGGCGCCGTCTGTGGGAATCTGATTTACCCGTTCTTCTCTCAAAATCTTCAAAGAACCAAAGTTTTACCAAGATCCATGGCTGCTCGGGACAACCAAGAAAATCGATCAAATGATGGCATGATTCTCACGCAACGTGAGAGCAACATTCATCCTCCTCCGCACGAGGAAACTGTGCAAGATCACCCGGACGGGAAGACATCATCGCCTTTGCCCGATCGCGATCAACCTCTGGAGAGTCGCCCGGAAACTCTTTTTCCCTTGACTCCTTCAGGATCGGATTTCGCCGCACTGGCCGAAATCCTCAATCAGACAAACCTGCTGCTCCTCGCCCATGGCGAGAAAATCGCTCGTCTCGAAGATAATTCTCGTCGACCACCGTCTCCCGCGAGACCCCAAAGAAGGCGCACTCCCTCTCCCGCCAGGAAGAAGAGGAAAGGGCACGCTAACGAATCAACGGGCGACAAGCGTCCTCGCCAGTCCTCTCCACGATCTTCTCCTCCAAGAAAATCAAGAAGGAGCAGATCAAGATCTGCCTCTCCCCAGCGAACGAAGAAACGCGCTCACAGATCTCCTTCATTCAACTCCAGTGACGACGAGGACGCTCGGGGTCCCCTCTCGTCAGAAATCATGGCGGCTAAACTTCCAAGAGGTTTAGAGAAGCCCCCACCGCTAGGCTCGTACGACGGAACCACAGATCCAGACGAGCATATCGAGAATATCGATGCGCTGCTCGATTACCGAGGAGTACGAGGAGCAATCAAATGTCGCCTTTTTCCTACAACGCTGAGGAAAGGAGCGATGACATGGTACAAAAGCCTTGAGGTTGAGTCCATCACCTCCTGGAAACAACTTGGACGCACGTTCTTCACGCACTTCACCGCATCAAGGCGACATCCGAAGGCAGAAGCTTCGCTCGAAGCGATCATCCAGGGAAAGGACGAACCTTTACGAACTTACATCGAAAGGTTCAATAAAGAGGCGGTCCAAGTATCCACAACCGACGACATGAAGAAATATTTGCTGGAACGAGGACTGCGTCCGTCGACAGATTTTGACTGAGCAGTCGGCATTGAGACCCCTGCCACCCTCGACGCGTTCTTACTAAAAGCTCAAGCCTACATCCAGTATGAGGAAAAACAGGCAGCCAGCTCGGTAAGAGACGCTCGACGTCGTGAAGATGCGAAGCCTCACCGAGTCGATGAGCCCTCGACATCTCGTCGGGGAGGAGACAAAAGAAAGGAAGATCGCTCCCGTGAACCGCGGGTTCCACGAATACACACCTCTACTGGCCTCTAGGGAGAAAATTTTGTCCGAGTGTGCCAACTCGGAGTTCAGGCAAGCAGGGGTACGTTTTCCAAAGCAGCAACCCAGCAAACCGGGCACGGATAAAACGAAATATTGCAGATTCCACAAGAGTCATGGCCACAACACAGAAGACTGCATCCATCTCAAGGATGCGATCGGAATTCTTATCAAGGACGGGCACCTTAAACAGTTCACCAAATCCATAGACACTCCTCGACAAGAAGCGCAGGAGACTCAAAAAGTCGAGGAGGCCATACCCATCCCTGCAAATGCGAACATGCAGGTTGCCCTAAGCATTTATCGCCCGAAAGATTTCTTCCTACCTGATCACACCGAGAGTCCAGGGTACCTTTCCTCCCATAGTCCATGGGAAACCTTTCCATCCGCAATGGTCATTTCGGGAGGAGGGTTCAACAAAATCACGGTCGGATCTGTGAAACGGAAATTCGACCAACTGATTGCGAAGGGACCCGCGCAAAACGCCACCCTGGACCCACCAAGGGAGGGCTCGGTACCCCTTGCCTTCTACCGAGAAGAAATCTTGGGAGGGGCACCCAACGCCAGCATTCCTTTGCTCATCCGGGCACGCATGGCAAATTTCGATGTAAGGAGAATCCTAGTAGATCAGGGCAGCTCCTGCGACATTATGTACTCCCAGCTGTTTTCGACACTCCGGTTGAACGAGACACACCTGACTCCGTACGTCGGATCAGACCTGCAGGGTTTCAACGGAGCAGTCTCCCGACCATGGGGCTATGTCGATCTATTTGTCACCTTCGGAGCAGCTGAGACAGCCAGGACGGTCAGAGTCCAGTTCCCAGTCGTGGACTGCCCGTCGCTGTACCAATGCATCCTAGGACGACCAACACTAGCCGAGCTAATCGTCGTGCCATCCACCGTCCACCTGAAGATGAAGTACTACACTACTTCGGGTAAGGTTGCCACACTGCACGGGGACGTCGACGCTGCTCGCAGGTGTTTCGAAGCAGCATCGAAGGGTCTTAGCTCAATATCATACCAACCAAATCCTTCGACATCAAATTCACCATATGTTCCCAGGGCTTTCCCTCAGGTAGACTCAATCGACCTGGACTGCAGGTTCACGGACAATAACGCGGGCGTCCAAAGGCCAACAGATTCGCTATCCCGACCAATCCCAGATGGAGAGTTCGAGCTGATTCCCCTGGGAGAGGACCCAGCCCGGTGCGTTAAGATCGGGGCACATATGCCCGACTTGGTGAAGCGACAATTGGAAGCTTGCCTCAGAGGGAACGCAGATCTATTTGCCTGGAGCGCTGCAGAGATAAACAGCGAGAAGATGAGAAACCTGTGCACAAATATAAACCTGTGATGCAATGAAATGGTATGTGAATGTATATGCAATGTTTTCAAGGACCGCAGGATTTAAATTTGCTTAAACAAACAAGAAGGTAACTTTTTATTAGTAATAAATTTGTTTTGCCTCTTGGGCTTACAAAAATGAAAATGAAATAAGTACAAAAGATGGGGTTTTAAGTCTCCCATGGACGTTTCCTCTTTGTGTTGAGGTATGAGTTTAGATTCCGTTCCTCATGAAGTTGCTTTGTTAGTTCCAGGATTCTTTCTTGGCTTGCTTTGTAATGAGCCTCGAAAGTATCCCTTTGCTCCTTCAGTTGGATCCATGATCTCTGCAAGTCTTCCATATCAGTTGGCATGTCTGGGTGAAGGATGGTATAAGCTGTGTCTCCTTCAGCAACAGGTTCCATGGTAACTGGTAGGACGGCAGGATATGGCATCATGAGAGTCTGAGCACGAGATCGCACCCATCTGAGATAAGCTTCCATAGGAATAGTATACTTAGGCTCCAGTGTCTTGCTGTCAACCCTGTTTACCTTTCCCCAAGCCCGTATGAATCTCTGACGGTAACCTTGAAGATCGTTGTCGTAATAAAACACAATGCCCTGAATCAACATGTCATGTGGACCATCGCTTCGAGCGTAACCGAACTGTCGTAAAGCTAGAGAGGGGTTGTAGGTGATGCCTCCTCTTATGCCTAGAAGTGGCACATTAGGAAACTCCCCACAACGGTCAATGATAGTGACATTCTCCATAGATCTGGAGCACCGATGGATATCTGAGTGAGAAAGTGACATGATCCTCTTGGACCATCTGAACCCTTGCTCATTCTTCATTACTGAGCGAGGAAGGTGAGAAATAAACCACCTAGATAGCAAAGGTATGCAGCACATCAAAGTTCCTCTTGCTCTTGTAGTACGGGTATGAAGAGAATGTAGTATGTCTCCAAGCAATGTAGGCACTGGATTGTGACTCAGGAATATGTTGATGGCATGAACGTCTATGAACTGATCTGGATTGGGGAACAATACTAAGCCATATATCAACAAGGCTAAGATCTCCTCAAAAGCATCATAACTCATAGCTTTCAAGAACACTTGAGCCTTCTCTATCAACACCTTAGCAAGAATACCCTTAACTCCGCTTCTCGTTTCTAGAACAATGTCAGACTTCTTCAGATGTAGAGCTGCAGCAATAACCTCAGGTTTAGGTTCTTTCTCCAGGCCTGTGAATGGTTTCTGATCAAGTATAGGTATACCCAGAAGTTTAGAGAATTCTTCCATGGTAGGAACCAGCTGGTAGTCAGGGAATGTGAAGCAATGGTGCTTAGGATCAATGAACTGAAACAAAACACTCATCATGTCTTCATTGAACCCTGAGGTGACTAGATCCAACAGGTGACCATGTCTCTTGATGAACTGGGAGTGGTCAGACACTTGAGAAACCAACTCTTTAAGCTTAGCAGGTATGCCCACAAAGTTGATCCTGATGGTGTTTCTACGAGCAGAAGCCATGACCTACAACAAAGAACAAAGATAAATCCCTTGGTCCTTGAAATGGTTAGTGAAAATGCTATGCTCATGATGCATGATGATGTCATGATGTTATGCTCAATCACAAACATGTGGCACACACAAACAAGTCACACCATAGCCCTAGGTTTAAAGGCTTGCATGAGGTTCAAAGGTAAGTACCCTCCCCTGAAGTTAGATGGTTCATCCTGTCCTACAAAAGTAACCAGGTTCTAAGGGATCTCAATATCATTGATCCTTCACAAGGGTGGTTGATCAGAAGGCAACTTACTTGCCAACCAAAACCCTCCAAGTTTAAGATCTCAATGAGCGTAGTATCGAGTGTCAACCAACTTCAGTCTGCACCAAAGCCGGTTACCTCACTACTTTCTAAAGGCCAAGATGAGTTAACTAGGGTTCTAAAAGTTAGTTAGTGCATTGACAACATATGGCAGCCTCATATTATCCTCAACTTGACTTAAGGAACATAAGCACCAACCAAGAAGTCGCACTAACTATGGCCACCAGATCAACCGTATCGATATACGTCGTACAGTTTCCTTGGTCTATTGCCATTTACCTAAGGTACACTAGATCCGGGTTAGGACCTTTCACACATAAGAGCACCCCAACAAGATAATATAAAGCAAACAAGGCAAACAATTTAAAGTGATCTTAATTTCTAAGGGTACCCCTCTTTAATATAATTCCCCAGCAGAGTCGCCAGTTCTGTAACACGGTGGGAGAACTGACTTTTAGTTATGTTGCGGATAGCAAGAGTCTCCACCGACTTTTATTTTATCCAAAGGAAAGGCATAAAAGAACAGGAAAGACCTTTAAAAGATTTTTGGGTCCGGGGGGTAGGTTATGTAAAGGGAAGGTGTTAGCACCCTTTACATCCATGGTTATCCATGGGCTCTTAGTTACTTAGCTCACTTTGAATTGTTTTTTTGAAAAGTGTAGTGTGTGAATAAAAATTTTCATAATAGTTAATAATGATCCATGTACGGATGCGTAAAAACTTATGTTTGAAAATTTGTTTGAAATTTGTTAAGTGTTTGAAAATTTTGAATGAAGTGAGCAAGCAACTATGAGGTACCTACCCTAAAGTTTAAGTCTTTCTGTTCTTTATCCTTTAAGTGGTAAGACTATCCCTATTATTAAGGAATAGGTAGTCATTACCTTGGATGTGAGGGACATATGAGGGACATCTGTTTTATGAAGGCAACTGTGGGGTGTATTAAGCACTTAGGAGGGACTGTCATCATTATTCGAAAAGGGACTTGATCTTTAAAGGCAACCATTAAGGGACTTGATGACTTTTCTTTTAAGGGACTTGCTTTATACACCCCACTTGACCTTTTTGAATAGGCAACAATAAGAGGCAACCCTAGAAAGTGAGATGGCGATTAAAAATCGACTTACGTGTGTGAGTGTTTAATTTTATTTATCTTTAATTAAAATGATCTAAATTTGATTTTAAATATAAATACATGTTTACACTCCCTAAATTACTAACCATAGCATATAAAATTAAATATTACAAAAATTTACACCAAGGAGCAATTACAATAATTATAATAAACAATTAAAATAAATAGCAAATAAATAAATATAAATAATAAGCAAAAATAAATAAATAGGCAATAATAAATATAATAGGGGTTAGTAATAATAAAAAATTTGATAAGGTTAGAGAAATAATAATAATAAGCATAATAAAATAAATAAATAAATGGATTAGTAATAATAAGCAAAATAAATAATGAATAAGAATTAGAAATTATTAAGAAATATAAACAATTTAATTATAAAATTTAAAAAAAAATTATAAATTATAAACATAAAAGGAATTACAATTACAATATTAGCATAAATTTAATCATATATATTTTTTAAAAGAATAAAGTTTGGATTATGAACAAAATTCTAGAAAACAATTTCATATTATAAAAAAAATTTGGTTATAAGCATATTTACAAGATTCAATTATACTACATATTATATCTACAAAAAATTATATAATTATATTTACAAAATTAAAAAATGAAAATTAGGTTTTTAATAATTATTTAGGAAAAGTAAACTAGGGTTTCTTAAAATTAGGGTTTGTTAGAAAAATATTTTAGGGTTTTGTTAGAAAATATTCAAGAGTTTATAATATAATATACAAAATTATTTTAATTAATATATATATTATAATTATATAATAAAAGAAATAATTTTTTGAATTATGAAAATAAGATTTTAGAATGTTAGAAACTATTAAACATGTATTTGTAAGATTATTTAATTACATATATGTTTATTAATAAAATCTAAATCAATTAAACAAATTAAAAATAAAAATACAACAAAACATACCTGACTGGGATTTGAACCCAGGTCACCAGGTTTACCAGCAACAAGACACACCACTAGGCCAGGGTACACGCAGGCAGCAAAGAAGTGAGTTCCATTGGTTTTGTTCTTTGTCCCAAAAAATCCAGGAAAATAAAAGAAACAAAAGGCCTGGGGGAGGATTGAACCCAGGACCTCTCAGCCAAACGCATGTGCACATTACCAACCAAGCTAGATGAGCGAACCTGTTAGAGTATTGGCTATAAACAATAATATATTAAAACTGCAAATTAAGTGGAAAAATGTCAAAAGAATTGGCTGGAGGCAGGATTCGATCCCTGGCCCTTTCACAATACACCTGCCTGACTTTCCACTGGGACAAACGCGCGTTTGTGAAACATAAACAGGATTAATACATAATATTTTTAACACGAAATTTAAATTTTCAGAACACGCGCGAACTGGCTTCATCTTCTTCAGGATACCTGCGAAAATACATGCCATTTTTCCTGCGAAATTTGTTGCGAGTTCTTCCATATTCAAACCTGCGAAAATCAAACATCCACAAAACAATACGATTTCTTTCAATTGATCAGTGTTTTATGATCCTCATGGTTCACACAACATCCCTATATTCTTAAAATTTATTTTTATTGCCTAAATTGTATAACCCTAATTCGGCCATTCAAACCCTAGCCATGGTGAAACATGATTGAGGATACCAAGCTTCAATGTAACTGTCCAGAATCATTCCTATCATCATCACAAACATCATTAAACAGTCAAAAGCAAGTTAAATACAGTCAATCAATGAAATCGAAAAGTCACATTCAAGAACAAGGTTTGGCTCGGGTTATGCAATTCATGAAGCTTTTGATGCAAATGGTGATTGATTCATGATCAGTGATGTCCAATAGTCACAGCTATGTCCTCAAAATACCTTCTAAAGCCCTGGAAATCCAAAACCGAATGTGAGTTGTGGAGAGGTTTTTGAACAAGGTGAACTTACTCTTGGGCTGTGGAATCCGTGTCTTGGTGATTGAGTTGTGTTTAGTACTTATAGGTGAGTGAATTTAGGTCATAAAATTGAATGGTTGTGTGGAAGAATTGATATGAAAAGATCCAAGTTGATCATGCCTTGAAAATCAAATATTCTTGTATGATGGCTTACTATTTTTGGACAAATCTTATGATTTCATTCCTCTTCAATTCCAATCAACATTTAAGACCTTCTAGAAACTCAATCTCCATCAAATATTACATTTTCATATTTTATTTTTATTTAAAATGATTTTTAATGAATTAAATCAAAATAAATAAAAATAAAATAATAAAAATTCTGATTTTTAATGGTTTGGGTCGTGCATGAAGTCATTGTATGGATTGGGTCATCATTTGGCAAGCCCATTTGGAAGAAATTGGTTTTAGACCTCCTTTTTCATCATAAACCAACTCAAAATTTCCCAACTTTGCAAGGGCACATATCCTTCAATTTTAATGCTATGAAGGTGTTCTTGGACATTTTGGAAAGCTTGAAGAGTCCTCTAACCAACCCCACTGGTTTCATATCCATATCATTTACCAATATCAAGTTATGCCCTTTTGAAGTTGTTGACTTTTTGTTGACTTTCAAAAGGACCTATAATGTCTTAGCTCATACCTTCCAAATGAAGCATTTTTGGGCTTGGCTTGTGAGACACAAAGTTGTAGAGAATTCAATTTCCTTCAAAATGAGCTTTGGATGGAGACTTGGTGATGAAGCATGTGAAAGTTATGGCTGTTCAAAGTTCAGTTGACTTTTACTGAGGAAACCCTAATTTAGAAACTCCTGATTCTTGATGATCTGAAATCTCCTTGATGAATCATGATCAACCCTTGATCAAATGATGAATTTTACTTCATATACTTGATGTTGGCAAAAAATCATGAAGTTTGACTTTGGTTTGACCACAGTTGACCTCAGTTTGACTTTTTAACTGCTTTGACTGATTTTGACTTATCTGATCATTTGACTGAGCAAACTTCTGAGAAAAGTCTTGAAACTTGTCATGGGGGTTCTTACACACATATAAGATGTTATGAAACTCACTTGAAGTCTTGTAAGTTCATTTATCCCGATTAAAGTCAAAACCCTAGTTTTGGATGCACTGCTTAGGAGGTGCATTGTCTGAGGGAATTGTCAACTCTTCTGACCAATTGTGAACTTTGTGAACCTTGTGAACCATCATAAAATGTCTTGTGAACCTCATGGGAGGTATTGTGAACCTTGTGAACCTTGTGAACCTTCATGAAGTGACTTGTAGACTTCATGAACCTCATGAAAGGTCATGTAAACATTGTGAATCTTGTGAACCTTGTGAACCTTCAAGAAGTGACTTGTAGACTTCATGAACCTCATGAAAGGTCTTGTAAATGTTGAGAAGCTTGTGAACCTTGTGAACCTTCAAGAAGTGACTTGTAGACTTCATGAACCTCATGAAAGGTTTTGAAAGCATTGTGGAACTTGTGAACCTTGTGAACCTTCTTAGCACACAAAGTCTTGTATTGTGAACCTTGTGAACTTCATAAAGTAACTTGTAGACTTCATGAACCTCATGAAAGGTCTTGTAAATGTTTGAGAAGCTTGTGAACCTTGTGAACCTTCATAAAGTGACTTGTAGACTTCATGAACCTCATGAAAGGTTTTGAAAGCATTGTGGAACTTGTGAACCTTGTGAACCTTCTTAGCACACAAAGTCTTGTATTGTGAACCTTGTGAACTTCATAAAGTAACTTGTAGACTTCATGAACCTCATGAAAGGTCTTGTAAATGTTTGAGAAGCTTGTGAACCTTGTGAACCTTCATAAAGTGACTTGTAGACTTCATGAACCTCATGAAAGGTCTTGTAAATGTTTGAGAAGCTTGTGAACCTTGTGAACCTTCATAAAGTGACTTGTAGACTTCATGAACCTCATGAAAGGTCTTGAAAGCATTGTGGAACTTGTGAACCTTGTGAACCTTCTTAGCACACAAAATCTTGTATTGTGAACCTTGTGAACTTCATAAAGTAACTTGTAGACTTCATGAACCTCATGAAAGGTCTTGTAAATGTTTGAGAAGCTTGTGAACCTTGTGAACCTTCATAAAGTGACTTGTAGACTTCATGAACCTCATGAAAGGTCTTAGAACACAAAGTCTTGTATTGTGAGGGCAAATTTTGGGGTGCAACAGCTGCCCCTGTTCAATTTTCTGAAACCTGAGGGGTTAGATTGGTATGTTTGCCAGTCGTAACTTGGAAGGTTGAAGGGGATTGAACACAAAAGCCCAAAAATTTGCACTCACCAGTGTATAAAGTGGTACAGATGGTTAGTTGAATATGTTTGAGTGGGCTTAAAGATGCCACTTGGAGGAAAATTCTTCAGATACATGTCTTGGAGGATAAAGCAGTCCAAAATATGGAGGTATAATGATAGCTGTCAGGAGGATGGAGCAGTCCTGAGGTAATGATATGATTTCAGGAGGATGAAGCAATCCTGGAGTAAAGAAGCTGTCAGGAGGATAAAGCAATCCTGAGGTAATAAAAGCTTTCAGGAGGATGAAGCAGTCCTGATGTAATAAAAGCTGTCAGGAGGATAAAGCAATCCTGAGGTAGTAATAAGCTGTCAGGAGGATAAAGCAATCCTGAGGTAGCAATGTGATTTCAGGAGGATAAAGCAATCCTGATGTAATAGGAATTTTCAGGAGGATAGAGCAATCCTGAAGTAATGATGATAGCTATCAGGAGGATGAAGCAGTCCTGGTGTAGTAATATGTTCTCAAGAGGATGAAGCAGTCTTGAGATGATAAGTCTTCAGGAGAATAAAGCATTCCTGGTGGATGATATGCTTTCAGGAGGATAAAGCAATCCTGAGGGATGATAACTTTCAGGAGGATAAAGCAATCCTGATAATCATAAGTTTGTTTGCTGGATAATTAACCTGAAAACAAGGTAGCATTTGTATAATGATATTAGTTTATGCATTATGTATGCATGTATGATATGATGTACTTAAATAATGTATTATGTATATATGGATATGTATGTTATGGTATGATGTAAATGATGTATGTATGATATGATACTGCCAAAAGTGTCTGGATATCTTCGTATAACAACTGCTGGCCAGGGAAAATAAATCCCGATTCGTTGCTGAAGAATATGAGGAACTCGTTCATGTCCTGTTTGATAATGAGGTATACATAACCTTCCGTCTGCTGGGGATAGTAAGGTATATATAACCTCCCGTATGCTGGGGATAGTAAGGTATATATAACCTCCCATCTTCGTTTGATAGTAGGAGAGACATAACCTCCCGTCTTCTGGGGATAGTAAGGTATATATAACCTCCCGTTTGCTGGGGATAGTAGGGTATATATAACCTTCGTCTTCGTTTGATAGTAGAGTAGATATAACACCCGTCTTCGTTCGTCGTACCCTTATTGGAAAGTAATTTCCCGTATATCCGTATGAGGATAAAAGAGATGGATATAAATTCCAGGGGAGATGAGACTTTATGAAGATGGATTTGTCCTACTGAGGGTTTTGTGATTGTCTTGTAAAGATGAACCGGCGAAGCTTCGTTGAAATCCTTCCCTCGTTCGTCCTTAGTAAATACTATTACCGCATTTTTATGCATTTTTGGTAAACATCAATCATATTAAAAGCATACATGCATTTTTGGTAAACATCAATCATATTCAAAAGTATACATACATTCAAACACAACCAATGGACGTTTCGCTTATGTAAATAGGGTAAAAGTAAATCTGGATTCAAAAGATGGAATTTATTTATATCAAAAAGTGACCCATACATGGGCAAGTTTGTACAAGGAGACATAAACCCTAGTAAGAGGATTTTGTCATAAAGTTTTTTTTACAAACAAGGAAAATCAACTATGTGGGAAATAATCCTATTGAGTTTCAGCTCTACTATTGCCATTATCTTCAAGTATCTCATCTTCTGCTGTTGAGACGAAAACAATTGGATTGAGCTTTATCTGTTCGAGCTTGAGTAGGTAGTACGACTGGTTGCAGTTTCATTGGTGATCCAAACGAGACATAGTCATACGCTTTAATCCCTAACTTTTGCCTGGATTGCCTTTTCAGGTTTTCAATCCACCGGGATACCCTTTTTTGCCCAAGCCGCCTTTTCAGGTTTTCGACTTGCCGGGTGTACATCTTTTTATATATATCCCTAATTTTTGCCCAAACCCTTTTGGTTTGCCGGGATGCCCTTATTTTTGCCTAGGCCTGTCAACCTAGCGGGTCTCTTTTTATGCGTAGTATTTTTTAACTATGTCTGCGTTTACAGGCTGTGGGAAGTCTTCACCATCCATTGTAGTAAGTATCATGGCACCTCCTGAGAACACAATCTTGACTACAAATGGACCTTCATATGTTGGAGTCCACTTGCCCCTAGGATCACCCTGTGGTAATATGATACGCTTGATTACCAAGTCACCAGCCTGATATACCTTTGGCTTAACCTTCTTGTTAAAAGCTTTGATCATTCGCTTTTGGTACATCTGGCCATGACAAACTGCTGCTAACCTCTTCTCATCAATCAAATTTATCTGGTCCAGTCGAGTCTGAATCCACTCATCTTCATCCAAGCCTGCATCCTTCATAATTCTCAAGGAGGGAATCTGAACTTCAATGGGCAGAACTGCTTCCATACCATAGACTAAGGAGAATGGGGTTGCCCCTGTTGAAGTACGTATTGTAGTACGATAACCATGAAGAGCAAATGGTAACATCTCATGCCAATCCTTGTAAGTAACAGTCATCTTCTGTACAATCTTCTTAATGTTCTTATTAGCAGCTTCAACTGCCTCATTCATCTTTGGACGATACGGAGAAGAGTTATGATGCTTAATCTTGAACTGAGTGTAGAGATCAGTAATCATAGTGTTGTTCAGATTAGAGCCATTGTCAGTTATAATCCTTTCAGGGATGCCATACTTACATATGAGATTATTCTTAATGAACCGAGCCACAACATTCTTGGTAACAGATGCAAATGAAGCTGCCTCCACCCATTTAGTGAAGTAATCAATAGCAACCAGGATGAAACGATGCCCATTAGAAGCAGTAGGCTTGATCTCACCAATCATATCAATGCCCCACATGGCAAAGGGCCAAGGAGCAGTCAACACATTCAATGGTGATGGAGGTACATGGACTTTATCAGCATAGATTTGACATTGATGACATGTTCTGGAGTGCTGATAGCAATCAGCTTCCATGGTAGACCAATAATAACCTGCTCTCAATATCTTCTTTGCCATAGTATGTCCACTAGAATGAGTGCCAAAAATCCCATCATGCATATCTTCCATAATCTCAATTGCTTCCTTCTTATCCACACAACGAAGCATAGTTGAATCATGATTGCGCTTATACAGAATGCCATTACTCAAGAAGAACTTAGTAGAAAACCTTCTCAGAAACTTCCTATCTTTGACAGATGCCCCTTCAGGGAACTCCTGAGCTTCAAGATATCTTTTCACTTCATAGAACCAAGGCTTCTCCTCTGCCCCTTCAGTGTCAATCTCATTGCAATATGCAGGCTTCTCAAATCTATCAATGGTAATCTTGGGAGCTTCATCATCCCAGCTGATCTCAAACATGGATGCCATGGTGGCCAAAGCATCTGCCAACTGATTCTCTCTTCGTGGAATATGTCCAAAGGTAATCTCTTTGAAATGTGGGATCAAAGACAACACATGCTCTCTGTAAGGAATGAGATTATCATGTTTGGTATCCCAATCTCCTTTAATCTGACTTACTACCAGGGCTGAATCTCCATACACGTCAAGGAACTGAATCTTCATATCAATAGCAGCTTTAATACCCAGGATACATGCCTCATACTCAGCCATGTTATTGGTGCAATAGAAACAAAGTCTGGCAGTAATCGGGGTATGACAACCTTCAGGGGAACTAATCACAACACCAACACCATTACCAAGTGCATTGGAAGCATCATCAAAAACCATAGTCCATCGGGATCCTTGTTCAGGTCCGTCATATTGTCCAGGTTCTTTGGTAATAATCATAATGTCTTCATCAGGAAACTCAAAACTCATTGACTGATAATCATCCACTGCTTGATGAGCCAAATGATCAGCAACAACACTTCCTTTGATGGCCTTCTGAGTAGTGTACTGTATGTCATATTCTATCAAGATCATTTGCCATCTTGCAATTCTTCCGGAGAGAGCAGGTTTCTCAAATATGTACTTGATTGGATCCATCTTCGAAATCAACAAGGTAGTATGAGTCAACATATACTGTCTTAGTCGGCGAGCAGCCCATGCCAAAGCGCAGGAAGTTTTCTCGAGCAGTGAGTATCTTGTTTCACAGTCGGTAAACTTTTTGCTAAGGTAGTATATTGCCTGCTCTTTTCGACCAGACTCGTCATGTTGCCCCAACACACACCCCATTGAGTTGTCTAACACTGTTAAGTACATAATCAAGGGTCTTCCATCAACTGGTGGCATCAAAATTGGAGGTTCTAGCAGATATCTCTTGATTTCATCAAAGGCAGTCTGGCACTCATCATTCCATTCCATCACCTGATCTTTCTTCAACAACTTGAAGATTGGCTCACAGATGGCAGTTAATTGGGAAATAAATCTTGCAATGTAATTCAATCGTCCTAAGAAACCTCTAACCTCCTTCTCAGTACGGGGAGCTGGCATCTCTCGTATAGCTTTCACTTTTGCAGGATCCACTTCAATACCTTTTCCACTGACAATGAAACCCAGGAGTTTACCAGACCTAACTCCAAAAGTACACTTGTTTGGGTTCAATCTTAACTTGTATTTCTTCAACCTCTCAAACAATTTATGCAAATGATCAAGATGTTGTTCTTCATTCTGGGACCTGGCTATCATATCATCCACATATACCTCTATCTCATGATGAATCATATCATGAAACAAAGCCACCATAACACGCTGATATGTTGCCCCTGCATTCTTCAAACCAAATGGCATCACCTTATAACAAAAAGTGCCCCACTGTGTCACAAATGTTGTCTTCTCCATGTCTTCAGGAGCCATCTTGATTTGATTGTAACCAGAGAAACCATCCATAAAAGAGAATACCTTATGCTGAGCAGTGTTGTCTACCAGAATATCAATATGAGGAAGTGGGAAGTCGTCTTTGGGGCTAGCTTTGTTCAAATCTCTGTAGTCTACACACATACGCACCTTACCATCTTTCTTAGGAACTGGTACCACATTTGCAACCCACTGAGGATAAGAAGTCACTGCTAAGAACCCTGCATTGAACTGTTTCATTACCTCTGCCTTGATCTTTTCTGACATTTCAGGACGCATACGACGAACCTTCTGCTTCTTTGGACGACAATCTTCTTTTACTGGTAAACGATGAACCACAATGTCTGTATCCAACCCTGGCATATCTTCATAAGACCAAGCAAAGATCTCCACATAGTCACGTAACATCTGAATCAATCTGCTCTTGACACTGTCCTCTAAATCAGCCCCTATCTTGACCTCTTTTCTGTTTTCTTCAGTTCCCAGATTCACAACTTCGACTGGCTCTTCATGTGGCTGTATGGCTTTCTCTTCTTGTTGTAACAACCTAGCAAGCTCTACAGGTATTTCACAATCGTCCTCATTTCCGTCTTCAGTTTGATAGATCGGATTCTCGAAATTATAATTGGCAATAGTAGAACCGTTATCAACAGGATCCAGAGTGGATGAGGATCTGCATTTAGTGATGTGGGTGTGTGTAAGAACACATAGCTGATAAAGTAAAAATAAAAGAAAAGAAAGACAAGGAACACAATATTTACTAAAACGAAACGTCCACTGATTTTATTGAATGAAGTATGCAAATGAAATGACAGCCCGTAACAAGCACACCATTGTGCCCCGGGTAAGGCACATGGCTTGAAAGTTTTATTGTTCAAGAAATTACAAACTTAAGAGCAACAACACAGTAATAGTATTTACTCCTGACTAAAGGAGATAGGGATAACATCTTCAGCTTTCCAATTATTGAGTCCAACACCCACAGTAGGAAAAATCCAAGCATCCAGATTGTAGTCTTCATCATAGTCTCCCACAGCATTGATCTGATCTTTCATAACCCCTTGATTGGTGATACGAACAGCACGAGCACGACGAACAGCTTTCTGGGACTCTGCAGTGAAACCCAAACCAAACTTGTCAGACTTGTACGGAATATCAGGAAGCTGACCCCAAATAGTACAACCACCTTCATCCACCACAGCTATAGCATCATTGAGGGAGGCCATTGCCATTGTTGGAGGTTTTCTGGTGACCACAGGAACTTTCTTCGCAACAGGAGGAGCTACATAATCATTAACAACCCAGGGAACCACTTCAAATGTCTGACACGGAGTTTCAATGTATTCACCTTCCATTTCCAGATACTTGAAAGTGTTTACATGGCTGACAAAGTATTCTTCTTCTCCATAGACAGTAACAACCTTTCCATCCACCGGATATCTCAACTTTTGGTGTAATGTAGAGGTTACAGCACCTGCCCCATGGATCCAGGGACGACCAAGCAGACAAGAGTACGAGGGACAAATATCCATCACATAAAATGTAGCAGTAAAAACCTGGGAGCCAACTTTGATTGGAAGATCAATTTCCCCATGCACTACTCTTCTAGAACCATCAAAAGCCTTTACCACAATATTACTGGGCTTCAGCACAGCATCTTCAGGACTCAGCTTGTTAAGGACTTCCTTAGGCAACACATTTAGAGAGGAACCATTGTCTATCAGCACATGTGACAGGGTAGTGCCCCTGCATTCAATTGAAATATGCAAGGCCCTGTTATGATCCCTCTTGGCAGGGGTCAAATCGGCATCAGAAAATCCTAACCCATTATCATAAGTCAGGTGGGCAACACAATTCTCAAACTGGTCAACAGAGATAGCATTGGGTACATGAGCAGTCTTCAGAAACTTGATCAAGGACTTGGCATGAGCCTCAGAACATAACAACAAGGACATCATAGAAATTTTTGAGGGAGTATGCCCCAATTGATCAACAATGTCATAATCACTTTTGCGAATGATTTTCAATACTTCTTCCATCTGCTTAGAGAGATCATCAGCAGCTGGCACCTCAGTAGATACAGGCTCAATAACAGGACCTTTGCCCCGAGCATCAGTGGTGGAAGTAGCAGCAGGAGTAACTGCATTTTTAGAAGCAACTGGAGGAGAGAAGACTCTTCCACTACGAGTGATCTTGCTAGATCCAGCAATATTATCAATGTCAACAAGCACATCAGCTAAAGGCTCCTGCTTAACACCATGGATGTAAACATCAGACCCATAGTGCCAAGGCACAGCTTTATCAGATGTATAAGGAATAGGACCAGGCGTAGTAATGATCAGAGGAGCCACTCTGGCTTCAGCAACAACTTTCACAGGACCTTCAGCAGTAATCTTGATTGGACCCTGATGAGTGATTTTAATAGGTCTCTTTGAAGTGATTCTTACCGGTACTTTGTCAACCATATCAACCTCTTCAATCTTCCTACCTTGAGTCAGATGATCCACCATACTTTCTACAGACGACGGAGTCCTCTCAAACACTATAGTATACTTATCCATGAGACGTTGAATTCCATCTCTCAATATGAAGCAACTATCCGGCTTATAGGTACAATACAAACAATCTTCACGACAACCTGGAAAGATCCCAGCTTGTACTAACCTCTTTTTGATAACAGACAATGGTGTGGTCAACTCCATAACTGAATAGACATGTAGATCTTCATCAATGGCATTGACAGTCTTCTCGTGATTTGGCATTGGAGCAGTAATCACATTTGGAGTACCCGGAGGGTCAAACTCAATCTCTCCAGCCTCAATCATATCTTGGATTTTGTTCTTCAAGACCCAGCAGTTATTAGTATCATGACCCTGACAGTTTGAATGATATACGCATCGTGCATTGGGATTGTACCTGGGTGAGGTAACATTAGGATTCTGAGGAGCCTCCTTCAAAGTAATGAGTTCAGCTTTCAACAAATGTTGCAATGCCTGAGCCAGTGACATGTTGATCTTTGTGAACTGCCTTCTAGCCCTCTGTTGGTTGCCTTGTGGCTGCTCTGTTGTTACAGGAGTTGGATTTGAAATATGAACTGCACTAACAGACTGATGCCTTCTGCTACGATCAGGCTGACCATAAACAGCATTGGATTCCTTCTTCCCAGTGGGTGGCTTCTTTGCAGCACCTGATGAGGAAGTACCCACTTGGATCTTACCATTCTTTATACCATTCTCTACTCGCTCTCCTGTCATGATCAACTCAGTGAAGCCAGATGATGAGCTTCCAATGAGATGACTGTAAAACGGGCCATTCAGCGTACACATGAACATATCAACCAATTCCCTGTCAGTCAAAGGGGGTTGAACTCTTCCAGCTAAATCTCTCCACTTCTGAGCATACTCTTTAAAACTTTCTTTGGCACCCATAGACATGCTCTGAAGCTGCATGCGAGTAGGGGCTAAGTCAGCATTGTATTGATACTGCTTATAGAAAGCTTCAGCAAGATCATTCCAGTCTCTGATGTTGACACTCTCCAACTGATAATACCACTCCAACTGAGCTCCAGATAAGCTCTCTTGAAAAAAATGGATCCACAATTTCTTATCAGCAGTGTGAGGTTGAATCCTTCTGACATAAGACCTCAAATGCAGCTTGGGACAAGAGACCCCATCATAAACAACAAAGGTAGGAACCTTGAAACCAATGGGTGTAACAACCCCAGATATCAGACTCAAATCCTCAAAATCCAGCCCAGATGATTTCTGCAACTCTATGGCATCCATCCTATCCACCAGCATCTTGAATTTGTCTTCATTAGGCTCATGATAGTAATTAGCCTCAGAATCAGAGTCCCCCATAGTGTTGTGGAGACTGCCTCCCTCTTTCTCAGATTCCTCAGATTCATAGTCTTCAACCTGCTCTTTGGTCTTGACAGGGCCTTTGAACCTTCTTCCCATGTTGAGCAGGCCACCTGACCTTCTAGTCTTCTTAGTCTTTTTGGCCAGCAGTGTCTTCAATTCATCCTGCCCCTTGGATAGGTTCAGGATCAGCTCTTGGAACTGTGCATTTTGTGCCTGGAGATCCTTAACTGATTGTTCAAGAGCCATTGTTGAAATAAACAGCGAGAAGATGAGAAACCTGTGCACAAATATAAACCTGTGATGCAATGAAATGGTATGTGAATGTATATGCAATGTTTTCAAGGACCGCAGGATTTAAATTTGCTTAAACAAACAAGAAGGTAACTTTTTATTAGTAATAAATTTGTTTTGCCTCTTGGGCTTACAAAAATGAAAATGAAATAAGTACAAAAGATGGGGTTTTAAGTCTCCCATGGACGTTTCCTCTTTGTGTTGAGGTATGAGTTTAGATTCCGTTCCTCATGAAGTTGCTTTGTTAGTTCCAGGATTCTTTCTTGGCTTGCTTTGTAATGAGCCTCGAAAGTATCCCTTTGCTCCTTCAGTTGGATCCATGATCTCTGCAAGTCTTCCATATCAGTTGGCATGTCTGGGTGAAGGATGGTATAAGCTGTGTCTCCTTCAGCAACAGGTTCCATGGTAACTGGTAGGACGGCAGGATATGGCATCATGAGAGTCTGAGCACGAGATCGCACCCATCTGAGATAAGCTTCCATAGGAATAGTATACTTAGGCTCCAGTGTCTTGCTGTCAACCCTGTTTACCTTTCCCCAAGCCCGTATGAATCTCTGACGGTAACCTTGAAGATCGTTGTCGTAATCAAACACAATGCCCTGAATCAACATGTCATGTGGACCATCGCTTCGAGCGTAACCGAACTGTCGTAAAGCTAGAGAGGGGTTGTAGGTGATGCCTCCTCTTATGCCTAGAAGTGGCACATTAGGAAACTCCCCACAACAGTCAATGATAGTGACATTCTCCATAGATCTGGAGCACCGATGGATATCTGAGTGAGAAAGTGACATGATCCTCTTGGACCATCTGAACCCTTGCTCATTCTTCATTACTGAGCGAGGAAGGTGAGAAATAAACCACCTAGATAGCAAAGGTATGCAGCACATCAAAGTTCCTCTTGCTCTTGTAGTACGGGTATGAAGAGAATGTAGTATGTCTCCAAGCAATGTAGGCACTGGATTGTGACTCAGGAATATGTTGATGGCATGAACGTCTATGAACTGATCTGGATTGGGGAACAATACTAAGCCATATATCAACAAGGCTAAGATCTCCTCAAAAGCATCATAACTCATAGCTTTCAAGAACACTTGAGCCTTCTCTATCAACACCTTAGCAAGAATACCCTTAACTCCGCTTCTCGTTTCTAGAACAATGTCAGACTTCTTCAGATGTAGAGCTGCAGCAATAACCTCAGGTTTAGGTTCTTTCTCCAAGCCTGTGAATGGTTTCTGATCAAGTATAGGTATACCCAGAAGTTTAGAGAATTCTTCCATGGTAGGAACCAGCTGGTAGTCAGGGAATGTGAAGCAATGGTGCTTAGGATCAATGAACTGAAACAAAACACTCATCATGTCTTCATTGAACCCTGAGGTGACTAGATCCAACAGGTGACCATGTCTCTTGATGAACTGGGAGTGGTCAGACACTTGAGAAACCAACTCTTTAAGCTTAGCAGGTATGCCCACAAAGTTGATCCTGATGGTGTTTCTACGAGCAGAAGCCATGACCTACAACAAAGAACAAAGATAAATCCCTTGGTCCTTGAAATGGTTAGTGAAAATGCTATGCTCATGATGCATGATGATGTCATGATGTTATGCTCAATCACAAACATGTGGCACACACAAACAAGTCACACCATAGCCCTAGGTTTAAAGGCTTGCATGAGGTTCAAAGGTAAGTACCCTCCCCTGAAGTTAGATGGTTCATCCTGTCCTACAAAAGTAACCAGGTTCTAAGGGATCTCAATATCATTGATCCTTCACAAGGGTGGTTGATCAGAAGGCAACTTACTTGCCAACCAAAACCCTCCAAGTTTAAGATCTCAATGAGCGTAGTATCGAGTGTCAACCAACTTCAGTCTGCACCAAAGCCGGTTACCTCACTACTTTCTAAAGGCCAAGATGAGTTAACTAGGGTTCTAAAAGTTAGTTAGTGAATTGACAACATATGGCAGCCTCATATTATCCTCAACTTGACTTAAGGAACATAAGCACCAACCAAGAAGTCGCACTAACTATGGCCACCAGATCAACCGTATCGATATACGTCGTACAGTTTCCTTGGTCTATTGCCATTTACCTAAGGTACACTAGATCCGGGTTAGGACCTTTCACACATAAGAGCACCCCAACAAGATAATATAAAGCAAACAAGGCAAACAATTTAAAGTGATCTTAATTTCTAAGGGTACCCCTCTTTAATATAATTCCCCAGCAGAGTCGCCAGTTCTGTAACACGGTGGGAGAACTGACTTTTAGTTATGTTGCGGATAGCAAGAGTCGCCACCGACTTTTATTTTATCCAAAGGAAAGGCATACAAGAACAGGAAAGACCTTTAAAAGATTTTTGGGTCCGGGGGGTAGGTTATGTAAAGGGAAGGTGTTAGCACCCTTTACATCCATGGTTATCCATGGGCTCTTAGTTACTTAGCTCACTTTGAATTGTTTTTTTGAAAAGTGTAGTGTGTGAATAAAAATTTTCATAATAGTTAATAATGATCCATGTACGGATGCGTAAAAACTTATGTTTGAAAATTTGTTTGAAATTTGTTAAGTGTTTGAAAATTTTGAATGAAGTGAGCAAGCAACTATGAGGTACCTACCCTAAAGTTTAAGTCTTTCTGTTCTTTATCCTTTAAGTGGTAAGACTATCCCTATTATTAAGGAATAGGTAGTCATTACCTTGGATGTGAGGGACATATGAGGGACATCTGTTTTATGAAGGCAACTGTGGGGTGTATTAAGCACTTAGGAGGGACTGTCATCATTATTCGAAAAGGGACTTGATCTTTAAAGGCAACCATTAAGGGACTTGATGACTTTTCTTTTAAGGGACTTGCTTTATACACCCCACTTGACCTTTTTGAATAGGCAACAATAAGAGGCAACCCTAGAAAGTGAGATGGCGATTAAAAATCGACTTACGTGTGTGAGTGTTTAATTTTATTTATCTTTAATTAAAATGATCTAAATTTGATTTTAAATATAAATACATGTTTACACTCCCTAAATTACTAACCATAGCATATAAAATTAAATATTACAAAAATTTACACCAAGGAGCAATTACAATAATTATAATAAACAATTAAAATAAATAGCAAATAAATAAATATAAATAATAAGCAAAAATAAATAAATAGGCAATAATAAATATAATAGGGGTTAGTAATAATAAAAAATTTGATAAGGTTAGAGAAATAATAATAATAAGCATAATAAAATAAATAAATAAATGGATTAGTAATAATAAGCAAAATAAATAATGAATAAGAATTAGAAATTATTAAGAAATATAAACAATTTAATTATAAAATTTAAAAAAAAATTATAAATTATAAACATAAAAGGAATTACAATTACAATATTAGCATAAATTTAATCATATATATTTTTTAAAAGAATAAAGTTTGGATTATGAACAAAATTCTAGAAAACAATTTCATATTATAAAAAAAATTTGGTTATAAGCATATTTACAAGATTCAATTATACTACATATTATATCTACAAAAAATTATATAATTATATTTACAAAATTAAAAAATGAAAATTAGGTTTTTAATAATTATTTAGGAAAAGTAAACTAGGGTTTCTTAAAATTAGGGTTTGTTAGAAAAATATTTTAGGGTTTTGTTAGAAAATATTCAAGAGTTTATAATATAATATACAAAATTATTTTAATTAATATATATATTATAATTATATAATAAAAGAAATAATTTTTTGAATTATGAAAATAAGATTTTAGAATGTTAGAAACTATTAAACATGTATTTGTAAGATTATTTAATTACATATATGTTTATTAATAAAATCTAAATCAATTAAACAAATTAAAAATAAAAATACAACAAAACATACCTGACTGGGATTTGAACCCAGGTCACCAGGTTTACCAGCAACAAGACACACCACTAGGCCAGGGTACACGCAGGCAGCAAAGAAGTGAGTTCCATTGGTTTTGTTCTTTGTCCCAAAAAATCCAGGAAAATAAAAGAAACAAAAGGCCTGGGGGAGGATTGAACCCAGGACCTCTCAGCCAAACGCATGTGCACATTACCAACCAAGCTAGATGAGCGAACCTGTTAGAGTATTGGCTATAAACAATAATATATTAAAACTGCAAATTAAGTGGAAAAATGTCAAAAGAATTGGCTGGAGGCAGGATTCGATCCCTGGCCCTTTCACAATACACCTGCCTGACTTTCCACTGGGACAAACGCGCGTTTGTGAAACATAAACAGGATTAATACATAATATTTTTAACACGAAATTTAAATTTTCAGAACACGCGCGAACTGGCTTCATCTTCTTCAGGATACCTGCGAAAATACATGTCATTTTTCCTGCGAAATTTGTTGCGAGTTCTTCCATATTCAAACCTGCGAAAATCAAACATCCACAAAACAATACGATTTCTTTCAATTGATCAGTGTTTTATGATCCTCATGGTTCACACAACATCCCTATGTTCTTAAAATTTATTTTTATTGCCTAAATTGTATAACCCTAATTCGGCCATTCAAACCCTAGCCATGGTGAAACATGATTGAGGATACCAAGCTTCAATGTAACTGTCCAGAATCATTCCTATCATCATCACAAACATCATTAAACAGTCAAAAGCAAGTTAAATACAGTCAATCAATGAAATCGAAAAGTCACATTCAAGAACAAGGTTTGGCTCGGGTTATGCAATTCATGAAGCTTTTGATGCAAATGGTGATTGATTCATGATCAGTGATGTCCAATAGTCACAGCTATGTCCTCAAAATACCTTCTAAAGCCCTGGAAATCCAAAACCGAATGTGAGTTGTGGAGAGGTTTTTGAACAAGGTGAACTTACTCTTGGGCTGTGGAATCCGTGTCTTGGTGATTGAGTTGTGTTTAGTACTTATAGGTGAGTGAATTTAGGTCATAAAATTGAATGGTTGTGTGGAAGAATTGATATGAAAAGATCCAAGTTGATCATGCCTTGAAAATCAAATATTCTTGTATGATGGCTTACTATTTTTGGACAAATCTTATGATTTCATTCCTCTTCAATTCCAATCAACATTTAAGACCTTCTAGAAACTCAATCTCCATCAAATATTACATTTTCATATTTTATTTTTATTTAAAATGATTTTTAATGAATTAAATCAAAATAAATAAAAATAAAATAATAAAAATTCTGATTTTTAATGGTTTGGGTCGTGCATGAAGTCATTGTATGGATTGGGTCATCATTTGGCAAGCCCATTTGGAAGAAATTGGTTTTAGACCTCCTTTTTCATCATAAACCAACTCAAAATTTCCCAACTTTGCAAGGGCACATATCCTTCAATTTTAATGCTATGAAGGTGTTCTTGGACATTTTGGAAATCTTGAAGAGTCCTCTAACCAACCCCACTGGTTTCATATCCATATCATTTACCAATATCAAGTTATGCCCTTTTGAAGTTGTTGACTTTTTGTTGACTTTCAAAAGGACCTATAATGTCTTAGCTCATACCTTCCAAATGAAGCATTTTTGGGCTTGGCTTGTGAGACACAAAGTTGTAGAGAATTCAATTTCCTTCAAAATGAGCTTTGGATGGAGACTTGGTGATGAAGCATGTGAAAGTTATGGCTGTTCAAAGTTCAGTTGACTTTTACTGAGGAAACCCTAATTTAGAAACTCCTGATTCTTGATGATCTGAAATCTCCTTGATGAATCATGATCAACCCTTGATCAAATGATGAATTTTACTTCATATACTTGATGTTGGCAAAAAATCATGAAGTTTGACTTTGGTTTGACCACAGTTGACCTCAGTTTGACTTTTTAACTGCTTTGACTGATTTTGACTTATCTGATCATTTGACTGAGCAAACTTCTGAGAAAAGTCTTGAAACTTGTCATGGGGGTTCTTACACACATATAAGATGTTATGAAACTCACTTGAAGTCTTGTAAGTTCATTTATCCCGATTAAAGTCAAAACCCTAGTTTTGGATGCACTGCTTAGGAGGTGCATTGTCTGAGGGAATTGTCAACTCTTCTGACCAATTGTGAACTTTGTGAACCTTGTGAACCATCATAAAATGTCTTGTGAACCTCATGGGAGGTATTGTGAACCTTGTGAACCTTGTGAACCTTCATGAAGTGACTTGTAGACTTCATGAACCTCATGAAAGGTCATGTAAACATTGTGAATCTTGTGAACCTTGTGAACCTTCAAGAAGTGACTTGTAGACTTCATGAACCTCATGAAAGGTCTTGTAAATGTTGAGAAGCTTGTGAACCTTGTGAACCTTCAAGAAGTGACTTGTAGACTTCATGAACCTCATGAAAGGTTTTGAAAGCATTGTGGAACTTGTGAACCTTGTGAACCTTCTTAGCACACAAAGTCTTGTATTGTGAACCTTGTGAACTTCATAAAGTAACTTGTAGACTTCATGAACCTCATGAAAGGTCTTGTAAATGTTTGAGAAGCTTGTGAACCTTGTGAACCTTCATAAAGTGACTTGTAGACTTCATGAACCTCATGAAAGGTTTTGAAAGCATTGTGGAACTTGTGAACCTTGTGAACCTTCTTAGCACACAAAGTCTTGTATTGTGAACCTTGTGAACTTCATAAAGTAACTTGTAGACTTCATGAACCTCATGAAAGGTCTTGTAAATGTTTGAGAAGCTTGTGAACCTTGTGAACCTTCATAAAGTGACTTGTAGACTTCATGAACCTCATGAAAGGTCTTGTAAATGTTTGAGAAGCTTGTGAACCTTGTGAACCTTCATAAAGTGACTTGTAGACTTCATGAACCTCATGAAAGGTCTTGAAAGCATTGTGGAACTTGTGAACCTTGTGAACCTTCTTAGCACACAAAGTCTTGTATTGTGAACCTTGTGAACTTCATAAAGTAACTTGTAGACTTCATGAACCTCATGAAAGGTCTTGTAAATGTTTGAGAAGCTTGTGAACCTTGTGAACCTTCATAAAGTGACTTGTAGACTTCATGAACCTCATGAAAGGTCTTAGAACACAAAGTCTTGTATTGTGAGGGCAAATTTTGGGGTGCAACAGCTGCCCCTGTTCAATTTTCTGAAACCTGAGGGGTTAGATTGGTATGTTTGCCAGTCGTAACTTGGAAGGTTGAAGGGGATTGAACACAAAAGCCCAAAAATTTGCACTCACCAGTGCATAAAGTGGTACAGATGGTTAGTTGAATATGTTTGAGTGGGCTTAAAGATGCCACTTGGAGGAAAATTCTTCAGATACATGTCTTGGAGGATAAAGCAGTCCAAAATATGGAGGTATAATGATAGCTGTCAGGAGGATGGAGCAGTCCTGAGGTAATGATATGATTTCAGGAGGATGAAGCAATCCTGGAGTAAAGAAGCTGTCAGGAGGATAAAGCAATCCTGAGGTAATAAAAGCTTTCAGGAGGATGAAGCAGTCCTGATGTAATAAAAGCTGTCAGGAGGATAAAGCAATCCTGAGGTAGTAATAAGCTGTCAGGAGGATAAAGCAATCCTGAGGTAGCAATGTGATTTCAGGAGGATAAAGCAATCCTTATGTAATAGGAATTTTCAGGAGGATAGAGCAATCCTGAAGTAATGATGATAGCTATCAGGAGGATGAAGCAGTCCTGGTGTAGTAATATGTTCTCAAGAGGATGAAGCAGTCTTGAGATGATAAGTCTTCAGGAGAATAAAGCATTCCTGGTGGATGATATGCTTTCAGGAGGATAAAGCAATCCTGAGGGATGATAACTTTCAGGAGGATAAAGCAATCCTGATAATCATAAGTTTGTTTGCTGGATAATTAACCTGAAAACAAGGTAGCATTTGTATAATGATATTAGTTTATGCATTATGTATGCATGTATGATATGATGTACTTAAATAATGTATTATGTATATATGGATATGTATGTTATGGTATGATGTAAATGATGTATGTATGATATGATACTGCCGAAAGTGTCTGGATATCTTCGTATAACAACTGCTGGCCAGGGAAAATAAATCCCGATTCGTTGCTGAAGAATATGAGGAACTCGTTCATGTCCTGTTTGATAATGAGGTATACATAACCTTCCGTCTGCTGGGGATAGTAAGGTATATATAACCTCCCGTATGCTGGGGATAGTAAGGTATATATAACCTCCCGTCTTCGTTTGATAGTAGGAGAGACATAACCTCCCGTCTTCGTTTGATAGTAGAGTAGATATAACACCCGTCTTCGTTCGTCGTACCCTTATTGGAAAGTAATTTCCCGTATATCCGTATGAGGATAAAAGAGATGGATATAAATTCCAGGGGAGATGAGACTTTATGAAGATGGATTTGTCCTACTGAGGGTTTTGTGATTGTCTTGTAAAGATGAACCGGCGAAGCTTCGTTGAAATCCTTCCCTCGTTCGTCCTTAGTAAATACTATTACCGCATTTTTATGCATTTTTGGTAAACATCAATCATATTAAAAGCATACATGCATTTTTGGTAAACATCAATCATATTCAAAAGTATACATACATTCAAACACAACCAATGGACGTTTCGCTTATGTAAATAGGGTAAAAGTAAATCTGGATTCAAAAGATGGAATTTATTTATATCAAAAAGTGACCCATACATGGGCAAGTTTGTACAAGGAGACATAAACCCTAGTAAGAGGATTTTGTCATAAAGTTTTTTTTACAAACAAGGAAAATCAACTATGTGGGAAATAATCCTATTGAGTTTCAGCTCTACTATTGCCATTATCTTCAAGTATCTCATCTTCTGCTGTTGAGACGAAAACAATTGGATTGAGCTTTATCTGTTCGAGCTTGAGTAGGTAGTACGACTGGTTGCAGTTTCATTGGTGATCCAAACGAGACATAGTCATACGCTTTAATCCCTAACTTTTGCCTGGATTGCCTTTTCAGGTTTTCAATCCACCGGGATACCCTTTTTTGCCCAAGCCGCCTTTTCAGGTTTTCGACTTGCCGGGTGTACATCTTTTTATATATATCCCTAATTTTTGCCCAAACCCTTTTGGTTTGCCGGGATGCCCTTATTTTTGCCTAGGCCTGTCAACCTAGCGGGTCTCTTTTTATGCGTAGTATTTTTTAACTATGTCTGCGTTTACAGGCTGTGGGAAGTCTTCACCATCCATTGTAGTAAGTATCATGGCACCTCCTGAGAACACAATCTTGACTACAAATGGACCTTCATATGTTGGAGTCCACTTGCCCCTAGGATCACCCTGTGGTAATATGATACGCTTGATTACCAAGTCACCAGCCTGATATACCTTTGGCTTAACCTTCTTGTTAAAAGCTTTGATCATTCGCTTTTGGTACATCTGGCCATGACAAACTGCTGCTAACCTCTTCTCATCAATCAAATTTATCTGGTCCAGTCGAGTCTGAATCCACTCATCTTCATCCAAGCCTGCATCCTTCATAATTCTCAAGGAGGGAATCTGAACTTCAATGGGCAGAACTGCTTCCATACCATAGACTAAGGAGAATGGGGTTGCCCCTGTTGAAGTACGTATTGTAGTACGATAACCATGAAGAGCAAATGGTAACATCTCATGCCAATCCTTGTAAGTAACAGTCATCTTCTGTACAATCTTCTTAATGTTCTTATTAGCAGCTTCAACTGCCCCATTCATCTTTGGACGATACGGAGAAGAGTTATGATGCTTAATCTTGAACTGAGTGTAGAGATCAGTAATCATAGTGTTGTTCAGATTAGAGCCATTGTCAGTTATAATCCTTTCAGGGATGCCATACCTACATATGAGATTATTCTTAATGAACCGAGCCACAACATTCTTGGTAACAGATGCAAATGAAGCTGCCTCCACCCATTTAGTGAAGTAATCAATAGCAACCAGGATGAAACGATGCCCATTAGAAGCAGTAGGCTTGATCTCACCAATCATATCAATGCCCCACATGGCAAAGGGCCAAGGAGCAGTCAACACATTCAATGGTGATGGAGGTACATGGACTTTATCAGCATAGATTTGACATTGATGACATGTTCTGGAGTGCTGATAGCAATCAGCTTCCATGGTAGACCAATAATAACCTGCTCTCAATATCTTCTTTGCCATAGTATGTCCACTAGAATGAGTGCCAAAAATCCCATCATGCATATCTTCCATAATCTCAATTGCTTCCTTCTTATCCACACAACGAAGCATAGTTGAATCATGATTGCGCTTATACAGAATGCCATTACTCAAGAAGAACTTAGCAGAAAACCTTCTCAGAAACTTCCTATCTTTGACAGATGCCCCTTCAGGGAACTCCTGAGCTTCAAGATATCTTTTCACTTCATAGAACCAAGGCTTCTCCTCTGCCCCTTCAGTGTCAATCTCATTGCAATATGCAGGCTTCTCAAATCTATCAATGGTAATCTTGGGAGCTTCATCATCCCAGCTGATCTCAAACATGGATGCCATGGTGGCCAAAGCATCTGCCAACTGATTCTCTCTTCGTGGAATATGTCCAAAGGTAATCTCTTTGAAATGTGGGATCAAAGACAACACATGCTCTCTGTAAGGAATGAGATTATCATGTTTGGTATCCCAATCTCCTTTAATCTGACTTACTACCAGGGCTGAATCTCCATACACGTCAAGGAACTGAATCTTCATATCAATAGCAGCTTTAATACCCAGGATACATGCCTCATACTCAGCCATGTTATTGGTGCAATAGAAACAAAGTCTGGCAGTAATCGGGGTATGACAACCTTCAGGGGAACTAATCACAACACCAACACCATTACCAAGTGCATTGGAAGCATCATCAAAAACCATAGTCCATCGGGATCCTTGTTCAGGTCCGTCATATTGTCCAGGTTCTTTGGTAATAATCATAATGTCTTCATCAGGAAACTCAAAACTCATTGACTGATAATCATCCACTGCTTGATGAGCCAAATGATCAGCAACAACACTTCCTTTGATGGCCTTCTGAGTAGTGTACTGTATGTCATATTCTATCAAGATCATTTGCCATCTTGCAATTCTTCCGGAGAGAGCAGGTTTCTCAAATATGTACTTGATTGGATCCATCTTCGAAATCAACAAGGTAGTATGAGTCAACATATACTGTCTTAGTCGGCGAGCAGCCCATGCCAAAGCGCAGGAAGTTTTCTCGAGCAGTGAGTATCTTGTTTCACAGTCGGTAAACTTTTTGCTAAGGTAGTATATTGCCTGCTCTTTTCGACCAGACTCGTCATGTTGCCCCAACACACACCCCATTGAGTTGTCTAACACTGTTAAGTACATAATCAAGGGTCTTCCATCAACTGGTGGCATCAAAATTGGAGGTTCTAGCAGATATCTCTTGATTTCATCAAAGGCAGTCTGGCACTCATCATTCCATTCCATCACCTGATCTTTCTTCAATAACTTGAAGATTGGCTTACAGATGGCAGTTAATTGGGAAATAAATCTTGCAATGTAATTCAATCGTCCTAAGAAACCTCTAACCTCCTTCTCAGTACGGGGAGCTGGCATCTCTCGTATAGCTTTCACTTTTGCAGGATCCACTTCAATACCTTTTCCACTGACAATGAAACCCAGGAGTTTACCAGACCTAACTCCAAAAGTACACTTGTTTGGGTTCAATCTTAACTTGTATTTCTTCAACCTCTCAAACAATTTATGCAAATGATCAAGATGTTGTTCTTCATTCTGGGACCTGGCTATCATATCATCCACATATACCTCTATCTCATGATGAATCATATCATGAAACAAAGCCACCATAACACGCTGATATGTTGCCCCTGCATTCTTCAAACCAAATGGCATCACCTTATAACAAAAAGTGCCCCACTGTGTCACAAATGTTGTCTTCTCCATGTCTTCAGGAGCCATCTTGATTTGATTGTAACCAGAGAAACCATCCATAAAAGAGAATACCTTATGCTGAGCAGTGTTGTCTACCAGAATATCAATATGAGGAAGTGGGAAGTCGTCTTTGGGGCTAGCTTTGTTCAAATCTCTGTAGTCTACACACATACGCACCTTACCATCTTTCTTAGGAACTGGTACCACATTTGCAACCCACTGAGGATAAGAAGTCACTGCTAAGAACCCTGCATTGAACTGTTTCATTACCTCTGCCTTGATCTTTTCTGACATTTCAGGACGCATACGACGAACCTTATGCTTCTTTGGACGACAATCTTCTTTTACTGGTAAACGATGAACCACAATGTCTGTATCCAACCCTGGCATATCTTCATAAGACCAAGCAAAGATCTCCACATAGTCACGTAACATCTGAATCAATCTGCTCTTGACACTGTCCTCTAAATCAGCCCCTATCTTGACCTCTTTTCTGTTTTCTTCAGTTCCCAGATTCACAACTTCGACTGGCTCTTCATGTGGCTGTATGGCTTTCTCTTCTTGTTGTAACAACCTAGCAAGCTCTACAGGTATTTCACAATCGTCCTCATTTCCGTCTTCAGTTTGATAGATCGGATTCTCGAAATTATAATTGGCAATAGTAGAACCGTTATCAACAGGATCCAGAGTGGATGAGGATCTGCATTTAGTGATGTGGGTGTGTGTAAGAACACATAGCTGATAAAGTAAAAATAAAAGAAAAGAAAGACAAGGAACACAATATTTACTAAAACGAAGCGTCCACTGATTTTATTGAATGAAGTATGCAAATGAAATGACAGCCCGTAACAAGCACACCATTGTGCCCCGGGTAAGGCACATGGCTTGAAAGTTTTATTGTTCAAGAAATTACAAACTTAAGAGCAACAACACAGTAATAGTATTTACTCCTGACTAAAGGAGATAGGGATAACATCTTCAGCTTTCCAATTATTGAGTCCAACACCCACAGTAGGAAAAATCCAAGCATCCAGATTGTAGTCTTCATCATAGTCTCCCACAGCATTGATCTGATCTTTCATAACCCCTTGATTGGTGATACGAACAGCACGAGCACGACGAACAGCTTTCTGGGACTCTGCAGTGAAACCCAAACCAAACTTGTCAGACTTGTACGGAATATCAGGAAGTTGACCCCAAATAGTACAACCACCTTCATCCACCACAGCTATAGCATCATTGAGGGAGGCCATTGCCATTGTTGGAGGTTTTCTGGTGACCACAGGAACTTTCTTCGCAACAGGAGGAGCTACATAATCATTAACAACCCAGGGAACCACTTCAAATGTCTGACACGGAGTTTCAATGTATTCACCTTCCATTTCCAGATACTTGAAAGTGTTTACATGGCTGACAAAGTATTCTTCTTCTCCATAGACAGTAACAACCTTTCCATCCACCGGATATCTCAACTTTTGGTGTAATGTAGAGGTTACAGCACCTGCCCCATGGATCCAGGGACGACCAAGCAGACAAGAGTACGAGGGACAAATATCCATCACATAAAATGTAGCAGTAAAAACCTGGGAGCCAACTTTGATTGGAAGATCAATTTCCCCATGCACTACTCTTCTAGAACCATCAAAAGCCTTTACCACAATATTACTGGGCTTCAGCACAGCATCTTCAGGACTCAGCTTGTTAAGGACTTCCTTAGGCAACACATTTAGAGAGGAACCATTGTCTATCAGCACATGTGACAGGGTAGTGCCCCTGCATTCAATTGAAATATGCAAGGCCCTGTTATGATCCCTCTTGGCAGGGGTCAAATCGGCATCAGAAAATCCTAACCCATTATCATAAGTCAGGTGGGCAACACAATTCTCAAACTGGTCAACAGAGATAGCATTGGGTACATGAGCAGTCTTCAGAAACTTGATCAAGGACTTGGCATGAGCCTCAGAACATAACAACAAGGACAGCATAGAAATTTTTGAGGGAGTATGCCCCAATTGATCAACAATGTCATAATCACTTTTGCGAATGATTTTCAATACTTCTTCCATCTGCTTAGAGAGATCATCAGCAGCTGGCACATCAGTAGATACAGGCTCAATAACAGGACCTTTGCCCCGAGCATCAGTGGTGGAAGTAGCAGCAGGAGTAACTGCATTTTTAGAAGCAACTGGAGGAGAGAAGACTCTTCCACTACGAGTGATCTTGCTAGATCCAGCAATATTATCAATGTCAACAAGCACATCAGCTAAAGGCTCCTGCTTAACACCATGGATGTAAACATCAGACCCATAGTGCCAAGGCACAACTTTATCAGATGTATAAGGAATAGGACCAGGCGTAGTAATGATCAGAGGAGCCACTCTGGCTTCAGCAACAACTTTCACAGGACCTTCAGCAGTAATCTTGATTGGACCCTGATGAGTGATTTTAATAGGTCTCTTTGAAGTGATTCTTACCGGTACTTTGTCAACCATATCAACCTCTTCAATCTTCCTACCTTGAGTCAGATGATCCACCATACTTTCTACAGACGACGGAGTCCTCTCAAACACTATAGTATACTTATCCATGAGACGTTGAATTCCATCTCTCAATATGAAGCAACTATCCGGCTTATAGGTACAATACAAACAATCTTCACGACAACCTGGAAAGATCCCAGCTTGTACTAACCTCTTTTTGATAACAGACAATGGTGTGGTCAACTCCATAACTGAATAGACATGTAGATCTTCATCAATGGCATTGACAGTCTTCTCGTGATTTGGCATTGGAGCAGTAATCACATTTGGAGTACCCGGAGGGTCAAACTCAATCTCTCCAGCCTCAATCATATCTTGGATTTTGTTCTTCAAGACCCAGCAGTTATTAGTATCATGACCCTGACAGTTTGAATGATATGCGCATCGTGCATTGGGATTGTACCTGGGTGAGGTAACATTAGGATTCTGAGGAGCCTCCTTCAAAGTAATGAGTTCAGCTTTCAACAAATGTTGCAATGCCTGAGCCAGTGACATGTTGATCTTTGTGAACTGCCTTCTAGCCCTCTGTTGGTTGCCTTGTGGCTGCTCTGTTGTTACAGGAGTTGGATTTGAAATATGAACTGCACTAACAGACTGATGCCTTCTGCTACGATCAGGCTGACCATAAACAGCATTGGATTCCTTCTTCCCAGTGGGTGGCTTCTTTGCAGCACCTGATGAGGAAGTACCCACTTGGATCTTACCATTCTTTATACCATTCTCTACTCGCTCTCCTGTCATGATCAACTCAGTGAAGCCAGATGATGAGCTTCCAATGAGATGACTGTAAAACGGGCCATTCAGCGTACACATGAACTTATCAACCAATTCCCTGTCAGTCAAAGGGGGTTGAACTCTTCCAGCTAAATCTCTCCACTTCTGAGCATACTCTTTAAAACTTTCTTTGGCACCCATAGACATGCTCTGAAGCTGCATGCGAGTAGGGGCTAAGTCAGCATTGTATTGATACTGCTTATAGAAAGCTTCAGCAAGATCATTCCAGTCTCTGATGTTGACACTCTCCAACTGATAATACCACTCCAACTGAGCTCCAGATAAGCTCTCTTGAAAAAAATGGATCCACAATTTCTTATCAGCAGTGTGAGGTTGAATCCTTCTGACATAAGACCTCAAATGCAGCTTGGGACAAGAGACCCCATCATAAACAACAAAGGTAGGAACCTTGAAACCAATGGGTGTAACAACCCCAGATATCAGACTCAAATCCTCAAAATCCAGCCCAGATGATTTCTGCAACTCTATGGCATCCATCCTATCCACCAGCATCTTGAATTTGTCTTCATTAGGCTCATGATAGTAATTAGCCTCAGAATCAGAGTCCCCCATAGTGTTGTGGAGACTGCCTCCCTCTTTCTCAGATTCCTCAGATTCATAGTCTTCAACCTGCTCTTTGGTCTTGACAGGGCCTTTGAACCTTCTTCCCATGTTGAGCAGGCCACCTGACCTTCTAGTCTTCTTAGTCTTTTTGGCCAGCAGTGTCTTCAATTCATCCTGCCCCTTGGATAGGTTCAGGATCAGCTCTTGGAACTGTGCATTTTGTGCCTGGAGATCCTTAACTGATTGTTCAAGAGCCATTGTTGAAATAAACAGCGAGAAGATGAGAAACCTGTGCACAAATATAAACCTGTGATGCAATGAAATGGTATGTGAATGTATATGCAATGTTTTCAAGGACCGCAAGATTTAAATTTGCTTAAACAAACAAGAAGGTAACTTTTTATTAGTAATAAATTTGTTTTGCCTCTTGGGCTTACAAAAATGAAAATGAAATAAGTACAAAAGATGGGGTTTTAAGTCTCCCATGGACGTTTCCTCTTTGTGTTGAGGTATGAGTTTAGATTCCGTTCCTCATGAAGTTGCTTTGTTAGTTCCAGGATTCTTTCTTGGCTTGCTTTGTAATGAGCCTCGAAAGTATCCCTTTGCTCCTTCAGTTGGATCCATGATCTCTGCAAGTCTTCCATATCAGTTGGCATGTCTGGGTGAAGGATGGTATAAGCTGTGTCTCCTTCAGCAACAGGTTCCATGGTAACTGGTAGGACGGCAGGATATGGCATCATGAGAGTCTGAGCACGAGATCGCACCCATCTGAGATAAGCTTCCATAGGAATAGTATACTTAGGCTCTAGTGTCTTGCTGTCAACCCTGTTTACCTTTCCCCAAGCCCGTATGAATCTCTGACGGTAACCTTGAAGATCGTTGTCGTAATCAAACACAATGCCCTGAATCAACATGTCATGTGGACCATCGCTTCGAGCGTAACCGAACTGTCGTAAAGCTAGAGAGGGGTTGTAGGTGATGCCTCCTCTTATGCCTAGAAGTGGCACATTAGGAAACTCCCCACAACGGTCAATGATAGTGACATTATCCATAGATCTGGAGCACCGATGGATATCTGAGTGAGAAAGTGACATGATCCTCTTGGACCATCTGAACCCTTGCTCATTCTTCATTACTGAGCGAGGAAGGTGAGAAATAAACCACCTAGATAGCAAAGGTATGCAGCACATCAAAGTTCCTCTTGCTCTTGTAGTACGGGTATGAAGAGAATGTAGTATGTCTCCAAGCAATGTAGGCACTGGATTGTGACTCAGGAATATGTTGATGGCATGAACGTCTATGAATTGATCTGGATTGGGGAACAATACTAAGCCATATATCAACAAGGCTAAGATCTCCTCAAAAGCATCATAACTCATAGCTTTCAAGAACACTTGAGCCTTCTCTATCAACACCTTAGCAAGAATACCCTTAACTCCGCTTCTCGTTTCTAGAACAATGTCAGACTTCTTCAGATGTAGAGCTGCAGCAATAACCTCAGGTTTAGGTTCTTTCTCCAAGCCTGTGAATGGTTTCTGATCAAGTATAGGTATACCCAGAAGTTTAGAGAATTCTTCCATGGTAGGAACCAGCTGGTAGTCAGGGAATGTGAAGCAATGGTGCTTAGGATCAATGAACTGAAACAAAACACTCATCATGTCTTCATTGAACCCTGAGGTGACTAGATCCAACAGGTGACCATGTCTCTTGATGAACTGGGAGTGGTCAGACACTTGAGAAACCAACTCTTTAAGCTTAGCAGGTATGCCCACAAAGTTGATCCTGATGGTGTTTCTACGAGCAGAAGCCATGACCTACAACAAAGAACAAAGATAAATCCCTTGGTCCTTGAAATGGTTAGTGAAAATGCTATGCTCATGATGCATGATGATGTCATGATGTTATGCTCAATCACAAACATGTGGCACACACAAACAAGTCACACCATAGCCCTAGGTTTAAAGGCTTGCATGAGGTTCAAAGGTAAGTACCCTCCCCTGAAGTTAGATGGTTCATCCTGTCCTACAAAAGTAACCAGGTTCTAAGGGATCTCAATATCATTGATCCTTCACAAGGGTGGTTGATCAGAAGGCAACTTACTTGCCAACCAAAACCCTCCAAGTTTAAGATCTCAATGAGCGTAGTATCGAGTGTCAACCAACTTCAGTCTGCACCAAAGCCGGTTACCTCACTACTTTCTAAAGGCCAAGATGAGTTAACTAGGGTTCTAAAAGTTAGTTAGTGCATTGACAACATATGGCAGCCTCATATTATCCTCAACTTGACTTAAGGAACATAAGCACCAACCAAGAAGTCGCACTAACTATGGCCACCAGATCAACCGTATCGATATACGTCGTACAGTTTCCTTGGTCTATTGCCATTTACCTAAGGTACACTAGATCCGGGTTAGGACCTTTCACACATAAGAGCACCCCAACAAGATAATATAAAGCAAACAAGGCAAACAATTTAAAGTGATCTTAATTTCTAAGGGTACCCCTCTTTAATATAATTCCCCAGCAGAGTCGCCAGTTCTGTAACACGGTGGGAGAACTGACTTTTAGTTATGTTGCGGATAGCAAGAGTCGCCACCGACTTTTATTTTATCCAAAGGAAAGGCATAAAAGAACAGGAAAGACCTTTAAAAGATTTTTGGGTCCGGGGGGTAGGTTATGTAAAGGGAAGGTGTTAGCACCCTTTACATCCATGGTTATCCATGGGCTCTTAGTTACTTAGCTCACTTTGAATTGTTTTTTTGAAAAGTGTAGTGTGTGAATACAAATTTTCATAATAGTTAATAATGATCCATGTACGGATGCGTAAAAACTTATGTTTGAAAATTTGTTTGAAATTTGTTAAGTGTTTGAAAATTTTGAATGAAGTGAGCAAGCAACTATGAGGTACCTACCCTAAAGTTTAAGTCTTTCTGTTCTTTATCCTTTAAGTGGTAAGACTATCCCTATTATTAAGGAATAGATAGTCATTACCTTGGATGTGAGGGATATATGAGGGACATCTGTTTTATGAAGGCAACTGTGGGGTGTATTAAGCACTTAGGAGGGACTGTCATCATTATTCGAAAAGGGACTTGATCTTTAAAGGCAACCATTAAGGGACTTGATGACTTTTCTTTTAAGGGACTTGCTTTATACACCCCACTTGACCTTTTTGAATAGGCAACAATAAGAGGCAACCCTAGAAAGTGAGATGGCGATTAAAAATCGACTTACGTGTGTGAGTGTTTAATTTTATTTATCTTTAATTAAAATGATCTAAATTTGATTTTAAATATAAATACATGTTTACACTCCCTAAATTACTAACCATAGCATATAAAATTAAATATTACAAAAATTTACACCAAGGAGCAATTACAATAATTATAATAAACAATTAAAATAAATAGCAAATAAATAAATATAAATAATAAGCAAAAATAAATAAATAGGCAATAATAAATATAATAGGGGTTAGTAATAATAAAAAATTTGATAAGGTTAGAGAAATAATAATAATAAGCATAATAAAATAAATAAATAAATGGATTAGTAATAATAAGCAAAATAAATAATGAATAAGAATTAGAAATTATTAAGAAATATAAACAATTTAATTATAAAATTTAAAAAAAAATTATAAATTATAAACATAAAAGGAATTACAATTACAATATTAGCATAAATTTAATCATATATATTTTTTAAAAGAATAAAGTTTGGATTATGAACAAAATTCTAGAAAACAATTTCATATTATAAAAAAAATTTGGTTATAAGCATATTTACAAGATTCAATTATACTACATATTATATCTACAAAAAATTATATAATTATATTTACAAAATTAAAAAATGAAAATTAGGTTTTTAATAATTATTTAGGAAAAGTAAACTAGGGTTTCTTAAAATTAGGGTTTGTTAGAAAAATATTTTAGGGTTTTGTTAGAAAATATTCAAGAGTTTATAATATAATATACAAAATTATTTTAATTAATATATATATTATAATTATATAATAAAAGAAATAATTTTTTGAATTATGAAAATAAGATTTTAGAATGTTAGAAACTATTAAACATGTATTTGTAAGATTATTTAATTACATATATGTTTATTAATAAAATCTAAATCAATTAAACAAATTAAAAATAAAAATACAACAAAACATACCTGACTGGGATTTGAACCCAGGTCACCAGGTTTACCAGCAACAAGACACACCACTAGGCCAGGGTACACGCAGGCAGCAAAGAAGTGAGTTCCATTGGTTTTGTTCTTTGTCCCAAAAAATCCAGGAAAATAAAAGAAACAAAAGGCCTGGGGGAGGATTGAACCCAGGACCTCTCAGCCAAACGCATGTGCACATTACCAACCAAGCTAGATGAGCGAACCTGTTAGAGTATTGGCTATAAACAATAATATATTAAAACTGCAAATTAAGTGGAAAAATGTCAAAAGAATTGGCTGGAGGCAGGATTCGATCCCTGGCCCTTTCACAATACACCTGCCTGACTTTCCACTGGGACAAACGCGCGTTTGTGAAACATAAACAGGATTAATACATAATATTTTTAACACGAAATTTAAATTTTCAGAACACGCGCGAACTGGCTTCATCTTCTTCAGGATACCTGCGAAAATACATGCCATTTTTCCTGCGAAATTTGTTGCGAGTTCTTCCATATTCAAACCTGCGAAAATCAAACATCCACAAAACAATACGATTTCTTTCAATTGATCAGTGTTTTATGATCCTCATGGTTCACACAACATCCCTATGTTCTTAAAATTTATTTTTATTGCCTAAATTGTATAACCCTAATTCGGCCATTCAAACCCTAACCATGGTGAAACATGATTGAGGATACCAAGCTTCAATGTAACTGTCCAGAATCATTCCTATCATCATCACAAACATCATTAAACAGTCAAAAGCAAGTTAAATACAGTCAATCAATGAAATCGAAAAGTCACATTCAAGAACAAGGTTTGGCTCGGGTTATGCAATTCATGAAGCTTTTGATGCAAATGGTGATTGATTCATGATCAGTGATGTCCAATAGTCACAGCTATGTCCTCAAAATACCTTCTAAAGCCCTGGAAATCCAAAACCGAATGTGAGTTGTGGAGAGGTTTTTGAACAAGGTGAACTTACTCTTGGGCTGTGGAATCCGTGTCTTGGTGATTGAGTTGTGTTTAGTACTTATAGGTGAGTGAATTTAGGTCATAAAATTGAATGGTTGTGTGGAAGAATTGATATGAAAAGATCCAAGTTGATCATGCCTTGAAAATCAAATATTCTTGTATGATGGCTTACTATTTTTGGACAAATCTTATGATTTCATTCCTCTTCAATTCCAATCAACATTTAAGACCTTCTAGAAACTCAATCTCCATCAAATATTACATTTTCATATTTTATTTTTATTTAAAATGATTTTTAATGAATTAAATCAAAATAAATAAACATAAAATAATAAAAATTCTGATTTTTAATGGTTTGGGTCGTGCATGAAGTCATTGTATGGATTGGGTCATCATTTGGCAAGCCCATTTGGAAGAAATTGGTTTTAGACCTCCTTTTTCATCATAAACCAACTCAAACTTTCCCAACTTTGTAAGGGCACATATCCTTCAATTTTAATGCTATGAATGTGTTCTTGGACATTTTGGAAAGATTGAAGAGTCCTCTAACCAACCCCACTGGTTTCATATCCATATCATTTACCAATCTCAAGTTATGCCCTTTTGAAGTTGTTGACTTTTTGTTGACTTTCAAAAGGACCTATAATGTCTTAGCTCATACCTTCCAAATGAAGCATTTTTGGGCTTGGCTTGTGAGACACAAAGTTGTAGAGAATTCAATTTCCTTCAAAATGAGCTTTGGATGGAGACTTGGTGATGAAGCATGTGAAAGTTATGGCTGTTCAAAGTTCAGTTGACTTTTACTGAGGAAACCCTAATTTAGAAACTCCTGATTCTTGATGATCTGAAATCTCCTTGATGAATCATGATCAACCCTTGATCAAATGATGAATTTTACTTCATATACTTGATGTTGGCAAAAAATCATGAAGTTTGACTTTGGTTTGACCACAGTTGACCTCAGTTTGACTTTTTAACTGCTTTGACTGATTTTGACTTATCTGATCATTTGACTGAGCAAACTTCTGAGAAAAGTCTTGAAACTTGTCATGGGGGTTCTTACACACATATAAGATGTTATGAAACTCACTTGAAGTCTTGTAAGTTCATTTATCCCGATTAAAGTCAAAACCCTAGTTTTGGATGCACTGCTTAGGAGGTGCATTGTCTGAGGGAATTGTCAACTCTTCTGACCAATTGTGAACTTTGTGAACCTTGTGAACCATCATAAAATGTCTTGTGAACCTCATGGGAGGTATTGTGAACCTTGTGAACCTTGTGAACCTTGTGAACCTTCATGAAGTGACTTGTAGACTTCATGAACCTCATGAAAGGTCATGTAAACATTGTGAATCTTGTGAACCTTGTGAACCTTCAAGAAGTGACTTGTAGACTTCATGAACCTCATGAAAGGTCTTGTAAATGTTGAGAAGCTTGTGAACCTTGTGAACCTTCAAGAAGTGACTTGTAGACTTCATGAACCTCATGAAAGGTTTTGAAAGCATTGTGGAACTTGTGAACCTTGTGAACCTTCTTAGCACACAAAGTCTTGTATTGTGAACCTTGTGAACTTCATAAAGTAACTTGTAGACTTCATGAACCTCATGAAAGGTCTTGTAAATGTTTGAGAAGCTTGTGAACCTTGTGAACCTTCATAAAGTGACTTGTAGACTTCATGAACCTCATGAAAGGTTTTGAAAGCATTGTGGAACTTGTGAACCTTGTGAACCTTCTTAGCACACAAAGTCTTGTATTGTGAACCTTGTGAACTTCATAAAGTAACTTGTAGACTTCATGAACCTCATGAAAGGTCTTGTAAATGTTTGAGAAGCTTGTGAACCTTGTGAACCTTCATAAAGTGACTTGTAGACTTCATGAACCTCATGAAAGGTCTTGTAAATGTTTGAGAAGCTTGTGAACCTTGTGAACCTTCATAAAGTGACTTGTAGACTTCATGAACCTCATGAAAGGTCTTGAAAGCATTGTGGAACTTGTGAACCTTGTGAACCTTCTTAGCACACAAAGTCTTGTATTGTGAACCTTGTGAACTTCATAAAGTAACTTGTAGACTTCATGAACCTCATGAAAGGTCTTGTAAATGTTTGAGAAGCTTGTGAACCTTGTGAACCTTCATAAAGTGACTTGTAGACTTCATGAACCTCATGAAAGGTCTTAGAACACAAAGTCTTGTATTGTGAGGGCAAATTTTGGGGTGCAACACCAAGCAGCTGAATTTGCTGTTAAAGACCTCCTAGAGGCTAAATTTGTAACCGAGGCCAGGTACACAACCTAGCTCTCAAATGTTGTACTTGTGAAGAAATCTAATGGAAAGTGGAGAATGTGCGTTGATTATACCGATCTCAACCGGGCATGCCCGAAAGATGCATACCCTTTACCTAACATTGATAAATTGGTCAACAATTCGTCCGACTTCAAGCTATTGTCCTTCATGGATGCCTACTCAGGGTATAATCAAATACCCATGGCCGTGTCTGACAAAAAATACACGGCCTTCATGACCGAATCGGGCAACTACTTTTACAACGTCATGCCCTTCGGTCTGAAAAACGCAGGCGCGACATATCAACGCATGATGAATAAGGTACTCCGAGCAGAAATCGAGGATATGCTCGAAGTATACATGGACGACATGATCGTCAAGTCTCAACAAGAAACGGACCACGCGTCCCACTTACGAAAAGTGTTCTATCAGGCACGAAAATGCAAAATGCGTTTCAACCCTGAGAAATGCACGTTTGGGGTCCGAGCAGGGAAGTTCCTCGGATTCTACTTGACCGAACGAGGCATCGAAGCCAACCCCGACAAATGTCGGGCATTCGCGGAACTCTCGACTCCTACTTCTAAAAAATCCATACAATCACTAAACGGGGTCCTCACCTCCCTCGCTCGGTTCGTAGTGAAATCCGCTCAACACGCTCTCCCCTTTTACAAGTTCCTCCGCAAAGAGGCAACTTTCGAATGGACGGAAGAGTGCGAGCTAGCGTTGTCCCACCTAAAAAGGGCACTAAGTGAACCCCCAGTTTTGTCTAGACCCGAAGAGGGGGAAGTACTTTATCTCTACCTTGCCGTTGCAAACGAGGCGGTAAGCGCGACACTCGTACGCGACCTACCCGAGGGGCAAAAGCCTGTTTATTTTACGAGTAAAGCACTTCATGGCCCGGAAATTCGATATCTCCAGATAGAAAAGGTGGCTTTGGCCCTCCTTCTCGCAGCCAGAAGGCTACGCCATTATTTCCTGGCTCACACCATCATCGTAAGAACCGATCAACCCATAAGACAATTGCTCGGTCGACCAGATATGTCCGGACGAATGCTAAAATGGTCGTTGGAACTATCCGAATTCGACATCAAATTCGAGGGAAGACAAGCTCTCAAAGCTCAAGCGCTGGCCGACTTCGTGGTTGAACTTACTTTCACTGAGCAAGAGCCGAAATCCTCCTCCAGGTGGATTATTTTCGTGGACGAAGCATCCGGCCCAGCAGGTAGCGGAGCTGGGGTTATCTTGGAGAACGAAGAAGGAAACGTCATCGAAGTATCCTTAACCTTATCTTTCCCCACTTCCAACAACCAGGCAGAATACAAAGCTTTTCTAGCGGGTATACGGCTCGCGGCCGATTTGGAGGCAGAAGAGATCACAATCTGCACGGATTCTCAGTTGGTCGCCAGCCAAGTCCGAGGAGACTTTCAAGCCAAAAACGATAACATGGCCGAATATCTGGCCCTCGTAAAAGGCGAGCTGAAGCGATTCAAAAGTGTGGAAGTCAAACACGTCCCGCGAGAGAACAACATCCGGGCCGACATCCTTTCCAAATTGGCGAGCACTAAAAGGAAAGGAAACAACAAATCCGTCATACAGAAAACGCTTCCCCGGCCAAGCATTGGGAAATCATCGGTCCACGTAGACATTAATCTCGTGGGCGACATGAGCTGCTAGATGACCCCGGTATTTAACTACCTAACTAAAGGAAAATTACCGACCGACCCAAAAGCGGCCAGTACAATACAACGAAGTGCATGCTCATATTCTTTAGTGGGTGGACGTATGTATCGTCGAGGATTCTCTACGCCCCTCCTCATGTGCGTAGAAGAAGAAAACATCTCGCACGTACTAAGGGAAGTCCATGAAGGAATCAATGCGCAACATCCTGGCGGACGGTCGTTGGCTCGAAAAATTCTTCGGGCAGGATACTATTGGCCCACACTCCAACACGACGCGAAGGAGCACGTGAAAAGGTGCGACAAATGCCAACGACACGGGGATGTACACATAGCACCCCCATCTGAGCTAAAATCATTATCATCACCTTGGGCATTCGCATGGTGGGGGATGGATATCTTAGGACCATTCGTCATCGGGTCCGGTCAAAATAAATACTTAATTATAGGCATCGACTATTTCACCAAGTGGATAAAAGCTGAGGCCTTAGCCAAAATCACTGCGCTCAACATACTACGTTTCTTCAAGAGAAACATCCTCGCCCGGTTCGGGGTACCGCTCGCCATCGTGACCGACAACGGTACTCAGTTCACAGATAAACACTTCAAAGAATTCGTTGCACCAATAGGAACGAAACAACATTTTGCTTCGATCGAGCACCCCCAAACTAACGGGAAAGCAGAGGCCGCGAATAGGGTAATCCTAAGAGGTTTGAAACGAAGATTGGACGAGCATAAGAAGCACTGGGTCGAGGAGCTACATAGCGTACTATGGGCATATAGGACCACACCCCACTCAACAACCAGGGAATCCCCATTCCGATTAGCGTATGGAACCGAGGCAGTGATCCCTATAGAAATGCACGTCCTATCCAGAATGCACAGAATCCCCTATGGACCAAGACACCAACTCCGAGGCTTTGAGAGACGAGCTCGACCTGATCGAAGAAGTTCGATCAGAAGCTGCTCTTCGAGAGACCATTCTCAAACAGAAAATAGCCGCTCGGTACGATTCTAAAGTCATAAGACGAACGTTCGAGGTAGGCAGTCTTTTTCTCAGAAGAAATCACAGGGATCCCCGCGAGGGAAAGTTTACACCCAACTGGGAGGGCCCGTATCGCGTCCGAGCAAAAACCGAAAACGGAGCCTATTATTTATAAAATTTACACGGGGAAGAGCTTGCTCAGCCATGGAACGCCGAGAAGCTCAAGCAATATTACAGCTAACTCACAAAGTCGCCTTGCTCAACTCTCAAGCGAGGAGCGATAGGACCGACTGAAGACTGCGTGCCTAGGTATAAGCACGACAGCCCAAAAATGACATAATCAAGCAGGATCTTCTTTCAAGGGAAAGAGAAACTTTCCGCACGGACGGATACTCAAACGAGTCTGATGTCGCATAAGTACCACGACCAGGCAAAACCCCAGCTCGCGATGAGACGTTCAAGCCACGGAGCCCGGACCAATACCTTAGCCCGGGCACCTACCAGGAGTAAGATCTCCAGAATCTACTTGGTCACCCAAACCAATGGAACACAAACAAACACCGTACACATTAAATCACATCCAATCAAGTGCAAAAACACACGACAAACACTTAGCATTTAAAATATAGAAAACAGTCCTCCGACGGACGAGCAATTGAACAACGAAGATAACAAAACAAACGACCATTAATTAACATCAGAATGTGAATACAAAATTGCGACCTCGAAAGGCCGACTTGTTCATATTTAATTACAAAGGGGACTACGCCCCAAAAGAAACACTAAGAGACATAAAATTACAAGGCACACAGGCCAGAAACTAATTACCCTCGCCCTCTGGGCGGCCTTCTTCCTGGCGAGCCTCCTCCTGCTCCGGTTACGCTTCAGGCTGATCAGGCTGAACGATCGACCCCGGCTGAGAATCATCCACTACCAGGTCCGAAGGAACCACGATCTGGCCATCCTCGACCTTGTACAGGTAGCTGATTCGACCAACGTCCAAGACCAAGTCAGGATGGAGGACCCTTATCTGATCCACCGCATTCTGGAAACTGAGCTCAGTTGATGAGTTCAGATCTTCCATGTCTTGGTCGATCCGAGCAAGAAACTGAGCCCTCGTTACCATGCTTTTGGTCTCGTCATCCTCGTCCTCCTTCGGGCAGAAAGCGTCCTTCAACTTGTTATTCTGCTCCAACACCCTCTTCTTGTCAACCTCCAACTTGGCGATGATGTTGGCCCGTTCAGTCAGCTCCTTGGCCGTGGCATTAGCCTCTTTAGTGGCCGTTTTCAGCTTTGCCTCAGCGGCAGCCAGCTGCTCCTTCAGCCTGCCCATCTCCCTCTCCTGCCCAGGACTTTCTTCGGCCGTCAACCAGGCCATTGTCAAGACCCGCATGACTGCACTTGCGTCCTGGGCCAGGGACAACCGCTGGGCAGGACGATCCATGCCTTCCAGAAACAAGGAGTCTGCACGGTCCACCTCCATGCTCGTCCCCTCGAAAAAGTTGCGCTTCACAAAGCACGGCGGCAACCCATGCTTCGGCTTCGGAGGAGCATTGGCCGTCAGGTCCACAGTCGCTGCGGGCTTGTGTTTCTTCATCAAGGATCCAGTTGACGCGCTCGGAGAGCCTTGAACCAGGGGGCCCGACCCACAACCACTTGTCTCGGTCAGTTTGGTCTGCACAACCCTCAACCTTTTCTTTTGCTACTAGCGCAGGCGTTCCTGGATTTTATCAAGAGGGTTCGACAGAGAACCTGAAAAAGAAAAAAGATTAGATCAGCCGTGGACGACAGAATTAAATCAAAGATACGACTAATAGAAATAAAACAGATACCAAAGAAATCGGCCACTTCCTGCCCGGTATTGCAGGCCAGTAACTCTGTAACATCGATCAAGGGACGCTCCACAGCTTCCCTCCATCCTGATCGAGCATAACTTTCCCCTCTCCATCCAGCAGGGGGGTCGGAATAAAGGACGCTATCAACCTTCTGAAGGCCTCGAAACTGGCCGCGTTATCTTCATTCAAAGCGTCCCCCACCTGGACGAACTCGCCAACAGACCTCTCGTAATGGGCATAACTCCAGGAAAAGGGGAACAGCCAAAGCCTCCTCGGGATCACCTGCCCCTGATCGTCGAGCTTGGGTTCGTCGTTCTCGTCGGTGTCTATCCCCAGAAAACTCATCGCCCTCACAGCTACCGCACTCGCGGGTTTAATCAGAAAGTAGTCCATCTTGAAGGCTCGGATAGACTCTGAGTGGGCCTTGAAAATCTTCGTCCTCTGTTTAAAAGACATAAACCCCTTCCGATCAGTTCCACGCCCGACTTGACGCTGTAGGGAGAACAGACGGAAGAACAGAGGAAGCGTGGCACCAACATCCAGATGGGCACACGTCAACTCAAACGCCTTCAGGAATGCGTACGAGTTAGGGTGCAGCTGGGAAGGAGCGACGCATAGGTGCCCGAGCACAACACACACCATGTCACTGAAGGGCAAAGTTACCCCCAGGACCGAAACTGCATACTCGTACATGGAGAACACCCGACCCCAAAGTCCGAGAAGATACGGTCGTCATCTCCTGGGCAGGTAACGACCCAATCAGCAGGGTTGCCAACGACAGGCAGCGGCTCCGCTCAAGGCCTTGAAAATGAGGATACCTTGTCCAATAGATTCTCTACCACCCATTCTTCGGGCGAAATCCTCGTCTGTTCGGGGCATTGTGGCGAGTCTGTTGATGCTCCCTCTTCTGTAGTGCTCGCGCCCAAATCTCCCGAGGAACTCCCGGAACCAAAAGGGACTGACGCAGAAGATCCCGAATCTTCTGAGGACGTCTCTTCCGAGGACACCTCTAACGGATCTATAAGCGAGTTTTCACCTCAAAAGCAGAGGAAAGGCGTCAGTGAATTCGATTAAGAATATCAAATCCACCCTTCCACCGCTCGACAAGTGAAAGGGCACGCACCAGCTCAGGGACTAGGTCCCGAGCTGTAGCCCTGGCTGACCATCGCTCGGAGCGATGGCTTACGCCCAACGTCATGAGTTACGAGATCTAACCTAAGTACTTGTCAAATCCCAAGTCATGGCCGACCAACACCTGTGTCGACCTTGAGTTAGGGTTTGCGGCCGACCAACAACGGTGGCAAAAGTCATAAAGTTTCCGGTTATCACATTTACAGCTACCGTTAAAACTATCCCAAACCACATGCATCTCTATGATATCTAAACTATAAACACCGAAAACAGCGAAAAGGAACCGTACCTTATGCTTGGGAAGACATTTTTGCAGAAGATGTATGTTCTGGAAACGGTGGTCGGCAAGGAGATGCGGTGGTCGACGGCTGGGAGCGGTGGCAGTTAAACGAGCAAGGCGTCAGAGAAGAAGATGAAGCGAAAAGTTCAAAATGGGGCCTGAGAACCCTATTTATAAGAGGGAAAACACATGCAAGCACGCGTGACCCCTACACGCTAGCCCCTAGGCTAGCCGTCAAATCATTAATAGGCGCGAATCCCCAAATATTCCAGCTTTTCGTTTCACATTCTCCCGTCGAGCAACGTACCGGCTGCCCATTCCTCGAAGGTCGGCAGCGTGAAATTCCTAGCCTTGACACTGCCCGTTCTCGAGCACAAAATCATTACTAAGTCACTGCTCTTCCGCACGAGCAATAACTTGGGGGGCTCCTGTTCTGGACTGGCCCAATTCCCACAATTGGGCCAAGCAAACCAACTCGATAGAAGTGCTCGACGTCGAGCAGAATCGAGAATAGTGGTCTCTGTCGACCACAAGCATACCGACCACGAGAAAGTTCCCCAACGGTTAGTTTTGACTGTTACCTATTTTTACGGATTCCTCAATCCGCGCCTCACAATATGGACCAATAATCTTCCATTTAACCCCTTATATAAACCCTCTCATTTGAGAGGGTCAGATATTCAATTCTCTGACCTTAATCCTCGTACTTGCTCACTCTTTGCTCGGTTACTTACTTTGGCATCGGAGTGCCTTGCAGGTACACCCCCTTTCTCTCCTCACCGACCGTCTTTCATCACCTCTCGAAGCCAGCCGTATCGGATCCTGATCTCCAGGTACGATCGCCTATCGTAATTTAATTTAATTTAAAATACTTACTTTCTCGTTCTGTAAAACTAAAACATCACACGAATTAGCTAAACATAGTAACATCCCAATAGCGCTAGGTTGATTATCGAGTTTCTGTAGGATCAATATCTTTTATTACTACGCGATTAGGTTGTATACTTGCAATTAGAATCTTAAGACTCAGTAAGTTGCGATCAGTGTGACACTACGGAAGATTCTCGAAAATTTTGGTATGTTGAATTCAAAGCCTGTTGTAACTTTGACAAATCCTCAATTCAAGCTGGGTATAGATCAGTATCCCAGTACTGATGTCAAAATAACTTATATGAATATCATTCCATATGCTAATATAGTAGGTTCTTTTATGTGTGTTATGGTATGTACTAGACCCAATATAACATATGCAGTAAGTCTTGTAAGCAGGTACATGGTGAATCCTGGAAAGGCTCACTGGCAAGCATTGAAGTAGATTCTAAGGTACATAAATGAGTCTCTGATCAGAGTCCTAGTTTATGGTGGAGCCTTGAGTGAAGATAGTAAAACATCAATCGAAGGATATGTCGACTCTGATTTTGCAGGTTTTATGGATTCCAAAAAATCTATTTCTGGATATGTTTTCACTATGTTTAGCACATCGATTAGTTGGAAAGCAACACTTCAGATGGTTGTTTCCTTATCAACCACTGAAGCGGAATATATCTCCCTAATTGAAGCTGTAAAGGAATCATTGTGGCTTTAATGTTTTGCAAAGGAGCTGAAACTTCAAGGTCGAGGTATCATTGTTAAATGTGATAGTCAAAGTGCAATACACCAGTCGAAGAACTCAACCTATCATGAGCAAACCAAACATATTGATGTGAGGTTGTATTTTTTCAGAGGAGTCATTGAGCGTGGAGAAGTCCAAGTGCTGAAGGTTTCGAAAAATCATAATATTACCGATATGATCGCCAAGACGTTGCCCAGTGACAAGTTTTTCCACTGTATGTAGTTGATAAAGTTGCATGAAGAAAACTAGTTTGTTTCTTGTTGTTATAGAGTTTGTTCAAAAGTGGAGATTTGTGAGAAATTGGAACGAACTTTAGGTTTAACATGCCGTCAAAGACCGCTCACATGTTGTTGTCAAATCGGACCTTATGTTGTAGATCTAATTGTTTAAGTTAGCTTATAATAAAAATTGTTAAAAATATCATTAGGTTAGTATGTTAGTTTTCTTATAAATAGCATACTAGTCTCTCATATTTTGAATAATGGAAAATAGGAAGATAAATCCCTAATTCAAAAGCGAGAGAGGTTATTTGTTATTCTTGTATACTTGTAATCTTGTTTCAAGAGAAATGAGAGAATAATAGTTTATAACCAATCCTTGTTATTATCCTTGGTTACCCTAAACCCTAACCCTTGTGGGTTTCTTGATCATAAAAAAATCTATTATACTTTGTTTATAAGTTATCCGATTCACAACAGAAAAAATTGAAATTGTTGCTAAATCTCAAAAGGGTGCTTTAGATTAGCAAGCATTCTACAACTTCTATTTAAAATGATGTGAATCCAGATAACTTGGACTATACGGTTAAAATTTTTGAGGATGAACAATCAAACAAAATAATGAAGAACATATTGTTTTGAATGTAGATAATAATGAAAATGAGAATATCCTTGTTTTTGCTAATGAACTGTTTAATGAATTTATTCCTTTAGATATTTATGATCCAAGAACATGGAATAATCTTAGAAGTGATTTAAGAGATGAATTGCTAAAAATGGTACTAAAAGAGATGTGTCAATTATAAATGGTCACAAAGATACCTTTGATATTTACTTTTCATCCTCACATTACATTCATTATTGTGTTAATGGAGAAAACTCAGATAAAAGTTGATTGTTTATTCAAAAGAATTTGAATGCTAGTGATACATGTCAAATTGATAGATACATTATAACAATTTTTGTCATAATTTTGTTGTAGTTTTGATTTGGTGTAAATTTTTCAATATTATTGTAAATTTTTTACTTTTAAAAAATTATATATTTATAATTATGACATATAAATCTGATAAAAAAACATATTAAGAAAAAATGTACAAAATTCATAATTCCAACAGGACACTCAAAATTTCAAGGACTATCTTGTTTGAGAATTAATTAAAAGAGAGTGGTAGAATGAAAATAAAGAAGGAAAAATCAGGTAGATTGAAAAAAAGTTCATGTAAATTTGTATAAAATAAATGGTCAGTGTTTTACATTTTGTATTTTTATGATTTTTGTTATAATTTAAAAAACAATAAAATATATTAATGAAACAAAATTAATCAAGTCAAGGATAAAATATGTTCATAAAAATATTTTCATTGCATTCATTTAATCTTCTTCAACTATATACAACGTCATAACTATTCTATTTATAACTATACATGCATGGTTGTTTAGTTATGTTATTTATGTTACATTTATCGTTATAAAAATTTACACACCCGAGTTCATGTATATGTTAATGATGTGATGTTGTATTTTTATTGAGGGTAAGATTTTTGTTATTACGTGAGAGTAAGCTATCAAATTAAAGGTCAAAGAATATCTATTAACATGTGTGCCCAGGTCCGACCGCCCGATATTTAATTGCTTGATTGTATTGGATTGAGAGGTATCATAGGGAATCCATCATCTTCGAGGCATCTTGCAAGTGTTTTTCAGCGGTGGAGATTGTCAAAACCACTAGTAGCTCCGTACTCAATATCCTTCGTATTTCCTCGTTTCCCGAGTATCCTAGTACACATTGTTTTTGTTTCTTGATTCAACATCACTCTGTCACTCGGAAAAGGTGTTTTGATGACAAATCGCATCCGGATTCCACAATGATGTGGATCTCATTAATGCGGTAGGATAAAATCATAATACCTAACAACTTGCAGCGCTGTAATATGTAGTATGATCAACGAAAATAATCATTGTAATTGATGATAACTTTGTATTTGTGATTTTGTTTACCTCTTTGCGCTTTAGGAATCCCGATATCATGCATTTTTTGCTTACTATTGGGTGATTATTAGCCATCTGGAGGAAGTACTCTGACATCGAATCTATGCTGGAAGTTGTTACGATGCAGATTCCATCGATGACAGACGATTAAGGCGATCCAAAATTGTAAAGGTGATTGAGGATCTTCAGTGTGATGTTGGAGGTGACTCCCTCAAATTTTTGGCGATTCTGATAGGGATTCGATTTTGGATCTAAAATGATATATTCATGAATTAGGAGTCGATTCTCACATATGACGCTATTATTCCATTATGAAACCAAAAATAGGTGTGTGTTAATAATGAAGAATCCTGAACCGACTGAGCTCATCTCCAATTTAGAATTCAAGATAAATGTAGTAAAAAATAGATATCAGAAAATATATCTTGAATTTATTGTGAAGTGACTTTTATATATAAGTTCATTTGGAGTAGATTGACATTGGTTTGTGTCTTAGTTTTTTTGGACATTTGACCAATCAAAAACAAAATTTCAAAAAATTACTTAAATTTTAAAATATTTTGAACAATTTTTTTATTAAAATGTTTATTGAGATGTATCTTTTCGTAAATTTATATGATTTTGTATATATTTTGATCTTCAACAATTTATATTTAATTTATTAAATGTTAAAATTAATCTTTTATTTAATAAATTTATACAATTATATATATTAAAAATCTTTATCTTTATTATAAGCTAGCGTCTAGACGGATCATGTTCGTCTGTCCGCTCTCTCAAATACTCCCACGCATAAAATATAAACCAAATTATATTTTTATTTAATTTTAATTTTAATTTTGATTATTTATAAAATAGTTAAAAATAACCGTCATATAACAATCATTTTGGAAAATAAAAATAAAAATAAAAATATTATATTTTTATTTAATTTTAATTTTAACTTATTTATAAAATAGTTAAATATAACCATCATATAACTACTATTTTTAAAAAAAATAATTAAGATTTAAGATAAAAATTAAAAATAATATATTTAAAAGAAAAAAAAGGTTATACCAAATATATTTTTCACCTTTATATATTATTATTGATTATTAAACAAACTTAGAATCTATAAAATTAATTATTGAGATATATCTTTTTAAAAAATTATATGATTTAGAATACATTTTAATTTTCAATAATTTATATTTAATTTATTAAATGTTAAAATTAATATATCATCTTATAAAAATGAGTTAAAAAACTTTTACTATTAACTTTTTTTATAAAATCATTTTAAAAATAAAATAAGAAAAGAATTTTTTAAAATCTAAGCCATTATTTAGCAACATTCAAGCTAAAATCTCCTTACTGTTGAAAAATTGATTCATATTTGTAACTTTAAATAAAATAAAATAAAAGATACTTTCAAATTTTATAAATTTATACAATTGTATATGTATATGTTAAAACTTTATGTTTATTCTAAATTATAAATTATTAAATAAACTTAGAATCTAAAAAATCTTACAAATATATATATTTCTATATAATATTTTAGACTTTACTTATTATCAAAAGCTTATAAAAATCTAAGCACAAAAAAAAAGTTTTTTAAAATCTCAATCAAAATCGTTTAATTTTTTTTACCGGTTGAATTCTTTCTTTTTCCTCTAACCTAGCAGCCGCCACTATTATTCAATAACGCCGTACGCGCCACTGTAATCCAAGCACGCTCCGCCTCTGGTTAGTATTGTGATTGTTTTAGTTCTTTTTCACCATCGTTCTCTTTCCCCTGTGATTTTCAGGCTTCTCTAAAAAATTCATTATAGCGGCCTAGAAACTCCGTGACGGCAGCTACAGTCGCCGTCCGGCGGCTTCTTCCCTCCGCATTGACGCGATCGTCTCTCTATTGGCCGCGATTAAATACCTAGCTTCTAGTTTATATACAATTCGATTAAGATTTTGTATTGTTGCAATTATAGTTTCGTTTTGTGATTCACTTCATTAGAGGTTTTGTTTTGTTGCTTTTGATTTATGCCTGTGAATTTTGAAGTTAGCTTTTGTGTTGTTTATAATAGTATTTTGCTCTCTTTATACCGTAGGTTTTACAGCTACAATGGGCAAGCCTAATGCAAGGTTAGTTACTTCTCTACTGTTGAAAGTTTAAGTTGATTTCTTTTTTATTGCTTTCTGCTCATGCAAATCTGAGGTTGAATATTTTTATATGGGCAGGTCAGGTTCATCGGAATCTAAGCTCAAGCTGGATCTCAAGTATGAAAAGAAGGAACATTTTTATGCCAGTAAGTTTGGGGATCAAATTTCTCCACTAGAATTACAACATTATGATTGATGGTCAGAATAGCTGTAGCGGAAAAGTGAGCAGCAGTTGGGTTGGGGGGGCGCAACTTTTGGGCTGCGAGCCGGTCAGGGTTCGGTGCGTGCCACTCTGGGCTGCGAGCCGGTTAGGGTTCGGGGAACGCCACTTTTAGGCTGCAAGCCGGTTAGGGTTCGCAGTGCCACTTTTGGGCTGCCAGCCGGTTAGGGTTCGTGGCGCCACTTTTGGGCTGCCAGCCGGTTAGGGTTCGTGGCGTCACTTTTGCTGTGAGCCGGTGTTAGCTATGTTAGCAACAGCGATTGTAGCTGCGGCTGATTGCGGCCCAAACTGCTATCACATCCACTGTTAATGTTTTAGGGCGAAGTTCCTCAAGACCTTTTTTTCTGAACACTTGTCTTTTATATGGGTTTAAATGTCAACTTGGACCCCTTTTAAGAGTAATATTATGTTCTTCATTCAGTTATGTTCCGGCTCACAAACCACTGTCATGTTCTTCCTACTTTTGATTAAGTTTTCTTATGTTTTTCTTTCTTTGTTTATGGTTTATTGCCCCGTATGTTAGGTTCTTTAGTTATTAACTATGGTGGTCTTTTTAATTTTATGTATTTTCTACTTTGAGTGTACGCTGATTTTTAGTCCTTGCGGTAGACTGCCATAGCATTTTAGGTGGGTGTTACTCTATGCTAACTGTGATCAACAACATAGCTTTTCCTAGTGATACATTCTGTGTTTTTGCAGTTGTAATAAACTACAACAGTTGAACATAGCTTTTCCTAATGATACATTCTGTTTTGTTCACGGAAATTTATAGTTTGATGCATGTTTTTGTAACATGCATGTCTGGATTTTAATTCCTTGCATCCCCTGATGTTATTGCAGTGGTGAACGATACTGTTGCTTCCTTGGCTGCCCAAAAGTTTATTGCTAAGAAGTCTATTGCTAAGGTGAGAATTTCATTTTCAGTGATTATAGTTGATGGCTAGTTAACTGTATTATACTCATGCCGGTTATGTAAATCATTGACTGCCCAAAGTAGCATACAATTTTCTCATGTCCTTTAAAAGGAAACCAGTGACATGGTAAACTCGTGGTGATGTCCAGACCGAGGCTTTACTTTTTATGTAGTTAGAGGCAATGATGATAAAATTTCAAGAAGTGCTCATGGTTTTCTTATAGAACCTTGCAATAATTACAGGTTTTTAAGTATTGACCTTTTGTGTAAGTTGAAATTAGATCATGCATCTCAAATTTTTCAGAAGCTCTCGTTTAATTTGTCCGTAAGCACTGACAAACATATGTTAGACTTCTTATAATGGCAGTTTTGGGAGTTATTATATCAGTTGTACCGTTTAATTTCAGGAATAAATAGAAATAGGAATGGAGAAACTGATTGTGGTATAGTTATTGAATGGTTTTGGGTGGGAGAGACCAAACTCTTGAATTTATTGGATGAGTTGCTTTATATCTATTATATCTTTGTCTTTCTAAACTTTCTCTGAAGTACTGCCGTGTTAAATCTGCATTCATGATAAAACTACTGATCTTGGCAAATATTGCAGAGGATTATTCCATCATTTCTATTTTCTTTTCTTTAATTCATTCACTATAGGTACCAGTTTCTATCAACATAAAAGGACCTTTTCATAAGTGAAGGATTATAACTTTATGTTAATTGAAAAACCCCCACAAGTTATGTGCAAAACATGACTGTTATTGATTTTGTGAAAAATGTTGTATTCTGTCAGAAGAAGAGCAAACAACAAAGGCGGCAGGAAACAAAATTGAAAGCATATAGCCTCTCTTCCCTCTTAGAAACCCTTCCGGAGTTGCAGGAACAGTTGAAGGCACCACTGAAACCACAAGAGGCTAACTTCAAGCTTAATTGTAAAAATAGACAGAAATTAGTGTAAGTGTTTCCTATCATAATTCAATAATTTTATTGGCAACTTTCCATTTGATATGTAAAATAGTATTTGTAACCCTTATTAATTATTCTCAACAGATTGGAGGAAGGAAAAAATTTGTCTCAGATTTTTCAGAATCATTCATTCCAATCGAATCCCTTGGCTGCCATTCATGAACACTTGAGGAACAAACAACCAGTACCAGTAGTAGAGGAACAACAACCCAAGAAAAAAGGGAATGTAAATGGGTCGAGAAGGAGGAAGATGAAGAAAGCTCGGGCTGAATTGCAGTCTATGGATATATAATGCCGCTTGTATGGATATGCTATAATGGTGTCTTTTTCTTGAGATCTTTATAGTATTGTACTATGTCTGAGAAGCCTTACAGTACTTCATTTCTGAAGGAAGACATTTCAAATTTATTAAGCAGAATCTATAGTTATGTCCATGGTAGTTGGTAGCTAATTTCTATATCAGTAAGAATTGAGCAGGCATTACTACTTGCTGCTGATCATACCTAGCCCATGAAACTATTAATTTATATAATCAACTTTGATGAACATTCAAGGGTTCTTCATGAAAAGAAAATATAAGTTAGAATTGTGACTAATTATTAACATCGATTGTGGCATATACAGCCTTAAATTCATGTTGAATTATTTGCATACAACTTACAAGGTTTAGAAAATGGGAAGGCTGTATGTGATTGGAAGCTTTATGGTAGTAGAATGAATGATTGTGGCTAATATTCGTTAAAGAAAAATTAACCAAGATTATGTCATGTTTCCTTGCAATTAGATAGCATAACATGATGCAAAAAAATGAACATTGGATTTGGATTCAGCCATCTAAAGCTCCCCTTACTTTAACCTTTTCAATCAGTTACACAAATTCTTTTCACCATAACAAATGTTGCAACAAAATAGTGATAAAAATGTAACTTGAAAAATGAAATTCCATTTGAAACTATAGAATTTACAACAAACACAACCAGCCTTAATATATGATCAGTTCTCTGAGGCTGACTGGAAGATGAAAACTGCCGTCAAGACACCCACCAGTCCTGTTACGGCCAGGGCAACTGTTGGCAATGGACTTGTAAGTCCAAAGTTCTGCAAAATAAAAGTTCTGTAAGGAACATTAAAATTAAACTTGGAAGATTCTACTTTCTTTAGATGCATCAGATGCTTAATCACTGCATATAACTAGGGCTGAAAGTAAGTCAAATCGAGTCGAATTCATCTTAGTTCGGCTTGATTCGATAAAAATTAGTTCAGTTCAAAACTCTATAAAAAACATACCTCTAGGAGTCCTTTTCCAGAAGTAATTTCAACAGTAATGGCAACTGCAAAGCCAACCATGGCTACCCGGCCTAACCATACATCCAAACCATTCCCATCCTTAGTATTTTGTTCACATCTTATCGAAACTGGCATTGCTCTGCACGCTGTCTTCCTTTCATAATTTCTCCGAATCACTTCAAACAAGTAAAATAAAAAACTACTCAACTTCATACAAACCATTTAACAAACACAAAAGCTGCACCTCATTGGTTAAGAATTAAGATCGATTATATGAACCATACAATGCTATAGTACAAAAATGACGAGAATTCTTACTTAGTGGGGAACCAGTGGCGAAGGAGGCTCGAACCGAAGCCAAACTGGGTTTAGGAAACTGAACAGAAGTTGCAGAGGAGTTTCTGGTGGTGAAAACACGAGCATCTGCAACATAGTTAGAAATGGAAACTGAGAATTGAGAATGTTTCTAAGATTAAGAATGTAGAAGAAAGAGAGATACGGGTTACCGCGAAGAGAGACGGAGAGAGAAGCAGAAGGTGGAGCTTGAGAAAGTGCCATGGATTGGAATGGAAGGTGAAGTTACTACAACAAACAATCAAATTGCAATCCTGGAATATGTATTATCTCTTTCTATTTTCTTTTCAATAAAGTGTTGATATGAAACCATGGCCATTCATATTTCTCACTCATCTATGCCTACGTGGCTTATTCTATGTTTTACTTTTTGGAAAATATCTCATGTTAAAAATCTCTTCTCTCCTCTCTTTTTATAAGTTATTTTCAATTTTTAAAATATTTTAGTTCATTTTGATATATTTTAGTTTTAAATTTTTTAAAATATTGTATTCAACTTTATGTCAAATACAATTAATACAAACTCTGTTCGACTCTGTCGAATGCACACAACTTCAACTCTGTCAAATACAAACTTATGCTTGACACATGTAATTACATATTTAACCCAACCCCTAATTCATTGTGTCAAAGTTATCTACATTTATCATTGTTCTTAATCTATGGAACAATTTGACATGCATAACCTTCATCATGATGTTTGTAATCTGATTCTCAATTTTGTAGTGTTCCATGTTTAACTACACATCGACTACTTGCTCTCGAAGATAATGGAACCTCATTTTGATGTGTTTATTTCTTCCATGTCCTATCAGATTCTTGGTCAGATTGAACGTAGACATGTTGTCGATCTTCGTGATCATTGCTCTATGGTCTTCTCTTGAAATCTTCTCGATTAGGTTCACCATCCGTGTTGCTTGAAATGCATATATATATATATATATATATATATATATATATATATATATATATATATATATATATATATATATATATATATATATATATATATATATATATATAGAGAGAGAGAGAGAGAGAGATCTATATACACAACCTCACAAAATGACAACGCTACTTGTAACATCCAAAACTCGATTAATTATTTTAATTGAATTATTTGGAACTTTATTTAATTCGCTTGCGCTTTAATTATTTGTAGTGAGATTGTAGGGGGTAAGAGTTTGATATAGATATTTATAATTAATATTAGAATAAATAGTATTTTATTTGAATTAATTATTTAATTAGTAAAAATAATAAGTGGTAAAAATAAATAAGTTAGTAATGAGATGGGCAAAGTTCATAATTAAGCAAAATATTGGGGGTATATATTCTAAAAGTAGGGAAAAAGCTAGGTTTTTAGAGAAACGTCGTAGAAAAGAGGCAAAATAGGAGAAGAAGAGCAAGCTAGGAAATTGAAGAGATAACTCATAGAAGTTACCAATCTAGGTGTTTTGCATGATGTGGTGGATGCGAGAGGTCCTTACTCTCTTTATGGCAATTGAGATGTGATTAACTTTGAATTTCTATGATGTTTTGATGTTATTGGATGTTTTGATGATGAAATTTGTATGCTTACATGTGCACCTTTTTGTTTTGTTTTGAGATGTTAAATGTTTTCCACCATATTTGAGAGTTTTGAAGGTTTGGGGTAAACATGAATCGATAAGATTGAATGATTTTTTTTATTCCAATGTATGATATATTGTGTATTTGTTGTTTTAATCACTGAATAATTGTAGTATGTCAAATTCTAAGATTAGGGTTTTTTACGAAATCGAAATTGGAGGTCCGAAAGGCCTCCTCCAACATTGAAAATCGCATTTTTTCGTTCATGTACAGTGGTAACCGATTAACGGGTTGGTCTAACCGGTTATAGCTGAACTGATAAGTTTTTATTTTATTTTTTTAATTTTCATGGTTGTAACCGGGTACGGGTTTTAGTTAACTAGTTATAGTTGTCGTGTTTTCCAGAAATGGTGATTTTTTTGTTTCCAATTATTTTCGTCGTTACTTGAGTTTCACGACTCAGATTGAGGCACAATTTAAAGTGTTAAAAAGATAACACACAAAGCTATCATATGGTGAAGCTTTATGAACTATGTGAATTATAATTATGTACCTACTGTGTCAATATTTGTGTTGACTTTTGTGATCGGTTAGCGAGTCGTTATGGTTATACGATGATGTGTTGTTGTTTTGGTGAAGTAACATGAATAACTTCAATGTAAAGCTTACTAACTTTCAATGGAAGAAAAAAAGCTTTGAGTAAATTTTGGTAGAATTGGGAAATTTTAGCAAGGTGATCTTGGCTATCAAAAGCTTGTGAAATGAATGAAATGAAGACTCTATTTATAGAATCTAGGCTTGGGAATTTTAGTGGCTTGGAGCTTGGTTTGGAATTTTAATTAGGCTTGGAAATTTGATTAGAAGCAAAAATCATGATCAAGTGGTAATTAATGAGGGTGTATGGTGGGAATTAATTATGATCAATGAAAATGGGCTTTTTGTCGCACTATTGTCATTCCAGTTTGATTCTTTTGCTTGTCAAAGAAGGCATAGAAATAAACACGTGAACCTTGGAATCCCTTGAGTAATAATCAAGCAATTCTTGGGAAACTCTTGATCAGAAAAATTTGAATTGTTTGCAAATCAACTTTGACTTTGTTCAGTTGAATTCCATTCGAGCTGAGGAATTGTTCCTGCTCTGAATTTCTCCCTGAAAAAGTTAGTAAAAAGGAAAAACAAAATATTTTTGAATTTTGATTAAAGGTTAGTTAACATAAACAATCATAAAAGAGAATAAGAAACACATAGATGCTTGGTGATCCCTGCAAGGCATAAATCCATAGATGAGAGGGATAGAGGAACCGATGCATGATCTTGTTTGTATGCAATGGTGCAGATGAAATGCAGAGAATATTAGAGGAAAAAATCAGGGTATAATATCATGGATCGAGAAACACCAAACAAAGTCGGCCACAAGAGAGATGTTGGTCGACATAAAAAATTAGGAAAGCATGAACCCTAGTCCAAATTTGACGCTAATAATCCCTTAAACATCTCAAGGGATAATATTTGGAAAGAATGGGTGAAAACATAATTCTAAGAAGCTGAGATCAGAAACTCGTATCTAGTCAACGAGTCTTCCCGGATGGACAAGTATAAGTACTAATAAAAGCCGCGACCATAAAAAAAATGATTTGGACTCACCTGAAGTATGCTTTTGAAGGAATGGTTAAGAATTGATGGTTAGTTGAGTACACCCGGGATAACAAGAGAGACCGAGAAGATTCACCAAAGACGAAACCCACATCCTGAAGGGGGTAGTTCCCCAAAGACTGTCGAAGTTGTTGTAAGAGCCAAGGATACCATTAGTGAAGAAGAGGAAAAACACAAAGGGAAACATCAATACATTGTTTCCATCACTGTTTGTGCCTCGAGGATGTGGAACCCCTAAAAAAGGAAAGTGAAGAGGAAGATCGACAAGTTGATGGCTGTCAGCAAGAAGGAATGAAACACTTCAACTAAAGGAATGAAGAGGCCAACCCTAGGATTATGCGTCAATGAGAAAATTGGGGAGGATCTTGAATGAGATATTTCCTTTGGTAATAATGACTATAATCACTAACTTCGACGTCTCCCAAGTACTTATCGATGGAGATAACTCTTGTGAGATCATGTACTTAAATCTCTATGACAAAATAGGGCTGAAAAGGGAGAAAATGTGTCCTAAAAAGGTTATGACCTACAAGCCTTCAATGAAATGGTCGACCTTGGTAGTACATTGAGATGACAACCACCTTGGAAAAATGACGAGATACCAGGACGGTTAATTCCCAATTTCTGGTAGTTCCTTGCAAAAGCGTCTACAACTATATGCTATGTATACCCTTTGCAGCAACCCTGGACGCAGTGGCATCCCCAATCCACCTCAAGCTGAAATACCAAAAACGTCCATCATGAGCCGCTAAGGGTAACCACCAACCTGTCTGGGAAGAATATGATTTATAAGGCTTTGCAGCAGAACCAAAAAGAAGGTGAATGTAAAGCTATGGAGATCAATGAAACCTCTCTGGTTAGGAAGTTGCAAGATATAATTATCTGACCTCATACATGTATGGTGGTTTATCTCGATCGTACGAGTACAAGTGACTGATCCAAGTGAAGACGAAGCCAACTACCACGTCCCTGAGGGCCCATACGCATTGATTCCTCATATGGGAAGCTTTATGAAACACATGTTATTGTCTATGAGCGAAATATTGGTCTGCATCCGAATGATTAAAATGTATGGGCTGCTTGTCAACACGAGACTTAGATTCTCTTTGCCTCTAGAGGTCTTTCAAATTACAAAAGCTAAAAATGAGTGGAAAACAACTTTGTTTGATTAGAGCAACTTGTCGTTAGTGGTCAACCATCGAGGAAATGAAATGGAAGGTCTAAATGTAAGTATCATGTAAGTATCATAGTGAACTCGAGGTCCAGATCAGTTTTACCAGATCCAACAGTAGCACCAAATGTTCACGCTAAAACATGAACTGATAGCTCTATCAATATTAGTCTGTAAGAGTCACATGGGTTACCCCTTTGGAAAAGATATGAAAAGTGTATGCATGTAGAAAACGTCTTGTTCCTAGTAAGCGGCGTGTTATATAAACTACGTTGCAAATTGCAACCTTCATGAACATAATCGATAAGCCATAAATGCCTATTTTTCATGTCTATCTGAGGTCATTCAATAGGGATCATTTCTCTTGTTAATTTTAAATGTTTTATTTGGGAGATCAGTGACAGACTTTTCCAAACTCAGATATATATTCTACTCAAATTTTAAGACATGAACTGAGCCCCTAAGAATATTCAACATGTAGAGTCGAAATGCTTAACGAAAAAAGCTTTGATAATTAATCCAACTCATCAATTTTACTCAAATGCATATAAACACATTGTATGTTTATGATTAAAAAAAGTATAATGAGTCTTATTTATCCGATTGTGATAGATAAATTGTGAAAATGAAATACGATTGTGCATAGTTTATGACTATTTTTATTTGTGAAAATTATACATTTATATCATTAATTTGGTTATTACTATTTTTATTTGTGAAAATTATACATTTATATCATTAATTTGGTTATTAGTTAATAACAAAATTTGGTTATTAATATACGTATATTGTAGTAAGTTGTAGTGTTTTCGATAAGATTAAGGTTCCAATAGCAATCTATCAGTTACTCTTTCCATACTTAAAGACGAAAAACAAAATAAAAAAAGTTCTTCAAAAAATTAAATTAAAAAATAAATAAATAAAAATCCTATATTTCTTGCTATGAATGAAACTAGTTAATCAATCAATGAATCATTCTCTTCCATTATTAATCACACTTTAGCAAAAATCTTCCACGGTTGTTATTGGTTACAGTTGCCGGAATTAATGGCGACGTTTTCAATCGGAACACACTTGTCCATGTTCCAACATTTGGGGAATTCAAGGCTTTCATCAATTCAATCTTCGCCCACACAATCTAAACCCTTTTTCGCTACTTCTTCTTCTCGTAGAACCAGATTCGGAGTTCCCAATTCCAAGTTACTCCGTAATAATGTATTGGTACGCGCTGAAGACAAAGCCAGAGATTCTAACTCTTCATTTCAGCCTCCACAAAGTTCCCAGCAACAGTACCAGGTTCTTCTTTGATTACCCTTTTAACCCTTTTGCTTGTTTGTTTACTAATCTTCATGTTTCAGGCTGTTTTGCATAATTGCATATTAAGGTTAATGTTAAGCTTAAGGGTAAGGGTACCTCAGTAATCCAGTAAAGATTCAAATTTGCGCTTAATTAGTTGAATTCAAACTTTTTCTTTTGAAATTTGCTGTTAAGGGTAACTCACTAATTGTTCCGCTTGGGAACCAGAAATGGTATTGGTTGATGAGGTGATGAGGTGAAGCCTAGGAGAGGTGGATCAAACTTCCGATACGGTGGTGCAGGAGGACTGCAAGGTTAGCATTCCAGCACCTAAGTCAAGTTAGATGATGAGTTCAAGAAGAGTATAATGGGTTATGGTTAGAATCATACCTTTTGCTTTACGTCGGGGTGCATTATATATGAAAGTTGGTTAAGATGTCCCATGTTTCATGGCTTGGAATGCGGGAGACCGTTAGATGATATCCAACTGTGAGCAGAGATCCGTGGCCTGGATCAGGTGTGAGACTTTGTAACATGGTTGGACTATACACCCCTCGTCCTGGCGGAATGGTCTTGGGCTGATGATTGAGTCTTTCTCTTATTGGTTCTTTGGCCGACCCATAACCCCAATCTAGCAAAGATTCAAAAATTGTGCTTAATTAATCGAGTGTGTAATAACGAGCTCACCTTTTTTTCTTTCAAAGAAAAGTAATAATCATGGAATAAGCTAGTAGTAAGAGTACAAGATCAAAGGGTTAATTTTGGTAATTCAGATAGTGATTGTGTGCATTATTAGTACTGTTATTACACAGTTATGGAATATGGTTCTCATATACTAAGGGGTTAATTTTGGTAATAGGATTTGACATCAGAATCTGGAACTTGTGATCCCTTATGTTCAGTTGATGAAACAAGCTCGCAAGATTTCGAAGACAACTACCAGCCCAAGACTGATTTGCTTAAAGCAGTTGCGGTATTTGCGGCGGCTGCAACTGGGACAATAGCAATTAACCATTCTTGGGTGGCTGCTAATCAGGTTTGTTATTGTCATTTTACCTGATTTTACTTCTGCTATGTTTCACAATGAAGTACACGCATTTGCAGAAAAATCTCTAAGTATGATATATTCTGAAAGTTGGTAGTTCTGTGTGATTTCTCGCTGCAGGATCTTGCTATGGCATTGCTATTTGTAATAGGATATGCAGGCATCATATTTGAAGAATCTCTAGCATTTAACAAAAGCGGAGTAGGGCTATTAATGGCTGTAAGCTTATGGGTGATACGGAGTATTGGGGTAAATGTCAATCTATCTTATACATGTCTTTACTTTTGGTAGTGTAATTATGTCTGGCTTGAACTTAGTGGTAGTTTTTTTGCAAATTGTTTAGAACTTAGAATAGTAAAGAAAAAAGCTCTATGGTTGGTGTATATTAATATTAATAGTATAATAAAACAGGATAAAAGGTAGGAAAAGGGTATATTTTGGTTTCACTGAAAAGTGTGGAGCCAAAGAGAACAGAAAAAATGCTGCTAGTGTGCTCATTGTCATGCTTGTGATATAGTTAGGCTACAATACTTTTTGTCAGAAAATGCATAGGATATTGCAGTGACATACACTTGAATTTATTCATCTGTTATCATATGCAAACATGTATATTAGTATATTACAGTTGTAAAAGATACAGCATATGATTTGGGATTCATTTCTTAAAATGCACCTACAAGATTACTTGTCTCACATTCTGTCAAAATAAACTCTATCGGACTATATATTCATGTATGTTGGGATTCAAGTATGAGTGGTTAAGTCCCGCATTGACTATACAACAACTAAGCCTTATCCCACTAAGTGGGGTCGGCTACATGGATCAACTTTCGCCATAATGTTCCATCACATTATTTCGTAGTTGATCCGTGTCATAGAGATTCGACAAAGTTTTATGTTGGCCGTCGACTGCCTTATACAATCCTTTCCTTTTACCCGCATTGACTATAAAATGAGAAAATATTGGATTTATAAGAGAAAGGACCCATACACCCATCGCCTTAAGGTTTTGGGTGGATATGTGGTGTCAAAATCTCTTGGATACTGAACGTTCAGCCCATTGACACTTTCGGGTTCCCTTGACTTCCTAACAAGTGATATTAGTGCCATGGTTAGACTCGGTGGGGAAGCGGAAGTGAGATTCTAGTATGGATCAAGACTAGTGATATGGGGGAGACACGCACTTCTCTTTTTCTTTTTGTTGGGGTTTATTTATTTAGTCATATTTGCAAAAGAAATGCAGCCATTGACAAGGATCAGAATAAGGCAATTTCTCATTATAAAAAAAGGCAATTTCTATGTATCTGATTTTATATTTAAAATTTTGACCTTTATATGCCCCTTGGCAGCCTAAAGTTTGAATCACAATTTCAAGTGTGAACCCACATTAGCTAAAAGGGTATTATACTTTTAGGATTGGGGTTGATTTCGAATCTGTAACAACAGAACTTGTGGTTTGGGATATTTTTCTTGTACCATCAAATATAAACTTGATGCAACATGAAAGAGTTGTCTCTGCTCCCATCTTTTAAAATTCTTTTATTTATATAAAAAATATCTTTTTATGTTTATCCAAGTATTGCTACAAGTACTAGAAAATATCAGCTTTCTTTGGCAGAACCATGCACAGAATGTGTGAAAAATTGTAACATTTGATGAGATTTCTTGAGTGAATTGCATGTTTACTTTTTAAATTCAGTTTTTCTTCTTAGATAGGTCGTTTGATTAGATATTCCATTGCCATTTACTTTTATTTTTTACGATTGTCTGTACTGCAGGCTCCATCAACTGATATAGCTGTTTCAGAGCTATCACATGCGTCTGCTGAAGTCAGTGAAATAGTGTTCTTCTTGCTTGGTGCAATGACCATAGTTGAGATAGTTGATGCTCATCAAGGATTTAAGATAGTTACTGACAATATTAAAACCCGAAACCCACGCTCTCTCCTTTGGGTGGTAAGTGTTTTCATCACTTTGACTATGCATTATTTACCATACTTAGAATGCTTCTTAGTGAATTCTTTGCAAATTGAAATTTCTTGGATACTTGACTGCATTAAGTCATCATACATTAAGTATTGCCAAGTTTTTTAAAAGATTGAAAGAGATCAGAAAAAGATCAGTCAACAAGACCAAATGTCAAGTTTTTCAATGTTTGTGCAGTAATGGAATTTGACAAATTAAAGTTGAATATGCAGGTTGGATTTATTACATTTTTTCTCAGTTCAGTTCTGGACAACCTTACATCCACCATAGTCATGGTTTCTCTGTTGAGGAAATTAGTACCTCCATCAGAGTATCGAAAGTATGTGTGTCGTTATGTTATTTACTTTCGGTGTAATGTTCTTCCCGCGCGTAAAGTATCCAATATGTATATTTTCTAAAATGGAATAATAAAAGTTGAATGGGGCATTCATGCATCACCTATGGTTTCATTCATTGGTCCTCCATTGAGTATCGAAAGAACTACTCAGTTTGCAGTTTTTTGTATTTTCTATGAAATCCTCAAGAAGTTGCTTTGGATTCTGTTGACAGGATTCTTGGAGCTGTTGTTGTAATAGCCGCAAATTCCGGTGGTGCATGGACTCCAATTGGCGATGTTACCACTACTATGCTGTGGATACATGGCCAGATAAGTACAGTGCAAACAATGAAGGTTATCTCTCGGAAAATTGTTGCAATGTGATAAATCTATTTTGATTTTGAAATATTTTCGTCTGAAACTACACAGTAACTTATAGTCGTATAAATGAAATATACATACTTTAAAGCCCTCAATTAAAACTTCCTTGGCCAAAATGAAATTGTATCCATAACTGCATTTTCTTTAATTTCAGGGTTTGTTTTTGCCTTCAGCCATTTCTCTAGCTGTTCCATTGGCCCTAATGTCATTGACTAGGTACTATTGTATTTCAAAAGTCAACCAAGAAAGCTGATTTGAATTGTCAAATTTAGCTTACCATATAGTTAATAACTTGATCTTGTTGGATTTTCTTCTGTTCAGTGAAGCTAATGAGAAGGGGCCGGAATCTCCCAATGTCCTGGCATCTGAACAGATGGCTCCTCGAGGAAAGCTTGTTTTCTCAGTGGGTTTAGGCGCTTTGATTTTTGTCCCCGTGTTCAAGGCCGTCACAGGCTTGCCTCCGTACATGGGGATGCTGCTTGGACTCGGTGTGCTTTGGATCCTTACAGACGCTATTCATTATGGTGAATCTGAAAAGAGACAGAAACTTAAAGTCCCACAGGCTCTGTCAAGGATAGACACTCAAGGAGCACTATTCTTCCTCGGAATTCTGTTATCTGTTAGCAGGTAACATTGCTGTTACGAATTGTGATTACATATCCTTCCCTGACATGGCATAAACTTTCTTGGCTACTCGTTTTAATCGGTTATATTTACAATCAAAACGGCAACGTTTTTTTGCAGTCTGGAGGCAGCAGGAATTCTCCGGGAAATAGCAAATTACCTTGATGCCCATGTCCAAAATAGTGAACTAATTGCAAGTGCTATTGGAGTCATATCTGCACTCATAGACAATGTTCCATTGGTTGCTGCAACAATGGGAATGTACGACGTCACTTCTTATCCTCAAGATTCTGAGTTCTGGCAATTGATTGCATTTTGTGCTGGTACCGGTGGATCCATGTTAGTTATTGGCTCAGCTGCTGGAGTCGCATTCATGGGGATGGAAAAAGTGGATTTCTTTTGGTACTTTAAAAAGGTACTTCGTACTTTTCACTTGATATTAATGTTCCGATAGAATAAATAGTCTGTTTATATTTCGTAACCGACATTGTTTATTCTCTTTGTGCAGGTTAGTGGATTTGCTTTTGCAGGCTATGCTGCCGGTATTGCTGCGTATCTAGCACTTCATAACCTCAACATCTCCCTACCAACAACTCTAGCAGAGGTTCCTTTTCTCTCTGGTTCTTAAAGTTGAGAATTCAGACTTCATTTGATTCAACTGCCATGACATCAAAAGCATGGCTTTATATATACACGTATATATAGGCAGGTAAAAGTTTGAGGTGAGATAAGCGCATCTTGGCCATTGATGTAGAGTTAGATTGAGGAGTCAAGATTAATTCCTCTCATGCTCTCTGTTGGATTCGCCCCTTATATTACAATGCACCTCTGACGTGTCAGAATGCCCTGAAATATTTGCATCATGAGGATTCAACATTTGAAACAGCCCAGGAATTGACATTTACATATATAGAACATTTAAATTTGATGCATATAGTCTATCTATGTTGAAATGCTCCAACAAATATTGATTGTTTCAAATAAAATCACAAGTGATATAATGACATGAAAAACTCGGTCAAAGTTTTGCAATAATAAACAAACAAGCGATGTGTATTCTGCAAAATCACACTTTTACATAAACGTGATATGGTTAAATGTTAAAATCCTATTAGATGATAGTGTATAACTATTTGACGATAGTGCACTACTTTTAATCTTATAAGAAATTCAAAGATCTCAAAAGTTAAAGAATAAACACTGGCAAGAGACGTTCTCATTTCAAGTCTTTATTCACACTTGCACATTTCACAAAAATTACTCCTGGATTCAAATATGAATAATAGATAATGATATTGGACTCCTTTAGTAGGATACATTTATAGGTGTAAAAAAAAAAGCCCTACATAGGCCTTCACATGGCTCAAAGCAAGAGCTGCCAAGTGGTAAAGCACATAGACCATGGGAACCCTCATTCATCCAACCGTAAATGGTTTTAACCGCGCTTACTATGAGGAGAAAAGTGCACCAAGACCTCACCTAATCGTCCACCGAATATTTTTGTTCCACCATGGAACAGTGGCACAATCTATGAGAATATTTGATTTTTGTAAATTTTCACTTTTAGATTTCTTCTAATCCGGATATTCAAATCTCTGTTTTTTAAAAGATCCAGATCTCATATTCATTAAGCATGGTAACATCTAAAGCTACTTAATCTGCTGTTAAACATAAAGTTGTTGCTGCCGTTGAAATTGCTAGGGCTCTGCCTCTTCCTCCACCTCCTTAAGCAAAAATAAAAAACAATACAATTCTGGTGGTGTCTCGTAACCCTACATAACAAGATCTTGTGCCACCGAAAGTTAATCAATGAGCATTTCATGCTCTGATGTTCTTCGGATCTACACAACAAATTTTCCAAGGCGAACCTCCACATCGACTTCCTCTACTACTTGTGTACTTAGACAGGAAATACTACTCAACCTTTAACAATTGCAGGCTAATCTATGAGAGGCGGTCTCTCAGGGAAATTAAGTCGTTGTACCTGAGCTTACCTCCGTTAAGACAACAACACCACTGGAAGAGGCCCCGAGATTGTCGGCTCGTGACCGACGTCAAAGACACGTGACTTCTATGTCTGATCCTGAAGGGATGAGCGATAGACACATTCCCCCTGAGGTTCACCATCCTCATCATTCACCAGCACGACGTCCTCAAAGAAGGGAAATATAAGAAAAATATGCTTTGGTTCCAAAGGTGAAAACCCCCTGATATCTTCCTACATCCTCGATAGCAGGATTCTGAGGTCATTAGAGAAACATCTAAAGCTGCAGAGCTATGACATAACTGAAGATCCATGCGAGCACGTCGAGCATGCAAATAACATGTTGGGTTAGTATGAAGGATGGTAAAGTGCAAGCTCTTCGCACTAACCTTGATCGAAACCACAATGGCGTGTTCAAGACTCTTCTGGATAGGAGCATAGATTTATGGAAAGACGTGTGATGTTTTCACCGCCCAAAAACAACAACTTATGATCATGGTTATACTCAACGAAAGAAGTAACCATGCACGAGTATATTGACTATTTCAAAAAGGTAGCATTGGCAATTGGGGCACAAATAATGGGTTAAATTACTAGATATTTAAGAAAGGATTGAAGTCGAACAACATGTTTTGGGAAATTCTAGGACTCGAGGGAGCTTGTAGCTTAAGTGGTTTGTTGAATATGGCACAATCTTATATAAATTATGAAGAGTTCCTAGCCGAAGAAAGAAAAATGGGTCAAGGAGTAGGGAACGACAAACATAACCAATCACCAGAAAGAGACAACATCCGTCTGAGAGAAGAAGGGTATTGTGGACCTCGATCCAGGTCCAACGATTAGTCTATTAAACATTTCAAGGGGAAATTTGGAAAGATTGCTCAAACAACGAGTTTAAGGAAGTTGGGATCATGAATACCTACTCGGTCAAAGAATCATCAAGGACAAACAAGTCCAAATATTATCGTTTCCACAAGAGTCACAACCAAAAAACCTGATGATTGCATACATATATTAAGTATACAATAGATGAATTGATTAAGAAGGGAAGACTTGTTAAGTAAACCTGTGATGTTGATCAGAAGGAAATTCGAGACAATTAGAGGGGGCATAGGAGCCGAGAAGATTCACAAACGAAGAAATGATTCCCACATGGAAAAATTCCCCAAGAAGAATATTGAAGTTGTCATTAGAGCCAAAGGAGGAATATACATCAATAGTGAAGAAGAGGAAAAACGGAAAGAGAAACACCAATACATCACATCCATTATTGGCGGGCTTCAAAGAATAAGGAACTCCTCCAAATGGACAATGAAAAGAAAATTCATCGAGCTGATGGTCGTGAATAAAGTAGAGGGGGAAAGAGAAGCACCAATACATCACATCCATTATTGGTGACCTTCCAAAAGCATGAAAACCCTCAAAAGGGACGATGAAGAGAAAAATCGGCGAGTTGATGGTTGTGAACAAAGAAGAGGGATAAACTTCGACCGCGGAACCAAAAAGACCTATCCTCAGATTCCTTAACAGTAAAAAGGTATGAGGAATTTCAAACAAGATCTTTCCTCTAGTGATAATAAATAGCGTCACTATTTTTGATGTCTTATGAGTCCTCATTGATGGAGGAAGATCTTGGGATATCATGTACTCATACCTATTTGAAAAGTTATGACTAAAGAAGGACAAGTTATGGATCTATCCAAAATAAAATAACTATTATTATTATTATTATAACTCATTCATATACTGAAACAAACAAGAGAGAAAGAATTAACAAATTAATATTTGGTTGTGATAAAGGTGAGAAATACAAGGATACTGATAGTGGAACCCAAAATGCGACGAAAAAAAATATGGATATCCATTTAAAATCAGACCGACTCCGACGAAAGATGGGTCTGGATGGAAGATTGATGTAAAATGTGGAGTTCATAACCATGGTTTACCTGGTAGATTAGAAGGTCACTCATTTGTTAGTAGGTTGACCACGGATAAGAAGCAACATGTTGTTGATTTGACAAAGATACGTGTTCCACCTAGACACATATTACTTTCCTTGCAAGATCGAGATCCAAAGAATGTCACTCGGATCACGCAAATATATACGCATAAGAGTATGATAGAAAAAGAGATAAAAAGGTCCTAGAAGTGAGATACAACATTTGTTTAAACTTATTGAGGACGCAAAATATGTTTATTAAAGTAGAAAAACAGATGACTCGAAAGTTATTAGATGTATATTTTGGGTCCATCCAGATTCAGTTAAGTTGTTGAATATTTTTTCTATTGGGCTCATCCAGATTCAGAGTAATGCTCATCTCACCAAACAACATGTGAAATGAAGATGTCTCTAGATGTCATCTCTCCACAAATGCGGAAATCAGGTTTGTATCTATCTTCGTCAAACTGGTTCTCTGGAGTGAAGATAGACTAGACCTAGAAATCCAACCATCCATATCTTTTGGAAGTTGTTGTGAAACCCTCGATGTCAGCTTCAACCCATGACCAGCTACCTTCAACTTTTTCTTCGAACCTCTCTCCTGAAAATAATTAAAAGTACGCGTATTATAAAACACAATATTAAAAATTCAAATATTATTCAATATCAAATACATGTTGTTTACATACCTCACCAAACCATAAATGTCTAACAATATATTGTTTGTAGTTAACCAAAAGAGATGTATCGTACGATCCTCCTGAAAAGTCAATCGGTTGTGATGCAGATGCACCAATATGCTCTTCCTCACCAGCCAACCTCGATGAAGCTCCATATCCTAAACCACGATTTGAAATCTTACCGTCTTTGTCTCGTGTTTGCGCGACAGTAAAAAAAAAACATTAAAAATAATTCAATATGACAAACCGAAACACATTTGAATGGAGTTCTGGTATGAAAAATCACAAAACCAGAACACATGAAAAGAGAGTTCCGGTATGCAAAAATAGAAGAATCAGAACACATTCTAGTACACTTCCGATCAAAATATGAACAAACTGAAAGACAACTAAAATGAGTTCTGATACACATGTTGAAAACCGGGAGATATATTCATTAAGTTCCAATAAACTTATAAAATCAGAACACTTACTTGATTTGTTCCGGTATGTAATTTGAGAACCAGAATGTCTTGTGAGAATTGTTCTGATTTGCAGAGCAAAATATTTTGGTTTGAAAGACTTTTTGCAAGAGTGAATTGGAAATGGAAAATTCTAAAAATATAATTATTTATATGAGGGTATTTTGGTCCAAATTTTTAATGTAGGGATATGAGGATAATTGTAAGATATCGAGTAAAATTTTCAAGAAGATTTTTTTCCTTAATGTCTTCAAATCTCACTTCCTCAAGCTCTTCAATAGCTTCACAATCTTTGAATTGGGATCCAAACCTTTCCCAGAAGAAAATAAAAGTTGACTAATCTCTCATACTTTAAGACCTTAACCTGAGTAAACTTTGAATTGATGAGACCTTAAGCTGAGTAATCTTTGAATTGGTGACCATTATTTCACCAATCTTTGGTGATGGCATTATTTCGACGCTTCATAGGTACTACTCCGGTCTGATTTATAAGCAAAAAAGACAAAATGTATGCTTATTAAGAAAGATAATTAAGTGCATTTGATTTTCTTGATTTCATGTAAGAAAGATAACACAATTACTAGTATACCATCAATTAAATTGTCATCTATTAACAATACTCACTCCATTCTCTTTTATAAACAAATTTTAACGTTGTACATTCATTAAATAGTTGATATATCTGGTCTATTTATAATTTAAATACATCATTTATTTAATAAATCTAAATATTCAAAATTTTCTTATAAAAGAAAATGGATGGAGTATCAAATAATTAATGTAGGGATAATTTTGGAATAGAAACATTAAATACACATAGATTTGTGGACTTTTGTTTATATTTAAGGCTATGTTTGGATACAGTAAAAAGAACGGAGCGGAATGGAGTGAAACGGAATAAAATAAAGATATCATTTCATTGTTTGGGTATTTCACGACGGAATAAAGTAATTTTATCATTACGCCCAAATTGAAGAGTATAAAAATTAATGAAAAATGATGGAATGTATTTCATCCGTTTCTACTCCATTGCATCCATTTTTAATTAATCCAAACGATAGAATTTACGTTTATACTATTCCATTTCAATCCAAACATTTTCAAAGGTAAAAAAAAATTAAAATAGTTTTTTTTTTATAAATAACACCGAAGGGAGTAAATCATAAACTCTGGCACATTATATTATATCTCTTTGTTGGAATTCTTCTAATTAACAAATATTTAAACACTTCAGGACGGAGATTGGTAATCATCAATCATATCTTAAACTTAGGTGTACTGTTGGATCCAAGTCCTACAGATAGAGAATTCAAGACGGGTTGAAAGCTCTCTTTTCCCAAAAAAAATTCGAACATAAAAGCACAACTACAGTTTAAAAAGTGAGTGATTCATTGAAACGTGCAACATATTGTTTTTCTCTATTTTCAAATGAAAATAATGAAAATGAAAAAGCAGGAATTTCACTAAACTAAATTATTCTTTTCCTCATCTCCCGAAGACTCACCTACTCACTTGTTCGTGATGATACATCAAAACTGGGCACATCAGCCAGATATGCCCAATTGAAAGAAAAATAAAACACAAACTCTTACAACTTGAGGAAAACAAACTCTTCGACAGCAGGAATATCTCCAATCCTTTTCAGACTTTCTTTGCGGGGTTGTTCATCAACTCCAATCGCCATCACAGCTTGCTTTCTTGGAGCAATCCTTCCAACACTCATGAAACTGACATTCACATTCTCTTCACCCAAGATGCTACCCACCTTTCCAATCATACCCGGTTGATCTACCTGTCTGCAAAGTATGATGCTACCTTCCAAACTTACATCAACTTCAAAAGATCCAATCTTTGTAAGATGAGGGACACCATCTTTCACGCGACCCTCAACTGTAACCTCCCCTGAATCTGATATGGCGCTGGCAAACCGAGATTCCACATTAGCAATCTGGACCTGGATGAATTCAAGTGGATTCTCAGGTGAACCATCAAGAATAACTCTCTCCTCGGTTAATCTTAGCCCTCTTTGTTTAGCAGTGAAGTCAGCGTTAACTAAGTTGACAAAAACACTGGATATGGGCTCAATCAGACCCTTTGTTATCATAGCACGTAGAAGACGAGTGTCAAGATCATCCGGGGCCCTGGCGGAAGCATAAGTAACTTTCACTGATTTTACACCACTTCCTCCTGCTACCAGTTGGACAGCCAGCCTACCCAGTTTCTCAGCAAGAACAACAAATGGTTTTAGCTCAGTTAACACCTGCAATCACAGTCAGAGAAATTAAAAAGGTGTTAAACTTGGGCCATTCCACTAGCCAATTTCATCACCAACTCCAATCCATTAATTTTTTTATTGTTATGATATGCTTGAGATAAAGCCAGAGTTTCAAATTTGAAGAGAAAAAGGCAGGTAATAAAACTCATAATAAGATCATTGTAATAAAATTCTCAAATCAAACTTGTACATTTATCATCGAAACAGCTGATCTAATAGCAGTTAAAATTTAAAAATTAGACTTTGGTTCCAAATATCACTTCCAACATTTGGATATGGTTACACAAGTTAAAGAATTATTCGACATGAAAAACAATATAGAAATAGGAGAGAAGCAATAGCAATACCATGAAGCAAGGTATATATCATGAAATAAATGCATAAAGATGATTTTTCTTCTAGTACCTCTGAGGGAACCATTGGTGCATTGACTGCGGTAGCAGCAAGCTCCCCTTTCAATGCCCCAACAACAGCTTCTGCTATTTCAATAGCCACTCCTTCCTGGTCATCATTTTCAAAGGTTATTAGACACTATAGTGAAAAAAGGGGAACAGAGGTAAAACGTGCAGTCATAAGCAATTTGCTTAAGTATCTTACCTGAGCTTCCATTGTACTGGCACCTAGATGAGGTGTAGCAGTAACTAGCTCATGTAAAACCAACTTGTTGTCGTTAGCGGGTGGTTCCACCGTGAAAACATCAAGAGCCGCCTGAAACAAAGAGACAGAAACTGTCAATATTTCGACCCAACTAACTATTAATTATTATCCTCTAGAGTAGTAAACTATTAGTTGCTCAACGCTTCAAACCTGAGCTACAATTCCAGAATCCAATGCTCTAACAAGCGCATCCTCATCAATGACTCCACCACGAGCAACATTGACAATTCTCACTCCTTTCTTCATCTTAGCAAAAGTCTCATCATTGAGCATCTTCGAGGTAGCAGGCGTAAGCGGCATATGCAATGAGATGAAATCAGCAGTAGCAATGGCCTCATCAAAGCTCACAAGCTCCACACCAATAGCACGCGCACGATCAGCAGGAGCATAGGGATCATGAGCAATAACACTCATACCAAGCCCCTTAGCACGCCTAGCAACTTCAGTACCAACCTTCCCAAATCCCAGTACAGCAAGTGTCTTCCCAACAAGGGAAACTCCAACATACTTATTTCTCAGCCATTTCCCTGCATAATAAACCACAAACCAGCACAAATCCAATCAACCAGATAAACTAATTACCAAATACACAACATAAACAGCACACTCATAAAATACATATAAAAAAATCAAATTAAAAAAAAAAGTATTACCCGATATAGAAAAATAGATCTCAATATGAATTCAGAGTTAGTCACACACAAATCGATAAATAAGGAGAAAAAAAATCCCTCTTACCAGAGATTTTTTCGCTTGCGTTACCATGTCAACAAGTAGTTGACACCGCAAAGAATAAAATGATGCGAAATGAAATAAAAGAAAACAAAAAGTACGTACTAAAAGCAAACAAAGGTGTTCGATAAAATGCTTGAACTAAAAACATACCAGCTTTAATAGAAGCATCAGCCTGAGCAACATTTCTAGCCATGGAAGCCAAGAGAGCGATCCCGTGTTCAGCAGCCGCAACAGTATTGGCTGTGGGAGCATTAACAACCAAGCAACCATGTTCAGTAGCGGCGGCCAGATCTACGTTATCGATTCCCACACCAGCTCTTCCCACTACCTTAAGCCTACCACCGGAGGACTCAAATACTTCACGGGAGACCTTAGTTCCACTTCTGACGATGAGAGCGTCACATAGCGAGATCTTAGTGCAAAGCTCCTCGGGGCTGAGATTGTAGGAGCAATCCACGTTGGCGAAGTCTTTGAGAAGAGTGAGCCCTGCTTCGCCGAGCTTCTCGGCGACGAGGACGGTGGGTTTGGCGTCGGCGGAGACGTAGACGACTAGAGAGCGACCGCGGTGGGAAGTGAGGGGGAAGGAGAAAGCGGAGGAGAGAGAAAGTTTGGAGGGGAGAGTGAGGGAGGTTGGTGTGGGGATTCTGAGGGTTTGGGAAGTTAAATTGGCGGCGGCCATGGTTGATGAGTGAGAGAGTGAATGGGGGTGGAAAGTTGTTGGAATCAAGCACGACTTGTGAAATGGAGGTTCGGTCAGTTATAAATGAATCGGTGATGGTTGATTACAGTCACAGGACAGGGTTTATGATCAACGGGGTTTAATATTATATATATTTTAAATTCAATCATTATTATTTTTGAAAATTACATATAGAGATTATCTCAGTTCTAGTATTTGTGTAGTATTGATTTTAGAGAAAAAGGAATATCTTTTAATAGATACCTCAATTAAGGAAAGACGTGTATTATGTTATATAATATTTTTTATTTTTAGAATAACTTATATGATAAAAAATTTAAGAATTTTGATTAGTTGAATGGTAATGTGTTTTTACATCTACCATTTTGATATTATTTATCCATTTCAAAATTATTTGATTCAATACAAAGATTAATTACATTTGAATAATTAATTTAAAGATGAAAAAAATATACAATATAAAGAGTTAAATTGTGTTCTCTATTTTTATTTTACTTCACAACAGAATTTAGATTCTGAAATATTATTTAAATTTTGATTATAGTTGTAGATGAATAATAACATAAACAAATAAATAACAAAGGAATACAAAGATTTATATTGATTTGTCTCAAACTGAGAATAATTTAGTTTCCTTGTAGCACAAGAGATTTTCTACTATAATCAAATCATGATTACTACTACTTATGCACTTAAGCATAATATTTTTCTACTCAGAACATCAGTCTGAGACTTCCTGTTTAAACCCCTCAAGTTTAAGACTTTTGTTTGACCATCAACCCAATACTTCATGCTTAGATTCCATGAATCCAATACTTTCTTACTTTAAGCCCTCAGGTTTAAGACTTCTGCTCAGACCTCCAATCCAAGACTTCACTGCTCAGATTCCGTGAATCCAAGACTTCTGCTTAGACATATAGTCGAAGACTTCCTACTTAAATCCCACGAATCCAAGACTTCTACTTAGACCTGTAGTCCCAGACTTCCTTGCTCAATCAACAACTGATCAAGAGTTCAATGTTCTAGCACATAGCAGGAGACTTGCTTGGCTCAAGCTCACAACAAGAGACTTTGATGCTCAAACACATATCAAGAGACTTTATCTAATATACTAAACAACTTGTTTAGCAGGATAGAGAACAAGGTGTACTTGATACATAATCAAATATATATGGTAATAACCATAAAAAAAGATCACAACACTTAATATTTCTAAGATATTCAATCTTTAAGAGATCTTAAGGCTTTGTAAAATTTATCATATAACATAAATTCTACATACTTGATTGTGTTGTCATTGTTGATCTTGTTATTCTTCCATTCTGAAAGAAGCGTGAAACACTTCTTATCTTCTTGGCTCTCTCTTTATTTTCCTTGTTTCTTGTTGAAAATTCAAGTTGAATATTCAGCTACTTATAAGTTATATAGCAATTTCAGAATAATAGACGTTGGAAGAGATAACTTGTACAGATGTCTTTATTACTTTATAGTACTAAGAGACATTGAAGATAGATACATCAAAAGATCTTTATTCATTGTTTAACCATAACGTCTTCATTGTGATCTTGTACTATAGATCCATTGAGAGTAGATATTTGTAAAGTATGTCAATAAGTGTAGAGATAATATATTGCTCTTCTGATGTTGAAACCTTCAGCTTCAGAGTCTACGTCAACCTATATATCATACTTCACTTAAAGAATGCTCTTCAGATTTTGAACCAACTGAAGCCAATAACCCAACTTCTCTCAAATGCGTTTTTATATTTTGAATATATTCTTTTTAAGTTTTAGAATCTGCATACTTATAACACACATTAGATAACACAATTGTTCTTTTAATACTTTGTTATCATCAAAACTCAAAGGATATATGTCATGAATAAATTTTATTTAACATAATTGTATTTGATTTAAATTTTAATGAAATTAAGATTAATTACATTTAACTTTTTATTCATATTGTTTTTTTTATTAGTAGTAGTTTAATGGTTAAAATTTAACCCATATTTCAAATGTATTTGACTTAATACAAGATTAAGTACATTTGATTTTCGACCATTAATTGTATTTGATTTAAATTTCAATTAAATTAACATTAGATAAATTTAATTTTTAATTTATATATATTTTTTATTAGTAGATTAATTGTAAAGATTCCACTCTTAGCAATAAATAAATAAATGGGTTGTCTAAGACTACCAACTAAGCTACATTAATACAATAATCAATGAGAGTTTTTGGAGCAGCACTTTGTTTTTCAAGTGATAATAATATTGTCTTTTTTACTTGGAAATAATTCAATGGCTGAAATTTCATCCTCTTAAAATAACAAAGTAAGATATAAAGAATTTGAATTTGAATCTTTGTAATTGAATGTCTATACATAATTATCAATTTTAAATTGATTTAAGAGGACAGTGTTGCTTTCACTTCAAATGAATGAAAAATGAGATAATAATGTTACATCAAATTAATTGTGTTTTTCTTTTGGAACAAAACAAAGTTGATTTTATTTTAAATGCATAAAAATGATACAATAATGTTACACCCAATTAAAACAAAGTTGATTTTATTTTAAATGCATAAAAATGATACATTAATGTTACACCCAATTAATTTGTGTTTTTTCTAAGTGAATAAATAAGATGTTGTGTATTCAAATCTGCGTTCATATCTTTGATATTTTTACACAACTATCAATTAAATTGATTTATCGAGATTATTTTGTATTTTAAAAATACTTCATCTTGGTCTTATAAAAAAAATTAATTTTTCTATTATATAGATTGAATTTTTATTTATCTAAAAAATAAATGTTCTATACTATTAAAAAATAATATTAAATATTTAAAAATAATAATAAACCTGTTTTTTCTATCATATATACTATAGATACTTGATTATTTAAAGAATTAAAAAATAATTTTTCTCTACTGTTAAAAAATAATATTAAATATTTTAAAAGAATCTTTTTATATTAAATTTAAAAAATTAAAAAATTTAATGCAGAATTTTAATAATAATATTTTTATATTAAATTTCTTAGCATGCATCCTCTATGTTAACCTTTTTATGTAAATTCAGACAATAATATTTATAAATAAATAAAAAAGAGAATCAATTAAAGGCGATTCTAAAAAAGATGAATAAATTTTAAATGGAAGGAAATAATATTTAATTCTCAACTGAAATTTTTGTTCAGATCTAATGTCCTAGGATGTTTTGAATAAAATAAGAAAATTTATGAGGAAAATGTAAAGAAATAAATATGGTAAATAAATTGAGCAAAGAGGAAATAAAAAAAATGAAAATAAAACTATTACATGTGTTTTATATTAGTTAATATATTTTTTAAGTAATGTTTTATATTAGTTAATATATTTTTTAAGTAATGTTTTATATTAGTTAATATATTTCTTTAAGTAATAAAACCTAATAGTGAAAAATTAATAGAACGGGTTTCTATAAAAATAAAAGTTATTCAAAAATGTTTAACATGATATGAGATATCAAATATGATATTTCTTTTTGTAATGAATAAATATGAGATATCAAATGTGATGTTTCTTTAATGTGATATACATTAGGCAAAATATTATTTTTGGTCCTTTAAGTATATCTTTAGGTTTATTTTGGTTTCTTATTAATTTTTCGTGTCAATTTGGTCCTTTAAACTTTTAAAAGTTTCAAATGAGTCCCTTCTGTTATTTTACAACAAACGACCGTCAAAATTGCCTACATGGCAGGTGAAGTGGCATTGATTCACTTTCTTCTTTAAAGTGGAAACACAGTCGCTCAATGTTTGTAACATTTATGGGCTTTTCTTCATCTTCATTTTCATCTTCATTAGGGTTTAACATAGTTTTCTTCGTCTTCTTGTTTCAATTGTTTGATATTCTCCATCTTCTTGCTTCACCCTATCCGGTTTGTTCCTCGTCTTCTCATTGTTACGAAGGATGAAGGTCAGCCATGATGTTTCGGGTCCGAAATTGCAAAAATCCGAAAGTGGGCAATCATGTGTTCACAGTAGCTCGCGCTTGGTACCAATTTGTCATTGTGGAGACGAGGTTGTGCTTCGTAGGGAAAATACTGAGAAGAATTTCAGGAATAAATTCTGGGGTTGTCACAATTATAAGGTAAACCCTAATTTTTGTATGAGTTTGGTAAAATCTGGAAAATAGTTTATGATTGATATTTGTGTGTTACAGGGGTCCTTGCAAAAAGGATGTGGTTATTTCAATTGTTTCCATGAAGAATATCCAGAAGAAACAAGTCAAATTTTTCTGAATAGGTTGGAAAGCTTGTCAAAAGAAATTGAGAAATTGAGGCTTAGAAATGAAGAACTAGGGAAACAGCTGACTGAAATTCGTTATCAACTGAACAAGATGTGGAAGTGGAAAATTCTATTTCTTGTAGTTTTATGTTTATTTTTGTTTAGGAAGTTTTAGTTGTCTACTGTAATGTGTCATTGTAACACAATTTATGAATGTAATGACTTGTATTGTTTTGTATGACATATGTTTATGACTTGTACTGAAATTCATCATCAACTGAATGTTTATGTGTTATTTTAGTTGACATATGTTTATGTATTTTTTAGCAACATATAAAATTCACATAACAATAATCAAACTAAACTGATACAACATATCAGATAACTCAACTTGATACAACATAACGGAAACTGACATTAATTGCATATTGTTCACAATGACTTCAAAATGCACTGACAAAACAGAAAACAACAACATAATGTAATCAAAACAAAACAGAAAACAATACCTTTTGTTGGTCTGAAATGAAATTGTATGTTAAACACTCAGTAGCACCTCATAGGTCAGCAATCAACAACTCCAAAACCCAAGTCCAACTTTCCTTATTTTCACCTTCCACCACTGCATATGCTATGGGAAGCATCTGATCATTAGGATCCCTTCCTATAACTGCTAGAATTTTCCCTCAACAAAGGCCTTTCAAAAAGCAACCATCCAGGTCTATAACATGTCTAGATAGTTTGAAGCTCTCTTTACAAGCTGCATGGCATATGTAGAGCCTATGGAAATATGGTCTTTGGTCTGCAAGTCCTTTTGGAACCGGCTCAACATTCATCTTAAATGGTGACCCTGGATTAGCTCTTAGCAGTTCATGACAATAGTCATATATCCTAGTATAATCCCCCGTGAAAGACCCATCAACCCTATCTCTGGTAGCCACTCTTACTCTTATGGCCTTAGTTTTGTTTACCCCCACATTCCACTTTCTTAAAGTCTTTTCTTTTATATCCTTAACTTTCAACCTGAGATTGTTTTTCAATGCATTTTGAATCCTCTTGCTCAACCACCTTGTAGTCAGCATCTTCACATTGTACTCCCTACTACAATTGTGCTTGTCAATCACTTTTCTTACTTGCCAAGAATCCTCATCCGGTAACTTATCACAATAGAGCTCATAATCACAACCCTCCTTGCATCTCACCCTCGCCTTTTTTTTGTCATTTTTTTGAACTTCAGATCTCTACCATTTTGGACAGCATATGAGGCAACTTCTTCCTTAATGTCACTTTTGGAAGTAAAATACATACCAAGCTCCCATTTGTAATTGAACATATCTTTCCTTTCTTTGAAAAGTGGGTACTTCTTCCTTTTAACTCCACTGCTGTCATCACTTTTGAAGATCATCATTGTCATTATCACTACCCTTCTCTCCTATATCTTGTGAGCTCTCTTTTTTCCACTTGACTTACCTTCACTTTCATATGCAATTAGATCAGCAAGTTCATTTTCACTCATCTCATCATACCCATCAGATTCATAATCAAATTCTATCTCATAGGCATTGTCATAATGGTAGCTCCCATCCTCACTATCATCAACATCAGATTCATCATGCACCTCACCAATATTGTCTCCCTCCATGTCAACATTGTTAGACGCTACTTGAACATTTTTTACCCCAATTTCATTCACCCCAGTCCCTACTTCTTCAACAACAACATTACCATGATTTACCCAAACTTCTACTACTTCAACAACAACATTAGTAGCATTCTATTCATCAACATTAGTAGGCTTCTCCCTAACAACATTAGTAGCATTGTCCACAACATTAGTCTCATCCATATTATCAATTAACTCTTCCTGTAGCTTTTTTAGTAACTCTTGAACCTCATCTACAATTATCCCAGGCTCCTCAACAACATTATCAATTGGTTCCTCACAATAATCAGGCTGAGACAAAGTGTGTTGAATGTAAATGTCAACACTTCGGTGGACCCAGTAAAGATCTGCAATTTCTAAAGCATCGGTGCCATCAATTAGGGCATTCATCCCAAACTGTGGATCATTGTAATACATTTTCTCAAAATCCTTATAATGTAACTCCTTCAAAACACCTACTAACTCAAAATACCTTCACCTATCAACATCTACTTTCAACTCATCCATCGTTCCTCCTTCATACACACTAAGTTCAGAATCAACGAAAGCACCATTATGGTGAATTTTTAGCTCCAGAAATTCATCCATCGTAACCTAACATTGTTCAATAACAAAACTTCAAAACCTAAATCTACAAAACATACATTTAAAGAAAGCCCTAAATCTAGAAAACCTAACCATACAGAAAGTCCTAAATCAAACATTCAACATTTACTTACCTGGAAAGCTTAGTCTTCAATGTCGCTTCGTGATTCACCTTCTAACAAGCTTCGTCAATATCTTCGTAAATCTTCTTGTTCTTCTTGTTTCATAAATGTTTCACGAGAATGGTTACAAACTTTTTTTAGAAGACTAATGGTTACAACTATGGGATAACTCGCTGATACAGTTGCCACATATCCCTTAAATTGACATCTGGATTCCACTTATCCACCTAATCATAGAAATTGCCACCTGGAAGTCATTTTTGAATTTGAACTAACTGTATAGTAACAGAAGGACTAACGTGACTAGTTGAACAAACTTAAAGGACCAAATTGGCACGAAAAATTAATAAGGGATCAAAGTGAACCTAGGGGTATACTTAAGAGACCAAAAAAGGTATTTCGTCTATACATTATTGTTATATTAAAATAAGTCTCAAATCTAATTTTTTATTTTATTTTTATAAATTAAGTATCCTTTGTGTTGTAATTGTAAAGATTAATTCATCAAATTATTTAGAACCACAATACCACAATAGATAGTAAATTCCTCCTCAAAAAATTTAACATGATTTCGTATTCAGAATTGAATTCGAATCTAAAATCTCTAGTTAAATTAGATGAGACTTCGTCAACTCATTTGATACATCTAACTTTTAAATTATACAATTGTTTTGTATAATTTATTTTATATTTAACTGCACTTTTAGTTGGTTTTTTAATTTTTAATTCTTTTATTTTAAAAATTTGTTTTTTTTTCTTTCAATTTTGCATCTCATAAATTTTTGTTAGCCCCCTTCAATTTTACGAATGTTACAAAGTGATAATTATAAAGAAAAAAAAATTAATGAGTTGACATGATAAATAGGATAAGTTATTAGTTATTATTCAATATTATTTACATAATAAATTAATTTAGTTAGTTAAATATAAATAGGTAACTAATTTTTTATAAATATATTTTAAAAGTATTTAATACAAATTTTGAAAGACTCAAACAAAAAAATTATGAAAACTTAAATTCATAAATTGAAAAAAATTATGAAAACTAAAATTCATATATTGAAAAAGAAAAACTATTATTAATCCTACTATACAAAATTTGCAATGGAGTATCGAGTATATTGCTTTATTATTAATATTAGAGTTAAATATATTTTTGGTTCCTATAAATTTGTTAAATTTTATTTTTAGTCTCTATTAAAAGAATAATAAATTTTAATAATTAAAAATTTTGTGTGCATGCAATTTTAGTCTCTGTTGTTCTCTAAAATTTTGAAAACTGTTTTATTACCTTTAAATATTTAAATTTTTGAATAATTTTTTCATCCATGTTTAGAATACTATAAAATATTTATTTATTAAATTTTAGAATTTTGAAAAAGAGAAGAATTAAATATGAATTTTTTTAAATTTCAAAATATAATAATAAAAATAATGAAAACCACGACTTAGAAATCAAATTTTGAGTTTTTTTTTCGAGAATTTTTTTATGACATTCTAAAACTATCTGTAAAATAATTATTTAAAAACACACATTAATTTAATAGAAGAGACTAAAACTACATGCATGTTAATTTTGTAAGAATTAAAATATCATATTTTTTTAATAAAGACTAAAAATAAAAATTATAATATTTATAAGGACTAAAATCATATTTAACTCATTATTAGAAAGAGAGTGATACGCAGCCTTAAGCAATCACGACTATTGGGGTTGGTAGGAAATCCATGATGTCAAACACAAGTGGCCAAAAAAGTGAAGAGAATGTCTTCATTCTTCTTAAACATAAATATAGTCTTAATCAATTTAATGACTTTCACCAAACACATCAAATAATAAGGGTATGCGTGGTTGGTGGCTAAAGGAGTCAATCAATTCTGTGTGCTTTTATTATGTATAACTAACTATACCATTCTTTGTCCTACTTTTAGATTATTTTTTATTTATATTTTAATATAATTCATTTGATTGTACTTAAAAAGAAAGATATTTAGTGGGCTATGGTGTTATGATTTTAGTCAATAAGTTTATGGCCGAGTGTGTAGTTGGATAATGATGTTTGAGTTAAATAGTATTTATTTCAGGTTAAATAAGTGTGTTTTAATTTATCTCTTTAATGATATGTTTGGATTGATGAAATTGAATGAAATGTATAAACTTAAATTTAATTGTTTGAATTAATTAAAAATGGATGGAATAGAGTGGAATCGGATGAAATGATTTCATCCAATTCCATCAATTTTTATACCCTCCAATTTGGACATAATGATAAAATTGCTCTATTCCATTGTGAAATACACAAACAATAGAATGATATCTTTATTTCATTCTGCTCCACTTTATTCCACCCCGTTCTTTTTTACTTATCCAAACATAGCCTAAGAAAAAAAATTGAGATTCGTTCCTTATAAAAGTCAATTCCTTTTGCAAAAGACCTGGCGCATAGCAAGATCCTGCCTATGTGGTATTTTCTTTTAGTTTTTAATTTATTTTTTAAATCTACGTAAATTTTTTTATCTTAATTATTTTTATTTTTTTATTATATATTTTTAAATATTGTTACTTTTTTATATATTATATATTTTGAAATTTATTTTTAATTCTATTAAATTTTTTTGCATTATATTTATTTTAATTCAATTCAATTTTTTTAAATTTTTATTTTAAAAATAATTTTAATTGGGCCATATGAAATACACCCGAGCCTAGAAACAACACATCAACTAAACACTTCTAAATCAATCCATTTTCAGGTTTTAGAAAGTAATATGTGAATTAAATATATAAATACTTGCACTTGTTTTTAAATTATCAATGCAGACATGTTAATGCAGGAAGTTCACGAATGATCCTTCGGTACCCATGCTGGAGGACATGTCATGACAAAGAAACTTTTGAGATCAGGGTATTATTAGATGACCATGGAATCCAATTGTTGCAAATACTCCCGCAAATGCCATAAATGTCAAATTTATGCTGATAAGGTGCATGTGCCTCCCAATCCGTTGAGTGTTATGTCTTCTCCTTGGCCCTTTACAATGTGGGGCATCGACATGATCGGAAAGATCGATCCTACTGCTTCAAACGGTCATCGCTTCATTCTGGTCGCCATTGACTACTTCACTAAGTGGGTGGAATCGGCGTCTTATGCTAATGTCACCAAGCAGGTTGTAGCCCGATTAATAAAGAAGGACACCATTTGTCAATACAAAATACCCGAGAGAATCATTATTGATAATGGTTTCAATCTCAATAACAAAATGATGGCAGAGTTATGTCGGAATTTCAAAATCGAACATCACAACTCTTCTCCGTACCGCCCGAAGATGAATGACATCGTCGAGGCAGCCAACAAGAACATCAAGAAAATCGTATAGAAGATGGTTGTGACATATAAAAATTGGCATGATATGTTGTTGTTCGCATTGCGTGGGTACCGAACATCTGTATACACTTCAACCGGGGCAACCCCATTCTCACTAGTGTATGGTATGTAGGCAGTCATACTAGTTGAAGTTGAGATCCCCTTCTTGAGGATAATGATGGATGTCAAGCTTGATGAAGCCGAATGGCTTCAGGACATATTCAACGAGTTGAGCCTCATCGAGGAGAAACGCTTAGCAGTTGTATGCCATGGACAATTATACCAAAGGAGAATGAAACGGGCATTCAATCAGAAGGTGCGACCTCAATGTTACATGTCAGGTGACTTAGTGCTGAAAAAGATCTTTCCTCCTCTAACAGATCATAGGGACAAGTGGACTCCCAATTATGAAGGTTCATTCATGGTTAAAAAGGTCTTCTTGGGCGGAGCCTTGATGCTAAAAACCATGGATGGAGAAGACTTTCCATCCCCTGTCAACGCAAAAGCAGTTAAAAAAATACTTCGTATAAAAGAGACCCGCTGGACAAAAACATAATAAAGAGTCCAGGCAAAAAAGAGCATCCCGGCGAGGCAAAAACAAAATAAAAGGCTCGGGCAAAAATTAGGGCTATAAACAAAAATTGTACACCCGGTGAGTTGAAAATCCATATTGGACAACTCAGGCAAAAAAGGGTATCCGGGTGGATTGAAAACCCGAAAGGACCGTCCACGTAAAAAAGGGATTGAAACGAACAACTGTGATCTATGTGATTTGTGATTCGTCATCTACAACAATGGATAATATGAGGGTTAAGAATCAGTCCAATCGTCTTCCTCAAAAAGCAAAGTATGTGGAAAGTCTTGAGGACATACAAGTCATAGTCGGGTTGAAACTCAATGGGGTCCAATTTCACATTGCCATTAGCATAGTTTATTTTTTCCTTTTGTGCAATTTCCTCTTTCTAGGAATTGCTTCCTGGTGTAGTGCTTATTCATGGCCATTTTTCAATCAATGAATTACATTTTATCCAAATAGCTTTTGTTGTTATTGTTGTTGTTTTCATTTACCATTGTTGATTGCAAAAAAAAGTCCAAATATTGTGATAGATATTGCATTGCAAAGACATTGATGCTTTATAATACATGCTTAAGAATAAGACACTGGACATATACTTTAATTATTGAGTAACATGGATGGTGAACTCAGACCATGAACCTGTGACATATCGGCCTGTCTAATCTTCTCTTTTGTAGGAACTATCAGTTGTGTTCACTAATTTGCAGATATGGAGTAAAACAAAGATAGGGCCAACACAAGGCATCAAAGAGCTTTTCCCTCAACATAGGGCATCGTTATTAAGGGGTGCTTTAAAACTCTTATCTCCAACAAACGTTGACTTAAAACTCTTATCCTCAGCAGAAAGCATCCTCCTTGATGTTTTCCATTAAAGGTGGTTCATGCACTCGTCATCCCCAGTGGAATCGGAGATTGAAGTCTTCCCTAGCAGGGCAACCGAAGGCTGATACCCCCAAGCAGAGATTTTTCCTCCAATAGGGAGGTATTCTTCTTGAAAGTATTCTTATCCCCATCAGTACATGTGGATTCATTAGTCCCTAGCAGTGGCGAAGATAGTGAGAAGTCAAATGTTTTTCCTTCTTGCACGATGTTATTTGCAGTTTTCCCCAAACAAAGTGCAGTATTCATTGATATCTCTTCCCAACAGAGGACTTTGTACTTGAGTGATTCCCCAACAGAATTTTTCCTCAGCAGAGTATCAACAATCCCTTTCCTCATCCAGGTCAGATGGTTGTCAATTCCTCAACGAAGTTCAACGGGTAGCGTTCCCCCAATCAAATCCCTAACAAGATCATCACTTTTCAACCTCTCAAAGTCCAATTTATTTTTGGAAATGGTGGCAGTTCAGAGCCAGTATATCATTAGCATCCTTACCAGCAAAGATGTTATTCCCCGCAAGGATTCATAAAATCAGATAAGTGATTTTCCTCCCCAGTAAAGTTGTAAGGGATACCTGTTATCTCCTCACCAGGAAATCCCCATGCATTCGCATTTAATGATCATCATTATATTGCATCCTCAAAATGTGTAGCATTTCCATTGATATGGAGCATTACGCCATAGGTAAATTCAAACATGCATACGAAGCATAAGTCAAATTTTGTTCCATACACCAGAAGTTTGAATAATTCCTCAATAAGACAGTGACATCCCCAATAGCTTGTTTGCTTCATTCCTCAACAGTTTCTTTTCGATCATACCTAGGTGTGAAGATCTGCTAATCTTTATGGTTTCCCATTTCTTTCCCCAAGCGAGTCTTTTGGCTTATTCCCTTGTAGAGAACGTTTATTTGAGTTATCATCTAAGGGTGATATTCTCTTTCGATTCCATTCGAGGGTGGTTTCATGTTAGATCCAAGGATCTTATTTTTGAGTTGTCATTCGAGGATGGCATTCTCTTTTAAAGTCCTTCTGTGGTTGGTCTTGTTGTTTTGGCTATCATTCGAGGATGTTAGACCATTTTGAGTTTATTGATCGAGTTCAATATTTCACTTTTTCAAAGTCTGGTCGAGGTCAGTCTTTGTGTCTTTGGTTATCGACCGAGACCTATACACTGTTTTGATTCTCTTTGAGGTCAGTTTCCTATTTTTGAGTTGTCATTTGAGGATGGCATTCTCTTTTCAAGTCCTTCTGAGGTTGGTATTATTGTTTTGGCTATCATTTGAGAATTTTATACCATTTTGATTTTATTGATCGAGGTCAATACTTCTCTGTTCAAAGTCTGGCCGAGGTCAGTCTTTGTGTCTTTGGTTATCGACCGAGACCGATACACCATTTCGATTCTGTCTGAGGTCAGTTTCGTATTTTTGAGTTGTCATTTGAGGATAGCATGCTCTTTTCAAGTCCTTCCAAATTTGGTCTTGTTTTTTGTGGCTATCATTCGAGGATGGTAAGCCATTTTGAGTTTATTGATCGAGGTTAATATTTCTCCCCGCATGGTCTAATCAAGGTCAGTCTTTGTCCCTTTTTTGTTGTCTTCCAAGGTTGACACACCATTTTAAGTATGTCTGAGGTTGGTCTTGCTTCAGGTTGTTTATCATCTGAGATTGATAGATGCTTGATTCTGTCTGAGGTCGGTTTCATTCTTTTGATCATTATTTCTCCCTGCAGAGTCCGTCTAAGGTCGGTCTTTGTATTTTCGGTCATCTTCTATGGTTGATGTATCTTTTGATTCCGTCTGAGGATGGTTTCATTTATTTCGAGTTTATCATTCGAGGATGGTATTATTTTCCAAGTTCGTCTGAGGTCAATCTTGTTGCTTTTGTGTTTCCTTGTGTTGCTGATCGAGGTCGGCATTCATTCCTCGAGAGTCTGTCTAAGGTTCTTCTTCTTTATCTTATCCCTAGTAGAGTCTTCACTTTATATTTTCCGTCAAAAATTTCTACCATATTTTCTTTTACCCACAAAGTGCAAATTTTCCGGTTTATTCGGGTATTCAATCCCGCCATACCTCGAACGCCTCAAAGACATTGCTATCATTCATTCAGGTCTATAGTTGATTGAATAGGGGCAGTTGTAACACCCCAAAATTTTCCCTCCCCTTTTTCATAACCTTTGGCATGCCATTCTCATGCATTTCATTTAAATCAAAAGAACAGAGAGTATACATTCATTGGTTGAAGCATAAGTCATGTGGTCAGTGATTTGCAAATATATGATCATTCAAAGTCAAAGAAGAAGGGTCAAGTGTCTCCCAACAATCCTCAAGGGTCTCTTATGGTTCACACAATCTTAAATGAATCCTCAAGTCATTGGAAGGTGTGGATTGATCAAGAAGTTCAAGCAGTGCAACATCTCCTAATAAAAGGGGTCAAAATTAGGGTTTCTGATTCAAAGGGTTTCCTGATGAAATTTTGGTTTAAACTTGATTTCAATGTTTTCCACATGATGTTAAGTGTCTAAGGATGGAATATTGTCCATTGAATCATTTCAGAAGGTCTCTAATTGGTCAATTACTTGAAACTCAAGAAATTGAGGGAAAGTCAATTGTGAAGAGGAAAAAGTCAACTTCTTGCTTTTTTGAAGTCAAAATCATGATCCACAAGTTGAATATGTTCAATGGTTGAAATTTGATCAAGAATAATCAAGATATTCATGAAAAATCAAGAAATCATAAACCTGCCGAAAATAGAAACTTAGGCTTTCTATTTATGGCAAGTTTAGGGCATTTTGCACCTCACTTGCAAACCCTCTTTCTTCAAGATAAAGTTACAAGGAAATGAATTGTAAAACATTTGATACCTAAGACTCAAGTCTCCCATGGACGTTTTCTCTTCGTGTTGAGATATGTATTGAGGTTCCGCTCTTTGTGAAATTTCTTTGTCAACTCCAACACTTTATCCTTGCTAGCATAGAACTGAGCCTCAAAGGTATCCTTTTCCTCCTTTAGTTGGATCCAAGATTTATGTAGCTCTTCCAGGTCGGTAGGCATGTATGGATGAATAATGGTGTAAGAAACATATACTTCAACAATAGGCTCAACGATAATCGGTAGAACAACAGGATATGGCATCATAAGAGCTTGAGCACGAGATCACACCCATCTGAGGTAAGGCTCCATATGGATGGAGTATTTTGGTTCCAGTGTGTTGCTATTAATCTTATTCACCATTCCCCAAGCATGTATAAACCTTTGACGATAACCTTAAGGATCGTTGTCATAATCGAACATAATACCTTGAATAATCATATCATGAGGACCATCACTTCGAGCATAACCAAATTGACGTAGTGCTAAAGAAGGATTATAAGTGATGCCTCCCCTTATGCCAAGGAGTGTCACATTAAGTAAATCCCCCCAGCAGTCAATGATAGTGATGTTTTCCATAGATCGGGAACACCAATGGATATCTGAATGAGAGAGTGACATTATCCTTCAAGACCACCTCAAACCTTGTTCATTCTTCATCACAGATCGAGGAAGGTGTGAAATAAACCACCTTGATAGTAGAGGTATTCAACACATTAGAGTCCCTCGCTCCCTCGTAGTACGAGTGTGAAAAGAGTGCAAAATATCTCCAAGCAAAGTAGGCATAAAGATTATTAGTCAGAAATATCTTGATTGCGTGCATATCTATGAATTGGTCCAGATTAGGGAACAACACCAAACCATAGATCAAGAGGGCCAAAATCTCCTCAAAAGCATAGTAACTCATAGCATCTAGAAACAACTGAGCTTTCTCTATCAAGAATTTATCAAGAAGACCTTTAACTCCACTTCTTGTTTCAAATACAATATCTGACTTCTTCAGATGCAAAGCTGTTGCAATAACTTCATGTTTAGGCTCCTTCTCTAGACCGGTGAAATTTTTTTGATCAAGAATAGGCATACCAAGCAATTTAAAGAATTCTTCCATCGTGGGCACCAACTGATAATCGGGAAATGTGAAACAGTGATGTTTGGATTCAAAGAACTGGAATAAAACACTCATCATGTCTTCATTAAACCCTGAGGTAACCAAACCAAGTAGACAACCATGACTTTCGGTGAATTGAGAGTTCTCAGGAACTTTTGATACTAATTCCTTAAGCTTGGAAGGTATCCTTACAAAGTTGATTCAGATAGTGTTTCTGCGAGCGGAAGCCATAACCTGCAACAAAGAATAAAGATAAATCGCTTGGTCCTTGAAATGGTTAGTGACAATGCTATGTTATGATGTCATGATGTTATGATGTTATGTTTGTGTTTTAAGCAAGCAAATGGAAAACACAAACAATTCACGCTAGAGCCTTGGGTTTAAGAGCTTGCATGAAGTCCATAAGTAAATATCCTCCCCACTGAAGTTTAGTTGGCTCAACCTGTCCTAACAATATTAATCGGGTTCTAAGGAATCTCAATATCATTGATTCTTCTCAAAGGCTTTATTTCAGTGTGGCAACTATTTCACCAACCAAAACATCCCAAGATTAGAATCTCAATGAGTGTAGCATCAAGTATCAACCAACTTTAGATTGCACCAAAGCCGATTATCTCACTACTTTCTACTGGTCAAGATGGGTCAATTAGGGTTCTAAAGGGAAGTTAGTGTAAATGACACCATATGGCAGCCTGATATTATCCCAACTGACTTGAAGAATATCAATACTAACCTAAGTGTCACACTAATTGTAGCTACCATATCAACCATAGAGGTATATGTCGTACAGTTTCCTTCGTCTATTGCCACTTACCTAAGGTACACTAGATCTGAGTTAGGATCTTTCTCATAGTATCCCCAAGACAAAAACCCTTAAAAATAAAGCATACAAGTCAAACAAATTATAAAGTGAACTAATACTCTAAGGTAACCCCTCTTTATATAGAAAATCCCTAGCAGAGTCGCAAGTTCTGTAACACGGTGGGAGAACTGACTTTTAGTTTTTGTCGTAAAATATGTTGCCGTAAGCAAGAGTCGCCACCGACTTGTATTTCATCCAATTAGGAAAGGCATAAAAGAACATGAAAGACCTTTTAAATATTTTGAGTTCAGGGGGTAAGTTATGCAAAGGGAAGGTGTTAGCACCATTTGTATCCATGGTTATCCATGGGCTCTTAAATGCTTAGCTCACTTTATACTTGTTTTGTTTGAAAAGTGTAGTGTGTGATTAAAATATTTTCGTAAAGATTTAACTTTGTAATAATTCTCGTATGAATGTATACAAAATGTTTACTTGTTTGAAAGTATTTTGAAAAAGAGGGTGGGGTGTAAGAAGTATTTGTTTTGAAAGTTGTGAGCAAGAGTTTAAGAGTTACTTACCCTAAGTTGTAAGGTCTTTCTTGTCATTTTTGTTTCCTTAGGGGTATAATTGTCCTTACTATTAGTTAGTAAGTAGTTTTATCCTTGGATTTGAAGGGACAAGCGTAAGGTTATCGTTATGGTCATAGAAGGCAACATGTAGGGATACCTTAACAATTCGAATGGACTATCATCATTCTTATAGGGACAAGATCATTTATTCGAAGGCAACTCGAAGGGTCATCGAAGGACTATGATCTTTTTCATAGGGACAAGATCATTTATTCGAAGGCAACTTTGAATGGATAACGAGGGACTATGGTCTTTTATTCGATAGGCAAATGTGATGATTTATTTCTTTAGGCAACAAGTTACGGTATCCCTATGTTCGAGGGACTTGACCACTTATCGTAAGGCAACAAACATAGGTTACCCTAAAGGCGTAGGTATGCAAGTATGTTTTGTTCAATTATTTTAGTCTTAGAAATTAGGGTTATCTAACAGTTGATTTTAATCTTGCCATACAATCCTATTAAGCATACATCTAATAATTTATAATGAAGAAAATAAAACCCTAGTTTAAGCTATTACATGGCCTTGAGAGAGATACATAATTATAAAAACCCTGGCAGAAAATGTAAAATGCGGAAAGTAAACATAAACTATTACAAGGCTTTAGCAGTTACATTATTTGAAAAAAATCGGGCGAGAAAAATAAATCTAGTTATTACAAATGCATGCAACTTATATAATTATTCTAAGAAATAAAAATCAGTAAGAAAAGATGAAGAAGACAGAAGTTTCGGGTATTCATTTTATAATATCGATTAATTGATTAAATTATTGATTTATTAAAAGAATTAATCTATTTTATTTTAATTTAATTATGTATAAAAAATATTTTTTGATGTTTTATGATTTTATGAAAAATGTTATTAAGTTACCTTTTTCTTATTGGTTAGAAAAAACATTAATTGAATAAAATAAACAAAAAACAATTAATTTAATGGAAAAAAAAAGAAAAATAAGGAAAATAAGTAAAAAAGAAAATAAGAAAATAGGGTCAAAAATAAGGGAGGGGATGCTGGGAATTGAACCCAGCCCCCTTGGTTTGCCAGCGCGCTTCAACCACTAGGCCATGTGCCTTCATTTGTTAAAGAATAGAAACCAATTATTATATTATAAAACAAAATTTCAAAATATATAAAACGCGCGCAAGCCTTCATCTTCTTCCTCATTCGTCCAGACTTTTACCTACGAACAAATTTCGTCACTAAAGCCTATAGTGACAGTTTTGTCCGTCACTATAGCACCTGCAATTTTCTAAAACTCAAAACAAGCATTATTAATTCAATCTAAAAATACAGATCAACTAGAAATCATCCTCTGAATCTATTGATCTTCTTAATTTGGCCTGAAATCGCCTCTAGTTAGGGTTCCCCGATATCACGACCACGAACCCTAACAATGGTGATTCATGATTCCTGCACTTAAAACCAAATTGAACTATCCAGAAAGATTACAAACATCATTAGAAACACAAATATGCAATCAAATTAAGTTTATCATGTGTGTATGAATGAAATCGAATTTGAAAAAAAAAAGTCAAAAACCAAGTTACGGCTATGGTGATTTACGGGTCTTCGGAGGATGGTGATGATTGGGACACCTTCAGAGGGACCTCAGGAATGTATTTGAACCTTCAAATCACCTTGAAAGAGGCTGCAATTTGGAAACTGAATCCTACTTATTCTTGAATTTTTTTGAAGTTTTTTGATGCTCTCTTGATCCAAAAATTCGCCCCCTTCTCATTTGAAATAGTTATGTACTTATAGAAGAAGGAATTAAGTCAACTTGTGGGTTTGGATTCAATCTATTTTGGGAATAAAGAATTTGATATTGGAAATTTTCTATTTTGGCCATTATTATGCTATCATAACCTTCCCTCTTGTTGTGCATGAATTTGGATAATATATTATGTAAATAAACTTTATAATATGATCCCAAAATAATCCAAATATCAAATCTCTGATTTTTCAATATTTATTTTGATTTTAAATTGAGTTTAAATGAATTAAATCCAATAAAATATAAAATAAACAAATAAAATCAAAAGATATGACTTATAGGTTGTGGGTCATCTCAAGATTAAGTTTGGATTGTGAAAAGATTGGCCCATTTGGCAAAAACTCAAGTTTTGGTCATTGCTTGCCTTGTACACTTCCTCAAATTTGCTCAACTTTAACAATGCATAACTCTTTCAATTATTATCTTATGAATGTTCTATTTGACTTTTTAGAAATATTAAAGTGTCCTTTAATCACTCATTTTGGTCCCATGTCAATTTAATCTTCCATGTTCAAGTTATGAGCTTTTGAAAAAAGTTGATTTTTTGTTGACTTTTTAGAGGACCTGTAATGTCTTGGCCCATATCTCTCAAATGAAGCATTTCTGGCCTTGGCTTGTGAGACACAAAGTTCTAAAGAATTCAATTTCCTTCAAAATGAGCTTTGGATGGGAAATTTATGATGAAGCATGTGAAATTTTGGTCTAGTCAAAGTTCGATTGACTTTCTCCTAAGAAACCCTAATTTAACAACTTTTACTTTGTGATGAATTTGAGGTTTTCTTGATGAATAATGATCAACCCTTGATCAAATGATGAATATTACCTCATAATCTTGATGTTGATAAAAAAATTGAAGTTTGACTGTCTGTTGACCATAATTGACTTTTTACCCAAGTCCACTGATCACTGATTATCTGAGCATCTGACTGACCAAACTTGTAAGGCAAGTCTTGAAACTTGACATGAGGATCCTTTGAAGTATATGAGATACCATGAAGTCCACTTGAGACTTTAGAAGTCCAATTTTCGTTGAGAAACACAAAACCCTAATTTGAGATCCACTGCTTAGGAGGAGGCCTTATCTGATGAAACCTTGAGTTTCTTTGAGCAATTGAGAATATTATGAACATTAGGAGACCTATTGAGACATATTGTCTTGAAGATATGAGGGAAAATTTTGGGGTACAGCATTAAGGCTCTAAATCTCGAAACTGAGATAGCCATCTTGATACCCTTACCCCCCCCCCCCCCGCACAATTAACCTAAATTTTTTGAAAGACATGAAATTGTGCAGAGCGAGGAGAGATGGAGGTTATAAACTCAATGTTCATGGTGTGGCTATTCCATCTGTTGTTTTGACTTGCATTAGATGTACCAATGTACTAGTTGAGAGGAACTGGACCGATGTTTTAGACGTTCCACCTGTTACGGGTTCAGTACCTCTTAATGTTCCTATTTGGGACAAACACGAGACTGATAACGAGTATGATCAGAGAGAGCACTCTCCGGATCATAATATGTCTCCCCCACCATGTACCACCTTCACACACTGCACCATCTTCTGTTGCATTTACAACCCATGGTTTCTACATCACTGAAGAGAAGTGGCGCGAAAAGCTAGCCAGAGAAGCAAGGCGTGATGACTTGCTATCTTCCATCCAACAGCAACTGGCTGCCAACATGATCTTCATGCAAGAGTCACGACAACAGACAGATAGGTCAGTTCAAACCATTTTGCAACCTCAAGCCACCTTATCCGCTCGATTTGAGCACTTCGCAGCTTCTCACAACGATCGTCGCCGCAACAGATCTTGTCATCCCATGCGCTCACCAAACGGTGGCGAGAGTACCAACAGTTTGCCATAGGTTTTTCAGGTTACTTTCGCCCTATATTATTTAGAAACATTGGGGACAATGTTCGGTTTAAGTGTGGGAGGAGATTTTATTTTCTTGTATTTCCTTTCCATTTTACTTTTTTGCTTTCTAGTCTGTTTTCCTTGTTTTATTAGTTTGCTTTTAGCGAATACATGTGCCTGACGAGTCATTTGTGTTGTGTATCTTTAGTTCCCCATTTCTTTAGCCTAACCAAAAAAAAGTGAAAAAGAAAAACATTATTATTTTGAAATATTTGGGCTTTTGAGACATGTTTGAGATAAGATGTAAGGGACTTGGGAAAACTTTTTGAAACATCAGTATCATTTTAACACCATAAGCTTTTTGATTATAAGAATCAATCCCATGGCCTTAATTATCATTTTAGAATATGTCCTTTAGTAGTTTATCCTAGAATTCAACTCTGACCTAAGCATGCTCTACGTAGGGGATCGATGAATATAAGTGAATTTTGTCTACGTAGGGGACCGATGAATACAGGTGACCCTCATAAGGTCATTTAACCCAAAAAGTTGTAAAAATTTGCAAAAAGAAATAAAAAAGAAGAAATAAAAAAGAGAATAAAAATAATAAGAGTTTCCCATTGTATGTTGGTTTAGAAGTATCTGGTGTTGGACTTGGTAGGGCGGATTACGGTTCGATCCTTCACAACTAGAATTGGGTCAATAAAAGGGGTTACACCAATTTGTGTACCAGAGCCCCCATTGCTTAAAAGCATAATCACTAACTGGTCACTTTACTATGAGTATGTACGAAAAACGAGCTTAATGTGATTGCGCCGGAATGAAGAGGACCCAAAAGAAATGAAAAGATAGGTCATGGATTGGTTTGTATATGAATGAAGATTATGTCTGTATTTATGGAAAAATGTTATTATGATGCCCTTGGTCTGTTTATTTAGTGCCCATCACTTCATCCTAGTTCAAACTTAGAAGCCCTTTTAGCCCAAATCGTTCACTGATACCGATTTTTCTTTCATGAGCTATAAATTGTTTTGCTTGAGGACAAGCAAAGGTTTAAGTGTGGGAGAATTTGATAACATTGAATTGCATTGCATATTTGACTCAGATTGCATATGTTTATTAGGATTTTTATTGCTATTTCTTTTGTTATGCTTGTTTTTTTTTTTTTTAGGTTTCTAGTCCATCCAGAGCTCATCGTGCAGAATTAAAGAAAAAGAAGCAGAAAAACTAGTTTTTGAGCAAAATGTTCACATGGCATCCACCATGGCGGCTGCCATTGGGTAGGCCATAAGAAAGATGATTTCAAACTTAAATTTTGGTATCAGATACGTGCCGTCGAAGGCGATGTCACGACATTACTATCTGAGTAATAACAAGATAAAAATAGTATAAATAACAGTAATAAAAACACACAGGATTGTTAACCCAGTTCGGTGCAAACACACCTACTCTGGGGGATACCAAGCTAGGAAGGAAATCCACTATTAGTAGAACAATTCAAAGCCTAAACAGTCTCAGTTTACAACTTCTCACTTGAACCTACCCAATGCAACTTCTACCTAGAAATCAACATCTAGATATGAGAAATCACCATCTCACTCCCCCTCAATCACACACTGTGATAAACAATTAATTTTAAAGAAAACAGAAGATCACTCTTCCAAAACACAACACCTTGACCTTACTTAAAAGCTTTGATCAAGAACAAACACTCATGCTTAAAAGCTTAGAGTGCACATAATTACAACTCAAAAATCAGTCTAATTCAAACATCTAGGTGATGTATGAATGGCTCACAAATAGAACACACACACAAAGAAAAACCCTAACACTCAAAAGAAATTTGCTTTACACAATATTCCGTATAGAGAAATTAGGTTAAACATCAATTATATAGAATTCTGAATGGGCCTGGATCTGATCAGGAACTTCCTCAAAAGGATCACATGAATCAAGCAAGAAAATATCTTCAATAATCTCCCAAAAACTAACGCATAATAGCTTCTGATTTTGATAGAAACACTCCCTTTATTTTTGCACATCCTAGAGAAAAACAAAAGACCAAAAAACCTGCCAGAAAATATACAGAAATCAAATCAAAACTTTTTGTATTTAGAAAGTCCTGGAACTGTCAAGACAAATGTTACAACATTTGATCTAACATCACAAAAGCACTGCACACCAGAAAGCATGTCCAGAACATCTTACAAGATATAAAGACAAAAGATAATGTTTTTCAACATATGCAGCCAAACCAAGAACCTTCAATATCCCTCTTTGGTAAATTGTGGCTAAAAACATTATCAGCACCACCAGTCAACCAGAAGAAACTAATCATAAGAGATCAAATCAGCAGAAGAACAAAGAGAGAACATTCTGGTTGCAAATATTAGAACACCTGGTAACACAACACCTAATCAGAATAGCAGCCCACAGCCACCCTCCTTATCCACTCAACCAAACACAACATCAGAAGAGATAATGCAGATTTAGCTAACTCTCCTTATTTTTAGCCATAGTGTGACAACCACACCAACAGTTTCTCCCCTATAACATGTGATTAGTACTCAATAGAGAGAGAGAGAGAGAGATAAGGAGAGAGAGAGAGACCATACAAGCTTCCCATATCAGTATTGGAAGCAACATCACCAGTTTTCTTTTCAGCAACTTTCTCTCAAGGGATAATGTTCTTAACATCATCTTTAACAATATATCCAACAACATTCTTCAGATTATTCTTCGCAAGAGAAACAACTTTTTCTTTCCTTGTCTTGATCTTTATATCACCATCAGGATTCACACTTTTGATCCATTCATCATTAATAGGAACAAGATAACACAATTACAGTAGGAGAACTAAAAAGTCTTGACTAGTTTTCCCACACAACTTTAGTTGCTATAGATCCTCATTGATGCAAATACCTAGCTTACCTCTCAGGACTTCAAACTGATTAACATCCAAATCTTTAGTAAAAATGTCAGCCAGTTGTAAATCAATGGCTACATATTCTAGAGCAACAATCTTTTCTTCAACCAGTTCTCTGATGAATTGATGACGAATATCAATATGCTTGGTTATACTATGTTGAATAGGATTCTTGGAAATGTTGATAGCACTCAAATTGTCACAGTACAATGTCATGACATTTTGAGAAACCTTGTATTTTTTCAGCATTTGCTTCATCCAAACTAACTAAGAACAACTACTTCCAGCTGCTATGTAACCAACCTCAGTTGTGGATAGAGAAACACAATTTTGCTTCTTACTGAACCAAGATATCAGATTGTTTCCCAAAAAGAAGCATCCTTCATATGTGCTTTTTCTATCATCAGCACATCCTACCCAGTCAGCATCACAATAACCACTTAGCTCAGAATTGGAACCATGAGAGTATAACATACCATAATCACATGTACCATTGACATACTTCAATATTCTTTTCACTTAGTTGATGTGACTCACTTTGGGGCCAGCTTGATACCTAACATAAACTCCTACAACAAAGGCAATGTCATGCCTGCTTATTGTTAGATATAACAAGCTTCCAATCATACTTATGTAGAGACTTTGATCCACATTACACCCTTTTCATCTTTAGATACCTTCATATAAGTAGGAGTAAGTGTCCTTTTGTGGCTAGCATTCTCCATTCCAAACTTCTTAACTATATTTTTAGCATATTTATTCTGGGATATGAATATAGATTCTTCCATCTGCTTGACTTGAAAACCAAGAAAATAAGTCAATTCACCAACTAGGCTCATCTCAAATTCAGATTGCATATGTTCAACAAAATGTTGAACCATCTCCTCAAACATCCCACCAAACACAATATCATCAACCTAAATTTGAGCAATTATGAGTTTATTTCCTTTTTCTTTCACAATGAGAGTCTTGTCCATGCTACCTTTTTTGTATCCGTGTTCAATAAGAAATTCAGTAAGTCTCTCATACCAAGCTCTAGGAGCTTATTTTAACCCATATAGAGCTTTCCTTATCTTATAAACATGATTAGGTAAATTAAGATCAATAAATCCTTTGGGTTTTTCCACATAGACTTCTTCATTTAGGTAACCATTCAAGAAGGCACTCTTAACATGCATTTGATATAGTTTGAATTTCAAGATGCAAGCAACACCAATAAATAATCTAATAAACTCAAGTCTAGAAACAAGAGAAAAGGTCTCATCAAAATCAATTCATTCTACTTTAGTGTATTCCTGAGCAACCAGTCTTTCCTTATTCCTAGTGACAACTAATTGTTAATCAGATTTGTTTTTGTACATCCACTTGGTACCTATCACATTTGATCGTTCAGGTCTTGGGACAAGATCCCAAACTTCATTCCTCTTGAATTGAGCTAATTCCTCTTGCATAAAATTAATCCAGAATTCACCAGTTAATGTTTCTTTGACAATCTTTGGCTCTATCTTTAACACAAAACAAAAGTTAAAGATTATCTCCCTTTATCTTGTAGTAACTCCTTTATCCAACTCTCCTATGATGAGGTCTTTAGGATGATCTTTCTGTATTCTGATAGAGGGACCTTTGTTGGTCTGACTATTTTCAGACTCAGAGCTTGAGGGTTGTTCATCAGTACCTATGTCTTTAGTTTCTACTGGAGTTGCATTCTGGAATGTTTCAACATCATTCAAGACATCAACTTCTTTGTTCAAGTCTTGATCATCAACAAAAAAATTTATAGACTCCATAATTACTTTAGTTTTGGAGTTGTAGACCCTATAAGATCTTCTGTTGGTAGAGTATCCTAGAAATATTCCTTCATCACTTTTTGGATCTAACTTTCTTCTTTGTTCACGATCTACCGTTATGTAGCATTTTCTTCTAAAGACATGGAAGTATTTCACAGTGGGTTTTCTTCCTTTCCATAATTCATACAGAGTAGTTGAAGTACCCTTTCTCAAGGTGACTCTATTATGAATTTAGCATGCATTATTCATTGCTTCAACCCAAAAATGATAAGGTAATTGTTTTACATGTATCATGGCTCTAGCAGATTCTTGTATAGTCCTGTTCTTGCATTCTACAATCCCATTTTGCTAAGGAGTAATGGGAGATGAGAATTCATGACTAATTCCTTCAAAGGAGAAAAATTCAGCAAACTTAGCATTCTCAAATTCCTTCCCACGATCACTTCTGATTCTAATAACATTGCTTTCCTTCTCTCTTTGAAGTTTTTGACAGAGATCTCTAAAAACTTCAAAAGCTTCTGACTTTTCTCTGATGAAATTTATCCAGGTGTATCTTGAATCACTATGCCAAACAAGACCTTAGACAACGCTTTTTGTGTCCTTAGATAGCGCTTTAAAGTGTTGTCTAAACCCGCGCTGCTAAAGGTTTAGACAACACTTTGATTAATGTCAAAAACGTTGTCTAAAGGGGCTTTATACAACGCTTTTATTGTCAAAAGCGCTTTCTAAACCCCATTTTAGACAATGCTTTTTGCCTTTTTTTAATATACCTTAGACAACGCTTTTTTTATTTTAATGGTATACCTTAGACAACGCTTTCACTAAAAGCGCTGTCTAAACCCCACCTTAGACAACGCTTTTAGTTAAAATGTTTTCTAAACCCCACCTTAGACAACATTTTTTGTTGAAAGTGTTGTCTAGGGTATATGGAAATTTTAAAATATTTTCATATAAAAAGCGTTGTCTAAGGTTGCCAAATTATAGGCACCTGTTTTTATCCACTTTCTCACCTGGTTTTTAAACCAGAATTTGTACCTGTTTTCCAATCTAGAATTTGCACCAAATTATCCTATTTAAACCTACTAATTTAGGCACCAATTTATAGATACAAAATAATCGGATTTTCAATCACCAATATCTGCGAAACAATTCATACAATCATACCAATTTACAAACCAATTTAAATATACAACATATACTATAACCAATATCTACGAAACATTTCATACAATTCATTTCATCCAACTACACATTTTGTTTCAAATAAAATCTACATAAACTAAAATGTGATAACAATCTGAGCCCGAGCTATACATTTTCATCCAATTGCAACTATACTATAACCTGAAACAACACAAAAATATTGTAATTGATCAATTAAAACAAGTCATAATTAATATGTCTATAGTTACATTCACATACTCAAAATTTTCATCAATTAAAGTAAGAGTACAATATACCTTATAACACATTGAGCCCCATAATGAATTGACATTATTCCTCTTTAATTTCTTCCAAATGATCTTTTGAATAATATGCACACTTGAATTCATCAAAGTACTACATAATATAACATAGTTTGATTTAGTTTCAACTATTTATTTATATGATAAATATGTGTTAAATATTAAAATAACTCATAAGTTAGAAATACATACATCGGATGGAATCTCTAATCGACCCAAAGAAAGAGTTTCTCTCATAAACCACAATATGTAATATCTGCAATCTATATTATAACGTTGCAGAGGACACTACACATGAAAATAAAATATGGATAAATCCTAAGTTTTGTCAAGTATCATCACTAATAAAATAAAAAATGTGATAATTAATAATATACCACCACTTTTATCCATGTAATGCTATTGGCTATCCTCTTTGATACTTGGATATCTCGTTGGGCTCGAAAAGCTTGTATAATGCTAATAAAATATAAATGAATATTTAGAACAATTCACATAAATAAATAAATACACACAAGAATATTTAGAACAGTCTCACTTACGTGTTAATCATGTTCTTCATATCCGGGTATGTTGTCTAATCATTTCCTAACGAGTCAAAATAATAAACAATATCTCTGATAGGATTGATTGCGACCAACAACCAATGTCCAATGTATGATTAAACAAATGTTAGATGAAAATTTTCTACACGACGTCAAAATACAAAATAATTATGATAAATGAATTTAGAATGGAAATCTAACCCGATATTAAACGGTAAAAAGAATAACTTTTTCGTATCTTTGTTGGCCATGAAGAGGTTGCGAACGTACACCATCACGTCATCTGGTTTACTTAATATTAAAGTTAAGTTGACGGATGCGGGGCTTAAGAATCCAAATCTTTCGTCCAATCCACTTGGACGCATCACTTTGTCCTACAAAAACCTTAAATAAAAACATCATTAACATTAGACTATTCATTTGAAACATAAATTAAATAAGTTGTTCAATTAATATAATAAAGTAGATCGAATATACCTCACGTATGTATTGACAACATTGTCGCCTATTTCTTCATGACGAAAGATTTGCACAAATTCTTCATTACCAACTGATTGTTCATATTCAAAGTCAAAAATACCTTCATCCATATGTATAAGCCGAATATCTCCGGTCAGAATATCTGTCAACTCTAGAAACGTCTGAAGGCACGACCTATACTTGGAGGTAGGTTTTTTTCTAGCCGCGGTCTTCTTAGCACCAACCTTTTTTTGTTGCGTGGAGACGTTGCTAACCTCCTTATCATGAATCTATATAGCATATAAATAGTTAGATGAAGTATAAAATCAAGAATTTAACATTTTCCATGCATAAATATCATATAATTGTAATGTACCTGTTTTTTTGAAACGACAGACTCAGTATTATGCGGAATAGCCTTATCTTTTGATTTGGATCTTGTTGGAGTCTAATTAACATAACCATGTAAAAAATGTACGTAAAATGCGCGTAAAAACTTTGAATCTACACATTAAGGTTAAAAAAGGCTCATAATATTTTTAAGCATACCTCATATCCTACGCTAATGAGGCTTGTCGGCTATGCAACAAACGAACCTATTGCTTGTTCCACTGTTGTTGCATCCGAAACATCGTCAGGTTATGGTAATAATGAATTCGGCTCTACTACAATATCAACTGCGACTTTTAAACATCCATTAGGGAGTTGTCTAGTATGGAGTAATTCTCCGCTAGTGTTATGCACTTTTCCCTTGCCAACTGTCGCTCCCGGGATTTTCATCCTAGTACAAACGCGAAAGTGGCGCGGAAAGGTAGAGTCGCCAGCCAGACATTTTTATCCCGAATGAATGGGAAAGGTAATGTTGCACAAACCTGAGGAAGAAGGAAAGGACAAGGCCTTGCGAACCAAAGATCTGAGTTCGGGAGTCGGTTACGAACTGGGAAGGTATTAGCACCCCAGATCGTCCGTCGTACCCGACGGGATCCACGCTTGCTTGTTTGTTTCAAAGGGTGAGAAAATAACTGCTGCTGAATAAAACCGCTAACTGGAATGGAAGTGAAAATGGAAAGGAATAAGAATGAGAATAAAAGGGGGAAATGTAGGGAAAATAAAGAATGTGCTCGAACGGGCCCTACCCCGCTGCCTACGTACCTCATCGGGATAATGAGGATCAGAGTCGACGTAGTTCGCCTAACCTAGGCGGGAACTGTTTGTTTGAGATTTTTACAGCTGGAACTGCGTATGTCTATGCTCAGGTGTTGCAGGCTCGTCTGGTACGAGTGCGTTTACCGTCTTGCATGTGTGACAAGTCGTCGCAAGTTCGCGCTGTGAGTGAATGAGATGAGAAGAGAAGTTCCCGCAGGATAGTCGCTTGTTATTTGTTTTTGTCTTTTATGAGAAAGTGTTTTGAATTTGTTTGTGAACGGTCTTGTACTAAGACATATCCATCACGGGAAGTATCTACACCTCGCCCCGAAACAGGACGCGTATAAACACTCCGCAACAAAGTCTCATGTCGTACAAGATTGTTCGGTTTTTATTAAGTGTTTTATTATTTTCTTCATGAGATGAGAAAGAAAGACTCAAGTTGGAAAAGGAGAAATCTAAGGGACTAAGACTCAATCCTAATTTTGTTTATTTATTTATAAGTGATCCTAATGGTTAGTGAGGTTTTCTATTCTTAATGGAAACTAGAAACTACTAGAATTCAACTTACTTCTTAATGAAGTTAAGTTGATTCTAAGAACAGTGGGGAAGCCTATACAAGTTATAAAAAGGCAAAACAATAGAATTGAATAAAGAAATAAAATTCTAAAAAAAACATATTAAAGGCATGAACTACAAAAATAGTCTATTTTATTTATTCTAGTTCTAATGAAAAAGGAGTTTCAAGCCTAAGTACTAAATCTAAATCAAACCTAATACTCATCTAAAAAAAATCTAATTTAAATTAGCCTAAGCCTAAATTAAATTCTATGACTAAATTTAAACTAAGCTATTATTTTTTATATTGAACTTTATTTTTTTTAATAGCCTAAACTAATGGGAATTATGCATAACTAGGCCTAAAATTAATATTCTTAAAAAATATTAAATCTTCTAGAAAAATTATGAAAATTAAACTATAGGGTCTTACCAGTATCTAAAATATTATACTAAGAGGGATTCTAAAAAATCTTATTTTTTCTATGCCTAATAATTAATTATTTCCAGCTAAGAATTAACTACTAATTCCTAAGGATTATATCACTAAAACCTAAGATAAAAGCTCCTAAAAAATCCACTAAAAATATCCTAAGAACTATTATGAGTCCTCTAATTAAAGAAAAAAGAATGGCTCAAAAAAGTTGCTGGAAGTTACTTAAATAAAATGAACAAAATCCAGCATAATTAAAAGAATTCCAATAAAAGCTAATTGAAAGAAAATTCAGAATTAAATTGAGAAATAACCAAATTCTAGAAAATAAAAATGTCACAAATTTCTAAATTCAATTATTAAGCTACTGGAATTTTTGGGGAATTTTCTAATGATTTTTACTATTTTATTGGATTTAATTTGAAACTATAATTAAACTAAAATTAAAATCTAAAGAAATAAAACAGGGGGGTTCCTTTAGAATATTTTTCAGTTATTTTCTTCTAAATGGGCTCACGCAGGGGGTGCCAATAATAACAACGCCTGGGCCCAAATCGCATGGATGAAGGGGAGGTGCAGGAAGTGTTTTTTTTGCAATTGTTTTCCTAGATGGGCTCAGAAAGAGGGTGCTAATAGAAATATGATCAGGCCCATTTCGCATGGAGGCCAGGGGTACATACATCAGCTTTTTATGGTTGTTTTTCTGACGGACCCAGAATAAAGGGTGTGCATAGCAAAATATACACAGCCCATTTTTGCAGCATTGAGAGGGGTGCAAATAATAATAATATTCTAAGCTTTTTCTTTATGAATCATTATGGACCTCTAATGGGGGTGCAAGTATCATATGTTTTTTTCTAAAATCTTAATTTAAGAAAAAATGAATTAAACTACACTTATGATAATATTTTCTAAAATCTGAATTAAACTATAGTTTTTATTATAATATTTCTTTTATAAATTCCTAACTTAGAAAATGAATTAAATTCTAATAATCTTATGAATTATCAATTAAACTAATAATCTTAAAAAATGAATTACACCAATAATCTTATGATAATATCAATTAAACTAATAATCTTAAAAAATGAATTACACCAATAATCTTATGATAATATCAATTAAACTAATAATCTTATCTCATAATTATTCAAAAATCAAATTAATAAAAATGAAGATTATGTTAAATGCTTAAAAACCAAAAAACAAGGCTGAAAGAACAAAATAACCCAAACCTAAATTCCCTTCTTCTTCCTCTTGACACCGCCGCCGCAATCGCTACCCCCTTCTTCCTCTCTCTTCTTCATCACCCTAGCTCTCTCCTTCCATCCGTTACCCTCCGAAACCAGCACCACCATAGCCTAATCCGCTTTTCCTCTCCGAAAAATGACCAAGAATGAACAAGCCTAACCTAAGTCCGAAAATCCAAACCCTAACCGTCAAAGACACCTCACCGGAGAAAACAAATAAAGCCCCGCCGCCTTCGACTTCATCACCGGCTCCCTATCTATTCTACCACGATTTCAACATTGAAGCCACAGAAACCTAACATCAAGCAAAACGTTGGAAGAAGGTGTACCTTGACTCTGATGATGGGACGCGGCGATTGAATTCAGTGTTACTCGACGGATTCGTCCCTTTGAACGGAGATCTTTGACGCAGAAAGATCGTACAAGACGATACCGAGAGCTTATCGGAGGTCTACCAGATGCTTGCTGTGATTGGCGAGGAAAGTTCAAAAGTCTCTTGGAGTTGATACGCTACTGCTTCGAAGACTCGAAATTAACAAACTCCGGTATGCGTAATGCTCTGTGATCTATTCTATTATTCCTCTGCTCTGGCCATTATTGTCGTGTTGATACGTAACTCACAAACCTTCCCAATCTTGCTGCAGGTTATAGATGATGATGGAAGGTATATGTGATGACGTTGCTGCGGTTTCAGTGATGAAGAAACGGTGATGAGGAGCTATTGCTTAGGTGCCGAATTCAGTGAAGGTTGAAGCAAGGCGATCTGAAGAAATGGTTGATGATTGAAGAAGACGTGTGGGGAGAGATTGATTGAGAATAAAGGATTGAGGGAATGGTGAAGAGTTGATTGAAAAATTGTGGAAGAACTTGAAGATGCACTGGAGCTTCTGATTTATAGAAATCGTTCTTCTAGATCCTTCTGGAATTTTATGGTGAGTTCTGGAATTTTCTGGTGAATAGTCTGTTATCCTTCTGTTACCCAGTTGTTATGAGTTTGTTGGAACTTTCAATTGGTAGTTTTAGATTTTTGTTAATTGTTTAATAATTAGGATAGTAACTGATCCCTTTTTGAATTTCTTTTTTTTTTCTTGCTAATATAGGTTGTTGGTGAAAGATGGTGGGGAAAGAGTTGAGCAAGGATTTCGGTTAGCAATAGGAAAGCCTGAGAACATTGGAGCCAGCCCTCTAAATACTTCGTCGTATTACGAAAATCATGCTTCAGCTGGTAGTAGCCCAAGTAAAGGGAACAATTTTGAACAAGTTCATACGATGCTCATCGTTGATATGAAATTTGGTCCTGATTCAACATTTGTTTCTGTGTGTATCCAGAGGCCTCCGTTACTTGTTGCACCAGATTTTCTTCTTGCCGTAGTTGAGTTTTTACTCCAACCGCCAGCAATATACCATCATTATCATGGCTCAGTCTATCTACAAGCAACCCTGTGCTACATTTTCCTCTTACCTCAAAACGTCAGCTAGCTCAGAATCTATATTGGAAATGGGAAGAAATTGCAATATTGATTAAGGATGGACAGCACCTGAATTCTGGTGTTCCTCTTGGGAATGAATCTGAATGTGACGGAAGCTCCGTCCTGCTTCACTACCAAGTCCAAACAACGATCACATCGCGAAATTGAAACTCGAAGCAAAGCTGCTATATCAATGTGACGAGCGAACCGCAACAACTTTCCGGGTATCACACTCAAATCATGTCGTTCATCTATTTTTCTATGCTACTTCTTATTTTTCTTCTGTGAGTTTACGGTTGGTTGTGGATTAAATTATAGTGAGTTGAATTGAACATATTGGTATTGTGGGTTCTGCAGGTTGTTGAACTTAACCGCGAGCATCGTGCGATGCATTCTGGATTACAAATTGTTTTGAAGGTGTAATGATTCTTGCAGATACTCGTTGCGGTTTCAAATTGGCATGAGCTCTGGTTCCGAATCCATATTGATGAAGATTGGTGGCGTTTGGAGATGGTTGATGAAGAATTAGGTTGGGAAAAGAAATAATGAATGATGCAGGGACCCCATTAGAAATTTGTGATGACTTACCCTCTAAATTTTTCTGTCACCTGTTTGTATTGTAACTGAATTGCTGTAACTGAGTTTTTTTGTGAATTTATGTTCTGATTTTGTTAACAAAGTGTAACTGAGTTTAATTTTTGTTGTAATTGTTTTGATAATAAAATAACTTCTTCCAATTCTGTTGGAAACCTCATGATAATCCTCCTTTAATTCTAAGATTAATAAAAGAATCTTTCCAATAATAATAATGTGACCTTTGAATTTTCAATTCCAAATCTTGTACCATTTGAGACTCGTTTGAATTTTGCAAATGTGACCCTGGGATTCCGCCACTTGTGCACATCCTGTTTTTGATGTCCTTGAAAACAATTGGATGCAACTTAACTTCGTATTAAATTTCCAAAATCAATCCAAATGCCTAATCTTAACATGTTGCTTCTTGAGAATATTAATCTTTTTACACATCTTGAATTTGAATCAAACTTCATATCCAAATCAGGCTTGAGTTCCTAATGAAACCCTAACCGCATTCTCAAACCCTCATTAACTTACATTGCAAGTGACAAGCAACCAAAAAAACTAAAAGAAAGACCACCATTCCCTGATCACAGTAAAATTCTTAATGAAAATGTCTACCAACTCAGCTATTAACAAAAGCCTGGACTCTTCTCGAGATGCACATTGACTGCGAAAATAACTTGACATCAGAGCCATAATCCAATGATTTTTAATCGGAACATGATATGCGGAAAACCTAATCTCAGGATCTCAATTGATGACTGTCCTTCCATGAGTAATAACACCAATCCTCTTTGAGATATACACTGACAATAATGAAATGAGTAGCCTGAGATATTGAAAGGAAATAGACCCTCAATTCACACCATTAACCCCCTAAACCAACGCTCTTGAATAATCCTCCAAATAAAGAAAACCATGAGTTTGATAGTCCTCTGAATAGGAATACGCTCCTAATGTTGGGAGCTTAACCTTAGCCTTAACCCCGAACTCAATATCCAAATGAATCAATGACGGACCGAAGATTCACACCAAACTTCACACGAGACGCTGTTTGATAAACTGATGAATCTCACACACGGCAATCTGAACTTTGAATATGCATTTGTTTAAGAAACCGTCCAGTGGCCCAAAATAAACCCTGCAGTTGCAACCATCTTTTGATAGTTTGGCCCTAACTAGGTCAAACTCCCATCCGAGTCGAAACACAACTGAATAACCGCATTTGGAGTGGAATCATGATCCAGTGAATATTCTTTGCTATTTCAATCCTTGCTAGATACTTATAAGGTGTAAAGAAACCCTAATTTCCTTGAGCCTTGATCACATGCCTTATGAAATAATGAAATGAACTACTATGATGTTGATGATCTGGTGAGAAATGCAGATGAATGCGAAATGATGAGCCAATAGAGGGAATAATCATGAGGGCAAATTTTGAGGTATTACAGCTGCCCCTATTCAATCATCTGCAGACTTGAATGAATAATTGCAACAACTTTTAGGCGTTCAAGGTATGGAGTGATTGAATACTCGAATAAGACCTGGAAATTTGCACACTCAGGGCAACAGAAATGCCACCTGCCCATTTATTTATTTATGCATTTTTTTTTGTTTTGGACCTCTGAATAGGTAGCGAAAACAGAACCAGGTGGAGATATGCCGGGAAGAATGCCATCCTCGAATGACAACTCAAAAGATCCTCGGATCAAAAACGAAACCATCTTCGAAGGGAGACGCAAAGGTATACCAGCCTCGACTGATAACCAAACACAAAAGAAAATAGGACGGGATCATTGTACTTAAATGATAACCCAAAACGTGGCCGTTGTACTGAAACGGAGACACGAGGAAATGAGATTGTTGTACGGAAACAATACTCAAGGACGAAACCATTGTACTTAAATGGAGACTCGGAAGGAATGGGATCGTTGTACTTAAACGAGAGCCCAAGCAAACATGATCATTGTACTTAAATGATAACCTGAGACGCGACCGTTGTACTGAAACGGAGACGCGAAAGAATGAGACTGTTGTACTGAAACAAGACTCAAATACGAGACCATTGTACTTAAATGGAAACTCGAAAGGAACGGGATCGTTGTACTTAAACGAGAGCCCAAGATGCGACCGTTGTACTGAAACGGAGACGCGAAAGAATGAGACTGTTGTACGGAAACAAGACTCAAATACGAGACCATTGTACTTAAATGGAAACTCGAAAGGAACGGGATCGTTGTACTTAAACGAGAGCCCAAGACGCGACCGTTGTACTGAAACGGAGACGCGAGGAAATGAGATTGTTGTACTGAAACAAGACTCAAATACGAGACCATTGTACTTAAATGGAAACTCGAAAGGAACGGGATCGTTGTACTTAAACGAGAGCCCAAGACGCGACCGTTGTACTAAAACGGAGACGCGAAAGAATGAGACTGTTGTACGGAAACAAGACTCAAATACGAGACCATTGTACTTAAATGGAAACTCGAAAGGAACGGGATCGTTGTACTTAAACGAGAGCCCAAGATGCGACCGTTGTACTGAAACGGAGACGCGAAAAGCAATGAGTTTGTTGTACTGAAACAAGACTCAATTGGGGATAACAACGAGACTTGATGGACGCATCCATCCCGGGAAATGAAGTTGTATTCTGTGGGGAATAATTCAATATGATTAGAGATGTAACAGGTTTTATGTAATATACCTCAAAACTGGCCCATGCTGGTATGCATATGTTTGAATTTATGGCGTAATGCTCCATGACGATGGAAATGCTACGCTTTGGAGGATGCAAATGATGATTATGCACATGCAAATGCAAAGAGATCTCCTAATAAGGAGACTGCAGGCATCCCAGATAGCTTGACTGGGGAGGAATAGTGATCACTGCATTGATCTGATTGATCCTTGATGAGGAGGAAACAACTCTGCGGGAAAAGTTGTTAATAATTCACTGGCTCTGAATAGCCGCCACTGCCAAAAATAAATTGGACTTTAAGATTGGAGTGCCAAGACCCTGCTGGAAATGGACCCTCCTTGAACTCTGATGGGGAAATGAAGACTTCCTAACTTGTCGGAGAACGAAAGGCATGACACTGTTGAGGAAACACCTTGCTGGGGAATAAAGAACTCCTTGTACTGTTGAGGATTTCCCCTGTCTGAAGGGAAACTTCTACTTGGGGATGACATCCACCTTCTTCTACCTTGCTGGGAGAAATTTCAACTCCCACATGGCTGGGGATGATTGGAAACACCCTGGGAGATACTTGTTTCTGTTCAAACAAAAGGGAATGCCCATCCTGGATAATGATCTTTAGCTCTGTTGGCAACACCAGTACCTGTACCTGCATGAACACAATCGATAGTACCTGCAACATAGAGAATTAATTTGGGACCTGCTTGCCCCAGGCTCATAGCATGAACCATTGTGTAGGTATCTCTACACCCTTTCTGAGTTATATTAAATGTTTCTATTCTCCTGCACGAGTTAGAAAGCATTCAATTATTCATAACACAATGCAAGTTACCATTTGCTAGACGTTTTTCACAATCAATCAATGCTAGATGAAAAAAAAGTAAAAACAAAGAAGAAAATAGTCAATTGATTGAAGTTGAATTCTTATTGATTTGGAAAGGTGGCCCTGAATAGGCAATACAAAGGAAGCAATTCCCTGAAATGAGGGAATAACTAAAAGAAAAACAAACTACCCTATTGGCAATGTGAGAAGTGAATCTCATCAAGTTTCAACCCAGTTATGACTCGTATGTCTTCAAGACGCTCCGCTCGCTCTGCCTCTTGAGAAAAAGTAAATGAACTGATCTTCAACCCTTAGGATAGCCTCAACTGTAGGTAGGTCATGGATCTCGCAGATCGCAGTCGTTCGTGTTAATCCCTCTTTTGCGTGGATCGCCCTTTCAGGTTTTCAATCCACCGGGATACCCTTTTTTGCCTGAGTTATCCGATGTGGCTTTTCAACTCAGCGGGTGTACATTTTTTTAAGATTTCCCTAACTTTTGCCCGAGCCTTTTATTCTGTTTTTTGGCTCGCCGGGATGCCCATTTTTGCATGGATTATTATTCTGTTTTTATCCAGCGGGTCATTTTTACACGAAGTATTTTCTTACTGCGTCTGCGTTGACAGGGGATGGAAAGTCTTCTCCGTCCATGGTTGTCAGCATCAAGGCTCCGCCTGAGAAAACCTTTTTAACCACGAACGGTCCTTCATAGTTGGGTGTCCACTTGCCCCTGTGATCGTTGAGAGGAGGAAGAATCCTTTTCAGCACTAAATCTCCTGGCGTGTACCTCTGTGGTCGCACCTTCTTGTCAAAAGCTTGCTTCATTCGTCGCTGATACAACTGTCCATGGCATACAGCTGCTAGCCGCTTCTCTTCAATGAGGCTCAATTGATTATATCTGGATCGGAGCCATTCAGCTTCATCTAGCTTGATGTCCATCATCAACCTCAATGAGGGGATTTCCACTTCGATTGGTAAGACTGCCTCCATACCATACACCAATGAGAATGGAGTTGCCCCAGTTGAAGTACGTACGGATGTCCTGTACCCATGCAACGCGAAGGGTAACATCTCATGCCAGTCTTTGTATGTCACAACCATCTTCTGAACAATCTTCTTGATGTTTTTATTAGCCGCCTCGACGGCGCCATTCATCTTCGGACGATATGGAGAAGAGTTGTGGTGTTCTATTTTGAAGTCTCGACACAAGTCAGCCATCATCTTATTGTTGAGATTAGAACCATTATCTGTAATGATTCTTTCAGGAACTCCATACCGGCAGATGATGTCCCGCTTAATAAATCGAGCGACCACTTGTTTAGTGACATTGGTGTAGGAAGCTGCTTCAACCCACTTCGTGAAATAATCAATAGCAACTAGGATGAAGCGATGCCCATTAGAAGCTGTTGGCTCAATCTTGCCAATCATATCGATGCCCCACATAGCGAACAGCCATGGTGAAGACATGACACTCAACGGATTCGGAGGCACATGGACCTTGTCGGCATAAATTTGACACTTATGGCATTTACGGGAGTATTTGCAACAATCAGATTCCATGGTAATCCAATAGTATCCCGATCTCAATAATTTCTTGGCCATGGCATGTCCTCCAACATGGGTACCAAAGGAGCCTTCGTGAACCTCCTGCATTAACAAGTCTGCCTCGTGTCTGTCCACACATCTGAGCAGCACCATGTCAAAGTTCCGTTTGTACAACACACCATCTTGATTCAAGAAGAAACCTCCTGCCAGTCTTCTAAGAGTCTTCTTATCCTTACTGGATGCCCCAGCCGGGTATTCTTGATCCTTCAGGAATTGTTTGATGTCGTGGTACCAAGGCTTGTCATCTTCACCATCACCAACTGCAAAGACATAAGCGGGTCTTTCAAGCCGGGAGATCGAAATTTGAGGCACGAAATTTTCTCGACAAACTTTAATCATGGATGACAAAGTTGCGAGAGCATCGGCGAACTGGTTTTCGTCTCTAGGAACATAGCTCAGCTTTACTTTGGTAAAGAAAGTTAACAGCCTCCTGACGTAATCTCGGTAAGGAATCAAACGAGCTTGATGAACTAGCCATTTGCCATTGACTTGATTTACCACCAAAGCAGAATCTCCGAAGATCTCAAGGTTCTTGACTCGCAAGTCTATTGCCTCTTCGATCCCCATGATACAAGCTTCATACTCTGCCTCGTTGTTAGTGCACTCGAAGGTCAACCGAGCAGCGAGAGGTGTGTGGACTCCTTCTGGTGAGATAATAACAACACCTACTCCACTCCCATTCATGTTTACAGCTCCGTCAAACATCAACCTCCATTTGGATTCGGGGTCAGGCCCCTCCTCCGGAAGTGGTTCTTCGTAGTCTTTAGACTTGAGGAACATGATGTCCTCATCCGGAAACTCAAACCTCATGGGTTGATAATCATCAATCGGCTGCTGGGCCAAGTATTCTGACAACACACTCCCCTTGATTGCCTTTTGTGAAGTGTATTGTATGTCATACTCCGTGAGTATCATCTGCCAATGGGCCACTCTTCCTGTCAAAGCCGGCTTCTCAAAGATGTATTTCACAGGATCCATCTTGGAAATTAGGAGAGTAGTGTGAGTCAGCATGTACTGTCTTAGTCGGCGAGCAGCCCATGCCAAAGCGCAGCAAGTTTTCTCGAGTAGTGAGTATCGCGTCTCACAATCGGTAAACTTTTTGCTAAGGTAATAAATGGCGTGCTCTTTTCGACCAGACTCGTCCTGCTGACCCAGCACACATCCCATCGATCCTTCGAGCACAGTAAGATACATGATCAGAGGTCTCCCTGGCACTGGAGGCATAAGAATTGGTGGTTCCAACAGGTACTCTTTGATTCGGTCAAAGGCTTGCTGACAATCTTCGTTCCATTTAATGGCCTGATTCTTCCTCAGAAGCTTAAAGATGGGCTCGCACGTGGCCGTCAGGTGAGAAATAAACCGTGCAATGTAGTTTAGTCTCCCCAAGAAACCACGCACTTGCTTTTCAGTCTTCGGCTCAGACATTTCTTGGATAGCTTTCACCTTGGCCGGATCAACCTCAATTCCTCGCTCACTCACAATGAAGCCGAGTAACTTGCCAGAACGAACCCCGAAAGTACACTTATTCGGATTCAACCGCAGTCTGAATTTTCGAAGCCTGTCAAACAATTTTGCTAGGTTAACCAAGTGCTCTTCCTCTGTCTGGGACTTTGCTATCATGTCATCAACATACCTCAATTTCATGATGGATCATGTCGTGAAACAACGTCACCGTTGCCCGTTGGTAGGTAGCTCCTGCATTCTTTAAACCAAACGGCATGACCTTGTAACAAAAGGTGCCCCAAGGAGTGATGAAAGTAGTCTTTTCCATATCCTCAGGAGCCATCTTGATTTGATTATAGCCTGAGAATCCGTCCATGAAAGAGAACACGGAGAACTGAGCAGTATTATCGACAAGTACATCTATGTGAGGTAGAGGGAAATCATCTTTGGGGCTAGCCCTATTCAAATCCCTGTAATCCACACACATCCTGACTTTTCCATCTTTCTTGGGAACCGGCACGATGTTAGCAACCCACGGAGGATAACTAGTCACGGCCAAGAAGCCAGCATCAAACTGTTTTTGCACTTCTTCTTTTATTTTAATTGCCATGTCTGGACGCGTGCGCCTCAACTTCTGCTTCACCGGAGGACAATCTGCTCGAAGAGGTAGCTTGTGTACCACAATGTCAGTGTCTAACCCAGGCATATCTTGGTAAGACCATGCGAAGACGTCAACGTACTCTCGAAGCATAGCCATCAAACGAGTCTTGACAGATTCTTCTAATGCAGCTCCGATCTTGACTTCTTTCTTGTCCTCTTCAGTACCCAGGTTTATCACTTCAACATCTTCTTCGTGCGGCTGAATCATCTTCTCCTCCTGTTTAAGCAGTCTGGCCAACTCTTCGGGTAAATCGCAATCCTCTTCACCTTCCTCATCGGCTTGATAAATTGGATTGTCGAAGTCATACTTAGCCATAACAGGGTCGTCATTGATAAGATCCGGTGACGAGCACCTGCATGAATGATGATTCATGCAAGGCTTTAGCAACAACTTGATAAAATGAGAAACATTGCCATTTTAAAACTTTTCTTTCTTTTTTGAAAAACAAAAGTAAAAACGAAAGACAGAGAACAACATGAATGAATGTGAAACGTCAATTTTATTTATGATTGTGTTAATGAACAAATGAACCCTTACAAAGAGCCACTATGCCTCGGGCCAGACATAGTGCTTTAATACAGGAAAAAAAGAAACAAAACATCATTACTCTTCGAAAGAGGTGACCGAGATGAGCCTTTCCGATGTCCAGTTGCTAAGCTGAGTTCCTGGAGCGGCAGGCCTGATCCATTCATCTAAGTCACAATCACTATCGACAATGTCATCCTGTACTGCACTGATGTTTCCGTAGTCTACCACTCCCGCGCTTGTGAAAGTGACCGGGCTCTGACAACCTTTTGCACTTGTTTCAGACGAAGATCTTCCAGGGTGATAGCCAATCCCGAACATGTCTTTCTTCTCTGGCACTTCGACTGGACTGCCCCAGCCTTCTCGTATTCCGGATTCTACTAATTCAAGCGCTTGTTTATAAGAGGCTATGGAAACCCCTTTCTTCGGTACTGCAGGAGAAGTTGCTACGGCGGATGCTTGCTCAGATTTCAAAGGCTCAAAAGCTTGACATGGGGTTTCGACTATTTCGCCATCCATCTCCACATATTTGAACGAAGCGAGATGACTAACGGAGATATCTTCTTCCCCACTGACAGTCACAATCTGACCCTCCCATACAAACTTTAGCTTCTGATGGAGTGTAGAAGATACCGCTCCTGCCGAATGTATCCAGGGTCTTCCAAGTAAACAACTATATGCCGGCTGGATATCCATCACGTAAAACGTGGTATTGAAGACTTGTGGACCTACCTTGATAGGTAACTCCACCTCTCCAAACACCGATCTTCTTGATCCATCAAATGCTCGAACTATTAGATCACTGGGCTTTAGCACCACTCCATCATAGTCCAGCTTCATCAATGCTTTCTTAGGCAAGACGTTCAGAGATGATCCAGTATCTACCAGCACATGGGAGAGTACTGCACCCTTACACTCTAGAGAGATATGCAATACTCGATTATGAGCACGCCCATCAGAAGTCAAATCTAAGTCCGTGAAACCCAATCCATGACTGGCATTAACGCTGGACACCACCGTTTCTAACTGGTTTACAGAAATATCCTGAGGCACGTATGCCTTGTTCATAATATTCAGGAGAGCTTTCCTGTGAGAGTCGGAACACATAAGCAAGGACAAGATGGAGATCTTTGACGGCGTCTGTTGCAAATGGTCTACAATCATATAGTCACTCTTCTTGATGATCCTCAGGAATTCTTCGGCTTCTTTATCAAAGGTGAGGTCTGGATCAGTTGATGGAGTTGGATCATTGACAACTACTGGTTGCTTCCCCCTGGCTCTAGCTTGGGCTTCGGCAGTATCCCTAGGTGGTATCACATTGTTTCTCAGTGCTTCCGGCGCAAACAATCTTCCACTTCGAGTAAAACCCCCTACTCCAACATTTTCTACTTGAGCTGGGGTTATACTAGTCGTGGCCAACTCTTGCTTCTGGCCGTTGCAGTACACCTCACCACCATAATTCCAAGGAACAACTCTGTCACTTTGGTACATTGTGGGTCCAACAGTAGTAATGGTTATTGGTGCCGCTCTGGCACGCGAAGGAACTTGGGATGGATCATAAAAGATAGTCACTGTAGATACTTCACTTTCTTTCACAATCTTGTCAAATTGCAGCACTCCTTCATCAATCATACCTTGAATTCCGGCCTTCAATCGTTTGCAACCATTGGTAGCTTCAGTACACTCTGAACAATCCTCCTCGCATCCAGGGAAAATGCCTTTCTTCAACAAGCAGACCTTGATAGCAACCAATGAAGTCTGTAAATCATCTACATCATCCACCAAATTCAAGTTCTCCCCATCACCAATTGCACCAACCGTGCCCCTGTGAGGAGGCATGGGATTTTGCAGCACATTAGGAGAGGGAGCGAAATTGATCGCTTTAGAATCCAACAAGTCCTGAACAACATGTTTCAAAGCTTTACAATTCTCAGTACTATGGTGTCATACCCCAAATTTGTCCTACCTTGATCATCCCTCATACTAATTGGTTGAATGTTAGACATTTCTTCTTTGAATGATCATTTGACTTCTAGCCATGATATTTCAACATTCAAATCTTGAGATTCTAGTTTATACTTAGTGTAATTTATATGGAAGATGGGTTATACATGGTTATTGGATAGAAGTGGGCATTATCATTTTGCAAAATTTAAAATAGTTAAGAAGGTTTGAAGTTTGAGAGACATGGCTGGGAGGCTGAACTTGTTGGCTTATTTATGCTTGGAATTCAAATGACAAGGTTTTAATGTGAAAGCAAAACTCATCTCTTTTGGACCATTCCATTCAAAAAGTGTGGGTTGTAAGATTGAAGTTGGATTTTGTTTCTTGGATACATCGCTTTGACTATTCACCATTCAACTTCCTTATATTTGATCCATTGTTCAAATATAAGAATTGACTAAGGCAGTTAAGAGACATCAAAGGGGTACTCAGTTGTTTTTTTGTTCTTCCATTATTTAGCCCTCCCAAAAGCACTGTTGCGTGTACACATATACGTAGGGTTTCAAAATGTGATAAGGAAGTGATTGTTATGTTAAGAGTTATTTACTTAAACCGTTAAATACCTTATAACAAATTAGAAAAGTAAATTTATTCATATGAAGGAGACCCCTTGCAAGTTACAAAGTCCAAATTTAATTTCAAGACCAATGACACCATCTGTGAACAAAAAATAACAATGTATCCCTTGACAGTGTGCCGAAACTGATCCATGCCTAAGACTTCCATTTTGCTTCCATAGAGTCCTCTTGCGCCATCTTCATCATACCATTATTGCCACAACCTTGCAGGGTTCATGATTTACTTGGCCTCACCAATGTATCCTCCATAATTCTGCCTGCAAAGAGGAGCACAAGGTCACCACATGAACAAAAACAATTTCAAGATATCAAAACAATCACAAGAATAGAAATAATGGACCAATAAATCCAGATGTTGCAGAAAAACAATACAAAGAAAAATGAGAATAATGTCAACAAACAAACATATTCAAATGGCAATGAAGAGAAGGATAAAACATTTCAAGCAGGTCATTAGTTCCTATTGCAGCAACTCTATTTTCCCTATTATGCACTTTGTATCAAGTCCACACCTGCAGCAAGAGAATATGGCACCTGCTGAAGGAGTCAAAGCCAAGATGAAGCTTCAGCTTTCTGAAACTGCTGCTCGAGATACAGAAAGAGGCGTGGGCTGGGAATGATTTGAGTTCAACAAAGATGCCCCTCTTGATGATGAGGAAATTGAAGTTGTCGAAGAGGATGCATCCTTAGCCAAACACATAGGTAAGAGTTTCCGGTTTTCCTCATTTGAGTCCAAACGGGAAGAACAAATTCAAGTTGCTCATGATGAAGCTATGTTTGGTGCTACAGCTCCTCCACCTCCCACCACCAGTACAGACAGTGAGCCTGAAAGGAAGAATGAGGAAGTTGATAAATAAAAGACCTAGTCTCAAACCTCTTAAATGAAACGGTGCTGGCCAAGCAAAAAAGGTCTTGGCGTGATCGGGTTCGTCAGGCATATAGTTTAACCTTGAAGCTGACATGACGTGTCTGTAGAAAAATATCACAAAGTCCTAACCCTTAGGCCTGCTCATGAGCATATCAATCACAACTTGTGTCTCCTTGACAGAGGTTAAAGTGAGCATAGATAGTCCCCTAAAAATATAATCAAGAGTCAGCCATATCAAGTGAAAACAGGGCAAAAATCACAGCATCAAAGTTATGCAAATTTCAATCTCAAAGCATCAATACTAGCATATGCAGCAGTGAGAGAATAAAGCCAATACCAGTTTTTTTGGTGTAACCAGAAGGATGAAAGCCAGCAGTGCAAATATAGGGCATTGATTTTAATTTGATAGCGTGAGACACACCTAAGTTCCAAGCACAGCTCAGGATGAAACAAGGTGATTGTATGTTCATTCAGCACGGGGTCGAGAAGTTGATTGAATCCTCTTGAAGCATCCTGAAATTGCATTCTCGTGCCTGCCCAGTTGTATACAGGGGAGTCAACTACATTCTCAGGCCCCAAGATTCAATTTCACGAGCATGTCACAAACAAAGACGAAATACGTGTATGCTTTCCCATCAGGTTTCATGGCATTGAGATGACACAGCAAATCTGCAATGGTTACTCCAATACGTCAGCCAGGCAAGAAAAATAAGAGTGGTGCTACAAATACTTCAACAACATGTCAAAAAAAACAAGAAGAAACATCAGGCAATGATGAAACCATCTTTTTAGGACAATACAAAAATGTATTTGCAAAGGCTCATCAATAACAGTCTGCCTCTATACTATGCATATGTTTCTTTCAAGATACCATCATTAGGCTACAAAAAAAGGAAACGTCAGGGAAGCATAAGAAGCAAACCAAAGGAGCAAACAAATGAAGGTCATGACAGCCTTGTACCAACCTTGTTCAAAACAGGATCCATAACACCATCAATGGCCAACCTATTAAAAAACATTTGGTCACGAGTCAGAAATTACTGATCAGACGTTTGAAGAAGAATAAGGCAGTGTTTGTAAAGAAAAGACAATATACAAGCCAAGCCATTAATTCAGAATACCTTATTGAGTGTGTCGACATCCCGCAAGCTTCCATTGGCTTTCTCGTCAATCCAGAATTCCATACTTGCTCCCAGCTATTACCATGATGTAGTCATCCTTATGCCGATACACTGAGGTGCACAATGCATTTAAGCTCGTCTGCTTAAATAAGTTGTTAAGGTACTGAATAAGGAAGGATCATTCGAATATCTCGGTAGGCTTGAATCTATGGAAGAGGCCTGTTATAGAGTCATCAGAAGAATCTTTGGTAAGAAATTTGTTGACAACAGATTTTCATAAATGCCAAAGCAGTTACAGCAATGTCAGCAGCTACAGTCATTGTCACAAACACCGATGAACCAGTTTCAGCAACAAAGGACTCAGCAGCTGGGACAGCAGACACAGGAACAACCACGATCATCTCAACAAGCTATTATGAATAATAGTGCAATTGCTTCTAACCCAATTCCAAATCAGTTTGCATAGCAACCGGTAAGTTATTATCAGCTTCAGCAAACAACAAATTACACCCAGGAAGTATCCCAATTCCAGCCAGTTGCATTCCAAGACACTCTTACGAAATGCCTCACACCATATGAAAGAAGAAACAGACATGGATGATTAGTGCCATATGCAAGAAATAAGAACAACAAGATGCAAGAAGATTGACATTAGACAACCAATTCATCATTACAAGAAGTATCAGAGGGTTGTCTAAAAAGTTATAATTCATTGAAAACAAACAACTCAAAAAGTTGTAACTGTGAAAGTGAGCAAGTCATAAGTTTTCACAGTGGTAAAATTCTCAAATATCAGTACATGCCACGAGTTATTCTAGAAGCTCTTTCATTGCACTACAGACAAAAAAGCCAAAGAATGACTCACCATTTGAGGTCCCCACAAAATCTCACAAAACGATTCCCTCCAACGGATTTGATGCCCACACACACAAAACTTTCGGATTCCTCAAATGTTCAGGCATGATTTGCAACAAACTTCTCAAAAAATGCAGCTCACTCATATGCTTTAGATTCACCCACATCCCTCTATAAATACGGATCTAATCATTGTCAAAAATCATCACAACCTGAAAACGAAAACGAAAAGTGAGAATACACCCAAAAAAACCCTAAAATTATCCTAAAAGCTCAGCAATCAATCTTTTCATAATTTCACATTGAAATTATGAACAAGACGAGCTGAACCTCATCCGTCGTGCGCAGCAAACAAAAACAACGAAAAGACACCCACGGTAACAAAGAATAAGAGAAGAGGGTGAGCAAAATCTAGACCGAAGCGCAAGCCCTACCTGGATCAGAATCGACCCTCTGAGAACACTCAGAGCAGGTATACACTTGATCTCATTCTTTTCATCCTACTTTGGTTTTTGTCGTTGAGTTGCTTTTGTTGATTTCGTTTACGCTTTCACCTTCGGCCTCCTCGATGGAGCGTCATTACCTTTGGTTGGTATTTGGTTGAGTTATGGAAACACGAGTAACATGAGAAAGCCGATGATACTCATCTCTTTAAGAGAATGGAGAGAGGCATATTTGTTTGATTCTTGATAATGTTTTGTTTTCTGTTCGTTTATTGTTAAATGGTTTGGAGATGTTGAGAGGAAGAGAGAGACATTCGCAGTTGTCTTGTCTCAATTCCCTGTGTATGTTTTCCTTGATCAGAGCGTCATGAGCTTTCTTTAGTCACCTAGTTCGTTTTTTTTATAAAAAATGATAAAGTCTGCTGTTCATGATTTGTCGCTTCCCGAGATGGTATTGTCCACTGCCCAAGACACGTTGTATTTCCTAGTTGTTTCTATCTGGGAAATATTCAAATTTTGTGACTTCTCATAACCTTGGGAATCGACCGATGATGCATCCTAGCTAGGTCTTTTTTTTATTCATTGCGTTTTTAGCTGGTTAATGAGTATTTCTGTTTTCTTCAAATCAGGCCTATTAGCTTTTTTTATTTATTTATTTTGTCTTGCCTTTACAAAAATAAAACAAAAAAATATAATTAAGTTCTAAACAATTTTATTTAATCAAATTAATCAGTTTTCTAATTAATTTAATTAAATAACCTTGTTTAAATTAATTATTCAGTTTCTCCTTAAAAAAAAATATAAAAAAAAATCATGGATTAATCAAATAGTTTTTGTTCAATTAGATTAATTAATTTGATAGTTAATCTAACTAAATGTGGCTATTTAATTAATTAATTTTTCTCATTTGCTCGATTATGTGTGTGATATGAGTTTTGCGTATGCTCGATTTCTATTTGCTTGTGACATGATACAATGCTTATTTGTGTGATTACTTTTCGCATTTTTGACGATAAATTGCTAAGTAAAAAAAACGAACGCACATTAAGATTAGTCATTTCAAAGATAAACGAAATCTTTGGTCCAACGCCAAATAAACATCCATATGCACTTCACTTCATACACACACGTAAGTCGATCGTTCCTCGATCGCCATCTGCACGAACTTTGCACCTTACACTTTCAGCAACTTCTTCCAACTTAATAAATCAACGCATTGCGCTTGTTTTCCATAGCTAGTCTTTAGCCTATTTCCTCAACTTTGCGAGTCGAGCACATTGTGCCTCGCTAACAAAACCAACAAACAAAACTTCCATTTGCATTTACCTTAAACTTCAAAAAAACCGAAATGTTACTTCTTAGATCCAAACCCTTGATCCAACATCAAGCGGTCTTAGGAAACAAAACACTTCAATAAATACGAGGAAAATTGCACGCCACGAGCCTTAAGCGATAGAAAGGGGGATAACGAGCTTTCGTTACTCGCTCCGATTATTTCGACGCAGGACACTCGTCTTGTTGGGGCGAGATAAACTATCCATAGTCTTTAGTGCAAATGGACTCTTAAATCCTTTCATCGAAGAAAGGTAATAAAATCAACAACCAATACCCATATCAGGCCGAACTACGAAGCTCTGACTTTCCCATTGCACAAGGGAATACGTAGGCACGAGGATCTCAATCCTTGCCGAGCCCCTAGGATTAATAAACCCTTTAGTTCAACAAGTAATCATAAGTATAGACATCCCTTCGCGCGTGACAATCTAGATGGTTCCCATCGAGTACGATGGATGTAGGAGGTGCTAATACCTTCCTCCTACATAACCGACTTCCGAACCCCGACAATGGTTTGCGATGACCTTGTTTTATCCCTTCTTGGTGGTTTTATCTATATTTTCCATTTCCCTCTTCGGGAATAAATAAAATTAGGTGGCGACTCTCAAGTCAGCCCAGCCGCGACCGCGTTCGCGAGGGATCGTATTTTTCGAGGTACGACAGCTGGCGACTCTACTGGGGACTGGTTCACCCCTATGCAAGTCGAGCCTAGTCTAGGTCTCCACGTTTGTCTGGATGTTTGTTTATGTGTTACTTGTTTATCGCTTTCTTTATCGCTTTACATCTTATGTCCTTACTGTGGATCTTTGGTACTGGAATGATACTTTGATCAAAACAACTTGAGGGAAAGGCTCTATACCCGGGTCTATGAGTGTAAACATAAGTTAGCGAGGTTGTGTAGTATGGGCTCCCGAGAGAACCTCTCTCGTGGGTTGTCGATACGAAAACCTCACTCGGAGTAGATTTTAATGGAAATACTGACAACCGTCAAGCTTTTGGCGTGTGTGCTCAGTTGTTTTCATTAAAGTCATTGACTCTGAGGACCTTTAGAACCTTTTGGTTAAAACATCGGTTGATGGTTGCGTAGTATTGGGCACCAGGGTTCGCCCTCGCGTGGCTCAATACGAAAACCTCACTTGGAATAGACTTACTCAATGGAGTTGATTGACTGTCAAAATTGACACGTGCATCAAACATTTGTGAAAGTTCCATAACTCCAGGACTTTGTTTTAAACCTCGTGTCGACGATCACGTAGTATGGGGTACCAGGAGACTTCTCTCTTGTGTGACTCGATACGAAGATCTCACCCAAACGAAATTCATGTGGTGGAGTCAATTAACCGTCATGTTAATGACGCGTGTAATGAACATCCATATGAGTTATTAACTTTGGGATCCCTAAAATTGTAGAGGTCACCCAGTGAGATCCTTGTAAGGAGAGTGATCAAAGTATCTTCCATCCGTTCTAGTTGTTTCTGAACATTGCATTTTGGGTTTACCCGTTCATTGTTGCATACATTCATTCATAAAAATAATACATAGCTTTCAGTTACTTATATTTATTGCAGATTTGAAGTATTTGTCAAAGCAATCAAGATGAATCGAATTTCCAAGAAAAGCACTTACAATTTCAAGTTCTTGGAACCAAAGGTTGACTCGCTACTGGCCTTGAGAGCTAAGATCACTCCTATCAAACACAACAGCTTTCAGGCTCGCTTCGGAAGAATCCTGAGTATACTGGACGAGACGGCAAATATTGATGCTCTTCATGCTCTTGCTCAGTATTACGACATTCAGCTACGGTGCTTCACTTTCCCAGACTTCCAGATTGCTCCTACTTTGGAAGAATTCGAGTTGCTTGTGGGTCTTCGTATTAGAGACCGCAATCCATTCCCAAAGCTAGAAGAAGAAGTCACTATGACTAAGTTGGCTACTGTGTTGGGACTTCCTGCAAGTTTGTTAGTAGACAACAAGTCAGACAAGGAAGGATTCACGAGACTGTTCTTGGAGAAACAAGCTTGGCAGTGTGCTGAGAAAGGAAACTGGTCCTCCTGCGGAGCCATCCTAGCTCTTCTTGTGTATGGAATTGTGTTGTTCCCAAAGTCAGATAAGTTTGTTGACCGTGCCGCTATAGAGATTTTCATGACAGGAAATCCAGTTCCGTTCTTATTGGCAGATTTTTATCATACTTTTCATACCCGGCATACAAAGAGAGGAGGTGTATTCCTTTGCTGTGCTCCGTTGTTACACATGTGGATGAAAATGCACATGCCTAAGGAGGGTTACTTTGTGTCTAGGAATTTGTCGTGGCCTTACAGATTTGCTTCGCTCAGGGCTAATGACCTCACATGGTACTCAAGAGATTGGAAGATTGGGGGTATTGTGCTTAGATGTGGAAGTTTCCTTAATGTCCCTCTGATAGGAAATCATGGTTGCATAAATTACAACCCGGTGCTGCTTAAGAGACAACTTGGGCTCCCTATGGAGACTCCTCCCGAGGAAAGGCATTTGGTACCATTTGTTGTTGATAACCCGTCTAAAGAAGAGTTGAAGAAATTCAAGGCGGCTTGGAAGAAGATCGTTACAAGTGATCCTAGTGTCCGCAAGAATATCGCTGTGAAGGAACCTTATGTCTTATGGGTAAAAGAAAGAGCTCGCATTGTTAAGATTCCATTCTTCCTCGATCCAATAGCTTTCCCACCCCTTCCTGAGAAAACACCATTGCTACCTGAAGACATAGATGAGCTCAACGAAAAGATCAAAGGTTTAGAATTGGAGAACGAACGCATGCGGATCGAACTCCTTCGAACCAAAGGAAAGAAAGAAGTGTGGGAGGAGAAAAGTAAAAAGATGAAAGAAAGAGTGGAAAGCAGTAACAAAAGATGCAGAATAGAAGAAGATAAAAGAGAAAAATGTTTGGGTGCTCTTTATGGAGCTAGCATGGATTTGGATCATCGTAACGACCAATTAAGAAGGGCTGAAGTTCGAATTATCAATTTACAAAAGACATAGAGGTGTGTCTTAAGAACAAGAAGGATGATAGAATCACTTTAGAAGCAAAGATCAAGAGATTAGAGGATTCTCTCAAGAGAGAAGAGGACAAGCTAGCATCAGAAAAGTTAGAAAATGACAGTTGTCAGCGAAAGTACGACCGTGAGAAATTTCAACATGAGCAAGCTGTGGAGCAAATTGATTACCTGAGGTCTCAGAAAGCTTATCAAGACCTGGAGAATACTTGCATCCAATGGATGAACAAGTGTCGAGATGCTGAAGAAGCCATAGGCGGAAGAGATGTGGTAATTGCAAATCTCCAAGGTTTGTACGAAGAGTGGAAGCAGAAGTTTGTAAACCTGGCTAGCATGTTGAACCTGGCAAGTCAAGACCTTCCTGAGAAGCTTGAAGATGCAGATCGTGTCATGTGCCCAGAAAACACGCCTGAAGAAGTCTACCGGTGTGTGAAAGTTTGCAAGAGAACCATCAAGGAGCTCACCACAAATCTAGTGGCAGTCCGCAAAGCTCAAGGGGTTGTTTTCAGGGTTGCACCATAGTTTATGTTCAAGAAAGTTGTTGTTATCTTTTGCATTGTAATATGAAAACTCGTGGAATCTCTAATGTACTTGTTTGATTTAGATGAATGAAAATTGTTGCTTTTGGATTTTAAATCTTGTCTTATTTGCAATGATAAATACGTTAAATATCTCTGGTAATAAATCGATAAGATGACTGAGAGCTTTGTAATCAAACATATGCATTCATACGCTCATCTTTACAACCAAACAAAAACACAAACTCATACACTTTACCTTCCCTCTCCAGAAAAGCTGACTTTCCGGATTTTCCGACGAAGGTACGAGACCAGAAAAATCTACAAAATGACGTTGGAGCAAATTCATGAAGAACAGAATGCCATGAGAGCTGATATCGACTCACTCAAGGGAAAGCTGGACCAAATCCTCGAGGTCATCACTATGGCTAAGAGGGAGGAAGAAGCTGAGAAACTCACTAGGCAGGCCGACACTTCGGGGACGGCCAAAGATAATTTCGTTCTTGCTAGGGTGAATCCACCCAATGTACCATCTTTAGCTGTTCACCATGGGTCGTTTAAAGACATGGATGAACAGTCTGATGTCTTTTACGCAGATCCACCAGCTCACCGCACCGAAACTCTTCTGGATCCAGTAGCAGAAAGATTGCGCTCAATGGAGGAAAAGCTTAAGGCGATGGATATCAACACCATTCCAGGTATAGATGCTGAGGAAATGTGTCTGGTGCCAGGACTGGTAATCCCGCATAAGTTCAAAGCTCCGGACTTTCCCGATAAATATAAAGGGAACAGTTGTCCTCACACCCATCTCCGGGCCTACTGCAGAAAGATGGCTCTATATGCTAGGAACGACCAGCTCCTGGTTCATTGCTTCCAGGACAGCCTGTCCGGGGCATCTTTGGAGTGGTACGTCCAGCTGGAAAGAAGCCGAATCAAAACGTGGAATGACCTCTCACGTGCATTCCTTGAACATTATCAATACAATGTTGATCTTGCACCTAATCGTACTCAATTGCAAGACATGACACAACGTAGCAATGAATCGTTCAAATAATATGCGCAACGGTGGAGAGGACTCGCTGCACGGGTTCAACCACCATTGCTTCCTAAAGAGTTGACGGACATGTTCTTAAATACGCTGGAGGATAAGTATATGGACAGAATGATGGGAGCTAGTTTTCCTAGTTTCTCTGAAATCGTGTCCGTAGGGGAAAGAATCGAGAGTCAGCTGAAAAAAGGCAAAGGAGCAGCTACTTCTGCAAACACTGGCAAGAAACCTTTTTCTAATTTCCAAAAGAAAAAGGAAGGAGAGGCCAATGCTATCATGAGAGGCAGGGCTAACTTACCGTATAACATGCCTTATGGACATGTAGCTAATGTTGCGCCAATTCCGTATCAACCGCAAGCTCCACAACAACAACAATATCAGCAGGCTCCTGCACAGCAGCCCAATCAACAATATAGACGGACTGGTCCGGCGCAAAGGCAGTTTAGGCAAAGAAGGCACATTGATCCGGTCCTCATGCCTTACAGGGATATCTTCAATCAGTTGAACCAACGTGGGCAACTGATTCTGAGGGATCTAAGGCCAACCACTTTCCCGTATCCCCCAAATTACGATGCCAATGCCACTTGTGAATTTCACAAAGGCGCACCTGGACACACTATTGACAAATGCTATGCATTTCAAAATCACGTTCAGGACTTAGTGGAGTCGAAGGATCTAACATTTACTCCAAGAGGTCCAAATATCAAAAACGACCCATTGCCGCCTCATGGGGGAGCAAATGTTAATGCCGTGGAGGAAGAGGACGATTGTGAGTTAATTTTGAAGGCAGAAGACGTCCAGACCCCATTGGCTGTGATTGGCGAACAGTTGGAGAAAGCAGGTTTGATGTTGGCAAGGGATGAGGGGGTTGATCATTCCGAAGAGAATATCAGGGAGTGCTTGCAAAAACTCCTCAATCAAGGTCTGATACAGATCGAAAGGCGTGGAATGGAGAAAATAATGGTGGCTGCAACAGAGGTGTTTTATGACGCACCTCAAACTCCAAACAATAGTACTCCTATGGTTATAGAGTACCCAGTTCACTACACTGGGGAAAATAACCAAGCTGTGCCATGGAGTTATGAACCAGCAAACGCTAGGCAAGGCCAGAGAAGGCAGCCTATTAATCTTGAATTTCCCGTTGTCACAGCCATTGCCGGACCAAGTGGTATGACTCGCAGTGGAAGATTGTTTGCACCAAGACCAGTGGAGTCTTCATCCCACCAAAAGCAAAAGACGACTGCTGCACCGGTTGTTACTCCTATTCCTCAGGGGTCACCAGAAGAACCGTCATCGCCCAAAGCTGCATTCTCTCAGAAAGAAGCGGAAGAGTTCTTGAGGATCATCAAGAAAAGCGACTACAAGGTGGTCGACCAGCTGAACCAAACTCCCGCCAAAATATCTATGTTAGCTTTACTACTTAGTTCTGAAGCACATAGATCCTCTCTGCTGAAAGTACTAAGTGCGGCGCACATCACCAAAGATATCACTGTGGCCCAATTTGATGACGTCATAGCCAGCGTTACCACTGGTAACTTTCTTGGTTTCAATGATGAAGAGCTCACTGCTGATAAGAAGAATCACAATAAAGCTTTACACATTTCCATAAGGTGTGAAGATACGTTGCTATCAAGGGTGTTGGTGGATACTGGTTCCTCCCTAAATGTGATGCCAAAGACGACATTGGAAAGAATGCCTGTACAAGGAGTGGTGATGAAGCCAAGCGCATTGATAGTGAAAGCCTTCGATGGTTCCAGGCGTGCGGTCATAGGAGAGGTGGATCTCCCGATTAAGATAGGACCTGCTGTGTTCACCATTACCTTCCAAGTAATGGATATCCATCCAGGGTACAGTTGTCTCCTGGGAAGACCATGGATTCATAACGCAGGGGCCGTTACATCCACTCTCCATCAAAAATTAAAATTCCCTATGCAGACCCGAATTGTGGTGATTGGAGGTGAAGAGGATATCCTAGTGAGTCATTTGACTTCTTTTAGATATATTGATGTGGAAGGCGAAACTGTCGAGACACCGTTTCAATCTTTTGAAATAGTGAGCATGCTGGCAGTTCAACGAGAATCTGAGCGCCCACAGCCATCAATGTCAATGACATCACTGAAGGAAGCCTTGGCTGTCTTGGAGACCGGGAACACGCAAGGCTGGGGCAAAGTTGTCGATATGCAAGACAAGAAAGACATGTATGGCATTGGCTACCAGCCATCTTCCAGTACAACAACGGTCTCAGCATATGAAGAACATGGCCAATTTCCTCGAGTGAGTGATACGTTTATAAGCGCTGGATACATCTTTGAGGATCATGCTGCAATGATCTCAGACGAAGACCACCATGAAGCGACTTGCAATTGGATTCGTCAAGCCGGTCCAGGGGAAGAATTAGAGAACTGGAGAACTGTCGAGATTCCTCAGTTTATTTACCCTAAAAAGTAATTCTACTTCTTTTTCCAAAAATCATATGCTCTGCCCAAGGCATATTGGGATGTTGTCGGGCCACCATTGTCTTAAGACTTTGATTATCAATATAATAAATCAGTTTGCATTCAATATTTGTTCTCTTTCTTTCATTTTTCTTTTTTAATAAAATGGCAATGTTTTAATGCACATCACTTTTCTAAAATAAATGCATAAATCATAAACATGCAGAGACACCACCGAAGTCCTTGAGAACGATGTTGCTATGGTCCCATATAACTTTGATTATCCGATCAACCAAGCAGAGGAAAAAGGCGAGGAAGACTGCGAATTTCCTGAAGAGTTAGCCCGACTACTCAAGCAAGAAGAGAAAGTCATCCAGCCTCACCAAGAGGACATTGAAGTCATCAACTTGGGATCAGAGGAGGATAAGCGTGAAGTGAAGATAGGTGCTTCTTTGCAATCCGAAGTGAAGGCAAAGTTGATAGAGCTCCTCCACGAGTACGCCGACGTGTTCGCATGGTCATATCAGGATATGCCCGGGCTAAATACTGATATCGTCGTGCACAAGTTGCCACTCAAAGAAGAATGTCCAGCAGTCAAGCAGAAGTTGAGAAGGACTCGCCCAGACATGGCCCTTAAGATTCGGGAGGAAGTAAGAAAGCAATTTGACGCCGGATTTATAGCAGTAGCTAAATACCCACAGTGGATCGCCAACATCGTGCCCGTTCCAAAGAAAGATGGAAAGGTCCGCATGTGTGTCGACTACCGAGACTTGAACAGAGCTAGTCCCAAAGATGATTTCCCACTACCTCATATCGATGTATTGGTGGATAATACAACTCAGTTTTCAGTGTTCTCCTTTATGGACGGCTTCTCTGGATATAACCAAATCAAAATGGATCCAGAAGACATGGAGAAGACCACGTTCATTACGCCGTGGGGAACTTTTTGCTACAAAGTAATGCCATTCGGACTCAAAAATGCCGGAGCAACATATCAACGTGCAATGGTAACTCTCTTTCATGATATGATTCATAAAGAGATTGAAGTATACGTCGATGATATGATTGTGAAATCCCAAACGGAAGAAGAACACATTGTTAATCTGCAAAATTTGTTTGTACGATTAAGAGATTTCAAGCTCAGACTTAATCCGAATAAGTGTACCTTTGGGGTTCGATCCGGAAAATTGCTAGGATTCATTGTGAGCCAGAAGGGGATCGAGGTTGATCTTGACAAAGTCAGAGCCATTCAGAGTATGCCTGCGCCAAGAACTGAAAAGGAGGTCAGAGGTTTCCTTGGAAGATTGAATTACATTGCCAGATTTATTTCGCATCTCACTGCTACCTGCAAACCAATCTTCAAGCTCTTAAGAAAGGATCAAGCAATTGAATGGGATGATGAATGTCAAACAACTTTTGATAGAGTTAAGGAATATCTGCAAGAACCACCAATCTTGGTGCCTCCCGTTCCTGGAAGACCTCTCATCATGTATATGACAGTTCTCGACGAATCCATGGGCTGTGTGCTAGGGCAACAAGATGATACTGGCAAGAAGGAGCATGCCATCTACTACTTGAGCAAGAAGTTCAACGATTGTGAAACAAGATATTCAGCACTTGAGAAGACTTGTTGCGCTCTCGCATGGGCTGCCAAGCGTCTCCGACAATACATGTTGACCCATACGACATATTTGATTTCCAAGATGGATCCTCTTAAATATATATTTGAGAAACCAGCTCTCACTGGTAGGATCGCCAGATGGCAAATGCTTTTGTCAGAATACGATATTCAGTATGTCACTCAAAAGGCTATCAAAGGTAGTATACTAGCAGATCATCTTGCTCACCAGCCTGTGGAGGACTACCAACCTTTGAAGTTCGACTTTCCAGACGAGGACATCATGTTGATTAGAGACAATGAAGAGCCTGGACCTGACGAAGGGCCTGAACCAGGAGAGCGTTGGACTCTTATGTTCGATGGTGCGGCCAATGATCGAGGTTGTGGAATCGGGGCAGTACTGACATCTCCTAAGGATTTCCATATACCTTTTACAGCTAAGCTTTGTTTTCCGTGTACGAACAATGTGGCTGAATATGAAGCATGCATTATGGGACTAGAGGAAGCCATTGATCTGAGGATTAAAACACTCGATGTATATGGTGATTCAGCTCTAGTGATATATCAAACTACAGGAGATTGGGAAGTAAGATGTGACCATCTGATTCCATATCGGGATTATGTGTTGAAGCTACTCCCCAGGTTTGATGACATTACCTTCACTCATGTGCCTCGTAGTGAAAACCAAATGGCTGACGCTTTGGCAACCCTGGCGTCCATGTACCAGCTGATTTTGCCCAATCATCGGCCCTCCTTTGATCTCAAGTGCTTTGAAGAACCTGCTCATTGTCTGACTTTCGAAGAAGAATCAAGTGCCAAGCCTTGGTTTTATGATATCAAGCGCTACTTGGAGAAGAAAGAATACCCAGAAGGTGCTTTGAGTATGGATAAAAGAACACTAAGGAGATTGGCCTCAAATTTCTTTCTGAATGGGGAGGTGTTGTACAAGAGAAATCATGACATGATCCTGCTCCGATGTGTAGATGAACAGGAGGCCGAGCAAATTATAAAAGAGATACATGAAGGACTGTTTGGTACTCATATGAGTGGGCATACAATGGCAAAGAAAATCCTTAGAGCAGGATACTACTGGCTAACAATGGAGACTGATTGTCATTCTCATGTTCGAACATGCCACAAATGCCAAATCTATGCTGACAGGGTACACGTACCTCCTACTCCGTTGAACGTCTTGACTTCACCATGGCCTTTCTCCATGTGGGGAATAGACATGATCGGGATGATTGAACCAAAGGCTTCAAATGGGCATAGGTTTATACTCGTCGCCATAGATTACTTCACGAAATGGGTCGAGGCTGCCTCTTACACTAATGTTACCAAGCAAGTGGTTGCTCGCTTCCTGAAGAATAACATCATATGTAGATACGGAGTTCCTCACCGGATCATTACCGACAACGGGTCAAATCTCAATAACAAGACAATTGAAGAGTTATGTACCAGTTTCAAGATTGAGCATCATAATTCAACACCATACAGACCCAAGATGAATGGAGCTGTCGAAGCTGCAAACAAGAATATTAAGAAGATCATTCAGAAAATGGTGATCACGTATAAAGATTGGCATGAGATGTTGCCTTTCGCATTGCACGGTTACCGTACTTCAGTACGTACTTCGACAGGGGCAACCCCTTTTTCTTTGGTATATGGCATGGAAGCTGTCCTCCCATAGAGGTTGAAATTCCGTCGATGAGAGTTCTGATGGAAGCCAAATTAGATGAAGCTGAATGGGTCCGAACGAGGTTTGATGAGCTTAATCTTATTGAAGAAAAGCGTATGACGGCGCTATGTCATGGACAACTTTACCAGAGACGTATGAAGAAAGCTTTCGACAAGAAAGTACGTCCTCAGACTTACCAGGAAGGTGATTTGGTGCTCAAACGAATCACTACCATGCACAGAGAGCCTAGGGGCAAGTGGACGCCTAATTATGAAGGACCGTTTGTGGTGGTGAGAGCTTTCTATGGAGGTGCTTTGATTCTTGCAAGAATGGACGGTGAAGAGCTTTCTACTCCCGTGAATGCAGATGCCGTTAAAAGATATTATGCCTAAAAGATTGGAATAAAAGCCGCTAAGTCGAAAACCTGAAAAGGCGACTTAGGCAAAAATAGGCTATCCCGGTGGACTGAAAACCCGAAAGGGCGGTCCAGGCAAAAGTTAGGGATAAAAATAAAAAAAATTAGCCCGCTGAGTTGAAAACCCGAAAGGGCGGCTCAGGCAAAAAAGGGCGTCCCGGTGGATTGAAAACCCGAAAGGGCGATCCAGGCAAAAGTTAGGGACTAATTCCAAGGCAAATATTATGATCTGCACATTCATGTGATTATGGGGAACTATGAAAGAAAAGGATCCAGGCAATCGTCTTCCTACAAAGTTTAACTGATGAGATTTTCAGAGATATAGGGATCATAGCAATGTCGAGATTCAATGGAACTTCATTTATTGTCATTGTCATTGTATTTTTCTTGCACAGCAGTTACCTCATTAAGGAATTGCATCTGTATGTACATTTATACCCTTTTGCGGGTTTTGGCAATAAAAAGAGAAATTTCTCATCAAATTGTGCTCAATCGTTTTTACTTTATCTGTTTGTTTGCAAAATGTTTTATTAATGATAAACTCTGTTTTGAAATTTTGGTAAAATAATAAACAAATATTTGAAAAGTAGTACGATTATCTTTTTGGATGATAGAAGGAACGTGACAGTTCTCCCGTTAACTAATATCATTGTCAGTCCTGGTGATTGTTTCCGCACAGACAATATATCCCATTGATGAAAGTTAAACTACAGTCGAAACTTTACCAGGGGCACTCATGTCTCTCTCCTTGTTGCTCACAACTTTATTAAGGTCTCATGTACCAAATGTTGGAAAATCTGAAATCCTCCAAAACCTTTGAAAGTCCAATATTCATTGGCAACCACCAAAAGTCTTAAAGTCCACCATGTTGGCATCCTTCATAAAACCTAAAAGTCCAATTTCCTTGGCAACTACTAAAAGCTAAAGCCCAATTCTATTGGCACCCGCATGATTCACAAAAGTCCACTATGGTGGCGACTACCAGAAAGCCAAAAGCCCAACCATGTTTGGCACACACCTCCCAAAGCCCAATATCCTCGGCAATTATCAAATTTTATCTTCAGCATACGCAACCATTTGCATTGTCACAAGCATGGCATGCATAGCATTTTTGTCCAAAAACAAGAATGTCATCAAACACAATCATATTAATCATTAGCATATAACAAAGCATTTGCATTAGAATCATTTGTAATTGCATTTTCATAAGAATCATCGTGCATCATGCAATGTACGAGGTCATATCAGGATAGCATAACAGGATCCAGGACATGCATCCAGGATTTTCCTCTCAAAGTTGATGGTATTCTTCTGAAAGGAGCTGATATCCCGCATATGCTTATGAATTTTATTCCCCAGCAGAGTCGCCAGCTGTCGTACCTCGAAAAATACGATCCCTCGCAAACGCGGTCGCGGCTGGGCTGACTTGAGAGTCGCCACCTAATTTTATTTATTCCCGAAGAGGGAAATGGAAAGTATAGATAAAACCACCAAGAAAGGATAAAACAAGGTCATCGCAAACCATTGTCGGGGTTCGGAAGTCGGTTATGTAGGAGGAAGGTATTAACACTTCCTACATCCATCGTACTCGATGGGAACCATCTAGATTGTCACGCGCGAAGGGATGTCTATACTTATGATTACTTGTTGAACTAAAGGGTTTATTAATCCTAGGGGCTCGGCAAGGATTGAGATCCTCGTGCCTACGTATTCCCTTGTGCAATGGGAAAGTCAGAGCTTCGTAGTTCGGCCTGATATGGGTATTGGTTGTTGATTTTATTACCTTTCTTCGATGAAAGGATTTAAGAGTCCATTTGCACTAAAGACTATGGATAGTTTATCTCGCCCCAACAAGACGAGTGTCCTGCGTCGAAATAATCGGAGCGAGTAACGAAAGCTCGTTATCCCCCTTTCTATCGCTTAAGGCTCGTGGCGTGCAATTTTCCTCGTATTTATTGAAGTGTTTTGTTTCCTAAGACCGCTTGATGTTGGATCAAGGGTTTGGATCTAAGAAGTAACATTTCGTTTTTTTTGAAGTTTAAGGTAAATGCAAATGGAAGTTTTGTTTGTTGGTTTTGTTAGCGAGGCACAATGTGCTCGACTCGCAAAGTTGAGGAAATAGGCTAAAGACTAGCTATGGAAAACAAGCGCAATGCGTTGATTTATTAAGTTGGAAGAAGTTGCTGAAAGTGTAAGGTGCAAAGTTCGTGCAGATGGCGATCGAGGAACGATCGACTTACGTGTGTGTATGAAGTGAAGTGCATATGGATGTTTATTTGGCGTTGGACCAAAGATTTCGTTTATCTTTGAAATGACTAATCTTAATGTGCGTTCGTTTTTTTTACTTAGCAATTTATCGTCAAAAATGCGAAAAGTAATCACACAAATAAGCATTGTATCATGTCACAAGCAAATAGAAACCGAGCATACGCAAAACTCATATCACACACATAATCGAGCAAATGATAAAAATTAATTAATTAAATAGCCACATTTAGTTAGATTAACTATCAAATTAATTAATCTAATTGAACAAAAACTATTTGATTAATCCATGATTTTTTTTTTATATTTTTTTTAAGGAGAAACTGAATAATTAATTTAAACAAGGTTATTTAATTAAATTAATTAGAAAACTGATTAATTTGATTAAATAAAATTGTTTAGAACTTAATTAGCTTTTTTTATTTATTTATTTTGTCTTGCCTTTACAAAAATAAAACAAAAAAATATAATTAAGTTCTAAACAATTTTATTTAATCAAATTAATCAGTTTTCTAATTAATTTAATTAAATAACCTTGTTTAAATTAATTATTCAGTTTCTCCTTAAAAAAAAATATAAAAAAAAATCATGGATTAATCAAATAGTTTTTGTTCAATTAGATTAATTAATTTGATAGTTAATCTAATTAAATGTGGCTATTTAATTAATTAATTTTTCTCATTTGCTCGATTATGTGTGTGATATGAGTTTTGCGTATGCTCGATTTCTATTTGCTTGTGACATGATACAATGCTTATTTGTGTGATTACTTTTCGCATTTTTGACGATAAATTGCTAAGTAAAAAAAACGAACGCACATTAAGATTAGTCATTTCAAAGATAAACGAAATCTTTGGTCCAACGCCAAATAAACATCCATATGCACTTCACTTCATACACACACGTAAGTCGATCGTTCCTCGATCGCCATCTGCACGAACTTTGCACCTTACACTTTCAGCAACTTCTTCCAACTTAATAAATCAACGCATTGCGCTTGTTTTCCATAGCTAGTCTTTAGCCTATTTCCTCAACTTTGCGAGTCGAGCACATTGTGCCTCGCTAACAAAACCAACAAACAAAACTTCCATTTGCATTTACCTTAAACTTCAAAAAAACCGAAATGTTACTTCTTAGATCCAAACCCTTGATCCAACATCAAGCGGTCTTAGGAAACAAAACACTTCAATAAATACGAGGAAAATTGCACGCCACGAGCCTTAAGCGATAGAAAGGGGGATAACGAGCTTTCGTTACTCGCTCCGATTATTTCGACGCAGGACACTCGTCTTGTTGGGGCGAGATAAACTATCCATAGTCTTTAGTGCAAATGGACTCTTAAATCCTTTCATCGAAGAAAGGTAATAAAATCAACAACCAATACCCATATCAGGCCGAACTACGAAGCTCTGACTTTCCCATTGCACAAGGGAATACGTAGGCACGAGGATCTCAATCCTTGCCGAGCCCCTAGGATTAATAAACCCTTTAGTTCAACAAGTAATCATAAGTATAGACATCCCTTCGCGCGTGACAATCTAGATGGTTCCCATCGAGTACGATGGATGTAGGAGGTGCTAATACCTTCCTCCTACATAACCGACTTCCGAACCCCGACAATGGTTTGCGATGACCTTGTTTTATCCCTTCTTGGTGGTTTTATCTATATTTTCTATTTCCCTCTTCGGGAATAAATAAAATTAGGTGGCGACTCTCAATTCAGCCCAGCCGCGACCGCGTTCGCGAGGGATCGTATTTTTCGAGGTACGACATATGGCTGGGAGCTCCAGAATGAAACTCGCATCTAGCGTTTGAGTCATAACCTTCAGGAATTTGGCCTGGCTTCGGAGGTTGCAAGGTCCGGAGCTGAATCATTTGAAGAGTCAGGAGATTCTTCAACAGTTGGGAGTAAGACATTGGTGGAGCTTCAATATGTCTATCCTTCATCCTCTGAGAGTAGTACGGACGAGGGGGTCTTGGCTGATACCCCTGTGAGCGCTGCGGCTGTGGAGGCTGGACCTGTTGTTGAACGGGTGGAGTTGAAATAGTGATAGGGGCCACCTGCTGATAATATCCTCGATTAATCATCCCCCTCTGTGCGTATACTGCATATGTTTCTCCTTCCCTCCTTTTCACAAAGGGTTTCTTGATACCAGACACCAAAGCGCTTCCATTCTGAATTTTCCCCTGTTTGAGCCAGCTTTCAATTCTTTCTCCAGTCAGGATAATGTCCGAGAAACCACTTGAGGAACAACCAGCCAACCTTTCCATGAAATGCCCTGGGAGGGTATTCAGGAATAGGTCGACCATTTCTCTTTCCAATAAAGGTGGTTGCACTCGGGCGGCCACCTCACGCCACTGTAACACGGTGGGAGAACTGACTTTAAGTTATGTTGCGGATAGCAAGAGTCGCCACCGACTTTTATTTTATCCAAAGGAAAGGCATAAAAGAACAGGAAAGACCTTTTAAAAGATTTTTGGGTCCGGGGGGTAGGTTATGTAAAGGGAAGGTGTTAACACCCTTTACATCCATGGTTATCCATGGGCTCTTAGTTACTTAGCTCCCTTTTGAATTGTTTTTGAAAGTGTAGTGTGTGAATAGAAAATTTTTCATAATAGTTAATAATGATCCATGTACGGATGCGTAAAAACTTGTTTTTGAAAATTTGTTTGAAATTGTGAAGAGTTTGAAAAGTTTTTGAAGTGAGCAAGCAACTAGGAGGTACCTACCCTAAAGTTTAAGTCTTTCCTATTCTTTTATCCTTTGAATGGTAAGACTATCCCTATTATTAAGGAACAGGTAGTCATTACCTTGGATGTGAGGGACATGTGAGGGACATCTGTTTATGAAGGCAACTGTGGGGTGTATTAAGCATTTAGGAGGGACGATCATCATTATTCGAAGGGACTTGATTCGTAAAGGCAACCATGAGGGACTTGATGATTTTATAAGTGAAGGGACTTTGCTTTATACACCCCACTTGACCTTATGATTTAGGCAACTTGAGGGATAACCTTAGAAAGTGAGACGGCGATTAAAAATCGACTTACGTGTGTGAGTGTTTAATATTAATTATCTTATGATTAAGGTGATCTAAGTTAATTTTAAATATCATACATGTTTTGCACTCCCTAATTACTAACCATAGCAAAAATAATTAAATAAATTACAAAATTTACATCCAGGAGCATTTACATAATAATTATAATAATAAACAAATAGCAAAAATATAAATATAAAAGCAAAATAATAAATAATAAGAAAAAGTATAAATACTAAGCAAAATATAAATAAACAATAAATAAATAGGGGTTAGTAATAATAATGATAATAATAAAAAAAAAATAAGGTTAGTAAAAATATTAAATAAATAAAGTTAGTGAAAATAAAATAATGAAATAATAATAATTAGAAAAAATAGACAAGGTTAGAAAAAATAATAAGATAAAAATTTAAGATAATAATAAGCAAAAAATAAGAATATGGTTAGCAACAATAATTAATAGGAAAAATATTATAATAACATGATTAGAATAATAAACACAAAATTTGATTTTTATATATAAGCATTTATTTAGAAACATGGATAATTAAATAATTATATAAAAATTTTAAATATGATATAATTACAAATTTAAATCATTATCAAATTTAATTATTTTTAAACAAAAATTATAAAAGGTATCTACATATTATATAAAGAAAATAAATTTTAAATATCATGTTCATAAATAAAAATAATCATATTTGCAAAATTTACAAGAATCATATTAAATAAATAAATATACATAATAATTACATTAAGAATTAGAAAATAAAATTATTTAGAAAAAAAATAGAATTAAGTTTTGAAAATATTTTAGGGTTTGTTTATATACAAAATTATTTTAACTATATATATATATATATATATATATATATATATATATATATATATATATATATATATATATATATATATTATAATTACATAAAATAATAAAATAAATTTTCGAATTAAAAAAAAATAAAATAGAAAGTTTAGAACTTTTAGAGAAGAAGATATTATTTTAAATTTTGAATATATATATGATTTATTATATTTTTTTTTAATAAGAATATAAAACAAATAAACTAATTAATTAAAGAAAATAGAAAAAAGTGACAAAAATAAGAACTTACCTTGGCTGGGTTTGAACCCAGGTTTCTATGCTTGCCAGTACCAAAACCCTCCACTAGACCAACCATGCGTTGGTGATCATATAATGGTTCTGATTGTTTTTATGCACTGCCTTGCAACATCCAGAAAATAATGAAAAAATAAAAGGCCTGGGTTGGTGTTGAACCCAGGACCTCAAGGATACATACACGCGCGCCTTACCGCCTGGCTGGGAGAGCCTATCTGGCAATATGATGACCACATAACATAATATATTAAGCTTCTTCGTTACCTGAAAAAAATAGAAAAAACAATGTACGAAACCAAGGCTCGAACTCAGGTCACATTGACTATACACACAAGCCTCCTACCACTGGGCCACAAGTACGCGTGTGATAAACAAACAACAATAATACATAAAATATTTTCATCAATATTTGAATTTTTCAACGCGCGGGAAGAAGTCATCTTCTACCTCCTGAACTGCAAATTTTGCTGCGAAAATAACTGGAAGTTTACCTGCGAATTTTGCTACCTGTTTATCATTTGTTCAAACCTGCGAAATCCGAATACTCATGAAACAGCATCAATTCATGAAATTGGTTAGTGATTTACAATCCTCACAGTTCACACAACAATTCTATGATTCCAGAATTCATTTATATGCATTCAAACGATAAACCCTAATTGTGAGGTTATGAACCCTAACATGGCCGTTTGCGTTTTAGACACTCATTCTTCAATCCAATTGTCCAGAATCGTTCTAGGGATCAAGATAAACACATATCAGTCATCAAAAACAATTCATAATACATATATTAATGGATTCGAAAATTTGAATTTTAAGAGAAAGATGAGTTCGGGTAGTGTCATATGTGATGGTATTGATGCGTATGAGTGATGATATAGCTTCCCCAATGTCCAAAGAACATTTCTATGTTCTTACTTTACCTTCAAATCTCTTGTAGGAGTGAATCCGAATATGGCTTTTTGGATGAATTTTTGAGCAATGGAGCTTACCTTTGGGCTGCTGGAATCCGTGTCTTAGGGTTATGTTTATGCTAAGTACTTATATGTGAGTGAATTAGGTTAAGAAAACTCATTGGTTGTGTGGAGATTTGATCCAAAAAAGATTGAAAAAGATTGAACTTTGAATTTCAAATATTTGCTCATGAAAGCTTACTATCTTTGGATAAATCACATGATTTCTTTCTCTTTCACCTTCAATCATCAATTAAGACTTTCTAGAAGCATTATCTTCCTCCAAAAATAGATTTTCATATTTTATATTTATTTAAAATGACTTTTATGAATTAAATCAAAAATAAATAAAAATAAAATAATAAAAATTTTGAATTTTGGTCATTTGGGTCGTGCATGATGATATGATGTGGATTGGATCATAATTTGGCAAGCCCATTTGGAAGGAATTGGTTCTAGACCCCCATTTTCAATATAAACCATCACAAAATTTCCCAACCTTGCAAGGGAATATCTCCCTCAATTTTAAAGGTATGAGGGTTTTCTTGGACTTTTTGGAAAGCTTGAAGAGTCCTCTAAACAACCCCATTGGTTTCAGGTCCATATCATTTACCAATCTCAAGTTATGCCCTTTTGAAGTTGTTGACTTTTTGTTGACTTTTGAAATGACCTATAATGTCTTAGCTCATATCTTCCAAATGAAGCATTTTTGGGCTTAACTTGTGAGACACAAAGTTGTAGAGAATTCAATTTCCTTCAAAATGAGCTTTTAGTGGAGACTTGGTGATGAAGTATGTGAAAGTTATGGCTGGTCAAAGTTCAGTTGACTTTTACTGAGGAAACCCTAATTTAGAAACTCCTGATTATTGATGATCTGGAATCTCCTTGATGAATCATGATCAACCCTTGATCAAATGATGAATTTTACTTCATATACTTGATGTTGGCAAAAAATCATGAAGTTTGACTTTGGTTTGACCACAGTTGACCTCAGTTTGACTTTTTGACTGCATTGACTGATTTTGACTTATCTGATCATCTGACTGAGCAAACTATTGAGAAAAGTCTTGAAACTTGACATGGGGGTTCTTATACACATATAAGATGTTATGAAGCTCACTTAAGGTATTGGAAGTCCATTTAGCCTGATTAAAGTCAAAACCCTAGTTTTGGATGCACTGCTTAGGAGGTGCATTGTCTGAGGGGATTGCCAACTCTTTTGACCAATTGTGAACTTTGTGAACCTTGTGAACCATCATAAAATGTCTTGTGAACCTCATGGGAGGTATTGTGAATCTTCATAAAATGTCTTGTGAACCTCATGGGAGGTATTGTGAACCTTGTGAACCTTGTGAACCTCATAAAGTGACTTGTAGACTTCATGAACCTCATGAAAGGTTTTGTAAGCATTGTGAATCTTGTGAACCTTGTGAACATTCACAAAGTAACTTGTAGACTTCATGAACCTCATGAAAGGTCTTGAAAGCATTGGGAAACTTGTGAACCTTGTGAACCTTCATAAAGTGACTTGTAGACTTCATGAACCTCATGAAAGGTCTTGTAAACATTGGGAAACTTGTGAACCTTGTGAACCTTCCAGAAGTAACTTGTAGACTTCATGAATCTCAAGAAAGGTATTGAAAGCATTATGGAACTTGTGAACCTTGTGAACCTTCAAGAAGTAACTTGTGGACTTCATGAACTTCATGAAAGGTCTTGTAAATGTTATGGAACTTGTGAACCTTGTGAACCTTCAAGAAGTAACTTGTGGACTTCATGAACTTCATGAAAGGTCTTGTAAATGTTATGGAACTTGTGAACCTTGTGAACCTTCAAGAAGTAACTTGTGGACTTCATGAACTTCATGAAAGGTCTTGTAAATGTTGAGAAGCTTGTGAACCTTGTGAACCTTCTTAGTACACAAAGTCTTGTATTGTGAGGGCAAATTTTGGGGTGCAACAGCTGCCCCTGTTCAATTTTCTGAAACCTGAGGGGTTAGATTGGTACATTTGCCAATCGTGACCTGGAAGGTTGAAGGGGATTGAACACAAAAGCCCAAAAATTTGCACTCGCCAGTGCATGGAGTGATACAGATGGCTAGTTGAATATGATTGAGTGGGCTTAAAGATGCCACTAGGGGAAAGTTCTTCAGATATATTTCTTGGAAGATAAAGTAGTCCAAAATATGGAGGTATAATGAAAACTGTCAGGAGTCTGGAGCAGTCCTGAGGTATTGATGATATGCTTTCAGGAGACTGGAGTAATCCTGATGTAACAGCATGTCTTCAGGGGGGATGAGAAGTAATCTTGATATATGAGAAGCTATCAGGAGTCTGGAGCTGTCCTGAGGTAACAATATAATTTCCAGAGGGTAGAGCAATCTTGAGAGATTGATGATATGCTTTCAGGAGACTGGAGTAATCCTGATGTAACAGCATGTCTTCAGGAGGATAGAGCAATCAATAATGATAACCCTAAAGCAATCTTGAAGTAATAATATGATTTCAGGAGGATAGAGCAATCAATAGCTCTAAAGCAGTCTTGAAGTAATAATATGATTTCAGGAGGATAGAGCAATCAATAGCTCTAAAGCAGTCTTGAAGTAATAATATGATTTCAGGAGGATAGAGCAATCAATAGCTCTAAATCAGTCTTGAAGTAATAATATGATTTCAGGAGGATAGAGCAATCAATAGCTCTAAAGCAGTCTTGAAACAATGAGAAGTTGTCAGGAGGATGAAGCAACCCTGAGGTAATAGTATGATATGCTTTCAGGAGACTGGAGTAATCCTGATGTAACAGCATGTCTTCAGGAGGATAGAGCAATCTTGATGATCATTTGTTGGATAATTAACCTGAAAACAAGGTAGCATTCTGTATGATAGTGTTAGTTTATGCATTATGTACGCATGTATAATATGATGCACTTAGGTAATGTACTATGCACTTATGGTATGATGTAAATGATGTATGTATGATATGATACTACCGGAAGAGTCTGGATGTCTTCGTATAACAACTGCTGGCTTGGGAAAATAAATCCCGATTCATTGTTGAAGACTATATTATACATAACCTTCCATCTGCTGGGGATAACAGGGTATAGATAACCTCCCGTATGCTGGGGATAGTAAGGTATATATCACCTCCCGGATGCTGGGGATAATAAGGTATATATAACCTTCCGGATGCTGGGGGATAATAAGGTATATATAACCTTCGTCTTCGTTTGATGGTAGGGTAAATATAACTTCCCGTCTTCGTTCGTCGTTCCCTTATTGGAAAGTAAATTCCCGAATATCCGTATAAGGATAAAAGAGATGGATATAAATTCCAGGGGAGATAAGACTTTATGAAGATGGATTCGTCCTACTGAGAGTTTTGTAACTGTTTTGTGAAGAGGAACCGGTGAAACTTCGTTGAAATCCTTCCCTCGTTCGTCCTTAGTAAATACTATTACAGCATTTTTATGCATTTCTGGTAAACATCAATCATATTAAAAGCATACATGCATTTTTGGTAAACATTAATCATATTCAAAAGCATACATACACTCAAACACAATCAATGGACGTTTCGCTTATGTAAATAGGGTAAAAGTAAATCTGGATTCAAAAGATGGAATTTATTTATATCAAAAAGTGACCCATACACGGGTAAGTCTGTACAAGGAGACATAAACCCTAGTAAGAGGATTTTGTCATAAACTTTTTTTTTTTTTTTACAAAACAAAGAAAATCAGCTATGTGGGAAACAATCCTATTGAGTTTCAATTCTACTATTGCCATTATCTTCAAGTATCTCATCTTCTGCTGTTGAGACGAAAATGATTGGATTGAGCTTTATCTGTTCGAGCTTGAGTAAGTAGCACAACTGGTTGCAGTCTCATGGGTGATCCAAACGAGACATAGTCATACGCTTTAATCCCTAACTTTTGCATGGATTGCCCTTTCAGGTTTTCAATCCACCGGGATACCCTTTTTTGCCCAAATCGCCTTTTCAGGTTTTCGACTTGCCGGGTGTACATCTTTTTATATATATCCCTAATTTTTGCCCAAACCCTTTTGGTTTGCCGGGATGCCCTTATTTTTGCCTAGGCCTGTCAACCTAGCGGGTCTCTTTTTATGTGTAGTATTTTTTAACTATGTCTGCGTTTACAGGCTGTGGGAAATCTTCACCATCCATAGTAGTGAGTATCATAGCACCTCCTGAGAACACTGTCTTGACTACAAATGGTCCTTCGTATGTTGGAGTCCACCTGCCCCTAGGATCACCCTGTGGTAATATAATACGCTTGATTACCAAGTCACCAGCCTGATATACCTTTGGCTTAACCTTCTTGTTAAAAGCTTTGATCATTCGTTTCTGGTACATCTGGCCATGACAAACTGCTGCTAACCTCTTCTCATCAATCAAGTTTATCTGGTCAAGTCGAGTCTGAATCCACTCATCTTCATCCAAGCCTGCATCCTTCATAATTCTCAAGGAGGGAATCTGAACTTCAATGGGCAGAACTGCTTCCATACCATAGACTAAGGAGAATGGGGTTGCCCCTGTTGAAGTACGTATTGTGGTACGATAACCATGAAGAGCAAATGGTAACATTTCATGCCAATCCTTGTAAGTAACAGTCATCTTCTGTACAATCTTCTTAATGTTCTTATTAGCAGCTTCAACTGCCCCATTCATCTTCGGACGATACGGAGAAGAGTTGTGATGCTTAATCTTGAACTGCGTGCAGAGATCAGTAATCATAGTGTTGTTCAGATTAGAGCCATTGTCAGTGATAATCCTCTCAGGGATGCCGTACCTACATATGAGATTGTTCTTAATGAATCGAGCCACAACATTCTTGGTAACAGATGCAAATGAAGCTGCCTCTACCCACTTCGTGAAATAATCAATAGCAACCAGGATGAAACGATGCCCATTGGAAGCAGTAGGCTTGATCTCACCAATCATATCAATGCCCCACATGGCAAAGGGCCAAGGAGCAGTCAACACATTCAAGTTCTGGAGTGTTGATAGCAATCAGCTTCCATGGTAGACCAATAGTAACCTGCTCTCAAAATTTTCTTTGCCATAGTATGACCACTAGAATGAGTGCCAAAGGTCCCATCATGCATCTCTTCCATAATTTCTGTAGCTTCCTTCTTATCCACACAACGAAGCATAGTTGAATCATGATTGCGCTTATACAGAATGCCATTACTCAGAAAGAACTTAGCAGAAAACCTTCTCAGGAACTTCCTATCTTTGACAGATGCCCCTTCAGGGAATTCTTGAGCTTCAAGATATCTTTTCACTTCATAGAACCAAGGCTTCTCCTCTGCCCCTTCAGTGTCAATCTCATTGCAGTATGCAGGCTTCTCAAATCTATCAATGGTAATCTTGGGAGCTTCATCATCCCAACTGATCTCAAACATAGATGCCATGGTGGCCAATGCATCTGCCAACTGATTCTCTCTTCGTGGAATATGTCCAAAGGTAATCTCCTTGAAATGCGGGATCAAGGACAACACATGCTCTCGGTAAGGAATGAGATTATCATGCTTGGTGTCCCAATCTCCTTTGATCTGACTAACTACCAGGGCTGAATCTCCATACACATCAAGGAACTGAATCTTCATATCAATAGCAGCTTTAATACCCAGGATACATGCCTCATACTCAGCCATGTTATTGGTACAATGGAAACAAAGTCTGGCAGTAATCGGGGTATGACAACCTTCAGGGGAACTAATCACAACACCAACACTATTACCAAGTGCATTAGAGGCACCATCAAAAACCATAGTCCATCGGGATCCTTGTTCAGGTCCGTCATATTGTCCAGGTTCTTTGGTAATAAGCATAATGTCTTCATCAGGGAAATCAAAACTCATTGACTGGTAATCATCCACTGCTTGATGAGCCAAATGATCAGCAACAACACTTCCTTTAATGGCCTTCTGAGTAGTATACTGTATATCATATTCTGTCAAGATCATTTGCCATCTTGCAATTCTTCCGGAGAGAGCAGGTTTCTCAAATATATACTTGATTGGATCCATTTTCGAAATCAACAAGGTAGTATGGGTCAACATATACTGTCTTAGTCGGCGAGCGGCCCATGCCAAAGCGCAGCAAGTTTTCTCGAGCAGTGAGTATCTTGTTTCACAGTCGGTAAACTTTTTGCTAAGGTAGTATATTGCCTGCTCTTTTCGACCAGACTCGTCATGTTGCCCCAACACACACCCCATTGAGTTGTCTAACACTGTTAAGTACATAATCAAGGGTCTTCCATCAACTGGTGGCATTAAAATTGGTGGTTCTAGCAGGTATCTCTTGATTTCATCAAAGGCAGTCTGGCACTCGTCATTCCATTCCATCACCTGATCTTTCTTCAACAACTTGAAGATTGGCTCACAGATGGTAGTTAACTGGGAAATAAATCTTGCAATGTAGTTCAATCGTCCCAAGAAACCTCTAACCTCCTTCTCAGTACGGGGAGCTGGCATCTCTCGTATAGCTTTCACTTTTGCAGGATCCACTTCAATACCTTTTCCACTGACAATGAAACCCAGGAGCTTTCCAGATCTAACTCCAAAAGTACACTTGTTTGGATTCAATCTCAACTTGTATTTCTTCAACCTCTCAAACAACTTGTGCAGATGATCAAGATGTTGCTCTTCATTCTGAGATCTGGCTATCATATCATCCACATATACCTCTATCTCATGATGAATCATATCATGAAACAAAGCCACCATAGCACGCTGATATGTTGCCCCTGCATTCTTCAAACCAAATGGCATCACCTTATAGCAAAAGGTGCCCCACTGTGTCACAAATGTTGTCTTCTCCATATCTTCAGGTGCCATCTTGATTTGATTGTAACCAGAGAAACCATCCATAAAAGAGAATACCTTATGCTGAGCAGTGTTGTCTACCAGAATATCAATATGAGGAAGGGGAAAGTCATCTTTGGGGCTAGCCTTGTTCAAATCTCTGTAGTCTACACACATACGTACCTTACCATCTTTCTTTGGAACCGGTACCACATTTGCAACCCACTGAGGATAAGAAGTTACTGCCAAGAACCCTGCATTGAACTGTTTCATTACCTCTGCTTTGATCTTTTCTGACATTTCAGGACGCATACGACGAACCTTCTGCTTCTTTGGACGACAATCTTCTTTCACTGGTAACCGGTGAACCACAATGTCTGTATCCAACCCTGGCATATCTTCATAAGACCAAGCAAAGATCTCCACATAGTCACGTAACATCTGAATCAACCTGCTCTTGACACTGTCCTCTAAATCAGCCCCTACCTTGACCTCTTTTCTGTCTTCTTCAGTTCCCAGATTCACAACTTCGACTGGCTCTTCATGTGGCTGTATAGCTTTCTCTTCTTGTTGTAACAACCTAGCAAGCTCTACAGGTATTTCACAATCGTCCTCTTTTCCGTCTTCAGTTTGATAGATCGGATTCTCGAAATCATAATTGGCAATAGTAGAACTGTTATCAATAGGATCCAGAGTGGATGAGGATCTGCATTTTAGTGATGTGGGTGTGTGTAAGAACACATAGCTGATAAAACGAAAATAAAAGAAAAGAAAGACAAGGAACACAATATTTATGAAAACGAAACGTCCACTGATTTTATTGAATGAAGTATGCAAATGAAATGACAACCCGTAACAAGCACACCATTGTGCCCCGGGTAAGGCACATGGCTTGAAAGTTCAATTGTTCAGAAATTACAAACTTAAAACATAACACAGTAATAGTATTTACTCCTGACTATAGGAGATAGGGATAACATCTTCAGCTTTCCAATTATTGAGTCCAGCACCCACAGTAGGAAAAATCCATGCATCCAAGTTGTAGTCTTCATCTTGATCTCCCACAGCATTAATCTGGTCCTTCACAACCCCTTGACTAGTAATACGGGCAGCACGAGCACGACGAACAGCCTTCTGGGACTCTGCAGTGAAACCCAAACCAAACTTGTCAGACTTGTATGGAATATCAGGAAGCTGACCCCAAATAGTACAACCACCTTCATCCACCACAGCTCTAGCATCATTGAGGGAAGCCATTGCCATTGTTGGAGGTTTTCTGGTGACCATAGGAACTTTCTTCACAACAGGAGGAGTTACATAATCATTAACAACCCAAGGAACCACTTCAAATGTCTGACACGGAGTCTCAATGTATTCACCTTCCATTTCCAGATACTTGAAAGTATTTACATGGCTGACAAAGTATTCTTCTTCTCCATAGACAGTAACAACCTTTCCATTCACCGGATATCTCAACTTTTGGTGCAATGTAGAGGTCACAACACCTGCCCCATGGATCCAGGGACGACCAAGCAGACAAGAGTATGAAGGACGAATATCCATCACATAAAATGTAGCAGTAAACACCTGGGAGCCAACTTTGATAGGAAGATCAATTTCTCCATGTACTACTCTTCTAGAACCATCAAAAGCCTTTACCACAATATTACTGGGTTTCAGCACAGCATCTTCAGGACTCAGCTTATTCAGGACTTCCTTGGGCAACACATTCAAAGAGGAACCATTGTCTATCAGTACATGTGACAGGGTAGTGCCCCTGCATTCAATTGAAATATGCAAGGCCCTGTTATGATCCCTCTTGGCAGGGGTCAAATCAGCATCAGAGAATCCTAACCCATTATCATAGGTCAAGTGGGCAACACAGTTCTCAAATTGGTCAACAGAAATTGCACTGGGTACATGAGCAGTCTTCAGAAACTTGATCAAGGACTTGGCATGAGCTTCAGAACACAGCAACAAGGACAACATAGAAATCTTTGAGGGAGTATGCCCCAATTGATCAACAATGTCATAATCACTCTTGCGAATGATTTTCAATACTTCTTCCATCTGCTTAGAGAGATCATCAGCAGCTGGCACGTCAGTAGATACAGGCTCAATAATAGGACCTTTGCCCCGAGCATCAGTGGTGGAGGTAGCAGCAGGAGTAACTGCATTCTTGGAAGTAATTGGAGGAGAGAAGACTCTTCCACTACGTGTGATCTTACTAGATCCAGCAATATTGTCAACATCAACAGGCACATCAGCTACAGGCTCTTGCTTAACACCATGGATGTAAACATCAGACCCATAGTGCCAAGGCACAGCTTTGTCAGACGTATACGGGATAGGACCAGGAGTAGTAATGACCACAGGAGCTACTCTGGCTTCAGCAACAACTTTCACAGGACCTTCAGCAGTAATTTTGATTGGACCCTGATGAGTGATTTTAATGGGACCCTTTGAAGTGATTCTTATTGGTGCTTTGTCAACCATGTCAACCTCTTCAATCTTCCTACCCTGAGTCAGATGATCCACCATACTTTCTACAGACGACGGAGTCCTCTCAAACACTATAGTATACTTATCCATGAGACGCTGAATTCCATCTCTCAATATGAAGCAACTATCCGGCTTATAAGTACAACACAAACAATCTTCACGACAACCTGGAAAGATCCCAGCTTGTACTAACCTCTTTTTGATAACAGACAGTGGTGTGGTCAATTCCATAACTGAATAAACATGTAGATCTTCTTCAATGGCATTGACCGTCTTCTCGTGATTTAGCATTGGAGCAGTAATCACATTGGGAGTACCCGGAGGATCAAACTCAATTTCTCCAGCATCAATCATATCCTGAATTTTATTCTTCAAGACCCAGCAATTATTAGTATCATGTCCCTGACAGTTTGAATGGTATGCACACCGTGCATTGGGATTGTACCTGGGAGAGGTAACATTGGGATTCTGAGGAGCCTCTTTCAAAGTAATAAGTTCAGCCTTCAACAAATGTTGCAATGCCTGAGCCATTGACATGTTGATCTTCGTGAACTGTCTTCTAGCCCTCTGTTGGTTGCCCTGTGGTTGCTCTGTTGGTGCAGGAGTTGGATTTGAAATATGAACTGCACTAACAGACTGATGCCTTCTGTTACGATCAGGCTGACCATAAACAGCATTGGATTCCTTCTTCCCAGTGGGAGGCTTCTTTGCAGCACCTGATGAGGAAGCACCCACTTGGATCTTACCATTCTTTATACCATTCTCTACTCGCTCTCCTGTCATGATCAACTCAGTGAAGCCAGATGATGAGCTTCCAATGAGATGACTGTAGAACGGACCATTCAGTGTACACATGAACATATCAACCAATTCCCTATCAGTCAAAGGGGGTTGAACTCTTCCATCTAAATCTCTCCACTTCTGAGCATACTCTTTGAAACTTTCTTTGGCACCCATAGACATGCTCTGAAGCTGCATGCGAGTGGGGGCTAAATCAGCATTGTATTGGTACTGCTTATAGAAAGCTTCAACAAGATCATTCCAGTCTCTGATGTTGACACTTTCCAACTGATAATACCACTCCAGCTGAGCTCCAGATAAACTCTCTTGAAAGAAATGGATCCACAATTTCTTATCAGCAGTGTGGGGTTGAATTCTTCTAACATAAGACCTCAGATGCAGTTTGGGACAAGAGACCCCATCATAGACAACAGAAGTAGGAACCTTGAACCCAATGGGTATGACTACCCCAGATATCAAACTCAAATCCTCAAAATCCAGCCCAGATGATTTCTGCAACTCCATAGCATCCATCCTATCCACCAGCATCTTGAATTTGTCTTCATTAGGCTCATGGTAGTAGTTAGCCTCATAATCAGAGTCCCCCATTGAATGGTGGAGACTGCCTACCTCTTACTCAGATTCTTCAGATTCACAGTCTTCAGCTGGTTCCTTGGTCTTGGCAAGACCTTTGAACCTTCTTCCCATGTTGATCAACCCAGCAGACCTTCTAGTCTTCTTAGTCTTCTTGGCCAGCAGTGCCTTCAATTCATCCTGCCCCTTGGACAGATTCAAGATCAGCTCTTGGAACTGTGCATTTTGTGCCTGAAGATCCTTAACTGATTGTTCAAGAGCTATTGCTGAAATAAACAGCGAGAAGATGAGAAACCTGTGCACAATTATAAACCTGTGATGCAATGAAATGATATGGTAATGCATATGCAATGTTTTCAAGGACCGCAGGATTTAAATTTGCTTAGACAAACACGAAAGTAAACTTTTATTAGTAATAACTTGTTTTGCCTTTTAGGCATACAGAAATGAAATGAAATAAAATAAGTACAAAAGATGGGGTTTTAAGTCTCCCATGGACGTTTCCTCTTTATGTTGAGGTATGAATTGAGGTTTCGTTCCTCATGAAGTTGCTTTGTTAGCTCTAGGATTCTTGCTTGGCTTGCTTTGTAATGATCCTCGAAAGTATCCCTTTGCTCCTTCAGTTGGATCCATGATCTCTGCAAGTCTTCCTTATCAGTAGGCATGTCTGGGTGAAGGATGGTATAAGCTGTGTCTCCTTCAGCAACAGGTTCCATGGTAACTGGTAGGACGGCAGGATATGGCATCATGAGTGTCTGAGCACGAGATCGTACCCATCTGAGATAAGCCTCCATAGGAATAGTGTACTTAGGCTCCAGTGTCTTGCTGTCGATCCTGTTTACTTTTCCCCAAGCTCGTATGAATCTCTGACGGTAACCCTGAAGATCGTTGTCATAATCAAACACAATGCCCTGAATCAACATGTCATGTGGGCCATCGCTCCGAGCGTAACCAAACTGTCGTAAAGCTAGAGAGGGGTTGTAGGTGATGCCTCCTCTTATGCCTAGTAGTGGCACATTAGGAAACTCCCCACAACGGTCGATGATGGTGACATTCTCCATAGATCTGGAGCACCAATGGATGTCTGAGTGAGAAAGTGACATGATCCTCTTGGACCATCTGAACCCTTGCTCATTCTTCATTACTGAGCGAGGAAGGTGAGAAATAAACCACCTAGAAAGTAAAGGTATGCAGCACATCAAAGTTCCTCTTGCCCTTGTAGTACGGGTGTGAAGAGAATGTAGGATATCTCCAAGCAATGTAGGCACTGGATTGTGACTCAGGAAAATGTTGATGGCATGAACATCTATGAACTGATCTGGATTGGGGAACAATACTAAGCCATATATTAGCAAGGCTAAGATCTCCTCAAAAGCATCATAACTCATGGCCTTCAAGAACAACTGAGCCTTCTCTATCAACACCTTGGCAAGAATACCCTTGACTCCGCTTCTCGTCTCTAGAACAATGTCAGACTTCTTCAGATGTAGAGCTGCAGCAATAACTTCTGGTTTAAGTTCCTTCTCCAAGCCTGTGAATGGTTTCTGATCAAGAACAGGTATGCTCAGAAGTTTAGAGAACTCTTCCATTGTAGGAACCAACTGGTAGTCAGGGAATGTAAAGCAATGATGTTTAGGGTCAAAGAACTGAAACAGGACACTCATCATGTCTTCATTGAACCCTGAAGTGACTAGATCCAATAGGTGACCATGTCTCTTGATGAACTGGGAATGATCAGACACTTGAGAAACCAACTCTTTAAGCTTGGGAGGTATCCCCACAAAGTTGATCCTGATGGTGTTTCTACGAGCAGAAGCCATGACCTGCAACAAAGAACAAAGATAAATCCTTTGGTCCTTGAAAGGGTTAGGGAAAATGCTATGCTTATGATGCATGATGATGTCATGATGTTATGTTCAATCACAAACATGTGGCACACACAAACAAGTCACACAATAGCCCTAGGTTTGAAGGCTTGCATGAGGTTTAAAGGTAAGTACCCTCCCCTGAAGTTAGATGGTTCATCCTGTCCTACAAAAGTAACCAGGTTCTAAGGGATCTCAATATCATTGATCCTTCACAAGGGTGGTTGTTCAGAAGGCAACTTACTTGCCAACCAAAACCTTCCAAGTTTAGAATCTCAATGAGCGTAGTCTCGAGTGTCAACCAACTTCAGTCTGCACCGAAGCCGGTTACCTCACTACCTTCTAAAGGCCAAGATGAGTTAACTAGGGTTCTAAAAGTTAGTTAGTGCATTGACAACATATGGCAGCCTCATATTATCCTCAACTTGACTTAAGGAACATAAGCACCAACCAAGAAGTCGCACTAACTATGGCCACCAGATCAACCATATCGGTATACGCCGTACAGTTTCCTTGGTCTATTGCCATTTACCTAAGGTACACTAGATCCGGGTTAGGATCTTTCACACATAAGAGCCCAACAAGTAATATAAAGCAAACAAGGCAAACAATTTAAGTGATCTAATTCCTAAGGGTACCCCTCTTAAATTTAATATCCCCAGCAGAGTCGCCAGTTCTGTAACACGGTGGGAGAACTGACTTTAAGTTATGTTGCGGATAGCAAGAGTCGCCACCGACTTTTATTTTATCCAAAGGAAAGGCATAAAAGAACAGGAAAGACCTTTTAAAAGATTTTTGGGTCCGGGGGGTAGGTTATGTAAAGGGAAGGTGTTAGCACCCTTTACATCCATGGTTATCCATGGGCTCTTAGTTACTTAGCTCCCTTTTGAATTGTTTTTGAAAGTGTAGTGTGTGAATAGAAAATTTTCATAATAGTTAATAATGATCCATGTACGGATGCGTAAAAACTTGTTTTTGAAAATTTGTTTGAAATTGTGAAGAGTTTGAAAAGTTTTTGAAGTGAGCAAGCAACTAGGAGGTACCTACCCTAAAGTTTAAGTCTTTCCTATTCTTTTATCCTTTGAATGGTAAGACTATCCCTATTATTAAGGAACAGGTAGTCATTACCTTGGATGTGAGGGACATGTGAGGGACATCTGTTTATGAAGGCAACTGTGGGGTGTATTAAGCATTTAGGAGGGACGATCATCATTATTCGAAGGGACTTGATTCGTAAAGGCAACCATGAGGGACTTGATGATTTTATAAGTGAAGGGACTTTGCTTTATACACCCCACTTGACCTTATGATTTAGGCAACTTGAGGGATAACCTTAGAAAGTGAGACGGCGATTAAAAATCGACTTACGTGTGTGAGTGTTTAATATTAATTATCTTATGATTAAGGTGATCTAAGTTAATTTTAAATATCATACATGTTTTGCACTCCCTAATTACTAACCATAGCAAAAATAATTAAATAAATTACAAAATTTACATCCAGGAGCATTTACATAATAATTATAATAATAAACAAATAGCAAAAATATAAATATAAAAGCAAAATAATAAATAATAAGCAAAAGTATAAATACTAAGCAAAATATAAATAAACAATAAATAAATAGGGGTTAGTAATAATAATGATAATAAAAAAAAAATAAGGTTAGTAAAAATATTAAATAAATAAAGTTAGTGAAAATAAAATAATGAAATAATAATAATTAGAAAAAATAGACAAGGTTAGAAAAAATAATAAGATAAAAATTTAAGATAATAATAAGCAAAAAATAAGAATATGGTTAGCAACAATAATTAATAGGAAAAATATTATAATAACATGATTAGAATAATAAACACAAAATTTGATTTTTATATATAAGCATTTATTTAGAAACATGGATAATTAAATAATTATATAAAAATTTTAAATATGATATAATTACAAATTTAAATCATTATCAAATTTAATTATTTTTAAACAAAAATTATAAAAGGTATCTACATATTATATAAAGAAAATAAATTTTAAATATCATGTTCATAAATAAAAATAATCATATTTGCAAAATTTACAAGAATCATATTAAATAAATAAATATACATAATAATTACATTAAGAATTAGAAAATAAAATTATTTAGAAAAAAAATAGAATTAAGTTTTGAAAATATTTTAGGGTTTGTTTATATACAAAATTATTTTAACTAATATATATATATATATATATATATATATATATATATATATATTATAATTACATAAAATAATAAAATAAATTTTCGAATTAAAAAAAAAAAAAAAAGAAAGTTTAGAACTTTTAGAGAAGAAGATATTATTTTAAATTTTGAATATATATATGATTTATTATATTTTTTTTTAATAAGAATATAAAACAAATAAACTAATTAATTAAAGAAAATAGAAAAAAGTGACAAAAATAAGAACTTACCTTGGCTGGGTTTGAACCCAGGTTTCTATGCTTGCCAGTACCAAAACCCTCCACTAGACCAACCATGCGTTGGTGATCATATAATGGTTCTGATTGTTTTTATGCACTGCCTTGCAACATCCAGAAAATAATGAAAAAATAAAAGGCCTGGGTTGGTGTTGAACCCAGGACCTCAAGGATACATACACGCGCGCCTTACCGCCTGGCTGGGAGAGCCTATCTGGCAATATGATGACCACATAACATAATATATTAAGCTTCTTCGTTACCTGAAAAAAATAGAAAAAACAATGTACGAAACCAAGGCTCGAACTCAGGTCACATTGACTATACACACAAGCCTCCTACCACTGGGCCACAAGTACGCGTGTGATAAACAAACAACAATAATACATAAAATATTTTCATCAATATTTGAATTTTTCAACGCGCGGGAAGAAGTCATCTTCTACCTCCTGAACTGCAAATTTTGCTGCGAAAATAACTGGAAGTTTACCTGCGAATTTTGCTACCTGTTTATCATTTGTTCAAACCTGCGAAATCCGAATACTCATGAAACAACATCAATTCATGAAATTGGTTAGTGATTTACAATCCTCACAGTTCACACAACAATTCTATGATTCCAGAATTCATTTATATGCATTCAAACGATAAACCCTAATTGTGAGGTTATGAACCCTAACATGGCCGTTTGCGTTTTAGACACTCATTCTTCAATCCAATTGTCCAGAATCGTTCTAGGGATCAAGATAAACACATATCAGTCATCAAAAACAATTCATAATACATATATTAATGGATTCGAAAATTTGAATTTTAAGAGAAAGATGAGTTCGGGTAGTGTCATATGTGATGGTATTGATGCGTATGAGTGATGATATAGCTTCCCCAATGTCCAAAGAACATTTCTATGTTCTTACTTTACCTTCAAATCTCTTGTAGGAGTGAATCCGAATATGGCTTTTTGGATGAATTTTTGAGCAATGGAGCTTACCTTTGGGCTGCTGGAATCCGTGTCTTAGGGTTATGTTTATGCTAAGTACTTATATGTGAGTGAATTAGGTTAAGAAAACTCATTGGTTGTGTGGAGATTTGATCCAAAAAAGATTGAAAAAGATTGAACTTTGAATTTCAAATATTTGCTCATGAAAGCTTACTATCTTTGGATAAATCACATGATTTCTTTCTCTTTCACCTTCAATCATCAATTAAGACTTTCTAGAAGCATTATCTTCCTCCAAAAATAGATTTTCATATTTTATATTTATTTAAAATGACTTTTATGAATTAAATCAAAAATAAATAAAAATAAAATAATAAAAATTCTGAATTTTGGTCATTTGGGTCGTGCATGATGATATGATGTGGATTGGATCATAATTTGGCAAGCCCATTTGGAAGGAATTGGTTCTAGACCCCCATTTTCAATATAAACCATCACAAAATTTCCCAACCTTGCAAGGGCATATCTCCCTCAATTTTAAAGGTATGAGGGTGTTCTTGGACTTTTTGGAAAGCTTGAAGAGTCCTATAAACAACCCCATTGGTTTCAGGTCCATATCATTTACCAATCTCAAGTTATGCCCTTTTGAAGTTGTTGACTTTTTGTTGACTTTTGAAATGACCTATAATGTCTTAGCTCATATCTTCCAAATGAAGCATTTTTGGGCTTAACTTGTGAGACACAAAGTTGTAGAGAATTCAATTTCCTTAAAAATGAGCTTTGAGTGGAGACTTGGTGATGAAGTATGTGAAAGTTATGGCTGGTCAAAGTTCAGTTGACTTTTACTGAGGAAACCCTAATTTAGAAACTCCTGATTATTGATGATCTGGAATCTCCTTGATGAATCATGATCAACCCTTGATCAAATGATGAATTTTACTTCATATACTTGATGTTGGCAAAAAATCATGAAGTTTGACTTTGGTTTGACCACAGTTGACCTCAGTTTGACTTTTTGACTGCATTGACTGATTTTGACTTATCTGATCATCTGACTGAGCAAACTATTGAGAAAAGTCTTGAAACTTGACATGGGGGTTCTTATACACATATAAGATGTTATGAAGCTCACTTGAGGTATTGGAAGTCCATTTAGCCTGATTAAAGTCAAAACCCTAGTTTTGGATGCACTGCTTAGGAGGTGCATTGTCTGAGGGGATTGCCAACTCTTTTGACCAATTGTGAACTTTGTGAACCTTGTGAACCATCATAAAATGTCTTGTGAACCTCATGGGAGGTATTGTGAATCTTCATAAAATGTCTTGTGAACCTCATGGGAGGTATTGTGAACCTTGTGAACCTTGTGAACCTCATAAAGTGACTTGTAGACTTCATGAACCTCATGAAAGGTTTTGTAAGCATTGTGAATCTTGTGAACCTTGTGAACCTTCACAAAGTAACTTGTAGACTTCATGAACCTCATGAAAGGTCTTGAAAGCATTGGGAAACTTGTGAACCTTGTGAACCTTCATAAAGTGACTTGTAGACTTCATGAACCTCATGAAAGGTCTTGTAAACATTGGGAAACTTGTGAACCTTGTGAACCTTCCAGAAGTAACTTGTAGACTTCATGAATCTCAAGAAAGGTATTGAAAGCATTATGGAACTTGTGAACCTTGTGAACCTTCAAGAAGTAACTTGTGGACTTCATGAACTTCATGAAAGGTCTTGTAAATGTTATGGAACTTGTGAACCTTGTGAACCTTCAAGAAGTAACTTGTGGACTTCATGAACTTCATGAAAGGTCTTGTAAATGTTATGGAACTTGTGAACCTTGTGAACCTTCAAGAAGTAACTTGTGGACTTCATGAACTTCATGAAAGGTCTTGTAAATGTTGAGAAGCTTGTGAACCTTGTGAACCTTCTTAGCACACAAAGTCTTGTATTGTGAGGGCAAATTTTGGGGTGCAACAGCCACCTATGTGCATAGTCTTTGAAGCTCTCCGAGCTCCTCTGTGTCAAACTTTGAAGCTGAGTACGGCTAGGTGCCATGTCAATGTTGTACTGATATTGTCTGAGGAAGGCCTCTCCCAAATCCTTCCAGCTTTTAATTGAGCTCCTCTCCAGCTTCATGTACCACTCCAAGGACCCTCCTGAGAGGCTATCCTGGAAATAGTACATCCATAGCTTCTCGTCTCGCGTGTGGGCCGCAATCTTCCTGTAGAAGGCCTGTAGGTGAGTTTTCGGGCAAGAGCTGCCATTGTATTTATCAAATGCTGGTGGTCTGAACTTGTGTGGAATGACCACCCCAGGTACTAAACCCATGTCTGACACGTCAATTCCCAAAGTGTCTTTGCACTCTAAGGCCTTGACCTTCTCTGCAAGCACCAAGAAGTCATTGAGATTTCCATCACCGCCGAAACCCATATCGTTATTGAAGTACTGGAATTGGTCTTCCTGCCTGTCGTGCACAGGAACATACGTAGCCATAGCTGGATCTGGAACATGAGGTCCACCTGAGCCGTTGTTAGTGTTGGGAGGACCCCCTAGTCCGCCGGAAGTGGTTGCCTGGGCATTAGTGTTAGGAGGAGTTAACCCTTGAATTGCATTTCTCAGCTCCTGCTGCCCCTGGGCCATCCCCTGCATCAGAGTCATAAATTCTGCCATCTTGGTACGGACTTCATTGAGTTCTGTCTGCATGGCGTCCATTGCTGTTCTTTGATTACTGCGGGTCGCGTACCGATGAGGTATATCTTGTCGAAGGTATCGGGTCTTGGCGGCCCTCGCAATCTTTGCCTGTTGAACACAGATAAATTAAACATCCCATAGAAAAACCTGCAAAGACAAAGACAAAATGCAAATGATGTGTATGCAATGCAATGTGTTCCTTTTATTCCCGAGTATTTTACTGTGTCCGGTCCTGGCATTAAGAAGATAAGAATTGGGAAGAAGACCCAAGTAATATTCAGACATAATGACGACTGTGAAGAATTGGTGCTCATTACCCCGTGTCGGTGCAAATAACGAATAAGAAATCCGGAACAAATCAATCATATAAACTGGGGTTTGAAAATACAACGTCCCTGAAGGGTACCAATCAAAATAACAACAAAAGTACATCACATATAAGGAATCCCACAACAAGCCTGTGGGTAATCCAAGTACAACAACATGAAATTAAACCCTAGGGAACTCTATATCTTTCAATCTCTAGCTAAGGCGTTGGACGCTCTGGAACAGCTGAACCACATCTGGATGACCGGGCTCCTGGATGAGCTTCTGAATGAGGAGGTCCCTCGTATCAGAAGAAGCGTGTAACTCCTCGATCTGCTGTAGAAATGCTGCTTCATTCTCCTTGCTTTGACCCGACTCGGCCTTCGACCTTTTCACACCAGCTTTCAACTTCAAGTCCTCAATCTCCTTTTGAGCTTCCTTCAGTGCCTGCTGGCTTTCTGCTACGCGCCGGATACGATCCTCCTCTTGATAATAAGCCTTCCTGAGGAGTTCTTTTTGCCCATCTAAAGAATCCTGAAGGCTTTTGATTTCCTGCTTGTGCTTGGCGTCTAACTCCTTTTGTTTCTTCAGATTTTCGTCCCATTTCTCCTGCCATAACGTAACAGCTTCATTGGCTTCACTAAGATCTTTCTTATCTCTTCGACGTTGGGCAGTCTTGTGAGTCTCAGCTAAACCTTTCTTTCGGAAGTAGAGCTCTCTATCTTCAAAGTCCTTCTGCTTGAGATGGACTATTTCCTCAGCTTGCACAGCTCTATCTTCTAATCGACGGTTCTGGATCATCAGCTTCTGACAAGAATTAAGAGCTTCTTGATTTTCAACCCTAAGTTGCTTAACCAAAGCTTCTAACTTCTGATATTCCTCCAAAGGTACCGTAGCAGGTGGTGGAGTTGGCACAGAAAAAGGAACTAGAGCCGCTTGAACCTCCTTCTTTATCCAGGCTTCAAATTCAGGAAACATTTGATTGTTGCTCTTGCCCAAACACGCTATACCTTTCCTCCTGATCATCTTCCAGGACCCTGCAGCTTTTTGGACCAAAGGAAGATTGTCTTTTACCGGAAAATAGAAGGTTTGGAATAATTCAGACTCATCAGGAACCTCCTTGAGCGCATACCCTAACTGTCTTCTTAAGAGGATGGGATTGTAGTTAATACATCCTGATACTCCTAACAAAGGCACATTAGGATAATTACCACAACTGGTAATGAAATTCCTTCCTTTCAACCTCAAAGTAAACCACCTGATATTTCCAGCAGACAAAGTACTCAGCTTCTGAGCCCAAGTAGAATTAGGATCTGTAAAACTCTCAGTAGTAGGCAAGTGTCTCATAACCCATTTGTAGAATAAAGGAGCACAACATCTAACAAGACCTCCTCGCTTCTTCTCATTCTTGTAATGCACAGAATAATACAAATCACCTAAGAGGGTGGGCACCAGATTCTTCAACACAAACAAATGAATGGCATTCATGTCCACAAATTTGTCCATATCGGCAAATAAAACTATCCCATACACAGATAACGCCAAGATGGCACAAACTGAATCCCACTGCTTCTCCACGACACGTTCTTCAGCTCTCTTGACCAGAAACTCTAAGGGAAAACCAAGTACTCCTGCTTTGGTGGAAACCAGATTAGAAGACACCTCTGATGGGCTCAAATAAAGAGCCTTAGCAATATCATCGTGAGTTGGTCTTGTCATCTCCGAGTTAAAAGGAAGCTGATCCTTGATTGAAACTCCCATAATCTCAGCATATTCTTCCAACAAAGGACCCAACTGAAAGTCATGAAATGTGAAACACCTAAGTCGAGGATCATAATACTGCAACAAAGTGTGAATGGCACTCCTCTGAGAACTATCCAAGTTGAATACCAGATCCAGAATATCACCATACTTTTCCTTGAAGTAGCTCAAATGACCCGGGGTAATTAGAGACACCAATTGGTTGATCAGGTCCATCTTAGTATCGAAGAATTTGTAGTGCACAGTTCTCTTTTTGACGTCTTCCATTCTGAAGCAATAATATGGCCAGGAACCGGGAATAAATGTAGACCCTGAGAATAAAAGAAACACAAATGATTAATGATGATATGATGTTTATGCAAGACAAGGCATGTGATCAGTGAAGTGTCTGTGATGTGCCAATCATATAATCAGGTGTCGGTGCCAGGTCTCAAAATCCAGATATCACAATAATCATCCCTCTGATCCGGGATCCATAACTTAAGAACAGAAATCCAGATCACAAAACTGAACCAAAGGCAAAGTGGGTATGCTGAAGGCATCAGGGTTCCTGCAAACCTGTAAACCCCTCCCAAATCTCACGGGTGTGCTACTACGGGTCAACATCACGGACTCTCAAAGCCGAATAGCAATAATACTTTCACCATTTCCGAGAAATGGCTCATGACCAAATCAGGGAATCGGTTTGGCATTATGTACTACTCAGGGAGGCCTCAGCTGAATTCCGGAAAAACAAGCATCCCTCACAAGTCTCCAGCTTCAAGCACTGAATCGAGAAACAATAGTACATTCATCCCGAAGGGTACAATACTATCGTCATACGAACAGTTTTGCTTTAACTGAATTCCTGTGAAAGAACCAGGCCATCCTATGCGAGTTCCCAATGGGCCCTCGGATGCGAGTGGGTTTGCCAACAAATGTGGTCTGCCACTGTCATCACTGGAGAGGGTTGTTTCCATTAAGGTTCTCAATGATCGGTCCCCAGCTGCACATAACCATTAAGGTTGTACCCTGAAGTGGGGAAGAACCCCCACACAGAATAGTCCCAAGACAGTCGCAACCTGGGTGTGGAACACATCACCACTCATCATGTAACCATGCGAGCACAACGTGTCCACGCTAATCCTATGGTGCACTCAAGCCGGGTATTTGGCTTATCTCGCAGTAACTCCCAACCCACAGAAAAAATGAAAACCAGCACAGCCAGACAGTCCAGTATAATATGATGCATGGAAAATGAAATACTGAAAGCGGTAAATGAATGCGATAAAGTAAAGCTGTAAAGTAAAACTGTAAATAAAAACAGTAAAGCTAAATTAAAGCACACAACAACAAACAGATAAACACCCAAAGAAGCAAAACCAAACAGGCGCTAGGATTGACTCTACAAGGGAAACCGGAAGAATCAGGTTCGGTTCCCCAGCAGAGTCGCCAGCTGTCGCTCCCGGGATTTTCATCCTAGTACAAACGCGAAAGTGGCGCGGAAAGGTAGAGTCGCCAGCCAGACATTTTTATCCCGAATGAATGGGAAAGGTAATGTTGCACAAACCTGAGGAAGAAGGAAAGGACAAGGCCTTGCGAACCAAAGATCTGAGTTCGGGAGTCGGTTACAAACTGGGAAGGTATTAGCACCCCAGATCGTCCGTCGTACCCGACGGGATCCACGCTTGCTTGTTTGTTTCAAAGGGTGAGAAAATAACTGCTGCTGAATAAAACCGCTAACTGGAATGGAAGTGAAAATGGAAAGGAATAAGAATGAGAATAAAAGGGGGAAATGTAGGGAAAATAAAGAATGTGCTCGAACGGGCCCTACCCCGCTGCCTACGTACCTCATCGGGATAATGAGGATCAGAGTCGACATAGTTCGCCTAACCTAGGCGGGAACTGTTTGTTTGTGTTTTTTACAGCTGGAACTGCGTATGTCTATGCTCAGGTGTTGCAGGCTCGTCTGGTACGAGTGCGTTTACCGTCTTGCATGTGTGACAAGTCGTCGCAAGTTCGCGTTGTGAGTGAATGAGATGAGAAGAGAAGTTCCCGCAGGATAGTCGCTTGTTATTTGTTTTTGTCTTTTATGAGAAAGTGTTTTGAATTTGTTTGTGAACGATCTTGTACTAATACCTATCCATCACGGGAAGTATCTACACCTCGCCCCGAAACAGGACGCGTATAAACACTCCGCAACAAAGTCTCGTGTCGTACAAGATTGTTCGGTTTTTATTAAGTGTTTTATTATTTTCTTCATGAGATGAGAAAGAAAGACTCAAGTTGGAAAAGGAGAAATCTAAGGGACTAAGACTCAATCCTAATTTTGTTTATTTATTTATAAGTGATCCTAATGGTTAGTGAGGTTTTCTATTCTTAATGGAAACTAGAAACTACTAGAATTCAACTTACTTCTTAATGAAGTTAAGTTGATTCTAAGAACAGTGGGGAAGCCTATACAAGTTATAAAAAGGCAAAACAATAGAATTGAATAAAGAAATAAAATTCTAAAAAAAACATATTAAAGGCATGAACTACAAAAATAGTCTATTTTATTTATTCTAGTTCTAATGAAAAAGGAGTTTCAAGCCTAAGTACTAAATCTAAATCAAACCTAATACTCATCTAAAAAAAATCTAATTTAAATTAGCCTAAGCCTAAATTAAATTCTATGACTAAATTTAAACTAAGCTATTATTTTTTATATTGAACTTTATTTTTTTTAATAGCCTAAACTAATGGGAATTATGCATAACTAGGCCTAAAATTAATATTCTTAAAAAATATTAAATCTTCTAGAAAAATTATGAAAATTAAACTATAGGGTCTTACCACTATCTAAAATATTATACTAAGAGGGATTCTAAAAAATCTTATTTTTTCTATGCCTAATAATTAATTATTTCCAGCTAAGAATTAACTACTAATTCCTAAGGATTATATCACTAAAACCTAAGATAAAAGCTCCTAAAAAATCCACTAAAAATATCCTAAGAACTATTATGAGTCCTCTAATTAAAGAAAAAAGAATGGCTCAAAAAAGTTGCTGGAAGTTACTTAAATAAAATGAACAAAATCCAGCATAATTAAAAGAATTCCAATAAAAGCTAATTGAAAGAAAATTCAGAATTAAATTGAGAAATAACCAAATTCTAGAAAATAAAAATGTCACAAATTTCTAAATTCAATTATTAAGCTACTGGAATTTTTGGGGAATTTTCTAATGATTTTTACTATTTTATTGGATTTAATTTGAAACTATAATTAAACTAAAATTAAAATCTAAAGAAATAAAACAGGGGGGTTCCTTTAGAATATTTTTCAGTTATTTTCTTCTAAATGGGCTCACGCAGGGGGTGCCAATAATAACAACGCCTGGGCCCAAATCGCATGGATGAAGGGGAGGTGCAGGAAGTGTTTTTTTTGCAATTGTTTTCCTAGATGGGCTCAGAAAGAGGGTGCTAATAGAAATATGATCAGGCCCATTTCGCATGGAGGCCAGGGGTACATACAACAACTTTTTATGGTTGTTTTTCTGACGGACCCAGAATAAAGGGTGTGCATAGCAAAATATACACAGCCCATTTTTGCAGCATTGAGAGGGGTGCAAATAATAATAATATTCTAAGCTTTTTCTTTATGAATCATTATGGACCTCTAATGGGGGTGCAAGTATCATATGTTTTTTTTTCTAAAATCTTAATTTAAGAAAAAATGAATTAAACTACACTTATGATAATATTTTCTAAAATCTGAATTAAACTATAGTTTTTATTATAATATTTCTTTTATAAATTCCTAACTTAGAAAATGAATTAAATTCTAATAATCTTATGAATTATCAATTAAACTAATAATCTTAAAAAATGAATTACACCAATAATCTTATGATAATATCAATTAAACTAATAATCTTAAAAAATGAATTACACCAATAATCTTATGATAATATCAATTAAACTAATAATCTTATCTCATAATTATTCAAAAATCAAATTAATAAAAATGAAGATTATGTTAAATGCTTAAAAACCAAAAAACAAGGCTGAAAGAACAAAATAACCCAAACCCTAAATTCCCTTCTTCTTCCTCTTGACACCGCCGCCGCAATCGCTACCCCCTTCTTCCTCTCTCTTCTTCATCACCCTAGCTCTCTCCTTCCATCCGTTACCCTCCGAAACCAGCACCACCATAGCCTAATCCGCTTTTCCTCTCCGAAAAATGACCAAGAATGAACAAGCCTAACCTAAGTCCGAAAATCCAAACCCTAACCGTCAAAGACACCTCACCGGAGAAAACAAATAAAGCCCCGTCGCCTTCGACTTCATCACCGGCTCCCTATCTATTCTACCACGATTTCAACATTGAAGCCACAGAAACCTAACATCAAGCAAAACGTTGGAAGAAGGTGTACCTTGACTCTGATGATGGGACGCGGCGATTGAATTCAGTGTTACTCGACGGATTCGTCCCTTTGAACGGAGATCTTTGACGCAGAAAGATCGTACAAGACGATACCGAGAGCTTATCAGAGGTCTACCAGATGCTTGCTGTGATTGGCGAGGAAAGTTCAAAAGTCTCTTGGAGTTGATACGCTACTGCTTCGAAGACTCGAAATTAACAAACTCCGGTATGTGTAATGCTCTGTGATCTATTCTATTATTCCTCTGCTCTGGCCATTATTGTCGTGTTGATACGTAACTCACAAACCTTCCCAATCTTGCTGCAGGTTATAGATGATGATGGAAGGTATATGTGATGACGTTGCTGCGGTTTCAGTGATGAAGAAACGGTGATGAGGAGCTATTGCTTAGGTGCCGAATTCAGTGAAGGTTGAAGCAAGGCGATCTGAAGAAATGGTTGATGATTGAAGAAGACGTGTGGGGAGAGATTGATTGAGGATAAAGGATTGAGGGAATGGTGAAGAGTTGATTGAAAAATTGTGGAAGAACTTGAAGATGCACTGGAGCTTCTGATTTATAGAAATCGTTCTTCTAGATCCTTCTGGAATTTTATGGTGAGTTCTGGAATTTTCTGGTGAATAGTCTGTTATCCTTCTGTTACCCAGTTGTTATGAGTTTGTTGGAACTTTCAGTTGGTAGTTTTAGATTTTTGTTAATTGTTTAATAATTAGGATAGTAACTGATCCCTTTTTGAATTTCTTTTTTTTCTTGCTAATATAGGTTGTTGGTGAAAGATGGTGGGGAAAGAGTTGAGCAAGGATTTCGGTTAGCAATAGGAAAGCCTGAGAACATTGGAGCCAGCCCTCTAAATACTTCGTCGTATTACGAAAATCATGCTTCAGCTGGTAGTAGCCCAAGTAAAGGGAACAATTTTGAACAAGTTCAGACGATGCTCATCGTTGATATGAAATTTGGTCCTGATTCAACATTTGTTTCTGTGTGTATCCAGAGGCCTCCGTTACTTGTTGCACCAGATTTTCTTCTTGCCGTAGTTGAGTTTTTACTCCAACCGCCAGCAATATACCATCATTATCACGACTCAGTCTATCTACAAGCAACCCTGTGCTACATTTTCCTCTTACCTCAAAACGTCAGCTAGCTCAGAATCTATATTGGAAATGGGAAGAAATTGCAATATTGATTAAGGATGGACAGCACCTGAATTCTGGTGTTCCTCTTGGGAATGAATCTGAATGTGACGGAAGCTCCGTCCTGCTTCACTACCAAGTCCAAACAACGATCACATCGCGAAATTGAAACTCGAAGCAAAGCTGCTATATCAATGTGACGAGCGAACCGCAGCAACTTTCCGGGTATCACACTCAAATCATGTCGTTCATCTATTTTTCTATGCTACTTCTTCTTTTTCTTCTGTGAGTTTACGGTTGGTTGTGGATTAAATTATAGTGAGTTGAATTGAACATATTGGTATTGTGGGTTCTGCAGGTTGTTGAACTTAACCGCGAGCATCGTGCGATGCATTCTGGATTACAAATTGTTTTGAAGGTGTAATGATTCTTGCAGATACTCGTTGCGGTTTCAAATTGGCATGAGCTCTGGTTCCGAATCCATATTGATGAAGATTGGTGGCGTTTGGAGATGGTTGATGAAGAATTAGGTTGGGAAAAGAAATAATGAATGATGCAGGGACCCCATTAGAAATTTGTGATGACTTACCCTCTAAATTTTTCTGTCACCTGTTTGTATTGTAACTGAATTGCTGTAACTGAGTTTTTTTGTGAATTTATGTTCTGATTTTGTTAACAAAGTGTAACTGAGTTTAATTTTTGTTGTAACTGTTTTGATAATAAAATAACTTCTTCCAATTCTGTTGGAAACCTCATGATAATCCTCCTTTAATTCTAAGATTAATAAAAGAATCTTTCCAATAATAATAATGTGACCTTTGAATTTTCAATTCCAAATCTTGTACCATTTGAGACTCGTTTGAATTTTGCAAATGTGACCCTGGGATTCCGCCACTTGTGCACATCCTGTTTTTGATGTCCTTGAAAACAATTGGATGCAACTTAACTTCGTATTAAATTTCCAAAATCAATCCAAATGCCTAATCTTAACATGTTGCTTCTTGAGAATATTGATCTTTTTACACATCTTGAATTTGAATCAAACTTCATATCCAAATCAGGCTTGAGTTCCTAATGAAACCCTAACCGCATTCTCAAACCCTCATTAACTTACATTGCAAGCGACAAGCAACCAAAAAAACTAAAAGAAAGACCACCATTCCCTGATCACAGTGAAATTCTTAATGAAAATGTCTACCAACTCAGCTATTAACAAAAGCCTGGACTCTTCTCGAGATGCACATTGACTGCGAAAATAACTTGACATCAGAGCCATAATCCAATGATTTTTAATCGGAACATGATATGCGGAAAACCTAATCTCAGGATCTCAATTGATGACTGTCCTTCCATGAGTAATAACACCAATCCTCTTTGAGATATACACTGACAATAATGAAATGAGTAGCCTGAGATATTGAAAGGAAATAGACCCTCAATTCACACCATTAACCCCCTAAACCAACGCTCTTAAATAATCCTCCAAATAAAGAAAACCATGAGTTTGATAGTCCTCTGAATAGGAATACGCTCCTAATGTTGGGAGCTTAACCTTAGCATTAACCCCAAACTCAATATCCAAATGAATCAATGACGGACCGAAGATTCACACCAAACTTCACACGAGACGCTGTTTGATAAACTGATGAATCTCACACACGGCAATCTGAACTTTGAATATGCATTTGTTTAAGAAACCGTCCAGTGGCCCAAAATAAACCCTGCAGTTGCAACCATCTTTTGATAGTTTGGCCCTAACTAGGTCAAACTCCCATCCGAGTCGAAACACAACTGAATAACCGCATTTGGAGTGGAATCATGATCCAGTGAATATTTTTTGCTATTTCAATCCTTGCTAGATACTTATAAGGTGTAAAGAAACCCTAATTTCCTTGAGCCCTGATCACATGCCTTATGAAATAATGAAATGAACTACTATGATGTTGATGATCTGGTGAGAAATGCAGATGAATGCGAAATGATGAGCCAATAGAGGGAATAATCATGAGGGCAAATTTTGAGGTATTACACCAACCATCTGATAATATGGTGACGATAAGTAGAGCTGACAATGGGAAATGCCCTAAAACCAATAATAAATATGAAATTATTAATGTGTATATATGTCAATTACATAATTTAAGCTAATAGTTCAATTTTATAAAAATATATATAATTACCACTGGAATGTTCGGTTGAAAGTTATAGTTGATACTATCTTTGTCTGAACCATCTTTAAAACATGCTGAAGCGCTAGCCTCTTTTTCTTTCCTTAATGCACGAACTTCAGCTTCCAGTGCTTCCAATTTTGCATTAAGTTCTTTATTACCAGGAGCCTTTCCCTTTTTAATACTCAAGGAGGTCGAAGTGATCCAAAATCCCTTACCCCTCATCCGACCCGAATACTCACAGACATCTAATGTCCGACTAAGTATGCTCCTAGTATCATCTGGAGATAAAGACTGAGATAACGCATCTTGAAAATCAGATGAATATCGAATACTTGTCAAATATTTGTTAATAAATTTTTTATTTAATTAAATAAATAATGTTCTACTTAAACATTTCTCATACACGTGTATAACATCTTCTTTAGAAACTTCAGATTTGCCCACACGGGCTTCCTTCCACAAAACATGTGCAGGAAGATATGTTTCGAAACTTTTCTCCTTCTGCAACTACACATTAAGTCATATAATATGATCAAATAAAACTCACGATGAACAAATATATTATTGCAATTTATAGATACTTACCATAGATTGTTCTAAGCGTCCATATCCGACACGTCCTTTTCGGTATGGATACGCGAGACTTGATGCTCTTTCCCGATTTGTGTCACTTATTCTTTTAAATTTTGGGGTTTTTTCGTTTGGATTTAAACACTTCCCATTCTTCTGGTGAAATCAAACTTTCATATTTCTTTGGAAGCTCCGCATCAACATGATTACCACCTTCATCCCTAAGATACTTGGATGATAAAAATGTTCTAAACCCTCTTAGTAGCTTTCCGGGCAATTTAAGTCAAAAATCTCTTCTATCATCTTCGATGTTGAAACACCTATAAGAAAAACATACACATTGTGCGTTAGTAAAAGTAATTTAAAAGACATAATTAGTTCGCATAATTAAAGACATAATTATTGTACCTTTATCTCAGTCCAAATTTTGTCTTTGGATTTTTTCAACTCTTTTTTTCTCCAATCATCACAAGTAATTAGAATCCCATTCCTTACTAGTGCACCAATGAAACTAGTCAAGGTATGACCATTAGGTTCTATAAGCTGCCCAAGCTGGCTCCAATGCACATCTAGAATGATGCCTCGGTCTCTACCATGGATCACTCTCCTCGTCACTGTTATGCCTCTTCTAATCTCGTCTTTCGTAGATACCTTTTTATCACCTCCTTCATGCGTAGAATCATCATCATGTGTGTGATCATCGTTAGTGGCCATATCTAACCTTGTAATAAAGAAACCAAGGATATTAAATATACATTATAATGAAAGCAATTGAAAATGAAAAATAAAGAAACCAAGGATATCAAATATAAATTATAATGAAAGCAATTGAAAATGAAAATGACATAATATATAATATTTTATTATATTACCTCTTTCACTAACATCTCTTTCTTTTCTTTGTTGAAATATTAATTACTTGTTTCTTAGCAATGCAGACGTATGAATTGATCCAAATTCCCTCGTTATGACTATTTCCGATACATGACTCATCCGCTATAAGATCCTTATCTTGATCATTTCTATTCAGCTCATTTCTTCTAATGCATGACTCATTCTCAACAATAATATCACATTGATTGACACCGCTATCATTAACCACTTTGTTAGAGAAAAGCACTATAGACCATTTTGTACTCTTTGAGTCATTCACATAAAACACTTGTTTAGCTTGAGATGCTAGAATAAAAGGTTTATCTTTGTACCCCACCCTAGTAAGATAAACTTGCAAAAATCCAGACTTATCCATTCGTATGCCACTACTATTTACCCACTTGCAACCAAAGATGGGAATCTAAAACTTCTCGTAATCAAACACCCAAATGTGCTCAAAAACTCCAAAATATGAAAAATTTGCATATTTGGGGTTTAAGTCCTTCACACTTGATATATGCATTGCTTCAGCTAGCACAGTGACACCACTATTTTACATAGTACTCTTATCATATTGTTCTTTGGTATAAAATGTGTATCCATTAATTGAGTATGCGCTATGAGAAAACACATGCAAACTTGGACCAAATGCCAAACATCTCAATATTTCTGTTACCGAAGCAGGATATAAAGAGCGCTTCAAATAAATATGATCCTTTAACCATTGTATGAAACTTACATTGTGCTCTCGTACTATCCAATTTTCATTTCTGTTCAGATTTAACCTTCGGAGTACATCCTTGTGCATTTCAACATATGGCTCAACCTCATTATTATTGTGCAGAACATACAAATGCACTTGATCCTGTTCATCCCTTGATACTGTCACAATTTTATTTCAAATTAGTTTTTTACCTTCCTTATTTTCGAAAATCTGAGCTTTAGGGAGTCCAATTGATTGAACGTTGGACAAATATTAAGTACAAAATTCAACAGCTTCTTCAACAATGTATCGTTCAACAATACAACCCTCTGGCCGACTTCGGGTTTTCACGTACCCTTTTAATATTTTCATATACCGTTCAGCAGGGTACATCCATCTCATATAAGCTGGTCCACACAACTGTGTCTCTTTCACAAGATGAACAACTAGATGAACCATTGTGTCAAAAAAGAGAAGGGGAAAATACATTTCAAGCTCACACAAGGCAATTACAATCTCTTTTTGTAGTGTTGGTAAGATCTTGGGATCGATCACCTTACTACAGTTTGACCTAAAGAAAAAACACAATTTAGTTATGGCACTTCTTACTTTTTCTGGCAAAATAGAACGTATACCTATTGGTAGAAAATGTTCCATTATAACATGACAATCATGTGTCTTCAAACTCTTCAACTTTAGGTCTTTCATAAACACAAGTCTTCTAATATCTGAAGAGTATCCTTCTGGAACCTTAACTTCACTTAGAAACTTACACAATTTTTTTTCTCCTTTCTATATAGAGTAAAAGCAGCAGGTGGTAGATATGTTCGTCTTCCTTTCTTCACAGGTTCTAATTCAGTTCTCATTCCCATTTTTAACATGTCCTCCCTTGCTTTAAGGCCATCCTTAGACTTTCCTTTTATATTGAGTGACGTACCGATAACACTTTCAAATACATTTTTTTTCAAAATGCATAACATTGAGAAAATGTCTCACGTACAAAGACTTCCAGTATGGCAATTAAAAAAATATCGACATCTTCTTCCACCCACCTTTGACAACCTTATGTGCAAAAGGCTTGCCAAACTCAGTACACACATCTTTCACCTTTTCAAAAACTTGGTCACCTGACAATGCGGGTGGAGCTTTACGCTGTTCGGTGTCTCCATTGAATGCTTTTCTCCACCCACGGTAGTGATGTTTAGAATGTAAGAATCTACAATGACCGAGAAACACACTCTTCTGATAAAGTTCCAATCGAATCGTATCGGTTCTATCTTCACAAACAGGACACACGCGTTGACCTTTAATGCTATACCCAGATAGATTCTCGTATGCTGGAAAATCATTAATTGTGCCAAACAACATCGCCCTCAAATTGAAACTTTCTTTCCTATATCCATCATAAACCTCCACATCGTTCTCCCACAAAATCTTTAAATCTTCGATCAAAGGTGTCAAGTATACGTCTATGTCATTCCATGGTTGTTTAGGCCCAGAGATTAACATAGATAACATCATGTACTTACGCTTCATACATAGCCATAAAGGTAAGTTATAAATCATAAGAATCACAGGCCATATGGTATGTGAGATACTTTGAAGACCATGCAGGTTCATTCCATCAGTAGATAATGCCAAGCAAAGGTTTGTTGCTTCTTCTCCAAAGTCAGGATAATCATTACCAATTTTTGACCACTGTGGTGAATCAGCCGGGTGTCGATACTTTCCATCAATGATTCTTTCATCTGCATGCCAAGTCAGGTGTCTTGCATCGGTTTCACTACGAAACATACGCCTAAATCTCGGAATTATAGGAAAATACCATAAAACTTTTGCTGGAGACAATCTTTTTATATCAAGACAAACCACATTTAGGGCACTCAGTTAACGATGCATATTCGTTACGAAAAAAAAACACAATCGTTTGGACAAGCATGTATCTTATCATAGCTAATGCCAATAGAGCACAACATTGTTTTGCCTCATAGATTCGATTAGGAAGAACATTATCCTCCAGTAGCATTTCTCTCATAAGGGCTGTCGCTCCCGATAGATGGGAATAGGCCCAAATAAAGGTACAGACGCGAACGGTCGGCGAGAGGGACAATGAGAACACACAGCCGTGAACTCACTAGAGATGAATAGAGTCGCCAGCTAGGCATTTTTATCCCGGAGGAAAGGCAATGCTGCATAGACCTAGAAAGACATGGATAAGACGGTTGCGAACCAGAGAGACTGAGAAAGGGGGTTGGTTACAACCTGGGAAGGTATTAGCACCCAGATTGTCCGCCGTACTCGACGGGATCCACGCTTGAAAGATTTGTGTTTTAAAGGGGTAGTGCCAGTGCAATCTGTGTATAAAGAGCTGGAAAAGGATGTACAGGTGTCAGTGCAAAGAATGTGAAGTGTGATATATACAGTGTCAGTGTAAGAACAGGAATAAGATGCTCAAGTTCATGAGGCTAAAGAATGAAGCTGGAAAGAGGGGGAATATACAGAGACTTTTGTTCGATAACCGTTAAGTTATGCCTACGTATCCTCTCGTGCAATGAGGAAGTCAGAACACCGTAGTTCGACCCAAAGAGACTGAAAGATGAATTGACTTGTGAACTGCTTGCTTGTCTATGCTCAAGTGTATGATCTGTCTGGCACAGATGCAAACTGTCTTGCATTAGACGGAAGAAGCAAGTTCTCGTTTGTGAGTGAAGATGATGAGAAAAGAATCCCGAAGGAGACGATTATTGTTTGTTTTTGTGTTTTCAGTCTTTTATTGCTTTTGAAAGTTTGTCATAAGTTAATGAGCTTAAGCCTAAACCAATGGATTTAGCAAACTCATCACATCTTCCCTATGATTAGGGGTAATGAGAATACCTTAAGTGTGAAGTCAGATTCTCACACTTAATCACCATTGATGTAGGATTAAGATCATTAACCTACTTGTGATTATTTAGATGTTTTTGTGGTTTTTGTTTAGTGTTGAGTAATGAGATTAAGCCATAATCAGGGATTAAACAGACTCATTACACCATCCTAATAGAAGGATAATAGATGAGAATGTTTAAGCTGAGGAAAGCTCCTCAACTTAATCCATGATTAGGGATTAAACTCATGACAAAACAAACCTTTATTAAGTGGATTTTATTTAATGATATGATGATGAAGTGATTTTTAGGGTTTGTAAGACAACTTGAGGGGGACTTGTCCATTAACACTAGGGTTAGTCCTTCTTAACCAGTTAAGGAAGAATTAGAACCCTAATGCAAGGCCCAAGTTACAAGTATGATGTCTTGATACTTATTAAGTGAATTGATTAAGAGATTTAAACACATTAAGGGTTTAACACTTAGGATTAAAGTTATACACTCCATCCTAAGATAAGGATGCAGGCATAAGCTTAATCACAAAGCCTTAAAGCCTTTAGGGTTTAGTCCCTGATTATGAGATAAGAAGAGATGACTCAAAAGAGACACAAAGGTAAAACTAAGAGGGGAGACTAATCAAAACCCTAATCATTGTCATGCTTGGTTGTTCCTAAGGTTTGTGAGGCTTGCAAGAGAAGTCTTCAATGGAACCACCAGGAAGCAGATGAAAGGATCAAGAGAAACAAAGTGACTTGCTTCATTCAAGAAGTCAAGTCACTTGAAGAAAGAAAGTAAGAAGAAGGGGAATGAGCAAGCTCAAACCTAAACACATATAAAAATGCAGCATGGATGCAAGAGAGATGAAAAGAAAAGTTGTGAGAAGTGAAGGCAAATTCACTTCTCAAAATCACTTACCACCTGAAAAGTTAGAAAAGAAAGTGCAATGCAATGCAAAATGAGATGAGATGACATGATGAGAAACAAAACCAGAAGCATATGCATGATGCTAATGATTCTATGAGATGCTACAAACATGAGGCAGCACATGGAAATGATCATACAAGTTTATGAATGCAAATGATGCAGGTTAAGACACATGAACATACATGAAAGGTTATGAAGTGCACATGACATACAACATGGCAAATACATGATTCAATAATCAAACATGCTTTCAATATGTCTTATGATGTCAAATGAATCACATGGAAGCATGGAATGTCATGGCAAGGCATGCTATGCAAGGAAAAGTAAGATGGATGCATATGGAAGCCCAAATTAGGGTTCATGAATCATACATCAAACACAAACCAAAATCAGAAGCAAAACCCTAAGATAAAAAATTGAAAATGCCACACAAAGGACCCCTAATCCTATACTAAACCAATGCCCAAAGGAGAGGTCTCAACTCTTAACCAATCTCAAGATATGATTTTTCTAAGATTCTAGGGTTTTTAGGGTTTCCAAACAAAAGAAATGTCAAACAAATTGAAAAAAGAAAGATCAAATCATGGCCATTTAATCTCACAAACTACATGCTAAACACAATGCAATGCAAAAAGAATCAATGTCCAACTCTTCATGGATAGGCAGAAATGATTTTTTTGAACTTTGGATCAAATTAATGCATAAAAATGATTTTAATTCAATGAAAAATTCTCAAAGTGCATCAAGATCAAAAAAGAAATTTGGTTTGAAGGTTGGACAATGTTTCTAAATGTCTTAGAACATTTCATGAATTTTTTGGTGATTTTTAAATACCTAAAAGTATTTTTAATAAATTAATTTTCATTAATCAATTAAAAATAAACTTTTAAATATTTTAAAATACTTTTTAAATGCTAAAAATGAAAACAAAAATATTTTTGTGTTTCAAAAATTAATGAAACTCTTGATAAAAAGTTTCATAATTTTTAAGACATTTTTGCTATTTTAAATAAATTATGCAAAACAAATGAATTAAATGAAAATAAAAATGAATTTTAAACTGAAAAAGTGAAAGTATGCTGATCCAACGCGTGAGATTTAAAGTGGCCAGGGCGGGAATTGACTTGGCGCGGGAATGAACGGACCACATTCAAACTGGCTAATTAATGATTAAAACCCTAATCTCACCGTTAAACACCCTCAGGTGACCGGAACAGTGTTCCGGTCATCTTCCCCGTTCACCCCAAAATCAATCTCTCTCTCCAGGCCATTTTAGGAGCTCTAACTCTCCAGAAACCACCTACCAACTATCCTAAACACGAATCCAGCATCAAATCATGTTAAAACTCAAACACAAACAAGAATCGAAGCAAAGAAAATTCTAGGTCAAACTTTCAGAACACCATAACATACTCATTTTTTGTTCAATTTCAAAAGTAAATAGATCCCAATGATCAGTGCAACATACAAAACAAGATTTTAACAAGAAAATGGAGTTCTGGAAAAAAAGTTCATGGAGTCACCTGAGGTTGAGCTTTTGATTCAGGAGCTTTCTGGATGGTTCTTTGGCTCAAACAGGTCCCAATGATCCCCCTTTGAAGCTTTGGACACTTGGTTGGAGTTTAAACAGCCTCTTGAGTGAGTTTGCAGAAGCTCTGACCAAGGGAGTGTGAAAATCGTGTTTGAGATATGGGAGGTTTCAGGCCAAAACAAGGGTTGGTTTCTGGTCAGTGAAGTGAGTTGAGATTGTTTGTGAAGTTTCTTTTTGTGTTTGAGGCTTGTGGAGAGAGATTCGAAGGTTTTTGCTCAAGGGAGTGAGTTTGTGAATGCTGTGCTAGGGCTTGCTTCAGGCTTGCTTGTTGTGTCTAATGGCCAGCATTTGATCCACATAAACAAAGCTTATTGGTCAGTTGATGTGACTTGGCCTGCTGTGATAGGTAAGTCACCTTTTGCAAATTGTCAACTTTGGTGTAAGGAAAGCATGGGCTAAGTTCTAGCTTGGTACAAGAGCATGGGCTGGCTCAGCATGGTGAGGAGAGAAGCTATGGCTGGTTCAGCATCCAAGACATCAAGTGGGTGAGATGTGATGAGTGGTTTTGCAACTTGATCACTTTTGAAACTTCATGAAAATCTCTTGCCTTGCCAACCATGAACATGTGATCTTTTGGTTCAAATCTGATTTTTAGGTCACATGTGATGTTTGTACATTGGTTTGATATGAACTAGAAGTCAAAAATGCCTTGGTACAAAGTTTTTGCAAGTTTTCCAATTGGTGCATAACTTGAAAATTAGTGATTTTTGCCAACTTTAACACACCATAACTTTTGATCCAAAATGAATTAGATCATGTTCTTGTACTTTTTGAAAAGGGAAAAATGTATTCTACAACTTTCATGACCAAAGTTTTTTCATTTGAAGCATTTTTGGATCAAAAAGCAAGGCTTGAAAAATGGCATAAAATGACATATTCTTGAAAAGTCAACTATGCCCTAAAAAGTCAACTTTGCAAAAACTTGTAATTCTTGAATTTTGTGAACTTCAACCTTCTCCCATGATCAAATAAAGATCATATACACTCAAAATGATGAAGATCACCCCTTGGTTGGGTCATTGGGGGCCTCAGATGCCCTGATTTGGCACTGACTTGCTTGAAAAGTCAACTCTTGATCAGATGACTTCCCCATGGAATTTCTTCATGAAAATTGATGTGCATACTCCCTATACCATATAGAGACCAATAGAAACAAGAATGACCAAAAAAATTGGAGTTATGGCCTCTGAAACCAAAACCCTAATTTTAGGTCATCTGTGCAGTCAAGCCTGGCTCTGCATCCATACCAATCCCAGTTCTTGTGATTCTTTGGCATTCTTGACTTTGAGAGGATATAATATGATACTTGAACACACATGGACCCTTTTGAAGTGATTGATGACCTTTGGAGTGGCTCAAGAAGCTCTTGGATTGCTCAGATCACAAACCCTAGGTGCAGATGACTTAGAAACTATGCAGTGAACCAAAATGAGATATGAGATGATATGATTGTGTTTATGCATATGAGATGATCACAAGCCATGGTGTGAATGGGTGAGGGCAAATTTGGGGTGTTTACAAGGGCCAACAACTATGTGAAACTTTTATCCGATCATCCATTGCCCGCCTTTAAGTTGTACAACTTTAATATCGCAGACAATCTTGAGAATTTAGTACAACCTTTATACAACGGTTTCTCTGCATCGCCTACCAACCTCTCAAACATTTTAGGAAAATCATGAAGATCTTATTCAAGTGCTTCTACAATCTCTTCAACTCGATCACAATCATATGTTTTCGTGTCTTTGTCGTCTGAAGCATAGGTCGTATTACTTTTCCCACTCGGTTCAACATTCTCGTTAATTTTCTCACCATGAAATTTCCAACACTAATAACTTCGATCAATTCCATGCCTCAGTAAATGCGATTTCAATCCATCTGCGTCAACCTTACTAATATAACAACAACACAAGCAATGACATTTCATTCATCTGGAGTTTTTAACGTGTTGAGCATCAAACTTAACGAATTCCGCAACCCCATTCTCGTACTCTTTGGACAATCGATCGGCACATATCCATGTTTTATCCATGGTTTTCCTACTTATTAAGGAAAAATAAATAAGCCACACAATTTTTTATCCATGTTATTCTACCATCGCACGCTATTCACAAATAAGCCACACAATATTTCTAAACACGGACTTTCTAAGCTAGAACTAATAATCAACACTTCTTTAATCTCAAACTAAACGTGTACTAACAAATCAAACTAAACTTGATTAAAATAATAAGCACTTTCTCAATCTCAAAAAGAGATTAAAATAATAAGCTATTCCCATTAAAATAATAAGCACTTTCTCAATCTCAAAAAGAGATTAAAATAATAAGCACTTCTTCAAACAATGTCAACCATATACAAAAAGATATTAAACTAATAAGCACATCTACAACAATGTCAACTATATACAAAAAAAGCTTAAAATAATAAGCACTTCTTCAACCAATGTCAACTATATTCAAAAAGAGATAAGCTATTTTCTTCTTTATAAGCTACTTATATCATCAATGTCATCACTATAATCTACTTCTATCATCAATGTAACCTATTTTCATGCTTTCCATAAACAGAGATGAATTCGTGTTTTCCCTAAACAGAGAAGAAACTTACCAAAAATGAGATGGTGTACTGTGGAGGAAGGAGCACGGCGGCAACAATAAACGTCACGGAGGAGCACGATGGTGGACGACGGTGGTGATTGGAGCTTCGTTAGGTCGAAAATGGTTGTTCGCACATTCGTTCGCAAAGAGAGGGAAAAAAAGATATGAAAAAAAGATTAGACCTTAGACAGCGCTTTTGTGGAAAGCGCTGTCTAAGGGAGCCCTTAAATACCCTTTTTGAAAAGCGTTGTCTAAGGTTAACCTTAGACAACGCTTTTGATTTTATTTTATTTTTTTAAATTAAAAGACCTTAGATATCGCTTACCTCAAAAGCGCTGTCTAAGATCTACCTTTAAAAGCGCTTTTTGAAAGCGCTGTCTAAGGTCTATCTTAGAAAGCGCTTTTCCAAAAGCGTTGTCTAAGGTATGACTTTTAGCAGCGCTTTTATTATTATTTTTGAACAGTTTTCGTGATTTATTTTATTTTTTACTTATAACAGCGCTATCTTAATAAAGCGTTGTCTAAAGTGCGCTGTTAAATGTCATTTTTGGCATAGTGAATAGTCATCCACTAAAACATAAGCATATTTCTTTCCACCAAGACTTTCTACCTGCATAGGTCCCATCAAATCCATGTGAAGAAGTACTAAGACTCTTTAGGTGGTAAGATGTTGAATCTTCTGATGTGGCATCTTAGTCTGCTTTCCTACTTGACATTATCCACAAACTTTTCCTTCTTCAATCTTGAGCTTAGGAATCACTCTGACAACTTCCATGGATATGATTCTCTTCATTCCTTTCAGATGTAACTATCCAAATTTCTGATGCCATAATTTAACTTCATCTTCTTTGGAAAGCAAGAAAGACAAGACATAACTTAATTCTTGAGATGCCCATAGATAACAGTTGTCCTTAGACCTGACTCCCTTCATGATTAATTCTCCTTTTTCATATGTCACAAGACATTCAAATTTGGAGAAATGGACGTTCAGTCCTTGGTCACATAGTTACCTAATGCTAATTAGATTGGAAGTCGACCCTTTTACAAGTAGCACATTATCAAGTCTAGGCACTCCTGAGCAGTCAAGATGTCCAATTCCCTTGATTTCACCTTTGGTCCCATCACCAAAAGTAACAAAACTAGTAGCACGAGGTCTCATATTCACTAGCAGATTAGTGACTCCTGTCATATGTCTCGAACATCCACTGTCAAAATACCAGTCTTTTTTTGTTGAAACTTTGAGAGAGGTATGAGCTATCAAGTTGTTAGTACCAATCTTAGGAATCCGTTGCTTTCTGACCTTAGGTATGTTCTGAATTAGAACACGCTGAGGGGATGGTTTAGGATATCCATAGAGTTTGAAACAACAAGGCTTCAAGTGACCAACCTTTCCATAATAATGACACCTCAATTTATGGGAATTTCCTCTTATGTAGGCAACAAGTCTTCTTTTATGATGTTAAGACACCTGATGTAACATCTTCAGTTTGAACTCAGAGGAAGCAAGGTTTAAGACATGTTTTTTCCTTTTGTCAAACCCTACATCAGTCACATCTCCAAATAACTTCCCAATCTATAGAATCTCATCTAAAGTCTCTGAACTACTGTTCTTCATTATGACAGACTTGGTCATTTGATAAAGTTGGGAGTTTAGTAATGTTACCTCACTTTCCAGCTTAGAGATGGTTTCCAAGTGCTCTTCCTTTTCATTATCCAGTTGTGATATGATTTTATTCTGTTCTTCTCCTTGTTGACAAACTTTTTCATTTTTGAGACATATTTCTCTATAAAAAGTAGCTAGCTCATCATATGTGACTTCATCATCACTAAAATCAGAATAATATCTCCTAGTTAAAGCAGTAGCAGTCTTAGAAGATTCTTCTTCAGCTTCACTTTCAGTATCTTCATCTGACCAAGCCACAATAAGACCCTTGTTCTGATTCCTTAGATGTGTGGGACATTCAGATTTGATGTGCCCATAACCTTCAAATCCATATCACTGAACTCCTTTTCCTTGAGAAGAGTTCTTTTCACCTTTTGTCTTTCTACCATAATCATTTGATCTATTGATGTCATATGAGTTGTTCTTGACATTTAGTCTTAACTTCCTATCCATCCTCTACATAAATATGTTGAATTGCCTCCCAATAAGAACTATAGCATTAGATAGACCTTCCTCAGTATTAAGATTACAATCTTCTACTCCATCTTCAGTGTTGGAAGATAAGGCAATATTTTTGTTTTTCCTTGTTATATTTGTCACGTATGCCAATCTCAAAAGTTTGAAGAGATCTAATAAGTTCATCAAATCTCATCATGCTAATGTCATGAGCTTCTTCTATAGCTGTGACCTTCATGTCAAATCTCTTATGTAGAGATCTAAGAGCTTTTCTAACCAACTTCTCTTCATATATTGGTTCTCCAAGAGCACTTGAGGCAATAGCTATTTCAAGGATATTCATATGAAAATCATAAATACTTTCATCATCTTTCATCCTTAAGTTTTCAAATTTTGTGGAGAGCAGCTGAAGTCTTGACATCTTGACTTTGTAGGTACCTTCATGAGTAGTTTTGAGAATATCCCAAAAATCTTTGGCAACAATACAAGTATTGATCAATCTGAAGGTATTTTTGTTAATTCCATTGAATATAACATTCAAAGATTTAAAATTTCCCAAACCAAGCTCATCTTCTTCCTTAGACCAGTCCTCTTCTGGCTTCAACTCCGCAATATCATTCCTATATTTGTCCTTAACAACAAGATGTTTCCATCCTCTCAGAACAACTTTGCAGGCCTTGTTGTCCAAAGACTTCAAGAAGGCAACCATCTTTGGTTTCAGTAATCATAATTAGTTCCATCCATAATGGGTGGTCTGTTCACAAACCCTACCTCCTTGTCCATTATACCAGAAAGTAACTTCCCTGGATCTCAACCGGATACAGAGCAGGATGTCTGCTCTAATACCAATTTAAATTCTGGTATCAGATACGTGATATCAAAAGTAATGTCACGACATCAATATTCGAGTAATAACTAGATAAAAATCAGTCCAATTCAAATATCTAGGTGATGTATGAATGGTTCACAAATAGAACACGTGCACAAAGAAAAACCATAACACTCAAAAGCACTTTGCTTTACACAATATTCCGTACATAGAAATTAGGTTAAACATCAATAATATAGAATGTTGAATGGGCCCTGATCTGATGAGAAACTTCCTCAAAAGGATCACATGAATCAAGCAATAAAATATCTTCAATAATCTCTCAAAAACTAACGTATAACAGCTTCTGATTTTGATAGCAACACTCCCTTGATTTTCCTACATCCTGGAGCAAAACAAAAATCCAAAAACCTACTAAAAAATATAGATAAATCAAATCAAAAATTTATGTATTTAGAAAGTCCCAAAACTGTCAAGACAGATGTTACAACATTTAATCTGACATCACAAAAGCACTGCACACCAAAAAATCTTCAAGCATGTCTAAAACATCTTACAAGATATCAAGACAAAAGGTAATGTTTTTCAACATATTAATCCAAACCAAGAACCTTCACAAACTGATGATAACTTCCACGATCTCCACTACATTCCTCTTGTAGTTCTTATGGCGGGCGCCATGAGACGGGTGGAGGGCACCACCTTTGCATTTCATTTTCCCTCCCAAAAGAAGTTGGGGGCACTACAGTATTTCCATTCCATCTCCCTTGGCTATAAATAGAGTGGTCCATTGTTCATTTTTCTTCATCCAAACTTATTTACAACTTAGGCCATATATTGTTGAGTTTTGTAAGTGTTAAACCCTTCACATCAAAGAGTTAATACACTATCGATCGAGTCTGTAATCGAGTTTGGAGCACTTTGGTAGAAGTTAATCCTGCCGCCATTTTCATTTCCTGTTGCGTTTACTTCAAGTTGTACCTAATTTGTTTAAATTTTATTGCATTTATGTTTTACTTTATTTACTTCTTGCACCCGCTTTACTTTGTTTAAATTTCCTCGCACTCGCCTTAAATTTATTTATTTCCCGCACTCGCTTTACTTTGTTTTTTTGCACTCGCTTTAATTTTATTTATTTCTCGCACTCGCTTTACTTTGTTTATTTCTCGCACTCGCTTTACTTTGTTTATTTCTCGCACTCGCTTTTAATTTATTTTTAACATGATCCATTTCAATATGTTCATTTATAGAAATTATTAGGGGCTATTTTGGTTTTTAACACAAGTTTTATGTACTTTATTTATGTTGGATAAGATCGAAAGCCTTCCAACCTTTAGTTAAACTTGGCTAGTATTAACTGTTCAAAGGAAGCGACAATGCTTTGTCCAGTTCAGTAAGAGTTTTAATATTATAGAAAAACAATTTTAAAACTATTTCGAACGCGTTTATGGGTTTAGAGTCTTGTTCATATGAACCTCTATCGATTAAAAGTTCCAAGTCAAAATACTTTTCAACTGAGTCAAGAAACTATATTTCTTAAAAATAGGTTTTTACTTTAACGTAATGCGCGCCTTTTTATAAGTGACAATAAGAGGGTTTAATTAGGGGATAAACTCGGTTCTGAATATGCGAAAGCGACAATTCCCATTAATTGATAAGTAGAAAACATTGCCCATAAGTAGTTCTATTTACAAGCATTTGAAGTATTATTAAACTGTTTCAATTACATTCAAGCCTGTTGTTTTGATTTGAATTTACATCTTCGTACTTTATTTTCATTGTGTACTATTTACTCCCGTTTTTTATTTGCCTTAGATAAACATCGTAACAATAGATAAAGATAGATTGACGTTTGGTCTCTGTGGGATCAATAATCTTTTATATTACTCTGATGCGATTCGTGTACTTGTAAAAACACCATATCAGGAACTGACGCAGCCATCCACAAATTCTTTGTGTCCACCGCCAGTGAAGTATAAGACAAAGAATGGAGTTAAGAATAGAAGAAAGGGTGAAGAGAGTGGTATGCATTATGATCCCTCACAGTTGGAGTATGGTGAAGGCTCGCAAGGGAGTCAGACTACAAAGATATCATGTTTAAATCCATCATGAAGTCAACCTTCTAGTATGTAAGGTCAAAGTCAACCGTCTACTATATCTTCTAGCATATTTACTTGTCTTAGTTTCCTGGTTTCTTGTATCCATACATTGATGAAATCATTGATATGGGTGACGATGGAAATTGTGGTTTTCGGGCTATTTCATCTTTACTTGGATGAGGCGAAAAGTCATGGTCGTTGGTTCGGACTCAGTTGGATACTTAAATTCATCAACACCCAAAACTATTTTCTGAATTATTCAATGACACGATTATTGAAGTTAGTAATTTCTTAAAAGTAGAACACTTGGGTGTACAGGGTAAAGAAAAATGTACGTCCATTCCTGATATGGGTTATCCTATTGTGACTAGGTACAATGTCGTTTTTGTCTCATTGTCACAAAGACTTAACAATACCTTTTTCCCTCTTACCATAAGTCCATCGATGCATACGAGCAGGCATAAAATCATTGTTGTTGGCTTTGTCAATGACAATTATTGGGTTCAGGTATAATTAAAACCCAATATTCCTTTGCCTCCCGTCACTCCCCGGTGGAGAGAGAAATGTACTGAATAAGCAAAAGCATGATAATCAACATATGTCGGACGTATTAGGAACTGTGAGGAAGAACTTAGGAAGTCATCTTAATTTCATATGTAATATTGTTGGTATTATGTATTTATTATGTATGAATACATTTATGCAGTGCAACGTGAGAAATATAATGAAATTATGTTTTTTTGCAATTCTGAGCACATACCGAAATTTCCATAGATTATGATATTTCCAGTATATCGGAAATTTGGAATTTTCAGTATTTTCTCAAATTTCTATAAATATGTATTACCTAGTATAACATATACTGGAAATTTTTAATATTCCGATGAATTGTATAGAAAATATTGAAATTTCCACTATTATTGGCACATTTAGGGTTTACCATGATAAATTGCTCAAAAAAATTAATATTAAGGTGAAATTTCTGGTATGGATCCGAAAATTTCTTATATCCGATAATTTTGTAAAGGGTAAAATTGAACTTTCACTACTAATGGGGATGTGCCAGGTATAAGTGGGGGGGGGGGCAAATAAAATCCTCATCACTTATGCACAAGAGTGATTCATTACTTCCCCAATAATACCTAAAATGAAATTGAAACCTTCAACCAATTCTACATACAAAGCAAAATTGACCTTCCCCAAAAATCCTAGCCACACCAGATCGCAATTGAACACAGATTCAAAATCCCCTACCAAAACAATATCAGTGTCTTCCAACTCAAACTTAAAATTACCTCACGAAGACGACATCAGATGATTCAACATGAACTCGACAATTTATCGCAAAAAAAAACATTAGGAATCTCATCACGAACTTGATAATCGCTTCTTGAAATAAGTTGCTTCGAGCAAACGGGAACTGTACCATGTTCGTCTTGACTTCTTTGCAGCGAGGACTTAATCACAACGGAGAACTCCATGGTTCAATTACAATGCTTTCAGATTGTTTCAATTCATAAGTTCAACACGTCAGACATGTTATTTGGACGCGGAAGGACATGAAATAGGTTCAAAAGCGTTATACACTAATAATTCAAGCGATAATCCGAAGAATGTGTACCTCTATTTCTCTTGGTTATTATTGAGGAGGGAAGGAGAGAGGGATATGGAGGGAGAGAAAGAGAGAAGGATAACGAGGAAGGAGAAGAGTGAAGTAATACCTGGGTGCCGAGGAAGAAGAAGAGTGAAACAATACCTTTTTGCAAGCCAACTACCCAAAAGGTTGATTCATCAACTAAGAAAGCTTGACATGGCAAAAGACACATTGCTTACAACACAACTCATAAATCAGAGATAAGAACGGGTACCAAGAAGATAGTTTTACATTAAGATCTCTCAAATTGGAAATAATTTTGTATATTAATTGAAATATAGCTTAACATTATTCTTTTTGTTTGTTTCCTTAATTCTTTTCATCATTAGATTGAACATATAGTTCTTGAAACAATTATGTCATCTGAAAATAAGTGGTTACATATGATATTACAACAAGAAAGTCTTCTTTTATCTTTATCTGTTGTTTATATTAAGGTTAAATTAAATGTGCTATTTAACGTTTGTAATTTCTATGATGATGAAGAAGAATTTTTATTATAGAACTTAATTTAAGTTTATAATACTTGTGAACTCTATTTCTTTTTCATATGCAATGTAACCACTATATAGATGTTGTCTCATCTTGTATCAATACAATGTTATGTTATGATTTGTTTGCATCATGTCTTTCTTTATAGCCCTTTATCTTTATGGTGCTAACAATATTGATGATATGATTATGAAGTTCATGTAACTATAATTTTTTGATTGATTTGAATATTGGGACTATGTTTACTTTTTAACTTAACAAGAATTCACATTGCTTGACTTAGATCTCTAGTCTTGCAAGTCAATTTTAAGATATAATGAAGCTTATAATCATAGTATTGCATATAAAATTACTTTCATTGTAAGCTTCATTATATCTTCAAATCATAAAATTGAATTGTATATAAACTCAAAACCCAAACTTCCACTACTAGAGATCTATAGTACAATTCAATCATGAAAGAAAGACACGTAACTCCCAAGAGTTGATTTAGTAGTGGAAGTTTGGGTTTTGAGAGTATGTTCCTCTCAAGATTTTAGATTCAAATTTTGTTAAGTGCTAATAATCCTTGTGTTTAGCCAATACATACAGAGTTTTGCTCTGCCTTTGAACGAACCCCTCATTAGTGGACAATAAGATTAGTCTTATTGAATTAGTTGAATTAAAAATGAAAGAAAGACATAATGCGAATCTTAAATTATAATTTGTATGGTGGTTTATGTTAAACCGAAATTTAAAATATAACAACATCAAAGTTTATTGACATTTTTAAAACTGCCAATCTCGTTGATTATGGTGGTCATATAATATTATATTTTAACCACCTAATTCCTCTAATTTTTATGTAATGTAATGTATAAAACATCAAAGAATTACCAACTATGGTGAAAATAAAGGGTTAATAGGCATTCACCCCCTGCAATATGAGCGTGTTTCGGTTTACCCCCCTACCGTTGCCAAATGCAGGTTTTGGCAACGATTTTTTTTGAAAAAACCGTTGCCAAAAGGCAGGGAGGGGGGAAAAGCAAAATTCGCTAACATTACAGGGGTGTAAATGCCTATTAACCCAAAAATAAATAACAATATAGCACACCTCCATACAAGTGGGTATTCCATGATGGCATAAATAAAATAGAAGACAAACTACTTGCAGAAACTATCGAAATAATTCTAATATTTCAACTTTTTTTTCCTTTTCATTATTGTAGTATATGGGCTCTCTCACCAAGATGGTGCAAAGAATTGTTAGGCGTGTTCCTCCTTAAAATGAAGCCCATGCATAAGTTAAAAGGAAATTATTAGAGAATGATTCATGTATGGTAGCAATGAAGAATATGAGATTCATGATGAAGAAGAGAGAATGGGGAAAAAGAGTGAGAGAGAGATCATGATCTTCATGCACTTATATATTTCATCATAATCATTATAGGAGAGAAATCTTACAAATATATAGTTGCAATTGTTAGTTACATTGGTTAACTAACTCTAACAACTTTTCTCTAACTCTAACCACCTTTCTCTAACTAACTAAAACTACTCTTATTATTTATATGTCTCTAATACCCCCCTTAAAATCAAAGGGAGTGTAAGAGCATGATCTTGAGTTTGGAACGACACTCAGTAAATAAAGCTATAGGCAATAGTTTAGATAACATGTCTTCAATTTATGCTTAACCTGGAACATATTGGATGTGCAGTTTCCCTGTTATAATATGATCCCAAATAAAATGAATATCAAGTTTGATATACTTGATTCGTGCATGCAAAGTCAGTTTCTATTATAGTAAAATTGCACTCAGATTGTCACATCGTAATGTAGGTCTGAAGTAGTTGATATGAAGTTCCACAAGAAGTGATTCAATCCATAAAAGTTCTGAAGTTGTGTGTGCTAGAGTGCATTATTCTGTTTTTGTACTTAAACGTGCCACTAACGACTTGTTCTTTGAGCTCCAACCAACAAGGCATGAACCAAAGTATATGCACGAAACAGAGGTTCATATTATATCATCTAGATCAGTTGCCTAGTCATAATCACTACAAGGTCATAGCGATAATTTATTTGGATTAGTGGCAGGTGATAACAACAAACCATGTGTGATGGTTCCATTGAGATACGTTAGTATTTGTTTCATCAAGATCCAATGAGACTCGAGAGATGATGATATGAATTGACACACTTTATTTACACAAAAAATGAGTGATCACATTTGCTGATATCCTAGAAACCTACCCATCCTGGTTTGGAAGAATTTCAATAAGAAATCCACAAGATTAAGATCCTTCTATCTTCAAATATGTTCAAAATATCGAAAAGGTTTATGATGATTTGACATATTTGATAGAAGTGGAAATGAGATAAATTTTTAGACTAAGTACAAGTAGCTAAGCATTTCGACGTTGGGATCCAAGGTTTGACAGAAGAAAATTTTGACATAAGTAGTTAGAAAATTTGAAAGACGATTTGAAACAACAAGATCATTTTAAAATAGTTCAAATGTTGAAGACACACAGAAGAAGACTAAAAGGTTGAAGTCCATGTAAGGGAGTACGTCTGGAATTCTACAAAGATAATTGTTATCGACGGTTAACATTGTGATAGTATATAAGACAACTTTAGTCATGGGAATATGGGTTGTAAAATTTTATAAGTATTATCTAAGAACATAAGTATCCAAGTGAGAGAATAAAGTTTATGAGAAGATGTATGGACATGCATCATTTCTTTTAATTGGTTAAATTCAAATCATTTATTTGAATGATCTTTATGTTATTTGTTTATTCCTTACTCCCTCCGGTCACTATTATAAGCAAAGATTATCTTTTCAAATTCATTCAATAACCGATGTATCTGGTCTACATAGAGATAAAATACAATAGTTATTCAATGAATCTAAAAAGATAATATTTGCTTATAATAGTGACTAAAAAATTATTTTCAAAGAAATTATGTATTATTTGAGTTAGAGTTATCGTTATCTCCCGAATTTCGACACTAACATAGTTGGAATATTTGGCTTAGGAAAGAGTTTTTCATTGTAAGATAAAAGTAAGGTTTTACGACCTTACTTAATGAAAGGTGTAGCTCGAAGGGACCCTCATCTACAGATTCTATACTTAGAGGATTTCTGAATTTGGATTATTTTTTAAGTATTGATGGAATTCGACCATGCATACTTCGACTAGAAATGGTAGTTACTCAGATTGCACGCTCTCAAGCCTTGGAGGGAAAATGTGTAACCTTCAATTCAAAAAACAAGGACAAGTGGCACAAGATGAAGCTTCTTCAACATGCAACATGAAAAGTGTCGCAATCTTGGAATAAAACCGTTGAAAGCGGTTAAATTGTATTTCTCTTAAAAGCTTAGTCTAGTGTTAGAATAAGTGTGTGTGTGTGTGTGTGTGTGTGTGTGTGTGTGTGTGTGTGTGTGTGTGAACATGTTGTACTAGTAACTCCATAAATACTCAAAGTGCCCGTGTGTAGAGAAACGAGTGAAGTGAGAATGTACGTGATATAAACATCGCCATTTTTATATTTAATATCATTTATCCTTCAAGTCATTTATCTTTTAAGTCTTTTATGTTAAAGCATTTTACATTGTTTTTTCATTTACTTTTAAAGCAATTTACTGCATTTTCTCTACATTTCCTGTCCTTTTAACATTCTTGCCTTGCATTTATCGTTTCATTTACTTTGAAAGTTCTCTCTTTTATCATATTTTCTTGTTCTTTATGACTTTATGAGTCCTGTCGAATGATTCATGACATTTTCCCAAAAACATCATAATTAACAAAATATTAGCACATGTCCTAGGATAAATCTGGTCGATCCTGTGAGTAACTAAGGGTGTTTTAATATCCTTAGAAGACCAGCGGTTGCTTACCAATTTTAGGGGTAAGCAGATTGGCACACCCAGTGAGACAGTGCTAATCAGTTTTTTTGAAGTTTTATAACTTCTTTGTTTTTGTAACTTCTTTTATTACATGGGCATATCGGTCGGAAAACAATGGTTACTCCTGTTGCATGCATTTGAGAAGTGGGAAAGTAGTTAGTGCAGATCATTATATACCAAGGAAAAGAAATACAAGGAAAATGTCGTCTAGCCAAGGAAACCAAAATGATTCAAATCCCGTGACAATTGGGACGAATCCTCAATTGAGCGGTTCAGATGCTCATAGTGTGAATCCACAAGATGTTTTAAGGAGTGAGGCTATTCCAGTCTCCAACCCTTTGACGGGGGGTGTCAACAACACTAAGTGTGGTGTCAGAACCAACTCCTTCGACGACAGGGCCAGAAGCAACATATACTGAATTTTATAGTCAACTAGTGTTGGAGTACATTAGAACAAATCCTCAAACCCCACCACCAAATGCATCCACATTTAGAGCTACCATCTCTCCAGGATTTTCTCAGCCTTTGCCTAGAAATCCACCCTATGGTATGCCAACGACGATGATGATGGGCCTACGGAATACACCTCCATTTTTTTAGAGAATGTGGTTCCTTCACCTTTTTAGGAATCTGGATCTGGAATAAATATGCGAAGGAATAGTCAGACCGTTGGGTTGGGATATTCAACTCAATGTCATGCTCTAACAAATGAGTCTGCAACATATTTAAGACAACAAATGGACGAGAGCAACATGCAAATGGTTCATAATTTATCTCAAAACATGTGAGATATTTTTTACCCTTTGATTCAAGATACAACTCAGACGAACCAACAAATAGTATCTCAGATGGCGTGCATAGCAGAATTTATGGGAGTTTCAGCACCAGTTTGACGTCCAAATCAAGTGGTGAATGTAGGAGATGTTATGCAGCCAGGAAATCTAGGGAATCAGGAAATGATCGAACCATTAGAAGTCGAAGACACCAGAAATCCAAGGCAAATACCAGTAGAAGATGATCAAAGAGTAATGGTGGTAAACAGGCATAAGGATGTTGACCATGTGGTTCAACAATGTTCGACAAAATAACTTAGCAGCAAAAAACAACTTAGCAGCCCTTGTCGAATGAATAATGGCTCGAGTGGGATAAATACAGGTTTTGCTAGGCCAAACTTCACTTCACCAATAATGGATTATATACTTTAGTCATAATTACCTCCCATGACGAAGGTTCCAAAGTTCACCAGGTTCTCAGGAGATACGACTTAATCTACGGTCGAACATGTGGTGTGATACTTGATAGAGGCTGGTGAAATTACTAATGATGAAAGTATGAGAATTCAATATTTCCCTAGTTCTCTCACCAATAATGCTTTTACTTGGTTTAGTACATTACCACCTGGTTTGATTTGTAATTGGACTCAGTTGGAGCGTTTATTCCATGAACAATTTTACATGGGTCAGACCAAGACCAGTCTGAAAGAATTGGCTAGTGTTAAATGAAAGTTTAATGAGTCAATTGATGATTACTTGAACAGATTTCGACTGCTCAAAGCCAAGTGTTTTACTCAAGTACCTGAGTGTGAACTAGTCGAAATGGCCTCTGGTGGCCTGGACTATTCTATCAGGAAGAAGCTGGATACCTAGTACCTGAGAGACATGGCCCAATTAGCAGATAGAGTTCGACAACTTTAACGTCTGAAGGATGAAAAAGCCAGGGCGAACAACATAAGAAAATAGCTTACGTTGAGTATCAGGAGGGGGTCGAAAATGTCTATGAAGAAACCCTACCTCTCAATGATAATGAGATAGACCTAGTTGAACTCAAGCAGGGTCCTCCTTAGTCTTGCAAACTTTTAGTCCCTTCAAATGGAAAGAATCTCGTCGAAATTGAAAAGAATGACAGATTTCCAAAGAAAACATATACTTTCGACGTCACTAAATGTGACAAAAATTTTGATTTGTTAGTTAAGGATGGTCAAATACTTGCGCCCCCAGGCGCTAAAGTACCACCCTTAGATCAAATAAAGAAAAGAGGTTTTCGCAAATACCATAATCTTTTGGGTCATTAGACTTCTCAATGTTTTCTTTTCAGGGATTTGGTGCAGAATGAGATTCAAGAGGGGAGACTCAAGTTTGGGGACAAGACCAAAGCACAAATGAAGATAGAAATTGATCCTCTTCAAGTTGTTGAGGCGAATTATTCTGAGCCCTCTGTAGTAAACTGGGTTGAAGTTGTTGAACAATTTGCTGATGACACCAACAACCTTGATTCAGTCAAAACAATGGGAAATCCTGTGATGATTGAAGTCAATGAAGACTTCACCAATGATGTTGTGCTGGTTAAGGTAGCTGAAGATCTGAGCAGCAAACAACTGTAACACTTAGTGTGCATGGTAGCTGATGGTTTCTTTATGACATCACCTGATGTCGAAATATTTAATGTGGGAGTTACCATCGTCCCATATGAGGAGGTCGAAGAATCGAATCTCCAAATGGTTACCAAAGAGACTGCTGATAGTTTCATTAAGATGGACGAGGATGCTGACGACCTTGACTTGAACTTCTCCAAACCATAATTGGGGGATGAAGTCAACATCAACATGGTCGAAGTAAGAAATGACCAAGTAATGGAGGTGGATGGATCCATACCTCAGAAGGACTACTACAAAAAGGATTATCCTGAAGAGGATGAGAAATTTTTTGACTTCTTACACAGGTGCTAAAGTAAGAAGTGATGATTTGCCCAAGATGTAGTTCAATCTTCGACAGAGAAGCCGCAAAAAGCTTTCAACAAGTGAAGAAGGTCAATGGAGGGCAGAAGCTGAAGACTGCTCAAAAGCCAAACCACTTTGAACCTAGAAGAGCCAATCCTCATCAACATGATGGAAATCCCCAACCCCTCAAGTCAAGACAACCCATGTTGAAACCAAGTGGTGAAGTCCCAAAGGACAAGTGGGTCAAGCCTGACGAGTTAGGAAAAAGGGGAAGCCAAAAATGGAACAAATTTGATGTCAAAAGAGGCCCCTCAATGGGATATAGGAAAGAGTTCATGACATCCAATAAGGCATCGTACGTATCTAAAACCTATAAGGGTAAGTACCTTATGTCCATGTCACAATGGCGCATGGATTAACGCAGAAGGAAGGTTCAGAGAGAAGCCTCCACATATAATCTTGCTGAATTAAGCACAAATATGCTTGGTGAGGGTGGAAAGAACCATAAGGCGAAAACAATGAACAAGATGCCTGTGGGGCATAAGTTATTTCCATCCAGGAACAAAGAGGCTAAAATCAAAGTTAAGATAAATGATGAACTAAAAGCAGTCAAAGATGAAGATATGACAGATAACTTTGACTACGAGTTTGAGGCCTCTCTAGATATCATAGTAATTGTGGTTTCAGTAATGCCTAGAGAATACAATAGAATTACTGAAGTGGAAAATCTGGAGACTAATACTGAGGCAGAGATGGCAGCACATCAACCAGTGTGTTACTATGTAATGAATAATGGTTACGTCGAAGAGAAAAATACTTTCTTTGAGAGACCCATTGAGGCCATGAGGGGGAATGTGAAGCCCATATACATCACTGGAAAAGTGGAAAATGTGGCCGTCAACAAATCCTGGTTGATTGTGGCATAACAATGAATTTAATGCCACATTTCTTGCTAGCCAAAATTGGAAAGTTCGACACAAAACTTAAGCCTCATAACATGGTCTTGTCGAATTATTAGGGCAAGATTGGGGTGTCGCTCCCGGGATTTTCATCCTAGTACAAACACGAAAGTGGCGCGGAAAGGTTAGAGTCGCCAGCCAGACATTTTTATCCCGAATGAATGGGAAAGGTAATGTTGCACAAACCTGAGGAAGAAGGAAAGGACAAGGCCTTGCGAACCAAAGATCTGAGTTCGGGAGTCGGTTACGAATTGAGAAGGTATTAGCACCCCAATCCGTCCGCCGTACCCGACGGGATCCATGCTTGCTTGTTTGTTTCAAAGGGTGATAAAAGTATAACTGCTGCTGAATAAAAACGCTAACTGGAACAAAGGGAATGGAAATGAGAAAGGAATTAAAAAGAATAACAAGAAAGAATGGGGAAAATGTAGGGAAAATAAAGAGTGTGCTCGAACGGGCCCTACCCCGCTGCCTACGTACCTCATCGGGATAATGAGGATCAGAGTCGACGTAGTTCGCCTAACCTAGGCGGGAACTGTTTGTTTGTGTTTTTTACAGCTGGAACTGTGTATGTCTATGCTCAGGTGTTGCAGGCTCGTCTGGTACGAGTGCGTTTACCGTCTTGCATGCGAGACAAGTAGTCGCGAGTTCGCGTTGTGAGTGAATGAGATGAGAAAAAGAAGTTCCCGCAGGATAGTCGTTTATTGTTTGTTTTTGTCTTTTAAGAGTTTTGTATGAATTTGGCACAAGGAAGTGAATTCAAACTCTTTTCCATGGAATGTACACTTGCCTCTACATTCCAAGATGGAATAATAGAACAAGCATACCCAGCAAGGAGAATTTATCCAAGACTGGTTTCCTAGGATTAAGGTTTAAGTTCACTGGCTTGTTGAACTTTATTAAGTGTTTTTGTTGCTTTTGTGAAGAAATGTCTTTTAAGTTTTTCTTTGTGAACAATTCCTTGATGAGACTTGTGCATCATGATAAACAAGCTTACACCACTCCAAGATGGAATGAATGCAAGTGCTTCATGGAATAAGGCTATACACAAGGAATCCTTCCATTTATTTGTTAAGTGTTTTTTTGGATTTTTGTTTGAAGATAAGAAGAGAATGACTCAAATTGATAAAAGGTAAAATCTAAAGGACTAAGACTCAATCCTAATTTTGTTATGTATTTACAAAAGGGAGATCCTATGGTTAGTGTGGTTTTCTAATCCTAATGAGAAAAGAGAAAAGAAGAAAAGAGAACTTAGAAATCAACTTACTTCCTAAGGAAGGTAAGTTGTTTCTAAAGAAAGGGAACACCTATAAGCAAGCACCAAGTGCTAAGGAAAACACAACTATAATACATAAGAGATAGGAATGAAGTGAGACTTACCTCAATCTTCCCCCCTACAAAACAAAAGTTATCATGACAATGCATATTGAAAATAAAATCAAAGAATGAAAGCGATTAAGTACCATAAACGTCCTAGAATGGAACTAGGGTTCAAAATAAGACCTAAGTCTAAAGGTGAAGGTACCTAAAGGTTACATGACTTCTAAAGTCAGTATCTACATGCTATAGGTCCCTAAGTATTCTAGGATACCTCACAAGATCAAACTATGTCAAACTATGTACAAGAAGTTCACCTAAGTTCACCTAAATGCAAGTTAGGGTTCATGGATGAAGTATGAATGCATATGGCTTACAAACATGAATTAATACATGAAATGACTATCAAAGTCAGTAATGAATGCTTATGAAGATGTATGAATGAATATACAAACATGGATGCAATGGATTAGGCATATGGAGCAATGAGAAGAAGATATGAGAAGAAACGAACAAAAATCGCATAAGATCGCACATGATGAAAGTTAAGGAAAAATGGCATGTGAATATGCATGAAATGATTAATGGGTCAGTAGCATACAAGATATGATATGTAATGAGAATGCATGGATAGGCATTAATTATTCCCACATAATTCATGTTAACAATTAGAGGAGAATAGAAATGAGTTTAAGTTAAAGTTAATTCATAAAAGTATGCACTTTAAAGCACCAAAATAAACCAAATGAGTATGGTTCAAAAAGTGACCTATGACTGGAATTAAAGACATAAAAATGACCTATAATCAACTCCTAAAAGCTACCAAAAAGTTCCTCAATCAATGGCATGAATGCCTTTCTAATATCTAGGTTATGGAGCAAATAAACACATATTTGGACCTATAATCTAAGTGACATAGAAAAATAGAAAAAAGGCTTTATAAATTATGAAATTAAATCCCTGGAATGATATAGTCATTATCTTACATTGTCCAAAAGGATTCTACAAAACTATGCACCAAAGTGCCAAAACAATTCCTTGATTAGCAAGGTAACAAAGCACGATCATCGAAAAACAACTCCACAAAGTGGATCAAAAAAGGCATCTAAAATTATGAAAAAAAGTCCTAAGGGGCATAAAAATGTCACAAATTACAGTGATTAATCACACACAAAAAATAGGTTTCACACCTATGGGGAAAAATCGATTTCGGTCCCTTATGCCAAAACCTTCCTTTTTGGGACAGCTCATGAACAAAAATCCAAATTAATTATTAAAACCACCCAAATCTGGAAATAAAAAATATGACAAATTAATTAAGAGGATGAGGATCACTCATGAATTTTTCCAGAATTTTATCTCACCTAAAACTATTTTTGATAATTGCTACGAAACGGACACAAAAGTGGATTTTAAGGGGAAGTAAAAGGAAACAATCCTAATGGTTCTCAACCTAATCCCTAAGTTCCGAAATCGATACATATCAACAAAAATCACAAATATAACCAATGCCTCAGGTGGGAGGGCTCAGATGCACCTTAAATTATATGGTCCTAAGCCGCATACGACTAAAAATGGTGCATAAAAGTCGAAGAGGCTTGAAATTACTTACTTGTTTGAAGTGACGATTCTCCGCATAAAAGAAATCCAAAAAAAAACTCGTGCAAGGTCTTGAAATCTTCTATGAGCAAAATAAATGCTCATCTTTCATATTGGCTTTGTGAAGCCTCACCATAATCGAAATCAATCCAAATCGGTCAAGAAGGCTCATGAACACTTTTATTCCAAAATTAGTTCACGAATAAGTGGAATTAAACCACTCTCAATAGCAATAATGAACAAAGTTAACATCTAATCGGACAACTAATCAATATTGATATAAAACCTAATTGAGGACTACTCGAATTCTAACAAATAACCCAATGAATAATCAACATTCTAATATCTTTCGATTAACAAAATACCAAACAATTAAAATCTAATCAAGAATTTAATTATAATTCTAATGAGAATCCTAACAAAAATTACTAAAACTATATTAAACCATTTTAATGAAAATTCTAATTAACAAGTAAAAAAAATCTATTTTACCAACTTGCAAAAATTAAACAAGAACACCAAACCAGGTGGTGTATTAATAATTCCATGGTGCAAAACACAAAACAATGGCCCCAGGCCCAATCTGTCTCCCATAGGCGCAGGGAGGGGTGTACTCAGAATTTTATGGGTGTTGATAGAAGTTCCATGGCCTGTAGGCCCAATTAACCTAAAAGAATCCGCAGGGTATGTTTAGGAGAAATGCGTGTGCAGTTAGTGAAACCATAAATCTTGAACCTATTGGGCCTAAATCCAACATCATCTTTAACCTAATAGCCTTTCAACATCACATATTCACATTGGAAAACCCTTCTCCTTCGTTAATACACAGCCGCACAAATCTTTCTTCAACCCCACAAGGTTTCATCCATTCTTTCAACTCTACACCGAAACTATCTCCCGACATCTTCTTCCCCGTACCAAAGGCATGGTTCTAACGCGAAGAAACTCGCCGCCATCATCATCTTGACGAACTCAAAACGCCGCTGAGAAAAAACTCATGTAAAACCTTTGTTCGGAGATTCTGTGTACGTCACCACCTCCTTCGTCTTCCTCTCAATCACGTCTCCGGAGAAACAAGACACATCCTCCGCGATCTCTCATCGCTGCGCCTCAGCTACGATTCACCCCATTCTTCTGTTCGTGACTTCCTATCATCAACACACCGTGACGCCAAGGATGTATCTTACGGCTTCTCCGTTAATCCAAGAACAAAAATCGAAAGAGGAACTTTAGCGACACGAATGAGCGTTGTCACTTTTCAGGTATGATTTGTAACTCAACGTGATCCTCTTGCGATCTGAAATTATCATTGGCGAATCTTGCGTTAGTGTTTTGTTTTTTGAGTCGTTTTTCTTCGATTCGAACTGTTACAACGTTCTTCTTCGACTTCTGCGATTAGAAATTGTTTCATTGATGGTTCTCAATTGATTCCGCAGGTTGAAGCTCGGAGACTGAAATCACCGCTGAGTTTTTGATGCTCGAATCTTGTTTCTGGTTATTGCAGGTTATTGAAATTCGAAGATTGAAGTTTGAGATTGATTGATGAAGATGATGGTGAAGGATGCAGACGGAGAGAAAATTTGAGACGTTGTTACAGAAGGTTGAACAATGAAAGATTCATGAACCTGATTGAAGTTGTGTGGATTTTCACAAGGGTGACGAAAGGTGAGGGTGAGGATTGGTTGAGGTCTGTTCTTGCGAAATTGATTGAAAATTTTGATGAAAGTTTCGATGTTGATGATAATGGCTATTGAATTTTCAGGTTGAAGTTGATATATTGAAGATGGAGATTAAAGGATTGGTGTTTTTGGATTGGAGAAGGTTGAGAGAAATGGAAATGAAGGGTATGAAAGTTGTGGAAGAAGGGAATCCGGAAGAAGATTGACAGGGTGGAAGGGATTGAAAGTGTGTAAGAAGCTGGATTGAATCAGAAGCTGCTGACTTATAGGAGCTTTGAAGATGGTTCTAGAATGTATCAGGAGAACCTTCTGGAAAGAAGTTCGGTTGGAATTTCTGGTTTCGCTGTTCTGAATTTTGAGTTTGTTATAGTTCTTTTTTTTTTTAAACTGATTTTGGTTGTTGCTCCTGAATACTCTTTGGTTATTGATGGAAACTTCGTTGATGTTATGCAGGTTTTGGGGCGGTAAAATTCAGCAGTAAATCGCTTGCTTCCTTCCACACACAAACATTTCAAATTTGAATATGCCCTGAACCGTAAGCAGCCGGACCCACCAAGGTTGTATCAAATTCGTCATGGGCTTGCTGGTATCGGGTGTAGCAGTCCTGAGTGTGATGAAGCCATAACTGGGCTACCCCTTTTTTATAAATTGTTCTGGTTTTGATTTGGGAGCATTTTGATTTAAGAGCATTGTATCTGAATTTTTATCAGTTGAAATCCTTTCTCCTTTTTTTCTTTTCTGCTATACCAATTTAGTTATAGCTGATTTATTATTTATTTATTTTTAGCTAGATTTAATTGTAAGAATTGGACTTTGTATTTTCAACTCTATATCAATGAACTGAATTGAGATTTTGTCATAAAAACAAATTCCTCCCTGTCACTATAACCGGCTGAACCCATTTCTCTTTTTCTTATCATTCCCTCCTTCTTATTATGGACATTGGCTGGAAATGAGTATGAGAGTGTAATTCTGAATAAATGCCCAACTTATAACAGGATCATGGCCAAAATAAGATTTGGTTGGAAATAAAACACAATATGAATAGCGTTTGGAAATAAACCAAAATGGACAAAATTGGATAAGGTAAGATCTGGGCATTTGGATATGACTAGAAATCTGGATTTAGGTGAAACAAGATATTCGACTTAATGAACCTTAGGGGACTGAACAATGGCTTTATAACATGATGAATAATATTTGGATTTGTGAACACGCCAAAGAATGAATCCAAATGACACTGTATTGTATTGGGATGACCTTAGATGATGAGTATGAATAGATTCTAATGCGCCAAATTTGCATCTCTAATCACCCTCCCACTTCAATTCTCAACTCAAATCACCTTCCAAAACAACTATGAAAATCACTGACTTACTTTGCAATCTGAAACCTTGGGTCGCTCACATGGATGATCGGTGATGTTGAGGATTTCTTACATATGAATACTAATCCCACATTCCACTATCACGATCCGATGAAAGGGAGCCACCAGCAATAATGAAAAGAAATAAACCTCTAATTACATTGACAAATACCCTGATTTAGCATTTTCTATGGATCCTCTGAATAGGAAGAAATTTATAACTTGGTAACCCTCTGAGAGGGATATTCCTCCGATGATGTGAATTCGTCCTTTTCTCAAATTTGAAAGCAGCAAACAAATATATCTCATACAAATAGGAAAGGCCACATCCTAAGGAGATCACATGCCTCAGGAAACAATGAAATGCACTATTATGATATTAATAGACTGATGAGAAATACAGATGAATGCAAAATGATATGCCAATAAAAGGAATAATTAATGAGGGCAAATTTTGAGGTATTACAGCTGCCCCTATTCAATCAACTGCAGACCTGAACGGATAATTGCAACCGCTTTTAGACGTTCAAGGTATGGAGTGATTGAATACTCGAATAAAACCTGAAAATTTGCACCCTGAGGGCAACAGAAATGCCACCTGCCCACTTATTTATTTATATTTTTTTTGATTTTGACCTCTGAATAGGTAGCGAATCATAAGACCAGGTGGAAATATGCTAGGAAGAATGCCATCTTCGAACGACAACTCATGAGGGATCCTCGAATCCAGTACTAAAACCATCCTGGAATAGAAACACGATAGTATATCGGCCGCAGGCGATAACAATCAACAACAACGAATGACCTCGGACAGACTTTGCAAACGAGACAAACTGACCTCAGTCAATAAACTCAAAAAAAAATGAACTACTATCCTCGGATAATAGCAACAACAAAACAAATAAGACCAACCGCAGAAGGACTTGAAGAAAAGAAATGCCATCCTCGAATGACAAATCAAAAGATCCTCGGATCTAACACGAAACCATCCTCGAATGGAGACGCAAAGGTATACCAGCCTCGACTGATAACCAAACACAAAGCTGACCTCAGACAAACTTTGCAAAAAAGACAAACTGACCTCGATCAATAAGCTCGAAAAGTGGACTACTATCCTCGAATAATAGCCACACAAAACAACAAGACCAACCTCGGAAGGACTTGAAGAAAAGAATGCCATCCTCGAATGACAATCCAAAAGATCCTCGGATCTAACATGAAACCATCCTCGAATGGAGACGCAAAGGTATACCAGCCTCGACTGATAACCAAACACAAAGCTGACCTCAGACAGACTTTGCAAAAGAGACAAACTGACCTCGATCAATAAGCTCGAAAAGTGAACTACTATCCTCGAATAATAGCCACGACAACAAGACCAACCTCAGAAGGACTTGAAGAAAAGAAATGCCATCCTCGAATGACAAATCAAAAGATCCTCGGATCTAAAACGAAACCATCCTCGAATGGAGACGCGAAGGTATACCAGCCTCGACTGATAACCAAACACAAAGCTGACCTCAGACAGACTTTGCAAAAGAGACAAACTGACCTCGATCAATAAGCTCAAAAAGTGAACTACTATCCTCGAATAATAGCCACGACAACAAGACCAACCTCAGAAGGACTTGAAGAAAAGAAATGCCATCCTCGAATGACAGTCCAAAAGATCCTCGGATCTAATACGGAAATGGTATCAACCGATCCAACCCGGAAAGCGAGAATGTAATATCATCCGATTTACAACTCGAAAAGAAATGATATCAACCGATTCATGACTCAAATAAGATCAACCGATCTAACATGGAGATGGTATCAACCGATATATATAACCAAGAAAAACGAGAATCATTGTACTTAAATGATAACCCGAGACGCGAACGTTGTACTGAAACGGAGACACGAAGAAATGAGACTGTTGTACTGAAACAAGACTCAAAGACGAGACCATTGTACTTAAATGGAGACTCGAAAGGAACGGGATCGTTGTACTTAAACGAGAGCCCAAGACGCGACCATTGTACTGAAACGGAGACGCGAACAAGATGAGACTGTTGTACTGAAACAAGACTCAACTGGGGATAACAACAAGACTTGGTAGAAGTAACCACCCTGGGAAACGGAATTGCATTCTGTGGGGAATACTTCAATTTGATTGGAGATGTAACGGGTCTTATGTAATATACCTCAAAACTGGCCCATGCTGGCATGCATATGTTTGGATTTATGGCGTAATGCTCCATGATGATGGAAATGCTACGCCTTGGAGGATGCAAATGCAATGATGATTATGCGAATGACAATGCAAAGGAGATCTCCTGATAAGGAGACTGCAGGTATCCCGGATAACTTGGCTGGGAAGAAACGATGATCACTGCATTGATCCAATTCATCCTGATGAGGAGGAAACCACTCTGCGGGGAAAGCTGTTAATAATTCACTGGCTCAGAATAGCCGCCACTGCCAAAAATAAATTGGAATTTAAGATTAGAGAACCAAGACCCTGCTGGAGATGGACTCACCTTGAACCCTGATGGGGAAGTGAGGACTTCCTGACTTGGCTAAGAACCAAAGGCATGATACTGTTGAGGAAGCAACTGCTGGGGAGGCAAGACACTCCTTATACGGCTGAGAATTGCCCCTGTCTGACAGGAAACTTCCGCTTGGGGACGACACCCACCTTCTGCTACCTTGCTGGGAGAAATTTCGACTTCCACATTACTGGGGATGACGGGTGATATCAATGATAAAGCTTCCTGCTGAAGATAAAAGCTCAAGCTTCCACTTGCTGGGGATAAGAGATAAATCCTCTCATGTTGGGAATGAGAGATGTAAGGCGTCTCATGCTGGTGATGAGAGACGATGATACCCTTCTTCTCAAGAAGTACCCTTCCATGAGACTTGCTAAGGAATTTTGATCAATGAAGTCTGCCGACGAAACAACTCTTGAAGTACTGTGCCGACAATGGCTTTGCCCCTAGCCCCGGGTTGATAGGTTGTCAACTAATCATGAGTGAACAATGGTTCTTTACAATCTTCAACTCTCCTTCTATTAGGATCTATCAAAAGATAATGTCTCAAGAGGATTTTACAGAAAACTGGCATACGAGATGCCTCAGTGTCTTCAAACTCTTGGAGAGATTCGTCGGATCTCGAAATAACTGCCCCAGACTGCATGGTTTGTGCAAGAATTTGCCTCGCAAGGATTCATGAAGAACCTCATATCACTGTGAGATATTCTGCCCCAGTATATTGAACTCCGGATAGGTGCTTTTGATAAACCGTCTTCGGGAGAGAATAACTTCTAGTGCTCTTGGGGTGGCCTGCCCCAGTACGAGCCTTGAAGTGATCACCTCGAATGACTGCTTTGAAGAAAACACCCAGATCAACTATTCTTTGAGAGATTGGATCTCGAAGTAATTGCCCCAGTTTGGCTGAATTTTGAAGAGATTGCTCGACATGATTGCTCCAGATTAATTGGCTCTTGCTACGACTGTTGGGAAAGTCCCTACTCAATGGAGTTTTTTTTTTTGGAAAATTACATCTTATAGATTGTCCTTCGGAAGTTTCAGACTTCTCAACTTGGCAAGATTAAGCTTCTGGACTGAGATTCCATATGTAAACTTTTATGATGCCAAACAAATGTATGTAAGCAGAAAATGTTTATTTTAAGAATGAAAATTCTAATGCAACACACATGTTAATCTTGAAGTTTTACTGTAAAAGATGTCGTAAACCTTTGTGAGCGAATCACTGGTTAATATACGACATTAACTCCTTTTTTTTTAATAATAGAAAGCATGCACATGCAACACCAACAAAGATTTTTCAGCTCAACTTATAGGAGTCAGGAACGCATTCTCGTGGTAGTACGCTCTCAAAATAACCCTGTTTCAATTAGGACTTTTGAGGGTTGTATCGTGGCCGGGTTCATGGTTATAGAAACAAAGGATATAGGCTCGAAATTTATTTGTGCCCACCCATCTTCGTGATGTTCTCCATTCCTATTTTCAGCTAGCTTTCACAAGCGTTCACTTCTCAAAAAGGGTTTTGTGATGGTTGAAGAACCAATTACACTAACGGTTTAAGCACCACTCAGGTTGTTGTTTGGAGTCAGTCACCCCTTTGTCTTTCGTGTCTGTATCACACGACTTTGTTCTTGTTCAAGGATCTTTCTTGTGTAATCCTTTTCGTCTTTTGATTTTGCATTATTTTTCTTATCCCTAACTTTTGTCTGGACTGATTCTTGTGAATCTTTGATTGTGAAGTCCAGCGGGATGCCCTAATTTTTGCCTAAGTCGCTTGTTTTCAAGTTTCGACTTAGCGGGCTTTTTCATTTCTTTTTTTTTCATTCTCTTTTTTTTTTTGAACAAATCGTGTGACACTGTTAGTCTTGATGGATTTGAAAGGATCGTGACTGTCTCACTTCTTTGTTGTTGAGGAATAACCATTGTGGTCTCCGGTCTTTGGACCTCTTGATTGGGATAACCATTGTGGTTTCTGGTCATTGGACCTCTTGATTGGGATAACCATTGTGGTTTCTGGTCATTGGACCTCTTGATTGGGATAACCATTGTGGTTTCTGGTCATTGGACCTCTTGATTTGGTACAACGAAAGGCAATGGATCCTCATATGTGCATTCCTCTTTAAAATTTGAACGATCGGTCCAGCTAGCTGACACCTACCCTGCCCCTGGGTTAAATGCAAGGGTTTTTTCATGCGAAAATAAACTCCTACTTCAAGGCTCAAATGGGTTGGCGAGGGTCTATCTCCCTTATATCTCCGGTGTTTAGGACTTTAAACAATGCCTGTACATCGTCAACAGGGTCTTTCTCAAAAGCACACAATTAGAGTGTTTTAGCGTTTTCATTTCGTCATCCTCCTTCATAGAGTTTAAGCATGACAAATGGTATTGCAATGCACATACACAAAATCATGAGTGAATACGATTGGATTACTTTAAGAAAAACATGTGCATTTTATTATGGTTATCATTCAAAAACAAATAAGTTTCATGCATGCATACAAATGTTTAAACAAACAATATAAACTACAAATGAAAATGCAGTAAAGAAGCCGAACATTGCCGTCATTGAGGAGACTTGACTCCGTATGGACTTATTGCTTCTGAAGATGCCTTTGCAAATTGGAAGACCCATTTGATGAGGAGACTTCAATATGTGAACAGACTTTCTGGCATGATGACCTTTGAGTCGATCAAATTCGGGACCTTGTCTTCACCTTTGCCTCTGAAAGACTTGCAATCTTCAATTAAAAGGCCAGGTGCCCTAGAATGGTAATCATACTCGACATTGAAACCCCAAAGGAAGCTTTGTCGGAGATGATCCCTTATGATCTGCCCGTTGGACTTTCTTGGGAAGCTGAAATTGGATGCTGACAATCGACATCTGGAGGGAAGAGGTTGATAAAGTTAATAGATAAGGTTGCTCGGAAAGATCTTGCACGATCTCCTGCCTACGTATCTCCATTGACCAATGGAGAATCAGAGCAGCGTAGTTCCCCTCAATAGGGATGAAAATAGCTTTGTTCAGAACTTCCATAACCAAGCTCATCTGAGTCTTCGTCTGGTTAACTTTCTGTTTCAGCAGTTTCTGGTTTTGAAATAAGGTTTACACCTTTGCCCTGAGTGGCCTCAGCTGGGTCTTCCTTCGATTACCTCCTCCCGGAGTTGCTTCAAATATATACCTTGATGACTATGATTCAAGTTGTCCATTCTGATGAGAAATCAAGTCAGGAAAAGAATTTGTCTCTGAACACCTGTCAAGAATGCAAGGATGTATGCAAATGCCATGTTCAATTATTTCTGAGGAATCTATCTGCTTTGATTCAAGTTTTGATACAGAAAAATCCAACAATATGATTCAGATATGTGATCCACAGAAATAATTAAACATGTGTGCAGAAATGCTATGATGTCATGTATGCAAAAGGCATGTGATCAATGGTCTGATGTTGGTGTTGGTGTTGAGCAATGAGTCAAGTGTCTGAATAGAACCATAATAGTAACACCATCTCTGTATAGAACCTCATAACTGAGAACACAATAACTGTAGAACTGGATCACATAATTGAACAGTCACTGATGGTGTTGAAGCTGAACAATGAGCCAAGTGTCTGTGGAGAGTCACAATATCAAGGTCACAATGGTAATCACAGTTACAATTTCTCTGAATAGAAATCCCGAATCTCAGAATCAGAGAACCATAGAACACTGAAATATACTGACAAAGTGGGTATGTTGAAGTTTAGGGTTCTTGCAAACCTGTAAACCCTTCCCAATCTCACAGGTACGCTACTCGGGTCAAACATCACAGACTCTCGAGGCCGAATAGCAATAATACGTTCACCATTTCCGAGAAATGGCTCATGACCAAATCAGGGAATCGGTTTGGCATTATGTACTACTCAGGGAGGTCTCAGCTGAGTCCGGAAAAAACAAGCATCCCTCATAAGTCCTCAGCTTCAAGCACTGAGTCGAGAAACAATAGTACATTCATCCCGAAGGGTACAATACTATCGTCATACGAACAGTTTTGCTTTAACTGAATTCCTGTGAAAGAACCAGGCCATCCTATGCGAGTTCCCAGTGGGCCCTCGGATGCGAGTGAGTTTGCCAACAAATGTGGTCTGCCACTGTCATCACTGGAGAGGGATGTTTCCACAAAGGTTCTCAATGATCGGTCCCCTGACTGCACATAACTATCAAGGTAGCGCATCAACCCAGAAAGATTCCGGTATCAATACATTCCCGAGAAGGTCGCAAGTCAAGGTGTGGAACTCACTACTACCAACATAGCAAGATGCCATGAAGCCAAAGTGGAACCACTCTAAGTCCTAGGGTGCACTCAAGCCGGGTAGTTGGCTTATCTCACAGTAACTCCCAACCCACAGAAAAAATGAAAACCAGCACATCCAGACAGTCCAGTATAATATGATGCATGGAAAATAAAATACTGAAAGCGGTAAATAAATGCGATAAAGTAAAGCTGTAAAGAACTGTAAATAAAAACAATAAAGCTAAACTAAAGCACACAGTAAACACCCAAAGAAACAAAACCAAACAGGCGCTAGGATTGACTCTACAAGGGAAACCGGAAGAATCAGGTTTATATTCCCCAGCAGAGTCGCCAGCTGTCGCTCCCGGGATTTTCATCCTAGTACAAACGCGAAAGTGGCGCGGAAAGGTTAGAGTCGCCAGCCAGACATTTTTATCCCGAATGAATGGGAAAGGTAATGTTGCACAAACCTGAGGAAGAAGGAAAGGACAAGGCCTTGCGAACCAAAGATCTGAGTTCGGGAGTCGGTTACGAATTGAGAAGGTATTAGCACCCCAATCCGTCCGCCGTACCCGACGGGATCCACGCTTGCTTGTTTGTTTCAAAGGGTGATAAAAGTATAACTGCTGCTGAATAAAACCGCTAACTGGAACAAAGGGAATGGAAATGAGAAAGGAATTAAAAAGAATAACAAGAAAGAATGGGGAAAATGTAGGGAAAATAAAGAGTGTGCTCGAACGGGCCCTACCCCGCTGCCTACGTACCTCATCGGGATAATGAGGATCAGAGTCGACGTAGTTCGCCTAACCTAGGTGGGAACTGTTTGTTTGTGTTTTTTACAGCTGGAACTGCGTATGTCTATGCTCAGGTGTTGCAGGCTCGTCTGGTACGAGTGCGTTTACCGTCTTGCATGCGAGACAAGTAGTCGCGAGTTCGCGTTGTGAGTGAATGAGATGAGAAAAAGAAGTTCCCGCAGGATAGTCGTTTATTGTTTGTTTTTGTCTTTTAAGAGTTTTGTATGAATTTGGCACAAGGAAGTGAATTCAAACTCTTTTCCATGGAATGTACACTTGCCTCTACATTCCAAGATGGAATAATAGAACAAGCATACCCAGCAAGGAGAATTTATCCAAGACTGGTTTCCTAGGATTAAGGTTTAAGTTCACTGGCTTGTTGAACTTTATTAAGTGTTTTTGTTGCTTTTGTGAAGAAATGTCTTTTAAGTTTTTCTTTGTGAACAATTCCTTGATGAGACTTGTGCATCATGATAAACAAGCTTACACCACTCCAAGATGGAATGAATGCAAGTGCTTCATGGAATAAGGCTATACACAAGGAATCCTTCCATTTATTTGTTAAGTGTTTTTTTGGATTTTTGTTTGAAGATAAGAAGAGAATGACTCAAATTGATAAAAGGTAAAATCTAAAGGACTAAGACTCAATCCTAATTTTGTTATGTATTTACAAAAGGGAGATCCTATGGTTAGTGTGGTTTTCTAATCCTAATGAGAAAAGAGAAAAGAAGAAAAGAGAACTTAGAAATCAACTTACTTCCTAAGGAAGGTAAGTTGTTTCTAAAGAAAGGGAACACCTATAAGCAAGCACCAAGTGCTAAGGAAAACACAACTATAATACATAAGAGATAGGAATGAAGTGAGACTTACCTCAATATTCCCCCCTACAAAACAAAAGTTATCATGACAATGCATATTGAAAATAAAATCAAAGAATGAAAGCGATTAAGTACCATAAACGTCCTAGAATGGAACTAGGGTTCAAAATAAGACCTAAGTCTAAAGGTGAAGGTACCTAAAGGTTACATGACTTCTAAAGTCAGTAGCTACATGCTATAGGTCCCTAAGTATTCTAGGATACCTCACAAGATCAAACTATGTCAAACTATGTACAAGAAGTTCACCTAAGTTCACCTAAATGCAAGTTAGGGTTCATGGATGAAGTATGAATGCATATGGCTTACAAACATGAATTAATACATGAAATGACTATCAAAGTCAGTAATGAATGCTTATGAAGATGTATGAATGAATATACAAACATGGATGCAATGGATTAGGCATATGGAGCAATGAGAAGAAGATATGAGAAGAAACGAACAAAAATCGCATAAGATCGCACATGATGAAAGTTAAGGAAAAATGGCATGTGAATATGCATGAAATGATTAATGGGTCAGTAGCATACAAGATATGATATGCAATGAGAATGCATGTATAGGCATTAATTATTCCCACATAATTCATGTTAACAATTAGAGGAGAATAGAAATGAGTTTAAGTTAAAGTTAATTCATAAAAGTATGCACTTTAAAGCACCAAAATAAACCAAATGAGTATGGTTCAAAAAGTGACCTATGACTGGAATTAAAGACATAAAAATGACCTATAATCAACTCCTAAAAGCTACCAAAAAGTTCCTCAATCAATGGCATGAATGCCTTTCTAATATCTAGGTTATGGAGCAAATAAACACATATTTGGACCTATAATCTAAGTGACATAGAAAAATAGAAAAAAGGCTTTATAAATTATGAAATTAAATCCCTGGAATGATATAGTCATTATATTACATTGTCCAAAAGGATTCTACAAAACTATGCACCAAAGTGCCAAAACAATTCCTTGATTAGCAAGGTAACAAAGCACGATCATCGAAAAACAACTCCACAAAGTGGATCAAAAAAGGCATCTAAAATTATGAAAAAAAGGCCTAAGGGGCATAAAAATGTCACAAATTACAGTGATTAATCACACACAAAAAATAGGTTTCACACCTATGGGGAAAAATCGATTTCGGTCCCTTATGCCAAAACCTTCCTTTTTGGGACAGCTCATGAACAAAAATCCAAATTAATTATTAAAACCACCCAAATCTGGAAATAAAAAATATGACAAATTAATTAAGAGGATGAGGATCACTCATGAATTTTTCCAGAATTTTATCTCACCTAAAACTATTTTTGATAATTGCTACGAAACGGACACAAAAGTGGATTTTAAGGGGAAGTAAAAGGAAACGATCCTAATGGTTCTCAACCTAATCCCTAAGTTCCGAAATCGATACATATCAACAAAAATCACAAATATAACCAATGCCTCAGGTGGGAGGGCTCAGATGCACCTTAAATTATATGGTCCTAAGCCGCATACGACTAAAAATGGTGCATAAAAGTCGAAGAGGCTTGAAATTACTTACTTGTTTGAAGTGACGATTCTCCGCATAAAAGAAATCCAAAAAAAAACTCGTGCAAGGTCTTGAAATCTTCTATGAGCAAAATAAATGCTCATCTTTCATATTGGCTTTGTGAAGCCTCACCATAATCGAAATCAATCCAAATCGGTCAAGAAGGCTCATGAACACTTTTATTCCAAAATTAGTTCACGAATAAGTGGAATTAAACCACTCTCAATAGCAATAATGAACAAAGTTAACATCTAATCGGACAACTAATCAATATTGATATAAAACCTAATTGAGGACTACTCGAATTCTAACAAATAACCCAATGAATAATCAACATTCTAATATCTTTCGATTAACAAAATACCAAACAATTAAAATCTAATCAAGAATTTAATTATAATTCTAATGAGAATCCTAACAAAAATTACTAAAACTATATTAAACCATTTTAATGAAAATTCTAATTAACAAGTAAAAAAAATCTATTTTACCAACTTGCAAAAATTAAACAAGAACACCAAACCAGGTGGTGTATTAATAATTCCATGGTGCAAAACACAAAACAATGGCCCCAGGCCCAATCTGTCTCCCATAGGCGCAGGGAGGGGTGTACTCAGAATTTTATGGGTGTTGATAGAAGTTCCATGGCCTGTAGGCCCAATTAACCTAAAAGAATCCGTAGGGTATGTTTAGGAGAAATGCGTGTGCAGTTAGTGAAACCATAAATCTTGAACCTATTGGGCCTAAATCCAACATCATCTTTAACCTAATAGCCTTTCAACATCACATATTCACATTGGAAAACCCTTCTCCTTCGTTAATACACAGCCGCACAAATCTTTCTTCAACCCCACAAGGTTTCATCCATTCTTTCAACTCTACACCGAAACTATCTCCCGACATCTTCTTCCCCGTACCAAAGGCATGGTTCTAACGCGAAGAAACTCGCCGCCATCATCATCTTGACGAACTCAAAACGCCGCTGAGAAAAAACTCATGTAAAACCTTTGTTCGGAGATTCTGTGTACGTCACCACCTCCTTCGTCTTCCTCTCAATCACGTCTCCGGAGAAACAAGACACATCCTCCGCGATCTCTCATCGCTGCGCCTCAGCTACGATTCACCCCATTCTTCTGTTCGTGACTTCCTATCATCAACACACCGTGACGCCAAGGATGTATCTTACGGCTTCTCCGTTAATCCAAGAACAAAAATCGAAAGAGGAACTTTAGCGACACGAATGAGCGTTGTCACTTTTCAGGTATGATTTGTAACTCAACGTGATCCTCTTGCGATCTGAAATTATCATTGGCGAATCTTGCGTTAGTGTTTTGTTTTTTGAGTCGTTTTTCTTCGATTCGAACTGTTACAACGTTCTTCTTCGACTTCTGCGATTAGAAATTGTTGCATTGATGGTTCTCAATTGATTCCGCAGGTTGAAGCTCGGAGACTGAAATCACCGCTGAGTTGTTGATGCTCGAATCTTGTTTCTGGTTATTGCAGGTTATTGAAATTCGAAGATTGAAGTTTGAGATTGATTGATGAAGATGATGGTGAAGGATGCAGACGGAGAGAAAATTTGAGACGTTGTTACAGAAGGTTGAACAATGAAAGATTCATGAACCTGGTTGAAGTTGTGTGGATTTTCACAAGGGTGACGAAAGGTGAGGGTGAGGATTGGTTGAGGTCTGTTCTTGCGAAATTGATTGAAAATTTTGATGAAAGTTTCGATGTTGATGATAATGGCTATTGAATTTTCAGGTTGAAGTTGATATATTGAAGATGGAGATTAAAGGATTGGTGTTTTTGGATTGGAGAAGGTTGAGAGAAATGGAAATGAAGGGTATGAAAGTTGTGGAAGAAGGGAATCCGGAAGAAGATTGACAGGGTGGAAGGGATTGAAAGTGTGTAAGAAGCTGGATTGAATCAGAAGCTGCTGACTTATAGGAGCTTTGAAGATGGTTCTAGAATGTATCAGGAGAACCTTCTGGAAAGAAGTTCGGTTGGAATTTCTGGTTTCGTTGTTCTGAATTTTGAGTTTGTTATAGTTCTTTTTTTTTTAAACTGATTTTGGTTGTTGCTCCTGAATACTCTTTGGTTATTGATGGAAACTTCGTTGATGTTATGCAGGTTTTGGGGCGGTAAAATTCAGCAGTAAATCGCTTGCTTCCTTCCACACACAAACATTTCAAATTTGAATATGCCCTGAACCGTAAGCAGCCGGACCCACCAAGGTTGTATCAAATTCGTCATGGGCTTGCTGGTATCGGGTGTAGCAGTCCTGAGTGTGATGAAGCCATAACTGGGCTACCCCTTTTTTATAAATTGTTCTGGTTTTGATTTGGGAGCATTTTGATTTAAGAGCATTGTATCTGAATTTTTATCAGTTGAAATCCTTTCTCCTTTTTTTCTTTTCTGCTATACCAATTTAGTTATAGCTGATTTATTATTTATTTATTTTTAGCTAGATTTAATTGTAAGAATTGGACTTTGTATTTTCAACTCTATATCAATGAACTGAATTGAGATTTTGTCATAAAAACAAATTCCTCCCTGTCACTATAACCGGCTGAACCCATTTCTCTTTTTCTTATCATTCCCTCCTTCTTATTATGGACACTGGCTGGAAATGAGTATGAGAGTGTAATTCTGAATAAATGCCCAACTTATAACAGGATCATGGCCAAAATAAGATTTGGTTGGAAATAAAACACAATATGAATAGCGTTTGGAAATAAACCAAAATGGACAAAATTGGATAAGGTAAGATCTGGGCATTTGGATATGACTAGAAATCTGGATTTAGGTGAAACAAGATATTCGACTTAATGAACCTTAGGGGACTGAACAATGGCTTTATAACATGATGAATAATATTTGGATTTGTGAACACGCCAAAGAATGAATCCAAATGACACTGTATTGTATTGGGATGACCTTAGATGATGAGTATGAATAGATTCTAATGCGCCAAATTTGCATCTCTAATCACCCTCCCACTTCAATTCTCAACTCAAATCACCTTCCAAAACAACTATGAAAATCACTGACTTACTTTGCAATCTGAAACCTTGGGTCGCTCACATGGATGATCGGTGATGTTGAGGATTTCTTACATATGAATACTAATCCCACATTCCACTATCACGATCCGATGAAAGGGAGCCACCAGCAATAATGAAAAGAAATAAACCTCTAATTACATTGACAAATACCCTGATTTAGCATTTTCTATGGATCCTCTGAATAGGAAGAAATTTATAACTTGGTAACCCTCTGAGAGGGATATTCCTCCGATGATGTGAATTCGTCCTTTTCTCAAATTTGAAAGCAGCAAACAAATATATCTCATACAAATAGGAAAGGCCACATCCTAAGGAGATCACATGCCTCAGGAAACAATGAAATGCACTATTATGATATTAATAGACTGATGAGAAATACAGATGAATGCAAAATGATATGCCAATAAAAGGAATAATTAATGAGGGCAAATTTTGAGGTATTACATGGGGCAACACTAGGAGTCCAATAAGTTGATTTAAGCGTCGGAACAGTCACCAGGCCCACTCTGTTTATGATTGTCGAAAGCAAGGCCAACTATAATCTTCTACTGGGAAGAGAGTGGATACATGGAATAGGTGTAGTGCCATCTTTGATGCATCAAAGGGTTACCATTTGGAGGACAAATGGTATTGTGGAGAATATTAAAGCTGACCAAGGTTACTTCAAGGTGCCAGTTAATCACGTTGAAGGTATGGAGTTCGACAAGAACTTGGCGCATATTGGCCCATGCACACCAGCAGAATTTGATTTCACTCCAGATGATCATGTATTATGCTCACTACACCTCCACATGTCAAAGGTTTCTGTTAGGATATGGAGGTTGTAGGATAAGTGTCGCTCCCGATAGATGGGACCGGCCCAAATAAAGGTACAGACGCGAACGGTCGGCGAGAGGGACAGTGAGAACACACAGCCGTGAACTCACTGGAGATGAATAGAGTCGCCAGCTAGGCATTTTTATCCCGGAGGAAAGGTAATGCTGCATAGACCTAGAAAAAGAATGGATAAGACGGTCGCGAACCAGAGAGACTGAGAAAGGGGGTTGGTTACAACCTGGGAAGGTATTAGCACCCAGATTGTCCGTCGTACTCGACGGGATCCACGCTTAAAAGATTTGTGCTTTAAAGGGGTAGTGTCAGTGTAATCTGTGTAAAAAAAAATGGCTGGAAAAGAATGTACAGGTGTCAGTGTAAGAAGTGAAGTGTAATATATATGCAGTGTCAGTGTAAGGATGAGAGTATGCTCAAGATCATGAGGCTAAAAGAATGATACTGGAAGAATGGGGGGATGTACAGAGACTTTTGTTCGATAACTGTTAAGTTATGCCTACGTATCCTCTCGTGCAATGAGGAAGTCAGAACACCGTAGTTCGACCCAAAGAGACTGAAAGATAAATTGACTTGTGAACTGCTTACTTGTCTATGCTCAAGTGTATGACCTGTCTGGCTCAGGTGCAAACTGTCTTGCATTAGACGGAAGAAGCAAGTTCTCGGTTATGAGTGAATGAGATGAGAAAAGAATCCCGAAGGAGACGATTATTGTTTGTTTTTGAGTTTTCAGTCTTTTATTGCTTTTGAAAGTTTGTCATAAGTTAATGAGCTTAAGCCTAAACCAATGGATTTAATAAACTCATCACATCTTCCCTCTGATTAGGGGTAATAAGAATACCTTAAGTGTGAAGTCAGATTCTCACACTTAATCACCTTTGGTGTAGGATTAAGATCATTAACCTACTTGTGATTATTTAGATGTTTTTGTGGTTTTTGTTTAGTGTTGAGTAATGAGGTTAAGCCATAATCAAGGGTTAAACAGACTCATTACACCATCCTAATAGAAGGATGATAGATGAGGATGTTTAAGCTGAGGAAAGCTCCTCAACTTAACTTATGATTAAGGATTAAACTCATGACAAAACAAGCCTTTGATTAAGTGGATTTTATTTAATGGTATGATGATGAAGTGATTTTTAGGGTTTGTAAGACAACTTGAGGGGGACTTGTCCATTAACACTAGGGTTAGTCCTTCTTAACCAATTAAGGAAGAATTAGAACCCTAATGCAAGGCCCTAGTTACAAGTGTGGTGTCTTGATGATTATTAAATGGATTGATTAAAGGAGTTAAGCACATTAAGGGTTTAACACTTAGGATTAAAGTTATACACTCCATCCTAATAGAAGGATGCAGGCATAAGCTTAATCACAAAGCCTTAAAGCCTTTAGGGTTTAGTCCCTGATTATGAGGTGAGAAGAGGAGACTCAAAAGAGACACAAAGGTAAAACTAAGGGGGAACTAATCAAAACCCTAATCATTGACATGCCTGGTTGTTCCTAAGGTTTGTGCGGTTTTCAAGAGATAACTTCAAAGAGAACCAACAGGAAGCAGATGAAAGGATCAAACAGCGAGGGGAAGCAAGACAACTTGCTTCACTTAAGAAGTCAAGTTGCCTGAAGAAAGAAAATATAATAAACAGGGAGGAGCAAGCTCACTCCAATATCCATACAAAAAGATGTAACAATAATGCACAAAGGAGATGAGAAGGAAATGCGAGAAGTGAAGGCAAATTCACCTCTCGGAATACTTACCACCTGAAAAAGTTAGCACGAAAGAAAGAAATAAAGTGAAAATGAACTTGATATTAGGATGCAAACCGAAAATGAAACATGTTCACGATACAAGGAGAGTTACAAGATGACATAAATTATTGTGCAAGTGAAAATAAGCAAGAGACAACCTACTAGATTAATTAAATGAACAGTTAACAAATTAGCTAGAACAAATCTCACCTAAACATGACACTTATCCCCCTTTTTTTATTTTATTTTATATACTTAAACTATTAACCTAATTTAACTAACAAAAACTATTAAAACAAAATTAATTAACTATAGATATTTTTTTTTATATTATTGTTTTTGTTGAAAGAAAAATAGAAAAGAAAAAAAAAATCAAATGACAAAAAAAGCTAACTAACTTGAAGTATTTTTCCCTAAAAAACTAACTATGAATGATTTGATAGAACTAGAAAAAAGAAATACAAAGGTTGGTAAGGACCCAACCCAGAAGGCCCAACAGGGGGTGGGCGCTGGTTGACGCCGGTTGGGCCAAAATGACCCAGATCCGGCCCGGCTACGATAAGAAAGAGGGGAGAAAGTTAGGGTTTGGGACGCAACCCCCACCCCTTGTTCACATTCTGCTTTCCCTTACGCTCACACTCTCAGTTTTTCAACAAACAATCAGAAATCGAACCACACAAATCTTCCGATTGAACCAAACCTTAATACTATTCAGGGAAACCCTAACCTAAATGCTCATCAACCAACACGAATCTGAGCTATTAGCACCGAATCAAGAGTCAATCGAACAAGGCATCAAACACAACAATCAATAAGTGAGTGAATCGAACAAGTATCGAAAAGTATAAAGAGAGGGAGAATCTACCAAATGCGGGGGTTAAAAGAAAATGCGGAAGAACAGGTATTTGCTCCTTAATCGAGTATTCCTCTTCTCCTTTCGATTCCCTCCAAATGAAAGTAGAAAAAATGATTTAGGGTTTTTTGTGCGTGTATGTTTTTCTGATGCGGCCGTTTTTTAGTCCTGGACATGATTCATGAATTTTCTTGATTCTTATAGTGAAAATTAGGGTTTGTAATCCCAATCTGGCTATGTCTTTTTTCGCTTTTTCGTAACAGAAGTTGCTTTCTCTATTTGGTGAAACGTTGCCCTGCAATCTTACTGACATTTCTGCTATGGATTCTTTGTCTGTTTATGCCTTGGTATGCACCTTTGTTGAACTAATTTTTGAAATGAAACCGGATTTGATTGTGCCTTGATTAGTTATTCTTTTTACCGCCGTAAAAACCGTTTCACTGTTTGTTACTTCGCTAACCGCTGTGGAATTTCTAATCTTTGCAGGGTCAAATATGTGAGCTTCAAACATCATGTTCAAATCCTGCTGGTTGTGATAAGCATTCAGATGCTTCAAATCTCCCTGCTTCATGATTCATTTCATCTGGTCTTGTTTGACTGCCGATTGTAATACCTCAAAATTTGCCCTCTCATTTCCTCAACATTTTGCATAGCATTTTGCATATATGGATTCATAAAATAACCAAAAACATTGCATCATATATAGCATAGCCGAGGCGTGGGTATGTGATCAATGATCGGAGCAACCGAAAGTTATGAAGAGGCTACCGAAGGGCCACAAAGCTTCTCAACCTTGTGCAAAGGGTTCACAATATCCCACAAGTCTTCACTTGAAGCCACAAGTCATGGAAAGTTTTGGTTTGATTGAAGGAGGCAAGCAGTGCAATACTTCTTGAGGGAAAAGAGCCGAATTAGGGTTTCATTTCTACAGGGCTTCTACATAAATTTTTGAGTCGAAGTGGATTTCTTTGACTTATATATGATGTCAAGTGCCTAGGGTTCAAATCTCGTCCACAAATTCATTTTGGAAGGGGTTCGACTGGCCGGACGACGGAAAATCGAGGAATTGGAGAAAAGGCAATCGGGCTAGGTAAAAAGGGTCGACTCCGGACTTTTAAGATCGAGATCGTGAAATTAGGGTTACAATGATCCTATGGTTCAAACTTGATCAAGAAATGATGGAGGAATCATAGAAAAACCAAAGAAAAATCATTTGAAAGGTAGTTAGTTTCACCATTTCCCTCCACCTTTCCTTCCACTTTCTTTCCACACTTCCTTTCATTCTTTCCGTCTCATTTTTCCACTTCAATTCCACTCCATTTCCCTTGGAAACTTCCACCATTTTCTAGAGTGTTCCAAGGAATATTCCCTTTTCCAACCCTAACCCTAACTAACTTCCAAACCTAATTTTGGATCCCAAACCTAATATTTGGGCCCCAAACCCAAACCTAGCTCCTAGCCTAGTCTCTATTTAAGCCATTTTCATCCAAACAAAAAGGGTTGAACACCATTTTCCAATCTCACTCTTTGATAAGCACTTTTTTCTCTCACTTTTCCTCTCCCTCTCACCAAAGCTTTTTCAAATAAGCTCTTCAAGTTTCACATTGAAACTTGAAGATCTTGAAGCTTAAGCCTCCAACCTTCATATTTTGTGGATTGAAGAAGGATAAGCTACTGAATTTTGTGAGGATTATCGACTTATCAGAAGCACACGAAGATTCAAGCTCAAGAACGCATTTATTTTGCGATTTCTTGGTTTTCGGTTTTCTCTTCGATTCAAGCTCCGATTCTTGCAACAATCACCGAAGCACTCCTCCGCTTCGTAGGTTGGTGATCTTAATCATTTCTTCTTTAAGTTATTATCTCCATCTCGCCATTTTTGGCATTCTTTAAGTGCTTTTCGCTTTGTTTAAAATCAATTCCGTTTCGATTATGTTTGCTTGTGATTTGTGATTTTGGTTGAATTTGGATTTAAGGTGTTAATAGATATAGGTTCTACCATGTGTAAATAAGCTCCAATTGAGTAGAAATTTGTGTTAGCATGATTAAGTGGGGGTTAGGATTGTTTAGAAGGAAGATTGTGGCCAAAAGCACTTTTTTCAAAAGCATTTTTCACTTTTTGTTCAGTGTTAACCGGTTAACGCATTTGGTTAACCGGTTAACGCATGCGTTTTTGGCCAGAATGCTGTATTTTTCTGCCCGTTAACGGGTTAACCTATACGGTTAACCGGTTAACGCTGTTCATTTTTGGATTTTTAGCCTATTTTCTTGCTCAATCTTGCTTCCTAGTGCCTCTAATGTTCATGTATGTTTAGGTAGTGATTTTAGGGAATTTTTGGGTCCATTTCCAGTAGCCAATTTATTTTTTTCGAGTCGTTTCGACATGATTCCATTTACTTTTCTATGTTTTGTGTTAAAGGTGCAAATGTGATATAAGTGATTCTTGATGTTGTTTGCTACACTTTAATCATTTGTTTCACATGTTAATTGCTTGCTTAAATCCAACATATGCTTCATGATTATTGTCATTGCTTGCTTGATTGATAAAGTGATTAAATACCATGTTGATTTTTGCCAAAAAGTGATTAAATGCTTCACATGTTCATGCAAGTTTCTTGTGCTTAATTGACCATATCTTAACATGAGTTCAATTCTGATTTTATGCCATGCATGTGTAACAATTGATGCTTGTAGTGATACTTGTTCAATCTCATGATAAAATGCTCATGTGTGCAACATGAAAAAAGTATGTTTGTTCTTGATTGATCATTGTCATTTTTAATCAAATAAATGATGTAAATAAATGCACATGTTTGAGTTCATTTTGTGATGCATGTAGATTCATGTCAAGTGACATTAATGTGTTGTTTATCATTCACTTTGTGCACATAAATAAAAATAATCAAATTTGGATTTTGCATTTCATAGCTGTTTTTGTATATAGCTGCTGTAAAATTTGTTTGTTATATTAGTATGATGTGTGTGACTTTCTACACCTACTTTTTCATGTTGTATGCTGGCTGTAAAAAGCTGGTGGGTGTTAGGCTTAGTTTCATAGCTGTTTGTGTATTAAGGGGCTGTAATAGGTGTTGTATTTTGGTTTTAGCATTTTTCTAGTTCCTTTAGGATTAAAATAGAGTCTAGTTTAGGTCTAAGGTGCCTTAGGATTTAATTAGGATTTAATTAATGTGTGTTTGCCTTATTCTTTTTAATAAAAATGTGCATTAACACTTGTTTTGTAGTGGGGAAGATTGAGGTAAGTTTACTCCACTTTATCCTTTATTTTTTATGCATTTCTTTTAGGCTGTTTAATTCATTTTTCCTTCCATATTTGTGATTGGTAGGATTCCCCATTGTTAGGACCAACTTATCTTCCTTAGGAAGTAAGTTGCATCCTTTTTCCTTTTTTTCTTTTCCTTTTTCCATTAGGAATAGAAAACCTCACTAACCACTAGGATCACTTTGTAAATACATAATACATTAGGATTGAGTCTTAGTCCCTTAGATTTTTCCTTTTATCAACTTGAGTCATTCTCTTTCTCATCTCAAAAGAAAAGCAATAAAACACTTAATAAAAACCGAACAATCTTGTACGACACGAGACTTTGTTGCGGAGTGTTTATACGCGTCCTGTTTCGGGGCGAGGTGTAAATACTTCCCGCGATGGATAGGTCTTAGTACAAGACAGTTCACAAACAAATTCAAAAACACTTCTTTTAAAAAGACAAAAACAAACAATAACCGACTATCCTGCGGGAACTTCTTCTCTCATCTCATTCACTCACATCGCGAACTCGCGGCGACTTGTCTTTCATGCAAGACGGTTAACGCACTCGTACCAGACGAGCCTGCAACACCTGAGCATAGACATACGCAGTTCCAGCCATAAAAAACACACAAGTAGTTCCCGCCTAGGTTAGGCGAACTACGTCGACTCTGATCCTCATTATCCCGATGAGGTACGTAGGCAGCGGGGTAGGGCCCGTTCGAGCACATTCTTTATTTTCCCTACATTTCCCCTTTTGTCCATTCTCTTTTTCCAGTTTCTTTTCTCATTCCCATTTCCAATTTCCAGTTAGCGGTTTTATTCAGCAACAACTATATTTTTTTCTCACCCTTTGAAACAAACAAGCAAGCGTGGATCCCGTCGGGTACGACGGACGATCTGGGGTGCTAATACCTTCCCAGTTCGTAACCGACTCCCGAACTCAGATCTTTGGTTCGCAAGGCCTTGTCCTTTCCTTCTTCCTCAGGTTTGTGCAACATTACCTTTCCCATTCATTCGGGATAAAAATGTCTGGCTGGCGACTCTAACCTTTTCCGCGCCACTTTCGCGTTTGTACTAGGATGAAAATCCCGGGAGCGACACTGATTCCTACTAACTCTCTCGACCGAACACTCCATACATTACAATCAGACAATGCTCCCAGCACACCAGTTTTATCACCAAGCATTTGATATATGTTGTTAGGCTGTTCTGCTATCTCTGTGAAACAGGAACCCTTACACAAGCTAACTTACACATTACGGGTAGTAGGACAGCAAGGCCAGAAGGCTCTCACATGCGTGTGAATAGTTCTTGTAGATATCTCTTTCTCTGTTGATTTTCTTATTCTTCTTTTTTTTAATGGTTTGAGTTTGACTTTCTCAGGAGATTAGATGAAGACGCATCCAAAGTAGTGATGAATTGAGGACCTCCAGCACAAAATGAACTTGACAATGGTGGCTCAATATCACCACATGTTGCTTTTAAGTCATCAAAATTCTCTTTATGAACTACCATCTGGTACAGCAACCGGTGGAGAGTGAATAGGCCAAAGAGGGAACCTGGCAGTGGGAATTACGTCTCGAGAGATCAAATTCCTGAAAGTGTTAACTTCATCAGAGGAACCGTGAGTTCCAGTCTCATCTGCCTCAGAACCAGTGGCGCTGCCATCATTTGATTCCATGTTACGCGTAGTCGGGCTATGACTCCTTTTTCAAACATCAGCGGTCATCTGAGACCTTATGAGACTTCTCGGAGACCATCAATAACCATGGGACGTTGTGCTTTTCTCTTCTTCTTTTTTGTATACGTTGATTAACCTATTCGGTTTTTCTATTGAACCAAATGCTGTATTGTGTTGCAGGACATTGGTGATGTGCACATGATGGAGTTGGGCTGGGCCTGTATACGGCGCGATAAAGCGGCACTTACCCATACTCAATTCATTCTCATAATGCACTTGCAAATTGCAGCCTTGAAGGACTCTAGCAGCCTCATGACTTAATGAATTACCAAGATTACGAAACCGGTAGCCAAGATTTGCATTTGGAAGAGGACTCCCTGGTGATCCTGAGAAATGGAGGTTTTCCAAGGCGTGATTGGGGCTTATTTCCAGCATCAAACGCCAATCTTGAACAAGAGACTTCCACAGACGGTAGTGAGGTTTTCACCAAAGTGCTTGTATCACGGACGTCGTCTTTCAATCGAACTACAACCTCTATATCAGCTTCATCTCCCTCAACAAGACATGGTAAACCCTCCAACTCATTTCCTTTGATGCCAATTTAGTAACTGCAACTCTCCCTTCATACATACATTAGAAGTCATCTTTGCATCTTCATGGTCCACTTTCCCATTAGTTTCCTCTGATTCATCTAAGTCAGCTGACATGTTGCTAACTTTTACAGGATTGGCTGAACTGGTTATGCAGGAACTTGTTGCCTCGGATAAAACAGAACCACATATACCCGTTAAACATCAGCTGCAACAGTCTCTCTTTCATCTTGAAGAACTCCAAAGCCTTTCAGCCTAGCAGTCGTGTCATATCCCCTCCAAAGAGCACGCCCAGAACGCATTCTCCGATTTCTTGCAATGTCATCTGCCAACACTGAAGCCGCACTCAAGATATCAAATGAAGAAGGATTTGGCATCAAGTCATTTTTGGCTTTATAAAACTTCCTGAGCTTGTCGTTATCTTTTTTTTTTATTTTTTTTTAAAACAATCAGACTTGTGATTTTTGTAATAGAACTCAACACAGTTTGCCATTGTTTTGTGGTCAAGGAAGGTAGCTATTTTCCGAAAATCTTTTCCAAAGGCAGCAAATTTCTTCAAGAAAAATATTTCTCTCTTCTGAATTCCAAGGATTTATCACCGCCTTTTCTTTCTCAATAGCCAATGGATCTTCAACCAGCTCATTACTAGATAAAAACATTGAATTCATTTTGTCCTTTTGATCCAATATTAATGATGGCATCTTTAAAGTACTTCTGTGAATTTCATGTTTAGATTCCGAAAGTAGTTGGCTTGTATACTTAATCAATTCAGACGTTGGAACCAACCTTTGTTGGTTTCCTGGGAAAGGAAAAAAAATGAAAGGAAATAGAAGACCGCCTCTTCTGATGATTATAATTGGCTTCAATTTTCTTGTGAGATTTTGGGCATTGTTTCCTAATAGACAGTAAGCGCATATCTTATTTCCAAAAGTGATGCAGGGCTGTATACTTAAGTGACATAACTCTCTCCTTCAATCTTGTTAATCGTCTTTTCTCTGCAAATTTTTCCATAATATATGTGTCATTCTGAGAGCATGAACCTGTGCTAACTCCAACTTTACCATTCTTGTGACATTTTTCAGGCAATAACTTAGTAAATACTTCATGTGCTGCTTTTGCATATTTTTGATTGCAAGAAATAATTTTCTCATACAAATTGTCCTCAGTTCTAGAATGTAAGCTTGCATTTTTCTTAACAACAAAAAAAACGCAATAAGTTAACCCACGGCCTATTAAATTAAATGTTCAAAATAATTCAAAACCACTTTGAAATTCTAGTGACGCTTAAACATCAATGAGACTCCAATTGATTGGAATGTTTCACGGGAAACGTATTTGTAAGGCCTTTGATGAGTAAGAATAACTGGTGTGGCTCAGGTCTATGGATCAGATCTTGGGGAATTGCAACAAGTAGAGACATAGTCACATGGGTCTTTGCAAATTGGTACAAGTCTGGCCCCTTTGTGATCTCTTGAGGCATAAGTCGTGAAACTTGGAGATTCTTTGGTGCATTCAGAATTTAAGGCCCTAGTTTATGCTTGCGTGATGATCAAAGGTCGCATTGAAGTCACATAAAGGCTTGCCATGAGAATTTGCAAGTTCTCCAATTCAAGGCAATTTTGCAAAGTGGCTCGAAACTCCTCAGTCTTGTGAACTTCTGGCATCCCATATGATCAAATAAAGATCATATGCAATCAAAATGACGAAGTATACCCTTTGGTCGGGTCCTCGGGAGCCTCAGATATCCTGATTCTGTACTGACGTGTTCCAGAAGTCATCCCTTGATTAGATACCCTTCCCATGGAATTTCTTCGTGAAACTTGATACGCGCGAACCTCATAACCTGGCTCCGTTTCCATGCCATTTCCGGTTCTTGTGATTCTTTGACATTCTTTTGACTTTGAGGGCATACAATATGATGCTTGATCATTGAAGACCTTTGGAGTGGCTCTTGAAGCTTCTGGATTGCTCGGATCACAAACCCTAGATACAGATGACTTTGAACCAATGCAGTGAATCAAAAAATGCGGTATGAGATGCCATGATTGAGATTATGTATATGAAATGATCACAAGCCATGGTGTGAATGGGTGAGGGCAAATTTGGGGTGTTTACAGCTGCCCCTATTCAAACATGAGTTAGTTGTGCAGGTTGGAAGCAACAGCTTAACAGGCAAACAAGATAACTTGTGGTTGAATACCAAAGACAGTCTAAAATTTGCACTCACAGAATGAAGAAGAAAAGGGATATAGATTGTAAAGGGAAATAAAGTATATTAAAAAGTGTGGGCGACGGAGGACGACCGTCGAGCAGAGGACGACTGCTGGGCAAATAGCAATGACGGGGACGGCCGACATGCTGGGGATAAAAAGTAAAGCCAAGACGGGGACGGCCGACTAGCTGGGAAAAATAAGATATTATGATGGGGACGGCCATCAAGATGAAGTTGTAAGATTCTCTGGGAATAGTGAAACATGACGGGGACGGCCATCAAGTTTATAAAGTAAAGTAACCAACGATGGGGACGGCCATCGGGCTAAAAAGAAAAGGGACCACGACGGGGACGGCCATCGGGTTAAAGAATAAATGAAATAAACAGATGATGAGGTACGGTCATCAAAGGTGAAGGACGATCACCTAGCAGGGGACGGCTGCTCTGTTGGGGTTAAGATGAGGGACGGTCATCTAAGGTGGAGGACGACCACCTGGCAGGGTACGGCTGCCGAAAATATCGCGACATAGGACGAATGCCGGATAAAAGGTCAACGATGGAGACGGCCATCGGACGAGCATGATGGAGGACGACCATCAAGAGGTGGAGGACGACCACCTAGCAGGGGACGGCTGCTAAAAATCAACGACGGGGACGGCCATCGGATGAGCATGATGGAGGACGACCATCAAGAGGTGGAGGACGACCACCTAGCAGGGTACGGCTGCTCTCAGGGTTTATCATGACACAGGACGAGTGTCAGATAAGAAAGAAATTCTTTGTTGGTGATCTACTGGGGATATAGTAAACACGGACGAGTGTCTATAACCAAGAAAAGAACGTATAAGTGTTTAGATGTTGTGTATAGGTTAAAGATGCGGACGAGCATCCTTAAGACTATGATACGGACGAGTATCATGTAGAAACAAACTGACACATGTTCAGAGATGATGATACGGACGAGTATCAGTGGGTTAACAGAGAACACGGACGAGTGTTGAATCTGAGAGGACTCTTCTAGGGAATAGTAGACACAGACGAGTATCTATATTCAAGAAGACACAAGTTTTGACACGGTGTATGGATTAAAGATGCGGACGAGCATCCTTAAGACTATGATACGGACGAGTATCATGTAGAAATAAACACTAGACGCAATGTTCTGAGATGATGGTACGGACGAGTACCAACTGGTTAACAAAGAACAAGGACCACTGTCGAATCTGTGGGGATATAGATGGTGTATAGCATGAGTAGTGAGTATGAGTATTGTATAGATGAGTGTTTAATCTGCTGGGGAGAGTGACACGGACGAGTGTCAAGAGAAAAGTGTAATAATATCAACAAGTATATGGGTCGTAAAAGTGTAAGTGACTGCGCTGGGGATATGACACGGACGGGTGTCAAGAAAATGAATATACAAGTGAGTGCAAAGAGGATGTCTTTGGCTTTCTGCTGGTGATCTGACACGGATGGGTGTCAGGAAGTATCCGTGATATAGGTGATTTTGTTTGTAAAGAGTGTTCAGGCGACTTTACTGGGGAGTGATGACACGGACGGGTATCAACTTGGTGTTTGTGAATTGTGAGGCAACTGCTTTTGCTGGGACTCTGGGGGATTTTTGTGTATTGTTGATTGACTGTCAATATTTACAAGTGTTAGATTCACAACATGACTTATGATTATGCTATGTATTTGATTTTTGCCGTAATGCTCCGTATTAAACGGAATGCTACGCTTTGTAGGTGAATATGATGCGAATGCTATGATTATGCAAAGATACCGATCCGGGATTCGGATCCCGTTGCCATGAAGATCTCTGGTCGATCTGTTTGAAGTGGACATCCCAGCTGGGGATGAGATCATTGATAGATCTGATGACGTGTCTGCTTGGGGATATAAGTCACTGATTGACATATCCTTGTAATATAGGGACCCAGCTGGGGTTTGTAGAAGCCTCCTGCACTCTGTTGTGACTCCTTCATGCGTTGCTCTCCTGGATAGAGGCTGAGGATTCCGTGGGGAGACGGTTCCCTGGATCTCTGCATTCTGCTGAGGAAGAATGATAGGTACTACGGCTGGTGGTAGTAGCAAGTGGCAGTTCACTGGGGGAAGTTATTGGCAACTCAACTGGGGAGAGGGCACTTCGGATGCTGAGATTATTTGCTGATTTACCAGCTTGCTGGGGTGTAATTTGCATGCCCCAAGTTGCGTTCTGGATACCTGCAATCCTGCAAAGATAAGGAAACGCACAAAATGGTCCCGAGGTATCCCTTACTGGATTCTGTCATAGGAGTTAAACATTTTCGAGAGTAAGTATATTTCTTGCAAGCATGTGTCTTTATTTTCTTAGGGAAGAGCATCTGTACTTATGCGATTAGATTTTTTAGAGACATCAGACATTTTTGCAAAATAAAAGTGTATAAAACGAGACATGACTGAAAAAATCTGATTTTATTAATTCATGTGCCCTGAATTGGCAAGATACAGTCAAGGAAACAAATCTCCTAAAATGAAGAGACTGTTACAAATTGAGGAACAAAGTGCTGGCGATGTTGACGACGCTTTCAAAGGAGCTTCCTCTTCCGCTATGACTCGTATGACTTTTGACGTTCTTCTCGTCTTGCTTTCTGGAGAAAGTTGATTCTGACTAAAGCTTGATCCTTTCGAAACCTACCAAGTTGTAAATGATACAGACGAATTCAGAATACAGTTGTTCGCTTATTCCCTTATTTTGCATGGATCGCCCTTTCGGGTTTTCAATCCATCGGGATACCCATTTTTGCCTGAGTTGTCCAATGTGGCTTTTCAACTCAGCGGGTGTACATTTTTCATTTACTTCCCTTATTTTTGCCCGAGTCTTTTATTCTGTTTTTGACTCGCCGGGATGCCCTATTTTTGCCTGGACTTACATTCTGTTTTTATGTCCAGCGGGTCATTTTATGAGAAGTATTTTTTAACTGCATCTGAATTCACAGGGGACGGGAAATCTTCACCATCCATGGTGCTGAGCATCAGTGCTCCACCAGAGAAAACTTTCTTTACCACGAATGGTCCTTCATAGTTTGGAGTCCACTTGCCCCTATGGTCTGTATGAGGAGGGAGGATTCTTTTCAGCACAAGATCCCCTACTTGGTACTCTCGGTGCCTGACTTTCTGATCGAAGGCTTTCTTCATTCTTTTCTGGTACAACTGTCCATGACAGATTGCAGCCAATCTTTTCTCTTCGATCAGACTCAGTTGTTCGTATCGGGCCCGAACCCATTCTGCCTCACTTAGTTTAACATCCATTAGCACCCGCAGCGAGGGTAATTCAACTTCAACCGGTAGGACTGCTTCCATACCATACACAAGCTGATACGGCGTTGCCCCAGTGGATGTTCTGATTGACGTGCGGTACCCATGCAAGGCAAACGGTAGCATTTCATGCCAGTCTTTGTAAGTGACTACCATCTTCTGCACAATCTTCTTGATATTCTTATTGGCTGCCTCAACAGCGCCATTCATCTTTGGTCTGTAAGGAGAAGAATTGTGGTGTTGGATCTTGAAGTCCCGGCATAATTCAGCCATCATCTTGTTGTTTAAGTTGGAACCATTATCAGTAATGATTCGCTCGGGAACTCCATATCGACAGATGATATCTCTCTTCAGAAATCTGGCTACCACTTGTCTTGTAACATTGGCATAGGAAGCTGCTTCGACCCACTTGGTAAAATAGTCGATGGCGACCAGGATAAATCTGTGGCCGTTCGAAGCAGTTGGCTCGATCTTGCCAATCATATCAATGCCCCACATGGCAAAGGGCCATGGTGAAGACATGATGTTCAAAGGATTGGGAGGCACATGCACCTTATCTGCATAAATCTGGCATTTATGGCATCTTCTGGCATAGGCACAACAGTCTGCATCCATTGTGATCCAGTAATAACCTGATCTCAACAATTTCTTAGCCATGGCATGCCCTCCAGCATGGGTACCAAAAGATCCTTCGTGCACTTCATGCATCAGCAAATCTGCTTCCGTCTGGTCAACACATCTGAGGAGTACCATATCAAAGTTCCTTTTGTATAAAGACCCATCAGTGTTCAGGAAGAAACTGCCAGCAAGCCTTCTCAAAGTCTTTTTATCATTGGAAGATGCCCCGGGTGGGTATGTTTGATCCTCCAAGAAGCACTTGATGTCGTGAAACCAAGGCTTATCATCTTTGACAACATCTGCTGCGAACACATATGCTGGTCTGTCAAGTCTGGACACTGAAATCTGAGGTACAAAGTTGGCAGTCTGAACTTTGATCATGGACGAAATGGTAGCCAGAGCATCTGCAAACTGATTCTCGTCCCGGGGGATATACTCGAGCTTGACTGTTGTGAAGAAAGTCAATAACCTCCTTGTATAATCCCTGTAAGGTATCAGATGATCCTGGTGGGTATACCATTTTCCGTTGGTTTGATTGATTACCAAAGCTGAATCTCCGAATACAGTCAATGTTTTGATCCTGAGGTCAATAGCTTCCTCAAGACCCATAATGCAAGCTTCGTATTCAGCTTCGTTGTTAGTGCAGTTGAAAGTGAGTTTTGCCGAGAAAGGCATGTGAACTCCTTTAGGCGTAATGAGTACTGCACCAACACCACGACCATTCATGTTAACAGCCCCATCAAACATCATAGTCCATTCTTCTTCTGGGTCAGGCCCTTCAGTGTGAGTAGGCTCTTCATGATCTTTCGCTTTAATGAACATGATGTCTTCATCAGGGAAGTCAAACCTCATAGGCTGGTAATCATCAATGGGTTGCTCAGCAAGATATTCAGACAATACACTGCCCTTGATGGCTTTCTGAGATGTGTACTGGATGTCATACTCTGTAAGGATCATTTGCCATCTTGCAACCCGTCCGGTAAGTGATGGCTTCTCAAATATGTACTTGACTGGGTCCATTTTTGATATCAACAAAGTAGTGTGGGTCAACATATACTATCTCAGTCGGCGAGCAGCCCACGCTAAAGCACAACAAGTTTTCTCGAGCAATGAATAACGTTGTTCACAGTCGGTAAACTTTTTGCTTAGGTAGTAAATTGCATACTCTTTTCGACCAGACTCGTCATGCTGGCCCAGCACACACCCCATCGACTCCTCTAATACTGTCAAGTACATAATCAGAGGTCTTCCTTCAACTGGAGGCATAAGGATTGGAGGCTCTTGTAAGTATTCTTTGATCTTGTCAAAAGCCCTTTGGCAGTCTTCGTTCCACCTGGCCGTTTGTTCTTTTCTCAACAATTTGAATAAGGGGTCGCAGGTTGCTGTAAGATGAGATATGAACCTTGAGATGTAGTTCAATCTACCCAGAAACCCTCGAACTTCTTTCTCAGTTTTCGGTGCAGGCATCTCTTGGATGGCTTTGACTTTATCAGGGTCAACTTCAATCCCTTTCTCACTTACAATAAATCCCAGCAGCTTACCAGATCTCACCCCGAATGTGCACTTGTTGGGGTTCAACTTTAGTTGGTACTTCCTCAGACGCTTGAATAGCTTTAGCAAATTTACCAGGTGGTCTTCTTCAGTGAGGGACTTGGCAATCATGTCATCCACATAACATTCAATTTCTTTATGGATCATATCGTGGAATAATGTCACCATAGCCCGTTGATATGTTGCACCAGCATTCTTCAATCCGAATGGCATCACCTTGTAACAGAACGTGCCCCAGGGTGTGATGAAGGTTGTCTTCTCCATGTCTTCAGGTGACATTTTAATCTGATTGTATCCTGAAAATCCGTCCATGAAGGAGAATACCGAGAACTGAGCCGTATTATCAACCAATACATCAATGTGAGGTAATGGGAAGTCATCTTTTGGGCTAGCTCTGTTCAGGTCCCGGTAGTCAACACACATCCTCACTTTTCCGTCTTTCTTAGGCACATGTACTATGTTAGCAACCCACGGTGGATAGCTAGTTACAGCGAGGAACCCGGCGTCCCATTGTTTTTGTACCTCTTCTTTGATCTTCATAGCCATGTCTGGGCGAGTACGGCGCAACTTCTGTTTGACCGGTGGGCATTCTTCTCTCAAAGGCAGCTTGTGCACAACAATGTCGGTGTCCAACCCTGGCATATCTTGATACGACCAAGCAAACACGTCTACATATTCTTGAAGCAGATCAATCAGTTGTCTCTTCACTGAGTCTTGCAGGCAGGCCCCGATTTTAATTTCCTTCACGTCTTCATCTGTACCAAGATTAATCACTTCAACCTCCTCCTGATGAGGAGTAATAACCTTTTCCTCTTGTCTCAACAACCTGGCTAGCTCTTCAGGAAGCTCATATTCTTCTTCAACCCCTTCATCAGCTTGATTGATTGGATTGTCAAAGTCATACGAAGTCGTAGCCGTGCTGTTGTCGGTGCTGTCAGGAAGGCACTCTCTGCAAGGGTTCAGTTTGTTCATTTTAGTGATTGATTTTAATCTTGCTTAGAAAAGTGAAATAAAGTTATCATTTTGAAAACATCGCCATTTATTTTTTGTACAAAAAGAAAAATGGAAAAACAGTGAGCAGAAAAGAAAAAGACTCATTTGCAAAAAGATGTCTGATATTTCATTAATTAATCTTGTTTGCACAAAAAGTACAGATGGCCCGATTACAAAATGAGTCTTGTCATCTTGGGCAAGATGCAAGACTTTTGATGCATGCTATAAAATACAGGAAATAATAATTACTCTGCATGAGTAACTCTTATAACTTCCTGGGAAGACCAGTTTGAGATGCTGCTCCCCGGGATCTTTGGACGAATCCAATTCTCCAGATTGCGCTCCTCTTCCAGCTCTTCTTCCAAATTGTTGATAGCATCGGGGGTGAGCATTCCCCCACTGACAAAACCAGGCTTCCCAGCGGCCTCCACTTGATTTTGTTGAGTTGGTCTGTAACCCAATCCAAACTTGTCCTTCTTCTCCTCCACAGATACGACCTTGCCCTAGCCTTGGGCAGCTCCTTCTTCAACAACCTTCCGGGCTTGCTGATAAGACGACATGGAGATACCAGATACAACAGATGCTTCATTGACATTCAAGGCCTCAAAACCTTGGCTCATTGTTTCATGGATCTCCCCATCCATCTCAATATACTTGTAAGTAGCCAGATGGCTAACAAATATATCCTCCTCCCCACAGATTGTAACGACTTGGCCTTCCCACTCAAATTTTAACTTCTGGTGAAGGGTAGACGTTACTGCGCCAGCGGCGTGAATCCAAGGTCTACCCAACAAACAGCTGTAGGCAGGCTGAATGTCCATCACATAGAAGATAGTTGTAAAGGTCTGTGGGCCAATTGTCACAGGTAGCTCAATCTCTCCCAGAACCGATCTCTTAGAACCATCAAAGGCTCTTACTACCAGGTTACTGGGTCGCAATGCTAATCCTTCATACTCTAGCTTCACCAGAGCCTTCTTTGGTAAGACATTAAGGGATGACCCTGTGTCCACCAGCACATGGGAAAGGACTGCTCCTTTGCATTCCATGGTGATGTGCAAGGCATTGTTATGGTTGTGGCCATCCGCTGTCAAGTCAGTATTGGTGAACCCTAGCCCATTGCTAGCAGTAACATTTCCAACCACGGTTTCCAATTGATTGACAGTGATCTCTTCAGGCATGTAAGCTGCGTGCAAGACTTTGAGTAATGCATTCCGATGGGCTTCGGAGCACATAAGCAGTGAGAGGATGGAGATCTTGGATGGCGTCTGGTGAAGCTGATCCACAATTTTGTAATCACTCTTTTTGATGATTCTCATAAACTCATCAACTTCTTGATCGAATGGTGTTTTCACAGCTTCTTTAACAGCCTGATCTTCCTGCACCGGGCTCTTTCCTTTTGCCTTGGCAGCAGCTTCTGCTTCGGCAGTGGGTCTTTGGATTTGTGGAGCAAAGAGACGTCCGCTTCGAGTGAAGCCTCCGCCTCCTCCCACATTATCTATTTGTGGTGCAGGTGTTGATGTATCAAGAGTGATTCTTTGTCCCTCGCAGTACACGTCAGAGCCATAGTGCCAAGGGATGGCCCTATTGCTTTCATAAGGTACGGGTCCAGGCACTGTGACAGTGACTGGACTGATGGCTGCTGCTGAAGGGACCGTAATTGTTTGTGGATCGTAATAAATCGTGACCGGTGCTCTGATGGAAGCAGCACCTTCTGAATTGTAGGCAGAATTGTTTTCAGGATCATAGAATATCGTGACAGTTGAGACATCTTCATGATTGGTTGCTGGTGTTGTAGGAGACATTGTCGGAAGTGTGGATGTTGTTGTTGCAGGAAATTCAAAATGGAGTGAAGCTGAGGTTGTAGCAGGAAAATTTGTTGAAAACTGATCAGTTGAGAAGACAGATGAAGTACTTGTTGATGAAGCCGAAGAATTGTCAGGAACAATGGTTGCTGCAGTTGTAGTAGATACGGGAATTGTTGCTGTTGAGATTGCTGGATTTGTTGGAAATGATGTGGTGATCTGGAGTTGGCCACTCTGAATAAGGCCATCTATGCCATTCCTCAGATTATCGCACCCATTTACTGAAATATTGCAGTAAGCACACCCTAACTCGCACCCCGGGAACATATTACATTCCAAGAGCTGAGCCTTGATTTCTACCAACGGTGTCCGGATCTGACCTACATTGGTTATTAAATATGACGGCTTGTCTTCTTCAATAGCGTTAATTCGGGGACCACCATGGTTTGGCATAGGATTTTTGTTGACATTGGGTGGTGGTGCGAAATTCAGAGCTTTCGAGTCTACCAGGTCTTGTACCTTCATGTGCAAGGCTCTGCACTTTTCCGTACTGTGTCCAGGTGCGTTTGAATGGAAAGCACACCTAGCATTGGAGTCATAGTTCCGGGGTAGACTGTTGGGATCCGGAGGTGCCAGCGTCCTTAGCTCAACTAGGTTGAGTTTCAGAAGTTGTGGCAGCAGGGTAGCATATGGCATAGGGATCGGATCGATCACCCTGTTAGCTTGAGATGGCCTCTGCTGAAATGGCCTTTGTTGACTGCTGTTGTTGGTGTTGCTGTTGTTGTAATTTCTCGGAGGATACTGATTCTGTTGATGGTACTGAGGTTGCTGCTGATAGTTTTGCTGCGGAGGTTGATAAGCTGGCTGTGGATGAGTTGGCGCGGGAATGGTGACTGCTGCCACAGACCTATGATCATGCTGGGGTCTGCCCCTGTTGGCGTGGATGGCATTGGTCTCACCAGTCCTTCTCGGACCCGCAAAAGGCTTTCTTGCATTACTGGATGAGCCTGCACCGTTGTCTGAGATCTTACCCATCTTCAATAGGCTTTCAATTCTCTCCCCGGCTATGACTACATCTGCAAAGATGGTAGATGAGAAGGCAGCTAGCCTATCAATGTAAGTCCCCTGAAGGGTATTCATGAACATATCAGCCATCTCCCTTTCTGACATAGGTGGCTGTACAGCAGCAGCAAGCTGTCTCCATCTTTGAGCATACTCTCGGAAGCTCTCTTTAGATGACTGTGACATTCCCATTAGAAGGGTCCTGTTGGGTGCCATATCCAGATTATACTGATACTGTCTGATGAAGGCCTCTGCCAGGTCCTTCCAGCATCTAATAGTTGCTCTTGTCAGATGGGAATACCATTCCCTCGAAGCTCCAGTCAAGCTATCCTCAAAATAGAACATCCACAGCTTCTCGTCCATGGTATACGCCTTTAGCCTCCCCAAAAAAGATTGCAAGTGAGTCCGTGGACAGGAGGTTCCGTTGTATTTCTCAAAGCTCGGAGGTTTAAACTTGTGGGGAATCCTGACCCCGTCCACTAAGCCCATGTCCATGACATCAAAACCCAAGGAGTTTTGAGACTCCAAGGATCTTAATTTCTCGGCAATTTCATCTAGCCTCCGATCATAGACCTCATCCCCAGCTCCCATCACTGTGAACTGGTCTTCTTGGGCGTCTTCTTGGAGTACCTTTCCCGTAGCAGCATTCCCTTGTACATTAGCAGGGATATTGACCTCTGGATGTAGGTGAGGACCGAATACAGGTGGGTTGACCTGAGGCTGACCCCCCTCATTGTTGCTTGTTCCGCCAGTCCCTAGGTGGGCATCTTCCCGAGTCTGCCTCTCTACCAAGGCTCTTAGTCTTTCCTGGCTCTGAGCCATGTTGTTCATTACTTCCATAAACTGAGTCATCTGCGTTCTCATTTCCAATCTTTCGTTTGCCATTTGATTTCTAACCTCCGTAAGGTCCTGCTGCATCTGATCCATCTGAATGCCCGGAAGATTGTTTCGGGTAGGGTATCTGTGTGGCCTGTTGAGTGGGAACCCTCGTCGTCGAGCAATAATTCCTGAACATCACAACAGAGTTAGCGACAACAAAAACAAAAACCTACAAAACAAACAAAGGGTTAGCATGCAATGCAGTATGCTTATTTGTTCTCAAGGTATCCGGCTTGGCATTCAGTTTTGACCCTTCCAGACACTTGAAGATGCTGTTGAAGTTGCTTTTGAAGAAAACTCAGACGAAACAAACTAACACAAATATATATTACAGAAGGGGAAATAATACAACTTGTTCATTTTACAACACAAGCCCTCTAAGGGGTCCAAAATGCATTACAAGAAAATAAAAGTACATGGAAAGAAAACAACAACAAGCAAATGGTCAAACACCAAGTCCAAACTCATCCTCCCGAACTTCCTTGAGAAGTGCTTCGGTCACAGGATCAGCCGGACGCTCCGTAAGGTTCCTGATAAGAAGGTTCCTTGTAGCAATAGCTGCAGCCAGCTTCTTGTGTTGACCTTGGTCCTTTGACCTCTTTACCCCGGCTCTGATCTTCAGCTCTGATATCTCCCTCTGGGCTGCTGCCAGGGCTTCTTGCTGTTCTTTTGCACTAGCTTCCATTTGCTCCATCTTGTTTTGGACCCTTTTGTCCTCTAGAGTACGAGCCTCGGTGATCCTGACCCACCTAGCCTGACTCTCCTTCAGATACAAGTCTGTCCTAGCTTTCTGGAATTGGGCTTCCTTGCAAGCATTCTTCAGAATTTGTTCTCCAGCCCTAGACTTCTTAATGTAGTCTTCAGACTTCTCAATCTTAGCCAGATGCTCTTCCTTCAGCTTCTCCAATCTTTCAATATCTAATCTCCCATCACTCCTCTCATAGAGGGTCTTCTGCAAAGCTTGAGTCAACTTCTCATTTCTTTCTTTCAACTTTTCAAACTCCTCTAAGCTAACAGTTGCTGGAGGTGGTGTTGTGGAAGGCTCAGGAATATCTTCTATAGTAAAGGGCATCCCAGAGAATTGAGCCCTGGCATGGGACCAGTCATAGTATTGTGCTGATGCCACGTTGTTACACTTCCCCAAGATGGTTACCCCCTTAGTTTGAACATTATCCCAGGCCCAGGCTTCCTGCCTAACAACAGTCAGACTAATCTTGTTCTCACAGTAAAGAGTCTCAGCCAAGTCCTATGCCTTAGGAGTGTGGACCAGTGCATAGCCCAGTTGCCTTTTGAACAGCAGAGGGTTGTAATTAATACTACCTTTAACTCCTATCAGGGGCACATTGGGAAAATGCCCACAGCTGGTGATGATATCCCTGCCTTTTGTGCTTTGAGTGCACCACCTGATATCAGCTGAAGTCAGAGTAGTAAGCCTTCCAGCCCAGTTTTTCTGCTGATGAGGATTCAGAAATGCATCTGTCCTGGGTAGGTGCCTGAGAAGCCAAGTATGGAACAATGGAGCACAACACCTCACTAATCTTCCCCTCTGCTTTTCATTCCTCTGATGCACTGAATAGTAGAGATCACCCAATAAAGTTGGCACTGGGTTCTTCAGAACGAACAGATGGATTGCATTCTTACTAATGAATCGAGGCTCATCTGCAAATAACACAATCCCATATATGCTCAAGGCCAATAAAGCACAGACTGCTTTCCATTCTCCTAAAGAAGCTTTCAGGGTAGCTTGAGAGATCAAGAAATCCAGATGCAGGCCAGGGATTCCAGCCTTAGAAGTCATATGTTGCCCAATCAAGACTGGTTCCAGATGCAATGCCTTAGCTACTTCTCCATTACTAGGAAAGGCCATCTCAGAGTTGAAAGGGATTTCTCTCCGGATAGGTATACCAACTAATGATGAGTATTCTTCCAATAAAGGGCCCACCTGAAAGTCCTGAAAAGTGAAACATCTCAATGGGGGATCATAAAACTGAAGGCAAGTGTGGATCAGGCTTCTCTGTGAAGGGTCCAGATCCATAACCATATCAAGTATATCTCCATGGTGTTCCCTGAACAATGGTATATGATCTGGAGTAATCAGGGTCTGAATCCTCCTGATGTCTGCTAACTCTGGCTGGAAGAAGTGGTAGGTGATGTTGCTTTTCTTAGGTGCCATGATGCTGAGACTGAGTAGAGACAAGTGCTGATGAAGACGCTGAAGAAAGGGCCACTGACTGGCTGATGCAAGTGACTGAAGTAGATACTGATAGCTGAAACAGGTGCTGATGAAGATAGGTCAATACTGAAGATGGGGTCAAAACCAAAACCAAATGAAGATGGATACCCTGAAACACAAATAAGCAAATGTCAATATGATGCAATGATTATGTATGCAAATGACATGCAAGGGTTTGTGACTAAGCTGGATCTGATCAAGTGCTCTGATATAGGTCCATGTGTGTAAGAAATCCAGATGGAGGTCTATAAGTCCAGCAACTAAGGTGGGGGACTCAAATAAAGAGCCACATGTCCAGGGTTTAGAATCACAAGAACTTGTTCCATCATGGAGTATTCTTAAACAAACAAAGTAACAGGGTATTCTGAGGTCAAGGTACCTGCAAACCTGTAAACAGCCCAACCCTCTCACAGGTGGTGTTCTAAAACAAGGATCCTCAGACTTGGATCAGTTATGAGAAGTGTAAACACTTCTAACCCGGAGGCACAGTGTTTACAATAACCATAAAAGTTCCTCCTCTAATTCACCTCAGTTTCTGAAGGTCAATACTAAAAGGTCATCCAGACTTAGCAGGCTTCCCAGATAGCCCTAGCATTGCAGGAAATCTGCAACACAGAGTTCTCAAGAAGAAACCCACATCTGAACCGTGTTTCATATTCCCGCACCAGACCGAAATGGAATGGGAAAGAATATGATTCACTCTAGCCTAGGTGTCACTCAGATCCCAGGTATAGGATCTTAACTCTCAATGAAACACCCACCCACCAAAACAAAAGACCAGATCCAGACAGCAGCATGACAGTATGGTATATACAAAAGCAATAAAGAAAGAAGTAAACAACTGTACATAAATCAATAAACAAAAATAAATATACAAGCACAAATAAGCACATAATACCCTAGTAAACACAAATCAATCAAGCGCTAGGAGGAACCCACAAAAAGAACCAGAAGCCCTGGTTGCAGTATAAGGCTTCCCCAGCAGAGTCGCCAAGCTGTCGCTCCCGATAGATGGGACCGGCCCAAATAAAGGTACAGACGCGAACGGTCGGCGAGAGGGACAGTGAGAACACACAGCCGTGAACTCACTGGAGATGAATAGAGTCGCCAGCTAGGCATTTTTATCCCGGAGGAAAGGTAATGCTGCATAGACCTAGAAAAAGAATGGATAAGACGGTCGCGAACCAGAGAGACTGAGAAAGGGGGTTGGTTACAACCTGGGAAGGTATTAGCACCCAGATTGTCCGTCGTACTCGACGGGATCCACGCTTAAAAGATTTGTGCTTTAAAGGGGTAGTGTCAGTGTAATCTGTGTAAAAAAAATGGCTGGAAAAGAATGTACAGGTGTCAGTGTAAGAAGTGAAGTGTAATATATATGCAGTGTCAGTGTAAGGATGAGAGTATGCTCAAGATCATGAGGCTAAAAGAATGATACTGGAAGAATGGGGGGATGTACAGAGACTTTTGTTCGATAACTGTTAAGTTATGCCTACGTATCCTCTCGTGCAATGAGGAAGTCAGAACACCGTAGTTCGACCCAAAGAGACTGAAAGATAAATTGACTTGTGAACTGCTTACTTGTCTATGCTCAAGTGTATGACCTGTCTGGCTCAGGTGCAAACTGTCTTGCATTAGACGGAAGAAGCAAGTTCTCGGTTATGAGTGAATGAGATGAGAAAAGAATCCCGAAGGAGACGATTATTGTTTGTTTTTGAGTTTTCAGTCTTTTATTGCTTTTGAAAGTTTTTCATAAGTTAATGAGCTTAAGCCTAAACCAATGGATTTAGTAAACTCATCACATCTTCCCTCTGATTAGGGGTAATAAGAATACCTTAAGTGTGAAGTCAGATTCTCACACTTAATCACCTTTGGTGTAGGATTAAGATCATTAACCTACTTGTGATTATTTAGATGTTTTTGTGGTTTTTGTTTAGTGTTGAGTAATGAGGTTAAGCCATAATCAAGGGTTAAACAGACTCATTACACCATCCTAATAGAAGGATGATAGATGAGGATGTTTAAGCTGAGGAAAGCTCCTCAACTTAACTTATGATTAAGGATTAAACTCATGACAAAACAAGCCTTTGATTAAGTGGATTTTATTTAATGGTATGATGATGAAGTGATTTTTAGGGTTTGTAAGACAACTTGAGGGGGACTTGTCCATTAACACTAGGGTTAGTCCTTCTTAACCAATTAAGGAAGAATTAGAACCCTAATGCAAGGCCCTAGTTACAAGTGTGGTGTCTTGATGATTATTAAATGGATTGATTAAAGGAGTTAAGCACATTAAGGGTTTAACACTTAGGATTAAAGTTATACACTCCATCCTAATAGAAGGATGCAGGCATAAGCTTAATCACAAAGCCTTAAAGCCTTTAGGGTTTAGTCCCTGATTATGAGGTGAGAAGAGGAGACTCAAAAGAGACACAAAGGTAAAACTAAGGGGGAACTAATCAAAACCCTAATCATTGACATGCCTGGTTGTTCCTAAGGTTTGTGCGGTTTTCAAGAGATAACTTCAAAGAGAACCAACAGGAAGCAGATGAAAGGATCAAACAGCGAGGGGAAGCAAGACAACTTGCTTCACTTAAGAAGTCAAGTTGCCTGAAGAAAGAAAATATAATAAACAGGGAGGAGCAAGCTCACTCCAATATCCATACAAAAAGATGTAACAATAATGCACAAAGGAGATGAGAAGGAAATGCGAGAAGTGAAGGCAAATTCACCTCTCGGAATACTTACCACCTGAAAAAGTTAGCACGAAAGAAAGAAATAAAGTGAAAATGAACTTGATATTAGGATGCAAACCGAAAATGAAACATGTTCACGATACAAGGAGAGTTACAAGATGACATAAATTATTGTGCAAGTGAAAATAAGCAAGAGACAACCTACTAGATTAATTAAATGAACAGTTAACAAATTAGCTAGAACAAATCTCACCTAAACATGACACTTATCCCCCTTTTTTTATTTTATTTTATATACTTAAACTATTAACCTAATTTAACTAACAAAAACTATTAAAACAAAATTAATTAACTATAGATATTTTTTTTTATATTATTGTTTTTGTTGAAAGAAAAATAGAAAAGAAAAAAAAATCAAATGACAAAAAAAGCTAACTAACTTGAAGTATTTTTCCCTAAAAAACTAACTATGAATGATTTGATAGAACTAGAAAAAAGAAATACAAAGGTTGGTAAGGACCCAACCCAGAAGGCCCAACAGGGGGTGGGCGCTGGTTGACGCCGGTTGGGCCAAAATGACCCAGATCCGGCCCGGCTACGATAAGAAAGAGGGGAGAAAGTTAGGGTTTGGGACGCAACCCCCACCCCTTGTTCACATTCTGCTTTCCCTTACGCTCACACTCTCAGTTTTTCAACAAACAATCAGAAATCGAACCACACAAATCTTCCGATTGAACCAAACCTTAATACTATTCAGGGAAACCCTAACCTAAATGCTCATCAACCAACACGAATCTGAGCTATTAGCACCGAATCAAGAGTCAATCGAACAAGGCATCAAACACAGCAATCAATAAGTGAGTGAATCGAACAAGTATCGAAAAGTATAAAGAGAGGGAGAATCTACCAAATGCGGGGGTTAAAAGAAAATGCGGAAGAACAGGTATTTGCTCCTTAATCGAGTATTCCTCTTCTCCTTTCGATTCCCTCCAAATGAAAGTAGAAAAAATGATTTAGGGTTTTTTGTGCGTGTATGTTTTTCTGATGCGGCCGTTTTTTAGTCCTGGACATGATTCATGAATTTTCTTGATTCTTATAGTGAAAATTAGGGTTTGTAATCCCAATCTGGCTATGTCTTTTTTCGCTTTTTCGTAACAGAAGTTGCTTTCTCTATTTGGTGAAACGTTGCCCTGCAATCTTACTGACATTTCTGCTATGGATTCTTTGTCTGTTTATGCCTTGGTATGCACCTTTGTTGAACTAATTTTTGAAATGAAACCGGATTTGATTGTGCCTTGATTAGTTATTCTTTTTACCGCCGTAAAAACCGTTTCACTGTTTGTTACTTCGCTAATCGCTGTGGAATTTCTAATCTTTGCAGGGTCAAATATGTGAGCTTCAAACATCATGTTCAAATCCTGCTGGTTGTGATAAGCATTCAGATGCTTCAAATCTCCCTGCTTCATGATTCATTTCATCTGGTCTTGTTTGACTGCCGATTCCTACTAACTCTCTCGACCGAACACTCCATACATTACAATCAGACAATGCTCCCAGCACACCAGTTTTATCACCAAGCATTTGATATATGTTGTTAGGCTGTTCTGCTATCTCTGTGAAACAGGAACCCTTCCACAAGCTAACTTACACATTACGGGTAGTAGGACAGCAAGGCCAGAAGGCTCTCACATGCGTGTGAATAGTTCTTGTAGATATCTCTTTCTCTGTTGATTTTCTTATTCTTCTTTTTTTTAATGGTTTGAGTTTGACTTTCTCAGGAGATTAGATGAAGACGCATCCAAAGTAGTGATGAATTGAGGACCTCCAGCACAAAATGAACTTGACAATGGTGGCTCAATATCACCACATGTTGCTTTTAAGTCATCAAAATTCTCTTTATGAACTACCATCTGGTACAGCAACCGGTGGAGAGTGAATAGGCCAAAGAGGGAACCTGGCAGTGGGAATTACGTCTCGAGAGATCAAATTCCTGAAAGTGTTAACTTCATCAGAGGAACCGTGAGTTCCAGTCTCATCTGCCTCAGAACCAGTGGCGCTGCCATCATTTGATTCCATGTTACGCGTAGTCGGGCTATGACTCCTTTTTCAAACATCAGCGGTCATCTGAGACCTTATGAGACTTCTCGGAGACCATCAATAACCATGGGACGTTGTGCTTTTCTCTTCTTCTTTTTTGTATACGTTGATTAACCTATTCGGTTTTTCTATTGAACCAAATGCTGTATTGTGTTGCAGGACATTGGTGATGTGCACATGATGGAGTTGGGCTGGGCCTGTATACGGCGCGATAAAGCGGCACTTACCCATACTCAATTCATTCTCATAATGCACTTGCAAATTGCAGCCTTGAAGGACTCTAGCAGCCTCATGACTTAATGAATTACCAAGATTACGAAACCGGTAGCCAAGATTTGCATTTGGAAGAGGACTCCCTGGTGATCCTGAGAAATGGAGGTTTTCCAAGGCGTGATTGGGGCTTATTTCCAGCATCAAACGCCAATCTTGAACAAGAGACTTCCACAGACGGTAGTGAGGTTTTCACCAAAGTGCTTGTATCACGGACGTCGTCTTTCAATCGAACTACAACCTCTATATCAGCTTCATCTCCCTCAACAAGACATGGTAAACCCTCCAACTCATTTCCTTTGATGCCAATTTAGTAACTGCAACTCTCCCTTCATACATACATTAGAAGTCATCTTTGCATCTTCATGGTCCACTTTCCCATTAGTTTCCTCTGATTCATCTAAGTCAGCTGACATGTTGCTAACTTTTACAGGATTGGCTGAACTGGTTATGCAGGAACTTGTTGCCTCGGATAAAACAGAACCACATATACCCGTTAAACATCAGCTGCAACAGTCTCTCTTTCATCTTGAAGAACTCCAAAGCCTTTCAGCCTAGCAGTCGTGTCATATCCCCTCCAAAGAGCACGCCCAGAACGCATTCTCCGATTTCTTGCAATGTCATCTGCCAACACTGAAGCCGCACTCAAGATATCAAATGAAGAAGGATTTGGCATCAAGTCATTTTTGGCTTTATAAAACTTCCTGAGCTTGTCGTTATCTTTTTTTTTATTTTTTTTTAAAACAATCAGACTTGTGATTTTTGTAATAGAACTCAACACAGTTTGCCATTGTTTTGTGGTCAAGGAAGGTAGCTATTTTCCGAAAATCTTTTCCAAAGGCAGCAAATTTCTTCAAGAAAAATATTTCTCTCTTCTGAAGTCCAAGGATTTATCACCGCCTTTTCTTTCTCAATAGCCAATGGATCTTCAACCAGCTCATTACTAGATAAAAACATTGAATTCATTTTGTCCTTTTGATCCAATATTAATGATGGCATCTTTAAAGTACTTCTGTGAATTTCATGTTTAGATTCCGAAAGTAGTTGGCTTGTATACTTAATCAATTCAGACGTTGGAACCAACCTTTGTTGGTTTCCTGGGAAAGGAAAAAAATGAAAGGAAATAGAAGACCGCCTCTTCTGATGATTATAATTGGCTTCAATTTTCTTGTGAGATTTTGGGCATTGTTTCCTAATAGACAGTAAGCGCATATCTTATTTCCAAAAGTGATGCAGGGCTGTATACTTAAGTGACATAACTCTCTCCTTCAATCTTGTTAATCGTCTTTTCTCTGCAAATTTTTCCATAATATATGTGTCATTCTGAGAGCATGAACCTGTGCTAACTCCAACTTTACCATTCTTGTGACATTTTTCAGGCAATAACTTAGTAAATACTTCATGTGCTGCTTTTGCAGATTTTTGATTGCAAGAAATAATTTTCTCATACAAATTGTCCTCAGTTCTAGAATGTAAGCTTGCATTTTTCTTAACAACAAAAAAAACGCAATAAGTTAACCCACGGCCTATTAAATTAAATGTTCAAAATAATTCAAAACCACTTTGAAATTCTAGTGACGCTTAAACATCAATGAGACTCCAATTGATTGGAATGTTTCACGGGAAACGTATTTGTAAGGCCTTTGATGAGTAAGAATAACTGGTGTGGCTCAGGTCTATGGATCAGATCTTGGGGAATTGCAACAAGTAGAGACATAGTCACATGGGTCTTTGCAAATTGGTACAAGTCTGGCCCCTTTGTGATCTCTTGAGGCATAAGTCGTGAAACTTGGAGATTCTTTGGTGCATTCAGAATTTAAGGCCCTAGTTTATGCTTGCGTGATGATCAAAGGTCGCATTGAAGTCACATAAAGGCTTGCCATGAGAATTTGCAAGTTCTCCAATTCAAGGCAATTTTGCAAAGTGGCTCGAAACTCCTCAGTCTTGTGAACTTCTGGCATCCCATATGATCAAATAAAGATCATATGCAATCAAAATGACGAAGTATACCCTTTGGTCGGGTCCTCGGGAGCCTCAGATATCCTGATTCTGTACTGACGTGTTCCAGAAGTCATCCCTTGATTAGATACCCTTCCCATGGAATTTCTTCGTGAAACTTGATACGCGCGAACCTCATAACCTGGCTCCGTTTCCATGCCATTTCCGGTTCTTGTGATTCTTTGACATTCTTTTGACTTTGAGGGCATACAATATGATGCTTGATCATTGAAGACCTTTGGAGTGGCTCTTGAAGCTTCTGGATTGCTCGGATCACAAACCCTAGATGCAGATGACTTTGAACCAATGCAGTGAATCAAAAAATGCGGTATGAGATGCCATGATTGAGATTATGTATATGAAATGATCACAAGCCATGGTGTGAATGGGTGAGGGCAAATTTGGGGTGTTTACAATAAGATGGTAATTTCCCACCTTACTTTGGGGACCCTATGATTCACCCCAAGGGATGGGGCAGTGAGGGCGGGTAATAATGACTGACCTCGATGCACTAAGATGAATTTCGGCCTACATGGTTGAAACCAGAATACAAGCGGCCTTAGAGGCCACAAGAAATCATATGGTTGTTGAGGCCATTACAGATTTTAGTGAAGAAATTCCTATGAAGGATTTCAACCCAGAGCCTCATGATAAGGCTCAAGAAGATTCAGACTAAAGACTTGATGCAATATATGATAATAAGCCTTTAGTATTTGAAAAGGACCCTTAGTCAGGAAATATCAAAATGCTGGCCCATGACCCTTTAAAAGAAATAGACCTATGTAAATGGGAAATGAAGAGGCCTACCTATGTTAGTGCCAATCTCAACTCAGAACTCAAGGTCAAAGTGGTCCAATTGCTGAAGGAATTCAAGGATTGATTTGCTTGGGACTATGATAAAATGCATGGTTTGAAGAGAGAGCTTGTCAAACATAAGCTACCAATAAAGCATGGGAAAAACAAGTCAAACAATATCTAAGACAGTTCACCCCATAAATCCTCACCAAAATTAAAGAGGAAATTGAAAGGTTGCTTCGATGCAAGTTCATTCGTACAACCAGGTATGTCGAATGGCTAGCAATATTGTACTCGTTATTAAAAAGAATGGATCTCTAAGGGCTTGCATATATTTTAGAGATCTGAATTCAGCAACCCCTAAAGATGAGTATTCAATGCCTGTGGTAGAGATGTTAATCGACTCTGCTGTAAGACATGAGTATCTAAGTATGCTAGATGGATATAACCAGATATTAATTGTTGAGGAAGATGTCCCTAAAACTGTTTTTCGATGCCCTGGGGCCTTGGGCACCTATGAATGGGTAGTAATGCCTTTTGGTCTAAAAAATGCAGGGGCAACTTACCAAAGAGCAATGAATTCAATTTTTCATGATTTAATAGATAAATTTATGCAAATCTATATTGATGAAATTGTTGTAAAGTCTATTTCAGGGATAGATCATGTCAATTATCTTCAACATTCTTTTGAAAGAATGAGAAAGCAGGGTCTTAAAATGATTCCTCTTAAGTATGCTTTTTGTGTACAGACAGGGGACTTTTTGGGATTTGTGGTCTGTAACTCTCGTATTTAATTAATTGATTTAATTAAATATTATTGCATATTTTCCTGATTATTTGTTGTTGAGCACCGTTTAGTCGTTTGTGACGTTAAATTGTTATAGTTGGTATATTGTGTCGTTTGTGTTGATAAGTTGATAAAAGTTGTTTAAGTTGATTTTACGTTGCGGGTTAAGTTGTGTTTGGGTTGTTTAAATTAATTAATTCGGAAATAAATAAAATAAGTATTATTGGTATAATATTAAGTTGGGCTAGTTTATGGTGTAAGAGTAGTAAGTTTGGGTGCTAAGTTAGGCCCATTAGTAATTAGGTTGATTAGTGAGAGTTTAGTAAAAACAAGTTGAAAACCTAATTAGGGAATAATAAGAATTTTGGTGAGAGAAGAACAAGTCTATAGGAAGAACAAAAGGCTAGGTTGAATTTTTGCGAAAATTTCTACGGTGAATTCGAGCTGCCTTCAATCCAAGGTAAGGGTGGGGTTCAAATTCCATAACCAGGACTAGATAATTTGTATGTAGGAGGGATTTTCGTATGATTTTCATTGTTGTGTTTTGATATGAATTATTGTGGTCGATTTCGTGTTGATATCTAATAAAGAAGCATGTTGTTCTTGTTGTATTACTATTCTGAAAACTATTATGGTTGTGATCATCACTGATGTGTTGTAGTTGATGGTTTATGTTGCAGAGATCGTGTAGAGAAGAAGTTATGGTTCGTAAAATTAATCATAGAACTTGATAGATGGATAGATACATAAGTTTTTTAGCATAAAATCGATGTAGAACCTCAATTAGGCTTGAATAGAATGAAGAAGTTGTGAGATTCGTAGCAGAAGACATGATTGTGTGCATTCTGGTGGAATTCGTAACAGATTTGGTGTTACACGTAACAAGGTAGGAATTACGTGTAACAAGTCCCTTTATGCAAGGCATTGCGCTTAACAATCTTGGGCATTACGCGTATGGATATGGGTATTACGCGTATGGGCAGAGTGAGTGCAGAAAAATGCAGTTTTTGGCGATTCGTCATGTTTTCGCATCCTTTTCGAGTTGGTTCGATCTTAGGCTTTAAGTAGAGATAAAATAAGTTGATTATAGTAGATTTGAGGATTAAAAATAAATAATTTAGTAAATTAATTGATTAATCCGTAAATTATTGTTTTCCATGTTTAAGTTGTTATAAGTTGTTGTAAGTCGTGTTGTCCCGATCTTTGGGGAGATTAATAAGTTATAGGTCTTATGACCAATGTTGATTCATGTTTTTGAGTTGTTAAGTTGTTATGTTGCCACGTTGTTGATTGTGTCGTTGTTTTTGTATGCCACTCATAGTTGCATACATGTGCATATTTTCAAGTTTGAGCTGATGCTCGATTCAATTTGGCCTGGATTGGAAAATAAGTTGTTGATGCCTCGATAAACTGGCAATATTAGTTGGGAGTTTACTCCAAATGGTACCACACGCGTATATAAGTTGAGTCGCATTCGAGTTGTATTTTATTTATGTCGTTATCAGTTGTTGGTTGCAAGTTGTAAGTTGTTGTTGCTTGTTGTGTGAAGCAGCGTGATTATATGACTTTCTTGCTTACATATTGATTATTGTATCTTGTTTATGTTATTCGATATCTCACCCCTTCTGTTTGAATGTTGCTCTCTGTTGGTGACATGCAGGTGATCGCTCAATTATATGTCTAAAGGATTTTATCTAGAAGTGCACAGTCGTACGTGTAGTTTTAAAAGATTGTCGATCTCTCAGAGACTAAAAATCGGTATAATGTTGTCTAATGTTACTATGTAAATCTAAGGCTAATCGTTTCTATTGGGTTGGTTTAAGACAAATAAAATTAAATCTAAAATTTAAACTTATAAATAATAATGATAACGATATATTAGTATGCAACTCATCAATTGTCGAGAATTTAATTAAACATCGGTGAAGTTTTATAAGCCAAAATACCTTTTCAGTGGAAAATATTCATTTAAAAGCCCTCGTCTCAAACTCTCGCTCTATTGATTCAAACTATACTCCTAAAGTCCTATGCATGCTCTCGCTAGCCCATAAGTGTTTTGAATTAATTTTTGAAAACAAATAAGATCCAATTAATCCTAAAGCGCTCTCACTGCATTTAAAATTAATGCCTAACTTCAGCTATCCGGGTAAATTATCAAACTCTCGCTCTATTGAATTTAGCCTTAATAACCTTCTTACTCTCGTAACAAAAGTTGTTAAATTAAATTAAGAAACCTCAGCCTAAAATTATAAATTGGTAAAAGTAATCAACTCCGATTTAATTAAATTCCTCTCAATTGATTCGTTTACATACTAATATAATTAAATTAGCTAGACATGGTTACTAAATAAATTATGCTTGAATGGAATAAATAATCTGCGATAAACATACTTAAAATAATAATGCAATAAATAAAATGAAAGCGTATAAATAAAAACATGGACTGGAATTAATTTGGTAATACACTTGTAGTAATCTGACGTACAAGGATCACTCCCATGGTAGTCCCTATCTTTCCTTCGTAATTCGACAATACCGTATTGTGTGGTTTGGCATCAGAGTCATTTTTGCCAATCTTTTTCAACATGAAATGGGGCATTAAGTTTACTGCTACCCCTCTGTTAACTAGTATTTTGTTTATTCCAACATTCTCAACCCCTTTATAAACAAGGGCTTCAAATGTCCTTTTAGCGAGTCATCTGGTCTTTCGAAGAACGAATTATGCTCCTCTACACATCCATTGTTCATGATGTAGTAGCATACGGGTTTGTGAGCCATTTGTTCTTTTTCGACACTATCATCTTCGTCTTCCACCTGCATTACTCTGTCATAATCCCTGGGCAACACTGAGACATCATTACACACTACATCGAAAGAGGCTTCAGAACCAGACGTGAATTCTTCAGTCATTTATTCATCATCTTGAACATTCTTTTTTGTTTTTTTTCTCCATACTTGTACTTGGAGCTTTGTAGTCTGAAATCTCCTTCTTTTCTACCTCCTGGATGTTATGAGTTGGTGCAATATCACCTTTTTCACCAATATCCTTCTTTTCCATTCCTTCCTCCATAGTTTCCTTTTCGGCCCTCCTTTGCCTATGGAATCTTCTCCACTGAGACTTAGTCATAAGGTTTTTTCCATTGTAGTTCTCTGAAGGGTAAACTCTTGGTTTCTGCTTCTCAACTCCCATTCCTTGCGCTAGTGAAGAACCTCTCTGAATGTTGAAGTTGCTCAACTTCTTTCTTCCTTGAGCGTCCCTGATGGGTTGTACCCACCTATCATCGACGCCTTTGTTTATTGGTTTATATGAATGGTAGCCTCGACCTCCAATTCCTGACTGGTGATGCTCCCTTCTTCTTGGATCACATCTTTCTGCCTTTGGGGCTGGTCTTGCCCTCAAATTCCCTTTTCTTTTGGAATATTCTATCACCTCCAGACTGTTTGCCACTTTCTTATCAAAAATGGAGCTGCAACATGGACACAACATTACCTCAACTTTCTTCTTTTGACACCTCTTTATAAAATCAATCAGACTTTCTTCCTCCTTGGGATATGCCAACCTCTGATATTCTTCTTGATGGTGTTCCTCGGGAGCCAGTGCTAGGTTGTTTTGAGAAGTTTCGACCATGTTTATACTAGCTGATTTACCACTAGTGATCTTCAACTTGTCCATTTTTTCGACCAGCTTCCTCTCAGTCTCACCCATTTCTTCTATTGAGTTGTCCTCTTCAGTTGGAAACGATCCTTCGTAGGGTTTTGGGCAACAGTTTTTGAATTGACTTCCCTTGGGATCCTCCATTATTCTTTGCAGGATTCCATAGGTGGTTAGCTTCTCAGACATTTCGTCAACCTTTGCTTTCAACATGACAATACTTTCGTCTACCCCATCATTGTCAGTGAAGCTTTCATCAATCTTCTTTTTAGCATCATTCAGGTTGCTAGAGATTTCTTGGTTTTTTGTCACATTAAGGTTGTCAGTAACCCTCCAATCTTTTTCGACGGAGTCCTCAGTGCCTTCGTCGTTGCTTAGTTTGTTGTGGCCTTCAGTGGCCTTCACTTTATCCATGTTGATGGGCCCCTCAGTGGCCTCCACTTTTGCTGGGGCAGAATCCTCAGTGACTTCGGCAGCCTTTGTCTTGTCAAGATCTTCTATGCCTCCAATCTTGGATAGGTCATTGAGGCCTTTAGTGACCTTCTTACTATAACCAGTTGATTCGCCTTCAAACGTGTGCTCAACATTCGGCCATTCAGAAACTTCATCCCTGTCTGTGAGATCTTCAGTCATATCCACCATGTTGACATTGGTATCAAAGCCTTTAGTAGCTCCTACCATTTTGAATCTATACTCAAAACTCTCTCCTACTTCCACCATGTTAATGATTGATGGCTCATTATAGTGGGCGTCGACAATCTGTATGGGATTTGAGTCAATTTTCATTTGTTGCTTTTGCTTGTCGCTGAATTTCAGTCTTCCGTCACAGATAACATTCTGCACTAGGTCCCTGAAAAGGAAACATTGAGACATTTTATGACCATAAAAACCATGGTACTTACAAGAACCTCTCTTTTTCTGTTGTTCCATAGGAGGCACTTTAGTGCCTGGTGGAACTACCATCTGACAATCTTCGACTAATTTGTCGAAAATTTCGTCACACTTGGTGACATCGAACGTATAGGTTCTTTTAGGAAACTTATCATTCTTTTCAGGCTTGTAACACGGTGGGAGAACTGACTTTTCTATAAATGTTGCGGATAGCAAGAGTCGCCACCGACTTTTATTTTTTCCAAAAGGAAAGGACATAAAAGAACAGGAAAGACCTTAAAAAAGATTTTGAGTTCGGGGGGTAGGTTATATAAAGGGAAGGTGTTAGCACCCTTTATATCCATGGTTATCCATGGGCTCTTAGTTACTTAGCTCACTTTGTTTGTTTGCAAGATTGTAGTGTGTGATTAGAAAAATTTCTTTAAGTACTTTGTAATGGCCCTCGTATGGGTGTATATAAAGCCTAGTTTAGAAATTGTGAGGTGTAAAAGTAATTTTGAAAAGTGTGAGCAAGTAACTATGAGATACCTACCCTAGATTAAGTCTTTCGTGTTCTCGTATGTTCTTTCAATGGTAAGACTATCCCTATTATTAAGGAATAGGTAGTCATTACCTTGGATGTATTAAGGGACAAGCGTATGGTCATCGTATGGTCATAGAAAGCAACTTGAGGGATGTCTTTAGCAATTCGTAGGGACTATCATCATTTATTCGAAGGGACAAGATCATTATTCCGTAGGCAACCTCGAAGGGACTTGATCTTTTAAATCTGTAGGGACTTGATGATTTATACGTGAAGGGAATTTGCTTAAGACATCCCTATATTCGAGGGACTTGACCATTTTATTTTAAGGCAACCAAGAGGAATACCCTAGGAAGTGCAAGATGGCGATCAAAAATCAACGTACGTGTGTGAGTGTTTATTTTCAAATATTTATCTTTTAAAGTTAATTATCTAAATTAATTTTAATTACAAATAGTTTCCACACCTTATTTACTAACCACGCAGTTAATATGAAAAATAAATGGCAGAAATTAAAAGGCAGAAAAATAAATGGCAGACAATAAAATCCTAACTATTACAACGCTTTGGGGAAGTTACATAATAAAGGTGGCGAAAAATAAAACTGAAAATATTACAAGTTAAAACTTAAAATATTACAAGGGCGAAGCAATTACAGTGCATGAATAACATAAACATGAGCAAAAATAAGGAATAATAAAGGTTTGTTAAGGTTTGAGAAAATGTTTATTATTTAGAGGAAATAACACGGTTAAAATTTATGAGAAAATTTTAAGGTTTACATGAAAAAAATCATAAAGAAAATATATAATTAGTTTTAGAGAAACAATAGAGGTTTGCATAAAAAATTTAAGGTTTTAGGAAAAAAAATCAGGGTTGTTAGTTATCTGTGCAGATATATAACATAGAAAAATAATATGAATTAAAAAACAACAACGATGTTGCTAACGCAAAATTGCGATCATCGAAACTGGATCAGATCAACACAAGTGTCACGCCTCATACACACAAAGGTGAAAACGGCGTATCGACACGATCCGATCCGAAAACATAATCAAATTATAAAATATATTTAACAAACTAGTTATATATATTATAAATTATATACATCATATATTATATTAAACTTATTATAAACATGAAATATATATACTATATTTTGAAAAGAAAAAAAAAAAACACCACAATAGCCATCTGTATGAAAAAAAACGGCACCACATATATATATATATATATACATAAAATATAAGGCATAAAAGCAAACTTATGAGACAAATCAAACATATGATAAAGTACAAAAACAAAAGCAAACCTAGTAGATGAACCGCATGCATAATATAAAATACAGTATAAAAGCAAAGGCAAACTTATTAGATAAACCAAAGGTATAACATAAAGTATCAAAACAAAAGCAGCAGACGAATCTTATATGTATACATACGCCGCCACTGAGTTAGATGAAGATGAAAATAATGTGATTCGCCGCTCCTCCTTTTCTAGTTTTCTTTTTGGTCTCCTTACTAGTAGGTATATATAGGACTAATTTAGGGTTAATAATAATGAGTTTAATTATTTATTGAGACCCAATAAAATATTAATTTAAAACTAAATAAAGTTTAATAATTAAAATAGTTAAAATTAAAATAAAAACTAACAATTTTATTTATTTATTCTAGACCCAATTGTAATACCTCAAAATTTGCCCTCATTCTTTTTACCACTAATTGGCTTTTTCTTCGCATTCATCTGCATTTCCCATTAGGTCATCAACATCACAATCATGCATTTCATTAATTTCCTCAGGCATGGGATCAATACCATCTGAAGAACCAGGTTATTCCATTGGTTTGTGGTTTCTACTTCACCGGAGTTTGTTTCATGGATTATGGATTTAGGGCTTCGCACCCTATGTATGGCTATTTGATAATCTTGGTTATGTGGCCATCAATAATTTCATCTTAATTGTGCTCTTGTCATTTAATTGGGGTTTATTTCCCTGATTCAATGATCCTCGAGGATTTCATTCACGACGATTATTCATCATCAAGGTGATGATGATCTAAGTTTATTTTGTGAAGGTGTTCGTTCAAGCGCGACATTTCTAAATGATTTAAAGAAATGTAAGATTCATAGATTATCAATTTTAGGTTCATCATGACATCGTAGTTCTGAAAGGTGGTTTGTTCAAAGGCTCGATTTGAGCTAAGGAGAAAGCGTGTGATATTGACTCATTTGGAAAGGAACGACTCAAGTTTGTTCATAATAAACAATTCCGCATATTTTATCTTTTTTTTTTACACCCAACTCTTAAGTCCATATTTTTTCTATGCCATAAACCATGCTCATCATTTAACCATTTCTTTTCAAGCCTACATTCATAACCTATTTCATGTTAACCCAAACCGATCCAATCTAAATACCATATTCAATATCCAATTTTCAAAAATCAAACAAATCTTTTCCTTTTTAAACCATTTCAGAGCCATTTCCAACTTCTATTAGAAATATCAAATCCCATGTCACCAAAACCTTTACTTCAAAATTTCCTTTTAATGTCTTTAAATGCCAAACCTATTTTTATTTTAGATTCTTGTCCAAATTAAGATTTAAGCCCAAATCCATAACCAATCCCATCATCCTTTCTAATACTAATTTTAGGCCCATTTTCCTTTTGTTTGCAACAATTGCCAAGAAAATAAAAGAGTAATCAAGTGCTGAAAAATTCAGTAACTTACAACTTATGCAGGAATTCAGTTACAGATAACTACAACTGATTTAACAGAATCAGTTACAGGAAATGAAAAAAGAAAGAAAAATTTCCTTATCAAGTTTCAGTGACAAAAACAGAGAAAACAGAAATAACTTGGAGGAAAACTCATAACAAAATTCTAGAAAAACTCTCACACTCTCTGCAACTTCAATCACACTTCACCTCCATTCTTCTCAACTTATCAATGATCACCATAAGAAATTTTCCAGAAACTTCTCAACCCAAAAAAAACTTTCTTCTGATCTCTCTATTCCTGAACCTTCAAAAAAAACTCTTCTTCCTCTTCAACTGGAAAAAAAAAAGAACTCTCTCAAATCAAATCTTCAACTCTCCACCTTTATTGATTCAGAATCGAAGAAAGCTCTTCAATCTCCTTCTCTTCAATCTCCTGCACTTTCTTCATCAAATCACCATCATGGTACCATTCAACCACCTTCAATTACCTGCAAATTCAAGATTCACGTCACAGTTTGCAACAAGCTTCAATCAAAATTACTCGTCAATCTCCCTACAACAAATTCAGATCATCAAAGAGCGAGAATGCAACAACTTTCGAAGCACCACGCACATAAGGAATAGGGAAGAATCAAGGAAAATCAAAGAAGTAATAAATCTGATTTCCATACCTGAAGCATTCGTTCATATCGTTGTTGTCGTCAATGCACTTTGCAACGATTCATCAGCTTTCACGAGCCTCTCCAGTCTCTTCATCATCAATCATTTTCCAAACCTGCAACAATTCAATTCGCACACAGGATCTTCAAGAGGAATGCCGACATGTATTGACACGATTCAGAATGATAACTACAAAAATGCAATATCACTGATCCAAGAACATCGCAATGCCGAGTCAGAATGTTTCGATAGCATTTCAAAGTGTGAAAGATTGAATCGTAACAAGGAACTTACCTGAATTTTGTGATGAGCGAAATGAACAAGCTTTCGGTTGATCCGTATTGACGCAATCGCGAAGAGAAAAAAGGAGGTCGCGGCAGAGGACGTGGAGTGGCGGAATTCTTCGTTCGTGTCACATCTGAGAGAGAGAACAAGCTGAACCATGGAAGGCGCGTAACACCGTAACCGATTTGAGGAGAGCAACGCATTGACGCCGCCGAAGTCATTTTTACTTCTCTGATCGTCGACGAAGCTTTGAACGAAGAGATTAATACCAAGGAATCGCGCGGCAGAGTGACCTCTTCTTTCGACGAGACGCCTCTTCCGAAAGAGACGAGGACAGAGGGCGTCGGCATGATTGAGACGAAGACGGGGGGCATCGACGAAGGGGGGTTGCAAGGAAGAGAAGTAGAACGGCAGAAATGTTGTCTTTGTTTTCGTGAGGGAGATAGAGCTGCAAGGACGGAGAGGAGATCACGGTGTTGGTTTGTTCCGGCGATCTCTGAAGACGATGAGATTATCCGCGGCGCCGTCTTGAGGAAGAAGAAGACGAGTTCAAGTTTGGTTTTGTGATAACCTAATTTTTAGGGTTTTCATAAGAATTTCGATTTGGGCTTTTCCCATTGTTTACTATCTGCACCAACAAATTCAAATCATACCCCTCTGCACTAAGCCATCAGAATTGGGTCTCAGAATCAGTGGGCCTTTTATTCACACCATCAGTTTCAATTCAAACCCCTTAGTATTTATATTTACTATTTTGTTAATGATTTTCTTGTAAAAAAATTTGTTAGTTAATTAATGTCCAATTAATTTTTATAAGTATCATTTTAATTAGTTTCTTGTTAATTTTTAAGTAGGATTTTGTTGATGTTTGTTTTTAATTATTATTTGTGAATTAATTATGTTTAGTACTAATTTTGGATTAAGTGTCCATAAACTCGTTTTTGATCGATTTGAATCGATTTCAATTATGGCAAAGCTTCACAAAGCTAACATGGAAGATGAGCATTTATTTTGATCATAGGAGACTACAAGACCTTGCTTGGGGATTTTTTCGGATTTCTTTTATGTGAAGAATCGGCACTTCGATCAAGTAAGTAATCTCGATTCTCCACTTTTAAACATCATCTTAGTCGTATGCGGCTTAGGACCATGTAATTTAAGGTGCATATTGAGCCCTCCCACCTAAGGCACTGGATTATTTTGTGATATATGTTGATTTGTGTCGATTTCGGAGCTTAGGGATTAGGTTACGAACCATTAGGATCGATTCCTTTCACTTTCCCTTAAAATCCACTTTTTTGCCCGTTTCGTCGCAATTATTAAAAATAGTTTTAGGCGAGATAAAATTCTGGAAAAATTCATGAGTGATCCTCATCCTCTTAATTAATTTGTCATATTTTTTGTTTCCAGATTTGGGTGGTTTTAATAATTAATTTGGATTTTAGTTCATGAGCTGTCCCAAAAGGGAGTGTTTTGGCATAAGGGACCGAAATCGATTTTTTCCCATAGGTGTGAAACCTATTTTTTGTGTGTGATTAATCACTGTAATTTGTGACATTTTAATGCTCATTAGGAATTTTTTTCATAATTTTTAGTGCCCTTTTTGATCCACTTTGGGGAGTTGTTTTTGGGTGATCATTCATTGCTACCTTGCTAATCAAGGAATTGTTTTGGCACTTTGGTGCATAATTTTGTAGAATCCTTTTGGACCATGTAAGATAATGACTATATAATTCCAGGGATTTAATTTCATAATTTTTAAAAGCTTTTTGCTATTTTTCCATGTCACCTAGATCCTAGGTTGATTCATGTGTTCATTTGTTGCATAACCTAAATGATAAGAAGGCATTCATGCCATTTGCTTGGAATATTTTTTTGTAACTTTTAGGAGTTAATTATAGGTCATTTTTAGGTCTTAAATTCCAGTCATAGGTCACTTTTTGAACCATATTTCATTTGGTTTGTTTTGGTGTTTCAAAGTGCATACTTATGTGAATTAACTTTAACCTAAAATAGATTATCTTCTCCTCTAAATAATAACATTAATTATGTGGGAATCATCAATGCCTATTCATGCATTCTAATTGCATCTCATACCTTGTATGCTACTGACCCATAATCATCTCATTCATATTCACATGCCATTCTTCCTTAACTTTCATCATGTGCGATCTTATGCGATTTTTGTGCATCTCATCTCACATCTTCTTCTCATTGTTCCATATGCCTAAACCATTGCATCCATGATGGTATATTCATTAAAACATATTCATAAGCATTCACTACTGACTTTTATGTTCATTTCATGTACTAATTCATGTTTGTAAGCCATATGCATTCATACTTCATCCATAAACCCTAATTTGCATTTATGTGAACTTAGGTGAACTTTTTGTACATAGTTTGACATAATTTGATCTTGTGAGGTATCCTAGCATACTTAGGGACCTATAACATGTAGCTACTGACTTTAGAAGTCATGTGACCTTTAGGTACCTTCACCTTTAGACTTAGGTCTTATTTTGAATCCTAGTTCCATTCTAGGACGTTTATGGTACTTAATCGCTTTCATGCTTCGATTTTACTTTCAATATGCATTATCATGCTAACTTTTGTTTTGTAGGGGGGAAGATTGAGGTAAGCATTACTTCATTCCTATCTCTTATGCATCTTAATTGTGTTTGCCTTAGCACTTGGTGTTTGCTTATAGGATTTCCCTTTCTTTAGAGACAACTTAACTTCCTTAGGAAGTAAGTTAGTTTCTAACTCTCTTTTTTTCTTTTCCTTTTCTTCATTAGGATTAGAAAACCTCATTAACCATAGGACCACTTGTAAATAAATAAACAAAATTAGGATTGAGTCTTAGTCCCTTAGATTTTGTCCTTTTATCAACTTGAGTCATTCTTTCTCATCTCATAAAGAAAATAATAAAACATTTAATAAAAACCGAACAATCTTGTACGACACGAGACTTTGTTGCGGAGTGTTTATACGCGTCCTGTTTCGGGGCGAGGTGTAAATACTTCCCGCGATGGATAGGTCTTAGTACAAGACCGTTCACAAACAAATTCAAAACACTTCTCATAAAAGACAAAAACAAACAATAAGCGACTATCCTGCGGGAACTTCTCTTCTCATCTCATTCACTCACAACGCGAACTCGCGACGACTTGTCTTTCATGCAAGACGGTAAACGCACTCGTACCAGACGAGCCTGCAACACCTGAGCATAGACATATGCAGTTCCAGCTGTAAAAAACACAAACAAATAGTTCCCGCCTAGGTTAGGCGAACTACGTCGACTCTGATCCTCATTTTCCCGATGAGGTACGTAGGCAGCGGGGTAGGGCCCGTTCGAGCACATTCTTTATTTTCCCTACATTTCCCCCTTTCTTTCCATTTTCTTATTTCAGTTCCTTTCTTTTCCAGATTCCTTTCTCATTTCCATTCCAGTTAGCGGTTTTATTCAGCAGCAGTTATTCTTCTCACCCTTTGAAACAAGCAAGCAAGCGTAGATCCCGTCGGGTACGATGGACGATCTGGGGTGCTAATACCTTCCCAGGTCGTAACCGACTCCCGAACTCAGATCTTTGGTTCGCAGGACCTTGTCCTTTCCTTCTTCCTCGGGTTTTTGCAACATTACCTTTCCCATTCTTTGGGATAAAAATGTCTGGCTGGCGACTCTAACCTTTCCGCGCCACTTTCGCGTTTGTACTAGGATGAAAATCCCGGGAGCGACACCAATAAAATGTTAATTTAAAACTAAATAAAGTTTAATAATTAAAATAGTTAAAATAAAAATAATAACTAATAATCCTATTTATTTATTCTAGACCCTATATAAAAATAAATAGACTCAAAAAATAAAAGTCGGGCGCCAAAGTGTTCGAAAAAATAAAATGAACACATCAAAATAATCAGCGCAAAATAAATGACTCGGAAAAATACAGCATTTGGTCGGATTTTGAAATAAAAATTATGACCGTTTAAACTGCTCAGACTGATCAACATATGACCAAAAATAGTCGTAAAAATATTTTTAGCATGTCAAATTAAACCACGTGAACCGCAGATTAATGTTACCGACATTTGCAAACTTAAACTTGACATTTTTTCGTTGACTAATTTTAGGCACAGTAAAAAAAAGTTAATTTGACCAGTCTATTTGTAAATTCCGAGAAATTATTTCGGCTAATATTAAGACGGAAAATAATGTTATGCTATGAAGATGATGCAAATGAATGTGAAACAAAAAGTCGGTTAGAGTTAAAAATAGAGGGCAAATTTTGGGGTACAACAAGGATCAATTGGATTTTTTTCGTTCGACGGAACTAGCATCTTACAAGAATATGGTGGTCCTTGTTTTAATTCTGCTAAGTCAATTTCTTGTTCGTCGAAACAAGATGGTTCGTCTACATTATCTACATCATTTTCGTCTTCTTGTCGCATCCCTAGATAAGCCACTATTTCTCTTTTGTTTCTATTTGCTCTGAATTTCTCAGCCTTTAGTTTTTCGACTTGTCTCACCCTATCTGCCAATTGCGACATATCTCTCAAATATTGGGTGTCTAGTTTCTTTCTTATAGAGTAGTCTAGACCACCTGCGGCCATTTCGACCAATTCACGTTCGGGTACTTGGGTGAAACACCTGGCCTTCAATAATCTAAACCTATTCAAATAGTCATCTATTAGTTCAGAGAGTTTCCTTTTTACACTGGCCAATTCCTTCAGGCTTATTTTGGTTTGCCCCATGTAGAAATGTTCATGGAACAATCTTTCTAATTGGGTCCATGTATATTTGGAGTTTGCAGGCAAGGATGTAAACCAAGTCAAATCATTTTTTGTCAAAGAACATGGAAAATATTTCGTCCTTAGATTTTCATTATTTTCTATTTCTCCTGTTTTGATTAGATAACGTGTGACATGCTCTATGGTTGATTCACTGGTATCCCCTGAAAATTTGGTGAACTTGGGAACTTTCCACCTTGGGGGCAATTCTTGTTGTAGGAATATACTCAGACAATGGAGAGACATAACTGGGCCTTTGTAATCCTACATTTACCCCATTATGTGCCATTATTATTTTGATAATGGCTGCTAGGTTGTTTTCGGCAGACATATTATTATAGCGCATCCGTTGCACAACATGATCAGCGTCTTGACCCCTTTGGACTAGAATTCTCTTAGGCTCTGGCTGGGAAGGAATTTCTACTTGAGGTTGTTCGACTGCTTCCTCTTGGTTTCTAATGTTTACTTGGGGGATTTCTACTAGCCTCTGGTTTATGGTAGGTTCCTCTTCGACAGGTGTCCTAGGATTCAAAACTATTTGCTCTCTGTGCTGTGTTTGGGGTACGCCGAAGAAATTAACAATACGCGTCATTTGTTCTGCTAGTAATTGGTTGGTTTGGGCCGTGTTTCGTATCAAATGATTAAAAACTTCTCCCATTTGTTGTGTTAACATATGTACCATTTCATGATTGCTCTCGTCCATTTGTTGCCTAATGGCGTTTGCTGAATTTGTGGTGATTGCTGGCGAATAATTTTGAAATCCTGGTGGGAGTTGATTTATTCTTACCATGTTTCCACCAGATCCTGATCCTTGCAATGGTGATGACCTATTCAACAAGGAGTCAGAATATACTGAAGATGCATTTTGCAAAGTTGCCATAATGGTAATAGGCATCCCATAAGGTTGTTCCCTACCAAACAAGGGCATTGAAAAGTTCGACGAAAAGGGCCTTTGAACGTTTCCTATAGGGGAAGGCGTTCCCATGGACATTTGGGGTCCCATGGAAGAAAAACTAGGCGCACTTTGAGATACTACAAACGCAGGTGTTGACCCTGACGAAGAGGGTATGGCTTCCGATACAGAAATTGACCCTGTATTTCCTCCAGTCGAAGGAGTAGGGGTAAGCACCGTATTATTTTCATTTTGACTATGTGGCGGATTCGCCATTCTTCTTACTCTTGTTCGTTTAGGACTTTCTACGTCGGTTACGGCTAACTTACTGCTTCTTAGAATCATGCAATGAATCAAAACCTTTTTGACTAAGTTGTTATGATATCATTTACGCACTAATGTCCCACTGGGCGTGCCAATTTGTTCGCTGGTGTTTTCCGACGAACAACTGCTGGTTTCTAATTCAGTGTCTAAATTAGTTAACTTGCATGATCAACCATACAAATCCTAGGACATAAGTGTGTATTTCATATGTATCTGGTCAAATGTATTGATTGTGTCATCCTTAACGGTTTTACTTTCAGTCAATTATCTTAAGTACGTTTGTATGATTCATAAGAATAAAGAACAAAAGTAGAATAAACTTGACATAATTTAAAAAAAACAACTTCTAGGAATGTGTTAAAGTAATGGAAGACAAGTAATGTAATGCGTCGAAATAAAAGACTTGTAATCATAAACTATGAAATGGTAAAGGAATTTAAATGAACTTGAAATTTTATTGAAAACTTAAAGAAAGTAAAGATGGTGTTTTTCACACGTACATTATCAAGATTCACACTCTTTTCTCTCACACGGGTACTTTGAGTTCAATAGGAATTTGTATACAAACTAATAACAACTATCCTATATATATATAGGAAACTAAACTAACTGCCACTAACGAGCGAATTCTAATAACTTGACACTTAGCCTTTCGGCATACCTTCATTCCCCTGGATGCTTCCACGTGTCCTTTTTGCCAAACGTTGCAACTTCACACTTTGAATTTCTTCTTTCAATTTGAATTGATGTCTATTATTCAACAACCGTCAAAATTATCACAAACAAACTCCTTCGACTGAAGATCATATCATGTTAATAAAACATAAGCTTTATTCTTCATTGTCGAAAAAGACGTAAAAATCCCCTTTCTTGTTATATGCATCGAAATCTCCCTTTTCACCAATATTTTCCTTTTATAAAGGTACCATAAAAAATCACTGTCTACACCTATGAACAATAAATCTGGGGATTAGAAAAGCCTCCCAGATTGGAATGGATTCTAGGTGAAGTCTCCTTGAGGGAGAGTTTGGAAACGACCTGGTAAACCATTTAGGACCACGCTTCCTCTCAGCAAAGGGAGTCATTTGTGGTGTGAATTCATATTGATGTGCAAACATCATGATGTAACTAGAGAAGGCCCTTTTCAGGGTGTCGCCTTCATCATTTGGTGTGAGCTTGGCCAGTAGAACACCTTCGATGCTTCTGCATCTGATTTCTTCGGAGTCTTCATCAACTTTCCCTTTTCTGGGAAGGACGATTTCAAAAGTGGCATTCAACCAAAATTGAAGAAGCAAGAGAGAACCATTCAGGCTCATAGCACCAGAAGTCGTTGTTGGATTCCTAAGTCGAGACATCCCTTCACTAATGGATTCATAGAGGCTGGATAGAATAATCTCACTTAGGAAAACTCCTCTATTATAATGGAGTTGGTTTGCTAGAGTCAAGTACTTCTTTGCCACTTGGAGATATTTGGTACAAAAGACGTATCTCGACAACCAGAGGGTAAGAAAAGCAATATGTTCCTTGTCGGAAACCTCTGCATTGTCTTGGTTGAAATGGTGTTTGATGAAACAAGTGTATGTCAGCTTAGAGTCATTGAAACCAATGGTATCCTCAACATCATTTAAGGGGTCATAAGCTAAACCATCAGGTCGAAGCCCTGTGATAGTGACTACATCAAAAAATGTGGGAGTGATCATCCCACAAGGGAGATGAAAGGTATAATGTGTGTTATCCCAGAAATAAAGGGAAGCATCCAGGAAGTTCAAGCAGTATGGGGTGTTGGTCTTCGACAACATGAGTAAATCATATATCCCTATTGTTTTCCAATGGTCAGCCTTGACCTTTTCCATCTTGGTCATCCAGAGATCAAAATCATTAAACTAGCTAACAGCCCTGACCAGCTGTAAACACCCCAAATTTGCCCTCACTAAGTTCACACCACGGCTTGTGATCTTTCATATTTGCATTAGTTTAAGCATATCATCTCATATTGCATTTTTGTTTCACTGCATTAGTCCAAGTTCATCTGCATCTAGGGTTTGTGATCTGAGCAATCCAAGGATCCATATGAGCCACTCCAAAGGTCTCCAATCATTCCAAGAGGGTCCATTAATTTTCTATCATCATTTTATATCCCTCAAAGATCAAGGAAGTCAAGAAATCACAAAAGCATGGAAGCAGAGCTAGGGTTTCACTACACAGGTGACCTGAAATTAGGGTTTTGGTTTCAGAGGCCATAACTCAAGATTTTTTGGTCATTCTTGTTTCTAGTGGTCTCAATATGTTATAAGGATCATGTATACCAAGTTTGATGAAGAAATTCATTGTGGAAGTCATCTGTTCACTGGGTAACTTCTTGAGCAAGTCAGAGCAAAATCAGGGCATCTGAGGCCCCTACCAATGGAACCAAAGTGGATTTTTCATCAAATTGAAGTTATATGTACTTTATTTGATCATTTAAGTGCTTGGAATTTCACAAAATTGAAGAAAAGTGAGCTAAACCAAAAGTTGCCAAAAATGGAAATGACTTGTAATGTAAACTTTCCATTTTGGGAAAGTATTTCAACCTCCTCTTTCTCAACCAAAAATGCTTCAAATGAAAAATTGTTGTCATGAAAGTTGTAGATTGGATCATTCCATTTTCAAAAAGTACAAGAACAAGTTCTAATTCATTATGGAACTCAAGTTATGATCTTTCAAAGTTAGCAAAAATCCTATAATTTTCAAGAATACACCAAAGAGGGATTTTTGCAAAACCACTTGCCAAGCTATTTTGTGACTTCTAATACACTTCTAAGCATCATACCAACCTAGTGCATTGCCTAAAAGTCAGAATTGGCCCAAGAATCTCAAGTTTTCATGCCTTGCCCATGAAGAAATCACAAAAGGGCCAAACTTCATGAAAATTGCAGAATGACACAAAACCTTTCACAAACTTGCTGAATCACCACAAAATGCATTCCATGGCTCTCCTTGATCTATGCTGAACCAAGAAAAGCCAAAAAGTCAGCTGCACAAGAGCCCATACCTCAAGTACAAGTTTTGTTGACTTTGTGCAAAAGAGCTCATACCAATCAGCTGCAGCCACCACCCACTCTCTGGCCTATCAGGACTTTACAAGCATGCTTCAAGGAGTTCATTTTCATAACACACACAAGTCAAGAGCTCCAAGAACTCAGCGTTCACAAAAATTGCCCTCAACCTTCAAGCCTTCGAAATTCATAACTCAACCACTCAAACTTCAAACCAATCACATAGATCAACTCACCATGACCTAGAGAACATTTCCCAACCATTAAAACATTCAAAAACACCCCACAACCAAAACATGATTTTGACCAGCAAGAGTTCAAGCTCTCAAACCAGCCATTACAAACTTCTTCCAAGCATCAAAGCTTCATCAGGAGGTCAAGAGGAGTGGTTTTGCACAAGAGAAGTGGCCAGAAAGCTCAGTGTGAGAAAGCTTCACTTCAGGTAACCTTAAGAACAAATTTTCCAGAAATGTTATTTTAAGTTCTTAGATTGTTCTTTATGCTTTGCTGATCACCATGATATGTTTACTTTTGAAAATGGTTGCGAAATAAGCATGTACTGAGCTTCTAAAACTTTTCCAGTTTTTGCATTTTGATTTGTATCATGAGATTTAGCCATGATAAATTTGTTTTGAGTGTGGATTCGTGTTTAGGAAGGTGAGAGGAGTTGATCTGGAGCTTTAGAGCTCCATAAATGACCTAGGGAAGAAGTTTGTGGTTTGGGCTCGCCGGAGAAGACGACCGGAACCACTGTTCCGGTCGTCTGAAGGTCATTAGCCCTAATTAGGGTTAGCTGAGTAACTAGTGTGAGTTTGAACCTTGGCCATTGGATCTTAGGGTTAACGCGTTTTTGGATGGTTCAGATTAGTTCATTAACTTAAAATCAGGATTAATTAATTAATTAATTAGGTTTTAATAAATTTGAATTTTGGCCGTTGAGATGCACGCCAGGTCTTTCCCTCCACCCTCAGTTCAAATGTGAACCATCAGATCAGCATACTTTTGTTTTAATTCATTTTAAATTCATTTTATTGCATTTGTTTTGCATAATTTATTTAAAATACCTAGAAAATGCCAACAATATTTTTCTTCTGCATTTTTAATTCAAATATTTTTCTCAACCAGAAAACATTTTTATTTTTATTTTTTGCATTAAAAAACTATTTTAATAATATTTTAATGTTTCTTTTAATTAATTAATGGAAATTAATTAATTAAAATACCATTTAGATTTCTGAAAATTCCAAAAAAAATTCACATTGCATCTTAGGACATTTAGAAACATTGTCAAACCATTCATACAAATTTCTTTTTGGTTTTGAATCAATTTTGACATTTTTCTTGAATTTAGGGTTCATAAAAATCCTATTTTTGAACCCTAACTTCAAGAATTCTTTTCTGCCTAACCATGAATGGTATGACATTGATTCTTTTTGCATTGATCTTCATATAGAATTTAGTATCTAGCATATTTTTGTCACAAATTTATCTTTCATTTTTTATTTGATTTGCATTTTTCCCTTTTAGGTACCTTAAAACCCTAGATAACTTAGAAAATTCACAACTTTCTTTAGGTTAAGAGTTAGACTTCCTCCTTTGGAGTGTGATATCATATGGGGTTAGGATTCCTTTGAGTTCATTTTCAATTTTTTATCTTGTGTTTTGCTTCTTTTTTTGACTTTTGCATCTCATGTTGCACTAAAACCCTAATTTCTCATGTTCATTTGCATACATCTTGCATATGCATCTATACATGAACTTGCCATGACATTTCATGCATTCACATGTCATCTTAGACATCTTAGGACACATTAGAACCATGTTTGATCATTTCTTAATTCATTTGCCATGATATGCATTCATTTCATTCCATGAACTTTCATGTGCTTTCATGCTTCCTACATGCTTCATTTGCATTCTCATCCCTTGTATGATCATCCATAGCACTTGACATGTCTTTGCATCATCTCTTAGCATCATTTACACCATGTTTATGCTTCTGGTTTTGGTTTGCATCTTTGCATACATTTCATTTTCATTTCATTCCTTTCTTTATGCTAACCATTTCAGGTGGTAAGTACTTTGAGAAGTGAATTTGCCTTCACTTATCATTCCTCTTCTCATTCTTCTTATGCATCATTGCTGCATTTCCATTTTCTTTAGAGTGAGCTTACTCATTCATGTTTATCATCCACTTTCTTTCTTCAAGTAACTTATCTTCTTCAGTGAAGTAAGTTAACTTGTTTCTTCTGCTTTTCCTCCTTTCATCTGCTTCTTCCATTGGTGGCTTCTCTGAAGATCTCTTGCAAGCCTCACAAACCATAGGAACATCCAAACATGATAATAATTAGGGCTTTTGATTAGTCCCTCTTAGTTTTACCTTTGAGTCTTCTTTTGTGTCTCCCTTCTCATCTCATAATCAGAGACTAAACCTTTAAGGTTTTAAGACTTTGTGATTAGGGTTATGCCTGCATCCTTCTCTTAGGATGGAGTGTATAACTTTAATCTTAAGTGTTAAACCCTTAATGTGTTTAAACCTCTTAATTAATCCATCTTAATAATCACTATGACAATAGCTTGTAACTTGGGCCTTGCATTAGGGTTCTAATTCTTCCTTAATTGGTTAAGAAGGACTAACCCTAGTGTTAATGGACAAGTCCCCCTCAAGTTGTCTTACAAATCATAAAATTCACTTCTTAATCTTACCATTAACTAAAATCCACTTTAGTAAAGGTTTGTTTTGTCATGAGGTTAATCCCTAATCGTGAATTAAGTTGAGGTATCTTCCTCAGCTTAAGTGTGCTCATCTATTATCCTTCTATTAGGATGGTGTAATGGGTCCATTAAATCCTTGATTATGGCTTAAAATCATTACTTAACACTAAAAAAACTCAAAAACATCTAAATAATCACAAGTAGGTTAACGATCTTAATCCTACATCATTATGGTAATTAAGTTTGAGGTGTTTACCTCATACTTAAGGTATTCTCATTATCCCTAATAAAAGGGAGGATATGATGAGTTTACTAACATTTGGTTTAGGCATAAGCTCATTAACTTATGACAAACCCAAAAAAGCAATAAAATATTGAAAACACAAAAACAAACAATAATCGTCTCCTTCGGGATTCTTTTCTCATCATCTTCACTCACAAACGAGAACTTGCTTCTTCCGTCTAATACAAGACAATTAGCACCTGAGCCAGACAGGTCATACACTTGAGCATAGACAAGTAAGCAGTTCATCAGTCAATTTATCTTTCAGTTTCTTTGAGTCGAACTACGGTGTTCTGACTTCCTCATTGCACGAGAGGATACGTAGGCATAACTTAACTGTTATCGAACAAAAGTCTTTGTCTCTTCCCCCTTCTTTCAGCATTCTTTTTAAGCCTCATTCCTGAGCACCTCACTTCACTTTCTAGCACTGGCACTTGTATATTCTTTTCCAGCTTTTGCACACAGATATCACATACACTACCCCTTTAAACATAATCTTTCAAGCGTGGATCCCGTCGAGTACGACGGACAATCTGGGTGCTAATACCTTCCCAGGTTGTAACCAACCCCCTTTCTCAATTTCTCTGGTTCGCAATCGTCTTATCCATATCTTTCCAGGTTTATGCAGCATTACCTTTCCTTCAGGATAAAAATGCCTAGCTGGCGACTCTATTCAGTTCATGTTCATTTCTCCTTTCGCCGACCGTTCGCGCTTGTACCGGGATGTAAATCTTCGGGAGCGACACCAGCCTAGTACCGTCATAAAGGTACTTAAAATCCATTTGGGTGGAAGGACGTTGGTTAGGTGATGAGTCGTATGCATTAGGGCTATTTTTGTGGCCTAAAGGGTGGGACTTGCGATAACAAGGGAAAAACTCACAAAACTTTTCATCAGTGGTTTCAACTTTGGCCAAAGGGCCAGAGAGAACATAAGCACATTCATTAACAATAAAAGGAACCATTGCCAGAGAGTTATACAAGCTCCCTATTTCAGCAAGTTTGGGTTCTGTTACAAATTGACGATTCTTGACCGTCTTAGGTTCAAAGAGATTGGTGAACGTAGAAAGAGTTTGTTTAAAAACAAAGGCCTTTCCTTTTTTGTTCTTCTTTTCTGAAGCAGTAACATGTGAAGACGCCATTGTTGGAGATAAAAAAATGAGTGTTTTAGGGTTTCTTGGGAAGAAAGTGAAGACTATTGTGAGTAAGAAGAAGAAAGGGTTTGCAAGAGATTAGAAAATATTTTTTGATTGTTGATGAGGTTATTTATAAGCGTGGGAGTGAGAAGGTGTGTAGTCTAGCCATTAATACAAATATAAGGATGGTGGGATGCGTGGCACGCTGAATTGGACTTGCTGGAGGTAGCATTTATCATGAAACGTCTTGGCGCTCTGTTTCAAGAAAATAGTCATGATGAGGAGACATCAAAATACGACTGATGGGACATTTTGGGATTTTCCATTATGTTGTGACGTCATACGCATGACTAAGAATCAGAACAATTTTTCAGATCGTGGATTAGGTGGTTACAACCATACTTTTGTCTGACCAAAAAGTTTGGCGTCGAAATGTTAATATCAAAAAATGATCTTTTCATCAAAATGGTCGAAAAGAACATTTTTGGGGGGCAATTTGTTATCTCCCAAATTTCAACGCTAACATAGTTGGAATATTTGGCTTAGAAAATAGTTTTTCGTTATAAGCTAAAAGTGAGATTTTTCTACCTTACTCAATGAAAGGTGTAGGTCGAAGGAACCCTCACCTACAAATTCTGTACTTAGAGGAATTCTGAATTTGGAGTATTTTCTAAGTATTAATGGAATTCGACCATGCATAGTTCGACTAGAAATGACAATTACTCAGATTACGCGCTCTCAAGCCTTAGAGGGAAAATGTGTAACCTTCAATTCATAAAACAAGGACAAGTGGCGCAAAATGAAGTTTATTCAACATGCAGCGTGACAAGTGTCACAATCTTGGAATAAAACCGTCGAAAGCGGTTACATTGTATTTCTATAAATAACTTAGTCTAGTGTTAAAATAAGTGTGTGTGTGTGTGTGTGTGTGTGTGTGTGTGTGTGTGTGTGTGTGTGTGTGAACATGTTGTACTAGTAACTCCGTAAACATTCAAAGAATCCGTGTGTAGAGAAACGAGTGAAGTGAGAATGTACGTAATGTAAACCCTAAACCCTAAACCCTAAACACCACCATTTTTATCTTTAATATCATTTATCCTTCAAGTCATTTATCTTTTAAGTCTTTTATGTTAAAGCATTTTACATTTTTTTTCATTTACTTTTAAAGCATTTTACTGTCTTTTCTCTACATTTCCTGTCCTTTTAACATTCTTGTCTTGCATTTATCATTTCATTTACTTTGAAAGTTCTCTCTTTTATCTTATTTTCTTGTTCTTTATTACTTTCTGAGTCCTGTCGAAGGATTCATGACATTTTCCCAAAAACATCATAATTAACAAACCATTAGCACATGTCTTATGATCAATCTATTCGATCTTGTGAGTAACTAAGGATGTTTAGTATCCTTAGAAGACCGACGATTGTTTACTAATTTTGAGAGATAAACAATTATTTACTAATTTTGAGAGATAAACAGTTATATCTAAAAAAATTTACATACAAATATCAATATTCAAAATACAAATATATTTTCTCAAACCTTTTGCACAAATATATCATAAGATTTTTTTTTTAATTTAATCATACAAGTGAACGAAATTTTACCAAAAATATCAATAAACAATACATTGCTTTCGTATCATTAAATTTAAGAATATTCATGTCCATTAAATATTTTCAAGTCACTCTTATACTACCTTGCCTCATATTATTAAGAATATTCATGTCAATATCTGAATTGGTCATCTACTAATCTACCTGCCTATATAAATAGACCAACTTTAAACATTGATACCTAAGTTACATTTAACTTAAATCTTAGTACCAAACCACTTTGAACAAGATTCGCCATAAGCCCATAACATAGGTTTTTCTAAAATTTTGGGGAGCACAAGTGAGATGCACTATCTAAGATCGTTATCTATAATAATAGTTATCAACACCGGCCATGCCCCCATGCCGATTGCCCATAATCTCCACCGAAAGCAACTTATATATAAAGACAAAAAGATTCCACTCACCCGTCAAAGCTACAATAACATCTAAAAAAACAAACACATCTTTCCAACAATCTTTTCCTTTGTTCATACCAAATTCAACTCAACAAAAGTTGGAAAAAAGCTAAACACATAGATCTCCAAACAGGGTTCAATCAAGTTACATCATTATCATTACACAACCAAAAAAAAAACAATTAACTAAAACCAACGGTCCAGATCTTCTCTAAAGTTTGCAGTGCTTCTTTCATGGACGGTCTCTTTTGTGGGACAAGAGAAACACAATTCAACCCCAACTTCAAACACGTGAACACCACATTTTCTCTACCTTGTATCTCATGTTTAATCGCCACGTCAACCAACCTCAAAACCCGGTTTTTCTCCTCTTCAACCGAACCAACCGGAACAGACCACTGGTCCAATTCCCGGTCCGAGAAAACCCTCCCACTAAAAAGTTCCAACAAAACAACCCCAAATGAATACACATCCATTTTAGCGTTTGGCTTTATGTTTTGAAAAGATTCCGGTGCTTGATATTGTTGTACTTGACCACCACCACCACTCGTCGACGAAGATGACCCCATTGTCGTATACGGACTCGGAGTCGAACCAATGAGAAACTCTTGCTGCTGTTGGGTTTTCTGGTTCACTAATAATCTAGCTGAACCGTTTCCTCTATGGTTGACATCATTCAAAAGAAGCAAATCAAGTCCAAAATCACTTATAATAGCTTCCATTTCCGAATTTAATAAAATGTTGCTTGGTTTAACATTTCCATGCACATGTTTCTTCTCGTGAATGTAAGCAACTCCTCTTGCTACCCCTTTCACTATCTTCAACCGCATTTCCAAAGATAAGTTCATCGGCGACAAACCTCCCCTTCCTAAATACGATTCAGACCAGATATATCAATTATTTAATAAATCTAAACAAAAATAAATTGTTTTTTTATAATAAGAACTGGATAATGGAGTATTTCATATAATTCAAAATAGAATGCAAAGAAAGAAAAGAACTCACTGTAACCAATAGTGGAGAGGCTGCCATTAGGAACAAAATCAGAGATAACAAGCTTCTCATCTTCACCCCAACAGAAACCACGAATCTTAACCAAATTTGGATGACGAATCTTCGCGATAACTCGAACTTGATTCTCAAACTCTTTCATTCTTTCAACACCGCATTCACCTATCCTTCTAACAGCAAAAACTCTTCCATCCTGCAACACTGCTTTATACACAATACTTGCACGGCTTGTTCCGAGTATATAAGCTGAAGCCTTCAACAATGTTTCCAAATCCATCGTAGTCTCGCCGTCTACTGTTACCAGTCTGCCTTCTTTAGGAAGGTTCCCGATGTCGCGGTCACTGTCATCGGAGGTTGTTGCTTCTGATGTTTCTTCTTGTTTAGTTGTTAAACAGCATGTAGAACAATGAAGTGAGTGTGTTTTCACATCTTGCTGTTCTTGTTTAGATACAGTTTCTGAAACTTTGTTCTCTTGAAATACAGTGGTTGATTTTGGATATCTTTTCTTTCTTTGTTGATATACAAAGAGAATGATAAGAGCTAAAATTCCCATGCCTGCTATGTCTCCAACAACAATGGCTGCTATTGTAGCAGGTTTTAAACTGTTCTGAGAGCCACCACTAGTTGTCGTTGATGTAGTTGTTGTGTTTGTGTTATTTCCTGGCGTTGAGTCTATTGTTATTGGTATGGCTGCAATTGCTGGTGAAGATGAGTTTGTGATATGTGGTGCAGTAGACATAGTAGATGGAATAGTACAAAGATTCTTCAGAGGTTTTCCACATAGATCAGAGTTTCCAGAGAGTGATTCTGTTTTTTGATTGAACAAAGATTCAGGGATTGGTCCTGTTAGGTTGTTGAATGAGAGATCAATGGTAGATTTTTCCGGAATGTGCCTTGTAAATGTTGGTGGAATTGCCCCAGAGAGTTTATTATAAGAGAGATTCAAGTATTGGAGATTTTCGCCTTGGAAGTTACTTGGGAGAGAACCGTTGAGTAGATTTGAGGACAGATCTAGAATCACAACAGAGTTGAAACCATTTGGGATTTCACCAGAAAAATAGTTACTTTTTAGAGAAACAACGGTTAGATTCTGTAAAGAAGTGAGGTTTTTCGGGATAGACCCAACAAAGGCATTATCAGAAAGGTTGAGAATTTGTAGGTTTGTTGATAAACCAACCAACACAGGTAGTTTACCTGAGATAACATTGTTGGAGAGTGAAAGGAACTGTAGTTGAGAAGAGTTGAAGATAGAGTATGGTAATGAACCATTGAGGAAATTGTTTGAGAGATCAATGTGATGAAGGTTTTGAATGAATCCTAAATCTTCTGCAATGGAACCAAGTAGTTGGCTATTAGGAAGAATCAAGCTAGTTACTCTGAAGAAATCAGGTGTATTAGGAGATCCTAGTTCACTACATGCAACTCCATGCCATGAACATGGAGTTTCATCATCATAGTTCCAGTTTTCAAAGACTGATAAAGGGTCACTGAGGATAGAGTATCTGAATTTCAGCAAGAAAATTCCATCAGAGTTAAGAGCAACTGAGTATTGAAGAAGTAGAAGAACAAGAAAAGATGAAACTCTCAAGAGGGTGTTAAGTTTCATCATGATGATTCACTATGACACATTGCAATTGCAAGAACAAGTTCATATGGTGTAGAAAAAGAACAATGAAGACAAAAAAAAAAAAGGAAGCAAAAGGATATGGTTACTAACTACAATATATTTGTTCTGTTCTGTTCACCAAATCTTTGTGAAGTTGTTACAGAATGAAGAATGAATAAAAGAGTATGGAGAAAATAAAGGTAGCAGAAAGCAAAGACAAATGTCTTCCTTTGTGGAGTTGATAGAGAGATGAAATGAACCTAACTGAAGTTAAGAAAATAAAAGTGGGATATATGGTTTTGCTGTACCAACTATCACTGGCATGTTAGGAAAAAACAAAATATTATTTATAGAAATAATTGTAAAATGGAACAGAAAGGAATCTAATTCATACTACAAGACACCTATGCGAATTGGAGCCCATAATTTTTGTGTCTCAGTGAAAAATGAAAATTTTAAGGGGGTAACGAAACATGGACACCTCTAAAAATAATCTAAGTGTGTTGGGATATATGATACGCGTAAAAATCTGATATTTAAGTGTGTTGGGATATATGATACGCGTAAAAGTTCGATATTTGTATGATTTTCGTATCACACATGTTAAAAAGGTTAAAGAAATGTCGGAAAAATCAGATAGATATCTATAAAAATATGATTTTTTTTTGTTTTGTTTCGATACTCTTTAAATCAATGATTGACATCTGAATGACACCCATAACACATAGGTTAGACAATTCAAACTAGTGTTACAAATAATTTTTTTACTTCAATGCATCTTTCTATATATTTTTAACAAATCTCACACAAATTTAAAATTTTTAATCGTGTATTTAAACAATATTATCGATAAACAATAAAAAATAAAGATATTAATTTTGATTTAATTATTTTCAATTTTATAATCATAAATAGATAGATAAATAAAATTGAAATATATTTCAACACGGACATCATATATATATATATATATATATATATATATATATATATATATATATATATATATATATATATATATATATATATATATATATATGATGTCCGTGTTGAAATTTGTGTTTCATAGAATTTTACTTTTTTTTTTTTCTTAAGACAGTAGAAAATGCACAAAATTTTAGGAATCAAAATTATATTCAAAGGTGCTAGAGTGTTTTGTAGATGTCAGAACAATGTTTTAATTTTATTGGTGTATGATTGTTTTTAGTCTATACCTTCTTGGAGAATAAACTATAGTTCTCGTACTGTCCTAAGCACGAGTCATGTGTGAAAAGTATCGGACACACCGCATTTTAGTTTTATATATTAAACTTTAGTTATTTTAATTTGAGGTAAGCTTTTATAACATTTCATGATGTTATACTTTAGGACCAATATCGGTTGAAGAGTAGTAGTAGTAGTACACATGGTCAATTACATGTCATGAAAAACTTACTAATATCAATTTAGATCATTTTTGAGCTAAGAGGAAAAAGGAAATGGAGAAATTTGAAGAAAAAAACGAGGGAAGGAAGAAATATTGTTCTTCATTTTATCAAATTATCCCAAATTTTCAACTTTAATTTTTAATTCTCCTACCTTTTAAATTAATTCTCAATCTACCCCACATTTTTTTTTTAAAAATTTTTTACCTAAAGGATAGTCGTCAATTGAATTGACGCTTCCTATATTTTTTTAAAAATTTTCAGCTACCTGCAGATTTGAGATTACCTGTGGATTTACTTACGAATTTACCTACGAATATAGATAAATTCGCAATTAAATTCGCAAGTAATGTTAAATCTGCAGGAAATTCCACATGTAATTGGATACATATAATTGGATTTACCTGCGAATTCATTTTTTACTATGAAAAGTGGGATAAATAGAGAATTAATTTTAAAAGTGGGTTATTTGAGGATTTTTTTTGAAAAAGTGGGATATTTGAGTAAAAATTTCTTAATAACATGAGATATTTGTTTTTCTCTATAAAACTAAAATCCTTTATATATATATATATATATATATATATATATATATATATATATATATATATATATATATATATATATATATATATATATATATATATATATATATATATATATAGTTTTAGGTTAGTTTACTCCCTAAGACAAAACACAAAAATAATAAATAAAAAAAAATCTAATTTAACTAATACTACTAAAATAGACCTAAGTCAAAATCCTATCGAACAACCTACTTCGACATTTCGAAATACACACGCATTAGACTAATTTTGACACATCCTTGTTTCTATCGAACCTATTGAGGCGATTCGGAGGATCAACGAGGGAGCATTTCTACACAATCTCTTCAATGTTATAGCGTCGACCAAAAGCCACCGCTAGTATTTTAAAAAAAACTTCACGACGCTCAAAGTCGTCGCTACCTATCAAATATCATGTTCGGTAGTGTTGCATATAACCGACACTACTGGTTTTAATTCTTTTAAATATTTTATTTAGCGCCAGTTTTTGTTGACGTTATGACCTTACAAATTTGATGTAGCGTCGGTTATACAAATTTGATGTAGTGTCGGTTAGGTTATACAAATTTGATGTAGCGTCGGTTATAACCGACGCTAAAAGTTTTTTGATTTTTTTTACGTTTTATTTATTTAAATTTATTCCTGCTTAAAATCAAATTTATTTGCCACATTAAATTTACTGAACCCTGTTTTTAATTTTAAACTATTCATTGATATATTATCACATCAAAATTCCAACACAAGATAATAAACTTTGTAAATCCATGATATTGCTACATTAATTAAGATGTCAAAGTTACATCAAAATATTGACACTATATTAAACTTGTGTCCATCCATAATATTGCTACATAAAGATGTTAAAGACCAACACAAAATATCAAATTTGTGAAAATCAACAATAATTTGAACAAGTCCCAAAACAAAGAAATAAAGAATGCATGTGACTAACATTAATCACTCATATCTTCTGGATCCAATGAGTGCTCATCAGAGTCATCATCGTAATGCCCTTGAGTATTATGATGGACATTAGAAACAGGAGCAGTGGAAGGACCCGCCTGACTCGACTTCCAAGCAAACATCTCGTTTTGAAATTCTTGAAACTGCCTTTTCAAATCTTCTGTCTCGGCTATAGCTATATCTGCATGTGCATTAGGTCTATTTGCACGTGTATTAGTTGATGTAGCATATTCACGTGTTATAGCAGCCTCAGCTCTAGCCGCCTCAATCGCTTGAATCTCCACCTCTCTATTATGATTTGAAACAATCACTTGTGTCAAATAAGACACACCATATCATATGTTAACCGCCATTCAGGCAGTTCCATAGAAACGACCACGCGTCTTACCGCTAACAGCTTCTTTCCAAATTTGTAACCTCTATGACCCATCCACGTTATTATCAGATTGAGTGGCTTGAGTCAAACGATTCACATAATCTTCCTGTAAAACACAAGACATAATGTTCATATTCAGAATGTCCATGAATATTAGGCTAATGTCTCATGTAATTTGTTCAAAACACTAAAGATAAAATAGAAGAATAGAAAGAAAAAAAAGAAACAACACATATGAAGAGTTAAATAACATTGTCTTACATAATACTCTTAGTCTAAAATAGAAGCAATAGCCAACCAATTCCTATCTTTATTGGCTTATTACATACCTTCTGCCCTAAATGAAATATGCATAAACCACACAATCATATGACACACAAAAATTTAATACAATATGTTTTTATGGCAACAGTGTACAAGTATTTATACTACAAAAAATTATTCTGAATCTAGGAAAGTTAAAAAGAACAATATACTTTCTTAAAGCCAACATGGAACAATATAACTTCAGCCACCATTTTAACAATCATGAGCACCAGAAAGATTTGCTAGTATTTTCCTTCCTTTAGTTTGATAGAAAATGCTGATAAACTCTTTTTCAATTCATTTTGAACTAATTAGCTTCTGAGTATGTGTGTGATTTTTTATTGGTCCCAAAACTGTATGCAATGTAAGTTTTTAAAGCCAACATGGAACAATATACCTTCAGCCGCCATTATTAATGAATTGTAAGTTTTTTTGGCAAATATTTATGAATTGTTTGTTATGATATCGTTTTTGGGTTACTTATTTATAAGCTTTGATGGCCTCGTGTAATTAAAGTGCTCTTTTATATGCCAAAAGTTATTATTTCTATTATAGTCAGATGGTTATGATTCTTGGGTGTAAATACAATTGTTTTTCCTTTTTTCTTGTATGGTTTTAGCCGTGTTACTGTTATTTGATTGACCAATTAGTACTAAGACCTGTTATAAAGGTTGGAAAATAGATAATGAAATTTGGTAAATTGGTTGATTCCCCTGCAGCATAGTGGAATGCTTGTGTAGTTGTGACAAGTTTGGAGATAGGAGTGAATTCAGTTTGAGATTATATATATATATATATATATATATATATATATATATATATATATATATATATATATATATGTATATATATATATATATATATATGTATATATATATATATATATATATATATATATATATATATATATATATATATATATATATATATATATATATATATATATATATATATATATATATATATATATATATATATAAGGGAGAGTGGGAGTTTGCTAAAACATTGTCTGAATGTTTTAAGGATCTTTGTCCTCAGATTTGTAGTGAGTTATACTCTGTTGTTCCCTATTGATACTAAAATAATACCTATCATTTTTTTTGCATGTTTACTTGGGTAAGTATGGTATTATTCAGTACTATACCTATGTAACTTGTAAGCTTTTCTTCTTTGTAGGCTTTAAATATTTAGACCCCATTTGACGAGCGTATCATGGGCTTACTTGAATCTATATTAAGGCCATCGTATATTTGTGTATGAAGATAAATATAGTTCAATTAAATGGGGGGAAATGAAAACCAGGGAAAGCTCTATTGAAGAAGCATTTGAAGGTGTCACTAAATGGTTTAATCGAAAGATTGTTTTTCAGTAGAGTTCAGTGACATTGATTGATACACGTAGACCTAAGGACAATCATCAATTACAAATGACTATAAATCAAGAAATGACTTATATGTGTTTTTTCTGCACGACGGTCAACTCACTGCCCATTCTTATTTTTGTGGGTGGCCATGAAGAGCTCGTCAGGATTTGGTGGTCGGCCTAATTTCTTCTCCTATAAATAAAGACAACATATATATGGTTATAACAAATATCGAATATAACTATTTTGACGCATATTGTAATTACAAATAGAACACACACCAATTCTAAAGCAACATCATGATGAACTCTACGTCCAGTGGTATGGACCACCCCACCTCTAGTTTATGCTCAATTAGTCTTATTTTGTTGAGAGAGCTTTTTGAATTATTCAGTTTTCCGCCCGTCAAGAAGATATGCATAATGCTTTCACCCAACCAAGACGGCTTTTTCCCACTTTTCCTAATCTTACCAAATATATCAACTATTCTCTGACCACTTTTTCCCACTTTTCCTTTTTCATGATCAATCAAAATTATCCTCTTTCTCTCTAATTTTCTCTTTAAAACTCTCTCATTAGGTTATTCCTCTTTAACCCTCACTCTTCCTCCTATAATTACTAATTTATCCCTCCAACTTCTAATATCCAAACTTTAGCTTATATTATTATATTATTATTTATTTTATAGCCTCTCGTACTAATATATAATAATAATAATACCAATAATATTAGTAGTTCCACTTAACCACAATGAAACACACAAACATACAATCTTTACCAAAATTTCCTAATTATTCGAAAATAATAATAAAGGAAAATGGGGCGTTACAACTCTCCCCTACTTAGAATATTTTCGTCCTCGAAAATTACCTCATGCGAACAAACTTGGATACGACTCTCGCATCTTGCTTTCCAGTTCCCACGTCATGTTCCCACCAACAACATCTCCCATATTACCTTCACGAGAACAATTTCCTTGCGTCTCATCGCAAGCATCGATATGCTCTGGTAAAGCCTCAACCGTAAGATTATCTCTCACCTCAACCTCACCCATCAGAATGACATGTGATGGATCCGGAACATACTTCCGCGGATGCGAAACATGGAATACATCATGTTAATTTGATAATCGGGGTGGCAATGTGACTCTATAAGCAACATGTTCAACTCTTACCGAAATCTGATACAGTCCAATAAATCGAGGAGTAAGTTTTCTCGACTTCAAAGCACATCCAACATGAGTTACCGTAGTTACTATCATAAACACATAATCTCCTTCTTGAAACTCAATATCCTTTCTCCTCTTATCATGATAACTCTTATGCCTGCTCTGCGGAGTTTTCATCTTCTCTAGAATCAATTTCATTGTCTCAGTAGTCTCCTGAAATGATATCAGGTCCAAGCATTACATTCTCTCCGGACTCATGCCAACATAAAGGCGTCCGACATCTTTGACCATACAATGCTTCAAAAGGTGTCATTCCGATACTAGAATGATAACAATTATTATAAGTGAATTCGATTAACGAAAAATAACTATCCCAAGCACCTCCTTGTTCCAGCACACAAGCTCTTAACAAATCCTCCAAAGATTGTATAGTCCTTTATGTCTGTCCATCTGTCTTTGGATGATAAGTTGAACTCAACCTCAACTTAGAACCCAACGTTTCTTGCAAACTCTCCCAAAATCTAGAAGTAAACCTCAGATCTCTATCTGAAACAATACTCAAAGGAATCCCATGTAACTTCACAATCACACAGATATAAATCTTTGCCAATCTCTGCAAAGGAAAATTGATATTAATCGGAATAAAGTGCGCCGACTTCGTCAGTCTGTCAACAACTACCCAAATCATATCGTGGCCTCGTAGAGTATTCGACAACCCCCAAACAAAATCCATAGAAATACTATTTCATTTCCACTCTAGGATATCCAACAGATGCATCAAACCAGTAGGTTTCTGATATTCCACCTTCAACTTCTGACAAATCAAACAAGCATAAATAAAGTGAGCTATGTCAGGCTTCAATCGAGGCCACCAAAATATCATTTTCAAATCCTGATACATCTTTGTAGCTCCTGGGTGAATACTCGGAAATTACTACTTCTAGCATGTTCATCACCCACTATCAAGTCCACTAATTTCACATCCAATTTCGGACCCTCTCTGATACTATCAAGGAAATCATTGTTAATCTTCAACATATCCAACATTACGTTATGCGATGTTTGTTCACAAACCAGACTCATGTCTCTAAACTGCTCAATTAACTCAAACTCTTTAACCATCATAGCAGACATATGCAAGGTCTTACAACTTAAAGCATTAGCCACAACATTAGCTTTACAGGGATGATAATTCAAGCCAAAATCATAGTCCTTTAAGAATTCCAACCAATGTCTCTTCCTCATATTCAACTCATTCTGGTCAAACAGATACTTCAAACTCTTATTTTCACTATACACCTCAAATCTAGAACCATACAAATAATGCCTCCACATATTTAGTAGAAATACTACTGCTGCTAACTCCAAATCATGGGTAGGATAATTCCTTTCATGAATTCTCAACTGACACGAAGCATAGGCTACTACTTTACCATCCTGCATTAGCACACCACTCAAACCCATCAAAGAAGCATCACAATACACTACAAATGGTTCATCTGGTTTAGGTAAAATAAAAAATGGAGTCTTAGTTGTCGCTCCCGGGATTTTCATCCTAGTACAAACGCGAAAGTGGCGCGGAAAAGGTAGAGTCGCCAGCCAGGCATTTTTATCCCGAAAGAATGGGAAAGGTAATGCTGCACAAACCTGAGGAAGAAGGAAAGGACAAGGTCCTGCGAACCAAAGATCTGGGTTCGGGAGTCGGTTACGACCTGGGAAGGTATTAGCACCCCAGATCGTCCGTAGTACCCGACGGGATCCACGCTTGTTTGTTTCAAAGGGTGAGGAATAAAGCTACTGAACAAAACTGCTGACTGGAATAGAACTGAAATGAGAAGGGAACTGAAAAAGAGAAATAACAGAAGGGGAAAATGTAGGGAAAATAAGAATGTGCTCTAACGGGCCCTACCCCGCTGCCTACGTACCTCATCGGGAAAATGAGGATCAAAATCGATGTAGTTCGCCTAACTAAGGCGGGAACTATTTCTTTGTGTTTTTTATGGCTGGAACTGCGTATGTCTATGCTCAGGTGTTGCAGGCTCGTCTGGTACGAATGCATTTATCGTCTTGCATGCGAGACAAGTCGTCGCGAGTTCGCGTTGAGAATGAATGAGATGAGAAGAGATGTTCCCGCAAGAAATTCACTTATTATTTGTTTTTTGCCTTTTAAGAGTTTTGCATAAATTTGGCAAAACGAAGTGAATTCAAACTCTTTTCCATGGAATGTGTACTTGCTACTACATTCCAAGATGGAATAATAGAACAAGCACACTAAGCAAGGAGAATTTATCAAAGACTTGTTTCCTAGGATTAGGGTTTAAGTTCACTAGCTTGTTGAACTTTATTAAGTGTTTTTGTTGTTTTTGTGAAGAAATGTCTTTTAGATTTTTCTTTGTGAAACAACCCCTTGATGAGACTTGTACATCATGCTAGACAAGCTTACACCATTCCAAGATGGAATGAATGTAAGTGCCCCATGGAATAAGGCTATACACAAGGGATCCTTTCATACATTTATTAAGTTTTTTTTTTTGGATTTTGTTTGAAGATGAGAAAGAAGACTCAAATGGAGAAAGGGACAAAACTAAGGGAGACTAAGACACAACCCTAAGTTATTTATTAGAATGGTGGTCCTAATGGTGAGTAAGACTTTTCTAATCCTAAAGAGCAAAATGAAAAGAAAAAGGAAAAGGATGCAACTTACTTCCTAAGGAAGATAGGTTGGTCCTAACAAAGGGGAAATCCCACCAATCACAAATATGGAAGGAAAAAGTGAATTAAATGCATAAAGAAATGCATAAAAAAATAAAAGGATAAGGTGTAAGGAAACATACTTTTCCCTCCCTACAAAACAAAGATTAGTGTGCATTTTATTAAAAATATTAAAGCAAACATACACTAATTAAATCCTAATGACTCTAGGACTCAATCTAAATTCTATTTTAATTCTAGAGGACTAAAGAATGCTAAGACAAAAAATACAGCACCTACTACAGTCCCTAATACACAAACAGCCATGAAAACAATGCATAACACAAAACAACTTTTTACAGCCAGCATGCAGCATGAAAAGGTAGGTGTAAAAAGTCAAATACAGCATGCAAACATGACAAACAGCATGTATTCTACAACACCTATATGCAAAGTCAGCTATAGAATGTAAAATACATATTTGGTTATTTTCATTTTTTAATGCACAAACTTAATGAAACATGTACTAACTTCATCATGAACATGCATTTGAACCTAAATTAACATACATAATTGAATGAACATGAACATTTTTGAGGGATTATACAAGAATGCATCACATGGTTGATTATGTAACAAGTATGCAAAATATGGGACATGAATATGGCATATGAACATAATGAGTATTGATTATGAACATGCAATATGATAGCTCAACAATAATGTCAAACTCAATGCAAAATTCAGAATTGAATTGACGTGAATGCTATGATCAAGCATGCAACCAAATGCACATACATACATGATTATGTAAAATGCAACATACCTTGATACAATAACATGCAAAATGACTTAATGCAATGCGAAAGATGTAAAAACAGAATGCAACATGATTATTCATATGTCAAATGATGTATAAACATGGCGACAAAATGCAAGAAATCAAACTATACACAAAGGAACACATAAATGCATAATATGCAACATGAACGGAAACACGTCGAAACGACTCGAAATGGGGGAATGAGTTGTCGAAACTAACCTAGAAAATTCCCTAAAATCAATACCTAAACATGTATGAACATTAGAGGCACTAGAAAGCAAGACTAAGCTATCAAATAAGCAAAAACTCCAAGAATTAATAGCGTTAACCGGTTAACCAAATGGTTAACCGGTTAACGGACCTAAAACAACACTAGTTTGGGACAAAAACGCATGCGTTAACCGGTTAACCAAATGGTTAACCGGTTAACACTGAACCAGAATGTGAAAAAAGTTAAGAAATAAGTGCTTTTGGCCACAAACTCACTTCTAATGATCTCTTACACACCTAGGAACATGTTAACACTAATTTCTACTCAATTGGGGCTTATTTACACATGTTAGATCCTATAACTATCTACACCTTAACTTCTAATCCATTACACATCACAAATCGCAAGTAACACATAACGAAAATGGAATCAATCACAAGCAAAGCGAAAAGAAATTAAAGAATGCCGAAATGGCGAGATGAAGAGAATAACTTAAAGGAGAAGTGATTTAGATCACCAACCTACGAAGCTGAGAAGTGTTTCGGTGGATGTTGCAAGAATCGGAGCTTGATCATAGAAAAAACCAAGAAAACCGCGAACCCGCAAAATAAATGTGTTTTTGATGCTTGAACCTTCATGCATTTCCGATAAGCCGAAATCCTCACAAAAAATCAGTAGCTTCTTCTTCCACAATCCACAAAATCAATGGAGGTTGGAGGCTAAGCTTCAAGATCTTTAAGTTTCAATGTGAAACTTGAAGAGTTTCTTCAAAAAGCTTTGGTGAAAAGGGAAAATGGAGGAAAAGTGAGAGAGAAAAAGTGATTGTGAGAGAGTGAAGAATTTGGAAACTTGGGACCAAAACTTGGGAAGTGATTAATGATTATATAGGGGCTAGGCTTGGAGCTAGGTATGGGAATGGAGTTAGGTTTAAGAATGGAGCTAGGTTAGTAGTTAGTTAGGGTTAGGGTTGGAGAAGGAGTATTCCTTGGAACACTCTAGAAGATGGTAGAATATGGTAGAAACATCCAAGGGAAATGGAGTGGAATTGGAATGGAAAAATAAGAGGGAAAGTGTGAAAGGAAGTGTGGAAAGAAAGTGGAAGGAAAAATGGAGGGAAAGGTGAAACCAACCACTTTTCAAATGATTTTTTTCTTTTGATTTTTTATGATTCCTCCATCATTTCTTGACCAAATTTGAACCCCAGGATAATTACAACCCTAATTCCATGATTTTGATCTTAAAAGTCTGGAGTCGACCTTTTTTCCCTAGCTCGGTTACCTTTTCCCCGATTCCTCGATTTTCAGTCATATGGCCAATTGAATCTCTTCCAAAATGATTTTGTGGATGAAATTTGAACCCTAGGCACTTGATATCATATATAATACAAAGGAATCCTCTTTGAATCATAACTTCATGCAGAAGCCCCGTAGAAGCGAAACCCTAATTTGGCCTTTTTCATCAAGAAATGTTGCACTGCTTGCCTCTGTTGCACCCCAAAATTTGCCCTCACAATACAAGACTTTGTGTTCTAAGAAGGTTCACAAGGTTCACAAGTTCTCCAACACTTGCATAACCTTTCATGAGGTTCATGAAGTCTACAAGTCACTTCTTGAAGGTTCACAAGGTTCACAAGCTTCTCAACATTTACAAAACCTTTCATGAGGTTCATGAAGTACATAGGTTACTTTTTGAAGGTTCACAAGGTTCACAAGCTTCACAAAGATTACAAAGCTTCATGAGGTTCACAAGGTCCACAAGCTTCAAAATACCTCCCATGAGGTTCACAAGACAGTTTATGAAGATTCACAAGGTTCACAAAGTTCACAATTGGTCAAAGAAGTTGACAATTCCCTCAGACAATGCACCTCCTAAGCAGTGCATCCAAAACTAGGGTTTTGACTTTAATCAGGCTAAATGGACTTCCAATACCTCAAGTGAGTTTCATAACATCTTATATGTGTATAAGAACCTCCATGACAAGTTTCAAGACTTTTCTCAAAAGTTTGCTCAGCCAGATGATCAGATAAGTCAAAATCAGTCAATGCAGTTAAAAAGTCAAACTGAGGTCAACTGTGGTTAAACCAAAGTCAAACTTCATGATTTTTTGCCAACATCAAGTATATGAAGTAAAATTCATCATTTGATCAAGGGTTGATCATGATTCATCAAGGAGATTCCAGATCATCAATAATCAGGAGTTTCTAAATTAGGGTTTCCTCAGTAAAAGTCAACTGAACTTTGACCAGGCATAACTTTCACATACTTCATCACCAAGTCTCCATCCAAAGCTCATTTTGAAGGAAATTGAATTCTCTACAACTTTGATGTTGAAGGTTAAGCCCAAAAATGCTTCATTTGAAAGATATGATCTAAGACATTATAGGTCATTTCAAAAGTCAACAAAAAGTCAACAACTTCAAAAGGGCATAACTTGAGATTGGTAAATGATATGGACCTGAAACCAATGGGGTTGTTTAGAGGACTCTTCAAGCTTTCCAAAAAGTCCAAGAACAACCTCATACCTTTAAAATTGAGGGAGATGTGCCTTTGCAAAGTTGGGAAATTTTGTGATGGTTTATGTTGAAAATGGAGGCTTAAAAGTATTTCCTTCCAAATGGGCTGCCCAAGTTATGATCCAATCCATACACAAACACTATGCACGACCCAAACCATTTAAAATCTGATTTTTATTATTTTTATTTTTATTTATTTTGATTTAAATCATTAAAAATCATTTTAAATAAGTATAAAATATAAAAATATTGGATTTTATTTGGATAATGTTTCTAGAAGATCATAATGGGTGATTAGAATCAAAGAGGAATGAAATCATGTGAATTATCCCAAAAAAGCAAGCATTCAAGAGCAAATATTTGACTTTTAACACTTGATCAATTTCAATCTTTTTTGGATCAAATATCCACACAACCCATCCATGTTTCTGACCTAAATCACTCCCACATATATACTAAGCATAACCCTAGTCCTCATTCACGAATTCGAGCAGCCACAAGTAAGTTCACAAAGTCAAAAAATCTTCCAAAAACTCACTTTCGGTTTCTGATTTCTAGGCCTCCACAAGGTATTTTGAAGACATAGCAAGCTTCCTTGGACTCTTCTGATCATAAATCATCATCCATATGCATCCCATATGCACCCAATTGCTTAACCCGAACTCACTTTGACCTTGAATATATTTTTTTCGAATCCATTGATTTACTATGTTTAAATTGTTTTTTATTGTTGTATGATGTTTAGAATGGACTATAGAACGATTCTGGGTGGTTCAATTGGATTTTCCTTGCAGGTACAAGAATCCACCATGATTAGGGTTTTCGGCCCTCTTTAGGGTTTCATGATTTCCTAATGATAAATGGATTTGAAAGACATAGGACGATTGCAAAACTCAGTAGCAATTCAATGACATAATCAATTTTATGAAATTTTGTTGTTTGGATTGAGTTTATGATTCGCAGGGATGAAGAACTCGTAACAATATTCGCAGGAAAATTCAAGAGGAAATTCGCAGGAAATTTGGGGAAGAAGAAGGTCTCCCGCGCGCTGGAAAATTCAAATATTGGTGAAAATATGTTTTGAATTGTTGTTGTTTGGTTATCACAGGTATGCTTGTGGCCCAGTGGAAGGAAGCGTATGTATGCTGGCCGTATGACTTGTGTTCGAATCCTGCTTGGGCCATTGTTTTTTTTTGTTATTTTTTCAGGATAAAAGCCAACATATTATATAATGTATTGTGGTCATTCCATAGTCAGATGGGCTCTCCCAGCCAGGCGGTTACGTATGCATGCTTGTCACTGAAAGGTACTGGGTACGAATCCCCCCCCAGGCCTTTTTGTCTCTCTATTTTTTCTGGATTTTTTTAGATGAAGCATAAAACAAATTCTTCTCTCCTCAATACTGCCTGCGCATGGGCTAGCCTGATGGTTGTTATTGGTGCTGGCAAACATGAGGACATGGGTTCAAACCCAGCCAAGGTAAGTTCTCAATTTTTGTCATTCTTTTCTTCTATTTTTTTTTAATTAATTAGTTATTTGATTTATATTCTTAATAAAATGTAAATTATATATGTATAGTCCAAATTCAAAATAATCTCATGTTCTCTAAAAAAATTTCTAAACTTTCTTTTTTTATTTTTATTCAAAAAAAATTTATCTTATTATTTATATAATTATAATATGTATATATATTAGTAAATTTTTGTATATAAATTAACCCTAATTTTCCAAATCCTAAAATATTTTCTAAATGAACTTTAACCTAATTCTATTTTCCAAATAATTTTATTTTATAAATTTTTGTGAATAAAATTAAATCTTATAAATGTAAATATTTAATATAAAGTTTTGTAAATATGTTCTTATGATACTTAAAGTCTATATAATGTCTAAATATTTTTTATAATTAAATTTTTGTAAATAATTAAAATTTATAATTATATTGTGCTTAAAAATTTTTCTTATTATATTTATGTTACTAACTAAATTGTTATGTATTATTATATTATATTTCTATTATTCTAAACTTGTTTATTCCTTCTAATTATTCTTATTATTATATTTACTAACCATATTATTATTTATTATTATATTTCTAACCTTGTTCATTATTTCTAAATTATTATTATTATTTTATTGATACTAATCCCTTATTATTTATTTTTTATTATTTATTGCTTATTATTTAATTTGCTATTTCATTTATTATTATTATTATGTTGTAACTGTTTCCCGGATGTAAAATTGTAATTATTTAATTATTCATGTCATGGTTAGTAATTAGGGAGTGTAAAACATGTATGATATTTTAAAAAAAATAAATTTAGATAATTTTTAATCATAAGATAATTAAATTAAACACGTCACACACGTAAGTCGATTTTAATCGCCGTCTCACTTCCTAAGGTTATCCCTCAAGTTGCCTATGAATAATGGTTAAATGGGGTGTATAAAGCAAGTCCCTCGAAAGAAAATCATCAAAGTCCCTTATGGTTGCCTTTACGAATCGAGTCCCTTCGAAATAAATGATGATAGTCCCTTCTTTATGCTTATTACACCCCACAATGGCCTTCAAAATCAAATTGTCCCTCACATGTCCCTTAACATCCAAAGTAAGGACTACCTACTCCATTATAGTAGGGATAGTCTTACTAAGGAAAAGATAAAGAATAAGAAAGACTTTAAACATTAGGGTAGGTTACTCCTAGGTACTTGCTCACTTCAAAACTTTTTCACACTTAAACAAATTTCAAACAAATTTTCAAACAAGTTTCTTACACATCCGTACATGGATTATTATTAAACTATTCTGAAAATTTTTCTATTCACACACTACATTTTCAAAAACAATTTAAAGTGAGCTTAAGTACCTAAGAGCCCATGGATAACCATGGATGAAAAGGGTGCTAACACCTTCCCTTTTCATAACTTACCCCCCGGACCCGAAACATTCTCTTAAGGTCTTTCCTGTTCTTTTATAACCTTTCCTTTGGATAAAATAAAAGTCGGTGGCGACTCTTGCTATCCGCAACATTACTTAAAGTCAGTTCTCCCACCGTGTTACAGAACTGGCGACTCTGCTGGGGATTTAATAAAAGAGGGGTACCCTTAGGAATTAGATCACTTAAATTGTTTGCCTTGTTTGCTTTATATTACTTGTTGGGCTCTTATGTGTGAAAGGTCCTAACCCGGATCTAGTGTACCTTAGGTAAATGGCAATAGACCAAGGAAACTGTACGACGTATATCGATACGGTTGATCTGGTGGCCATAGTTAGTGCGACTTCTTGGTTGGTGCTTATATTCCTTAAGTCAAGTTGAGGATAATATTGAGGCTGCCATATGTTGTCAATGCACTAACTAACTTTTAGAACCCTAGTTATCCCATCTTGGCCTTTAGAAAGTAGTGAGGTAACCGGCTTTGGTGCAGACTGAAGTTGGTTGACACTCGATGCTACGCTCATTGAGATCTTAAACTTGGAGGGTTTTGGTTGGCAAGTAAGTTGCCTTCTGATCAACCACCCTTGTGAAGGATCAATGATTTTGAGATCCCTTAGAACCTGGTTACTTTTGTAGGACAGGATGAACCATCTAACTTCAGGGGAGGGTACTTACCTTTAAACCTCATGCAGGCCTTTAAACCTAGGGCTATAGTGTGACTTGTTTGTGTGTGCCACATGTTTGTGATTGAGCATAACATCATGACATCATCATGCATCATGAGCATATCATGTTCCCTAACCATTTCAAGGACCAAGGGATTTATTTTTGTTCTTTGTTGCAGGTCATGGCTTCTGCTCGTAGAAACACCATCAGGATCAACTTTGTAGGGATACCTCCCAAACTCAAAGAGTTGGTTTCCCAAGTGCCTGATCATTCCCAGTTCAACAAGAGACATGGTCACTTATTGGATCTAGTCACTTCAGGGTTCAATGAAGACATGATGAGTGTTCTGTTTCAGTTCTTTGATCCTAAACATCACTGTTTCACATTCCCCGACTATCAGTTAGTCCCTACCATGGAGGAGTTCTCTAAGCTTCTGGGTATACCTGTTCTTGATCAAAGACCCTTCACAGGCTTGGAGAAGGAGCTTAAACCAGAGATTATTGCTGCAGCTCTACATCTGAAGAAGTCCGACATTGTTCTAGAAACCAGAAGTGGAGTCAAGGGTATTCTTGCCAAGGTACTAATGGATAAAGCTCAAATGTTCTTGAAGGCCATGAGCTATGATGCTTTTGAGGAGATCTTAGCCTTGCTGATATATGGCTTAGTATTGTTCCCCAATCCAGATCAGTTCATAGATGTTCATGCCATCAACATTTTCCTGAGCCACAATCCAGTGCCTACATTGCTGGGAGACATTCTACATTCTCTTCATACCCGTACTACAAGGGCAAGAGGAACTTTGATGTGCTGCATACCTTTACTTTCTAGGTGGTTTATTTCTCACTTTCCTCGCTCCGTAATGAAGAATGAGCAAGGGTTTAGATGTTCCAAGAGGATCATGTCACTTTCTCACTCAGATATCCATTGGTGCTCCAGATCTATGGAGAATGTCACCATCATTGACCGTTGTGGGGAGTTTCCTAATGTGCCACTTCTAGGCATAAGAGGAGGCATCACCTACAACCCCTCTCTAGCTTTACGACAGTTTGGTTACGCCCGAAGTGATGGTCCACATGACATGTTGATTCAGGGCATTGTGTTTGATTACGACAACGATCTTCAGGGTTACCGTCAGAGATTCATACGAGCCTGGGGAAAGGTAAATAGGATTGACAGCAAGACACTGGAGCCTAAGTACACTATTCCTATGGAGGCTTATCTCAGATGGGTACGATCTCGTGCTCAGACACTCATGATGCCATATCCTGCCGTCCTACCAGTTACCATGGAACCTGTTGCTGAAGGAGATACTTCTTATACCATCCTTCACCCAGACATGCCTACTGATAAGGAAGACTTGCAGAGATCATGGATCCAACTGAAGGAGCAAAGGGATACTTTCGAGGCTCATTACAAAGCAAGCCAAGCAAGAATCCTAGAGCTCACAAAGCAACTTCACGAGGAACGAAACCTCAACTCATACCTCAACACAAAGAGGAAACGTCCATGGGAGACTTAAAACCCCATCTTTTGTACTTATTTCACTTTCATTTTTTTGTAAGCCTAAAAGGCAAAACAAGTTATTACTAATAAAAAGTTACTTTCTTGTTTGTTTAAGCAAATTTAAATCCTGCGGTCCTTGAAAACATTGCATATGCATTCCCATATCATTTCATTGCATCACAGGTTTATAATTGTGCACAGGTTTCTCATCTTCTCGCTGTTTATTTCAGCAATGGCTCTTGAACAATCAGTTAAAGATCTTCAGGCACAGAATGCACAGTTCCAAGAGCTGATCTTGAACCTGTCCAAGGGGCAAGATGATTTGAAGGCACTGCTGGCCAAGAAGACTAAGAAGACTAGAAGGTCTGTTGGGTTGCTCAACATGGGAAGAAGGTTCAAGGGTCCTGTCAAGACCAAGGAACAGGTTGAAGACTATGAATCTGAGGAATCTGAGAAAGAGAGAGGCAGTCTCCACAACACTATAGGGGACTCTGATTCTGAGGCTAATTACTACCATGAGCCTAATGAAGACAAATTCAAGATGCTGGTGGATAGGATGGATGCTATGGAATTGCAGAAATCATCTGGGCTGGATTTTGAAGATTTGAGTCTGATATCTGGGGTTGTGATACCCATTGGTTTCAAAGTTCCTACCTTTGTTGTTTATGATGGGGTCTCTTGTCCCAAGCTGCACTTGAGGTCTTATGTCAGAAGGATTCAACCTCACACTGCTGACAAGAAGTTGTGGATCCATTTCTTTCAAGAGAGCTTATCGGGAGCTCAGTTGGAGTGGTATTATCAGTTGGAGAGTGTCAACATCAGAGATTGGAATGATCTTGCTGAAGCTTTCTATAAGCAGTATCAATACAATGCTGACTTAGCCCCCACTCGCATGCAGCTTCAGAGCATGTCTATGGGTGCCAAAGAAAGTTTTAAGGAGTATGCTCAGAAATGGAGAGACTTGGCTGGAAGAGTTCAACCCCCTTTGACTGACAGGGAATTGGTTGATATGTTCATGTGTACGCTGAATGGTCCGTTTTACAGTCATCTCATTGGAAGCTCATCATCTGGCTTCACTGAGTTGATCATGACAGGAGAGCGGGTAGAGAATGGTATCAAGAATGGTAAGATCCAAGTGGGTACTTCTTCATCAGGTACTGCAAAGAAGCCTCCCACTGGGAAGAAAGAATCCAATGCTGTTTATGGTCAATCTGATCGTAACAGAAGGCATCAGTCTGTTAGTGCAGTTCATATTTCAAATCCAACTCCTGCAACAACAGAGCAGCCTCAAGGCAATCAACAGAGGGCTAGAAGACAGTTCACGAAGATCAACATGTCAATGGCTCAGGCATTACAACACTTGTTGAAGGCTGAACTTATTACCTTGAGGGAGGCTCCTCAGAATCCCAATGTTACCTCTCCCAAGTACAATCCCAATGCACGATGTGCATATCATTCAAACTGTCCAGGACATGATACCAATAACTGCTGGGTCTTGAAGAACAAAATTCAAGATATGATTGATGCTGGAGAAATTGAGTTTGATCCACCAAATGTGATTACAGCACCACTGCCAAATCACGAGAAGACTGTCAATGCCATTGATGAAGAAGACCTACATGTCTATTCAGTTATGGAGTTGACCACACCATTGTCTGTTATCAAAAAGAGGTTAGTACAAGCTGGGATCTTTCCAGGTTGTCGTGAAGATTGTCTGTATTGTACCTATAAGCCGGATAGTTGCTTCATTTTGAGAGATGGCATTCAACGTCTCATGGATAAGTATACTATAGTGTTTGAAAGAAGACCAGCATCTGTAGAAGATATGGTGGATCATCTGACTCGGGGTAAGAAGATTGAAGAGGTTGACATGGTTGACAAAGTACCGGTAAGAATCACTTCAAAGAAGCCCATCAAAATCTCTCATCAGGGTCCAATCAAGATTACTGCTGAAGGTCCTGTGAAAGTTGTTGCTGAAGCCAGAGTGGCTCCTCTGATCATTACCACTCCTGGTCCTATTCCTTATACATCTGACAAAGCCGTGCCTTGGCACTATGGGTCTGATGTTTACATCCATGGTGTCAAGCAGGAGCCTTTACCTGATATGCCTGTTGACATTGATAATATTGCTGGATCTAGCAAGATCACTCGTAGTGGAAGAGTTTTCTCTCCTCCAGTTGCTTCTAAGAGTGCAGTTACTCCTGATGCTACTACCACCACTGATGCTCGGGGCAAAGGTCCTGTTATTGAGCCTGTATCTACTGATGTGCCAGCTGCTGATGATCTCTCTAAGCAGATGGAAGAAGTATTGAAAATCATTCGCAAGAGTGATTATGACATTGTCGACCAATTAGGACATACTCCCTCAAAGATCTCTATGTTGTCCTTGTTGCTGTGTTCTGAGGCTCATGCCAAGTCCTTGATCAAGTTTCTGAAGTCTGCTCATGTGCCCAGTGCAATTTCTGTTGATCAATTTGAGAATTGTGTTGCCCACCTGACCTATGATAATGGGTTAGGATTTTCTGATGCTGATTTGACCCCTGCCAAGAGGGATCATAACAGGGCCTTGCATATTTCAATTGAATGCAGGGGCACTACCCTGTCACATGTACTGATAGACAATGGTTCATCTCTGAATGTGTTGCCCAAGGAAGTCCTGAATAAGCTGAGTCCTGAAGATACTGTGTTGAAGCCCAGTAATATTGTGGTAAAGGCTTTTGATGGTTCTAGAAGAGTAGTGCATGGGGAAATTGATCTTCCAATCAAGGTTGGCTCTCAGGTGTTTACTGCTACATTCTATGTGATGGATATTCGTCCTTCATACTCTTGTCTGCTTGGTCGTCCCTGGATCCATGGGGCAGGTGCTGTGACCTCTACATTGCACCAAAAGTTGAGATATCCAGTGAATGGAAAGGTTGTTACTGTCTTTGGAGAGGAAGAATACTTTGTCAGCCATGTGAACACTTTCAAGTATCTGGAAGTGGAAGGTGAATACATTGAGACTCCGTGTCAGTCATTTGAAGTGATTCCCTGGGTTGTTAATGATTGTGCAGCTTCTCCTGCTGTGAAGAAAGTTCCTGTGGTCATCAGAAAACCTCCAACAATGGCAATGGCCTCCCTCAATGATGCTAGAGCTGTGGTGGATGAAGGTGGTTGTACTATTTGGGGTCAGCTTCCTGATATCCCATACAAGTCTGACAAGTTTGGTTTGGGTTTCACTGCAGAGTCCCAGAAGGCTGTTCGTCGTGCTCGTGCTGCTCGTATCACCAATCAAGGGGTTATCAATGCTGTGGGAGATCAAGATGAAGACTACAACTTGGATGCATGGATTTTTCCTACTGTGGGTGCTGGACTCAATAATTGGAAAGCTGAAGATGTTATCCCTATCTCCTTTAGTCAGGAGTAAATACTATTACTGTGTTGTTGCTTTTAAGTTTGTAATTTCTTGAACAATAAAACTTTCAAGCCATGTGCCTTACCCGGGGCACAATGGTGTGCTTGTTACGGGCTGTCATTTCATTTGCATACTTCATTCAATAAAATCAGTGGACGTTTCGTTTTAGTAAATATTGTGTTTCTTGTCTTTCTTTTTCTTTTATTTTTGCTTTATCAGCTATGTGTTCTTACACACACCCACATCACTAAATGCAGATCCTCATCCACTCTGGATCCTGTTGATAACAGTTCTACTATTGCCAATTACAATTTCGAGAATCCGATCTATCAAACTGAAGACGGAAATGAGGACGATTGTGAAATACCTGTAGAGCTTGCTAGGTTGTTACAACAAGAAGAGAAAGCTATACAGCCACATGAAGAGCCAGTCGAAGTTGTGAATCTGGGAACTGAAGAAGACAGAAAAGAGGTCAAGGTAGGGGCTGATTTAGAGGACAGTGTCAAGAGCAGGTTGATTCAGATGTTACGTGACTATGTGGAGATTTTTGCTTGGTCTTATGAAGATATGCCAGGGTTGGATACAGACATTGTGGTTCACCGGTTACCAGTGAAAGAAGATTGTCGTCCAAAGAAGCAGAAGGTTCGTCGTATGCGTCCTGAAATGTCAGAAAAGATCAAAGCAGAGGTAATGAAACAGTTCAATGCAGGGTTCTTGGCAGTAACTTCTTATCCTCAGTGGGTTGCAAATGTGGTACCGGTTCCAAAGAAAGATGGTAAGGTACGTATGTGTGTAGACTACAGAGATTTGAACAAGGCTAGCCCCAAAGATGACTTTCCCCTTCCTCATATTGATATTCTGGTAGACAACACTGCTCAGCATAAGGTATTCTCTTTTATGGATGGTTTCTCTGGTTACAATCAAATCAAGATGGCACCTGAAGATATGGAGAAGACAACATTTGTGACACAGTGGGGCACCTTTTGCTATAAGGTGATGCCATTTGGTTTGAAGAATGCAGGGGCAACATATCAGCGTGCTATGGTGGCTTTGTTTCATGATATGATTCATCATGAGATAGAGGTATATGTGGATGATATGATAGCCAGATCTCAGAATGAAGAGCAACATCTTGATCATCTGCACAAGTTGTTTGAGAGGTTGAAGAAATACAAGTTGAGATTGAATCCAAACAAGTGTACTTTTGGAGTTAGATCTGGAAAGCTCCTGGGTTTCATTGTCAGTGGAAAAGGTATTGAAGTGGATCCTGCAAAAGTGAAAGCTATACGAGAGATGCCAGCTCCCCGTACTGAGAAGGAGGTTAGAGGTTTCTTGGGACGGTTGAATTACATTGCAAGATTTATTTCCCAGTTAACTACCATCTGTGAGCCAATCTTCAAGTTGTTGAAGAAGGATCAGGTGATGGAATGGAATGATGAGTGCCAGACTGCCTTTGATGAAATCAAGAGATATCTGCTAGAACCTCCAATTTTGATGCCGCCAGTTGATGGAAGACCCTTGATTATGTACTTAACAGTGCTAGACAATTCAATGGGGTGTGTGTTGGGGCAACATGACGAGTCTGGTCGAAAAGAGCAGGCAATTTACTACCTTAGCAAAAAGTTTACCGACTGTGAAACAAGATACTCACTGCTCGAGAAAACTTGCTGCGCTTTGGCATGGGCTGCTCGCCGACTAAGACAGTATATGTTGACCCATACTACCTTGTTGATTTCAAAGATGGATCCAATCAAGTACATATTTGAGAAACCTGCTCTCTCCGGAAGAATTGCAAGATGGCAAATGATCTTGACAGAATATGATATACAGTATACTACTCAGAAGGCCATTAAGGGAAGTGTTGTTGCTGATCATTTGGCTCATCAAGCAGTAGATGATTACCAATCAATGAATTTTGAGTTCCCTGATGAAGACATTATAACTGTTACCAAAGAACCTGGACAATATGACGGACCTGAACAAGGATCCCGATGGACTATGGTTTTTGATGGTGCCTCTAATGCACATGGTAATGGTGTTGGTGTTGTAATTAGTTCCCCTGAAGGTTGTCATACCCCGATTACTGCCAGACTTTGTTTCTATTGTACCAATAACATAGCTGAGTATGAGGCATGTATCATGGGTATTAAAGTTGCTATTGATATGAAGATTCAGTTCCTTGATGTGTATGGAGATTCAGCCCTGGTAGTAAGTCAGATTAAAGGAGATTGGGACACCAAGCATGATAACCTCATTCCTTACAGAGAACATGTGTTGTCTTTGATCCCACATTTCAAGGAGATTACCTTTGGACATATTCCACGAAGAGAGAATCAGTTGGCAGATGCATTGGCCACCATGGCATCTATGTTTGAGATTAGTTGGGATGATGAAGCTCCCAAGATTACCATTGATAGATTTGAGAAGCCTGCATATTGCAATGAGATTGATACTGAAGGGGCAGAGGAGAAGCCTTGGTTCTATGAAGTGAAAAGATATCTTGAAGCTCAGGAATTCCCTAAAGGGGCATCTGTCAACGATAGGAAGTTCCTGAGAAGGTTTTCTGCTAAGTTCTTTTTGAGTAATGGGATTCTGTACAAGCGCAATCATGATTCAACTATGCTTCGTTGTGTGGATAAGAAGGAAGCTACAGAAATTATGGAAGAGATGCATAATGGGATCTTTGGCACTCATTCTAGTGGTCATACTATGGCAAAGAAGATATTGAGAGCAGGTTACTATTGGTCTACCATGGAAGCTGATTGCTATCAACACTCCAGAACTTGTCACAAATGTCAAATCTATGCTGATAAGGTTCATGTACCTCCATCACCCTTGAATGTGTTGACTGCTCCTTGGCCCTTTGCCATGTGGGGCATTGATATGATTGGTGAGATCAAACCTACTGCTTCTAATGGGCATCGTTTCATTCTGGTTGCTATTGATTATTTTACGAAGTGGGTAGAGGCAGCTTCATATGCATCTGTGACTAAGAATGTTGTGGCTCGGTTCATCAAGAATAATCTCATATGTAGGTATGGCATCCCTGAAAGGATTATCACCGACAATGGCTCTAATCTGAACAACGCTATGATTACTGATCTCTGCACGCAGTTCAAGATTAAGCATCATAACTCTTCTCCGTATCGTCCAAAGATGAATGGGGCAGTTGAAGCTGCTAATAAGAACATTAAGAAGATTGTACAGAAGATGACTGTTACTTACAAGGATTGGCATGAGATGTTACCATTTGCTCTTCACGGTTATCGTACTACAATACGTACTTCAACAGGGGCAACCCCATTCTCCTTAGTCTATGGTATGGAAGCAGTTCTGCCCATTGAAGTTCAGATTCCCTCCTTGAGAATTATGAAGGATGCAGGCTTGGATGAAGATGAGTGGATTCAGACTCGATTTGACCAGATAAATTTGATTGATGAGAAGAGGTTAGCAGCAGTTTGTCATGGCCAGATGTACCAGAAACGGATGATCAAAGCTTTTAACAAGAAGGTTAAGCCAAAGGTATATCAGGCTGGTGACTTGGTAATCAAGCGTATCATCTTACCACAGGGTGATCCTAGGGGCAAGTGGACTCCAACATATGAAGGTCCATTTGTAGTCAAGACAGTGTTCTCAGGAGGTGCCATGATACTGACTACAATGGATGGTGAGGACTTCCCACAGCCTGTAAACGCAGACATAGTTAAAAAATACTACGCATAAAAAGAGACCCGCTAGGTTGACAGGCCTAGGCAAAAATAAGGGCATCCCGGCAAACCAAAAGGGTTTGGGCAAAAATTAGGGATATATATAAAAAGAGGTACACCCGGCAAGTCGAAAACCTGAAAAGGCGGCTTGGGCAAAAAAGGGTATCCCGGTGGATTGAAAACCTGAAAGGGCAATCCAGGCAAAAGTTAGGGATTAAAGCGTATGACTATGTCTCGTTTGGATCACCCATGAAACTGCAACCAGTTGTACTACTTACTCAAGCTCGAACAGATAAAGCTCAATCCAATCGTTTCCGTCTCAACAGCAAGAAGATGAGATACTTGAGTGGCAATAGTAGAATTGAAACTCAATAGGATTGTTTCCCACATAGCTGATTTCCTTTTGTAAAATTTTTACGACAAAATCCTCTTACTAGGGTTTATGTCTCCTTGTACAAACTTACCCATGTATGGGTCACTTTTTGATATAAATAAATTCCATCTTTGAAATCCAGATTTACTTTTACCCTATTTACATAAGCGAAACGTCCATTGGTTGTGTTTGAATGTATGTATGCTTTTGAATATGATTGATGTTTACCAGAAATGCATGAATACTTTTAATATGATTAATGTTTACCAGAAATGCATGAAAATGCAGTAATAGTATTTACTAAGGACGAACGAGGGAAGGATCTCAACGAAGCTTCGCCAGTTCACCTTTACAAGACAGTTACAAACCCTCAGTAGGACGAATCCATCTTCATAAAGTCTTATCTCCCCTGGAATTTATATCCATCTCTTTATCCTCATACGGATATTCGGGAAATTACTTTCCAATAAGGGTACGACGAACGAAGACGGGATGTTATACTTATCCTACTATCAAACGAAGACGAAGGTTATATATACCCTACTATCCCCAACAACGGGAGGTTATATATACCTTACCATCCCCAACAACGGGAGGTTATCTATACCCTGTTATCCCCAGCAGACGGAGGGTTACATATTCTTCAACAACGAATCGGGATTTATTTTCCCTGGCCAGCAGTTGTTATACGAAGATATCCAGACGCTTCCGGCAGTATCATATCATACATACATCATTTACATCATACCATAGCATACATATCCATAGACATATAGTACATTACCTAAGTGCATCATATCATACATGCCTGCATAAAGCATAAACTAATGTTATTATACGAAAGCTACCTTGTTTCAGGTTAATTATCCAACAAACAAACTTATGGTCTCCAGGAATGCTTTATTGTAACCTCAGGGTTACTTTATCCTCCTGATGAGTTTCTTATTACTTTGGGACTGCTTTATTGTAATCTCAGGGTTACTTTATCCTCCTGATAACTTCTCATGACTTCAAGACTGCTTTAGAGCCATCGATTGCTCTATCCTCCTGAAATCACATTATTACTTCAAGACTGCTTTAGAGCTATCCATTGCTCTATCCTCCTGGAGTCATATCATTACTTCAAGACTGCTTTAGAGCTATCCATTGCTCTATCCTCCTGAAATCATTGCTTCAAGACTGCTTTAGAGCTATTCATTGCTCTATCCTCCTGGAGTCATATCATTACTTCAAGACTGCTTTAGAGTTATCGTTGCTCTATCCTCCTGGAGTCATATCATTATTTCAAGACTGCTTTAGAGCTATCCATTGCTCTATCCTCCTGAATCATATTTTCAAGACTACTTTAGAGTTATCATTATTGATTGCCCTATCCTCCTGAAATCATATTATTTCTTCAAGACTGCTTTAGGGTTATCATTATTGATTGCTCTATCCTCATGAAGACATGCTGTTACATCAGTATTACTCCAAGACTCCTGACAACTCTCATTATACTGCTGAAGAACTTTCCCCTAGTGGCATCTTTAAGCCCACTCAAGCATGTTCAACCAACCATCAATATCACTCTATGCACTGGTGAGTGCAAATTTTTGGGCTTTTGTGTTCAATCCCCTTCAACCTTCCAGGTCACGACTGGCAAATATACCAATCTAACCCCTCAGGTTTCAGAAAATTGAACAGGGGCAGCTGTTGCACCCCAAAATTTGCCCTCACAATACAAGACTTTGTGTTCTAAGAAGGTTCACAAGGTTCACAAGTTCTCCAACACTTGCATAACCTTTCATGAGGTTCATGAAGTCTACAAGTCACTTCTTGAAGGTTCACAAGGTTCACAAGCTTCTCAACATTTACAAAACCTTTCATGAGGTTCATGAAGTACATAGGTTACTTTTTGAAGGTTCACAAGGTTCACAAGCTTCACAAAGATTACAAAGCTTCATGAGGTTCACAAGGTCCACAAGCTTCACAATACCTCCCATGAGGTTCACAAGACAGTTTATGAAGATTCACAAGGTTCACAAAGTTCACAATTGGTCAAAGAAGTTGACAATTCCCTCAGACAATGCACCTCCTAAGCAGTGCATCCAAAACTAGGGTTTTGACTTTAATCAGGCTAAATGGACTTCCAATACCTCAAGTGAGTTTCATAACATCTTATATGTGTATAAGAACCTCCATGACAAGTTTCAAGACTTTTCTCAAAAGTTTGCTCAGCCAGATGATCAGATAAGTCAAAATCAGTCAATGCAGTTAAAAAGTCAAACTGAGGTCAACTGTGGTTAAACCAAAGTCAAACTTCATGATTTTTTGCCAACATCAAGTATATGAAGTAAAATTCATCATTTGATCAAGGGTTGATCATGATTCATCAAGGAGATTCCAGATCATCAATAATCAGGAGTTTCTAAATTAGGGTTTCCTCAGTAAAAGTCAACTGAACTTTGACCAGGCATAACTTTCACATACTTCATCACCAAGTCTCCATCCAAAGCTCATTTTGAAGGACATTGAATTCTCTACAACTTTGATGTTGAAGGTTAAGCCCAAAAATGCTTCATTTGAAAGATATGATCTAAGACATTATAGGTCATTTCAAAAGTCAACAAAAAGTCAACAACTTCAAAAGGGCATAACTTGAGATTGGTAAATGATATGGACCTGAAACCAATGGGGTTGTTTAGAGGACTCTTCAAGCTTTCCAAAAAGTCCAAGAACAACCTCATACCTTTAAAATTGAGGGAGATGTGCCTTTGCAAAGTTGGGAAATTTTGTGATGGTTTATGTTGAAAATGGAGGCTTAAAAGTATTTCCTTCCAAATGGGCTGCCCAAGTTATGATCCAATCCATACACAAACACTATGCACGACCCAAACCATTTAAAATCTGATTTTTATTATTTTTATTTTTATTTATTTTGATTTAAATCATTAAAAATCATTTTAAATAAGTATAAAATATAAAAATATTGGATTTTATTTGGATAATGTTTCTAGAAGATCATAATGGGTGATTAGAATCAAAGAGGAATGAAATCATGTGAATTATCCCAAAAAAGCAAGCATTCAAGAGCAAATATTTGACTTTTAACACTTGATCAATTTCAATCTTTTTTGGATCAAATATCCACACAACCCATCCATGTTTCTGACCTAAATCACTCCCACATATATACTAAGCATAACCCTAGTCCTCATTCACGAATTCGAGCAGCCACAAGTAAGTTCACAAAGTCAAAAAATCTTCCAAAAACTCACTTTCGGTTTCTGATTTCTAGGCCTCCACAAGGTATTTTGAAGACATAGCAAGCTTCCTTGGACTCTTCTGATCATAAATCATCATCCATATGCATCCCATATGCACCCAATTGCTTAACCCGAACTCACTTTGACCTTGAATATATTTTTTTCGAATCCATTGATTTACTATGTTTAAATTGTTTTTGATTGTTGTATGATGTTTAGAATGGACTATAGAACGATTCTGGGTGGTTCAATTGGATTTTCCTTGCAGGTACAAGAATCCACCATGATTAGGGTTTTCGGCCCTCTTTAGGGTTTCATGATTTCCTAATGATAAATGGATTTGAAAGACATAGGACGATTGCAAAACTCAGTAGCAATTCAATGACATAATCAATTTTATGAAATTTTGTTGTTTGGATTGAGTTTATGATTCGCAGGGATGAAGAACTCGTAACAATATTCGCAGGAAAATTCAAGAGGAAATTCGCAGGAAATTTGGGGAAGAAGAAGGTCTCCCGCGCGCTGGAAAATTCAAATATTGGTGAAAATATGTTTTGAATTGTTGTTGTTTGGTTATGACAGGTATGCTTGTGGCCCAGTGGAAGGAAGCGTATGTATGCTGGCCGTATGACTTGTGTTCGAATCCTGCTTGGGCCATTGTTTTTTTTTGTTATTTTTTCAGGATAAAAGCCAACATATTATATAATGTATTGTGGTCATTCCATAGTCAGATGGGCTCTCCCAAGTATATCCCCATAATGCTCCCTGAACAAGGGTATGTGATCTGGAGTGATCAGGGTTTGGATCCTCCTGATGTCTGACAAGTCTGGTTGGAAGAAATGATAAGTGATGTTACTTTTCTTTGGAGCCATGATGCTGAGGGCTGAGTAGGATAAGTGCTGATGAAGATGCTGAGGAGTGGGCCACTGGCTGGCTAGTGCTAGTAACTGAAGTATATGGCTGACAAACTGAAGCAAGTGCTGGTGGAGATAGGTCAATGATGCAGATGGGGTCAAAACCAAAACCAAATGAAGATGGATACCCTGAAACAAATAAGCAAATGTCAATATGATGCAATGAGTATGTATGCAAAATGAAATGCAAGGGTTTGTGACTGAGCTGGATCTGATTAACTGCCTTGGTATAGATCCATGTGTGTTCAAGAAATCCAGGTGGAGGTCTATAAATCCAGTAACCAGGGTGGGGGACTCAAATAAAGAGCCACATGTCCAGGGTTTTAGAATCACAAGAACTATCCAACATGGAGCACTCTTAACAAAGTCAAAGTAACAGGGTATTCTGAGGTCAAGGTACCTGCAAACCTGTAAACAGCCCAACCCCCTCACAGGTGATGATCTAGAACAAGGATCCTCAGACTTGGATCAGTTATGAGAAGTGTAAACACTTCTAACCCGGAGGTACAGTGTTTACAATAACCATAACAATTCCTCCTCTAATTCACCTCAGTTTCTGAAGGTCAAACTAAAAGGTCATCCAGACTTAGCAGGCTTCCCAGATAGCCCTAGCATTGCAGGAAATCCGCAACACAGAGTTCTCAAGAAGAAACCCATATCTGAACCGTGTTTCATATTCCCGCACCAGACCGAAATGGAATGGGAAAGAATATGATTCACTCTAGCCTAGGTGTCACTCAGGTCCCAGGTATAGGACCTTAACTCTCAATGAAATACCCACCCACCAAAACAAAAACCAAATCCAGCCAGCAGCATGACAGCATGATATGTACAAAAGCAATAAAGAAAGCAGTAAAGCAACTGTACATAAAGCAATAAACAAAAATAAATACAAGCACAAACAAGCACATAACACCCCAGTAAACACAAATCAAACAAGCGCTAGGAGGAACCCACAAAAAGAACCAGAAGCCCTGGTTGCAGTATAAGTTTCCCCAGCAGAGTCGCCAAGCTGTCGCTCCCGAAGATTTGCATCCAGGTACAAGCGCGAACGGTCGGCGAGAGGGACAATGAGAACACACAGCCGTGAACTCACTGGAGATGAATAGAGTCGCCAGCTAGGCATTTTTATCCCGGAGGAAAGGCAATGCTGCATAGGCCTAGAAAGAGATGGATAAGACGGTTTGCGAACCAGAGAGACTGAGAAAGGGGGTTGGTTACAACCTGGGAAGGTATTAGCACCCAGATTGTCCGTCGTACTCGACGGGATCCACGCTTAAAAGATTTGTGTTTTAAAGGGGTAGTGTCAGTGCAATCGGTGTATAAAATAGCTGGAAAAAGATGTACAGGTGTCAGTGTAAAAGAAGTGTGAAGTGTATAAGTGAAGTGTCAGTGTAAGGAAAAGAGTGAGATGAATTGCTCATGATAATGAGGCTTACAGAATAAAGCTAGAAGGAGGGGGGATGTACAGAGACTTTTGTTCGATAACCGTTAAGTTATGCCTATGTATCCTCTCGTGCAATGAGGAAGTCAGAACACCGTAGTTCGACCCAAAGAGACTGAAAGGTGAATTGACTTGTGAACTGCTTACTTGTCTATGCTCAAGTGTATGACCTGTCTGGCTCAGGTGCTTACTGTCTTGCATTAGACGGAAGAAGCAAGTTCTCGCTTGTGAGTGAAGGTGATGAGAAAAGAATCCCGGAGGAGACGATTATTGTTTGTTTTTGAGTTTTCAGTCTTTTATTGCTTTTTGAAGATTTGTCATAAGATAATGAGCTTAAGTCTAAACCAATGGATTTAGTAAACTCATCACATCTTCCCTCTGATTAGGGGTAATGAGAATACCTTAAGTGTGAAGTCAGATTCTCACACTTAATCACCTTTGGTGTAGGATTAAGATCATTAACCTACTTGTGATTATTTAGATGTTTTTGTGGTTTTTGTTTAGTGTTGAGTAATGAGGTTAAGCCATAATCAGGGATTAAACAGACTCATTACACCATCCTAATAGAAGGATAATAGATGAGAATGTTTAAGCTGAGGAAAACTCCTCAACTTAATCCATGATTAGGAATTAAACCCATGACAAAACAAGCCTTTATTAAGTGAATTTTAGATTAATGGTATGATGATGAAGTGAGTTTTATTGTTTGTAAGACAACTTGAGGGGGACTTGTCCATTAACACTAGGGTTAGTCCTTCTTAACCACTTAAGGAAGAATTAGAACCCTAATGCAAGGCCCAAGTTACAAGTGTAATGTCTTGATGATTATTAGGTGCATTGATTAAGAGATTCAAACACATAAAGGGTTCAAGACTTAGGATTAAAGTTATACACTCCATCCTAAGAGAAGGATGCAGGCATAAGCTTAATCACAAAGTCTTAAAGCCTTTAGGGTTTAGTCCCTGATTATGAGATGAGAAGAGAAGACTCAAAGAGAGACACAAAGGTAAAAACTATGAGGGGAGACTAATCAAAACCCTAATTCATTATCATGCTTGGATGATCCTAAGGTTTGTGAGGTTTCCAAGAACAATCTTCAAAGGAACCACCAGGAGGCAGATGAACAGGATCAAGAGAAGCAAAGTGACTTGCTTCATTCAAGAAGTCAAGTCACTTGAAGAAAGAAGGTGGGAGGAAGAAGAATGAGCAAGCTCAATCTCAAACACAAATAGAAATGCAGCAATGGATGCAAGAGAGATGAAAAGAAAAGGTATGAGAAGTGAAGGCAAATCCACTTCTCAAGTTTACTTACCACCTGCAATGTTAGAAAGAAAATGCAATGCAATGCAAGATGAGATGAAATGATATGATGCTAAGCAAAACCAGAAGCATGTTGATGATGATTATAATGTTATGAGATGCTGCAAACATGAGGCAAAGCAATGGGGATGTTCATACAAGATTATGAATGCAAATGATGCAAGTTAAGGAGCATGAACAAACATGGAATGTTATGAAGCATACAAGGCAAATGACATGGCAAATATGCAATGCAATGATCAAACATGCTTTCTATATGCCTTAAGATGTCAAATGAATCACAAGAATGCACAAAATGCAAAGACAAGTCATGTTATGCAAAAGAATGCAAGGAGGATGCAAGAGAGAGCCCAAATTAGGGTTCATGAATCAAACATCAAACAAAAACCCAAAACAGAAGCAAACCTCATGATAAAAAATGGAAAATGGTACCCAAAGAAACCCTAAACCTATAATAAACCACTGCCCAAAGGGGAGCTCTCAACTCTCAACCAAACTCAAGATATGAATTTTACAAGATATTAGGGCTTTTTAGGGTTCTTAACAAAACAAATGCCAAACAATTTGAAAATGCAAGAACAATTCATGGCCTTTTTATCCTAGGAACTACATGCAAAACAAAAGACAATGCAAGAAGAATCAATGTCTCAACCTTCACCAATTGACAGAAATGAATTTTTGAATCCATGATCAAAATAATGCATAAAAAATGATTTAATTCAATGAAAAATTCTTAAAATGCATCAAGATCAAAAAAGAAATTTGGTTTGAAGGTTGTACAATGTTTCTAAATGTCTTAGAACATTTCATGAATTTTTTTGTAATTTTTAAATACCTAAAAGTATTTTTAATTAATTAATTCCCATTAATCAATTAAAAATAATCTTTTAAATATTTAAAAATACTTTTTAATGATAAAAATAAAATAAAAAATGTTTTTGGGTCTTAAAAATTAATAAAACTTTAAAGAAAAAGTTTCATAATTTTTAAGATTTTTTTGCTATTTTAAATTAATTGTGCAAAACAAATGAAATAAAAAGAAATAAAAACAAATAAAATAAAAAGTAATCAGATCTGATGGTGGAGATTTAAAGTTGAAGGGGAACCATTGACTTGGCGCGCAGATGCATGGTCTGGATTGACTCTGGCTTTAATTAAGTTTTATGAATTAATTAAGTGGATTAATCAGGCTAATGATGATTAGGGCAAAAAGGGCTCATCTGGACCACACGTGCACGCGCGAAGTCAATGCCAGTCAGCTGATCCAACGCTCAAGATTTAAACCTCACTTAATTGCAGGATTAGGGCTAAGCATTTTCAGGTGACCGGAGAGAAGCTCCGGTCATCTTCTCCGGTGACCACCAAACCCTAGAATACGATTCAGGCAACCATTCTTCAAATTAAAGCCAGGGAAACACTCCTCTACTCAAACCTCACTCAAATCAACTCTCAAAATGAATTTCTCATGCTTAAACTAAGGGAATCGAAGCCATGAAGTTTCACGGGCAAAATTTCAGAGCCCTGGTAAATCCTCATTTCTCACTCATTTTTAATTCTAAGCCCATCCCCATGATCAGCAAGACACACACAGTCAATTTATAACTTAAAATGCAAGCTTTGAGAGAAAAAAGTTTATGATCATACCTGAGCTGGAAAGCTTCAAAACTGAGCTTCCAGAGCTTTCCTTGCGTGCAAATGGACTCCCTTGTATCCCTTGATGCTAATGGAAGGCTTCAAAGCTCTTGTGGATGGCTGATTTGTGAGGACCAGTTCTGGTGTAGCAGGAAATGAGCTTTGTGTACAGGCTGTTTCAGTTCAAAGTAAAGGGTGATTTTGACTCCTTGTGGTATGCTTGACTTGTTGGTGAAGGAAAATGAAGTGTTTGATGGCTGGATAGTGAGATTCGAAGAGAACTGGTTCTGGGGGTGGGGAATGGTGAAGCTCAGGTCAGGCTTGTTTCAGGCTTGAACTTTGGTGGTTTCAGGCCTATGAGGTGTGGTGAGATGATTGGTGAAGATGGTTCTTGAGTTTGTATGCTGTGGAGAGAAATTCGAAGGCTTATGCAAAATGGAAGGTTTTGGTGTATGTGGTGAATGAGTTGGTTTCAGCCTTGCTTCTTGTTATGGCTAGCTTGCAAATTGATAACATAAACAAATCTGATTGGCTGGATGATGTGACTTGTGCTTTTGTGATTGGTAAGTTTGCTTTTGCCAAAAGTCAAAAATCTTGTAAGAGAAGCATGGGCTTGATACTAGCTTGGTACAAAGCTAGGTCTGGCGCATCATGGTATGGTGAGAGAGCCAGCAAGGTCCAAAGGCCAAGGCAGCAAGTTGAGGGAAGGGTCATGAGTGTTTTGCAAGTTGTAACCTTTTTGCTCACATGTGACTTCTTTGCCTAACCAAACATGAAACCATGACATTCTTGGTTCATTTCTGATTTTTAGGACTTAGAGAATGTTTATGTAATGGTTTGAAATGAATTAGAGGTCACATGATGCATTGGTTCAAGGTTTTGCAAAATTTCCATTTGAAGCATGCCTTAGAAATTAATGATTTTTGCCAACTTTGCATTGCCATAACTTTTGATCCAAGAAGAGTTTGATCATGTTCTTGTACTTTTTGAAAAGGGAAAGATGAGATCTACAACTTTCATGACCAAAGTTTTTCCATTTGAAGCATTTTTGGATCAAGAATCAAGGCTTGAAAAATGACCTAAAATGAAGCATTCTTGAAAAGTCAACTATGCCCAAAAAGTCATCATTTGCAAAAACCCTAAATTCTTGATTTCTATGAACTTCAACCTTCTTCCATGATCAAATAAAGATCATATACACTCAAAATGATGAAGATCACCCATTGGTTGGGTCATTGGGGGCCTCAGATGCCCTGATTTTACACTGACTTGTCTGAAAAGTCAACTCTTGATCAGATGACTTCCCCATGGAATTTCTTCATGAAAATTGATATACATGATCCTTATACCATATAGAGATCAATGGAAACAAGAATGACCAAAAAATTTGGAGTTATGGCCTCTGAAACCAAAACCCTAATTTTCAGTCAACTGTGCAGTTCATCCTGGCTCTGCATCCACTCAAACCCTAGCTCTTGTGATTCCTCTGCATTTTTGACTTTGAGGAGATGAAATATGATATAAGAACACACATGGACCACTTTGAATTGATTGGTGGCCTTTGGAATGGCTCAAGATGCTTTGGGGTTGCTCAGATCACAAACCCTAGGTGCAGATGCCTTAGAAACTATCCAGTGAATCAAAAATGTACTATGAGATGATATGATTGTGTTTATGCATATGAGAATGATCACAAGCCATGGTGTGAATGGGTGAGGGCAAATTTGGGGTGTTTACACCAGGCGGTTACGTATGCATGCTTGTCACTGAAAGGTACTGGGTACGAATCCCCCCCAGGCCTTTTTGTCTCTCTATTTTTTCTGGATTTTTTTAGATGAAGCATAAAACAAATTCTTCTCTCCTCAATACTGCCTGCGCATGGGCTAGCCTGATGGTTGTTATTGGTGCTGGCAAACATGAGGACATGGGTTCAAACCCAGCCAAGGTAAGTTCTCAATTTTTGTCATTCTTTTCTTCTATTTTTTTTTAATTAATTAGTTATTTGATTTATATTCTTAATAAAATGTAAATTATATATGTATAGTCCAAATTCAAAATAATCTCATGTTCTCTAAAAAAATTTCTAAACTTTCTTTTTTTATTTTTATTCAAAAAAAATTTATCTTATTATTTATATAATTATAATATGTATATATATTAGTAAATTTTTGTATATAAATTAACCCTAATTTTCCAAATCCTAAAATATTTTCTAAATGAACTTTAACCTAATTCTATTTTCCAAATAATTTTATTTTATAAATTTTTGTGAATAAAATTAAATCTTATAAATGTAAATATTTAATATAAAGTTTTGTAAATATGTTCTTATGATACTTAAAGTCTATATAATGTCTAAATATTTTTTATAATTAAATTTTTGTAAATAATTAAAATTTATAATTATATTGTGCTTAAAAATTTTTCTTATTATATTTATGTTACTAACTAAATTGTTATGTATTATTATATTATATTTCTATTATTCTAAACTTGTTTATTCCTTCTAATTATTCTTATTATTATATTTACTAACCATATTATTATTTATTATTATATTTCTAACCTTGTTCATTATTTCTAAATTATTATTATTATTTTATTGATACTAATCCCTTATTATTTATTTTTTATTATTTATTGCTTATTATTTAATTTGCTATTTCATTTATTATTATTATTATGTTGTAACTGTTTCCCGGATGTAAAATTGTAATTATTTAATTATTCATGTCATGGTTAGTAATTAGGGAGTGTAAAACATGTATGATATTTTAAAAAAAATAAATTTAGATAATTTTTAATCATAAGATAATTAAATTAAACACGTCACACACGTAAGTCAATTTTAATCGCCGTCTCACTTCCTAAGGTTATCCCTCAAGTTGCCTATGAATAATGGTTAAATGGGGTGTATAAAGCAAGTCCCTCGAAAGAAAATCATCAAAGTCCCTTATGGTTGCCTTTACGAATCGAGTCCCTTCGAAATAAATGATGATAGTCCCTTCTTTATGCTTATTACACCCCACAATGGCCTTCAAAATCAAATTGTCCCTCACATGTCCCTTAACATCCAAAGTAAGGACTACCTACTCCATTATAGTAGGGATAGTCTTACTAAGGAAAAGATAAAGAATAAGAAAGACTTTAAACATTAGGGTAGGTTACTCCTAGGTACTTGCTCACTTCAAAACTTTTTCACACTTAAACAAATTTCAAACAAATTTTCAAACAAGTTTCTTACACATCCGTACATGGATTATTATTAAACTATTCTGAAATTTTTTCTATTCACACACTACATTTTCAAAAACAATTTAAAGTGAGCTTAAGTACCTAAGAGCCCATGGATAACCATGGATGAAAAGGGTGCTAACACCTTCCCTTTTCATAACTTACCCCCCGGACCCGAAACATTCTCTTAAGGTCTTTCCTGTTCTTTTATAACCTTTCCTTTGGATAAAATAAAAGTCGGTGGCGACTCTTGCTATCCGCAACATTACTTAAAGTCAGTTCTCCCACCGTGTTACAGCCTCCTTTGATCAACTCAAATCTTTCCATGGCTTGTGGCTTCAAATGAAGACTTGTGGGATATTGTGGACCCTTCGCACATGGTTGAGAAGCTTTGTGGCCCTTTGATTGCCTTTAGTTGCTCCAATCATTGATCACATACCCATGCCTCAGCTATGCTACTCATGATGCAATGTTTTTTTGTTATTTTATGAATCTATGTATGCAAAATGCTATGCAAAATGTTGAGGAAATGAGAGGGAAAATTTTAAGGTGTTACAGCTGCCCCTATTCAATCACCTGTAGGCCTGAACGAATAATTATGAGAGCTTTTAGACGTTCAAGGTATGGAGTGATTGGATACTCGAATAAAACCTAGAAATTTGAACTCGGTGGATAGTAGAAATTCCATATGCTCTTTACTTATATTTTTGTTTTGACCTCTGAATAGGTATCAGAAATAGAACCAGGTGGAATAGAATCAATGCCGAAAACCTGCACTGTGAATGCTGAGCGAAACAAGCCACAACGAGGGTGCCTGTTGGTGAAACAAGACTCAACAAGACCTTTAGCGAAACAGAACTCGACAATGTGACTGCTGGGAACGACCAAGCCACAAAGAAAACACGCGACTGCTGGGCAGGACCAAGCCACGGAAGGTGCCTGTTGGCGAAACAGGGCTTAACGAGACCATTAGCGGAATGGAACTCAACAATATGACTGCTGGGCAGGACCAAGCCATAAAGAAAACACGCGACTGCTGGGCAGGACCAAGCCACGAAAGGTGCCAGTTGGAGAAACATGGCTTAACGAGACCATTAGCGGAATGGAACTCAACAAAATGACTGCTGGGCAGGACCAAGCCATAAAGAAAACACGTGACTGCTGGGCAGGACCAAGCCACGGAAGGTGCATGTTGGAGAAATAGGACTTAACGAGACCATTAGCGGAATGGAACTCAACAATATGATTGCTAGGCAGGACCAATCCATAAAGGAAACACGCGACTGCTGGGCAGGACCAAGCCACGGAAGGTGCCTGTTGGAGAAACAGGGTTTAACGAGACAATTAGAGGATTGGAACTCAACAATATGACTGCTGGGTAGGACCAAGCCATAAAGAAAACACGCGACTGCTGGGCAGGACCAAGCCACGGAAGGTTCCTGTTGGAGAAACAGGACTTAACAAGACCATTAGCGGAATGGAACTCAACAATATGACTGCTGAGCAGGACCAAGCCATAAAGGAAACACGCGACTGTTGGGCAGGACCAAGCCACGGAAGGTGCCTGTTGGCGAAACAGGGCTTAACGAGACCATTAGTAGAATGGAACTCAACAATATGACTGCTGGGCAGGACCAAGCCAAAAAGAAAACAACATTGACTTGGAGAGACCAAGATGTATGGCAAATGGTATAAGTATCTTCTGTGGGGAATACTTCAGGTTGAAAGGAAGTTATAGGTTGTATACAACACCTCAAAACTGGCCCATGCTGGCATGCATATGCTTGGATTTATGGCGTAATGCTCCATGAGGATGGAAATGCTACACTTTGGAGGATGCAAATGCAATAATGATTATGCGTATGCAAATGCAAAGAGATCTCCTGATAAGGAGACTGTAAGTATCCCTGATGGCTTGGCTGGAGAGGAACTGGTGATCACTGCACTGATCTGATCCATCCTAACGAGGACGAAACAACTCTGCGGGGGAAGCTGTTAACGATACACCGGCTCTGAACAGCTGTTACTGCTAAGAATGAATTGGACTTTGAGATTGGAGTGCCAAGACCCTGCTGGAGATGGACCCTTCTTGTACTCTGGTGGGGAGGCGGAGACCTCCTGACTTGGCTGGGAACCAGAGGTATAACATTGCTGAGGAAGCAACTTGCTGGGGAGGAAAGACATTCCTTGTACTGCTGGGGATTGCCCCTGTATTAAAAAGAAGTTTCTGCTTGGGGAGGACACCCACATTCTGCTGCCTTGCTGGGAGAGATTTCAACTTCCAACTTTACTTGGGATGACTGGAGACACCCTGGAAGACACCTGTTCTTGTTTAAGCATAAAGGAATGTTCCTCCTAGGAATCTATTTTTAGCTCTGTTAGCAACACCTGTATTTGTACCTGCATAAACACAATTGATAGTGCCTGCAACATGGAGAGTTAGTTTGGGACCTGTATGCCCCAGGCTCGTAGCATGAACCATTATCTGGGTATCTTGACACCCTTTCAGAGTTGTATTAAATGTGTATGTCCTCCTGCATGAGTTAGAAGCATTCAAATGTTCACAACACAATATAAATCACAATTTGCTGGACGTTTTCGCAATCAATCAATGCTAGATGAAAAACAAAAACGAGAAGCAGATAGTCACAAGTTGACTGAAGTTGAATTTTTATTGATTCGGAAAAATGGCCATGAATAGGCAATACAAAGGAAGAAGCTCCCTGGAAAGAGGAAACAGCCAAAAAGGAAAACAAACTATCCTATTGGCAATGTAATGAGTGGATCTCATCAAGTTTCAACCCGGTTATGACTCGTATATCTTTGAGACGATCCGCTCGCTCTTCCCCTTGAGAAAGGTAATTGAAATGATCTTCAACCCTTAGAATAACCTCAGCTGCAGATAGGTTACGGATTTCGCAGATCGCAGTCGTTCGTGTTAGTCCCTCTTTTGCGTTGATCTCCCTTTCATGTTTCAATCCACCGGGATACCCTTTTTTGCCTGAGTTGTCCGATGTGGCTTTTCAACTCAGCGGGTGTACATTTTTTTTCAAGATTTCCCTAATTTTTGCCTGAGCCTTTTATTTTGTTTTTGGCTCGCCGGGATGCCCATTTTTGCCTGGATCTTTATTCTGTTTTTATCCAGCGGGTCCTTTTTACACGAAGTATTTTATTACTGCATTTGCGTTGACAGGGGAATGGAAGTCTTCTCCATCCATGGTTGTCAGCATCAAGGCTCCACCTGAGAAAACCTTTTTAACCACGAACGGTCCTTCATAGTTTGGTGTCCATTTGCCCATGTGATCGTTAAGAGGAGGAAGAATCCTTTTCAGCACCAAGTCACCTAGTATGTACCTCTGTGGTCGTACCTTCTTGTCAAAAGCCGGCTTCATCCGCCACTGATACAACTGTCCATGGCATACAGCTGCTAGACGTTTTTCTTCAATGAGGCTCAATTGATTATATCTGGATCGGAGCCACTCAACTTCATCTAACTTAATGTCCATCATTAACCTCAACGAGGGGATTTCCACTTCAATTGGTAGGACTGCCTCCATACCATACACCAGTGAGAACAGGGTTGCCCCTGTTGAAGTACGCACTGACGTTCTGTACCCATGCAACGCAAATGGTAGCATCTCATGCCAGTCTTTGTATGTTACAACCATCTTCTGCACGATCTTCTTGAAGTTCTTGTTGGCCGCCTCGATGGCGCCATTAATCTTCGGGCGATATAGAGAAGAGTTGTGATGTTCTATTTTGAAATCCCGATACAAGTCAGCCATCATCTTGTTGTTGAGGTTAGAACCATTATCAGTAATGATTCTTTCGGGAATTCCATACCGGCAAATGATGTCTCTTTTAATAAACCGGGCTACCACTTGTTTAGTAACATTGGCATAAGATGCCGCTTCGACCCACTTCATGAAGTAGTCTATAGCAACCAGGATGAAGCAATGACCGTTAGAAGCTGTCGGCTCGATCTTGCCAATCATATCAAGGCCCCACATGGCGAACGGCCATGGTGAATACATGAAACTCAATGGATTCAGAGGCACATGAACCTTATTGGCATAAATCTGAAACTTGTGACATTTACGGGAGTACTTACAGCAATCAGATTCCATGGTGATCCAATAATATCCCGATCTCAGCAATTTCTTGGCCATAGCATGTCCTCTAGCATGGGTACCAAAGGAGCCTTCATGAACCTCTTGCATCAACAGGTCTGCTTCGTGTCTATCCACGCATCTGAGCAGAACCATGTCGAAGTTTCATTTGTATAGCACACCATCTTGATTCAAGAAGATGCCACCTGCTAGTCTTCTGAGGGTCTTCTTGTCTTTACTGGATGCCCCAACCGGGTATTCTTGTGCCTTCAAGAATTGCTTGATATCATGATAACAGGGTTTGTTATCTTCACCACTGCCAACTGCAAAGACATAAGCAGGTCTTTTAAGACGGGAAACCATGATTCGAGGCACGAAATTCTCTTGACAAACTTTAATCATGGACGACAAAGTTGCTAGAGCATCGGCGAACTAGTTTTCATCTCGAGGAATATAATTCAACTTGACTTTGGTGAAGAACGTTAACAACCTCCTGACATAATCCCTGTAAGGAACCAAGTGAGGTTGATGAACTAACCATTTGTCATTGACTTGATTCACCACCAGAGCAAAATCTCCGAAGATCTCGAGGCTCTTGACTCGCAAGTTGATTGCCTCTTCGACCCCCATGATGCAAGCTTCATACTCTGCCTCATTGTTAGTGCATTCGAAAGTCAACCGAGTAGCTAAAGGTGTATGTACCCCTTCTGGTGAGATAATAACAACACCTACTCCACTTCTATTCATGTTTACAGCTCTGTCAAACATCAACTTCCATTTGGATTCAGGGTCTGGCCCCTCCTCCGGAAGTGGTTCTTCACAGTCTTTCAACTTGAGGAACATGATGTCCTCATCCGGAAACTCGAATTTCATGGGTTGATAATCATCGATTGGCTGCTGAGCCAAGTATTCTGACAATACACTTCCTTTGATTGCCTTTTGCGAAGTGTAATGTATATCATACTCTGTTAGTATCATCTGCCATCGGGCTACCCTTCCTGTCAGAGCCGGCTTCTCGAAAATGTATTTCACAGGATCCATCTTGGAAATTAAGAGAGTGGTGTGAGTCAGCATGTACTGTCTTAGTCGGCGAGCAGCCCATGCCAAAGCACAGCAAGTTTTCTCGAGTAGTGAGTAGCGTGTCTCACAATCGGTAAACTTTTTGCTTAGGTAATAAATGGCGTGCTCTTTTCGACCAGACTCGTCCTGCTGACCCAACACACACCCCATTGATCCTTCGAGCACAGTAAGATACATGATCAAAGGTCTCCCTGGTACTAGAGGCATGAGAATTGGAGGTTCTAGTAGGTACTCCTTGATTCGGTCAAAAGCTTGCTGACAGTCTTCATTCCATTTAATTTCCTGATTTTTCCTCAGAAGCTTAAAGATGGGCTCACACGTGGCCGTCAGGTGAGAGATAAACCGTGCAATGCAATTTAGTCTCCCTAAGAAACCACGCACTTGCTTTTCAGTCTTTGGCTCAGGCATCTCTTGGATGGATTTTACCTTGGCTGGATCAACCTCAATTCCCCGCTCACTAACAATGAAGCCGAGTAGCTTGCCGGAACAGACCCTGAAGATGCATTTATTCGGATTCAACCTCAATCTGAACTTCCAGAGTCTATCAAACAACTTGGCTAGATTGGCCAAGTGCTATTTCTGTTTGGGATTTTGCTATCATATCATCAACATAAACCTCAATTTCCTGATGAATCGTGTCGTGAAATAGCGTCACCATCGCCCGTTGATAAGTGGCCCCAGCATTCTTCAAACCAAACGGCATGACCTTGTAACAGAAAGTACCCCAAGGCGTGATGAAGGTAGTCTTTTCCATATCATCGGGAGACATCTTAATATGGTTATAACCTGAAAACCCATCCATGAAAGAGAACACAGAAAAGTGAGCAGTATTATCGACGAGCACATCTATGTGAGGCAGAGGGAAGTCATCCTTGAGGCTGGCCTTGTTCAAATCCCTGTAGTCTACACACATCCTGACCTTACCGTCTTTCTTAGGGACCGGCACAATGTTGGCAACCCACGGAGGGTAATAGGTCACGACCAAGAAACCAGCATCAAATTGCTTTTGTACTTCTTCTTTTATCTTGATTGCCATATCAGGGCGTGTGCGCCTCAACTTCTGTTTCACTGGAGGGCAGTCTTCTCTCAGAGGCAACTTATGTACCACAATGTCAGTGTCTAAACCAGGCATATCTTGACAGGGCCATGCAAAAACATCAACATACTCTCGAAGCATAGCAATTAAACGAATCTTGATAGATTCTTCTAATGCGGCCCCGATTTTGACTTCTTTCTTGTCTTCTTCGGTACCCAGGTTTATCACTTCGACGACCTCTTCACGTGGCTGAATCATCTTCTCCTCCTGTTTAAGCAATCTGGCCAATTCTTCAGGTAGTTCGCAATCCTCTTCACCTTCCTCATCGGCTTGATAAATTGGATTGTCAAAGTCATACTCATCCATAACAGGGTCATTATTGATAAGATCTGGTGATGAGCACCTGCATGAATGGTGATTCATTCAAGGCTTTAGCAAAAACTTGATAAAATGAGAAACATTGCCATTTTAAAACTTTTCTTTATTTTTGAAAAACAAAAGTAAAAATGAAAGGCAAAGAACAACATGGATGAATGTGAAACGTCGGCTTTATTTATGATTATGAATTGTGTTAGGAACAAAAGAACCCTTACAAAAAGCTACTATGCCCCGGCAAGACATAGTGCTTGAGTACAGGAAAGACAAAAACAAAGATTATTACTCTTCGAAGGAGGTGACTGAGATAAGCCTTTCTGATGTCCAATTGTTGAGTTGAGTCCCTGGAACAGAAGGCTTGATCCACTCATCTAAGTCACAGTCACTATCAACTATATCGTCTTGCACGGCACTGATGCTTCCTTAATCCACGACTCCCGCACTCGTGAAAGTAATCGGGCTTTGACGACCTCTAGCACTCAGTTCAGCCGATGACTGCCCAGGATGGTAACTAATTCCAAACATATCTTTCTTTTCTGGCATTTCTACTGGACTGCCCCAGCCTTCTCGCACCCCAGATTCTACCACTTCCAGAGCTTGTTTATAAGAGGCTATGGAAACCCTCTTCTTTGGTTCTTAAGAAGAAATTGCCACTGGAGACGCTTGTTCAGTTTTCAGGGGCTCAAAAGCCTGACATGGAGTCTCAACTATTTCTCCATCCATCTCCACATACTTGAATGAAGCCAGATGACTAACAAGAATGTCTTCTTCCCCACTGACAGTTACAATTTGACCCTCCTAGACGAACTTTAGCTTTTGATGAAGTGTGGACGATACTGCTCCTACTGAATGTATCCAAGGTCTTCCGAGCAAACAAATGTATACAGGCTGTATATCCATTACGTAAAATGTGGTATTGAAGATTTGTGGACCTACTTTAATTGGTAACTCCACCTCCCCGAACACCGATCTCCTCGACCCATCAAATGCTCTAACTACCAGGTCGCTAGGCTTTAGAACTACTCCATCATAATCCAACTTCATCAATGCTTTCTTGGGCAGAACATTCAACGACGATCTGGTATCTACCAACACGTGAGAAAGTACTGTGCCCTTACATTCTAAAGAGATATGCAGTGCCCGATTATGAGCACTCCTTTCAGATGTTAGATCCATATCTGTAAAGCCCAATCTGTGACTGGCATTGACACTAGATACCACCGCTTCCAACTGATTTACTGAAATATCCTGAGGCACATACGCCTTGTTCAAAATATTCAAGAGAGCCTTCCTGTGGGAGTCAGAACACATTAGCAAGGACAAGATGGAAATCTTCGACGGAGTCTGCTGCAGATGGTCCACAATCTTGTAATCGTTCTTTTTGATAATTCTCGGAAATTCTTCAGCTTCTTTATCAAAGGTAGCGTCTGGTCAGTTACTGGTGCAGGCTCATTGACAACCACTGGTTGTTTCCCCCTTGCATTAGCCTGGGCTTCTGCGGTGTCTCTGGGTGGTATCACACTATATCTTAGTGTTTCCAGAGCAAATAACCTTCCACTTCTAGTAAAGCCCCATACTCCAACGTTTTCTACTTGAGCTGGGGTCGCACTAGACGTAGCCAACTCTTGCCTCTGGCCGTTACGGTATACTTCGCCACCATAATTCCAGGGAATGGCTTTATCACTCTGATACAGTATTGGCCCTGCAGTGGTAATCGTTATCAGTGCCACTCTGGCCTGTGAAGGAACTTGAGATGGATCATAGAAGATGGTTACTGTAGAGACTTCGCTTTCCTTTACAACCTTGTCAAACTGCAACACTCCTTCATTAATCATGCTCTGGATCCCTGCTTTCAACTGCTCACAACCATTTGTAGCTTCAGCACATCCTAGACAATCAACTCCACACCCAGGAAAAACACCCTTTTGTGACAAGAAAACTTTAACAACACTCAACGAAGTCTGCAGGTCATCGACGTCACGCACCAAGTTTAAATTCTCCCCTTCATCAACTACCCCAACCATACCTCCGTGAGGAGGCATGGGGTTCTGAATTACATTTGGAGTAGGAGCAAAGTTGATTGCTTTGTATTGGACTACATACTTCAAAGCTCTGCAGTTTTCCGTGGTATGTCCGGGGGCTCCGGAATGAAATTCACATCTAGCGTTTGTATCGTAACCCTCAGGGAGTTGCCCCGGCTGCGGGGGTTGCAAAGTTCTGAGCTGAACTAGCTGGAGTTGTAGGAGATTCTTCAAAAGCTGTGAATAGGACATCGGTGGAGTTTCGAAATTTCTTTCTCTGGTCTTTTGGGGGTAATATGGGCGAGGAACTCTTTGTTGATACCCTTGTTGGCGTTGCGGCTACGGTGGTTGGACTTGTTGTTGAACAGGTTGAGCTGTTATGGTGATGGGGGCCACTTGCTGATAAAAACCTCTGTTACTTCCTCCCCTCTGCGCGTGCACTGCCCCAGTCTCTCCTTCTCTCCTTTTCACGAAGGGCTTCTTGAAACCAGAATTTGAAGCGCCCCCGTTCTGAATCTTCCCCTGCTAGATCCAACTTTTTATTCTTTCTCCTGTCAAGATGATATTTGAGAATCCACTTGAGGAACATCCAGATAGCCTTTCCATGAAATGCCCAGGGAGGGTATCCAGGAATAGGTCTACCATTTCACTCTCCAGCAAAGGTGGTTGCACTCTAGCGGCCACCTCACGCCACCTTTGTGCATAATCTTTGAAGCTCTCGGAGTTCTTCTAAGTCAGACTTTGAAGTTGAGTGCGACTAGGCGCCATGTCGATATTATACTGATACTGCTTGAGGAATGCTTCTCCCAATTCCTTCTAGCTTCTCACGAAGCTTCTTTCTAGCTTCATATATCATTCCAATGATCTTCCAGAGATATAATCTTGGAAGTAGTACATCCAGAGCTTTTCATCCCTAGTATGGGCAGCAATTTTCCGGTAGAATGCCTGCAAGTGAATTTTGGGGCAGGAACTACTGTTATACTTGTCAAAAGTTGGTGGTCTGAATTTGTGAGGAATAACCACCCCGGGGACTAGGACCATGTCAGACACGTCTATCCCCAAAGTGTCTCTGCACTCGAGGGCTTTGACTTTCTCAACAAGCATCAAAAAGTCCTGAAGATTTCCTTCTCCGTCGAACCCTATATCGTTGTTAAAAGGAGAGAACTGATCCTCCTGCCTGTCTTGTACCGGAATGAAAGTTGTTGTGACCTATTCTGGAACTTGAGGTCCTCCTAGGCCATTGTTGGTGTTGGGAGGAGTCACTTGCACGTCAGGAGTGGTTACAGTAGGATTAGTCTAAGGAGGGTTGAGCCCTTGAATTGCGTTCCTTAACTCTTGTTGTCCCTGAGCCATCCCTTGCATCATGACCATGAACTCTCCCATTCTGGTGTGAAACTCATTAAGCTCAGTTTGCATAACATCTATGACTGTCCTCTGGTTGTTGCGAGTTGCGTAACAATGCGGGATATTCTGTCAGAGATGTCGGGTCTTGGCAGCTCTCGCAATCTTTGCCTGAAATGCAAATAAGTTAAGCAACCTGTAGAAAACCTGCAAAATAAAGAAAAAATGCAAATGATGCGTATGCAATGCAATGTGTTTCTTTTATTCCCAAGGCTTTAATTGCTTTCCCATTCTGGTGTTGAGAAAATATCCCTTGCAAGAAAATCCTGTGTGACATTTAGGCTTGAAGTGGTGGCATTTATTTTGTGTCTGTGCAATAGATATAACCAGAGACTTCAGTTAAATCGGAAGACAATTGGAATAACAAAGATCCTTACAAGGTACAAATTCAATATGTCAAGAAAGAAAAGTACATCAAGAAAGAGGGGATTCCCGCAACAAGTTTGTGGGTAATCCAAGTCATATGCATATACAACTAAAGCTTAGGAAAGTCTACATCCTGTAATCTCCAACTGAGGCGCTTGACATTTTACAGCATCTGAGCTATATTTGGATGTGTAGGTTCCTATATGAGCTTCTGAATTAGGATATTCCTAAGGTCAAAGGAGGCATGCAATTCCTCGATTTGTTGTAGGAACACCTTTTCACTTTCTTGGCTTGTAATGGAATGATTATTTGCCCTCTTGACGTCAACTTTCAATTTCAAGTCTTTTATTTCTTTCTGAGCTTCCTTTACTGCTTGTTGGCTTTTTGCTAAACTTTGGAGACAAATCTTCTCTTGATGATAAGCCTTCTGAAGGAGCTTTCTCTGTCCATCCAAAGAATCCTAAAGACTCTTGATTTCCAGCTTATGCTTGACCTCCAGCTCCTTCTGTTTCCTCAAATTATCCTCCCATTTTTCTTGCCATAAGGTGACAGCTTCATTGGCTTCATTCAAATCATTCCTCTCCTTCTGACGTTAGGCCGCCTTGTGAGTTTCAACTAATCCCCTTTTCTTGAAGTAAAGCTCTCTCTCTTGAAAATCTTGCTACTTGAGCCTAACCATCTCTTCAGCTTTGTGAGATCTTTCCTCCAACTTTTGATTCTGCATCTTCAACTTCTGACATGAATTGTAAGCTTCTTGATTCTCTAACCTGAGCTATTGAACCAAGGCCTCCAACTTTTGATAATCTTGAAGAGACACTGAAGTTTTGGGTGCTACCTCCTTAGGGTAGAGAGGTGTTTCTCTAGAGAATTGGAGCAACATAGTCTCCACACGATCCTCCAACCAACTGGCAAAAGGATCATATGTGTTGGGATCCACTCTCCCAAAGTCTTTCTTCCCTTTTATCACTCTAACTTCCCAAGCTTAGGATAACAGCATGCTCTTCTTGAGATTTCCTTCTGCTGGAAAGTAAAAAGATTCATTTGCCTCTTCAATCAAAGACACATCTCTTAATTGATAACCAAACTGCTTCCTGGACAAGATAGGATTGTAACTGATCCCACCTTTCCTTCCTAACAGAGGCACACTTGGGAAGCTACCACAACTGACCAACAATTCTTTGCCCACAAGATCTCTGTTGCATCCCCATGCAATGTCAGCTGAGGTTAAGCCCATTAATCTTTTGGACCACTTCCAAGATTGTTTCAAATCCTGAAAAGGTCCTGATTTATGGAGTTGCCTTACAAACCAATCAGCAAATAGGGGAGCACAACAATTTACATGTCCTTTCCTCTTTTCATTTCTATGGTGAACCCCGTAGTAAAATTCACCTAGAAAAGTGGGTATTGGATTTCTTCTGGCAAATATAGTGATGGCTTCCATGTTAATTAAACCCCTCTCTCTAGGAAACAAACTAGTCCCATACACTATCAAAGCAATCAAGGTGCTGAACTTAGCCTATTTGTTCTCAGAGGCTAGGTCCTGAGCTTCCTTGATAAGAAAGTCTAAGAAAAGTCCTTTACCCTTGGTGGCATCCACTTCTCTATTAACCTTAGATAAATCTAGAAGAAAAGACTCAGCTATATCTTTGGATGAAGGCATCTTCTCTAAGCCATAGTAAGGAGCACCATTTTTTATGGGGATTTTGAGGATGCTGGATATCTCTTATAGTGTGGGAGACAAGATGTAGTCAGGGAAAACAAAAACCCTCAGTTGTGGATCATAGAACTGCAATAGAGAATGCAAGTTATCCCTCTGATCAGTGGTTGGCTTATTCTCCATGTTGAAGCAGCAAATATGACCAGAATAGGAGGTAATAAACCCTGAGAACAAAAAGAACACAAAATGATTAATGATGTTATGATGTTATGCAAGGCAAGGCATGTGATCAGTGATGTGTCTGTGTAGTGAATCAAGTAATCAAGTGTATGTGCAAGGCCACAACATCATCACAAGTATCTCTGATCAGGAGTTCATGACTTCAGAATCCATAATTAACTGAACAAGATCATATCATTGGAGTGTGCTGGCATACCAGGTTATGTTGAAGTTTTGGGTTCCTGCAAACCTATAAACCCCTCCCAATCTCACAGGTGTGCTACTTGGGTCAACATCACAGACTCTCAAAGCCGAATAGCAATAATACGTTCACCATTTCCGAGAAATGTCTCATAACCAAATCAGGGAATCAGTTTGGCATTATGTACTACTCAGGGAGGTCTCAGCTGAGTTCAAGGAAACAAGCATCCCTCATAAGTCCTCAGCTTCAAGCACTGAATCGAGAAATAATAGTACATTCATCCTGGAGGGTACAATACTATCGTCATACGAACAGTTTGCCTTAACTGGATTTCTATGAGAGAACCAGGCCATCCTATACGAGTTCCCAGTGGGCCCTCAGATGCGAGTGGGTTTGCCAACAAATGTGGTCTGCCACTGTCATCACTGGAGAGGGATGTTTCCACAAAGGTTCTCAATGATCGGTCCCTTGACTGCACATAACTATCAAGGTAGTGTATTAACCCAAAAAGATTCTGGTATCAATACGTTTCTTAGAAGGTCGCAAGTCAAGGCGTGGAACTCACTAATACCAACATAGCAAGATGCCATGAAGCCAAAGTGGAACCACTCTAAGTCCTAGGGTGCACTCGAGCCCCGGTTACGAGCTCATCTCACAGTAACCCCATCCCACAAAAAAATGAAAACCAACACAGCCAGACAGTCCAGTATAATATGATGCATGGAAAATAAATACTGAAAACAGTAAATAAATGCGGTAAAGTAAACTGTAAACGAGAACAATAAATAAACACAACAGCACACACACATATAAACACCCAAGGAAAACAAAAACAAACAGGCGCTAGGATTGACTCTAAAAGGGAAACCAGAGATTCTGGGTTCGTTCCCCAGCAGAGTCGCCAGCTGTCGCTCCCGGGATTTTCATCCTAGTACAAACGTGAAAGTGGCGCGAAAAAGGTAGAGTCGCCAGCCAGGCATTTTTATCCCGAAAGAATGGGAAAGGTAATGCTGCACAAACCTGAGGAACAAGGAAAGGACAAGGTCATGCGAACCAAAGATCTGGGTTTGGGAGTCGGTTACAACCTGGGAAGGTATTAGCACCCTAGATCGTCCGCCGTACCCGAAAGGATCCACGCTTATTTGTTTCAAAGGGTGCGAAATAAAGCTACTGAACAAAACTGCTGAATGGAATAGAACTGAAATGAGAAGGGAACTGAAAAAGAGAAATAACAGAAGGGGGAAAATGTAGGGAAAATAGAGAATGTGCTCGAACGGGCCCTACCCCGCTGCCTACGTACCTCATCGGGAAAATGAGGATCAGAGTCGACGTAGTTCGCCTAACTAAGGCGGGAACTATTTGTTTGTGTTTTTATGGCTGGAACTGCGTATGTCTATGCTCAGGTGTTGTAGGCTCGTCTGGTACGAGTGCGTTTACCGTCTTGCATGCGAGACAAGTCGTCGTGAGTTCGCGTTGAGAATGAATGAGATGATAAGAGAAGTTCCTGCAGGAAAGTCGCTTATTATTTGTTTTTTGCCTTTTAAGAGTTTTGCATGAATTTGGCACAAGGAAGTGAATTCAAACTCTTTTCCATGGAATGTGTACTTGCTACTACATTCCAAGATGGAATAATAGAACAAGCACACCAAGCAAGGAGAATTTATCCAAGACTTGTTTCCTAGGATTAGGGTTTAAGTTCACTAGCTTGTTGAACTTTATTAAGTGTTTTTGTTGTTTTTGTGAAGAAATGTCTTTTAGATTTTTCTTTGTGAAACAACCCCTTGATGAGACTTGTACATCATGCTAGACAAGCTTACACCATTCCAAGATGGAATGAATGCAAGTGCCCCATGGAATAAGGTTATACACAAGGGATCCTTTCATACATTTATTAAGTCTTTTTTTTGGATTTTGTTTGAAGATGAGAAAGAAGACTCAAATGGAGAAAGGGACAAAACTAAGGGAGACTAAGACACAACCCTAAGTTATTTATTAGAATGGTGGTCCTAATGGTGAGTGAGGCTTTTCTAATCCTAAAGAGAAAAAGGAAAATAAAAAGGAAAAGGATGCAACTTACTTCCTAAGGAAGATAGGTTGGTCCTAACAAAGGGGAAATCCTACCAATCACAAATATGGAAGGAAAAAGTGAATTAAATGCATAAAGAAATGCATAAAAAAATAAAAGGATAAGGTGTAAGGAAACATACCTTTCCCTCCCTACAAAACAAAGATTAGTGTGCATTTTATTAAAAATATTAAAGCAAACATACACTAATTAAATCATAATGACTCTAGGACTCAATCTAAATTCTATTTTAATTCTAGAGGACTAAAGAATGCTAAGACAAAAAATACAACACCTACTACAGCCCCTAATACACAAACAGCCATGAAAACAATGCATAACACAAAGCAACTTTTTACAGCCAGCATGCAGCATAAAAAGGTGTAAAAAGTCAAATACAACATGCAAACATGACAAACAGCATGTATTCTACAACACCTATATGCAAAGTCAGCTATAGAATGTAAAATACATATCTGGTTATTTCATTTTTTAATGCACAAACTTAATGAAACATGTACTAACTTCATCATGAACATGCATTTGAACCTAAATTAACATACATAATTGAATGAACATGAACAATTTTGAGGGATTATGCAAGAATGCATCACATGGTTGATTGCAAAATATGGCACATGAATATGGCATATGAACATAATGAGTATTGATTATTAACATGCAATATGATAGCTCAACAATAATGTCAAACTCAATGCAAAATTCAGAATTGAATTGATGTGAATGATATGATCAAACATGCAACCAAATGCACATACATACATGATTATGTAAAATGCAACATATCTTGATACAATAAGATGCAAAATGACTTAATGCAATGCAAAAGATGTAAAAACAAAATGCAACATGATTATTCACATGCAAAATGATGCATAAACATGGCGACAAAATGCAAGAAATCAAACTATACACAAAGGAACACATACATGCATAATATGCAACATGAACGGAAACGCGTCGAAACGACTCGAAATGGGGGAATGAGTTGTCGAAACTAACCTAGAAAATTCCCTAAAATCAATACCTAAACATGTATGAACATTAGAGGCACTAGAAAGCAAGACTAAGCTATCAAATAAGCAAAAACTCCAAGAATTAACAACGTTAACCGGTTAACGGACCTAAAACAACACTGGTTTGGGGAAAAAACGCATGCGTTAACCGGTTAACCAAATGGTTAACCGGTTAACACTGAACTAGAATGTGAAAAAGTTAAGAAATAAGGGCTTTTGGCCACAAACTCACTTCTAATGATCTCTTACACACCTAGGAACATGTTAACACTAATTTCTACTTAATTGGGGCTTATTTACACATGCTAGATCCTATAACTATCTACACCTTAACTTCTAATCCATTACACATCACAAATAGCAAGCAACACATAACGAAAACGGAATCGATCACAAGCAAAGAGAAAAGTAATTAAAGAATGCCGAAATGGCGAGATGAAGAGAATAACTTAAAGGATAAGTGATTTAGATCACCAACCTACGAAGCTGAGAAGTGTTTCGGTGGATGTTGCAAGAATCGGAGCTTAATCGAAGAAAAAACCAAGAAAACCGCGAACCCGCAAAATAAATGTGTTTTTGATGCTTGAACCTTCGTGCACTTCCGATAAGCCGAAATCCTCACAAAAATCAGTAGCTTATTCTTCCACAATCCACAAAATCAATGGAGGTTGGAGGCTAAGCTTCAAGATCTTCAAGTTTCAATGTGAAACTTGAAGAGCTTCTTCAAAAAGCTTTGGTGAAAAGGGAAAATGGAGGAAAAGTGAGAGAGAAAAAGTGATTGTGAGAGAGGGAAGAATTTGGAAACTTGGGACCAAAACTTGGGAAGTGATTAATGATTATATAAGGGCTAGGCTTGGAGCTAGGTATAGGAATGGAGTTAGGTTTAGGAATGGAGCTAGGTTAGTAGTTAGTTAGGGTAAGGGTTGTAGAAGGAATATTCCTTGGAATATTCAATATTCCTTGGAACACTCTAGAAGATGGTAGAACATGGTAGAAACATCCAAGGGAAATGGAGTGGAATTGGAATGGAAAAACAAGAGGGAAAGAGTGAAATGAAGTGTGGAAAGAAAGTGGAAGGAAAAGTGGAAGGAAAGGTGAAACCAACCACTTTTCAAATGATTTTTTTCTTTTGATTTTTTATGATTCCTCCAACATTTCTTGACCAAATTTGAACCCTAATATCATTACAACCCTAATTCCATGATTTCAATCTTAAAAGTCAGGAGTCAGCCTTTTTTCCCTAGCTCGGTTACCTTTTCCCCGATTCCTTGATTTTCAGTCATATGGCCAATTGAACCTCTTCCAAAATGATTTTGTGGATGAAATTTGAACCCTAGGCACTTGATATCATATATAATACAAAGGAATCCTCTTTGAATCATAACTTCATGCAGAAGCCCCGTAGAAGCGAAACCCTAATTTGGCTCTTTTCATCAAGAAATGTTGCACTACTTGCCTCCTTTGATCAACTCAAATCTTTCCATGGCTTGTAGATTCAAATGAAGACTTGTGGGATATTGTGGACCCTTTGCACAAGGTTGAGAAGCTTTGTGGTCCTTTGATTGCCTTCAGTTGCTCCAATCATTGATCACATACCCATGCCTCAGCTATGCTACCCATGATGCAATGTTTTTTTGTTATTTTATGAATCTATGTATGCAAAATGTTGAGGAAATGAGAGGGCAAATTTTGAGGTGTTACATTAGTCAAATTCTTCTTCAGTTCAATGAAACTTTGCTCACACTGGATGTCCCACACAAATACCTTCAACGAATCTTTGATAATAATCAGCTAATTCCAAAAAGCTTTTGATCTTAGTCACTGTCTTCGAAACCTCCCACTATAGAATTACATCTACCTTGGATGGGTCCACCGCAATACCATCACCTGAAATAACATGACCAAGAAAATTCACCTCCTTCATCCAAAACTCGCACTTCAACAACTTAGCATAAAGCTTCTTCTCTTTCAATTCTTGCAACACAATCCGTAGATATTCTGCATGCTCTTCTTCCGAATTAAAATAAATTAGGATGTCATATATAAAGACAACTACAACTTGATTCAAAAAATCATGGAAGATTTGATTGATATAATCCATGAATACTCCAGATGCATTATTAACTCCAAATGGAATCACTACATACTCATAATGTCCATACCGAGTCCTAAAAGTTGTTTTCTGAATATCTTCATCCTTTACCCGTATCTGATGATAACCTGATTACAAGTTAATCTTACTAAACACACAAGCGCCCACCAACTGATCCATCAAGTCATCTATCCTTGGAAGTGGATACTTGTTCTTAATTGTTACTTTATTCAACTGTTTGCAGTCAATACACAACTGTGAGACATGAAGGATGTTTTGAATAATGTCAAAAACTTGGGTATTTGAAATGGTGTGTGGTAAGTCAAGCCAGAAAGATGACCTCATGAAGAAAAGTTATCATGAGATATTTGACTGCATGAGTCGACTCATGCTCTTCAACAAGTCGACTCATTGTGTCAATTTAATTTGATTTGACTCGTGGCTTACAACAGGTCGACTGATTTGATGTGAATTTTCGTCAAAAACTCTCGGGTCCCAATAGGCTGATAGAGAAAGGTTCTTTGGTCGAATTACAAACATGCACGGGTCGACTCAAAAGACTTCATAGGTCGATGCAATCATGGAGTAAATAACAGGTCGACTCACACCATCATGGAAGTCGACGCGTATTTGTTTTATATGCCCATTCTATTATTTTCTCTCACTTACTTTTACTTTCTGTTTCTATTTTTTTTCTCTAACCAATATAAATATTTGTTTCATGTTTTATGAGAAATTAACAAGAAGAGTGAAATAGAAACACAATGCTCTCTTCATCTTCTCCTTCTTTGCATTTACAAACAATCACACACAATAATATTTGTTGATCAAGGTGCAAATTAAGGTGATAACGTCCAATCGTGAGATTGAGATTTCCGTTTGGGTAGAAAGGTTGTGGGTTTTTCTTGTTAAAACCTAGAAGGTTTTCTCCTCCAAGATCGTAGAAGATTTGGGGGTTTTACACGCAATTATTGTTCGTAGATTCAGCTGAGTGAGGTAGTTTGAAGATCAATGGAATCGTTCATTCATATCACGTTAAACAGATGATTACAAAGATAGTTGTGGGTTTACAAGCATTGAAGAAAATCATTCGTGCTCAAAGTTTGGAGGATTGAATATTCTTACAATAAGGGAGCTGTTAATCGGAGGTTTTCTCGATGCACGTGAAGGACTTGGTTCTTCTCGAATCAAGGGGAAATAAGAGTTATTGCAACAATCACAATTTGGATTGGTTTTTTGTTCCAATTTTCTTCTTGTATAAATAATTGCAATATTAATGAAATATCCCAATTCGATTGCAATATTAATGAAATATCCAAATTCATAATTCATTGTTGAGAGTAGGTTATCAAGTGTGCTGAAATTAAGGGATTGATTTGCATTGTTTTAATTCATCTTATCATCTCTTATTTCTCATTCGGTTTCAAACGCATATCCAATCACCAGTGACTTTATTTTGTTTTTAGACGTGTTTTCCGGGGAACTTCCACAAAATATTTTTCAAAGTATTTTTGAAAATTTAAATTTCAAAAAGGGATCTATTCAACCCCCCCCCCTTCTAGATCCACGCCATCGTCTAACAAGTGATATCACGAGCACTGGTTCATCTAGTGCTTCACATATAACGTTTTAGAAAATGGATAACGATCCAACAGGGGCGTATAATAGAGCACCTATTTTCACCGGAGAAAACTATAGTCACTAGAAGGATTGTATGCGTATTCATATCAACTTTGTTGATAGAAAAATATGGAAGGTTATTCAAGATGGTCTTATACAAATAACCACGACCGGAGAGAATAACCTTGAAATGCCTAAACATGAAGCCCAATGAGATGAAAAAGATGAAAATAACTATAACTATGATTGGAAAGCTCGAAATATGATTATTTCTTCTTTGGGAGCGGATGAGTATTTCAGAGTTTCATATCATACTACGGCAAAAGATATGTGGGAAGCGTTACAGATTGCCCATGAGGGAACTGATGACGTGAAGCTTGCCAGAATTAACAATTTGCAACAAGAGTTTGATCACTTTCACATGAACCAACGGGAAACCATTGGTGAATTAGGAAAGAGATTTTATCATTTATTAAACCGCTTAAATGCTCTCGGAAAAACCACTCCCAACGATGTAGCTACTAACAAAGTTCTAAGATGTCTTACTAGGGAATGGTTACCAAAGGTCATGGTAATCAAAGAATCCAATAATGTAAGTACATTGGATTTGACAAATTTGATTGGGAAGCTACAAGAGCATGAGTAAGAGCTCTTAAATCTACATTAGCATGAAGAAAATGAGAAGAAATATAAGAATTAAAAATCAAAAGACAATGAGAAGAAGAAGAAGTCTATAGCATTGAATACTTCTACTTCAAAATCATCCACCAACAAAGAATGTGAGAGTGAGTCAAGTGACGAAGACGATGAATCAAATAAGGATATGGGGCTGTTTGTCAGAAGATACAATAGGTATCTTAGAAAGAATGAAACCTCTCATTCGGACAAGCATCTTGTCAACTATAGAAGACAATCAAACTCCTCTAAGTAAGAACCAAACAAAAGTACTAAAGTGAAAGGATCATATTATAATTGTGGAAAACCCGGTCACTACAAACTGGAATGTCCAATGTTAAAGAAAGACAAAGGCAAAGAAAAATATCAAAAGAAAGGAAACAAAGCAAAAAGATCATACATATCATGGGAAAGCGATAATGAAGCTTCTAGAAATGCAAACTCAAGTGATGAGGAAGAGAAAGTAAATATTTGTATTATGGCTCACAACAAGGGCAAAAAGCAGTTAAGTCATTCTAAATATGATAATGTTGAAAATTTATCTTATCCTGAATTACTTAGTAGTTTTAAGGTTCTCCATCATGAAGCTAAAAACACCTTTAAGCGACTAGCCTCCGATAAGCTTATTTTTAAGCATTTGGAGAAAAAGGTTTCCGATTCTCAAGAGGCATTGAAGGATCTTAAAGCATCTATGGTGGAACCAATTAAGGAAGACAAACAAGGATTGTTTAATTATCATGGTTGTGAAACTTGTTGGATTTGGCAAAAAGAAGTTAAAACACTTAAAGCCAAACTAGACAAAGTATCACAACCCAAGATGACCTTTGCTATTGATCATTCAAATTTTAGAGATTCTATGAACAATCCATTTTAAAGATACACCTATGTGGTGAAGGATAAAAATAGAAAATGGAACTTTAAACCAACCTTGGAATGTCTTTATTGATGCAAGAGGGGTCACACTATTGCTAAATGTTGATTTAGGAGATTCTTGGTCCCTAAAGGCATTTTTCAATGGTTGCCTAAATGCAACCAAAGTTTTACTCACACGCAAGGACCCAATGAAAATTGGGTACCTCTTTCCCTTGTTTAATATGTAGGTGGAGTGTCTTGAGACTATGGAGAAAAGATAGTTTCTAAATAGTGGTTGCTCAAGACACATGATGGGTGACATCTCCCTATTCTATGACTTTGTGTCTAAGAAGAAAGGCTTTGTTACCTATGGTGATAAAAAAAAGGGAGCTATACTCGATAAAGGTAGTGTAGGTAATCCCTCTTCTACATATATCTCTAATATCCTTTTAGTGGAAGGCTTTAAACATAATCTCATTAGCATTAGTCAATTATGCGACAAGGGATACAAAGTCTATTTTTCAAAAGAAGGTTGTATAATTGAACATGATGATAAAATGGATGATGTGTTTAAGGGTTTGAGGGTGAATAATGTATATATTCCTGACTTGAATGCGGTGTCCATTAATGATCCTAAGTGTCTGGTCTCTAAGAGTGATGACTCTTGGCTTTAGCATAGACATTTAGCACACATTAACTTTGACTTGCTCAACAAAATTGTTTCCGAAAACTTGGTAGTTGGTTTACCAAAAATAAAATTTACTAAAGATCGTCTTTGTGATGCTTGCCAAATGGGAAAGCAAACAAAGGTTTCTTTTAAATCCAAAAATTTAGTTTCAACAACTAGACCTCTTGAACTTCTACATATGGATCTATTCAGTCTATCAAGAATCAAAAGTCTAGGAGGAAATTATTATGGTTTTGTTATTGTGGATGACTACTTAAGATTTTGTTGGACAATTTTCTTAGCAAGTAAAAATGACACCTTCTCGAAATTTGAAACATTTGCCAAGTTATCTCAAAACAAACTTAACACTAACATTGTAAGGATTCGAAGTGACCATGAAGGTGAATTTGAAAATCATCTTTTTGAAGACTTTTGTGAAAAATATGGAATTGACCATAATTTTTCCGCTCCTAGAATTCCGCAACAAAATGGTGTTGTGGAACGTAAAAATTGTGTGTTAGAGGAGTTAGGAAGAACTATGATCAATGATAGTGGTCTTCCTAAATATTTTTGGGCCGGTGCAATAAGTATTACATGCTATATGTTGAATAAGGTAGTTATTCGACCTATTCTAAATAAAACTCCCTATGAACTTTTAAAAGGAAGGAAGCCAAATGTATCTCATCTTCATGTCTTTGGGTGTAAATGTTTTGTGTTAAACAATGGTAAAGAAAATCTTGGAAAATTTGACTCAAAAGCATATGAAGGTACCTTCCTTGGATACTCTAATTCAATTAAAGCTTATAGAATATACAGCAAGATATTACTTATTGTTGAAGAATTTGTGCATGTCTCTTTTGACGAATCTTGTCCGAAAATTGTCGGAAAAGGTAGTTGTGTTATTGGTGAAGGGGCTTCATTTGAAGAGATTGTTAAAGATCATATTGTGTCTCATGTTGAACCCATTCCGGAAAAAACTGAGGAGGAGCCGATTGATGGATCTAGACTCAAGGATGAAGATCAAGCATCAATTCAAAATGATCTACCTTTGGAGTGGAAAACTTCCAAAGATCACCCCATCGACAATATTCTTGGATATATCTCAAAGGGTGCCACCACTCGATCAAGGATAAGTAATTTTTGTTTTCATTATGCTTTCGTTTCTCAAATTGAGCCTAAAAACTCCAAAGAGGCTTTACTCGATGAAAATTGGATCTTGGCTATGCAAGAAGAACTTAATCAGTTAAAAATAAATGAGGTTTGGGACCTTCTTCCACCTCCACGAGGTCATCGAGTAATTGGCACAAAATGGGTGTTTAGGAACAAGATGGACGAAAATAGTATCATTACTCGCAATAAGGCCCGTCTTGTTGCTCAAGAGTATAACCAAGAGGAAGGCATAGATTATGAGGGAACTTATGCTCTTGTTTCCCGACTCGAGGCTATACGCCTTTTATTTGCATTTGCATGCTCACAGAATTTTAAGTTATATCAAATGGATGTAAAGAGTGTTTTCCTTAACGGATACATAAATGAAGAAATGTATGTCTGTCAACCACCCGGGTTTGAAAATCATGAAAAGCCTAATCATGTTTACAAGCTAAAACGTGCTTGTATGGTCTCAAACAAGCTCCTAGAGCTTAGTATGGGCGCCTAAGTAAATTTTTGTTAAATCAAGGTTTTTCAAGAGGAAAGGTTGACACTACTCTTTTCATTAAACGAGAGGGAAATAACTCAATATTAGTACAAGTGTACGTAGATGACATCATTTTTGGGTCTACTAATATGAAGTTAGTCAAAGAGTTTTCAAGTTCTATGCAATGTGAATTTGAGATGAGTATGATGATGTAGCTTAACTACTTTCTCGGACTCCAAATTAGACAACTTGAAGAAGGAACCTTCATAAGTCAAACAAAGTATTGTAATGAACTTCTCAAAAGGTTTGATATGACAAATTCTAAACCTGTTGATACACCAATGCCTACAACAACAAGTCTAGATCGTGATGAAAATGGTAAGGATGTAGACATAAAAAGATATCGAGGTATGATCGTCTCTCTTCTTTATCTTACCGTATCTCGTCCAGATATAATGTTTAGTGTTTACATGTGTGCTAGATTTCAATCTTGCCCTAAGGAATCACATTTAAAATCTGTTAAACGCACTCTTAGATATATTTGTGGTACTTCTAAGTTTGGTCTTTGGTATCCTAAGGATAGTGATTATTCGTTGGTAGGTTTTTCCGATTCCGACTTTACCCGTTGCAAAGTGGATAGGAAAAGCACTAGTAGCACTTGTCATTTCTTTTCTATCTCTCTTATAAGTTGGCATAGCAAAAATCAAGTTTACGTTGCTTTGTCAACTGCGGAGGCAGAATATGTTGCGGCCAGAAATTGTTGTGCTCAAATTTTATGGCTAAAACAAGAATTGCTCGACTTTAATATTGTTCTAAAAAATATTTCAATCCTATGTGACAACACTAGTGCTATAAACCTTACCAAAAATCCGATCTTACACTCACGCACTAAGCATATTGAAATTCGACATCATTTTCTGTGAGATCATGTAGAGAAAGGAGACGTGGTATTTGAGCATGTTGAAAGTTCTAATCAACTTGCCGATATTTTTACAAAACCAATTGCCACAGAGTCTTTCCTTCATATTCGTAGGGAACTTGGTATACTTGATATTTCAGATCAGTCTTAATCTTGAATGAATTCATTATATATTATTGTTTAAATTACTATATTACTACAATAACCAATTGTATATTGAAGTTCTTTATTTGATCATTCATATTACACCTTCACATGTGAGAGGTAATATAATTCCCTCTATGAAAATCTCAATATGTTTGTCTCAAGTAACTTGATTGATATATGTATATTTGTGAGCCATCTTTGATATAAAAGAAATAAGTGTGAGTATGTTCTTGTATGTGTTCTTATTTATCTCTTATATTGTTCAAAATATCAAAATAGTAATGTGTATGTCATTTGGATGCATTCTGATGTGATATTATGATGATTTTGTATGATATTGGTGGAAATTGTGATGTATTCTTCGTCTTCACGCTTGGGTCCAAAGAGGTCGACCAAAGCGTCGACTCATGGACCTGTTTGCGTCGACCTTTGGCTTTGACGAGTCGACTCATTTCAAATTTTGAAATGTGTCGACTCATTAACATGTTTGAGTCGACTCATCATCGATTTCGCTGCCCCATACGCGTTGAAACACACGTTTTTCTGCGTGTTTAAGTTTTCTAGGTCGGCTCATCTTCCTTTTTAGAAAATTAATGTTGTTTTAAGTGTATTTATGCTCTTAATCAATTTAGTTATTGCTGCACCCAAAATTTTTCCGTCCCACAATCAAGAAAATATCACTCAAGACTTCTAAATGATCATAAGGTTCTCAAGACTCCCAATTGATCAAGATGTGTGGAAGTTTCCCCAAACAATGCCTCTTCCTAAGCAAAGTGTCAAAAACTAGGGTTTGGGGTTTCCTCATGTTAAAATGAATTTAAAGGCTTAAAGTGAGCTTCATAGCATCCCATATGACTTCAATAATACCTATGTCAAGTTCCAAAGCTTTCCCAAAGAGCTTGCCCAGTCAGATGATCAGATATGCAAAAATCAGTCAAAGTAGTTAAAAAGTCAAATTGAGGTCAACTGTGGTCAAATCAAAGTCAAACTTCAATATTTTTTGCCAACATCAAGATTATGAAGTAAAATTCATCATTTGATTAAGTTTTGATCATGATTCATCAAGAAAGTTTCAAATCATCAAGAATCAGGAGTTTCTAAATTAGGGTTTTCTTAAGAAAAGTCAACTGAACTTTGACCAGCCATAACTTTCACATGCTTCATCAAAAATTTCCCATCCAAAGCTCATTTTGAAGGAAATTTAATTCTCTACAACTTTGTGTCTCACAAGCCAAGCCTAAAAATGCTTCATCTGGAAGGTATGAGCTAAAACATTTCAGGTCATTTCAAAAGTCAACAAAAAGTCAACTTTTTCCAAAGAGCATAATTTGAAAATGGTAAAAGATATGGACATGATACCAAAGAGGTTTGTTTGAGGACTCTTCAATATTTCCAAAATGTCCAAGAACATCTTTATATCCTTAAAATTGTGGGATTTATGCCTTGTCAAAGTTGGGAGATTTTCAAGGGGTGTATGAAGCAAATAAGGTCTTAAATCCAATTTTTTCCAAATGGGCCTATCAATTTGCAACCCAATATTAACAATAACATCAAGCACGACTCAATTCCAATTATTTCTGATTTTTATAATTTATTTATTATTTATTTGGATTTTATTTATTAAAATTCAATTTAAATCAAAATAAAATATAAAAACTCAATATTTGAATGTGATTCTTGTTCTAGAAGCTCATAAACATCATTTAAGTTGATTTGATACTCTCCAATTTCGTGAACAACCAATTTGGAAACATATCATTTGATTTGTTTTTGATATTTTTGACCATAGCTTTCTTCACAATCAAGTAACTTCAACCCATTGCCAAAAGGCCCAATTTCTAACTTAAATTCACTCTATTATATATACACAACAAAGACATAAGGGGAAGATTTTTCAGAGGACAAGAAGATCATATTCATATTTCAAAATTTCACACAAATTTCAAAAGAATCCTTGAAGCATATTCATATATATACTCAATATAAATTGAATTTAACCATTGATTTGTGTTTTTTGTGAGGTATGGATGATTTCTGGACAATTACTTTGAAGTTTCATTGCGGATTCAAGAAGGTCACGAGGAAGAAGATGATGGATTTGGCGCGCTGAAGATTTTTTTAAATATTTTGTTTAATATTTTATTTCATTGTTTGATTATTTAAATAGTTTTTATCACAAGCCCGCGCTTGTCCCAGTGGCAAAGGACTCAATGAAGGGCATGGGCATGGGTTCAAACCTAGCTTATGGCATTTTTTTTATTATTATTCTTATTTTATTATTATTTATTTATTTACATTTTATATAAATTTCTTATTATATAATATGTATTTCCTATGTTATTTCCCAGGAGTGCCCACAACCTAGTGACAAGGAACTGAAGTTTGGAGCCACATCATTTTGAGGAAGAAACATGGGTATTTGTTATACTTATTCAAACATAAGTGTGCGCTTGTCCCAGTGGCAAATGACTCAATGGCAAGGCAAATAGCTATGGCATTTTTTGCCAAATTGGTTATTTCTCTCTCTTTTCTTTAATTATCAAATTATATATTTTCTTTTAAATTAAAACCTTAATATTTTTTAATTAATTTGAAATTTAATTTTTTTTATAAACCTTAATTTTTTTCATGAACCTTAATTTTTTTCATAAACCTTAATTTTTTTCCCTAAACCTTAATTTTAAACCTAAGTCTTAATTTTTTTCATAAACTTTAAACCCTAAAAATTTAGCCCTAATCTTTATCTTAAAACCCAGATTTCGCCCTAATTTTTACCCTAAAATTTTTCCTAAACCTTAAATTTTTTCTCAAACCCTAACCCTAATTGCTTTCTTAACCTAGTTTGCAAACTTTTTTTTCTCTAAGTTATTCACTCATTTTTATGTTATTCATTCACTGTTTGCTTGATTATGTAATTGCTTCGCCTTTGTAATAATTAGTTTTTATTATTTTCCGCCATTATTATTATTATGTAACTGCCCCTAAGCCATGTAATAGTGTAGGAATTTTATTTTCTGCCTTTTAATTTCTGCCATTTATTTTTCATATTAACTGCGTGGTTAGTAACATAGGGAGTGCCAAGAAATAAATGAACCATGGACTTAGAAAATTAATAATCAAGATAAATATTTGAAAACAACACTCACACACGTAAGTCGATCGTTCTACGATCGCCATATGCACTTCCTAGGGTTACCCCTCTTGGTTGCCTTTAATATGGTCAAGTCCCTCGAACGTGGGGTGTCTTAAGAAAATGTCCCTACAAAATAAATCATCAAGTCCCTTCGAAGTTGCCTACGAATAAATGATCTCGTCCCTCGATGACCCTACGGAATAAATGATGATAGTCCCTATGAATTGCTAAAGACACCCCTTAAGTTGCCTTCATTGACCATACGATGACCCTACTCCTGTCCCTTAATAAATCCAAGGTAATGACTACCTATTCCTTAATAATAGGGATAGTCTTACCCTCGAAAGGACATATAAGAACATGAATGACTTAGTCTAGGGTAGGTACCTCATAGTTACTTGCTCACTCTTCAAAAATACTTTTCACACCTCACAATATTTTCAAACAAGGCTTTGTATACATCAATACGAGGATCATTACAAAGTACTTAGAAAATTTCTAATCACACACTACACTTTTCAAAAACATTTAAGTGAGTTAAGTAACTAAGAGCCCATGGATAACCATGGATATAAAGGGTGCTAACACATTCCCTTTATATAACCTACCCCCCGAACCCAAGTCTTTTCAAAACGGTATTTCCTGTTCTTTTATGTCTCTTCCTTATGGATAAAATAAAAGTCGTGGCGACTCTTGATATCCGCAACATGACTAAAAGTCAATTATTCCACCGTGTTACAGTTACATAAACTACATTTTCTTTCATATTCATTTCATATTCATCATACATTTATATTAATCTCTCAAGAACCATAATTCTCCAAAATCTCATTCCATCTTCTTCAAGTCTTCATCAATGGCATCAAGAGAAAATGGAAAAAGAACATTAAGGGACTCTTCATCTCAATCATCAATACCGGTAACTTATTTATCTCTTATTCTGTCTGATCTTGTTGAAACTTATGATAGAAAATTCAGAAATAGGAAGATTATTCCACAATATGTGTACTCCAAGAGAACTGCTAATCAGATGCACATTCCTCACATTGTTGAACTGATTGATTTTCAAGAAATCAATCCTTTCTTATCCTGTCAAGTATAATATAATGAGGATATGATTAGGATGTTTTATACTGGTCTTGTTGGAATATTCAAAGGTTTTGAGTTCAATTTTCGAATGGGTGAAAGGATGTTAGCGGTTACTGCACACGTTTGGAAAGATATATTTAAGATTGATCCTGAGGCTGCTAGTATATTTATGACTGATACTACTCATGTTGATAACTATGAATTTCGTAAGGAATTAAATGGTATGTTAAAATAACCTTTCATTAAGGTTGCAGTAAATTGTGAGTTATTTCTGTCGTCCACTACAATAGGAAAGGTTAAGCCTACCGATCGAATTATCCATTGGACTGTCTCGCACAACCTCCGACCTAAGAAAGGTGGTTTCTCTCGTATTGACATGTATGAGGTTCATCTCATCTACATACTCCGAAACAAGGTAAAAGTCAATTGGCCACACTATTTGCAAGTCATATTTTTGATCTTAAGGAAAAGAAGGGTGTTGCTCTTGCCTATCATTCGATTATTCAGGAAATCATCAACAAAGCACAAGTCATTGTTGAGGGTATTCCCTTTGTCCCTATTTCTAAAAACAATTGTTTCCAACAAAAGACGCTTAGTCTAATGGGTCATATGTGGGATCTAAAAGAAAAAAGATATAGGTACATTGTTAGGGCTAGCTCTGGTCATGATAATGAGGATGAGGATGAAGCTGAAGATGATAAAAATCAAAATGTTGAGGATGTGAATATTGATGAAGTTCATGTTGATAATGAAGATTGGTATCATGCTCCTTCTGATGATTCTGCATTTTATGAGAACCAAGTTAGGGGTGAATGGCAACACATGGGGTAGAATCACACAGCAACTTCGTTTGCTCCTCCATCTCCACCACCTCCACCTCCGCAAGACAACACTTCAGGAATAATGAATCTGCTTCAAAATATGCAATTGGAATAACAAAACTACTATGCATCTCAATTCGAGTAGTACAATGAATTGGAACAAAGACTTAATGCGCAAGACAAGGCGTTTGATAATTACGTGTCGGTTCAAGATACTCGATATACCGAGCTGCACGCCCACTTGCAAACTCAAGATAAAATTTTTGAATCATTTGCTTCTAACTCGATGGCTCAAATTAATGAGGTACATCGTTCCAATGTGGCTCTTGCAAATTCCTTCAACACCCTCAACACAAATTTCATCCACTACACCGACGAAGCTATGAATGATCGTCCACCAGATATTTATCAACATCGTTATCCATCACATCGGGGTCGTGTTCCAAGACCATCGGAGCATTCTTGCATCACATCTCATTTTCATTTACATTCTCGTTGTTTTTGTATTATCTACATGACAATTGTTACTATTTTAGTATGTTGGCTTTCTTTTTATTTTATCGTGATATGGATAATGTTTCCTTACTTTTGTTTGATCTATTATCTTGTTTTTGTTTTTTAATTATCGTTATTTTTTATTCATCTCCTATTGTGTATTTGTGGATGCTTGAATCTTATTGCAATTGTTCTTCTCACTATATGTTATTTGTTATTTGAATATTGGTTAATCCCCTTTCTCTCTTTTTGATGTTATCAAAGGGGGAGATGATGTTAAGACCGTAGAATGTTAAATATATATCATGTTGGTGGCACATATTCAGGGGGAGCATGGTATGGTGCAAATTGTTGGTATGGTGCTAATTGCTCGTTACATTTCAACAAGTTTTTGCCATCATAAAAAGGGGGAGTTTGTGAGACATGAAAGATGTTTTGAATAATGTCAAAAACTTGGGTATTTAAAATGGTGTGTGGTAAGACAAGCAAGAAGAGAATACCTCATGAAGAAAAGTTATCATGAGACATTTAACTGTATGAGTCGACTCATGCTCTTCAATAGGTCGACTCATCGTGTCAATTTGATTTGAGTCGACTCATGGCTTACAACAAGTCGACTCATTTGATCTGAATTTTCTTCAAAAACTCTCGGGTCCCAACAGTATGAAAGAGCAAGATTTTTTGGTCGACTCACAAACATGCATAGGTCGACTCAAAAGAATCCATAGGTCGATGTAATCCTGGAGTAAATAATAGGTCGACTCACACCATCATGGTGGTCGACGCATATTTGTTTTATGCGCCCTTTCTATCATTTTCTCTCACTTACTTTTACTTGTTGTTTCTATTTTTTTTCTCTAACCAATATAAATAGTTGTTTTGTGTTTTATGAGAAATTAACAAGAAAATTGAAATAGAAACACAATGGTCTCTTCATCTTCTCCTTCTTTGCATTTACCAACAATCACACACAATAATATTTGTTGATCAATGTGAAAATTAAGGTGATAACATCCAATCGTGAGATCGAGATTTCAGTTTGGGTAGAGAGGCTGTGGGGTTTTCTTGTAAAAACCTAGAAGGTTTTCTCCTCCAAGATCGTAGAAGATTTGGGGGTTTTGCACGCAATCATTGTTCGTAGATTCAGCCGAGTGAGGTAGTTTGAAGATCAAGGGAATCGTTCATTCATAACACGTTAAATGGAGGATTACGAAGATAGTTGTGGGTTCACAAGCATTGAAGAAAATCAGTTGTGCTCAAAGTTTGGAGGATTAAATATTCTTGCAAGAAGGGAGTTGTTAATCAAAGGTTTTCTGGACGCGTGTGAAGGACTTGGTTCTTCTCGAATCAATGGGCAAGAAGAGTTATTGCAACAATCGCAATTTGGATTGGTTTGTTGTTCCAATTTTCTTCTTGTATAAACAATTGCAATATTAATGAAATATCCCAATTTGATTGTGAATTGGGGGCAGAGTACTTCTAGCGAGGATAGTGAAGGAACTGCCTAAACAAATCCCATGTGTTCTTTGTTGGTTTCATTCTTTATATTTCTGCATTACTTGATGTTGTGTGATTTGAAAAAATTTGTTTTGGTTTAGTGTGTGCACACTAAATATTTGTTAAATTGTTGCTACTAATTTTGACAACAACTTTGTAAAATTATGCATTACACTAACATACAAATAACACTTTGTGTGGGTGCACACCAAGTGTTTGAGAAAAAGTCAAAATACACAAACTCTTAAGTTTTGTGCTTATTTCTATTCCAAAATTCATTGTTGAGAGTGGGTTATCAAGTGTGCTGAAATTAAGTCATTAATTTGCATTGTTTTAATTCCTCTTATCATCTCTTATTTCCCATTCGGTTTCAAACGCATATCCGATCACCAGTGACTTTATTTTATTTTTAGATGTGTTTTCCGGGGAACTTCCGCAAAATATTTTTCAAAGTATTTTTCGAAAATTTAAATTTCAAAAAGGGATCTATTCAACTCCCCCTTCCGCAAAATATTTACCCATATCTGATGATAACCCGATCGCAAGTCAATCTTGCTAAACACATGAGCACCCACAAACTGATCCATCAAGTCATCTATCATTGGAAGTGTGTAATACCTCAAAATTTGCCCTCACTCTTTTTACCTTAATTGGCTTACCGCTTTGCATTCCATTTTCATATTCCACTAGGTCATTAATATTCATAATCAGGCATTTCAATGATTCCTATGGCATGTGATCGACGCATTCCTTTGTGATTTGAATTTTCTATTCATAAGTGGTTTATCCGGCTATTGCACTCAATTTAAGCGGTTCAAGGGTTCTCATATATGGTATGGCTTTGTTGATGGTGTTAATCAATTGAAAAATGGTGTTCAAGGTTTCATATCAAAGGTATTGTGATATTCATGGTACAAAAGATTTAACGGCGGACTCTTGTGACAATCAGGTCATTATGGTTCTCTTGGCTGTCTGATGACGAGAGTACAAGTTAGTGAGGTTTTAGATTGAAGTTGATTGAAGCTCGTGGATTAATTGAAAATACAAGTTTGATATGGTTTGAGAGTTTGAGGTGATGTAAACATGTTAAGTCGAATCGTAGGGATTAAGTGAGATTCGAAGATACGAGTTTATTGAAACCACACCATATCCAAACGATTATGTCATACCCATTTCAAATACAATTCATATTCACTTTCCATATCCAGTTTTCGACTCAACTCAATCCATTTAATCGGAATTCAATCCCATAACCACTTTCAAGTTTTGTTTATCAAAATCTTTTCAAACCATTTCATAATCCATTTTACCATTCCACATTCTTACTTTTGAACATCGTTAACCATTTCTTTTTGGTACCATAAGACCATATCATTAAGCCCATCTTAAGTTCAAGTCCATGTGCCCACAAAATCCATTTCTAATACTTTTTTATTTTCAACCAATATTCTTTTTGAATTCTATTCCATATGCTAAACCATTTTTAAGTCCATTAACCAATTCCATTGTTAATCCATATCAAGTCAATGGTTTTCATTTCTTCAAACCATCCTTTTATTATCTTTTTAAGTCCTTTGAAATCAAATTATTTAGATTTTTAATCTAATTAAATCCATGAACCTTTCATGCTGTTTTTTTCTTTACCAAATATCCTCTTCTAATTTTTAGAATACATTCTAATCCAAATACCCATAAAGTCATCTAAAACACTTTTCTTAGTTTATAGGTGTTTTAATGGTTATCATTTGTCTTATTACAATATTGGTGGTGTTACTTGCTTGAAGCTAATTGTCCATTAGTGGTAACTTGAACCAACAAAGGAGTTGTGTCGTACGGAACAAACCATGGCGGAAAAATAGGTATCATAATGAAAAAGGGACTGATATAATGGTATCATTGAAGCTGGTGCAGAACGGTGACAAAAATCATGACATAATGCAAAAAACAAATCAGTTACAAAACTTATAAATTCAAATTGATGAACTGATAATAGGGGAGTTCAATTACAAAAAAAACTCAGTTACAAATGTAACTAATATAACAGAAATCAGTTATAATTTACAACAGAAAAATCAGTAAGAAAAAACTGATAACAAAAACAGAAACAGAAAGGGAAAAAAACTATGGATCCATCTCTGAATCAGAATTCAGTTTTAAAAGAAAAGGAGAAAAATTCACAGAAGAAGGAGAGGATTCAACATCACAGGGCATTATCAATCTTGAGTCACCAATCACCACTCTCTTCTAAACTTATTACATAAAACACAGAAAAAACTCAGAATGAGGGATCTCGGCATCAATCTCCAAAGCACTATCCAACTTCATCCATCTCAGTCTCAATCTTCTTCAATTGATCTCCATGAAACCAATACTTTTTCAATGATAATATGCAGCTCTCATCATCAATCTTCATCTTCAATCATAGATCAACAAGCTTCATCAATTCAATCTGCAAATTCAAGAACTCCCAAATTCAGATAAACATTCAACAACAACAGATAAAACAGTTACAGAAGAAAGAAGTGGAGAGAAAAAATCTGCATAATCCTTCACCTCTTGAGAACATTTTTCAATGATCTTCATCAAGCATCATTTCTGAACTCACTTCATCAATCCATATTCATCTTCGTCAAAGCCTTCAACCTTCTTGATCAATATCAACAACAAGAATCAGAGTCGATCACTCTTCATTTTCTTCGAACTTTCGCCATTTTTTTCGATCTCATCAGAACGCCCCTCTCCGCAAGTCAGAGTCGAAGTGCGCCATCAACAGGGATCAATCCACAAATCTCAGGTGTCATCTTCAAACAACTTTCATCATGATATCATCTGCAACAAGATCACAAGAGTAGAAGCGAGAAAGATGAGACAGGGTTGCACAAAACCGTAATGAAGACGAGAAATGAAAGGAAAAGAGCGAAGTTTCATACCTCAGAATCCTTATAGGATCATCATCACCTTCAACTGTGAAGGTTCTTCGCCATTCTTCATGACCGCCAAGAGCATACGAGCCTTCGACATCAATCCTTTCCCTAAAAAAAATCTGCAGAAAATCGTGAATCTACATCACTCTTCAACCTATGAATCTCTCGACGCTCTTGAACCGATCCTCTAATATCTTCACTCTTCTGCATTTAGTCTCATAGAAAATCTTCCATCATCTTCACCAAGACTTCAACAAGGATCCTGCAAAAAAAAAGCTAGAACAAGTTCAGAAAACCACAAAACCAGGTGGGAGGGATTCATCAATTATATGTATCGTTGAAATTCAAAAAAATTGAGAAGACTCAGAAAACTTTATCATCACCCGCAAGCTCTTTGCAACCTGCAAATTCGATTCAATAATTTAACTTCCATCAGTTAATCTTCATCATCAGTAATTGTCATCAATCGCAGAACGTATCACAGTCTTCATCAAGAATCTCGCAACCACGAGCATCGCGTCGGCTCGAAAAAGATTCTACAAATTCACCTCGAGGGCATACCAAAACAACGTATCAGGTTGGCGATTCACAAGTTCATCGCGGAATGGGAAGCATTGAAAAAGAAGGTGAAAGAGTTCTCAAAATATCTGGGACGTCAGTTCAAGGTGAGGACCTCTCGGTCTCGTCCGCAACGGAGCTCAATGTGTGCGAGCGGGTTCCATCTGTGAAGGCGAAGTTTTTTGTTTGAATAACGACGACGCGATTGTGTTGAGGGAGGAGAGTCAAGTTTGCAACGGAGATACGATGAAGCCATGGCCGCATGTTTGGATGGAGTGAGGGTGATGGACGACGAAGTTGGTGGCGACGGCGGAACTTCTTTGAACAAGGAGGAAACGTTGATCTTGTGAGTGAGAAAGGTCACGGTGGAGAGGACGCCGGCCTCGTCTTCGAAGCATAGAAAAAAGAGGGGCTTTGGCGACGTGAATGGTGACGAAGTATTGTAGAAGACGAAGAGGCTTGGAATTGTTCTTAGACGGCGGAGAGTTTTCGTTTTTCTCCGGCGGTGAGGGTTCATTGAGATTGATAAATGTGTTTGCGGCGAAGAAGATGAGGAAAGGGGAAGAAGAATGTTTAGCTGAAGACATTGGTAAATTAGGTTAAGCAATACGGATCGGGCTTGTTGTTCAGCCCATGGAAATGCTATCTGAACACCTTGTTTCCTCATCACACCCCAGGGATCTCTTGAAAATACTTTGGGCCAGGCCTAGCCATTCTATTATCAGCACCCCCGTAATACCATCCGCACCCCCTCACTGCGGATTACCATAGTTTGGGCCTTGGGCCAGTCTTTTATTTATTATTCATAACGTCCTGATTTCACTTACACCCTCCTGTGTTCTATTTTTATGATTTTAAAAAAGGATTTCTATATAGATTTCTTGGTTAATTTTTTGGTAATAATGTTTGTACATTAATATGCTAATCTATTTCTAGTTAATATTTAGTTAGAATTTTTGCACTAATTTTAATTAGTGTTTATGACAAATTTTTTGTGATATAAACGTTTATGAGTTTTTTTATCGATATGGATCGATTCCGATTATGGCAAAGCTCAACAAAGTGATTATGGAAGATAAGCATTTATTTTTCTTATGGAGATTGCAAGACCTTGCTTAAGTAAGTAATTTCAAGCTTTTTTGACGATTACGCATCATTTTAGTCGTATGCGGCTTAGGACCATATAACTTAAGGTGCACACTGAGCCTTCCCACCTGAGGCATTGGATATATTTGTGATATATGTTGATTTGTGTCGATTTCGGAACTTAGGGATTAGGTTGCGAACCATTAGGATCGATTCCTTTCACTTCCCTCAAAATCCACTTTTTTGCCCGTTTCGTCGCATTTTTAAAAATAGTTTCGGGTGTGATAAAATTCTGAAAAAAATTCATGAATGATCCTCATCCTCTTAATTAATTTTTCATATTTTTTATTTCCAGATTTGGGTGGTTTTAATAATTAATTTGGATTTTAGATCATGAGCTGTCCCAAAAAGGAATGTTTTGGCATAAGGGACCAAAAACAATTTTTCCCCATAGGTGTGAAACCTATTTTTTGTGTATGATTAATCACTGTAATTTTTGACATTTTGATGCTCCTTAGGAATTTTTTTTCATAATTTTTGATGCCATTTTTTATCCACTTTGTGGAGTTGTTTTTCGATAATCGCGATTTGTTACCTTGCTCATCAAGGAATTGTTTTGGCACTTTGGTGCATAATTTGGTGGAATACTTTTGGACCATGTAAGATAATTAATTTAGTATTCCAGGGATTTAATTTCATAATTTTTTAAGCCTTTTTGCTATTTTTCCATGTCACCTAGATCCTAGGTTGATTCATGTGTGTATTTGCTCCATAACCTAAATGTTAAGAAGGCATTCATGCCATTTTCTTGAGGGGATTTTTGGTAACTTTTAGGAGTTGATTATAGGTCATTTGTATGTCTTTAATTCCAGTCATAGGTCATTTTTTGAACCATACCCATTTGGTTTGTTTTGGTGCTTTAAAGTGCATACTTATGTGAACTAACTTTAACCTAAACTAGTTTCTCTTCTCCTCTAAATAATAACTTGAATTATGTGGAAATCCTTAATGCCAAACCATTCATTCTAATTGCATCTCATACCTTGTATGATACTTACCCATAATCATTTCATGCATATTCACATGCCATTCTTCCTTAACTTTCATCATGTGCGATCTTATGCGATTTTTGTTCGTTTCTTCTCATATCTTCTTCTCCCTGCTCCATATGCCTAAACCATTGCATCCATGATAGTATGATCATTCTTCATCATTCATAAGCATTCACTACTGACTTTTATGTTCATTTCATGTATTAATTCATGCTTGTAAGCCATACACATTCATACTTCATCCATAAACATTAATTTGCATTCATGTGAACTTAGGTGAACGTTTTGTACATAGTTTGACATAGTTTGATCTTGTGAGGTATCCTAGCATACTTAGGGACCTATAGAATTTAGCTACTGACTTTAGAAGTCATGTAACCTTTAGTTACCTTCACCTTTAGACTTAGGTCTTATTTTGAACCCTAGCTCCATTCTAGGACGTTTATGGTACTTAATCGCTTTCATGCTTTGATTTTACTTCCAATATGCATTGTCATGCTAACTTTTGTTTTGTAGGGGGGAATATTGAGGTAAGCATTACTTCATTCTCATCTCTTATGCATTTTAATTGTGTTTGCCTTAGCACCTTGTGCTTTTCTTTAGGTTTTCCCTTAGCTTTTGAATCAACTTATCTTCCTTAGGAAGTAAGTTGCATTCTATTAGTTCTAGGTGTTTTTCCATTAGGTTTATAAAAATCCACAAACCATAGGATCTCCCATGTAAATAGATCAATAAAATTAGGGTGTGTCTTAGTTCCCCATTAGATTTTGCCTTTTTTCAATTTGAGTCATTCTTTCTCACCTTCAAACAAAATCCAAAAAAACAATTAACAAATAAATGAAAGGATCCTTTGTGTATAGCCTTATTCCATGAAGCACTTGCATTCATTCCATCTTGGAGTGGTGTAAGCTCGTCTATCATGATGCACAAGTCTCATCAAGGGATTGTTTCATAAAACAAATAAATTCAAAATACTTCTCTTAAAAGACAAAAACAAACAATAAGTGACTATCCTGCGGGAACTTCTCTTCTCACCTCATTCACTCATAACGCGAACTTGCGACGACTTGTCTCGCATGCAAGACGGTAAACGCACTCGTACCAGACGAGCCTGCAACACCTGAGCATAGACATATGCAGTTCCAGCATAAAAAACACAAACAAATAGTTCCCGCCTTAGTTAGGCGAACTATGTCGACTCTGATCCTCATTTTCCCGATGAGGTACGTAGGCAGCGGGGTAGGGCCCTTTCGAGCACATTCTTTATTTTCCCTACATTTTCCCCATTCTTTTTTTGCATTCTCTTTTCTTATTCCATTTCCCATTTCATTCCAGTTCCAGTTAGCGATTTTATTTAGCAGCATTCTTATTTCTCATCCTTTAAAACAAAACATGCAAGCGTAGATCCTGTCGGGTACGACGGACGATCTGGGGTGCTAATACCTTCCCAGGTCGTAACCGACTCCCGAACCCCGATCTTTGGTTCACAGGACCTTGTCCTTTCCTTCTTCCTCAGGTTTGTGCAATATTACTTTTCCCATTCTTTCGGGATAAAAATGTCTGGCTGGCGACTCTACCTTTTCCGCGCCACTTTCGCGTTTGTACTAGGATGAAAATCCCGGGAGCGACAAAGTGGATACTTGTTCTTAATTGTTACTTTATTTAACTGTCTGTAGTCAATACACAACCTTATACTACTGTCCTATTTCTTCACCAACAACACTAGAGCTCCCTAAGGTGACACATTCAGCCTTACAAACTTCTTTTCCAACAATTCTTCTAACTACTTTTTCAATTCCGCTAATTCTGACTCTGACATCCGGTACGGTCCCATGGAAATAGGTCTAGTACCAGTTACAAGGTCAATACTAAATTCCACTCCCCTTCCGATGGCACATCAACAACGTCATTTGAAAACACTTTCGGAAATTCACTCACTACCTGTAACTCACTAATCACCATTTCACTCTCTACCGACAAGGATGCAAAAAATACCAACACTTTAGCTTCTTCATCTAAGAGTTCCCTCAACTCTCTAGCATATAAGTAACTAGCTTCCTCTTCTTCCTCATCAGGAGTAAGAAACCGCACCGACTTACTAAAATAATTGATGTGAACATGATTGAATTTTAACCAATTCATTCCCATTATCATATCCCCCCAACAACAAACAAATAAGATCAAAACCAAAGTCCTTGCCATAAATCGATCAAGGACAGTTCAAACAGACTAAAGAAGTAGTCACTGATCCCTTTGCAAGAGTTTCAATAACCATTTCTCCTTTCATAGGCGATGCAATAAGGCCTAGCCTTCTCACATAATCAATAGCAATAAAACAATGAGTAACACCAATATCTATCATAGCAATCAAAGGCGTATTATTAATGTAACAAATACCTCTAATCATTCGATCTACACTGGAAGCCCGAGTTCCTGTTAGAGCAAACACCTTCCCTCTAGTTGCATCTTTCTTCAGATTTTAACAACGAGAACTAATATGGCCCTGCTCTCCACAGTTGTAGCAAGTCACTGTATTAACTTTGCAATCAAAAATTAGATATCTAGGTTCTCCATATTTGAAACAGTTCTTCACGACACTCATGCACTCACTGACACGATGACCCAACTCACCACATCTATAACACTTCAAAAGAACATAAGTCCCTCCCCCATTTGTCTTCTTTCCAGCAACATACTTCTGCTTACCCTTATCAGCAGGAGCTGCATAAGGCTTCCCGCGGTGCATCGGCTGTTTTCCTCTCCTCTTGTCCAATTCTTAAAGTGATATGATCGAGCCTTGTTATCTTCCTCAAAGATCCCACAACAATTAACCAAATATGAAAATCTTTTGATCCGTTGATAAACAATCACCTGCTTGATCTCATGCCTGAAACCATTCCCGAACATTACACACTTAGAGAACTGAATAGTTGCCTCACTGTAGTGTGGATAAAACTTGGCCAAATATAAGAACTTGGCAACATAATCCATGAGTGACATACTACTTTGCTTCAACTCCAAAATTCAACCTCTTTCTTCCCTCGGACGTCTTCAGGAAAATACTTCCTCAAGAACTCTCTACTAAACACACCCCATGTGATTGCCTCACTGTAACACCGCAAAATTTTCCCTCTCATTTTTATATCATATATCATATAGTATAACATATTGCATACATGTTCGAACATTCTTGCATAGAAAAATGAAGCATAAGCATCCACGATCACAAGCATAAGGCATATGATCAACCAACTGGAATTTCATGATCTTCAAAGTCGAGCTAAGAGCCAAGTGATTTTACAAGGAGCAATGCCATCCACAAAGCCCTGGAAAAGTTTAAAATCAAGATCAATTCAAAATGGACGGTACAGATGTATTCCTGAAGTTTCCCATCCAAAAAGGAAAAATTCAAGTTTTTTGTCCATTAATCGGTTAACCCAGGGCGTTAACCGGTTAACGCTTGCAAAAATTGGGAAAATACTTCAAATTTTGGTTGATGTGGTTGATGTTTCCATCCTCTTTTCCACCTTCCCTTTATTTTGTGTTTCTACTATATTCTAGCATTTTCTACCACGTTCTAGACTCTTCTAGCACTATTCCAAGGAATATTCTAGAAACCATAACCAACTTTAACTAACTCCAAGCCTAAGTCCTAACCATATTTTCCAAACCTAAAGCCTAAGCTAAATCCAAAACCCAAAGCTAACTCCAAAACCCAAAGCTAACTCCAAACCTAGCCTCTATATAAGTTCATTTCATTCCAAACCAAAAGGGGGAACTTCATTTTCCAAATTTCACTTCATCTCTCTCATTTTCTCTCAATTTTTCTCCCATTTTCACCTTTTCACCAAAGCTTCTTCATCAAAAGTTCTTCAAGTTTTGCATTGAAGCTTGAAGAACTTGAGGCTAAACCTTCATCCAAATCAAATCCATGGTTTATTGAACAAGTTATTGTTGTTCTTGGGATTGATTTTAACCTTTCGGAAGTGATTTTGCAAGTGTTCATCAAAATCGTCATCAATTTCATTTATTTTGCATTCGCGGATCAAGGCTAAGAATCTACGGTTTTCTTCTTCATCCGCATTTCGATCGACATAGCAACAAACACCAAAGCAAGCCTCCGCTTTGTAGGTTGGTGATCCGAAACCGTTTCTTTGCTTTTAACTTATTTCACTCCATCTCGTCGTATGGCATTCTTTGATTGCTTTACCGTTTGCTTGCATTTTGATCGTTTATTATGGTTTGCTTGCATTTTTGCTCATTTTGATTATTGATAGATAGAATTGTAGCTAATTCTTGATGCTAATAGGTGCTAGATAGCTAGGTTTGAGTAGAATTTTCATGCTAGCATGTTCATGGATGTATTAAGAGCTTTTAGAAGTAGGTTAATGGCTAGAAGTGCTTATTTACATTGTTGTTTTTGCATTCTGTTCAGTGTTAACCAGTTAACACGTTATATTTTGCCACTGAAATTGAATTTTTGAAGCCATGTTAACCGGTTAACGTTGTTCAGATATTGAAAAATTGTTTGTTTTATGGCATGCTTGCTTTTCATTGTTCCTTTAATCTCCATGTATTGTTAGATCATGATTTTAGGGAATTTTTAGGACTACTTTCGGTGCATGATTCTGAAGTTTCGAGTCCTTTCGACACGCGTATTCATTGTTTTTTTTGTTTTATGCCTAATTGTGAAATAATGCTTAAAGGGATTTGTGTATGTTGTTGCCATGTTCAAACTCATTGATTAACATGTCAATGAGTGTTTCACATTCTGTTTTGCTGCACTTTTATGATCCATGCATGCTTCAATGGATTAAGTGCTTAAATGCTATGTTATGCATTGCTTGAAAATGTATGATCATATGTGCATATTCATTCTTTCATGCTTTCTTTCTTGTTACACTTTTATGATTGATACCAATTCTGAATTTTTGTATCAAATGCACGCATATCCTTTTGATTCTTGGTAATACATGCTCACACTTTTTGCTTATTTGCCCAAAGTCTTGAAAATACATAATTGTGGCTTTTGTTGTTTTTATGCATTCATTAAATCATTGCACATGTTCAAATCCTTGTTATGCATTCATACTAATTTTCTTTAATCATGCTATGTGATATTTGTCGATTATTTGTCACTCGTTGTGTGCATGAAAGAAAATAAATCAAATATGCCTTGTTTTTTTCATAGTTCTGTTTTGAAGCAATGGTTGTTAAATGTATGTTGTTTAGTGTGTTTTCACACTTTTTACACCTATTTTGCATATTATTTGTTAGTTGTAAAAAGTTGTTTGCATTTTTGCATTGCATTTCGTAGCTGTTTGTGCTTTAAGAGCTGTAATAGTTGCTGAATTTTTGCTTTGCCTACCTTTTAGGTCCCTTAGATTTAGGATTGAGTCTAGATTAGGTCCTAGATGCATTAGGATTTGTTTGGTACATGTTTACCTCATTCCTTTTATCATGTTTATCCTACTAACCCTTGTTTTGTAGGGAGGGGAAGGTAAGTTCACACAACTTAATCCTTTTAATTCTTTACGCTTTCAAAGTGTGTTTGTTTTAGCATTTTGTGTTTATTTTACACAACTCCATGCTAATCCCCTTTAGAAAACAACTCACATTCGTTATGAAGTAAGTTGCATTCTACTTCCCTTTTCTTTTTCTTTTCTCAATAGGATTAGAAAGCCACACTAACCTAGGTTAATCCATGCATGACAACACTTAGGATTATTAGTCCCCTTTAGACTTTTTTCCTTTGGTCCGCTTTGCTTTCTTTCTCATCTCAAAGAAAAAGCTAAAACACCTTAATAAGGATTGAAGTAGTCTTGTGTTTACGGACTTATTCCATGGGGTACTTGTAGTCTTCCCATCTTGGTATAGTACAAGCTTGTCTAGCATGATGTACAAGTCTAATCACAAGGCTGTTTTCACAAACAATAAATAGAAAATACTTCTTAAAAAGACAAAACACAGAATAATCGTCTTTCCTGCGGGAATTCTTTTCTCACCTCATTCACTATTAACGCGAACTTTTGACGACTTGCCTCCTTTGCAAGATGGTAACACACTTGTTCCATACGAGCCTGCAACACCTGAGCATAGGCATAAGCAATTCAAACCATAAAAACACAAATAATTAGTTTCCTCCTTAGTTAGGCTAACTATGTCGACTCTGATCCTCATATTCTCGATGAGGTACATAGGGAGCGGGGTAGGGCCCGTTCAAGAACTCTTTTATTTTCCCTACATTTTCCCTTTTCTTTTCTCTTTTCCAGATATAGTTCCTTTTCTTTTGCAACAACTTCATTCTTTCATCCTTTGAAACAATTTCTTTACGAGTGTGGATCATGTCGGGTACGACGGACGATCTGGGGTGCTAATACCTTCCCAGGTCGTAACCGACTCCCGAACCCAGATCTTTGGTTCACAGGACATTGTACTTTCCTTATCTCTTAGGTTTATGCAACATTACCTTTCCCATCATTCGTGATAAAAATATCTGGCTGGCGACTCTACCCTTTTCCACGCCACTTTCGCGTTTGTACTAGGATGAAAATCCAGGGAGCGACACTCACCAAACACTTCCAACCGTTGGCGAGTGCAAACCCACCAATCATCAGCTTTTCCAGATAACTTATGAGTACCCAACTGTACCTTCCGTGCCTCAAGACACTTCATCACCTGGAAGATCCTCTCGATCTCTCCGAGCCACTCCTGAGCTCCATCTGGGTCATTCTTTCCCTTGAAAGTAGGAGGGTTATTCTTCCGAAACTCGTCATTCTCGCTATTCTTAGCAATGAGCGGATTCTGCACAGCTTGTGCAACAACATGCAAAGTGGCAGCAAGTTCAACATCATTCCTTCCATCCATTCTAAATTTGTTACACACCAACAACAGAAAATAACGGTTAAGGAACCTATATCAACAATATCAATTGTCACACACAACGACAACTCGACAAATCGACTACTTGGTCGGACGGACCGACCATCTCTGATACCACTTTGTAACACCCTCACTTCCCCCACATAATTTTAAAAGAAAAATCAGAGTAAAATAGTTCCCATCAAGAACTTAGGCATTAATTTCATCGATAAATCGCTCTTTATAAGACATCTAACGTAAAATTGAAGTAAACCAAATTCGTATTCATATTGCAACTGAAAATAAATCATTTTCAAAGTAAAAATATTTGTTTGCAAAAACATTGAAGGAGCGTAAAAACACAAGGAAGGGGGGTTGAAATTGGGTTTTCAAAAACAAATTGACTGTAAATGACACTTTAATTTATCCTGGTTCGTTTGAACTCAAACTACTCCAGTCCATCTGCCAAGGTGATTTTGCCTCTCTCAACGAGGTCTTAATCCACTATTCAAATTTGAATACAACCACGATGACCTACTGTCAAAGTCTTCTTGAGTCTACTGACTAAACTAGTCACTCAAGGAAAATCAATTATCTTTTACAAAGATTAAAAAATATGTAACTTAATAATGCTTCTAAAAAGCTATATCACAAAGTGATCTGTTACAATATTGAGAGCAAAAAAATAATTTGAGTGCGTAAGAAGTGATAGAGCGTGAAAAGCGAGAGCTTCAAATCTTCAGGTTGATTTCTTTAAATAATTATTTGAAGTAGATAGCCATTGGGAACATCCGGAGCTTGATTTGAATAGTTGTTAATTGCCATAAAATCCTTCCAAATAAGGAGATTCTTGTTCCCAACCATTATTCTGATTTTCTTTAAAATGGTTCTTAATTGAGAGAATCAGAATATTCTAAACACATATCAGAGTTTCAAAAAGGAATACGCGGCAATAAAAACGTCTTCAATGAGAACTTCTCTTTGACAATAGATCTTCTATAAGTGAGCTCTAGGTTGTTCCTCTTAGAAGATGCTGACTAGAGACAGATTATCCTTCCTTCTGAGAACTTCTACAACTTTTATTTTGCACATTAAACACAGTTTAGTGCAACATAGATTAGAACTTTTATTCTCTTAGAAAAATATTGTTATCATCAAAACTTTAAGGGAAGATTAGAATCAAAATTGTTCTAACAATCTTCCCCTTTTTGATGATGACAAAACATTTATTTTGATTTAAGAATATAAATTAAGAGATAGAAAACTCCCTTTAATTGATGAGATACATTCTTTCAGAGTTTTACATTAGAAGTTCTTTTGGCATTTAATTTTTTCATAATAAGTTCTTTGGCTTGGCTCCCCCTGAGTTGATTACTTAACCTGTTCCTTTTTATAATCACAACTTAGATAGTTTAATTAGAATATTAAAATGTTAGAGGCTAATCTTGATAAACTGTTATAGATCAAAATCTTTTACGTTTCTCCCCCTTTTTGTCATTACTCAAAAAGCTTAAAAGTTCAGAAGTAAACATGAATTAAACAGAGTCTAAACAAAAAACTTTTCATTAATCAGAATCAGACACAAAACATAGAACAAAATCAACAAAAACAAAGAAACAATGGAACATAAAACATAATCAGGGATGTGGATTCATCTTGGTAACTAATGCTTCTAGAAGTGATTTGATCTGAGACGATGATTCCACTTGTTGATCGATCATAGTCTTCAACTCAGCATTAGTTTCATCTTGTTTATCCAACCTCTGCTTAACCATCTCATTATCTTTCTTCAGCTCTTCCAGAGTCTTCAATACAAGAGAAGGTGGTAGCGAATCTTCAACAGTTGCAGCAACTTGAGCAGTTGGTTCTTTAGAAGTTTCCTCAGCAGAAGGTACTTCAATATATTCATTCCCCCTGACTTCCTCAGAAGGAACTAAAACCATCTGAAGATCGGAATTTGATTCGTTAGGTTCTGGTTCACTCAAAGGCTTATCATCCAGAAGATGGGTCTTCTTCTTTTCAATACTCGTGACCACTTCTTTGAGGTTCTCGCAGAAGTTTTGCTGAGCGATATCGTAGCAGATATCTTTCAACTTTTTGGTCTTAGTATTGGACCATTTTCTGAATGAGGTCTAGAGGAAATCAGAAGCTGTAGGATCAGGAAGTTCTGAGCAAGCAACCTTCGGATTTTCCAACCTGATTTTCATGTCTGCCTCAAATGCTAGCAACAGTGAGTCAGCGTCTGATTTTATTGGTTTTGGTTTTGGTACAGGGATAGCTGTTTTGTTGGTTACAGAGGATAGTTTGCGTAGAGCATGTATGTCTATGGATGTTCTCAGAGGATCTTCTGGTTCATAGTTTGAAGTGGGAGTGTCAAGTATAGTGATATAGGGTTGGGTGTTTGGTGGAGTAGATTCATAAGATGATAGGGAATTTTCATGTAAAGGAGATAAATCAAAAACAACTCTATGAAATTCAGAGTTAAGAGGATGGTAGGTGCTAGGTGGTAGGACTTCATATGATTGAGGTAGATTATTTTGTTGAGATAAAAAGGATTGAAACTCGTCAATATCAGACATAACATGTTGAAGTTCTGAATGAGTTTCAATAAAAGGATGTGTTCAAATCAAATGGTGGTGTTGGGTCTATTGGAATATCAAAGTCGTCAAGAGTCTGAGGTGTGTGATGATGTATTGTCTGGTTGAGTGTATGGGGATGGTATATCAGAAGGTACATCAGAAGTTATGGGTGTGACAAAAGGAATGGTTTCAGATGAAGGAATGGCAGAAGGAGTGGTTTCAGCAGGGATTTCAGACGTGACCATTGTTACAGATTCTACCACAGAAACGAATTCAGATTGAGAAGAGGAAGAATTACCTTTCATTATGATTTGTTTAGGAGCCTTCTGAGAAGTTCCTTCAGCAACCTTTCACTTCTTGTTATTCTTCAAAGCAACTTATGGTGCCAGTCTTATGAGTTCTTCAGGATTAAACATGGGATCAACACCATCCAGATTGCAAGATTCTAAGTATCTGACTACAACCTCTGGAGGTGTATCAGAAGAAAACAGAGGGAAATCCTGCAGAGGAATTTTCCTTGTTGTTATAACTTCTCTAGAGTGAAGAATAAGATCCTTCTTGATTGAATCAATAAACTTCATCTTCTTGAGGTTCTTGGCATTTAAGGGCTTTCCAACATCTATTTCCAGAGTTTCAATCTGTTGTGCCTCAATCAGATGATCCACCAGCTTGTTCTCAGTAAGAATATCAGAAATTAACCTACCTAGAGGTATCCAGTCCCTCTTTGTCTTCTCTCTCTCTCTCTCTCTCTCTCTCTCTCTCTCTCTCTCTCTCTCTCTCTCTCTCTCTCTCTCTTGTTTCCTTGACGTTGTTCTTCAGATGGTTGAATAAGGAATGAGCAAGGTTGACCTTCTTGTTCTTTGAGATGAAGTACAAAAGAAAATGTTGGTCCATGTTGATGTAGTCAGGAGAGTTTGTAGTTTTTATATGGCTGATACTTCCTAGAATGATCTTGGCCCATATTCTTAAGTGATCCTTCAGATCCTTGATCTTGTTAGAGGGTTGCCCATGTGAGAAGATTTCTCTAGCCACTAGCTTAGTATCTGAGAGCTTGTCCATCTCACTGCATTTTATCCCATTGTCATTAGAAATTATGATCCTCTTTCCCAGAACATAAGAGGTCACATGAGAATTTGATGCCCTAGCAAAACCCAGAATTCCTTGACAAGTTTAGGGAAAACTGGTCCCATTAAGCGATTAAAGTATTTCTCCCATCCTTGAGCTTTAACAGCAGGTATCAAATCAAACCCATTTTCTCTTAAGCTGTCAAAATCCACAAATAGTTCACATAGAACTTCTAACTTGTCTGCTGGAGTGAAGAGTGTTCTTACTGGTGAGATGTGAAGCACTTCTGAAGATTAATCATTTGATGGTTGAGAAGAATATGTTTGATGAATGTTTGAAGACGAAGAAACCATATTTACCAAGATAATAAGGGTTTAGGGTTTTAAGAAATTACAGAGAAAATAGAAACAAGTGAAGGTGAAAGAAGAGAGTGAAGAGTGAAAAGTGAAAAAGTGAAAGGTGAGAAGTGAAAAGTGAAAACATGAGTTTATATAGAAATAAAGAGCAGTAAAAGAAAAACACAATTAGTGGAAATATTTAATGCACAAAACATCATGATTAAATTACATTAAATGAGTTCTGACAAGGGAGTGGCGTACAGATCTTGGAACAGTTACCAAAATGATTTACGCCTCAATTGCATCTTTTCAGCCGTTTCAGTTTCCTAGAACTTGAACACGTGTCCTTCTGCAGAGGACAGTTGTCTAATTGCATGTTATGTCATACTTCAGAGTTTGAACACATATTCTGATTCTTTTAGGATTCCTCAGAGCTTTATTGACACGTGTTGATGTTAAGATCTGCATGTTATTCTTTTGATACATAAGTTCTCAAAAGTAAACACTCAGATCATTAAGATAACTTCTGAACTAATAAAATAAAAAGTTCAGAACTTCTGAGAGTTAAATGCATATAATTAAACATTTTCCTTCTGGACATAATTCCATACTAAGATTGGTCAGAATGAAATTAAATCGATCTTCAGCAAGGGATTTTGTAAAAATATCAGCCCATTGGTGATTTGTATCTATGAATTTTAAAAATAAAATCCCCTTCTGAGTATAGTCCCTAATGAAATGAAGTTTAACTTCTATGTGTTTAGCTCTAGAATGTAAAATAGGATTTTTAGAAAGACAAATAGTATAAGTATTATCACAGAGGATGGGAATGTTACTCTCATAAATATTGAAGTCCTCAAGCTGATTTTTCATCCAGAGCATCTGAGTACTGCATCCAGATGCTGCGATGTATTCAGCCTCTGCAGTTGATAATGCTATGGTTGATTGCCTTTTGCCAAACCAAGAAATTAAATTGTCTCCCAAAAATTGACAACTTCCAGAAGTACTTTTTCTTTCTGTTCTGTCTTCAGCAAAGTCAGCATCATAATATCCTACAAGCTTATAATTTTTGGACTTTTTGTAGCATAGACCAAGATTAGTAGTACCTTTCAGATATCTAAAGATTCTCTTAACTGTTGTTAAGTGAGTTTCTCTAGGATCTGATTGGAATCTAGCACATAAACACATGCTATATAGAATATTTGGTCAAGATGCAATTAGATAGAGAAGAGAGCCAATCATACCTCTGTAGATCTTCTGATCTATTTTCTTACTTACCTCTTCCTTCTCCAGAATACAAGTGGGATGCATAGGATTCTTAGAGATCTTACTATCTGACATGTCAAATTTCTTCAGAAGTTCTTTGACATATTTGCTTTGATGTATGTATGTTCCTTCTGATGTTTGATTAATTTGGATTCCTAGAAAGAACTTTAATTCTCCCATCAGGCTCATCTCAAATTGCATAGACTCAACAAATTCCTTTCACAAGGAACTTTTCGTAGAACCAAATATAATATAATCTAAATAGATTTGGCAAATTAGAATATCATTTTTAATGGTTTTACTGAATAGAGTTGTATCTACTTTCCCTCTGATAAAATTATTTTCCAGAAGAAAATTGCTTAGTCTTTCATACCTGTTGCACCCCAAAATTTGCTCTCCACAAGACAAGTCATTGTGTACTAAGAGGCTCACAAGGTTCACAAGGTTCACAAGACATCTCATGAGGTTCACAAGGTTCACAAAGTTCAGAATTAGTCAGAAAATTTGACAATTCCCTCAGACAATGCATCCTCCTAAGCAATGCATCTTAAACTAGGGTTTTGACTTTCATCAGGCTAAATGGACTTACAAGACTTCAAGTGAGATTCATAGCATCCTATAGCATCCTATATGTGTTCAAGAATCCCCATGTCCAGTTTCAAGACTTTCCCAAAAGATTTGCTCAGTCAGATGATCAGATAGGTTAAAATCAATCAAAGCAGTTAAAAAGTCAAACTGAGGTCAACTGTGGTCAAACCAAAGTCAAACTTCATGATTTTTTGCCAACATCAAGTATATGAAGTAAATTTCATCATTTGATCAAGGGTTGATCATGATTCATCAAGGAGATTTCAGATCATCAAGAATCGGGAATTTCTAAATTAGGGTTTTCACAGGAAAAGTCAACTGAACTTTGACCAGCCATAACTTTCACATGCTTCATCAATTTTTTTCCATCCAAAGCTCATTTTGAAGGAAATTGAATTCTCTACAACTTTGTGGCTCACAAGCCAGGCCCAAAAATGCTTCATTTGGAAGGTATGAGCTAAGACATTATAGGTCCTTTTAAAAGTCAACAAAAAGTCAACAACTTCCAAAGAGCATAACTTGAGAATGGTAAAAGATATGGACATGAGACCAAAGAGGTTGGTTAGAGGACTATTTAAGATTTCCAAAATGTCCAAGAACACCTTCATAGCATTAAAATTGAAGGATTTGTGACCTTGCAAAGTTGGGAAATTTTTGAGAAGTTTATGAAGTAAATGGGGTCTTAAAACCATAATTCTTCAAATGGGCTGACTTTTTTGTGATCCAATTGGTTCCATGACATCATGCATGAAATTAACTTAATATTTTCATCATTTTCATCATTTTATTTTTATTTATGATTTTTTATATTAAAAATCATTTTAAATTCAAATAAAATATAAAATGGTGAAGATTTAAAATGATTTGTCTTCTAGAATGTCATAAAGTTTATTTGGATCTGATTGATACAAAAATTATGAGGATTATCTTAAAATAGAAAGCTTATATCAAGAATATTCAAAATTTAAAGGTTAATCTTTTCCAATCTCAAACTATCCAAATATCCATCAAATTGTTAAAGTCTTTGACCTAATTCATTGTACCATATATAAACAACACAAAGACAAGCATTGAGGACGAATTGACAGCCTCCTAGCATAAGAACAAACTTCAAAATTTTGAAAGAAAACTCAAATTCGGTTTGATATTTCCAGCCACTCTCAAGACAAACTAAAGGTTGCAAATTGTTCCTTGAAAGTCACTGAGTATTTTTGGATCATAAAACCATTCATCCCTGCACTAAATCATGAAAACCGAATCCGTGTTCATGCTCATATTACAATTTTTCGTTTTTACATATTTACTCATGATAAATCATATTTGACTGATGTTTTGTGTTTGTTATGATACAAGGAACGTTTCTGAATGAACTAATTTGAATTTCGATGCGGGATTAAGAATTCACCATTGTTAGGGTTTGAAGAAGCCATTTAGGGTTTCTCATTTAAACCAACATAAATGAATTCTAAAGACATCATTGAATTGGAATTGATGTGTGGATCATGTATGTATAACAAATTTTTTGAAATTTTATGTGTTATGAGAGATTCAAATTCGCAGGTATCTTGAAGGGAAGAACCCGTAAGAAGTTCCGCAGGAAATGTTGAAGGAAATTTCGTAGGTAAATTGGAGAAGATGACTGGCGCGAATTTGAAATTCAAACTTAAACATATATTATATATTTATATTTGTGTTATAATTTACAAATGATGCTGATGGTGTAGTGGTAAGGACGCGCGTATGTGAGGATCTGGGCAGGGGTTCGAACCCCAGCTTCAACATATTTTTGTTTATTTTCTTTATATTTTCAGGCTTAATATATAATGAACCATAGCCATTCATTGTCCAGCCAGTGTGCGCAACGCAGTGGTAGCTTGGTTCGTCCAGAGTGTGGCAAGGCCTAGGGCATGGGTTCAATCCCTGCCCCAGGTAATTTTTTTTATTCTGGTTTTTGCTTAAATGTTTTATTAATTGTTTTTATTATTAAATATGATTATGTTAATATATATATATATATATATATATATATATATATATATATATATATATATATATATATATATATATATATATATTAGGTAATTCTAGGAATTTAACATGTAAACATCTTATAGGTTCTAAAAAAATTCTAAAAATTATTTTCTAAATTCTAAAACTAATTTTTATTTATTTAAATTAAAACATGTATATATTTAGTTAATAATTAAATTAATATTGTATGTTAAATTAAAAAACCCTAATATTTTTATATATAAAACCCTAATTATTTTTTTTAACCCTAATTTATTTTCTAACTATTCTAAACCCTAATTTTCTTTTACAATTTTAATTTCTTATTTTTGTTTAATTATACTTAATAAATATTTCTAATATATATATAATTGAATTATTAATCATATAAATTAGTATATAATAATTATTATTATTTTATTCTTATCTTAAAATTCTTAAAAAAAATTGTTTATCTAAATTTAAAATTTTAATTAATTTCTATATTGTATATTATTGTGCTAACCTCTTTTTTCTCTTATATTTATTTTTATTGCTAATCTTTTATTTATTTATTTATATGCTTATTATTTAAATTATTTTCTTATAATGTAACTGTACAAGCTATGTAATAGTTGTAGTGTTTTTATTATTTATTTATAAACTGCTATGGTTAGTAAATTAGGGAGTGAAAACATGTTTGAGTTTAAAAATCAATTTAGATCACTAATTATAAGATAAATATTTGAATTTGTACACGCACACACGTAAGTCGATCTTTGATCGCCATCTCACTTTCTTAAGGGTTACCTCTCATGTTGCCTAAATAAAAAGGTCAAGTAAGGTGTATAAAGCAAAGTTCATTCTCTTATTAATATCATCTTGTCCCTTTACGATTATAAGATCAAGTCCCTTCGAATGTTTCCTTCATGAATGATCTTGTCCCTTTCGAATAAAAGATGATAAGTCCCTTCGAATTGCTAATACACCTTACAGTTGCCTAAACACAGATGACCCTTCATATGTCCCTTATAACATCCAAGGTAATGACTACCTATTCCTTAATAATAGGGATAGTCTTACCATTGAAAGAATATTTAAGAACAGAAAAGATTCAAATTAGGGTAGGTTCCTCTTAAGTACTTGCTCACTCATTCAAAAACATTTCATAAACACTTCACATTTTCAAACAATTTTCAAAACAAAGTCTTTATATATATCCGTACATGGGTCATTATAAAGTACTTAAGAAAATTTTTAATCACACACTACACTTCTCAAAACAATTTAAAGTGAGCTAAGTAACTAAGAGCCCATGGATAACCATGGATGTAAAGGGTGCTAACACCTTCCCTTTACATAACCTACCCCCCGAACTCAAAAATCTTTTAAGGTATTTCCTGTTCTTTTATACCCTTTCCTTTGGATAAAATAAAAGTCGGTGGCGACTCTTGCTATCCGCAACATTTAACTAAAGTCAGTTCTCCCACCGTGTTACAGAACTGGCGACTCTGCTGGGGATTTAATAAAAGAGGGGCACCCTTAGGAATTAGACCACTTAAATTGTTTGCCTTGTTTGCTTTATATTACTTGTTGGGCTTTATGTGTGAAAGATCCTAACCCGGATCTAGTGTACCTTAGGTAAATGGCAATAGACCAAGGAAACTGTATGGCGTATACCGATATGGTTGATCTGGTGGCCATAGTTAGTGTGACTTCTTGGTTGGTGCTTATGTTCCTTAAGAAAGTTGAGGATAATATGAGACTGCCATATGTTGTCAATACACTAACTGACTTTTAGAACCCTAGTCATCCCATCTTGGCCTTTAGAAGAGTAGTGAGATAACCGGCTTTGGTGAAGACTGAAGTTGGTTGATACTCGATGCTACACTCATTGAGATCCTAAACTTGGAGGGTTTTGGTTGGAAAGTAAGTTGCCTACTGAACAACCACCCTTGTGAAGGATCAATGATATTGAGATCCCTTAGAACCTGGTTACTTTATAGGACAGGATGAACCAACTAAACTTCAGGGGAGGGTACTTATCTTTAAACCTCATGCAAGCCTTCAAACCTAGGGCTGTGATGTGACTTGTTTGTGTGTGCCACATGTTTGTGATTGAGCATAACATCATAGCATCATCATGCACCATAAGCATAGCATTTTCACTAACCATTTCAAGGACCAAAGGATTTATCTTTGTTCTTTGTTGTAGGTCATGGCTTCTGCTCGTAGGAATACTATCCGGATCAACTTTGTAGGAATACCTCCTAAGCTTAAGGAGTTGGCCTCTCAAGTTTCTGAAAACTCCCAATTCATTAAGAAGCATGGTCACCTACTGGATCTAGTCACTTCAGGGTTCAATGAAGACATGATGAGTGTCCTGTTTCAGTTCTTTGACCTTAAGCATCATTGTTTCACATTTCCCGACTATCAGCTGGTTCCTACAATGGAAGAGTTCTCCAATCTTCTTAGTATACCTATCCTGGATCAGAAACCCTTCATAGGCTTGGAAAAAGAGCCTAAACCTGAAGTCATTGCTGCAGCCTTACATTTGAAGAAATCAGACATTGTCTTAGAAACAAGAAGTGGAGTTAAGGGTATCCTTGCTAAGGTATTGATGGAGAAAGCTCAAGTGTTCTTGGAGGCTATGAGCTATGATGCTTTTGAGGAGATCTTAGCCTTGTTGATTTATGGCTTAGTGTTGTTCCCCAATCCAGATCAGTTCATAGATGTTCACGCCATCAACATATTTCTGAGTCACAATCCAGTGCCTACATTACTTGAAGACATCTTACACTCTCTTCATACCCGTACTACAAATGCACGAGGAACTCTGATGTGCTGCATACCTTTGCTATCTAGGTGGTTTATTTCTCACCTTCTTCGATCAGTGATGAAGAATGAACAAGGGTTCAGGTAGTCCAAGAGGATTATGTCACTCTCTCATTCAGATATTCATTGGTGCTCTAGATCTATGGAGAATGTTACTATCATTGACCGTTGTGGGGAGTTTCCTAATGTGCCACTTCTAGGAATAAGAGGAGGCATTACTTACAACCCTTCCTTAGCTTTACGACAGTTTGGTTACGCTCGGAGTGATGGTCCTCATGACATGTTGATTCAGGGTATTGTGTTTGACTACGACAACGATCTGCAAGGTTACCGTCAAAGGTTCATACGAGCATGGGGGAAAGTGAACAAGGTTAACAGCAAGACTCTGGAGCCCAAGTACACTATTCCTATGGAAGCTTATCTCAGATGGGTGCGATCTCGTGCTCAGACTCTTATGATGCCATATCCTGCCATCCTGCCAGTTACTATGGAGCCTGTTGTTGAAGGAGATACTTCTTATACCATCCTTCACCCAGACATACCCACTGACATGGAAGACTTACAGAGGTCCTGGATCCAGTTGAAGGAGCAAAGGGATACTTTTGAGACTCATTACAAAGCAAGTCAAGAAAGAATCCTGGAGCTAACAAAGCAACTTCACGAGGAACGGAATCTCAACTCATACCTCAACACAAAGAGAAAACGTCCATGGGAGACTTAAAACCCCATTTTTTGTACTTATTTCATTTTTATTGTAAGCCCAAAGGGCAAACAAATTTATTACTAATAAAAGTTTACTTTTTGGTTGTTTAAACAAATTTAAATCCTGCGGTCCTTGAAAACATTGCATACGCATTTATACACCATATCATTGCATCACAAGTTTCTTATGTACAGGTATCTTATCTTCTCGCTGTTTATTTCAGCAATGGCTCTTGAACAAACAGTCAAAGATCTCCAGGCACAAAATGCACAATTCCAGGAGCTGATCCTGAACTTGTCCAAGGGGCAGGATGAATTGAAGACACTACTGGCCAAGAAGACTAAGAAGACTAGAAGGTCAGGAGGCCTAATCAACATGGGAAGAAGGTTCAGAGGTCCTGTCAAGACCAAGGAACAGGTTGAAGATTATGAGTCTGAGGAGTCTGAGAAAGAGGGAGGCAGTCTCCACAATACTATGGGGGACTCTGATTCTGAAGCAAATTACTATCATGATCCTAATGAAGATAAGTTCAAGATGCTGGTGGATAGAATGGATGCTATGGAATTGCAAAAATCTTCTGGGCTGGATTTTGAAGACCTGAGTTTGATATCTGGAGTGGTTATACCCCTTGGTTTCAAGGTCCCTGCTTTTGTAGTGTATGATGGTGTTTCATGTCCCAAGCTGCATCTGAGGTCCTATGTCCGGAGGATCCAACCCCATACTGCTGATAAGAAGTTGTGGATCCATTTCTTCCAAGAGAGCTTGTCTGGAGCTCAATTGGAATGGTACTATCAATTGGAGAGTGTCAACATCCGTGATTGGATCTTGCTGAGGCCTTCTACAGGCAATATCAATACAATGCTGATCTAGCACCAACTCGCATGCAACTACAAAGCATGTCTATGGGTGCTAAAGAGAATTTCAAGGAGTTTGCCCAGAAGTGGAGAGATTTGGCTGGTAGAGTACAACCTCCTCTAACTGACAGGGAGTTAGTGGATATGTTCATGAGTACGTTGAATGGTCCTTTTTATAGTCATCTCATTGGAAGCTCATCATCTGGCTTCACTGAGTTGATAATGACGGGAGAGCGCGTAGAAAGTGGCATAAGGAGTGGCAAGATACAAGTGGGTGCTTCTTCATCAAGTACTGCAAAGAAGCCCCCTAGTGGGAAGAAAGAGTCAAATGCTGTTTATGGTCAACTTGATCGTAATAGGAGGCACCAATCTGTGAGTGCAGTTCACATCTCCAACCCTACTCCTGCAACACCAGAGCCACCACAGGGCAATCAGCAGAGGCCTAGAAGACAGTTCACCAAGTTCAACATGTCACTGGCCCAAGCCTTGCAACACTTGTTGAAGGGTGAACTCATCACTTTGAAGGACCCTCCTCAGAATCCCAATGTTACCTCTCCCAGGTACAATCCTAATGCACGATGTGCATATCATTCAAATTGTCAGGGACATGATACCAATAATTGCTGGATATTGAAGAACAAGATTCAGGATATGATTGATGCTGGAGAGATTGAGTTTGACCCTTCTAGTACTCCAAATGTAATTACTGATCCCATGCCAAATCATGAAAAGACTGTTAATACCATTGATGAAGTTTCACATATTTTCTCAGTTGCAGATGTTACTACACCATTGTCTGTTATTAAGAAGAAGTTGGTACAAGTTGGGTTCTTTCCAGGTTGTAATGAAGATTGTTTCTATTGTGCTTATAAACCGGATAGTTGCTGGAAGTTGAAAGACGGTATTCAACGCCTCATGGACAATTACACCATATTGTTTGAGAGGACCCCTTCTGTAGAGAGCATGGTTGAACATATAACTCAAGGTGCAAAGGTTGAAGAGGTGGATATGGTTGATAAAGTGCCAGTGAGGATTACTTCCAAGGGCCCTATCAAAATCACTCATAAGGGTCCAATTAAGATTACTGCTGAAGGCCCTGTGAAGATTGTTGCTGAAGCTAGAGTGGCTCCTATAATTATTACCACTCCTGGTCCTATTCCGTATACTTCTGATAAAGCTGTGCCTTGGCATTATGGCTCTGATGTTTATATTCATGGTGTTAAGCAGGAACCCTTAGCTGATACACCTGTTGCTGATGAAAACCTTGATGTTGATAATATTGCTGGATCTAGTAAGATCACAAGAAGTGGAAGAATTTTCTCTCCTCCAATCGCCTCCAAGAATACAGTTACTCCAACTACTACCTCCACTGCTGATGCTCGGGGCAAAGGTCCTGTTATTGAACCTGTGCAAACTGATGCACCAACTGCTGATGATCTTTCTAAGCAAATGGAAGAAGTACTAAAGATCATTCGCAAGAGTGATTATGATGTTGTTGATCAATTGGGGCATACTCCCTCCAAGATTTCCATGTTGTCTTTATTGTTGTGTTCTGAGGCTCATGCTAAAACCTTGATTAAATTTTTGAAGACTGCTCACGTACCAAATGAGATTTCTGTAGATCAGTTTGAAAATTGTGTTGCACACTTGACCTATGATAATGGGTTAGGTTTCTCCAATGTTGATTTGACTCCTGCCAAGAGGGATCATAACAGGGCTTTACATATCTCTATTGAATGTAGGGGCACAACCCTGTCTCATGTGTTGATAGACAATGGTTCTTCACTGAATGTACTTCCCAAAGAGGTGCTGAACAAGCTTAGTCTTGAAGATGCTGTGTTGAGACCAAGTAATATAGTGGTGAAGGACTTTGATGGTTCAAGAAGAGTGGTGCACGGAGAAATAGATCTCCCAATAAAAGTAGGTTCTCAGGTTTTCAATGCTACCTTTTATGTAATGGATATTCTTCCTTCGTATTCTTGTTTGCTCGGGCGCCCCTGGATCCATGGGGCAGGTGCTGTGACTTCTACTTTACATCAGAAGTTGAGATATCTAGTGAAGGGAAAGGTTGTCACTGTTTACGGAGAGGAAGGATATATGATTAGCCATGTGAACACATTTAAATATCTTGAAGTGGAAGGTGAATATGTTGAAACTCCGTGCCAGACGTTTGAAGTAGTTCCTTGGGTTGTTCCTAATGTTGAAGCTTCTCCTATTGTCAAGAAAGTTCATGTGGTCACCAGAGTACCTCCTACAATGGCCTCCCTCAAGGATGCTAGAGCTGTGGTGGATGAAGGTGGTTGTACTATTTGGGGTCAGCTTCCTGACATTCCTTACAAGTCTGACAAATTTGGTTTGGGTTTCACTACAGAGTCCCAGAAGGCTGTTCGTCGTGCTCGTACTGTTCGTATCACCAATCAAGGGATTATGAAAGATCAGATCAATGTTGTGGGTGACTATGATGAAGACTACAACCTGGATGCTTGGAATTTTCCTACTGTGGGTGATGGGCTCAATAATTGGAAAGCTAAAGATATTATTCCTATCTCCTTTAGTCAGGAGTAAATACTATTACTGTTGTTATTTCTTAAGTTTGTAATTTTTGAACAATTAAACTCTTAAACCTTGTGCCTTACCCGGGGCACAATGGTATGCTTGTTTCGGGATGTCATTTCATTTGCATACTTCATTCAATAAAAATCAGTGGATGTTTCATTTTCGTAAATATTGTGTTCCTTGTCTTTCTTTTATTTTATTTTTGTTTTATCAGCTATGTGTTCTTACACACACCCACATCACTAAAATGCAGATCCTCATCCACTCTGGATCCTGTTGATAACAGTTCTATTATTGCCAATTATAATTTCGAGAATCTGATCTATCAAGCTGAAGATGGAAAAGAGGAAGATTGTGAAGTACCTGTAGAGCTTGATAGGTTATTACAACAAGAAGAGAAAGCTATACAACCACATGAAGAGCCAATCGAAGTTGTGAATCTGGGAACTGAAGAAAACAGGAAAGAGGTCAAGATAGGGGCTGAATTAGAGGGTGGTGTTAAGAGCAGATTGATTTAGATGTTACATGATTATGTGGAGATCTTTGCTTGGTCCTATGAAGATATGTCAGGGTTGGATACAGACATTGTGGTTCACCGTTTACCGGTAAAAGAAGATTGTCGTCCAAAGAAGCAGAAGGTTCGTCGCGTGCGTCCTGAAATGTCAGAGAAGATTAAGGCAGAGGTGATGAAACAGTTTGATGCAGGGTTCTTAGCTGTGACTTCTTATCCTCAATGGGTTGCAAATGTGGTGTCGGTACCTAAGAAAGATGGTAAGGTACGTATGTATGTAGATTACAGGGATTTAAACAAGGCCATCCCCAAAGATGACTTTCCACTTCCTCATATTGATGTTCTGGTAGACAACACTGCTCAGCATAAAGTATTCTCTTTCATGGATGGTTTCTTTGGTTACAATCAGATCAAGATGGCACCTGAAGATATGGAGAAGACTACATTTGTTACACAGTGGGGCACTTTTTGTTATAAAGTGATGCCATTTGGTTTGAAGAATGTCGGGGCAACATATCAGCGTGCTATGGTGGCTTTGTTTCACGATATGATTCATCATGAGATAGAGGTATATGTGGATGATATGATAGCCAGGTCCCAGAATGAAGAGCAACATCTTGATCATCTGCATAAGTTGTTTGAAAGGTTGAAGAAATACAAGTTGAGATTGAACCCAAACAAATGTACTTTTGCAAGATTTATTTCCCAATTAACTGCTACCTGTGAGCCAATCTTCAAGTTGTTGAAGAAAGATCAGGTAATGGAGTGGAATGACGAGTGCCAGACAGCCTTTGATGAAATTAAGAAATATCTTCTAGAACCTCCAATTTTGATGCCACCAGTTGATGGAAGACCCTTGATTATGTACTTAACAGTGTTAGACAACTCAATGGGGTGTGTGTTAGGGCAACATGACGAGTCTGGTCGAAAAGAGCAGGCAATATACTACCTTAGCAAAAAGTTTACCGACTGTGAAACAAGATACTCACTGCTCGAGAAAACTTGATGCGCTTTGGCATGGGCTGCTCGCCGACTAAGACAGTATATGTTGACTCATACTACCTTATTGATTTCGAAGATGGATCCAATCAAGTACATATTCGAGAAACCTGCTCTCTCCGGAAGAATAGCAAGATGGCAAATGATCTTAACAGAATATGATATACAGTATACTACTCAGAAGGCCATTAAAGGAAGTGTTGTAGCTGATCATTTGGCTCATCAAGCAGTGGATGATTATCAGTCAATGAGTTTTGAGTTCCCTGACGAAGACATTATGATTATTACCAAAGAACCTGGACAATATGACGGACCTGAACAAGGATCCCGATGGACTATGGTTTTTGATGGAGCTTCTAATGCACTTGGCAATGGTGTTGGTGTTGTGATCAGTTCCCCTGAAGGTTGTCATACCCTGATTACTGCCAGACTTTGTTTCTATTGTACCAATAACATGGCTGAGTATGAGACATGTATCTTGGGTATCAAAGCTGCCATTGATATGAAGATTCAGTTCCTGGACGTATATGGAGATTCAGCCCTGGTAGTAAGTCAGATCAAAGGAGATTGGGATACCAAGCATGATAATCTCATTCCTTACAGAGAGTATGTTTTGTCTTTGATCCCATATTTTGAAGAGATTACCTTTGGGCATATTCCACGAAGAGAAAATCAGTTGGCAGATGCACTAGCCACCATGGCATCCATGTTTGAGATTAGCTGGGATGATGAAGCTCCCAAGATTACTATTGATAGATTTGAAAAGCCTGCATACTGCAATGAGATTGACACCGAAGAAGCAGAGGGGAAGCCTTGGTTCTATGAAGTGAAAAGATATCTTGAAGCTCAGGAGTTCCCTGAAGGGGCATCTGTCAAAGATAAAAAGTTTTTGAGGAGGTTTTCTGCTAAGTTCTTCTTGAGTAATGGAATTTTGTACAAGCGCAATCATGATTCAACTTTACTTCGTTGTGTGGATAGGAAGGAAGCAACTGAGATTATGGAAGACATGCATGATGGGATTTTTGGCACTCATTCTAGTGGTCATACTATGGCAAAGAAGATATTGAGAGCAGGTTACTATTGGTCTACCATGGAAGCTGACTGCTATCAACATTCCAGAACATGTCACAAGTGTCAAATCTATGCTGATAAAGTGCATATACCTCCATCACCATTGAATGTGTTGACTGCTCATTGGCCTTTTTCCATGTGGGGCATTGATATGATTGGTGAGATCAAGCCTACTGCTTCTAATGGGCATCGTTTCATCCTGGTTGCTATTGATTACTTTACGAAGTGGGTAGAGGCAGCTTCATTTGCATCTGTTACTAAGAATGTGGTGGCTCGGTTCATTAAGAATAATCTCATATGTAGGTATGGCATCCCTGAAAGGATTATTACAGATAATGGCTCTAATCTAAACAACACCATGATTACTGATCTCTGCACGCAGTTCAAGATTAAGCATCACAACTCTTCTCCGTATCGTCTGAAGATGAATGGGGTAGTAGAAGCTACGAATAAGAACATTAAGAAGATTTTGCAGAAGATGATTGTTACTTATAAGGATTGGCATGAGATGTTACCATTTGCTCTTCATGGTTATCGTACTACAATACGTACTTCAACAGGGGCAACCTCATTCTCCTTAGTCTATGGTATGGAAGCAGTCCTGCCCATTGAAGTTCAAATACCCTCCTTAAGAATCATGAAGGATGCAGGCTTGGATGAAGATGAGTGGATTCAGACTCGACTTGACCAGATAAATTTGATTGATGAGAAGAGGTTAGCAGTTGTTTGTCATGGCCAGATGTACCAGAAACGGATGGTCAAGGCTTTCAACAAGAAGGTTAAGCCAAAGGTATACCAGGCTGGTGACTTGGTAATCAAGCGTATCATACTACCACAGGGTGATCCTGGGGGCAAGTGGACTCCTACATATGAAGGGCCATTTGTGGTCAAAACAGTATTCTCAGGAGGTGCCATGATGCTTACTACTATGGATGGTGAAGACTTCCCACAGCCTGTAAACGCAGACATAGTTAAAAAATACCACGCATAAAAAGAGACCCGCTAGGTTGACTGGCCTGGGCAAAAATAAGGGCATCCCGGCGAACCAAAAGGGTTCGGGCAAAAATTAGGGATATATATATATAAAAAATGTACACCCGGCAAGTCGAAAACCTGAAAAGGCAGCTTGGGAAAAAAAGGGTATCCTGGTGGATTGAAAACCTGAAAGGGCAATCCAGGCAAAAGTAAGGGATTAAAGTGTATGACTATGTCTCGTTTGGATCACCCACGTAAACTCCAACCAGTTGTGATACTTAATTCAAGCTCGAACAGATAAAGCTCAATCCAATCATTTCCGTCTCAACAACAGAAGATGAGATACTTGAAGATAATGGCAATAGTAGAATTGAAACTCAATAGGATTATTTCCCACATAGCTGATTTTCTTTGTTTTGTAAAATTTTTATGACAAATTCCTCTTACTAGGATTTTTGTCTCCTTGTACAAACTTGCCTATGTATATGTCACTTTGTGATATAAATAAAATTTCATCTTTGAATCCAGATTTACTTTTACCCTATCTACATAAGCGAAACGTCCATTGGTTGTGTTTGAATGTATGTATGCTTTTGAATATGATTGATGTTTACCAGAAATGCATAAAATGCTTGAATATGATTGATGTTTACCAGAAATGCATAAAATGCAGTAATAGTATTTACTAAGGACGAACGTGGGAAGGAATTCAACGAAGCTTCGTCGGTTCATCCCCATAAGACAACTACCAATCTCCAGTAGAGCAAATCTATCTTTATAGATACTTCGAGTTACATCTCCCCTTGAATTTATGTCCATCTCTTTTATCCTCAGTCAGGATACTCAGGAACTTATTCCTTCAATAGAAGTACGACGAACGAAGACGGGAAGTTATGAATACTATACTATCAAACGAGACGGGAACGAGTTCCTCATATTCTTCAGCAACGAATCGGGATTTATTTTCCCTAGCCAGCAGTTGTTACACGAAGATATCCAGACGCTTTAAATTGCATGATTCATACATACATCATTTACATCATACCATAACATACATCCATAAATGCATAATACATTTACTTAGGTGCATCATACTATGCATGCATACATATTGCATAAACTAACATTCTCCTTGCAGGAAAGTTATATGCAGGTAAAATAATATCAACAATCCACAACAGGTCAGAAATGATCTATACCTTACTCAAGATGTCCTTGGAACGCAGGAAAACGGCAAACGGTCTGTACAAAGATCCATTCCCTGGTTCAAGATATTTTTCATAAGAACAAATCCTGACGTTCTTTTGGCCCTTGAATAGCAGGCAAACGGTCTGTAAAAAGATCCATTCCCTGGTTCAAGATATTTTTCAGAAGAACAAATCCTGACGTTCTTTTGGCCCTTGAATAGCAGGCAAACGGTCTGTAAAAAGATCCATTCCATGGTTCAAGATATTTTTCAGAAGAACTAATCCTGACGTGCTTTTGACCTTGGAGAGTAGGAAAACGGTCTGTACAAAGATCCATTCCCTAATCCAAGATGTTTCCAGAAGAGATAATCGCCACGAAGATTTATTTCTACTGGTCCATTCAACAATTCAAATCATGTTGCATAAACGATTCAGAGACGGCCTATACGAAGACCTAGTACTGATATCCAGTATCAACATAAAGACATCATCACATCCTGATACTTTAGATGGCATCTCCAAGCCCATCTCCAGATGACATCTCTAAGCCCATCTCCAATTCTTCCAAGTGGCATCTTTAAGCCCACTTAAGCATATACGACTAATCATCAGTGTTACTTTACGCACTAGTAAGTGCAAATTTTTGGGCTTTTGTGTTCAATCCCCTTCAACCTTCCAGGTTACGACTGACACATATACCAATCTAACCCCTCAGGTTTCAGAAAATTGAACAGGGGCAGCTGTTGCACCCCAAAATTTTCCCTCCACAAGACAGGTCATTGTGTACTAAGAGGCTCACAAGGTTCACAAGGTTCATAAGACATCTCATGAGGTTCACAAGGTTCATAAAGTTCACAATTAGTCAGAAAATTTGACAATTCCCTCAGACAATGCATCCTCCTAAGCAATGCATCTTAAACTAGGGTTTTGACTTTCATCAGGCTAAATGGACTTCCAAGACTTCAAGTGAGCTTCATAGCATCCTATATGTGTTCAAGAATCCCCATGTCCAGTTTCAAGACTTTCCCAAAAGATTTGCTCAGTCAGATGATCAGATAGGTTAAAATCAGTCAAAGTAGTTAAAAAGTCAAACTGAGGTCAACTGTGGTCAAACCAAAGTCAAACTTCATGATTTTTTTGCCAACATCAAGTATATGAAGTAAAATTCATCATTTGATCAAGGGTTGATCATGATTCATCAAGGAGATTTCAGATCATCAAGAATTAGGAATTTCTAAATTAGGGTTTTCATAGGAAAAGTCAACTAAACTTTGACCAGCCATAACTTTCACATGCTTCATCAAAAAATTTCCATCCAAAGCTCATTTTGAAGGAAATTGAATTCTCTACAACTTTGTGTCTCACAAGCCAAGCCCAAAAATGCTTCATTTGGAAGGTATGAGCTAAGACATTATAGGTCCTTTTAAAAGTCAACAAAAAGTCAACAACTTCCAAAGAGCATAACTTGAGAATGGTAAAATATATGGACATGAGACCAAAGAGGTTGATTAGAGGACTCTTTAAGCTTTCCAAAATGTCCAAGAACACCTTCATATCATTAAAATTGAAGTATTTGTGCCCTTGCAAAGTTGGGAAATTTTTGAGAAGTTTATGAAGTAAATGGGGTCTTAAAACCATAATTCTTCAAATGGGCTGACTTTTTTGTGATCCAATTGGTTCCATGACATCATGCACGAAATTAAATTAATATTTTCATAATTTTATTCATTTTATTTTTATTTATTATGATTTTTTATATTAAAAATCATTTTAAATTCAAATAAAATATAAAATGGTGAAGATTTAAAATGATTTGTCTTCTAGAATGTCATAAAGTTTATTTGGATCTGATTGATATAAAAATTATGAGGATTATCTTAAAATAGCAAGCTTATATCAAGAATATTCAAAATTTGAAGGTTAATCTTTTCCAATCTCAAACTATCAAAATATCCATCAAATTGTTAAAGTCTTTGACCTAATTCATTGTACCATATATAAACAACACAAAGACAAGCATTGAGGACGAATTGACAGCCTCCTAGCATAAGAACAAACTTCAAAATTTTGAAAGAAAACTCAAATTCGGTTTGATATTTCCAGCCACTCTCAAGACAAACTAAAGGTTGCAAATTGTTCCTTGAAGGTCACTGAGTATTTCTGGATCATAAAACCATTCATCCCTGCACTAAATCATGAAAATCGAATTCGTGTTCATGCTCATATTACAATTTTTCGTTTTTACATATTTACTCATGATAAATCATATTTGACTGATATTTTGTGTTTGTTATGATACAAGGAACGTTTCTGGATGAACTAATTTGAATTTCGATGCGGGATTAAGAATTCACCATTGTTAGGGTTTGAAGAAGCCATTTAGGGTTTCTCATTTAAACCAACATAAATGAATTCTAAAGACATCATTGAATTGGAATTGATGTGTGGATCATGTCTGTATAACAAATTTGTTGAAATTTTATGTGTTGTGAGAGATTCAAATTCGCAGGTATCTTGAAGGGAAGAACCCGTAAGAAGTTCCGCAGGAAATGTTGAAGGAAATTTCGTAGGTAAATTGGAGAAGATGACTGGCGCGAATTTGAAATTCAAACTTAAACATATATTATATATTTATATTTGTGTTATAATTTACAAATGATGCTGATGGTGTAGTGGTAAGGACGTGCGTATGTGAGGATCTGGGCAGGGGTTCGAACCCCAGCTTCAACATTTTTTTTGTTTATTTTCTTTATATTTTCAGGCTTAATATATAATGAACCATAGCCATTCATTGTCCAGCCAGCGTGTGCAGCCCAGTGGTAGCTTGGTTTGTCCAGAGTGTGGCAAGGCCTAGGGCATGGGTTCAATCCCTGCCCCAGGTAATTTTTTTTATTCTGGTTTTTGCTTAATTGTTTTTATTATTAAATATGATTATGTTAATATATATATTTAGGTAATTCTAGGAATTTAACATGTAAACATCTTATAGGTTCTAAAAAAATTCTAAAAATTATTTTCTAAATTCTAAAACTAATTTTTATTTATTTAAATTAAAACATGTATATATTTAGTTAATAATTAAATTAATATTGTATGTTAAATTAAAAAATCCTAATATTTTTATATATAAAACCCTAATTATTTTTTTTCACCCTAATTTATTTTCTAACTATTCCAAACCCTAATTTTCTTTTACAATTTTAATTTCTTATTTTTGTTTAATTATACTTAATAAATATTTCTAATATATATATATATAATTGAATTATTAATCATATAAATTAGTATATAATTATTATTATTATTTTATTCTTATCTTAAAATTCTTAAAAAAATTTGTTTATCTAAATTTAAAATTTTAATTAATTTCTATATTGTATATTATTGTGCTAACCTCTTTTTTCTCTTATATTTATTTTTATTGCTAATCTTTTATTTATTTATTTATATGCTTATTATTTAAATTATTTTCTTATAATGTAACTGTACAAGCTATGTAATAGTTGTAGTGTTTTTATTATTTATTTATAAACTGCTATGGTTAGTAAATTAGGGAGTGAAAACATGTTTGAGTTTAAAAATTGTAAACACCCCAAATTTGCCCTCACCCATTCACACCATGGCTTGTGATCTTTTCATTTGCATAAGTTCAATCATAGCATCTCGTACCACATTTTTGGGTCACTGCATGGATTCAAAGCCATCTGCATCTAGGGTTTGTGATCTGAGTCATCCCTGAGCTATTTGAGCCACTCCAAAGGTCATCAATCACTTCAAAGGGGTCCACGTATGCTCAAGCATCATATTATATCCTCACAAGGTCAAAGGAAGTCAAGGAATCACAAGAACTGAGAAAGGCATGGAAGCAGAGCCAGGCTTAACTGCACAGAAGGCCTAGAATTAGGGTTTTGGTTTCAAAGGCCATAACTTCAAATTTTTTGGTCATTCTTGTTTCTATTGGTCTCTATATGCTATGAGGCTCATTCATATCAATTTTCATGAAGAAATTCAAAGGGGGAGGCATCTGATCACAGGATGACTTCTTGAGTAAGTCAGTGCAAAATCAGGGCATCTGAGGCCCCCAATGACCCAACCAAAGGGTTTTCTCCATCATTTTGGATGTGTATGATCTTTATTTGATCATAGAAGATGTTAGAAGTTCACAAAATTGAAGAATTTCAAGTCATTTGCAAAGTTGCCTTTTTGGGAAAGTGACTTGTAATGAAAACTTGCCATTTTGGGAAAGTTTTTCAACCTTCTCTTTTTGATTCAAAAATGCTCCAAATGAGAAAACTTTGGTCATGAAAGTTGTAGAATGGATCCTCCCATTTTCAAAAAGTACAAGAACTCATCCTAATTCATTTTGGATCAAAAGTTATGGCTTGTCAAAGTTGGATAAAATCACATAATTTCAAGTTTTACACCAAAGAGGCAAAGTTGCAAAACCTCATGCCAAGGCAAAATGTGACTTCAAATGGACTTCTATGCATTACAAAAACATAAACCATGACCTAAAAATCAGAATGCACCAAAGAATTGTTCATTTTCATGCCTTGATCTTTAAGAATTTCCAAAAGGGCCAAACTTTGTGAAATTTGCAAAACCTCACATAAACTTAAATCCACTTGCTGCATTGCCTCAAATTCATTTCCATGGTTCTCCTTGATCACAGCTGAGCCAAGCCATGCCCTTGTACCTTGACTGAACCAGCCCATACCTCTTCTTACACAAAAGTTGACTTTATGCAAAATGGCCCATACCAATCAAGCTAGGCCAGCAACAACTCTCTGACCTATCCAAACTTGATACATGGACAAAATGGGACTCAACAAATAACACAACACAGCCTAATCTTTCCCACAAGTCAGTATCCCCAAAACTCTCCTCTTATGCATTTTGCTTTGAATCTCAATACACAGGCTTCAAACATCAAAACAAACTTCACAAAACCACTCACCATGGCCCTCTGATCATTTCCCAATCCTCATTTGACCCTGAAACCACCCCAAGCAGAAACACGATTTTTCACCCCTCCTGAACAGAACTTCATCAAACTCTTAAACCAGCCACATTAAACTCCAACTAAGCCTCAAAGCTTCCTCAAGAAGATCATTGGAGCCATTTTGAAGCAAAGAAGCAGTCAGAAAGCTCCTGGATTGAAAGCTCCATTTCAGGTGAGCTCAAGAACAATTTTTCCAGAAACTTGTGTTTAAGTTACTAAATGATTCTTTATGCTTCACTGATCATGCTGATGTGTTTTGTTTTGAAAATGGTTGAGAAATGAGTATGTATTCGTGTTCTGAAATTTTTTGACCTAAAACTGTTTTGATTCGATTCTCACTTTTGATGTGTTTTAAATGTTGTTTGTTTGTTGATTCTTAATGTATGGTGTATGGGGATCATTTTTGGGCAGAAAAATTAGGCTTTAGAAGCTTAGGGAGAGAGATAGCAAAATCTCAGGGGAGATGTGGTCGGAGAAGATGACCGGAGGTCATTTCCGGCCACCTGAAAGTCATTAGTGCATTAATTGTGATTAGTGTTCAGTTTGAATTCGAGCCATTGATTCTGTTGACCCGTGTTGACTCCCGCGCGTTTGTGTGGCTCAGATCACCCCCATTAAGCCCTAATCCACGTCATTAGCATAATTAATTAGGTTTAATTTTAATTCAGCCAGTTTGAATCTGGGCCACTGGATCTGGCGCCAGTCAACTCCCTCCAAAACCATTTAAACCTCAGCCTCAGGATCTGTTGACTTCTCATAAATTCTATTTTTATTTCATTTATTTTTCATTTAACTTCTACGAATTTTTAAAAATAGCAAATCATATCTAAAAATTCTGAATTTTTTTGTCAAGCATTTCATTAATTTTCAGAACCCAAAAATATTTTAATTTTTATTTTTTGCATAAAAAATCATTTTTAAATCATTTAAATGTTAATTTTTAATTAGTTAATGAAAATTAATTAATTAAAAATGCATTTAGGTATTTAAAAATCACCAAAAAATTCACATTGCATTTTAAAACATTTAGAAACATTATCAAACTCTCAAAACAAATTTCTTTTTGGTTCTTGACCTATGTTGACAATTTTCATTGAAATTAAATTTGTTTAAAGGCAATATTTTTGTTCAAACTTGGAAAATTTCATTCTGCCTAACCATTAAGAGTTTGATGATGGTTCTTCTTGCATTGCATCCTTCATAGCATGTATTTTATAGGTTAAAATTGGTTTGAATTTATCTTCCATTTTCTATTTGTTTTGCATTTTTCATTGTGAGGTACCTTGAAACCCTAATTGACTTGAGAAAATCACAACTCCCACTAGGTTAAGAGTTAGATCCCCTCCTTTGGGAAGTGAACTTGTGTAGGGTTAGGGTTCCCTTGTTCACATTTTCAAATTTTTATCACATTATTTGCTTCTGGTTTTGAATTTTTGCATTGTATGTTGTATGTAAACCCTAATTTGTGCCTTCCTTTGCATCCATCTCACATGTGCTTGCATTCAATAACTTGCCATGACATTTTGGGCATCCACATGATTCATAAGACATCTTAGGACATATTAGGATCATGTTTGATCATTGCATCATTCCTTTGCCAGGTTATATGTTCATTTCATTTCATAAACTTTCATGAACTTCCATGGTTCAAAGTATGTTTCATTTGCATCCTCATCTTTGTATGATCATTCTCATCTTTTGTCTTGTGTTTGCATCATCTCTTAGCATCATTAACATCATGTTCATGCTTCTGGTTTTGACTTTCATCTTTGCATCCTTTGCATTTTCACTTCATTTCACTTTCTTTTGCTAACTTTTCAGGTGGTAAGTTGTTTGAGAAGTGAATTTGCCTTCACTTCTCACAATCTCTTTTCATATCTTTTATGCCTTCTTTGCTGCATTTTGTATGTGTATTAGAGTGAGCTTGCTCATTCATGCTCCTTCTCACTTTCTTTCTTCAAGCAACTTGTCTTCTTAATTGAAGCAAGTTGTTTTGCTTCTCTCTGCTTCTTTCTCCTTTCATCTGCTTCTCTCCTTGGTGGCTTTTTGAAGATTTCTTCTCTTAAGCCTCACAAACCCTAGGAACAACCAAGCATGATCACAATTAGGGTTTGATTAGTCCCCCCATTAGTTTTTTTCCTTTGTGTCATCTTTGAGTCTTCTCTTCTCACCTCATAATCAAGGACTAAACCCTAAAGGTTTTAAGGCTTTGTGATTAAGCTTATGCCTGCATCCTTCTATTAGGATGGAGTGCATGACTTTAATCCTAAGTGTTAAACCCCTAATGTGTTTAAATCCCTTAATCAACCCACCTAATAATCACTAAGACATCAAGCTTGTAACTTGGGCCTTGCATTAGGGTTCTAATTCTTCCTTAATTGGTTAAGAAGGACTAACCCTAGTGTTAATGGACAAGTCCCCCTCAAGTTGTCTTACAAACCCTAAAATCCACTTCTTAATCTTACCATTAACGAAAAACCACTCTAATAAAGGCTTTGTTTTGTCATGAGGTTAATCCCTAATCATGGATTAAGTTGAGGAGCCTTCCTCAGCTTAAATGTTCTCATCTATTATCCTTCTATTAGGATGGTGTAATGAGTCCATTAAATCCTTGATTATGGCTTAAAATCATTACTTAACACTAAACAAAAGCAACAAAAACATCTAAGTAAATACAAGTAGATTAATGATCTTAATCCTACATCATGGTGATTAAGTGTGAGGTGTTTACCTCATACTTAAGGTATTCTCATTACCCCTAATCAGAGGGAAGATGTGATGAGTTTACTAACCCATTGGTTTAGGCCTAAGCTCATTTTCCTATGACAAATTCCAAAAATCAATAAAAGACTGAAAACACAAAAAAACAAACAATAATTGTCTCCTCCGGGATTCTTTTCTCATCACATTCATTCACAAACGAGAACTCGCTTCTTCCGTATAATGCAAGACAGTTTGCACCTGAGCCAGACAGGTCATACACTTGAGCATAGACAAGTAAGCAGTTCACAAGTCAATTTACCTTTTCAGTCTCTTTGAGTCGAACTACGGTGTTCTGACTTCCTCATTGCACGAGAGGATACGTAGGCATAACTTAACAGTTATCGAACAAAAGTCTCTGTATATTCCCCCTCCTTCCAGCATTATTCTTTGAGCCTCATAGTCTTGAGCTTCACCTTCTTTTCTTACACTGGCACTTTCATATTTCACTTCACTTTCTTCCTGTGCTAACACTTGCATTCTTTCTAGCTTTGGTACACAGATTGCACAGACACTACCCCTTTTAAAGCACAAATCTTTTAAGCGTGGATCCCGTCGAGTACGGAGGACAATCTGGGTGCTAATACCTTCCCAGGTTGTAACCAACCCCCTTTCTCAGTTTCTCTGGTTCGCAACCGTCTTATCCATCCTTTCATAGGTTTATGCAGCATTACCTTTCCTTCGGGATGAAAATGCCTAGCTGGCGACTCTTTTCATTCGTTCTCTTTTCGCCGACCGTTCGCGTCTTTACCTCTCTTGGCCCTGTGTCATCAGGTGGGAGCGACAAAAATCAATTTAGATCACTAATTATAAGATAAATATTTGAATTTGTACACGCACACATGTAAGCCGATCTTTGATCGCCATCTCACTTTCTTAAGGGTTACCTCTCATGTTGCCTAAATAAAAAGGTCAAGTAAGGTGTATAAAGCAAAGTCCCTTCTCTTATTAATATCATCTTGTCCCTTTACGATTATAAGATCAAGTCCCTTCGAATGTTGCCTTCATGAATGATCTTGTCCCTTTCGAATAAAAGATGATAAGTCCCTTCGAATTGCTAATACACCTTACAGTTGCCTAAACACAGATGACCCTTCATATGTCCCTTATAACATCCAAGGTAATGACTACCTATTCCTTAATAATAGGGATAGTCTTACCATTGAAAGAATATTTAAGAACAGAAAAGATTCAAATTAGGGTAGGTTCCTCTTAAGTACTTGCTCACTCATTCAAAAACATTTCATAAACACTTCACATTTTCAAACAATTTTCAAAACAAAGTCTTTATATATATCCGTACATGGGTCATTATAAAGTACTTAAGAAATTTTTTAATCACACACTACACTTCTCAAAACAATTTAAAGTGAGATAAGTAACTAAGAGCCCATGGATAACCATGGATGTAAAGGGTGCTAACACCTTCCCTTTACATAACCTACCCCCCGAACTCAAAAATCTTTTAAGGTCTTTTCTGTTCTTTTATACCCTTTCCTTTGGATAAAATAAAAGTCGGTGGCAACTCTTGCTATCCGCAACATTTAACTAAAGTCAGTTCTCCCACCGTGTTACAATACCAAGCTCTGGGAGCTTGTTTCAGACCATATAAATATTTTTTAAGTTTAAAAACATGTTCTAGAAATTTTGTATTTTCAAAACCAGGGGGTTGGTGCACATAAACTTCTTCATCAATATAACCATTTAAAAATGCACTCTTGAAATCCATTTGATAGAGAGTGGTGTCATGATTAACATCAAATGAGATTAAAAGTCTAATTGATTCTAACCTGGAAACTGGTGCAAAGGTTTCTATATAGTCTATTCTTTCTTGTTGACTATAAACTTGTTCCACCAGTCGTGCCTTGTTTCTGACAACTTCTTCTTGTTCATTTAGCTTGTTTATGAATACCCACTTGGTGCTAATAATGTTGAATCCTTTAGGTCTAGGCACTAAGTCCCACACGTCATTTCTGGTGAATTGATTGAGTTCATCTTGCATTGCAAGTATCCAATCATTTTCTGAGAGTGCTTCTTCTACAGAAGTTGGTTCAATTAGAGAGACTAGTCCCATTAGAGATTCTTCAGAATTTCTTAATGATGACCTTGTTCTGATTGGATCATCTTTCTTTCCCAAAATCTTATCTTCTAGATGATTCAACATGCTCCAGGATTGTTTCTTCTGAGTGGGTTCTTCAGAACTTGTTGAGGTGGTTGTCTTGTCTTGTTCTGTGGATGATTGATCTCCAGATGTTCTGAATTTAGTGATTTGAACTTATATATCTGCAAGAGATTCATTCAATAGTCCCAGAGCCAATAATCTTTCCTTTTTGATTGCCTCTGAAACCTATGTAGCCTCCAGCTTTCAACTTAAGACTTTGGAACATATGCTTTCTTCCCGTCATGTATCATGAGCATCTAGAGTCTAGGTACCAAGATTGGTGTTTCAGTTTGGTTGTTAAAGACATCTGCAACATACACAATTTTATCTTTGGGTACCCATATCTTTCTGGGTCCTTGTTTGTTAGTTTTTACAAACTTCAGATTGATTTTGAGTTTCACATTAGAACTTGTAGAATAAGATGACTCATCTCGTATATTTTAGATCATGATTATGACCATAGGTAAATGAGAACTTAAAGGAGTATCAACTTTTATGACCATGTCATCAACCTTTTTAAACTTCAGAGTTTCCTCTCCTTTAGTTTTCACATAGCCTATACATCTTCTACCATTTCTGCTAACTCCATAGATCATAGAGGCAATTTTGATTCTGTCTATGTTTTTAGCTAGAAATTTTTGAAAACTGCCATCATATTGCTTTATGATACTATCAGAACTAGGTAGAACTTCTGATTCAGATTCCTTCTGAGCTTTAAGTTTTTCAAAAGAATTTTTGCATTCAAAAATATTTTCTTTTAGCTCAGAGTTTTCTGACTTAAGTTTTCTAACTTCCTCCAATTCAGATACTAGACTTTGTTTTATGTTTGTATTTGAATTGAAGCTTATGATATTTTTCAATAATTTCTGAGAGGCTATCTTCTAATTGAGATCTAGAAAGTTTAGAGAATACCTCTTCTGTGTCAGAATCTGACTCGGATTCTGATGAGTGAACATCTTCTGGTATTTTTGCCATTATTGCAATGTTGGCATGTTCATCTTCTGAGTCCGAATCTGCTTCAGATGATTCTGAATCATCCCATGTTGCCATGAGACTCTTTTTCCTTTCTCTGTTGAATTTCTTTCTAGGTTTCTCTTTTTGGAGTTTTTGGCAGTCACTCTTGTAGTGTCCAGGTTCTTTGCATTCGTAGCACACAACTTCTTTGCTTCTGGGTTTCCTGTGACCAGAGGATGCTTCAGAGTGATTGCTTGATCTTATGGGATTTCTGAACTTCTTCTGACGATGCTTCCAGAGTTGTTGAACTCTTCTGGATAGAAGAAATAATTCATCTTCTTCTAATGAGCCTCCAGAGCTTTCTTCTTCTTCTGCCTGCAAAACTTTAGAATCATATTTGTTAGATTTAAGAGCAACAAACTTATCTTTCTTCTGGGGTTCACTTCTTCTAGTTCTATCTCATGACTTCTCAGAGAGCTGATCAGTTCTTCCAGAGATATCTCGTTCAGATTCTTTGATAGCTTCAAAGTAGTGACCATGGGTCTCCAAGCCTTTGGCAAGCTTCTGATGATCTTCTTCACATGATCTGCTGTTGAGTAGCCTTTGTCCAGAACTTTCAGTCCAGCAACCAGAATTTGAAACCTTGAGAACATCTTCTCAATTGTTTCATCTTCTTCCATATTGAACGTTTCATACTTCTGGATAAGATCTAGAGTTTTTGTCTCCTTGACTTGAGTGATGCCTTCATGTGTCATCCTTAGGGAGTCATACGTGTGTTTGGCTGATTCTATGTTTGTGATCTTCTCATATTCTGTATAGGAAATATCACTCAGAAGTATGGTTCTGGCCTTGTGATGGTTTATGAATTCCTTTTTCTGTTGAGCTGTCATGTTCTTCCTTTCAATCCTCTGACTGTCTGCTCCAACAGAATGAGTGTATCCATCTGTCACAATATCCCAAAGATCTCCATCAAGATCCAGAAAGAAACTCTCTAGAACATCCTTCTAGTAGTCAAAGTTGTCACCATTGAACACTGGAGGTTTTCCGTTGATCTTGTCATTTTGATATTCATTGTTGTTGTTGACTGCATCTGCCATTGTGTTTTATCTTTTGGATCTTTTACTGACACAGTTAAGTGTATATCTCAGAACCTAGTGCTCCGATGCCAATTGAAGGAGCGTAAAAACATAAGGAAAGGGGGTTGGAATTGGGTTTTCAAAAACAAAATGACTGTAAAGGACACTTTAATTTATCCTGGTTCGTTTGAACTCAAACTACACCCAGTCCACCCGCCAAGGTGATTTTGCCTCTCTCAACGAGGTCTTAATCCACTATTCAAATTTGAATACAACCACAATGACCTACTGTCAAAGTCTTCTTGAGTCTACTGACTAAACTAGTCACTCAAGGAAAATCAATTATCTTTTACAAAGATTAAAAAATATGTATTTTAATAATGCTTCTAAAAAGCTATATCACAAAGTGACATGTTACAATATTGAGAGAAAACAAATAATTGAGCGTGTAAGAAGTGATAGAGCGTGAAAATCGAGAGCTTTAATTCTTCAGGTTAATTTCTTTAAATAATGATTTGAAGTAGATAGCCGTTGGGAACATCCGGAGCTTGATTTGGATAGTTGTTAATTGCCATAAAATCCTTCCAAATAAGGAGATTCTTGTTCCCAGCCATTATTCTGATTTTCTTTAAAATGGTCCTTAATTGAGAGAATCAAAATATTCTAAACGCATATCAGAGTTTCATAAAGGAATACACATCAATAAAAACATCTTCAATGAGAACTTCTCTTTGACAATAGATCTTCTATAAGTGAGCGCTGGGTTGTTCCTCTTAGAAGATGCTGACTAGAGATAAATTATCCTTCCTTCTAAGAACTTCTACAACTTTTATTTTGCACATTAAACATAATTTAGTGCAACATTGATTAGAACTTCTATTCTCTTAGAAAAATATTGTTATCATCAAAACTTTAATGGAAGATTATAATCAAAATTGTTCTAACAAACATAACGACAAATCCAAAGGAAATCTTTCAACAAACAAATAAAATTAAAGCGTTCCCGACTCCCATTGTCACATATCAGATCAGACACCACTAACGCGAAGTACTTCGACTTCATTGACCACGAACTTAACTACTCCTTATTACCTGCATGTTACCCACGTAGAGACAACATTCAAATAGAAGGGTGATATCCTCAACTCAATCAAAAGTAAAGATGATATAAGTAAAAGAGTAAAAATTATCAAGTTATTTACCCACTTCACAAAATTAAGCACATTACACGTTCAATTCATACACACGTAATCACTACAAATATCATGCAACACAACTATCATAAATGCAATGAGAGACAACTAGACTCAATGCATGTGGTACCAATTTGATCCCTGTTTCATGATCACAATTCCCGTTGGAACATCTATTAGTCGCTCACACCCCACACGGGCACATGACAATCACATCAACAACAATGATATTGATTCCATCAAGGAATCTGGATGGACGCTCATACCCCACATGAGCACATGTCATCTCGCAACTCATACAAATAATATGCACCTCGACAACATACAATGACTATCACCTAATCAATGTATTATGCAACTTCAAATTACAACGAAAACATGTTATACAACTAATCAACAACGAGGTTATTTAATCACACATGTATCGTCATAATAATCTCCTAATTATTATTAAGGAAATCATAATCAACGCCACGAAGAAACAACAAGAAAATAATAAAAGTAAAATAAAACATAAAAAATAAGCAACAAGGCTTGCGCCTCTCCCATCGCCCAACAATGCACCAGGTGATGTGCCCCCTCACAAATTCTCAAAAGACAACAACGTTCCATGCTACGCCTCGTCATCATCGCCCGACCTCCAAGCCATCGCTTGACGGTTAAGTACTACCACACGACGGTACGTGCAAAACAGAACTTCTACAGTCTGCATTTTTCTGTTCTCTCAACCCAATCTCATCCCAGTTCAGCCCCCATAGTACACGAAATTCACAACTAAACTCAACAACATTTAATAACAATTACATGCAATAATTTATTGGCAATTTCACGAATCAATCTACTAATTCTAACTCATCAGGTTCTAACCTTTTTCTCATCAATTCATCCAAGACCTCAATTTACCATCAACAACATCAACCTGATAATTTCTACCCAAACATATACATCATCCAACCCTTAAGAAATAAAAGAAATCCCACCCTTACCTTAAAGTGACGAATTCTCTTCCTCTCCAACGAAACCTCCTTCTTTTCGCCCCAACTTCTTTCTCTTCTGCTCCTTTCTTTTCCTTTTTCACGATCGATCAAAATTATCCCCTTTCGCTCTAATTTTCTCTATAAAACTTCCTCATTAGGTTATTCCTCTTTGACCCTCACTCTTCCTCCTATAATTAATAGCTTATCCCTCCAACTTCTAATATCCAAACTTTAGCTTATCTTATTATATTATTATTTATTTTATAGCCTTTCGCACTAATAGCTCAATATAGTAATAATAATAATAATACCAATAATATTAGTAGTCCCACTTAACCACAACAAAACACACAAACACACAATCATCACCCAAATTTCCTAATTATTCAAAAATAATAATAAAGAAAAATGGGGCGTTAATTAGTTTCTAACTAGTCCTTCTGAAGATTCAAACAGTGACAGATTTAAAGTATTTGGAGAAGCACTGGAAGGTTGTCTACTCAAACTTGATTGGTGAATCAAGTCTATGAGAGCATGGGACTCTTATTCTGTTAAGGGAGGAAGTTCTTTCAAGTGGCAGAAGAAGGAGCTGAATACAACATCTAGATGTCGAATCATAATGTTCTGACATCTAGTTCAACATCAGAATCTCAGTTGATGAAGTGGTACATCAACTCAAGATATGGTAATCTACATGAATGAACAATGATGCTCCAAAAAGATCGTTCTCATGGCAGTTTACGGGAGCTATAGGAAGGAGAAGATGTTACATTGTCCATGGCTTAAGGAGTCTAAGTTTGTTTTCCTATTGAGCAAGTGAATACATGTAACTTGAAGATCAAGTTTCATTATGTAGATCAGGATATATTTGTGAGAGTTCTGACAAACGTGAAAAGTTCAAACCGTGGCATTTGACTTTTTCATACGAGGATTCATGAAGGAGGTGATAAAACTGTGGCAATTGGTTGATCTCAGAAGTGGATTCAAAGAATCAAGATAATCAGCATGTGGCAGCTGGTTAGTCTTGAGGATTGTCTTAGAACAAGTTACTCTTGTGTAGAAGGGTAATGAGTTAAACACTCAAGGAGATTTATTTTCTTCTCGAAGGTGGATGAAAGTTTATTTCTCTCTTTCTGGAGTTCTTATTCAAACTGATGGTACAATGTTGATTGGAGTTCTTTAGTTCTTTGGATTACTATGCTATAATGAGTCCAGTTGGTGGAGCATATCAATAATTTTGTCTTGATGTGTGGAAGATGTTCTAACTTTGTGTTAGGACATTATATGCGTTGGATATCCTTGGTGAAGGATGATTATGCTCTGGTTCTGGAGCTCGGGAGCCTACATTATTGCCTAAGGAGCGTCTACATAGTTATACGGGAGAATGATGAAGTAGAAGGTCTGCCTTGGAAGGAGAATGTAGGGAAGACTGAAGTATATCAGGTATTGATTGCTTGGAAGTCTGCATGTAGATAGTCAAAAACTGATCAGGAGTATGTCGCACCTCGAAAAATATGACCTCGCGATAAAAAAGATACCGTGGATAAAAATTAAAAACAACAGAATCACCACCGAACTTATTTTATTCCAATTAAGGAAAAGGAAAATATCGAGAAACCTTTTTTTTAAAACGGATATAACATGGTCTTTGAAACCAGATTCTAGGTTCGGGAGTCGGTTCCGCAAGGGGAAGGTATTAGCACCCCTTACGACCGTTGTACTCAACGGGAACCTCTTAGTTTAACTTGCGATCTAATGTTGACTCATGCTTTCTATTTTCTTCGAATAATAAAATAAATGCGAATGATTCTAATATAAGGTTAATAGGGAAAATGGGTTATTTTGTTCCTAGGGTGCTCGGCAAGGAATAAGATCTGTGTGCCTACGTATTCCCTTGTGCAATGGGAAAGTCAATGCTTCGTAGTTCGTGGTACTAAGGTTTGTTGATTTGATTTGACGAACAGTTATTTAAACCGCATTCTACTGCTAAGCGTCGGCTTGTCTGCTCGCGATAGGAGGCTGAAGCGCTAGCTTGTTTGAGACAGAAAGGATTTAAATAAAGTTCGCTTAAAAAATATTTTGATTCGATTAGTGCTTTTTAAGAATGAAAGGGTAAATAAACTGCATCCTGAGGGGCGGGCCTCAGGAGAATTTATTCGAGAATTCGAGGAATGCGAGACTCCAGAATTCAATTCTTTCATTATTTAATGTGTGGATTAAAAGTTTTAATTACGGAAAGTCGAATGAACCGCATCCCGCGGGGCGAGCCTCGGGAGTGTTCATTCAAGAATTCGAGGAATGCGAGACTCCAGAATTCAGTTTATCCGATATTATAAAAATATTTGAATGATTTGCGTTCGGAAAAAAGATGGCGAGGCACGATGCTCGGCTTACACTAATTCGTGATTCAATTAAATTAACAAATTATAATAATCATAAATAAATAAATCAAATTGCAATGTAAAAATAAATTAAATTATAATAAGATTGCAAGATATAAATAATTGAATTAAATTGACAATAAACTTAATAATACATTTACTAATTGAAATGATATGATAAAAAATAAAAAATAAATTAAACTTGTTTTGTTATAATTGAATAAATTAAGTAAATAATAATAAAAAAAATATGGCCTCATATTAATTAAACTCTCCAATTAAAATATTGGAAGAATTTAATGTGTTAATATCATTGGCCCATATATAAACAATATTTAAATAATCTAAAAAAAATTCATAATAAGTAAAATTTTAAAAATCTAAGAAAAGAATATAGTATATATGTATCAAAAGGTAACAAATAAAAATAAACATGTAAGGGGAGGGTGCATCATGGATTTGTAGTGCATATTGATAGTAAATAAATTCAGATGGGCTGCCTAACCACATCAAAATTATAAGCCCAATACCAATATTTATCAGCATTAATTATAGTAACCATTTGCTTTTAAATGTGATTAAAATATTAAAAAGATTGTTTTGCAACTAAATTAATTAAAAGAAAAATGAATTAAATAGGTTTTCTTTTTACACTGATAAGAAAAGAGAGAGAGTTGCAGACTCTTCTCCTTCAAAGCAAACTTTATCGGAAAAAAAAACAAAGGGAAGAAAAAAGAAAAAAAACAATGAATCCTACCCACGCTTTTTCAATTTCGCTCGGCTTCCTTGGATTTCCGCACTCACGTTTTGGGCTTCCGCAACAATCTGCTTTCGATTTGACGCTTTCCCTCTCGGATTTGTTGGTACGCGGTTCTGAGCTTTCGGCGGTTCGCGATCTGAGTTGGTGGTGGTGGCTCTAAGAACTCGGAGGTTACAGCCGGGTCGGAGGTCTCGCGAGTTCGGTGGTTTGAGTTCGGATATGTTTTCTGCTACCGACCTGAAATGGTTTTTTGGTGCATTTTCGGTTTAACTCCCGTCGGTCTGTGTCTGTGTATTCTGTGTTTGTGAAGGTGGGGATGTTGCGGCGCGGTGGTTCTGGTTTTCTCACTTCTGAAATTTCTCTTCTTTGTTCTTTTTGCTTAGGTGGGTTGGTGGTTCAAGGTGAGTTTTGAGGTGGGAAATTGGTTGAAGCAGTTTGTTGTGTTTCAGACTCTGTTTCTGTGTGCGGGCAGGTTAACGAATGAAAATGGAGGTTTTTTTTTTTCTGCGGATGGGTGTTGGTAAATAGAAGGTGGCATGTGGTTAAAAAAAATGAGTGTTTGTGCAGGTTGCTTTTTCCGCAGAAAAGGTTTTGTGATGTGAGTAGCAATTTGAAGGAATTAACAAGGTATTTAGGTTCTGTTTATTAAAGAAAAATGTGTGATTTTTTGTGTGTTTTTTTAAACTGGGTTTTGGGATGAATTTTGCAGGGTTTATAATAGGTTTTTCAGCCCTTTTTCTTGGCAGGATTTGAAGAAGAAAAATGAAGGATGTTTATGGTTGAAGGAGGGAGGTTTGTGGCTTGTGTTGTTCTGTTTGTGGCTTGTGTTGTTCTGTTTGTGGAGAAAGGTCACCTCTTTTAGAATGAAGAAATGCTCACTATATAAAAGAAATCAGAGGGATTGTATTTTGTACAACAAATCATTTGTTATGCTTGAAAATTTGGAGAGTGGAATGACTGAAAATCCGTTGTTGTGATAAGGCGCTGGTGAAGGGTTTGTTGTGGTGTAGAATGAATTTGTTGGCAAATGGCCATGTGGCTATGTGTGAGTGTGACGAAAAAGGTGGAAAGAATTTGGTAGCATATGGGGTGTTTGTCTTTTGTGACTCATTAAAAAATAACAAAATTAAAAAAATACTGATCATAATAAATAATAATACTGAAGATAATAATAATAATAATAATAATAGAGATAATAATAGTAATAATAATAATAATAAAAATAATAATAGTAATAATAATAATAATAATAATAAAAGAAAATCATAATAAGAAATTAATATTTGACTTTTTTGAATGAAATGATACAAACATACTTTTAACATATTTTAAAAAGGATATGAACATATGAATTTAAATAAAAACTAATAAGCACTTACTTTGATGATTTTTTTTGAATAAACTAAAAACTAAAATATATATATATTTTAATAAAGAAAATACAAATAAACTTAAATAATACTAACAAAAATTTTGACTTTTTAGAACATAATTAAACGGGAGTAAAATGTGACATATTTTTTTATTTATATTTTTTAATTTTGACTATCAGACGGAAAAATAAAGTAGCACATATTTTTTGGATTTTTTTTGAAATAATGGTTAGATAGTAAAATAAAATGGTGCGGGTAGGACAAATTTGGGGTATGACAGTTGCCCCTATCGAATTGGCTTAGACCGAGTAAGATGAACTGGCTCGCGTTCAATCTTTCAAGGTATAAGATAATTAGATATTAACAAACTCCAAATTTGTCCGACAAAGAAGCAAATGAAATAAACTGGAAATGATGAATGACACAGCAAGAAACAAATTGACAAAATAAATCACTTATTACCAAAGGATGATAAAGCGAAAGACTGAAAATAAAATCACTTATCACCAGAGGATGATAAGGCAACTGAATGAAAATAAAATCACTTATCAACAGAGGATGATAGGCGAAAGACAGAAAAAATAAAATCACTTATCACCAGAGGATGATAAGGCGAAAGACAGAAAAATAAAGGATCACTATCAACAGAGGATGATAGGCGCAAGACAGAAAAATAAAGAATCACTATCAACAGAGGATGATAGGCGAAAGACAGAAAAAATAAAATCACTTATCACCAGAGGATGATAAGGCGAAAGACAGAAAAATAAAGGATCACTATCAACAGAGGATGATAGGAGAATGACTGAAAAAATAAAATCACTTATCAACAGAGGATGATAAGGCGAATAACTGAAAATAAACTCACTTATCAACAGAGGATGATAAGGCAACAGACTGAAAATAAAATCACTTATCAATAGAGGATGATAAGGCAACAGACTGAAAATAAAATCACTTATCAACAGAGGATGATAAGACAACAGACTTAAAATAAAATCACTTATCAACAGAGGATGATAAGGCAACAGACTTAAAATAAAATCACTTATCAACAGAGGATGATAAGGCAACAGACTGAAAATAAAATCACTTATCAACAGAGGATGATAAGGCAACCGACTTAAAATAAAATCACTTATCAACAGAGGATGATAAGGCAACAGACTGAAAATATAATAATCGCTATCACCAAAAGGATGATAAAGCGACCCCGACACCAAAAGGATGTCGAGTAACAGAAAATTAAATAACCGCTATCACCAAAAGGATGATAAAGCGACCTCGACATCAAAAGGATGACGAGTAACAGAAAATTAAATAAACTGGAAGAGAAATATCCAACGGGAGCGTCCACTGAATAACACCTAGGAAAATCTTTGGAATCTTCGGTCGACCTTGGATCCTGACTTCCGTTGGGGAAAGGCCTGGAATCTTGGGTTGATCCTGGATCCTAAGATATGCAACTATGCTTTATTTTTTTGTGAAATGGTATTCCATAATGATGGAGATACGGGGCAGGTGCTTATGCATTAAGATGTAAATTAAGAATGTTGGGGAAAATAAAAAGATATGTTTTTGTTTAGGTATGCACATGATGCACATGTTGTAAATGATTGATGTAAATGATGCGTAATGATGCATATGAGGTGATTGAAAAATGAAGGGTGCCAGCTTGGTGGACTTTTGGTTTGGTAGTTGCCAATAATGATTGGACTTTGGGTGGGTGGAGGGCTTGATTCCCTGACACTCGATCTTTGACGTCGTATGGTCAGAAGATGGATCTGAAAGCTCCCAGCTTGGTCACTTGCTGGCGAGCGAAGCGACTTAATTGAAACGTGATGATTGATTTTGCTTTGAATGATTGCCAAAGTCTAGCAAGGACTGTTTGCTTAGCTGGGGATAAGATATAGGAAGATTTGCTCCTTATTTGCTTACCCCTGTCTGTAGGGTATTTGAAATAAATCTGATGGGGAAGCTTTGACAATGGCCATGGCGTGATCTTCCCCAGTATCTGGATTTGGTAAGCGCCTGCCCTTGATTGAGCCTTTGAAGATGATTTGCCCCTGATTGGGCCATTGAAGATGATTTTGATTCATGTTGGTACTAATGAAGCTCAAATTTTCTCTTTTGACTGCCCCTTGATGGGATTGCACTGATGTCAAGCACTAAATTGCAATTAAATTATTCATACACAAATGGTAGTGTTAATGTAACGTTCATGTAAGTTTTGAAAAAGTCAATTTATTTGCATGCAGTGAAAGTGTGACGAATGGACCATTAGTCCAAACGAAGTGCTGATTTAGATAGTGCGTGAAAGATGCGGCAAGACTAATGTGCAATCGAGATTGAAGATTAGCAAATATATGGGAGTCAATATACGCAACCTTGTTGGTAGCGTGCTTTCAGAATAAACCGTGTCTCAATTAGGTCTTTTGAGGGTTGTAACGTGGTCTGGTTAATGGTTTGAGAAATAAAAAGATATAAGGCTCAAAGTTTGTTTTGTACCCATCCCTTCTTCGTGATGTTCTCCAGTCCTACGTTCAGTTAAATCTACACATGCATTTGTTTTGACTTTGCAAGAGTGAAGATGAAGCTTCAAAATTTGCTTGAAAATGGCAGTCATCTTATTTTGTTGTTGGTGACCCTTTGATTCTCGATTTGGTGGTCACGGATATTTGTTTTGCTTTTGCTGAGGGTTTGAGTCCCTCTTTTGATTTGTTCTTTTTTTTTTACTAAGTCTCCCTTCAGGTGCTCAACTTAGTGTTTTTTTCTTTTTCTTTTCTTTTTGAATGTTGTGACTGCCAAGTCATTTGCTGATTGGTCCTCCGACGGGATGTCTCATCTTGCGATTTGAAGGTGTAGTCAGGCTAACTGAACGACTACCCTGCCCCGAGTTAGATGTAAGGGTTGTATTCGAAAGAAACTCCTACTTCTAGGCTCGAAGTGGTTGACTAGGGATTCACTCCTTATATCTCCAGTGTTTGGGGATTTGAAAGAATGCCTGTACATCGTTGACAAGGTTTTATCCAAAAGCATACCACAACAGTTATGGGTATTTCGTTTTCATCATCCTCCCTCAAATATTTGCTAAAGTGAAGTGAGAAAATATTTTTGTGATTTTTGCGATAAATGATAAATAATGAGCGAATGCGAATAAATTGATTCAAAATATGCATAAACATAACATTAACATAACCAAGTACAGATGATAATGTTCAGAGCAAATAGTACTTAAACAAACATTACAAAATAACAGAAATGCGGAAATCATAAATGGTGATGACTGCCTTGATTTGAGGGATTGAACTTCTCTTGATTTGACTTGCTTCTTTAAAGTTGGAGACTACTCAGCTTTGGTCTTCAGCAACTTCTTCAAAAGCATTCGTTGAGGGGCCACTTGTGGCGACACTGGATTGCTCTGGACATTCAAACTCTCCTGAGTAAAGGTAAGATCCTTAGAGTTGATCAGGTCCTGAACTTTGTGTTTGAACATTCTGCAATTCTCGATTGTGTGACCTGGAGCGCATTTGTGATACTCACAACGAGCATTGGCATTATAGTCTCGAGCGTTACCAGTTTATGGTGGCATATCTCTCAAAGTAAGAGATCCCTTCGCCATCAGTCCGTTAAAGATTTCGCTGTATGACGTAGGCAATGGATCAATGTGTCTGTCCGATCCTCTTTGTTGATATGGAGGGCGCTGTTGAGGAGCGCGTTGTTGTTGTTGACCAGGCTGTTGTGGATAAGCCGGTTGCTGGTATGGATAAGTCGGTTGCTGGTATGGTCTAGGTGCATATTGCGCAGCTGCAACCAGAGGATAAGGACATGGTTGATAAGCCATCGGAGGCGGAAGCAGAGCTTGAATAGCTGGATGATAAGGTATTGGAGGAACAGGCTGAGAAGACATAACCATCCTGGCCAAGGCTTGTACGGCCTCATAAATATGATCAATCTTGCTCTTGATCGAGTCAATCTCTTCCCTCATAGCAGCTTGTTCTTGTTGAATCTGATCCATCAGTCCTCTAGTGTTGGCTCGAGTTAGGTACGGGCGTCGAGAATGATACGGGCGTCGGGAAACCAGCTTGATTTACTGAAGATGAAGGAACATGCGATGAGTTTATGGCTCCGGAATGAAATGCAAGATGAACATATAATGCAAATGAAATGAATATGCGCATAGATGCAATGCAAGATCCAGGATCACGAGTATAATCTGCTCCGAGGTGAACCATAGTAACGAGTAAATAACTGGTATCTCTGATAAGAGTAACCTCAGCAGGTGGACTCTTATAGGATTGTTCTAAGTTCTTTACCCGTAAAACCACTCACAGGATAGTTTCGACGGTTATGGATAAGATACTCAAGGTCACGGACGCTAATCGTACTAACATCCTGCCACAGGCTAGCTGTATTATGATGATAATAACGATAAGGTCTACCTTGAGTGGAGTTCTCATGTTAGCCGTATGAGAAGCGGGTCCTCGGAGACTAACACTACGCAACTGCCAACATTGAAACTGGTTCTAAAAGTGGGTCCCAGAGTCACAACCCTTTCATGAATCAAGTCATGCAACAGGCTAGCTGCATTATGACGAGATCTATGAATAGGTCTACTCTCTAGGGGGAGCTTTCATGCCAGGCTTGCAAGGAGCGAGTCCTTGGAGACTAACACTAATAACTTCCAATTATAAACTAGGTGTTCCCTATTCTTTTCCGCAAACTCAGATGCCAACCCAAGATCCAACAAGCAAGTATGATAATGATCATAATAAGAAAAGCGAAAATAAACAAGCAAAAATAAAAAGCATGAAGAAAATGGATAAGCAAAGTAAACATTGATCACAAAATAAACTAAGTTAGGCTTGACTCTCTGATTGTCCCCAGCAGAGTCGCCAGCTGTCGCACCTCGAAAAATATGACCTCGCGATAAAAAAGATACCGCGGATAAAACTTAAAAACAACAGAATCGCCATCGAACTTATTTTATTCCAATTAAGGAAAAGGAAAATATGGAGAAACCTTTTTTTTAAAACGGATAGAACATGGTCTTTGAAACCAGATTCTAGGTTCGGGAGTCGGTTCCGTAAGGGGAAGGTATTAGCACCCCTTACGACCGTTGTACTCAACGGGAACCTCTTAGTTTAACTTGCGATCTAATGTTGACTCATGCTTTCTGTTTTCTTCGAATAATAAAATAAATGCGAATGATTCTAATATAAGGTTAATAGGGAAATGGGTTATTTTGTTCCTAGGGTGCTCGGCAAGGAATAAGATCCGTGTGCCTACGTATTCCCTTGTGCAATGGGAAAGTCAGAGCTTCGTAGTTCGTGGTACTAAGGTTTGTTGATTTGATTTGACGAACAGTTATTTAAACCGCATTCTACTGCTAAGCGTCGGCTTGTCTGCTCGCGATAGGAGGCTGAAGCGCTAGCTTGTTTGAGATAGAAAGGATTTAAATAAAGTTCGCTTAAAAAATATTTTGATTCGATTGGTGCTTTTTAAGAATGAAAGGGTAAATAAACTGCGTCCTGAGGGGCGGGCCTCAGGAGAATTTATTCGAGAATTCGAGGAATGCGAGACTCCAGAATTCAATTCTTTCATTATTTAATGTGTGGATTAAAAGTTTTAATTACGGAAAGTCGAATGAACCGCATCCCGCGGGGCGAGCCTCGGGAGTGTTCATTCAAGAATTCGAGGAATGTGAGACTCCAGAATTCAGTTTATCCGATATTATAAAAATATTTGAATGATTTACGTTCGAAAAAAAGATGGCGAGGCACGATGCTCGGCTTACATTAATTCGTGATTCAATTAAATTAACAAATTATAATAATCATAAATAAATAAATCAAATTGCAATGTAAAAATAAATTAAATTATAATAAGATTGCAAGATATAAATAATTGAATTAAATTGACAATAAACTTAATAATACATTTACTAATTGAAATGATATGATAAAAAATAAAAACTAAATTAAACTTGTTTTGTTATAATTGAATAAATTAAGTAAATAATAATAAAAAAAATATGGTCTCATATTAATTAAACTCTCCAATTAAAATATTGGAAGAATTTAATGTGTTAATATCATTGGCCCATATATAAACAATATTTAAATAATCTAAAAAAAAATTCATAATAAGCAAAATTTTAAAAATATAAGAAAAGAATATAGTATATATGTATCAAAAGGTAACAAATAAAAATAAACATGTAAGGGGAGGGTGCATCATGGATTTGTAGTGCATATTGTTAGTAAATAAATTCAGATGGGCTATCTAACCACATCAAAATTATAAGCCCAATACCAATATTTATCAGCATTAATTAGAGTAACCATTTGCTTTTAAATGTGATTAAAATATTAAAAAGATTGTTTTGCAACTAAATTAATTAAAAGAAAAATGAATTAAATAGGTTTTCTTTTTACACTGATAAGAAAAGAGAGAAAGTTGCAGACTCTTCTCCTTCAAAGCAAACTTTATCGGAAAAAAAACAAAGGGAAGAAAAAAGAAAAAAAACAATGAATCCTACCCACGCTTTTTCAATTTCGCTCGGCTTCCTTGGATTTCCGCACTCACGTTTTGGGCTTCCGCAACAATCTGCTTTTGATTTGACGCTCTCCCTCTCGGATTTGTTAGTACGCGGTTCTGAGCTTCCGGCGATTCGCGATCTGAGTTGGTGGTGGTCGCTCTAAGAGCTCAGAGGTTACAGCCGGGTCGGAGGTCTCGCGAGTTCGGTGGTTTGAGTTCGGATCTGTTTTCTGCTACCGACCTGAAATGGTTTTTTGGTGCATTTTCGGTTTAACTCTCGTCGGTTTGTGTTTGTGTATTCTGCGTTTGTGAAGGTGGGGATGTTGCGGCGCGGTGGTTCTGGTTTTCTCACTTCTGAAATTTCTCTTCTTTGTTCTTTTTGCTTAGGTGGGTTGGTGGTTCAAGGTGAGTTTTGAGGTGGGAAATTGGTTGAAGCGGTTTGTTGTGTTTCAGACTCTGTTTCTGTGTGCGGGCAGGTTAATGAATGAAAATGGAGGGTTTTTTTTTTCTGCGGATGGGTATTGGTAAATAGAAGGTGGTTTGTGGTTAAAAAAAAATGAGTGTTTGTGCAGGTTGCTTTTTCCGCAGAAAAGGTTTTGTGATGTGAGTAGCAATTTGAAGGAATTAACAAGGTATTTAGGTTCTGTTTATTAAAGAAAAATGTGTGATTTTTTGTGTTTTTTTTAAAACTGGGTTTTGGGATGAATTTTGCAGGGTTTATAATAGGTTTTTCAGCCCTTTTTCTTGGCAGGATTTGAAGAAGAAAAATGAAGGATGTTTATGGTTGAAGGAGGGAGGTTTGTGGCTTGTGTTGTTTTGTTTGTGGAGAAAGATCACCTCTTTTAGAATGAAGAAATGCTCACTATATAAAAGAAATCAGAGGGATTGTATTTTGTACAACAAATCATTTGTTATGCTTGAAAATTTGGAGAGTGGAATGACTGAAAATATGTTGCTGTGATAAGGCGCTGGTGAAGGGTTTGTTGTGGTGTAAAATGAATTTGTTGGCAAATGGCCATGTGGCTATGTGTGAGTGTGACGAAAAAGGTGGAAAGAATTTGGTAGCATATGGGGTGTTTGTCTTTTGTGACTCATTAAAAAATAACAAAATTAAAAAAAATACTGATCATAATAAATAATAATACTGAAGATAATAATAATAATAATAATAATAGAGATAATAATAGTAATAATAATAATAATAAAAATAATAATAGTAATAATAATAATAATAATAATAATAATAATAATAATAATAATAATAATAATAATAATAATAATAAAAGGAAATCATAATAAGAAATTAATATTTGACTTTTTTGAATGAAATGATACAAACATACTTTTAACATATTTTAAAAAGGATATGGACATATGAATTTAAATAAAAACTAATAAGCACTTACTTTGATGATTTTTTTTGAATAAACTAAAAACTATCTCCTTCTTTTTTTTGATATATATATATATATATATATATATATATATATATATATATATATATATATATATATATATATATATATATATATATATATATATATATATATATATATATATATATATATATATATTAATAAAGAAGATACAAATAAACTTAAATAATACTAACAAAAATTTTGACTTTTTAGAACATAATTAAACGGGAGTAAAATGTGACATATTTTTTTATTTATATTTTTTAATTTGTAGCACATATTTTTTGGATTTTTTTTGAAATAATGGTTAGATAGTAAAATAAAATGGTGCGGGTAGGACAAATTTGGGGTATGACAGAGTATTCCAGATTATCATACGAGAATGATTTCCTTTGAAGAGTTGGATGTTTGTCTATTGAAAATCTTGTGGAAGGACTTTGTCCTTATTTAGCAAGTCATGCTTTTCTGAAGCATGTGTCCAGTATCTGATACTGATGGGAGGAAAATAAACTAAGAGGTATGGTATCTCTTTTGGGGAGTATGCTACATTCCAGGCCAATTGGATTTTATCTCAAGTAGCTGGATTTCTATACATGAAGACTCGGGTGAAGTTCTGAAGATGTGTAAATGGTTGTAGGAAGAGGGGGATCAATGGGAATTTGATCTTAATCCAACAATTTGTTACTATGAGGATGGCGATCCTTATATGCCTCACACATAATATGATGGTCTTCATGTGTGAGTGACTGCTATTTCTTGTCATAAGGGATAATGGTGCCAAAATGAATGTGTTTCAGCAGGTGGTTAGATAGAGAGTGAGCTCTTGAAGACATTGAAGATGAGTCTTATATTTTCCATTCATTCCTATGCAGATGCTCAGGGGGAGCACAAATTGTCTTAGATATGGGGAGTTGCCTCTCGATCTAAGGATCTACTGCAGGGGTGTAATCTACACCAAGCTTATGGTGAGTGTCAAGCAGATTGTTTCCATCTAGGAAGGATGAAGATGTCTAATGATTATGATTCATTCTCTTGTTCTCACATAAAAATGTCATTCTCACTATATATATATATATATGACGAGTTAAGTGATAACTCTTGGTTATTATGAGAAATAAGAAAAATTAATCATAATCATTAATTTTTAATTTTTTGAGATCAATATTGATTTCAAAAAATAATAAATTAATAGGTATGGTTAATTGTTCTCATTTCTCGTAATAATCGAATATTCTCACTTGAATCGTCCCAATGATGTCAAAATATCAATTTTGATACAAAATCCTACCAATGACTAAAATAAATTTAAAAGAAAAAACTCATAAAATATATGTCCAAAATGGACAATAAACTCCAAGCTTATATATGGGACCTCAATTTATTCTTTCTATTTTTTTTCCTTTTCCGTTTTGTATTAAATGGGGTTTGGTGCCATCAAAGTTTAGTTGCTGTCACGACCAACAGACAAAACATAAAATGTGGTTGAAATGAATAGTTATCAGTAGTAGTTAGTAATAACAACTCAATTGTATATATTAATCATCACCAAAATCTCTAAGTTCCATTTGTACACACATGTGCTATCTTAATTGATCTCTCGTACATTTTAATTAATTCAGGTCACGGGTGTAATATATATAGTAAAAATAAAAATGTCATATTCGTAGCTTAGAATAGCAGCAGAAAATTATGAGGTGTCTCTGTGACTCATTATCGTCTCTTTAACCGTATCATCAATTTTCTATACAATAATGGACTGAAAATTTATTGAATATCGCTGAATGTAGAATTTTCTTAGCAGGTTGAGTGGGAAAATTTTACAAATCACAAAGTCCATACTTTAATATATTAAGTATTATTAGTCACGAGGTTACATAGGTTTTTAAGATATACATACTATTTGCTTAGTTAAATTATGTATATATTGTAAATATACAACTAAGTGTATGTCTTATTATGTGTATATATATGAAGTTGTGATTTCTGAAAGGGACAAATTTTTTACACGAGATTTAACATTTTACTTGGATAAACACCGTCCAAGATTATGGGGAACGATTATAAAAGGTTAGAGGTGGAAATATGATCAGAATATTTATTAGGAGTCAAATTCAATAGTATATATATGTTCATTCTTTGACCATACTTTTCTTATTTAACAAATATGTCACTTTTATGTTCGTTTTCAAAAATATTTTAGGGACCTAGACAGTTAAAATAAAGTCTATTGGAGTGGGTGATCAGTTGCTTTATAAACAGGACTTCTATTAATTTTAATAGAAAATACTATGTTGATGATGTTATATCTATCTATATTCTATATAATGTAAGAAAGAAAAATATTATGGAAAACTCAAATTTATTCTTAATTTGTTTTTGTTGAGTATAATTTAAAAGGTTAAATTCCAATCTAATGACTTAACCACTCACAGTTTTCTTTTGTTACTTTTTAGGGGTCATTCGATAACAACTATAATTTTTTTTTCTGGTCGTAGAATTTATACGTTATAAATTGTTTTCTTTTTTTCTTTTTTATGTAAGATTTTTTCATAAAGAGAAACTCGAAGTGACAAGGTTTGAGGAAGTAAGCAATTTCGGAGTACATAAAAAGAGGATTAAGGACTTGTTATACCTTAGTAAAATTTACAAAAAGACGTTGCGGGAAGAGAGACTTGCAAAAATGGCAATCATCAATTGGTTAGTGTTGTTGGAGAATGTCGCATGATTGATGCATCTATGTGTTTAAGATGGCGTGATGCATCACATCCTAAACTTAACGTCTCTAAATGCGCGTTGAGATAAATTGGAGAGCCACTATACGCCCAAGTCACCGTTGAAAAATTTGTTCGCCAAAAAATGACTATACAGCCTAAAGAAGTATAAAAGATTCAATTTGAAACAATATGTTAATCATTGATCATGTGAGGTTTGGGGTGAAGTTCAATAACGAATAAAAAACAAGTATATCGATGTGCTCGTTGCTAGTTCTTGTAACAACTTATAACCACTCTTACCTACATGAAATACTATTTCAACCTCGATATAGTTACTACGACACTCTTATCTCATTCTCAAAAGAAAAAATGTAAAAAGGGGCAAAGATAGTGGGAAGAACATAGGTAAAATAGATTTTGAAAAGAATCAGCCTAAATCAAAGAGCATAAAAACACCAAGGAAATCACATTTCGAATGATATATGGGGTTCACACAATTATACCAGTATAAGTTAACCCTCAAACCTGATGTCGAATAAATTTTGATAATAATCTCAACGAGGAAGGATTAGACAACTCGTCTGATATCATAGAGGAGATCAGAACAATGGCTAATGTTAGAGAGTTTGCAACAAAACAAAGGATGACCAATAGGTTCAATACTAGTGTTCGTCCAAGAAGCTTTTAGGAGGGCGACATTTTTTAAAGAGGGTTAAAAATACAAAGAAGAAATGAAAGCTCTCTCCAAACTGGGAAGGCCCGTATCGAACCGACAAAAATTGAATGACAGAGTTTATAAGCTTGACAACTTGGAAGGAGTAGAAATACTAAGGGCTTGGAATTGTTAGGCTAAGAATTTATCTTAGTTAAAATTATGTAAAGTTCTTATTAAATAAAAATTGTAGGCATCACTATTTTTCCTTGCAAGGGAAAGTGTTTTTAATGAGGCACCCTCATTTCATATTAGTGTGTGTCACTCTTTTTAGTTTTCAAAGGTAACAAATCGGACTAGTCTTAAAACGATGAGTGTGTCTGGTACTGCTGACCTTTGGAAAATCGATCAAGTAAATAAAAACCCCCGATCGGTTTATATTAATTAAAACCTCTGACCAAATTTAAAGTTCAAGTATATAAGAACCTTTTGGAAAATCGGTTAAGTAAATTTAAACCTATGACCAAATTCAAAGTCCAAGTAAATAATAACCTCTGGCAAATCATTCGAGTAAATTAAAACCTCTGACTGAGTTATTTAATTAAAACCTCTGATCAAATTTAAAGTCCAAGTAAATAAGAAACTCTGGAAAATCGGTCAAGTAAATTAAAACCCCAGACTATGTAACATTAATTAAAACCACTGACCAAATTTAAAGTCCAAGAAAATAAGAACCTCTGGAAAATTAATCAAGTAAATTGAAACCTTTGGCCGAGTTATATTAATTAAAACCTCTGACCAAATTTAAAGTCCAAGTAAATAAGAACATCTGGAAAATCAGTCAAGTAATTGAAACTTCTGGCCGAGTTATGTTAATTAAAACCTCTGACCAAATTTAAAGTCCAAGTAAATAAGAACCTCTAGAAAACTGGTCAAGTAAATTGAAACCTTTGACTGGGTTATGTTAATTAAAATATTCGACCAAATTCAAAATCCAAATTATTTTAAATCTTGGTATGGTCGGTTAATTGCATTGAGATTTCTAATTTAGACAAAAGGACCGAGTCGACAGATTTCGGGCGCGGATCAAGGTAAGTACTTTTAAGATATGAACGAAATCACGATTTGAACGAAACCCCAATGTCGTGGCATGCAATAGCCTCGAGTTGGTGGCTTTCACTCTTTGTGATAAGGCTCCTATAGGAGATGAGGTACATGATATATCGCAAGACTGATTACTCGATTGAGATCATAGGCGATCTTTCCTGAATGTTAGCTTTACGATATCAAAGACATCGAGTAATACCCTGAAACCAATCTTCTGAAGCCGCAATGCCTTGTAAAACCAGAAATAGATCAAAGCAGGTAATGAAAGATGTGCGCTTCGAGTCAGTTTTATCGGCCCCCACGGTGGGAGCTAAATGTTCTTACTAAATCATCTTTTGGATAAATCTCCCTGAAGCTAGCCATGCGAAATCAAGTATTGAATTTAGGGAAACATCAGATTAATCTTTAGGGTAATTATGGCTTGGCTTATATGTTGATTACTTTGATATTGTGATGATTATTCCGTGTATGTTTGATTGTTATAGTTGATACCGAAAATTTATTGATGTTATTGATTTGGTTATAGAAAAATTAATTTAGGTTGAATTGAGTATAAGTGTTCCTATAATTAATGTGTACTGCGGTGGTTGGGTTTCTGAGTTTGAACTGAAGAAAAAAATATGGAGAACTGAGAAGAACTGGGGAATTTGTGTTGGAACGAGCCTGCTTGATATGTCTGCTCTTGTTTTTCCAGAAACATAATTGAACTGATATGCTAAATATATAATCTTAGTTTTATTTATCCATGTGGTATTAATAAAAATACGTAATAGTATTCCTCTAGAATAATTAATAAAAGTAGTAGCACCGGTAATATTTGAGATGTATAATTTAGTAACAGTGTGGTAATAAATTTGCAGAGAGACCCTAATAGCAGTTGGAATGGAATTGGTGTATACTTATTAGTAGCAGGTTGGAAATTAATTTAGTGACAGTGTAGTATTAATTTAACAAAGGCATATTAAGAGCCTTAGTACGAAGTAGAAATAATAGAATTTTTAGCCGATAATTAATTAGCCGGTTTTAATCGAAAACTGTCAGAATAATTACGCAGTTTGGTTGCGGTATAATTTAGCTTATTCGTTGTGTTGCATCCTTTGTTGGAAATTACGAATTTGCAGGTAGTATCGTATCCGGTTGGATTGCCTCTATTTATTGGCAAATATAAGTTGTAGGCCTATGGCCAATGTTGATTTGTTGTTGTGTTTCTATGTGACTATTATTGTTGTTATTCTGACATTCATGTTGAGTCACATACATAACATATCAAGTTGGAGTTGTTGCTCGGTAAGTTGGCCCGGATTGGCAAAGTTAAGTTGAAAGCTTATGCCTTGTTGACGCCTCTATTAATTCGCAGATTTTTAAGTTGGGAGTTATGCTCCAATGGTACCACATGCACGTGCATATTATAAGTCGCATTTCAAGTTGCATAATTATGTTATTATGTCGTGACTTGTGTTGATTGATGTTGGTTGCAAGTTGTGAAGTGGTGATTTTATATAATCTGATCTAATGTATTGTTTATCATACATTCAGTTATATTGTTTGATATATCACCTCTTCTATTTGAATGTTGCCTTTACGTAGGTAATGTGCAGGTAATCCAGAGTGAAGGTTGTCTACCTTCATTAGTTCGAGTCGGCATCGGTGCTCTGATACATAACATTCAGGGGGGGATAAAATCAGTAAAATGTAAAAAGTCCTCGATGTACTCAGGAAAACTCGCCCAGTTAGAGATGTGCGGGAAGTGTTGGAGGTTCCAAGCCTGACATAAAAAGTTTGGAACATACAAATCATTGGTAATGGTTCTATAAATATGAAATGAAAATGACAAAAAACATTCAAAAACAAATAATTATTACCGTAAGTAGTGTCACACTGTCTGTGAACGACTTCGTTATCCAAATACAACCCTCTCCCAACTTCGAATATAGGTAAGCCAAGCAAGTAGCCCCCCAGTTGTACTCATGGATCCGCTCAAAATCCAATAAGTACCGTAGGTAGATGAGGTTAATATAAGTGGCACTCTTCTCCACAAAAAATCACAGTGCCAACCAAATAAAAAAGGTATGCTCTTAATGCATGCGATTTGTAAACCACTACCTGCTCATCATCACTATGATCCTACTGTGCTCTCAGGATTTCATCCTCATAGATCTTCTTCAGGTATTCAAATATAGCACGAGCACACCTAGTCTTGTCCAACTCCTCCCTCGCCTCCCCTGGATCATCCCCAAGATACTCTACCATCATATCTAATGCCTAGTCTCTGGTAATTCTCCCATTATTTAAGAATCTCCTCCTGATAAGGCGATGAAGCAAACACGAGACATCATCAAGCGTGATAAACATATCACCACGCGGGAGATGAAATAACGAGGTCTATGAGTTCCATTTGTCCATGAATGCATTAAGCATCCCTTGGTTGACCATAATGTAACCTCTCATGCACAAGTTCTTCGGTCCAGACAAGGACAAAACCGATTGAAATGAATCCTAAACCGGCTGAGGCAAGCCAAAAATCTTCCTCCTATCGTTAAGAAAAACTTCTGGGGATCACGCTCCTGAAATTTGTCAGAAATTATCATGTCATAAATAATCAATGTCATAAATTAAAATTAATTTGACAATAAATAAATAATCCAGTTAATGCTACCTCTTCGTCCCAGATATGCATGTTAGTATGGTCTGGATATAGAGGTAGTAAGGAAAAATCAACTGGACCTCCTCCAAAATCTCCTGGCTCGACATTTGTTGCAGCCTCACTATCCGGAGGTGGCAGTGAATCATCATCATCATTAGTATGAGGGGGAACTAGATCAAAAACATCATCCGTAGGAGGTGGCACTGGTGAAATATGACGTATGCGGGAGGATGAGGGAGTGATGCGTCAAATGGTGAATCATGTCTCCTACGGAAGAATAAGATGAAGTGGCCTGAGGAGAATTGCGAGCCCCAGAAGTAGACAACTCTGCCTGACCAGAGGGACCTGGAACCTCTAAAAACTACTGACTCTTCTCACGCCGAATGTATCTGTATTGAGCAACCCTTTCATGCCTCAGTCTATCATGTTTATCAGCGGTTATGTCTGTAAGTTAAAGTAAAACATAACATTAGTGCAGAAAAATAACACACAAGTAAGAAAAAAATGATGTAGGAAATTTCAGAGTTACGTCTCTAAAATCACCAGAAAACTAAAGCGTTGAAATTTTTTGGTGATGCATCTCTGGAATTTCTTGCAGAAAAATAAACGCAGAGTAATTTCGGAGATGCTTCTCCGGAATTTTCTGCAACTCAGAAGTTGCATTAATGGCATAATATACCACATGCAAGCTCAAAAAAATTTGTTTTGATAACTATTTTCAGCCAACAAATAACTAATACATTATGTCTAAACTATTTTAGATGTGATTTCTACTAATTTCTAACCCTAACCATTGATTTATACTCATTTACACCAAAAGTCTAATATTGATCAAAATCTAAAAAAACTTACTTGAAATTGATGTTTTTGATGAAGTTGGATGATGTTACAGATGAAGATTGATATTCCCTTGATTTCCCTTGAGCCTTGTTTGATGAAATTTGACTTGGTGTAGAGAAGTGTCTTGAGAGAGGTTGAATTGAGTTTGTGAAAATTGTGAATGAGGAAGGAGAAGAGTCTAGCGAGACTTATGCTCCAAAATGTTTTGGTGATGCATCTCCAAAATATTTTAACATTAACTTGCATTTTAGAGTTTATTTGGTAATACATAAAAAAATAATTTAGCTTATAGGTTTTAGCTTTTCAGTTCATATCAATGAAAAAGCTTTGTTTGATAATTGTATTTTAGTTTTTAGTTTGTAGTTTTTTTACTAACTTTTAGCTTTTTTTTCAAAAATTATTTGAAATAGCTTTTAGCTTATAACTTTTTCTTCCATTTATACCCTCATGGTTTTATCAAAAACTCATTTTTATCCTTTATATTAATATAATTTAAATTAAAATAATTGCGTTTTAGTTGAGGGAATAAAAAAAGTTAGTCATTATTTTTACGGAACAAATTCATGACATTTTGTTATTAATGGAATATTTTGATTCATTACAGTGAATTGTTTTTATTATTTTTAAATTATTATTTTAATTATTTATTACTTGAGTTTTTATTATTAATATTTTTTTTTATATAAATATGATAATGAATTATTTAATATATTTGTTTATTAGTAGACATATCATGGATTTTGAGAGAAAAAAAGAGATAAAAATATGCACTTTATTGAAATATAAGATCAAATTGAAATATTGTTATTTTATATATTTAAATTTCATTACAAAATTTATATGTAAGTGTTTAATATATTTTTGTGTTATTTAATTTTATAGTTATATTTGAAATTTGTATTTGATTGCTAATACGTTTATTTTTGTTGAATAAAAATTAAGTTAAGAAATATGACCGCAAACTTTTTAATTAAGAATATTCTTAAACACAAATTAATTTATCAGTTATAAACTATCAACTATCAATCACATTCTATTAATTATCAACTAACTTATCAGCTATCAATCACAGTCTATTAATTATCAACTAACTTATCAGCTATCAATCAAACAGAACCTTATTATGCCCGAAGATATATATTCACTCAAATGGTATAATAAAGATATAGGATACCTTAAAGAAATTCTCAAGAAATTTCCTAAAATAATATCCTTAAAAAAGCCCAAATATAAGTGGGCCTAACCGGTAGAACTCATGTGTGAATGAATCGAAGAAAGTAAGACGACGAAAACAGAACCAAAAAAATCCAACACCGCTTCTCGCTTCTTACACTAAAAATGCAAACTCTTCTACCTCCGGCACCATACGCCGGCAGGTTCACGGCGGTTCCACTCTCAGCCTCATCCATTTCCGTCCCACGTCTTCCCCGAAAAGTTCCCATCCCGAATTCCTCGCCCTCACTCCCTCTCAAGCTTACCGCTTTGTCTCCCTTTTTCAGTTCCTTCATTTCTCACCGACCATGGAAGCTTCCCTTCACCGTAACCGCTTCTTCCCAAACCTCTCCACCTTTCACTCCTTCCAACGAAGAATCAGAAAAAGAAAAACTCGATCAGGTACATTCTATCTTCTCTCTCTAACCTATCACTGAATGTGAATTTTCTGAATTCCCGACGCATCTTCATTTACTCGTTTGTTAAATTGAATTCAATTTCTAGGGTTTGAGTTAGTGCAATTTACAGTGTAGCGTTACAATTGAGGTTTTGTTGCTGTGCAGGTGTCAAAGAGACTGGAGAAAACGGCGAGGTATTTTAAGCGCTTAGGTAGCTTAGGGTTTTGGGGTCAGCTAGTGTGCACCATTGTATCAGCTGTCATACTGTCGTTTTCAGTTATCGTTACTGGAAAAGTCACTTCACCGGCAACATTTTATGCGACAGCCGGTGGAATAGCAGCTGCATTCATTTCAGTGTTTTGGTCCTTTGGCTATATTCGGCTCTCCGAGAGGCTTCGCAGGACTGCAAATGATCCTACCAAGGTTTTTTTCTAATTTAGAGATGTTTAGATGTATTTGAGCTTATCTGATGGTATAATAAGCAATTGTGAGACTGTTTGAGGTAACTTATGGAAATAAGTTATTGCATGCCCTTAAGCTTTTGTCATCTTATTTGCATAAAATCTCTAAGATAATTTAACAAAGTAACTTATAGCTTATATTAAGTGTGTGTTTGGTTGTGCAGTGACAAGAATTGATTATGAGTGAATTGATTTTGGTTAAAAGTGAGTTGATGTAAAGTGATTTATGTTTGAATAAACTTATGTAAATGTGAGTTGAACAACAAAATTCTGTGTAAAATTCATGTTTAAACTCAAAAGTTACAAATTCTAGCTTCAAGTTGAATTAATTTTGGAGGCAGAATCAATTATACTTTATAAGAACCAAGCACCTCAAAATCATTCCAAAATCAATTCTACACTTCTAAAATTGTTTTTGGCTCTTCAAAAAGCTAATCCAAACATACACTAAAGCAATTTGAGTTTGTTTTATCTTTTGTTATAGAAATAACTTATTTGTAAACACTTGTATGATTAGAAGTGTTGAATTATGTTGTTTATCTAAATAGGACCTTAGTGATTATTAATGTTGTTTCAGGCACCCCCTCGGTCTGATGTAGTGAAAAGCTTACAAAATGGTATAGTATTGAACCTTTTGGGGATGGGTGCTGCTATTCTCGGTATGCAAGCCACAGTTGGATTCTTGGTAGCAAAGGCTCTAACTACCTCTGCCAACCCATATTATCAGGGGGTCGCTCCTGGTTCAAGCCCTGTTCTCGCGTTGGATGTCTTTTTGGTGCAGGTAACACTTATTGGTTGTTCAATATAAAGTAAAGTTGCCTTGTAATTCCTAAATAGGAAATTTAAGTTATTTATCAGCATTGCTCTCAACTGTTGTCTTTCCTGTGTTTTGCAAGCTTTGGCCCACAATTAAAATTGTTTTCATTCTCCGGTAGAAAAACTTTGTATAAGGTCATCATTTTGCCATTATGGATAACAACTCTATCTATATGATTTTCTGGCATTAGCCATTGTGGATGCTCTTCATTTAAAGTTATAAAATAATAAATTAGGGGAATGATTAGACTATTGTTATTTGGGGGGTGAAGTTTGGATTGATAAAGCCGAACTTGACAATTGCAATGAGAGCACAAATAACTGAATTCCCTTGATGCAAATAACTTCTCACTTAGTTATGTAGTATTAGATACATATTACTCTATTTTAAGGTATGAATGAAATGCAAATGATTTCCATCTTTTAAGGTATGAATGAAATGCAAATGATTTTCATCAATAGAAAAAAACTGGTGTTTGGTTTATTTAAAGTTTTTAGTTGATGATTAGTTTTCACATAATAAGAAAAATGCTATCTACTTTTATTTTTACTACTGTGTTCAAGATTTTCTAATGGTGAGAATGACAGAATCTTGTTTCCAATGCTTTTCTCAAATCACAAAACAAGAAAATAGAATACAAACAAAGTGATATTTTTGTAGTTATTAGTGACAACATATTAAGTTGAAAGTGAAAACTTCATCAACAACAAACTAATGTGAGTAACACTAACTGTGTTGGATACAATATCTATGGTGCCAGGGTTCAAGTATTAACTTTAGTATAATTCTTTGTTTTACAGGCTTCGGCAAACACAATTCTCTCTCATTTCCTTGGACTTCTTTTCTCACTGGAATTATTGAGATCGGTCACATTACCGCCTTCAGAAGCTCTTCCATTTCTCAAGTTTGCATAAGGTGTGCCTCAAGTCCGATAGAATGATTTCACGCACATAAAAATCTGTTTCTAGTGGTTGTTTTAAGGCCCTCTTTGTTGGTGGTTGACATCTTATATTTCCAAATTGAAAAGAACCTGTTCAATGTTGTTAATAAGCGTCAATCATGATAGCTCTTCAACAATTCAAGATCCATGAGCAGATTATCACAGTAGCGGGGTTTCACCGCACTGTCGACAGTTTGGGAGTGTTTGAGTTTTCAAATTGTTAAGTGTAAGAATGGAGATATTTAATCAATGTAAGAATGGAGAACTTTCAAATTGCAACTTTGAAACTGTTGTATATTAGACCTGTCATGCAATATCATAGTTTTTTTAAACTGGATATTACATGTCAATCAGTTTAATAAGAGATTGTGCAGGATTGGTTTTGGTTCTCTTGCAGGATTCATAGGCTAGTGGGTTTATAAGCCGATATTTAATCAATGTTTGCAAAACTCAGGATTAGAAGCTATTTTTAATAATGTATTTAAAAGTTGCACAACTGCAATAAGTAGAAAGTATGGATTTAACACGATTATTTCTTTAAAAATTGTTGGAAATTTAGGTGTAAAAAGAGTGTACATGTTTCTAATTTAACTTAAAGCATGTCCTGATTGTGAAGCAATAAGCTAATTCAATGGAAATTTGTACTTTTTAAGTAATCAAAAGTATTTTGGAGGGACTACCAGTGCTTGACATTATCAAACAGAGGAGTTAGGTGGAGAAATGAAATTAAGTAAAAAAAACTTGTAAGTTGTAGCCATAAGTGCAAATCACAAATTTGTATGTCTGATTTGTGTGACAAACGGATATTCAACAGATTTACTCATATTTCTAGTTTAACAAACATTAACCTTGTTTGATTTATTACTAAATCAATTCTGACTTCAAATTTCAATTGATATGAAAGTAAAATATTTAATCTGATAAAAACAGGAAAATATTTATATAAAAGAAAATGATAAACAAGCCATTGTAGTAGTTGAGAGAAGTATGTAGAGCCAAACAAATGAAAAATAGATCAAAAGAGAAATTAATTATTTGAAATTCATGGAATAAGAAAAAGTCGGTTACAATAATAGGATAAAATAACTTAAGCACCCATTTTTTCAAATTAATACCAAACTAACTCACATTTCCACTATTTCTCAAACAAATCCACTTTTTTTATTTTTTATTTTATTTTATTTTTTTTATTTTTATAAAAAAATTCAAACATTATGAAGGCACCAATCCAATTATACAACATATAAGAGAAGGAGAATTCAATCTAATTGTGTTGGTACACTATCATCAATTGAATTAGTGTCTCCTCTTATGTTAATTGAATTGATATTTCCTCTTATGTGTTTTACATTGTTGTTAATTAGATTAATTTGAAAGTAGATTAATTTGGGAAACACGTGGGCACGTAGGTTAGTTTATGTATTTATTTGAAATAGTTATTTGGGTAAAAAATTCCAATAATAGTATGGTGGTGATTTTTAAGTACATTTTTCTTCTCATATCTTCCTTCAAACTCACGTGACATTAATAAGAAGTAATGGGTGTTTGTCAATGAAAAAGCAAATAAATGTTTAGTGAAACGTGTTTTTGTAAACAAATCAACTACTTTCAAGGAGGGGAATCTAGACAATAGAGTAATTGTTCTATGCAAGATGGTGACGAGTGAATTGACAATCAATTTCAATTTGCTTGGCATGTTCATGAAATACTAAATTGTGATAAATTTGAATGATACTCTTGTTATCACAATATAATACAAGGGAGAGGATTAAAAAAAAGACATTCATATATAAAAAAGTAACTAACAAATTCAAACTATTTTAATAGGGGTGAATACCATAGCATGATATTTGGTTTCTGTATACAATATCTTGTTTCTTACTTTTCCAAAAAAAAAAGTGGTAGTCTTATATCTTATAATTTGTGGAGTTATGGTTCAATTAGCATCAGAATAACCATGTAGTAACTGTCAATCTAATTGTGTTTGTACACTGTCATCGATTGAATTAGTACCTCCTCTTATGTGTTGTACACTTTCGTCAATTGAATTGATGTCTCCTTTTATGTGTTCTACATTATTGCCAATTGGATTGACGCTTCCTCTCTGTTGGAATTTTTTATTATTTGAAAGTAGATTAATTTGGGAAATACGTGGGCACATAGGTTAGTTTATGTATTTATTTGAAATAGTTATTTGGGTAAAAAAAATTCAATAATAGTATGGTGGTGATTTATAAGTACATTTTTCTTCTCATATCTTCCTTCAAACTCACAAACTCACGACACATTAACAAGAAGTAATGAGTGTTTGTCAATGAAGAAGCAAATAAATGTTTAGTGGAAGGTGTCTTCATAAACAAATCAACTATTTTCAAGGAGGGGGGTTTAGACAATAGAGTAATTATTCTATGCTGATGATGGTGACGAGTGAATTGACAATCAATTTCAATTTGCTTAGCATGTTCATGAAATACTAAATTATGATAAATTTGAATGATACTCTTGTTATCACAATATAATACATGGGAGTTGATTAAAAACAGACATTCATATAAAAAAGAAACTAACAAATTCAAACTATTTTAGTAGGGGTGGATACCATAACATGATACTTGGTTTCTGTAGAAGATCGTGATACAATATCTTGTTTCTTACTTTTCCAAAAAAAAAAAAAAAGCAAAAACATGTGGTAGTCTTATAATTTATGGAGTTATCGGTCCAATTAGTATGAGAATAACCATGTAACTCAACGAGGACGATGAGAGAAACAAAAAGCTCTAAAATTAGATTCCCCGAAGATGATAAAAAATGCGAAAAACAAATGTTAAATCTATTATAGTGGAAGAGATAATAATATGAGTGATACCATGAACAATGTATGTAATATCACGATAATCATAAGATACATTAAACTGTCAACTAAAGCACAATACAAATTGGGATCTGATAGAGAAAATTCATTAGAAGAAGCATACTCGCTTGTCTTCAAATACTAACAGAAGAAAATAATCTTCTTGGATTGAGATAAAAGATAACCTCTGAGAGTAGGTAATTTAATCCCCAATTAATAATGAAGTGTATCTGAATTATCTCAAAGTTGTTGAATAATTGTAATTTCAAATCATCAATTCCATAAATATTATCACCTATAATAATCAATCATCAAAATATAATGAGATTAAAATACGACAAGAGGTGGTCCTGAAAAACAAAGTTGATTTAAGATCACTAGAGAGGAAACCAAAAGACGTGATAATAATGGTAAACTTAAACAACTTCTTTGCAGCTTATAACATAAGTGCTTATTAAAATAAGCGCTTATTACATAAGCTCACATAAGTCATTTTTATAACATATAATAAAATAAATTAAATTGATTTAATATATGTTATAAGTTGTTTTCATTAGATATATTGAAAAATTTATAAAAATATTCAAATATATTTATGAAAAATATCATAAACTATTTTGATTAAGTCTTTTAAAAAGTGTCACAAACTTATGACATTAAATAAGTTCAAATACTCATCCAATGATGCCTCAATTCTGCAAAGTTTGTTTCAAACCATATAAAGTCTTCTTCAACTTACATATTTTTCCTTGATCATGAGAAATACCCGATGGAGGTACCATATAAGCTTTCTTGTGAAGATCGACATTTTAAAATAAATTTTAGTATCCATTTGAGAAATTTGAGAAATATACCACTATTGAATTTATGAAACTATAATAAGAATGTGAATAGTAGTCATATTTGCCACTAGAGCAAAAGTTTATTCATAATCCATTCCATATTGTAAGGATTGAATAGAATTTGGTGACTCCTTATGTTGTAAGGATTGAATAGCATTAAAATATCCAAGATCTAAAACATTTAAATCAGGTGAATTTGTCGGTTGATACACTTTTCGAATGTCAAATCCATCTTGTGAAGCTACTCGACAAAATTCTTCATCGTGAGAATCAATGTGTGTTCTAGAATTGTCTTGCTGGATAAATATCGGTGATCCCTTTACGTCTCTAGGCCATTTTTCCTTGATGGCAAGTAAAATTTTATCGATCAAGTACGTCCTTATCACATATTTGTTAACTAAAGTGATTGGTTTGGTTACTAGTGTTCCCGCAACTCTATTAATACTATTCCTTTTAGCTGACTCTTGTGTGACGAAGGGAAATATTCCAATTTTTCCAGAAAAAGTTTCATTTCCTTGTGCATCAAACCTTGGAAGAGCTATAGCAGCTAAAAACATTACTTTTTCGATGAAGTTCTTGCTTTTACATGTGCGCAACGAAACTTCTTCATCTTGAAGTAAGTAATAGTTCTCACATTTTTTGTCATATATAACCACTTTTCATCGATATGAATAGTATTATACATACCTGAAAACATGGGATCATATGGCAAGCTTGAACTATCTAGAATTGATAAACAAAAACACAATCTCTTTTTTTTTCTTCCTTTAAAAAAGGCTTAATAGCATTTGAATGTCTCTGTAAAATTCCAGATTTTAAAGATCTATGCAATGTGCTCTTACTAACTTTAGCTGCATACGAAAGAGATCTAACTGTCGTTCTTTGACGCAAAGGAATCTCACAAATTTGATCATATTCAGATTGAATTCTTTTACGACCAGAATTATTTGTTCTTTTATGAGATACGTCAGCATGCACACCGTTATTTCTTCTTTGTTTCCAAATACTTGAATAATACGTGTTGAAACTGAAAATTGTGATGCCACCATTTTAAGAACCCTTGGTATCAATCTTCCTTTAACACTCTTACTATCTAAAAGAACATTATCTATCTATCTATCTATCTATATATATATATATATATATATATATATATATATATATATATATATCCCTTCTATCTTCATTACTCAAATTATTTCTTTTAATCTGTGATATCGAAATATCCAAATTTTATGCATCATCGACAATATCTTCTTTTGCATACAGTCAAATATTTAATGACAAAATAATTAATGTGTGAAAAAGTACATTATTAGAATGTTTAAATTTTATTACCTGTGTCAATTATGAAGATTGAAATAAAAAATTATTCTGCCATAATTAATTAATGGAATATACGGTAACAAAATTAACTTGCATAATTATTTTTTCATTTAATTGAATAAGTAGCAATGAATAGAGGACAAAAACATAACATACCAAATTGAAAATATGACAACAAATTCTTCTATTTATAAATTGTACTAAAATAAATGATTGATGTAAATAGAGAACAAATTGTATGAGAAAACATAACGTATCAAAAAAGTGAATACATTAGGAATAATAAAATGTCATGCTTACCAAGGTTTTCGTCCAGTATAATATTTTCATCCATAGCTATCAATAAAAGGAATGTCTATTAGCAACATCAAACTGTAATTTTGTAGAACAAAATTTGGTGGAAAATTTTAATTATTTGGAGGGAGAATATTATTAATGATTTCCCTCTACTTTATTTTTTTCACGTGAAGCATACAAATTGCAATGTGTCTTTTGGCCTACAAGGAATTATGACAATATTTAATGATATGTAATTGAGAAGTTAGTATTAATGAGTGGTTATTTAAAATGAATAATAAAAATTAAAAGAAAAATAAGTAGAATATGGGTAATATAGTAAAAACAATACTCTATTTCTTCTCTTTATCATTTTTCTTAATCTGTGTGAAAAGCTCAATTGTGACAAATAATATGTGACAGAGGGAGTAGTTTATTAATCTAGGGTGTGAGATATGTGTAAGGAGGTTCATTTTGTGATTAATGTTTTGTAAAGATTTGAAAACATTCCAGGTTGGCATCCTTGTGTGGTTCTGGTTGGGATTGACAATCTAATTATGAAAGAAAAATGTATATTTTCTCCAATATTGCTCAGCTGTGTGGAAGCTACTAGAGACTGAGTTGGAGTTTATATTATCTTTAGACAAATCAATTCTCATACAAGAAATTGGTAAGACTTAGAAGAAGTGGATGTATAATAGATGCTTAAAGAAGAGATCTTGTATTTGGAAGGTGGAAGTCGAGATCGAGTAAAGATCACATAGTGATCAATTTCAGACGTCATATACATTCAAAGAGAAGATTCATATTAGAGATCATTTATTTTCAACATTATCTTTAATCTTGTGATTGTATTAAAAGACTTTGTGTAAAAATGGTCAAAATCATATTGGAAGACAAAAAATATTCAATGGAATACTATTGGAGAGTGGAGTAGGCACAAATAGAGGATGAATGTATTGAACACTTTAAAACAAACATATTATCTCTCATTTTCTCTCTCCTTTATGTCGCTCCCGGGATTTTCATCCTAGTACAAACGCGAAAGTGGCGCGGAAAGGTTAGAGTCGCCAGCCAGACATTTTTATCCCGAAAGAATGGGAAAGGTAATGTTGCACAAACCTGAGGAAGAAGGAAAGGACAAGGTCCTGCGAACCAAAGATCTGAGTTCGGGAGTCGGTTACGACCTGGGAAGGTATTAGCACCCCAGATCGTCCGCCGTACCCGACGGGATCCACGCTTGCTTGTTTGTTTCAAAGGGTGAGAAATAAGAATGCTGCTGAATAAAACCGCTAACTGGAACTGGAATTGAAATGAGAAAAGAAACTGGAATAAGAAAATGGAAGGAAAAGGGGAAATGTAGGGAAAATAAAGAATGTGCTCGAACGGGCCCTACCCCGCTGCCTACGTACCTCATCGGGATAATGAGGATCAGAGTCGACGTAGTTCGCCTAACTAAGGCGGGAACTATTTGTTTGTGTTTTTTACAGCTGGAACTGCGTATGTCTATGCTCAGGTGTTGCAGGCTCGTCTGGTACGAGTGCGTTTACCGTCTTGCAAATGAGACAAGTCGTCGCGAGTTCGCGTTGTGAGTGAATGATATGAGAAAGAGAAGTTCCCGCAGGATAGTCGCTTGTTATTTGTTTTTGTCTTTTAAAAAGAAGTGTTTTGAATTTGTTTGTGAACGGTCTTGTACTAAGACCTATCCATCGCGGGAAGTATTTACACCTCGCCCTGAAACAGGACGCGTATAAACACTCCGCAACAAAGTCTCGTGTCGTACAAGATTGTTCGGATTTTATTAAGTGTTTTATTGCTTTTCTTTTTGAGATGAAGAGAGAATGACTCAAGTTGATAAAGGACAAAATCTAAGGGACTAAGACTCAATCCTAATTTTGTTGTTTATTTACAAGTGATCCTATGGTTCGTGAAGTTTTCTATTCCTAATGAGAAACTAGAAACTACTAGAATTCAACTTACTTCTTAATGAAGTTAAGTTGATTCTAAGAACAATGGGGAAACCTATACAAGTTGTAAAATCAAATGATAAGGCAAAAACAATAAAATTGAATTAAGAAATAAACTTCTAAACAAAACCATTAAAGGCATGAATTAAAAAATAGTCTATTTTATTTATTCTAGTTCTAATGGCAATGAAACTTTAAGCCTAAGTACTAAATTAAGTTAAGCCTAATATTCATTCTACAAATTCAATTTAAACTAACCTAAGTCTATATTAGATTCTAGGATTAAATCTAACCTAAACTATATTTTTTTTTACTTTATTTTTAATGGCCTAAACTAGTGGAAATTATATATAACTAAGCCTAAGAACTAATATTCTAAAAAAATATCAAAACTTCTGGAAAAATTATGAAAATTAAACTATAGGTACCTAATACTATCTATAATATTGTATTAAAAGGGATTCTAAAAAATCATATTTTTTCTATGCCTAAAAATTATTTGTTTTCAGCTAAGAATTAACCACTAATTTCTAAGGATTACACCACTAAAACCTAAGATAAAAGGTCCTAAAAAATCCACTAAAAATATCCTAAGCACTATTATGAGTCCTCTAATTACAGTAAAAAGAATGGCTCAAAAATCCTACTGGAAGTCACCTAAATAAAATCAACAAAATCCAGAACTATTAAAGGAAATCCAAATAAAGCTAATTAAAAGGAAAATCAGAATTAAATCAAAAATAGCTAAAATTCAGAAAATAAAAATAGCTAAAATTTCTAATTGGAATTAAAAAGCTAATTAATTTTTTATGGAATTTTTCTAATCTTTTTACTATTTTTCAAGATTTATTTTGAAACTATATTAACTAAAAATTAAATCTAAAAGAAATAAAGGAGGGGGTTCATTTAGTGGTTTCTTTAGTTGTTTTTGTTATTGGGCTCAGCATAGGGGGTTTGAATAGCAGGGGAGAAAGGCCCATGCGCAGGATCTAAGGAGGGGGTGCAGGCAGCATTATTTTTAGTTTATTTTTTCACATGGGCCTAAAAGGAGGGTGCACATAGCAATGGGGCTAAGCCCAAAACGCAAGAGTGAAGGGAGGTGCGGAAAGCTTTTTTTTATGTTGTTTTTTATGATGGGCTCAGCAGGGGGGGGGTGAGTAGCAAAACTATTTAAGCCCAACTACAAAATAGGAGATGATTAATGATACTTAATGTGAATTAATAGATTTCTTTTATGAAGTTTCAACATAAAATTACAGGTTAATTATTCGGATTTATTATTCTTTAACACCATATTAATCTCATAATAATCTTGGTTATGCTTAATATTTTATTAATAACTAAATAAACCATATGTTATTTTAATAATTAGAACACATTAATTAAAATGAAAATTATATTAATGTTAAAAGACCAAAAACACAGCTGAAGAACAAACAAATCTCCAAACCCTAATTTCCTCTTCCATGGCCGCAAACCCTTTTCCCCCTTCATCTCTTTCCTCTCCTCTTCGCCCTCATCACCATTGAATCCTCTCCTAAGCATCTTCAAATCAGACCAAAACCTAACCTAATCCCTCTTTTGATCAAGCCAAAACCTACGAAAATCCCAACATTCCCCCATTCCGCGGCGACTTCCATTGAAGAAGAACAAGCTTCTTCATCCGTCAGCCGTCACCTATCAGCCAACCTCCACGCAAACCCTAACCTAACACAAGCTAAAACGAAACAAAAGCTTGTTCGGACCTCTTACCATCAAGCCTACTCTCTTCGCTTCCAACCAACGAAATCCTGACTAAGAACTATACGAGCACGCATAATGCTAAGGCAAGAGCAGAGAGAACAAAGAACTCGTACCTTGTCGACGGCGAGTACAGGACTTTCGGTGACAACACAGAACAATGCTGCGTCAGGTATGAGCTTCGGCTACTCTTTTCGTCCCTATCCCTCTTACGGCTTGCAATTGCTAGTCGTCGCGGGTCTTGAATTTTCACTGAGGAATTTGCAATTTGCAGGTTCAATTCCGTGACGCTTGAAGACTACCGATCAGGATTCACTCTTCTTCTTTGATGCTTGTTAATAGTGGAAATTATCTCACAATAATCCCCGGATCGAAAAATGAAGGTGATGAAGATGAGATGGTCTCTGCGATGGCTATGAGTGCCCGTTGTTGCTGAGGTAAAACAGTATTGAAAGCCACAGATTGATCGCTTCTCTTCACAGCTTCAATGCCTTGCTGTTATTCTTCTGCGCGTAATCGTTGTTTTGGTTCTTGACCTTTTTGCAGGTATTTGATGAATCATTCATAACAAAAACAGGGACGTGATTCAGGTAGATGGAAGAGCAATACAGGATACTGAAAGGAGGTTGTAAGGTATGAGGGTGAAGAGAGATTGTAGATGAGGAGGGATTGATGATCTTGGTGTGGTATAGGAGTTGAAGAAGAAGAAACAAAAACAGAATGGTGAAGGAGAATGGTGGAGAGGTGTTGATTGAATCAGAAGGGTTGGAGAATTGGAAATGATGAAGAGTATGATGAATGGTTGAGAGATTGAAAAAAATGGTGGAAGAAAATGGAATGGTGAGGGAGAGAAAATAGTTGCTGGTTTGGGAAAAATGGTGAAAGAAGAAGATTGAAGGAGAAGGATTGAAGAAAGGGTGAAGAATGGGTGAAAAATGGTGAAGACCCTGAAGATGCAATGGAGCTTATGATTTATAGATGGGAAAAGCTCAGGTGAACATTCCAGAAGAAAAATCAGTTAGGCAAGTTGTTAGTTTCAGTTAAGAATTTTCAATTCCCTGCTTCCAATTCTGTTATGAAGTTAGTTTTCCATTTGGAATTCTGTTATCAGTTTTGATTTCGGTTAGCCATTGTAACTGACTTTTTCTTATTGAATCTTGTAGGATTTTTTTGTTATATGCAGGTGAGTTTCGTTTCTCAAAGGGGTCTAAAAAAAATTGATGAGGAGTATTTTTTGGGTGAAAAGATCTGGTTGCTAATTTTTCGTCCTGCCTTTCTTTTCCCTTTTCTGTTTGTCATGGTATCAGTCTCCTATCAATCAGAATTTCTAACTGTTTTATTCTCATTTTTTACAGTGAAATTTGGTTGATCAAGGAGTTTGATGAGGATTACTCTTGTTTGTTGATCAAGATGCAGGAAGGTTTATTGATGAAGGTGATGACTGAGTTCGTCACTGCAGTTTATTAATGATCGAAGAAGTCTTTCTGGGAAGAAACTTTGAATTCTCTCTTGATGATTGATAAAGCTGTGAGGGTGAAGAAGAGATTAAATATGAGGAGAGTTGAAAGCTGAAGAAGGCATGGTACCGAGTTCTGTTATTATAACAGGCTTTTTTCTTTGTAACTTATCCTTCACTTTCTGTATTTGGATTTTAGCGTTTCAAGCTGATTTTCGTTGTAACTGATACCGTTATTCTTTGTAACTGAATTCTTCTATAGTTATGTTATAATTCCTTTTTGTATTGATTTTTCTGAATTTCCCTGGTGTAAAGTTGTAACAGAACTTTTGTTAGTCTTCTTTTTGGAACTGCATCACCACAATTTTGCCTTACTTGCTATGTTTTTGGGATTGAACTGTTTGAAAAGTTAATAGGTCATGTTAACCCTACTGCCAATGGGTAGTTGCCTATACACATGAGCTCAAAACGTGACAATGTGTGATTGTGGTATAAGATGATGAAACATTGGGCCAAATAGAGTTTCTTTGTAATGAAGATTAATAGGTAAACAAATACTTAGTGGATTAACGAAAATGGTGAGAATGAGCCTGGTTTATGGATTGAGTTTTGACTTTGACATTTGAAGTAACTTGGATAACACAATGGAATAAAAGGCTGACATTTTAATTAGAATCCCTTGGGAAATGGAATGGATCAAAGCTAGATATAGAATGCCAATTGGAAAGAGTTTGCGAATAATAAATAAAAAAACTGAAGTGTGAATTAGCAAATGGTTTTAAAATGAACTAGATAGTTTATTGGTGTCAAATAAAAAAAATGAAAATGGAATTGAGCCCAAAAGTGGAATAGTGATTTATAAACATGAATTGGATGTTACACTTAAATTGTTTAGTGAGCATCAAAGTGAACATAATGAAAATGGTACGGGTACGTACTGATGTTTGTATGATGGCTTCCAAATAAACCAATAGTCGTGCATTCTCCTTTAATTTGAATCAAATCCTTCAACACAATCCATCTTTAGGAACTTCGATGCCATACTAAAATCCACACCAGCTCGAATTATCATTCCATAAACAAAAGGATCCAAACCAATCTCTGATACAATGGGCCTCCATTGGTGAAGTTCCCTTCAAATCAAAATCATGACCAAGAACTCCAAATTCTCCTTGAGATATTCAATGATGAGGAATAGAACTTGAGACGTTACATAGAGCCAACACTCTTATTTCAAGAAAATCTGATTGAACACCTCAGTACTGGATTAGATGCACCAATGAATATTCTCCACAAGTTCAATCCTCAAAGGCCATTTAATCAAGGAAATAAACCCTAGTTTCATATGGAATTGATCACATGCCTTATGAGCCAATGCAATGCATGATTGAATGCCCTAACCTAATGAGAAATGCAGATGAATGCTAAGCATAAGCCAGTTAGGGTAAAAAGGAATGAGGGCAAATTTTGAGGTATTACAGCTGCCCCTATTCAATCATCTGCAAGCCTGAACGAATAAATGCAACGGCTTTTATACGTTCAAGGCAGGGAGTGATTGAATACTCGAATAAACCTGGAAATTTGCACATTGAGGGTAACAGAAATGCCATCTGCCCATTTATTCATTTATGTATTTTTTGTTTTTGACCTCTGAATAGGTAGCGAAAATAGAACCAGGTGGGAATGTGCTGGGAAAAATGCCATCCTCGAATGACAACTCAAAAGATCCTCGAATATAGCACGAAACCATCCTCGAATGGAGACGCAAAGGTATACCAGCCTCGACTGATAACCAAACACAAAAAGAAAATAGGACAAGATGGAACGGGATCATTGTACTTAAATGATAACCCGAAACGCGGCCGCTGTACTGAAACGGAGACGCGAAAAATGAGACTGTTGTACTTAAACGAGACTAAAAAACGAGGCCATTGTACTTAAATGGAAACTCGAAAGAAATGGGATCGTTGTATTTAAACGAGAGCCCAAGACGCGACCGTTGTACCGAAACGGAGACACGAGAAAATGAGATTGTTGTACTGAAACAATACTCAAAGACGAGACCATTGTACTTAAATGGAGACTCGCAAGGAACGGGATCATTATACTTAAATGATAGCCCAAAACGTGACCGTTGTACTGAAATGGAGACGTGAAAAGATGAGACTGTTGTACTGAAATAAGACTCAAAGACGAGACCATTGTACTCAAATGGATACTCGAAAGGAACGGGATCGTTGTACTTAAACGAGAGCCCAAGACGTGACCGTTGTACTGAAACGGAGACACGAGAAAATGAGATTGTTGTACTGAAACAATACTCAAAGACGAGACCATTGTACTTAAATGGAGACTCGCAAGGAACGGGATCATTGTACTTAAATGATAGCCCAAAACGCGACCGTTGTACTGAAACGGAGACACGAGAAAATGAGATTGTTGTACTGAAACAATACTCACAGACGAGGCCATTGTACTCAAATGGATACTCGAAAGGAATGGGATCATTGTACTTAAATGATAGCTCAAAACGTGACCGTTGTACTGAAACGGAGACGTGAAAAGATGAGACTGTTGTACTGAAACAAGACTCAACTGGGGATAACAACAAGACTTGGTAGAAGCAACCACCCTGGGAAACGGAATTGCATTTTGTGGGGAATACTTCAATCTGATTGGAGGTGTAACAGGTCTTATGTAATACCTCAAAACTGGCCCATGTTGGCATGCATGTGTTTGGATTTATGGCGTAATGCTCCATGACGATGGAAATGCTACGCTTTGGAGGATGCAAATGTAATGATGATTACTAAATGCAAATGCAAATGAGATCTCCTGAAAAGGAGACTGCAAGTATCCCAAATGGCTTGAATGGGGAGGAATAGTGATCACTGCATTGATCTGGTTTGTCCTGATGAGGAGGAAACAACTCTGCGGGGAAGGTTGTTAATAATTCACTGGCTCCGAACAGCCGCCACTGCCAAAAATAAATTGGACTTTGAGATTGGAGCGCCAAGACCCTGCTGGAGGTGGACCCTTCTTGAACTCTGGTGGGGAAGTGAGAACTTCCTGGCTTGGCTGGGAACCAAAGGCATGACACTGCTGAGGAAACCTCTTGCTGGGGAGGAAAGAACTCCTTATACTGCTGAGAATTGCCCCTGTCTGAAGGGAGACTTCTGCTTGGGGACGACACCCACTCTCTGCTACCTTATTGAGAGATTTCAACTTCCACCTCTACTGGGGATGATGGAGGATGTCAATGATAAAGCTTCCCGCTGAAGATAAGAGCTCAAGTAGCCACTTGATGGGGATAAGAGATAAATCCTCTCATGTTGGGAATGAGAGATGTAAGGTGTCTCATGCTGGTGATGAGAGTCGATGATATCCTTCTGCTCAAGAAGTAATCTTCCATTTGCCGCACTACTGGAGAAGGGATTGTCTAATGAGACTTGCTAAGGAATTTTGATCAATGAAGCTTGCTAATGAAATAACTCTTGAAGTACTGCACTGACAATGGCTTTGCCCCTAGCCCCGGGTTGATAGGTTGTCAACTAATCATGAGTGAACAATGGTTCTTTGCAATTTTCAACTCGCCTCAGATTAAGGTCCGTCAGAAGTAAATGTCTCAAGAGGATTTTACAGAAAACATGGCATATGAAATGCCTCAGTGTCTTCAAACTCTTGGAGAGATTCGTTGGATCTCGAAATAACTGCCCCAGACTGCATGGTCTGTGCAAGAAATTGTCTCGCAAGGATTCATGAAGAACTTCATATCACTGTGAGATATTCTTCCCCCGTATTTTGAACCTTGGATAGGTGCTTTTGACATACCGTCTTCAGGAGAGAGTACTTCTCATGTTCTTGGGGTGGCCTGCCCCAGGACGAGCCTTGAAGTGATCACCTCTGACTGACCGTGCTTTGAAGAAAACACCCAGACCGACTGTTCTTTGAGAGATTGGATCTCGAACTAATTGCCCCAGTTTGGCTAAAATTTGAATGAATGCATCAGACTAACGGCTTTTTGAGAAATTTGAATCTCGAAGTGATTGCCCCAGATTAGTTGGCTCTTACCACTACTGTTGGGAAAGTCCCTACTCAATGGAGTTTTCTTGAAAAGTGCACCTCGATAGATTGTCCTTTGGAAGTTTCAGACTTCTCAACTTGGCAAGATTAAGCTTCTGGACTGAGATTCCATATGTAAACTTTTATGATGCCAAACAAATGTATGTAAGCAGAAAATGTTTATTTTAAGAATGAAAATTCTAATGCAACACACATGTTAATCTCGAAGTTTTACTGAAAAAAGATGTCGCAAACCTTTGTGAGTGAATCACTGGTTAAGATACGACATTGATTTTTGATGAATGAAAGCATGCACATGCAACACCAACAAAGAACTTTTAGCACAACTCATAGGAGTCAGGAACGCGATCTTGTGGTAGTACGCTCTCAAAAATAACCCTGTTTCAGTTAGGACTTTTGAGGGTGGTATCGTGGCCTGGTTCACGGTTATAGAACACAAAAGATATAGGCTCGAAGTTTATTTGTGCCCACCCATCCTCGTGATGTTCTTCATTCCTATGTTCAGCTAGCTTTCGCAAGCGCTCACCTCTCAAAAAGGGTCTTTTGTGATGGTTGAGGAACCAATTACACTAACGGTTTAAGCACCAATCAGGTTGTTGTTTGGAGTCAGTCACCCCTTCGTCTTCCGTGTCTGTATCACACAACTTTGTTCTTGTTCAGGGATCTTTCTTGTGTAATCCTTTTTGTCTTTCGCTTTTGCATTATTTTCCTATCCCTAACTTTTGCCTGGACCGATTCTTGTGAATCTTTGATTGTGAAGTCCAGCGGGATGCCCTAATTTTTGCCTAAGTCGCTTGTTTTCAAGTTTCGACTTAGCAGGCTTTCTCATTCGTTTTTTTTTTCAATTCTTCTGTTTTTTTTGAACAAATCGTGTGACACTGTTTGTCTTGAATGCTTTGCGAGGGTCGTGACTGTCTCACTCCTTTGTTGTTGAGGAATAACCATTGTGGTCTCCGGTCTTTGGACCTCTTGATTGGGATAATCATTGTGGTTTTTGGTCATTGGACCTCTTGATTTGGTACAACGAAAGGAAATGAATCCTCAGATGTGCACTCCTTTTTGAAATTTGAACGATCGGTCCAACTAGCTGACACCTACCCTGCCCCTGGGTTAATTGCGAGGGTTTTTTCATGCAAAAAGAAACTCCTACTTCAAGGCTCAAATGGGTTGGCGAGGGTCTATCTCCCTTATATCTCCGGTGTTTAGGATTTGAAACAATGCATGTACATCGTCAACAGGGTCTTTCTCAAAAGCATACAATTAAAGTTTTTGTGTTTTTATTCCGTCATCCTCCCTGATAGAGTTTAAGCTTAACAGTTGGTATTGCAATGCACATACACAAAATCATGAGTGAATACGAATGGATTGCTTAAAGAAAAACATGTGCATTTTATTATGGTTAACATTCAAAAACAAATAAGTTTCATGCATGCATACAAATGTTTAAACAAACAATATAAACTATAAATGGAAACGCAGTAAAGAAGCTGAACATTGCCGTCATTGAGGAGACTTGACTCCGTCTGGACTTATTGCTTTTGAAGATGCCCTTGCAAACTAGGATGCCAATTTGATGAGGAGACTTCAATATGATGACCTTTGAGTCGATCAAATTCGGGACCTTGTCTTCACCTTTGCCTCTGAAGGACTTGCACTCTTCAATTAAAAGGCCAGGTGCCCCAGAATGGTAATCATACTTGGCATTGAAACCCCAAAGAAAGCTTTGTCGGAGATGATCCTGATGCGGCTAGCTCAAACAATTTGAATCTGAGAAAATGAGGCGACTTGTTGCGTGTACGACTTCGGAATATGATCAAACTTCTTCTCAAGTGGTTTTGGCCTTTACCCGTATTCTCTGGTCCTAGGACTCTCTTGGGAAGCTGAGGTTGGATGCTGACAACGACATCTGGAGGGAAGAGGTTGATAAAGTTAATATATAAGGTTGCTCGGAAAGATCTTGTACGATCTCCTGCCTACGTATCTCCATTGACCAATGGAGAATCAGAGCAGCGTAGTTCCCCTCAATAGGGATGAAAATAGCTTCGTTTCCTTGACACTGCATTCAAGATTTCTATAACCGGCTCTTCTGAGTCTTCATCTAGTTGACTTCCTCTTTCCGCAGTTTCTGACTTTGAAATAAAGCTTGCACCTTTGCCTGAATTGCCCCAGCTGGGTCTTCATTTCGGTTACCTCCGCCCGGAGTTGCTTCAAATATATACCTTGATGAATGTGATTCAAGTTGTCCATTCTGATGAGAAATTAAGTCAGGAAAAGAATCTGTCTCTGAACACCTGTAAAAAATGCAAGGATGTATGCAAATGCCATGTTCAATTATTTCTGAGGAATCTATCTGCTTTGATTCAAGTTTTGATACAGAAAAATCCAACAACATGATTCAGATATGTGATCCACAGAAATAATTAAACATGTGTGCAAAAATGCTATGATGTCATGTATGCAACAGGTGTGTGATCAATGGTGTGATGTTGGTGTTGAGCAGTGAACCAACTGTCTGTATAGAATCACAATAGTGGCACCATCTATGTATAGAACCCCATAACTGAGAACCCAATAACAGTAGAACTGGATCACATAATTGAACAGTCACTGATGGTGTTGAAGCTGAACAACGAGCCAAGTGTTTGTGGAGAGTCATAATAACAGTCACAATATCAGGGTCACCATGGTAATCACAGTAACAATCTCTCTGAATAGAAATCCCGGATCTCAGAATCAAAGAACCATATAACACCAGATAATATCATAAAACAACACTGGCAAAGCGGGTATGTTGAAGTTTAGGGTTCCTGCAAACCTGTAAACCCTTCCCAATCTCACGGGTGTGCTACTCGGGTCAACATCACGGACTCTCAAAGCCGAATAGCAATAATACGTTCACCATTTCCGAGAAATGGCTCATGACCAAATCAGGGAATCGGTTTGGCATTATGTACTACTCAGGGAGGCCTCAGCTGAGTCCGGAAAAACAAGCATCCCTCACAAGTCTCCAGCTTCAAGCACTGAGTCGAGAAACAATAGTACATTCATCCCGAAGGGTACAATACTATCGTCATACGATCAATTTGCTTTAACTGAATTCCTATGAGAGAACCAGGCCATCCTATGCGAGTTCCCAGTGGGCCCTCGGATGCGAGTGGGTTTACCAACAAATGTGGTCTGCCACTGTCATCACTGGAGAGGGATGTTTCCACAAAGGTTCTCAATGATCGGTCCCCTGACTGCACATAACTATCAAGGTAGCGCATTAACCCAGAAAGATTTCGGTATCAATACATTCCCGAGAAGGTCGCAAGTCAAGGTGTGGAACTCACTACTACCAACATAGCAAGATGACATGAAGCCAAAGTGGAACCACTCTAAGTCCTAGGGTGCACTCGAGCCTCGGTTACGAGCTCATCTCACAGTAACCCCATCCCACAGAAAAAATGAAAACCAGCACAGCCAGACAGTCCAATATAATATGATGCATGGAAAATAAAATACTGAAAGCGGTAAATAAATGCGATAAAGTAAAGCTGTAAATAAAACAGTAAAGCTAAACTAAAGCACATAACAACAAACAGATAAACACCCAAAGAAACAAAACCAAACAGGCGCTAGGATTGACTCTACAAAGGAAACCGGAAGAATCAGGTTAGTCCCCAGCAGAGTCGCCAGCTGTCGCTCCCGGGATTTTCATCCTAGTACAAACGCGAAAGTGGCGCGGAAAGGTTAGAGTCGCCAGCCAGACATTTTTATCCCGAAAGAATGGGAAAGGTAATGTTGCACAAACCTGAGGAAGAAGGAAAGGACAAGGTCCTGCGAACCAAAGATCTGAGTTCGGGAGTCAGTTACGACCTGGGAAGGTATTAGCACCCCAGATCGTCCGCCGTACCCGACGGGATCCACGCTTGCTTGTTAGTTTCAAAGGGTGAGAAATAAGAATGTTGCTGAATAAAACCGCTAACTGGAACTGGAATTGAAATGAGAAAAGAAACTGGAATAAGAAAATGGAAGGAAAAGGGGAAATGTAGGGAAAATAAAGAATGTGCTCGAACGGGCCCTACCCCGCTGCCTACGTACCTCATCGGGATAATGAGGATCAGAGTCGACGTAGTTCGCCTAACTAAGGCGGGAACTATTTGTTTGTGTTTTTTACAGCTGGAACTGCGTATGTCTATGCTCAGGTGTTGCAGGCTCGTCTGGTACGAGTGCGTTTACCGTCTTGCAAATGAGACAAGTCGTCGCGAGTTCGCGTTGTGAGTGAATGATATGAGAAAGAGAAGTTCCCGCGGGATAGTCGCTTGTTATTTGTTTTTGTCTTTTAAAAAGAAGTGTTTTGAATTTGTTTGTGAACGGTCTTGTACTAAGACCTATCCATCGCGGGAAGTATTTACACCTCGCCCTGAAACAGGACGCGTATAAACACTCCGCAACAAAGTCTCGTGTCGTACAAGATTGTTCGGTTTTTATTAAGTGTTTTATTGCTTTTCTTTTTTAGATGAAGAGAGAATGACTCAAGTTGATAAAGGAAAAAATCTAAGGGACTAAGACTCAATCCTAATTTTGTTGTTTATTTACAAGTGATCCTATGGTTCGTGAAGTTTTCTATTCCTAATGAGAAACTAGAAACTACTAGAATTCAACTTACTTCTTAATGAAGTTAAGTTGATTCTAAGAACAATGGGGAAACCTATACAAGTTGTAAAATCAAATGATAAGGAAAAAACAATAAAATTGAATTAAGAAATAAACTTCTAAACAAAACCATTAAAGGCATGAATTAAAAAATAGTCTATTTTATTTATTCTAGTTCTAATGGCAATGAAACTTTAAGCCTAAGTACTAAATTAAGTTAAGCCTAATATTCATTCTACAAATTCAATTTAAACTAACCTAAGTCTATATTAGATTCTAGGATTAAATCTAACCTAAACTATATTTTTTTTTTACTTTATTTTTAATGGCCTAAACTAGTGGAAATTATATATAACTAAGCCTAAGAACTAATATTCTAAAAAAATATCAAAACTTCTGGAAAAATTATGAAAATTAAACTATAGGGACCTAATACTATCTATAATATTGTATTAAAAGGGATTCTAAAAAATCATATTTTTTCTATGCCTAAAAATTATTTGTTTTCAGCTAAGAATTAACCACTAATTTCTAAGGATTACACCACTAAAACCTAAGATAAAAGGTCCTAAAAAATCCACTAAAAATATCCTAAGCACTATTATGAGTCCTCTAATTACAGTAAAAAGAATGGCTCAAAAATCCTACTGGAAGTCACCTAAATAAAATCAACAAAATCCAGCACTATTAAAGGAAATCCAAATAAAGCTAATTAAAAGGAAAATCAGAATTAAATCAAAAATAGCTAAAATTCAGAAAATAAAAATGTCAAAAATTTCTAATTGGAATTAAAAAGCTAATTAATTTTTTATGGAATTTTTCTAATCTTTTTACTATTTTTCAAGATTTATTTTGAAACTATATTAACTAAAAATTAAATCTAAAAGAAATAAAGGAGGGGGTTCATTTAGTGGTTTCTTTAGTTGTTTTTGTTATTGGGCTCAGCATAGGGGGTTTGAATAGCAGGGGAGAAAGGCCCATGCGCAGGATCTAAGGAGGGGGTGCAGGCAGCATTATTTTTAGTTTATTTTTTCACATGGGCCTAAAAGGAGGGTGCACATAGCAATGGGGCTAAGCCCAAAACGCAAGAGTGAAGGGAGGTGCGGAAAGCTTTTTTTTTATGTTGTTTTTTATGATGGGCTCAGCAGGGGGGGTGAGTAGCAAAACTATTTAAGCCCAACTACAAAATAGGAGATGATTAATGATACTTAATGTGAATTAATAGATTTCTTTTATGAAGTTTCAACATAAAATTACAGGTTAATTATTCGGATTTATTATTCTTTAACACCATATTAATGTCATAATAATCTTGGTTATGCTTAATATTTTATTAATAACTAAATAAACCATATGTTATTTTAATAATTAGAACACATTAATTAAAATGAAAATTATATTAATGTTAAAAGACCAAAAACACAGCTGAAGAACAAACAAATCTCCAAACCCTAATTTCCTCTTCCATGGCCGCAAACCCTTTTCCCCTTCATCTCTTTCCTTTCCTCTTCGCCCTCATCACCATTGAATACTCTCCTAAGCATCTTCAAATCAGACCAAAACCTAACCTAATCCCTCTTTTGATCAATCCAAAACCTACGAAAATCCCAACATTCCCCCATTCCGCGGCGACTTCCATTGAAGAAGAACAAGCTTCTTCATCCGTCAGCCGTCACCTATCAGCCAACCTCCACGCAAACCCTAACCTAACACAAGCTAAAACGAAACAAAAGCTTGTTCGGACCTCTTACCATCAAGCCTACTCTCTTCGCTTCTAACCAACGAAATCCCGACTAAGAACTATACGAACACGCATAATGCTAAGGCAAGAGCAGAGAGAACAAAGAACTCGTACCTTGTCGATGGCGAGTACAGGACTTTCGGTGACAAAACAGAACAATGCTGCGTCAGGTATGAGCTTCGGCTACTCTTTTCGTCCCTATCCCTCTTACGGCTTGCAATTGCTGGTCGTCGCGGGTCTTGAATTTTCACTGAGGAATTTGTAATTTGCAGGTTCAATTCCGTGACGCTTGAAGACTACCGATCAGGATTCACTCTTCTTCTTTGATGCTTGTTAATAGTGGAAATTATCTCACAATAATCCCCGGATCGAAGAATGAAGGTGATGAAGATGAGATGGTCTCTGCGATGGCTATGAGTGCCCGTTGTTGCTGAGGTAAAACAGTATTGAAAGCCACAGATTGATCGCTTCTCTTCACAGCTTCAATGCCTTGCTGTTATTCTTCTGCGCGTAATCGTTGTTTTGGTTCTTGACCTTTTTGCAGGTATTTGATGAATCATTCATAACAAAAACAGGGACGTGATTCAGGTAGATGGAAGAGCAATACAGGATACTGAAAGGAGGTTGCAAGGTATGAGGGTGAAGAGAGATTGTAGATGAGGAGGGATTGATGATCTTGGTGTGGTATAGGAGTTGAAGAAGAAGAAACAAAAACAGAATGGTGAAGGAGAATGGTGGAGAGGTGTTGATTGAATCAGAAGGGTTGGAGAATTGGAAATGATGAAGAGTATGATGAATGGTTGAGAGATTGAAAAAAATGGTGGAAGAAAATGGAATGGTGAGGGAGATAAAATAGTTGCAGGTTTGGGAAAAATGGTGAAAGAAGAAGATTGAAGGAGAAGGATTGAAGAAAGGGTGAAGAATGGGTGAAAAATGGTGAAGACCCTGAAGATGCAATGGAGCTTATGATTTATAGATGGGAAAAGCTCAGGTGAACATTCCAGAAGAAAAATCAGTTAGGCAAGTTGTTAGTTTCAGTTAAGAATTTTCAATTCCCTGCTTCCAATTCTGTTATGAAGTTAGTTTTCCATTTGGAATTCTGTTATCAGTTTTGATTTCGGTTAGCCATTGTAACTGACTTTTTCTTATTGAATCTTGCAGGATTTTTTTGTTATATGAGGGTGAGTTTCGTTTCTCAAAGGGGTCTAAAAAAAATTGATGAGGAGTATTTTTTGGGTGAAAAGATCTGGTTGCTAACTTTTTCGTCCTGCCTTTCTTTTCCCTTTTCTGTTTGTCATGGTATCAGTCTCCTATCAATAAGAATTTCTAACTGTTTTATTCTCATTTTTTACAGTGAAATTTGGTTGATCAAGGAGTTTGATGAGGATTACTTTTGTTTGTTGATCAAGATGCAGGAAGGTTTATTGATGAAGGTGATGACTGAGTTCGTCACTGCAGTTTATTAATGATCGAAGAAGTCTTTCTGGGAAGAAACTTTGAATTCTCTCTTGATGATTGATAAAGCTGTGAGGGTGAAGAAGAGATTAAATATGAGGAGAGTTGAAAGCTGAAGAAGGCATGGTACCGAGTTCTGTTATTATAACAGGCTTTTTTCTTTGTAACTTATCCTTCACTTTCTGTATTTGGATTTTAGAGTTTCAAGCTGATTTTCGTTGTAACTGATACCGTTATTCTTTGTAACTGAATTCTTCTATAGTTATGTTATAATTCCTTTTTGTATTGATTTTTCTGAATTTCCCTGGTGTAAAGTTGTAACTGAACTTTTGTTAGTCTTCTTTTTGGAACTGCATCACCACAATTTTGCCTTACTTGCTATGTTTTTGGGACTGAACTGTTTGAAAAGTTAATAGGTCATGTTAACCCTACTGCCAATGGGTAGTTGCCTATACACATGAGCTCAAAACGTGACAATGTGTGATTGTGGTATAAGATGATGAAACATTGGGCCAAATAGAGTTTCTTTGTAATGAAGATTAATAGGTAAACAAATACTTAGTGGATTAACGAAAATGGTGAGAATGGGCCTGGTTTATGGATTGAGTTTTGACTTTGACATTTGAAGTAACTTGGGTAACACAATGGAATAAAAGGCTGACATTTTAATTAGAATCCCTTGGGAAATGGAATGGATCAAAGCTAGATATAGAATGCCAATTGGAAAGAGTTTGCGAATAATAAATAAAAAAACTGAAGTGTGAATTAGAAAATGGTTTTAAAATGAACTAGATAGTTTATTGGTGTCAAATAAAAAAAAAATGAAAATGGAATTGAGCCCAAAAGTGGAATAGTGATTTATAAACATGAATTGGATGTTACACTTAAATTGTTTAGTGAGCATCAAAGTGAACATAACGAAAATGGTACGGGTATGTACTGATGTTTGTATGATGGCTTCCAAATAAACCAATAGTCGTGCATTCTCCTTTAATTTGAATCGAATCCTTCAACACAATCCATCTTTAGGAACTTCGATGCCATACTAAAATCCACACCAGCTCGAATTATCATTCCATAAACAAAAGGATCCAAACCAATCTCTGATACAATGGGCCTCCATTGGTGAAGTTCCCTTCAAATCAAAATCATGACCAAGAACTCCAAATTCTCCTTGAGATATTCAATGATGAGGAATAGAACTTGAGACGTTACATAGAGCCAACACTCTTATTTCAAGAAAATATGATTGAACACCTCAGTACTGGATTAGATGCACCAATGAATATTCTCCACAAGTTCAATCCTCAAAGGCCATTTAATCAAGGAAATAAACCCTAGTTTCATATGGAATTGATCACATGCCTTATGAGCCAATGCAATGCATGATTGAATGCCCTAACCTAATGAGAAATGCAGATGAATGCTAAGCATAAGCCAGTTAGGGTAAAAAGGAATGAGGGAAAATTTTGAGGTATTACACTTTATATTTTATTTAGAATTGTATGTTTAGGTTTAATGTTTTCTTAGAAATTGTATGTTGTTATGTTTTATTGTTGGGGTGAATAGACCTCACAAGTTATTAAAAACATTTCTGATGAAATAAGAGAGAATGAGAGACATTTGAATAAACCATGTGTTTTAAATAGCACTACAAATCCGGTTTTATATAGAGAGAGATTTGTAGCTAATTACATGTTGTATTTAATGTGGAACTTTTCCATATACAAATATTCTTAACATATACAAATATCAACACTCCCCCTCAAGTTTGAGCATATAAGTCAAATGCACCAAGCTTGTCACATATATAATTAGTTATGGGACTTTGCAAGAACTTTGTAAACACACCTGTCATTGATCATTAGAGTTTACAAAGCTTGTGACAATGTCACCTAATTCAATATTATCTTTGACAAAGTGACAATCTATCTCAATATGTTTGGTCATCTCGTGGAAGAATAGATTTGAAGCAACGTGCAATGAAACTTCATTATCAAAAATAAGTGTCATTGGTTTTGCTTCTTCAATTTTACGTTCCATGAGTAATTGCTTTAACCAAGTGAGTTCACATGTTGCCATTACTAAAACCATATATTTTGTCTCAGTGCTTGATCTTGCAACTACATTTGGTTTCTTACTTTTCTAGTATATAAGGTTTTCTCTAACAAGTAAACAATACCCATAGGTGGATCATCTATCAATGGGTGATGCTGCCAAATCAACATCAGAGTATCAAATTATTTGAGTATGTCCTTTATCTTCATATATACAACCTTTTCTTGGAGCACATTTGATGTATCTTAAAATTTGGATAACAACATCCATGTGTTAACGATAAGGAGAATTTATAAATTGGCTTACCAAATTAAATACAAAATAAATGTCTGGACGAGTAACCGTAATACAATTCAACATTCCAACCAATCTCTTATACCTTTCTGAGTCAGATAAAAGGACCCCCTAATTAGAAAGGAGTTTAACACTTGGATCCATAGGAGTATCAGCTGGTTTAGCGTTCAACAAACGTGTTTCTTCCAAAATATCCATAGCATATTTCCACTAAGAAATGATTAATCAATATTCAGATTGAGCTACCTAAATACCCAAACATAGTGGAGTTTACCAAAGTCTTTATTTTCTGAAACTAATTCGAGAGATGTTGTTTTAATTAGAGTATTCCCTGTTGATCACTACCAGTTATGATAATATCCTCTACATATACAATAAGGTAAATACACCCTTGGGTTGAGTGACAATAAAATACATAATTGTCAGCTTCACTACAAACCATACATAACTGTTGTACTACAATATTGAATATGCCAAACCAATCTCTCGAAGATTTCTTAAGATAATAAAGAGACTTATGTAAACTACAACCCATAGTCGATGACTCCCCATGAGCAACAAACCTAGATGGTTTCTCCATATATGTTAGATGAGAATATGCAAGTGGAAAAACGGTTTAGAGGGAGGTGAATAGACCCTTTTTAAAATTTCAACCGATTTTTTAAAAACTAAATATCATAGATTTTTCAAAATTGCGTGCAAAAGGTTTGAAGTCAAATTATGAAAATTATACTTTTTGAAACTTGATGACCGCGTCAACACTAAATCAATCTACAAATTTAAGGATAGTTTTTGTGATGATACACAAAGGTATACTATTGATTCAATTATATGTTTCACAAGATGTGATTATACAACTATTCAATTATAATGAATTTTAACCCCATCCGTTTCTCTGATTTTAATCACCAATGCAATTATATTAGGCACCAATTCTAACAAAACGTAAGCTTACGTAATGAATCACTACCAATTGAATAAACGATAAACTACAATTGAATTGAAATGCCTAAACATGAAAATCCTATGAAAATTAAATGCAAGAGTAAGGAGAGAGATGAAACTGATATTTAAATAATTATGGATAACTTTACTCACTACACTTGAACATTTTTTATGCATGATAAATCTGGAACTATACATCATATTAAAATTTTCATTAATCACTATATCACCCAATTTTCATGTCAAATCAAAACAACCAGTAGTGATAATGGAACTAAACTTATCATGTTATCCTATTGTGCATCTCAAGGTATCATTCATTAAAGGAGTTGTGTTGAAACACCACAATAGAACTCCATAGTTTAGAGGAAATATAAACACCTCTTAAATGTCACTAAGGTTATCCTTTTCCATGCCAACTTGTCTAAATATTTTTAGTTCTTTACCCTTTGACATGCTACTTACCTGATCAATAGATTTCGTAATCCTACCATCCATCACAAAACACCCCTTTTAAAAAAGCTCTAAACTTCCTTCACATTAAATCATTTGGATGCCTCACTTATGCCTGTACTCTTACTATATATAGACAAACTAGACCCAAGAGACATCAAATTAGGGGTGGCAAAATGGGTCGCCCACCCCGCCTTAAGCTCACATAAAAAAGGCGTGTCGGACAAGCCCGTCAAGTGGAAATGGACTAGCAAATCTAGCTCGCCTCATCAAGGTGGCAGATTGACGGGCGACAGACTTGTCCGCCTACTTTTTTATTTTTTATTTTTTCATTCTTTTAATAGATTAATGACTTGTTTTTACATTTCAATTATATTTTCACTTATTTTGTAGAATAATTTTTATAAAGAATTTTTTTAAAAAAGTATAAAATAAAACCATCAAGAATTGAAATTACTAGATTTAACTAAAAAAGAGCGGGCTTAAGGTGGGACAAGTTGAACGAATAGGTGCGACGGACTTTCGCGGGCGACAGATTTTGGCAGGGAAGGCTTTGGCGGGTGGGGGCTTTAGTGGACGAGCTTTGGTGGATGGCGAGTCCAAAATCCCAACACCTGTCATTTTATGGCGGGTGAGGGGGGCGGCCTGACGGACCACGACTCGTTTTGCATCTCCTACATCAAATGCATCTTTCTAGGATACCATAATGACACTAAAGTTTTCCTCTTCTATAACCTCCACACTATATCTGCTTTCATATTCAAAAATTGCATCTTATATAAGCAGCTAAGGGTGGAAAAACGGGACCGCCCCGCTGGGCATGCCCGTTTTTCCCTCACTTTAGTGTGGGGCAGGCCAAGGATTTAGACCCTCACCCTATAAAGTGTTTTCTCCGCTTCGCCCCGTTTTCTTCACGGGCATGCACATTTACTTAAATTTTTGCATTTTTAGGTTTAAAAAGTGCAATGCCCGTGGACTTTCCCCACCCATCCTCAATTTTTTTGCGGGGCGGGCTAAGGTTTTAGGCTCGCATCCTCAACTTTGACCGCCCCGCCCCATTTTTATGGGCTTTTGCAGGGTGGACCTAAACGAGGTGGACATGCTCGTTTTCCACCCCTAAAGCAGCATTTTTCCTATATATCTCCTATATATAATCCCACATCAAACAATAAACATACCTCCTTAGATAATGAAAACCACAACAACCATTTTCTCTTTGTTTTTCCATAGGACTTGAAAGTGGCACTTCCACAACTCAAACCACAAATTCTACATCACTCTGCCACCTAAAACTAATATCTCTAAGAACCATCACCTCAACCTTCCCCTTAGAAAATCCACCAGGCATAAAATCAAACCTGCATACCTCAATGAATTCTTTTGCAATGCATCTCATTCATCTCATCTTTACCGTATTTCTAAAGATATTTTTTATACCAATGCATCTCCAAAATTTTATAGTTTTATCTATGTTATTTCTTCAAACTGTGAGCTTACTTCTTACAAGTGGGCCATCACACAACCTCACCAGGTTGAGGTCAATAATGGACCTTTACCACATTTCCTTTATGTAGGAGAGCTATTGGTTGTAAGTGGGTATATGTTCCGGACTGGGCCAGGCACCAGGCATGTCAGGCACGACCCAATCCTTCGGGCATGGGCCTAAGGTCCAATACTTAAGGATGTGGGGAGAACATCTCTCCCACATGCTCGACACTTTCCACCAACTGCCCCTGTAATAGTCTCCTAGTCTTGCGTAGCAGTTGGACCAGGGATAAGACCACATGCTAGGTCTTATATGCTCTTACGTTGACCTTGGTAGTGCTTCCTTGGGCCTAGCTGATCCAATCCATGAGAAGAACCTTGGCCCAACGCTGGGGGAAAACTATAAAAACCTCTTTCACCAGAGGGTCAAATATTCCATTCTTACTTATTTTATGTACTTGCTCACTCCATAGCTTTTTCTCACTTTGGCATCATAGTATCTTGCAGGTACACCCTCCATTTTATCCACCGTAGCAACTGCTCACCCTGGAAGGTTCCTTATGATCAAGTCAGATCAGTGGCGTCGTCTGTGGGAAATCAAGTTCTCCCTGTATTTTGAAACAAAGGACCAAAACTTCACCCCGTTTCCATCAACCAACCAGCATGACTAGCGAACACAGTGACAACCGCGACCAAGTCATTGTCGATCACACCATTGATGGCGACGACAACCTCTATGTCATCCACGAGTCTGACCACCGGGACAGATAACCTGCCACCCTGTCGCTTGAACCTGCTGCCAACGGCTCCGCGCGACGTCACGTCGTGGCCATATTCGAGCCCATCCTGGTACCAGCTGAAGGCAATCCAACGATCATAGCCATGGCCAACGCTCTTAACCAGAAAAATCTCATGTTGTTTCAATAGAAAGAGAGAACCAACGTGTTAGATACATAGCGTTGCACTACCTCTCCTCAGCGGAGACCCCGACAATCAGGCAACACCTCTCCCCGCGGTCGCAGATGCAAACCTCACCTGGAGAGATCCCAGTCAGAGGCCGCCAAGAAGTGCGATCATTCCCCTCCGCGCCTGGGACGACGCTCCCCATAGCCCAAGAAGAGAAAAGCCAAAGGACACCCCGAGCAGTCCACCCGCAAACCAAGGGTATCCCCCGCCGCGACCAACGTCCTAGGGACGAGGACTACTCACCCCTGAGGAGCGGCGAGGAAGACCCCCACTGCCCACTTTTTCGGGCCATCATGGAGACCCAGCTCCCCGCGAGAATGGATAATCCCTCTAAATTTTCCACGTACGACGAGACTACCTACCCCGATGACCATGTTGACAACATCAATGCCATACTCGACTATCACAATGAGGTCGAGGAAAACGTTAAGTGTAGGATGTTCTCCACGATGCTCAGAAAGAGGGCCATGACGTGGTACAAGAGCTTGGCTTCCGAATCCATCACTTCATGGAGAAGCCTAAGATTAGCATTCACAAGGCACTTCACAGCCTCTCGACATCACCCTAAGATAAAGGCTACACTTGAAGCCATCATCTAGGAAAAGAATGAAATGTCGCGTTCGTACATCAAACAATTCAACCAGGAGGCCTCCGAGGTAGATACGACCGACTATATAAAAAAGTACCACTTCGAGAAGGGACTTCTCCCCGGAAGCGGACTAAACAAGGCAGTCAGAATTGAACCTCCACACTCTCTGGACGAGCTTCTACACAAAGCTCAGACATACATTAGGTACAAGGAAAAGCAAGTCGCCCACATCATCAAGAGTAGCTGCAACCAAGACGAGACGAAAAATCCCAAACATGACGACTATACCACTCCTCTTCGCACCGGGGAGAGGCGGAAAAATGACAAACCTTGCGAAGTTCGCGAAGGAAGAGGGCCAACTGGGCGCTTCTCCGAATACACATTGCTTACTACTCCCCGCGAGCGTATCTTCGCCGAATGTGTCAATTCGAAATTCAAGCAGGGTAGGGTGAGGTTCCCCAAACTGAAGGCACCCAAGCCCCACACAGACAAATCCAAATACTGTCGATTTCACAAAAGCCACAGGCACGTGACAGAAGATTGCGTTCACCTAAAGGACGTAATCGAGATACTAATAAAAGAGGGCCATCTCAAGTAGTACAATAAAAGGAGAGACCCCCCAGACACGAGGACCAAGGCTCGAAGAGAGGTCGTGAAGACACTCCGTCTGATGACTCTCCTTTCCCAATAGCCCTTTGCGTATCTCGTCCTGAAGACTTCCATCTCTCGGACACACACGCGGAAGGAAATCTGGCTGCCCACAACTCCTGGGAAAACTTCCCAACAACTCTGGTAATCTCCGGAGGCGATATGAACAACGAGAATGCCGTAATATCAGTGAAAATTAAATTTGACGAACTCCTACTGACAACACCTGACCAACTTACAACCCTGACCAGATCTCGAGGGAAATCGAACCCCATCTCCTTCTACCTCGAATAACTCCCTGGGGGATCTCCCAACTTGAGCATCTTGTTACTGATAAGTGAAAAATGTCACACTTTGATGTCCGAAAAAATGTTACTGATTAGGGTTTATGGGATAATGTAGGGAAAATAAAGAGAGTGCTCAAATGGGCCCTACCCCACTGCCTACGTATCTCATCGATAAATGAGAATCAGAGTTGACGTAGTTCCCCTAACTAGGGAGGAAAACTATGTTTGTGCTTTTTAGATTGAATTTCTTATGTCAATGCTCAAGTGTTGCAGGCTCATCTAGAATGAGTGCGTTTACCGTCTACAAGAGATAAGTCAAAGCGGGTTCTTTCGTTAAGAGTGAGGGAGATGGGAAAAGAATGCCCAAAGGAAAAACGTTTATTGTTGGTTTGAGGTCTTTTAGAAACTTTTTCTCGGAGGTTTTCACAAGAGAGTATATTCAAGTCCTATACCTCAGAGATCCAAGTAAGGAGAAAATCCCCAAGACTTGGTTCCAAAGATTAGGGCTCAAGAACACTACCCTATTGGCCTTTGTTAAGTGTTTTGCCTTTTAAAGTGAATAAGTGGTTTTTAAGCTTTTCTTTGTGAATGTGACCTCATGATTATACTTGTATATCATGTTAGACAAGCTTACATTACCCCAAGATAGGATAGATACAAGTGCCCAATGGAATAAGTCCATACGCACTAGGTCACTTCAATCATTATCAATTGTTTTTTAGCTTTTTTTTTGAAGATGAGAGAGAGAAACAAAAGAGAACCGAAGGTAAGAGTATAATAGGGGACTAAACAACCCTAAGAGTTATCATGCATAGGTGACCTAGGTTAGTGTGGTTTGAATTCTATCCTAATGAAAGATAAGGAGAGAAAAGAAGGAAGAATAATAAGAAGAGGAAAAGCAAAAGGAGATAGAAGACAACCTACTTCTCTAAAGAAGTTAGGTTGTTTCTAAAGGGAAAATAATGAGGTTAAGCAAGCAAAGCACTAGGTGCTAAGGCAAAAACAACTTGAAAGCATTTAAAGAGATGAAGGAAGGAGTTGTATATGGGTTCTCACCCACACACATGACTTACCATAATCCCCTACAAAACAAAGGTTAGCTAAACATATTTCATATTAAAAGCATAAAGAAACAAGAGCAAAGTATTATTCAAACAAGTCATGGAATGACATTAAGGGTCAAATAAGACTAAGTACTAAGGAAAAAGGATCATAAATGGTCAAAGACATCTAAGGTCAGTATCTAGACCCTACTAAGGTACCCTAAGTCTATAAGGTCAAACACCAACCAATTATGCACAAACTAGGCACTAAACACCAAAGAAGTTCAAAGTGAAGTTTGTTGAGGAATAATGAGTGATTATGCAAGATGAACATGTACTAAAGCATGGTTAAGTGTAAAAGTCATAACCAAATATCAATTATAAATGTCATGTAATGCATATGAATATGTATACAAAGTATGAGAATGAATGCTCATGTACAATAGATTAGACGTAGAAGAAGTGAGAAGAAGCAAACAAGTTGTTACATAAGAAAAAAGTTAGCCTGGAACACAAGTCAAACATGGAAGTAAAAAGATGAAGTTCAATTACCAAAGTCATAAGCTATATGGCATGTTGATATGATGATTATATGCATAAACTAGCCACATGTGAGCAAACATAAGTCATCTTGAAAATAAAGGAGAAATAAGCTTGTATTTGAAGCAACCATGTTCAAAGAGGAAACATATGAAATGAATGAAATGATGTAAAGTCAGAATCATACATAATATGATATGCAAATGAATTTCATGGCATGACATAAACAATCACATTACATGTCAAGTGGGATCAAAGATGAAAAGATATGGAAAAGTAGGTCAAAAAGAGCACATGTGAACAAACATTGAACATGTAAGTCAAGCAAGCATCAAACTCATATGGATGACCTATAATTGCAAATAAGAGACCTATAAATGTCTAATGGTGACCCCTAATATCAAACAAGATGAACCTAATAGGATGACATAAATGTCTTCCTCAAACTATGTTAGAAAGGGGAAGGATGGAAGCACAAAAAGTTACTTAAGAAGCAAGGCATCAAACACAAATCAATGGTCATGAAAAAATTATAAAATAGAGTCTCTAAAGCCCTCAATCAGAAGCAAACATTGTGTCAAAACAACTCTAAGAAATTCACAAGTAAGCTCAATCAATTGGTCACACAAAGTTCCCTAAGAACACTCAAAGAAAATGAAAAAAAGGCCTTCTAAAACTATTGATAAAATGAGTTTAAAAATATGCCAAAAATATTTTTATGTTATTTTATGAGTCCTTTAAATGATGCAAAAAGAATGGTATCAAAATGTTACTTGAAGTAGAAGAAATAAATTGGACAAGCTAGGGTACCAATGTAGAAGTCATTTGAAAATTTTAATAAAAGAAAATGTTGAAAAAATATGCAAACAGAAATAAAATTTAAAAATAAAAATTCTAAAAATTATTTAGATGTGTTAGAAAGCTTGAGTAATTTTCTTGAAATTTTAGAAAATAATCTGGTACTTTTATGAAATTAAAATGAGAAAGTATGCAAAAAAAATAAAATGAAAAGAAAATGAGGGAGGGGGTGCAACATGAGCAATTGGTCAGTTCAAACAAGGAAACTGGGCCTAGAGGGGGCGCAAAAAGCACAAAAAAAGGTTCAGTCCAATAAGCGCATTACCATGCTCTCTCTCCTACACCTGGTCAACAATTGACTTACATCTACACCATACAATGCATCTAATGGTTCACACAAGTGAGTCAGATTCAAAAGTATGCAAGACCAATGGTTATGATGAGAGGAACACACTACACACTAGTCAATGCAACACACCACAAACCAAATTCAAACTGAAGGGGGAAAGAGAGCACGTGCGGGACCTCCTCCTTCATTTATGCGCTGACAGTATTTTAACCATGGATGAAAAAAAATTGTATGGCTACGTTATATTCCAAGCCTAAATCCCTAACATGAATCTCACTAGTCAGAGAACAACTTCCGGTCGTCTTCTCCGACCATCTCACCGGAGCTACAACTTTATCATTTCTAGAAACGCACAAAATCTACATCAATCGAAAGCTAAGCTCAAGATGATCACGAATCCAGCCTAAAAAACAACACATCTTGCATATTCAGAGAGAATTGATCACAAACATTTTTGCCCTAAAAATACAATATGCCTCTAAAAGACCTATCAACTAGCCATATTTGTTCACATCGCTTCTAATAAGCTCAAATCAATCAGAAACAACTTAGAACACACTAAATTTACAAGAACCAGTTCAAAGAAATCAAACCTGGATGTGCAAATTTCTTCAGTTATAAGAAATCCAGAGGTCCTACTCGAGGTCCTTGAGCTCCAATGTGGCCCAATAAAGGCTTCAAAAGCTTTGAATCAATACGAATTGAAGTGAAAAAAATGAACCTCAGATTTGAAACAACTTAAATGGATGGTATGCCTCTACTTTGATCCCTTGTGTTGTTGATGCTTGAAACTGATTGATGATGATGATTCAGTGAAGGTGAAAGGATAACAGATGAAGAATGCTGAAGAACAGTGAAAACCAAGTTGAAAATTCAGAGCAAAAGTGAGAGAAAATTCTGAGAATGTGAGTGTGTGATTGAAGCAAATGAGAGTGAATGAGTGAAAATCTGTTATTTTGATTCTTATACCAATCGTTAACTGTTAACCACCTTGGTTAACAGTTAGAACCAGGGTTAACTTGATGAGAAATGCTATGGTGCTTCATGGTGTATGGCATTATGGTGAGTTTGCTGAAGCTTTGGACATGATCATAATGGCATTTATGGGATGATAAGGATATGATGAGAGTCTGAACAATGATGGCATCAGTTGTACTATTGCTTATGCAAGTATTCTATATTGGATCATTTTCTTCTTATAACTTATAAAGCATCACATGGCTTGGCTATTTGAAGCAAAAAGCACAAGAGGAAGGGTTATGCGTGTGTTTGTGGTAAACCTGAACCCTGACAAGAGAAAAATGCCTTAGGTTTCTATTTTGGCATGTGAAATAACATGGTGATGATATTGAGTTTATGGAGGCATTGCTCTTAGCTCCATGTATGGAATGGTGACTTCTTGGGATCAATGCAAAGAGGAAAAATCATAGAGCAATCTTGAAGTTCATTACAAGGTGAGATAGAGTCTACAAGTCCCTAAAAAATGCTTATGAACATGTTGGCATAAGGCTGCATATGGGGGCAACACATAGGGCATGCGTGTCTAGCAAGATGCCCAAGGCAAACTCAGCTTCACGGTCCTTACTTTTACCCATCATATGACCATGATAACTTGGTCAGATGAAAAAATGCCCAACACCAATATTGAAGAAAACATGCAGATGAACAACTTTCATGTTGGAAACTTTTCCATTTGAGGATTATTTGATTGAGAAAAATGACCATACATCTTGCACACCACCTGTTTCTGGAAATTCTGGCCCAATGACACACCTATGACTTGCCTTGCCCTAGTTTTGTCATACTTTGAATGATCACATCTCCCTCAATTTTGATCCTATGAGGATGATCCAGTGATGGATTTGAAGCTTGGGATTCCCTATATCAAATAGTCCAGGTGGAAGTTTTATTTGACTTCTATATTTTGAAAGGGCCTCATCTTGAACATGACTGCCAAAATGGTTAAAACTTACTATATTTGGAAACCCTAATTCTCAAAAAATGGCAAGTTTAGGTTTTCTTGATTTTTGAGGATTCATCCAACATTCCTTGATCAAGTTTTGTCCAATGATCATTTGTAACATGAATTTCATGATTTGACCTCAAAAAGTCAGGAGTTGACTTTTTGCATTGCACAATTGCCTTTTCCCCAATTTCTTGATTTTCAAGTAACTGTTCAATTCAAGTACTTCTGAAATGATCCAATGGCTCACATTCAATCCCTAGATACTTGACATCATGTGGAAAATATTGAAATCAAGTTTGATCCAAAATTTCTTTGAGAAGCCCTATTAATCAGAAACCTTAATTTGGTCCCCTTTTGTTAGGAGATATTGCACTGCTTGCACTCTTTAAATAATCCACCTCTTTCAAAACCTCGATGGATCATTTGAGATTATATGGAATGTTAGGAAATCTTTGAGCCTTGTTGAGAACCATATTACCCTTGTCATTGCCTTTGAATGATCCTCACTCTTGCCAGTCATTGATCATATGCCCTATGCTTCTAACCCTGAGTATTATGCCTCATCTTTCTATTCAAAGATGCAATGATATGTATGATATATGATATGTAAGATGCCATGAAAATGAGAGGGAAATTTTGGGGTGTTACAAAAAGCTCTCGTTGAAGATGGAAGGAAGGCAAGAGATACACCATAGGGTTCTCGTGCACATCCACGCTCGAGGGAACACCATCCGGCGAGCCCTTAACCCGCTGGAGCTTGGCAGGAAGAGTCACATGATCAAAAGCCTGACTGGAAGGAGTCCCTGCGGCAGGAGGAGAACGAGGAGGAGGATTATGAGTCGTCTAACCGTCGGCCACATCCTCAACAATTACCCGTCCGACACGGCCCTTGGCAGCCTTCTTTGAAGCTTTTTCTGTTTATTTGTTCGACAACTTCAACACACGCTCCTTGAGGTTAGGCATGACAACTGCGAAGAAAAAAGCACAAGTCAGTCGTCAGATAAAAGATAACTAAGACATAGGGAATGCGAACACAACCTACCTAAGATACAGAGGGACTCCTCGTCTGTTTTACATTTGAGCACCGCCTTAGTATTGATCAAGAGGGCATCATAGATGGGATCCCCGGTTTTTGACAAGACGAGCTTATCCTGCCGATCCACTCGCGGAGAGGGGGTAAAACTTTTGACAAAGTTAACCAACTTCCGGTAGGCAGTCGTGTCTTCGGGCCCCAAGCTCTCAGGATTCACGAGGAACTAGTCGGTAAAGCGATTATAATGAGCCTGTTGCCACTTGAGTGAAATTGTCGAAACGAGACGCTCCATGCCATGGGCATCCTGGTGCTTGGCATATATGCTATCCAAGGCCCGCAGAGTAAGGGATTTCACCGTGTACCACCCGTCATTGAAGTTCCAAACAAAATCGACATATGTCCTAAACAACCTCCTCGACTGCTTAAACGAGACCCAATTATGTCTCTCATGCACGAACGACCGTTGCAGATGAAAGACCTAGAAGAATAGAGGCATAGTACAACTAGTATCGAGGTGATGGCGCACCAGTTCGAATGCCTGAACAAACAAAATAACATTTGGATGTAGTTAGGAAGGGGCTAAGTCGAGCCATCTGAAGACGCCCGCCTGGAATCCATAGAAAGGGAGACGGTGCCTCGCCTCTCTAAATGAAAATTCGTACATAGAAAAACACGTTCCCCCAAAGACTGAGAAAACTCGTTATCCGGGGCGAGGAGCATAACATTCCCAATTCTAGGGTGCCTCTGGAGCTAAATCCTCCACGATGGTGTGTGCACTGCGAGGATAATCTACGAAGCGAGAACCCGTTGTAAACACCCCAAATTTGCCCTCACTCATTCACACCATGGCTTGTGACCATTTCATATGCATAAACTCAATCATGGCATCTCATATTACATTTTTGATTCACTGCATAGATTCAAAGTCATCTGCATCTAGGGTTTGTGATCTGAGCAACCCAAGGGCTTCTTGAGCCACTCCAAAGGTCATCAATCACTTCAAAGAGGTCCATGTAGGTTCAAGCATCATATTATATCCCCTCAAAGTCAAGAATGCCAAGAAATCACAAGAACTGAGAATAGCATGGAAGTAGAGCCAGGTTTAACTGCACAGATGACCTAAAATTAGGGTTTTGGTTTCAGAGGCCATAACTCCAAATTTTTGGTCATTATTGTTTCTATTGGTCTCTATATGGTATAGGGAGTATGCATATCAATTTTCATGAAGAAAATCCATGGGGAAGTCATCTGATCAAGAGTTGACTTTTCAAGCAAGTCAGTGCAAAATCAGGGCATCTGAGGCCCCCAATGACCCAACCAAAGGGTGTTCTTCATCATTTTGATTGTATATGATCTTTATTTGATCATGGAAGATGTTGGAAGTTCACAAAATTGAATAATTTCAAGTCTTTTGTAAAGTTGACTTTTTGGGAAAGTTTGACTTTTAATGAAATTGCCATTTTGGGAAACTTTTTCAACCCTTGCTTTTTGATTCAAAAAAAAGCTTCAAATGGAAAAACTTTGGTCATGAAAGTTGTAGAATGGATAATTCCTTTTTCAAAAAGTACAAGAACATGACCTAATTCATTTTGGATCAAAAGTTATGGCTTGTCAAAGTTGGCAAAAATCACTAAATTTCAAGTTATGCACCAAAGAGGCAAAGTTGCAAATTCACTTCTCAAGGCAAATTAAGTCATCAAATGGACCTCTAAACTTCACAACATGATCATACAACATTTAAAAATCAGAATGGGCCAAGGGATCATTCATTTTTGTGGCCTATGGATCAAGATTTTTCATAAGAAGCAAAAGCAAGGCAAGTTGCAAAACTCATCATAAGCTACCATCCACTTGCTGGCTGACTTGCTGAACCATCATAGGGTTCTCCCCACATCATGCTGCGCAGGACATGCCTTTTGTCCTTGGCTAGCAAGTAGCCCATACCTCTCTTACACAACTTTGACATTTTGGCAACTTGAGCCATACCAATCAATAAAGCACACATCACTTCTTCTGACCAATCACAGTTGTCTATACAAACAAAAAGCAAGCCAAAGCAACAAGAACAAAAGCCTGAAACACTCCATAGCACATCATTCTCATTTTCACCTCATCTTGCAAGAGCATTCGAAACTCATCACACAAGCCTCAAACTCATAAACAAACTTCACAAACAATCTCACCATGCTTCACTGAACACAAACCAACCCTTAAAACAGCCTGAAAGCCATTGAATCAAAAACACGATCCTCACCTGCCATTGAACAGAACTCCTTCCATCTCTCAAACCAGCCATTGCAAACTTCAAACAAACATTGCAAGCTTCTCAGGAGGATCATTGGAGGGGATTTGAGCCAAAGAAACAACCAGAAAGCCCCTGAGTCAAAAGCTTCAGTTCAGGTAGTCATCTCAAAACTTTTTTCCAGAAGCATGTTTTTAAGTTCTTAAAAGCTTCTATGCACTCTCCTGATCATGAATATGTGTTTACTTTTGAAAATGGTTGAGAAACCAGGATGTATGAATGCTCTGAAACTTTTTGCCCTAAAAATGTTTTGATTCGATTTGGCTGATTGATGAATGAAAAATGATGTTTGATTGAGGGGTTTGATTCGTTTTTGAATGGGGATGAGTTCTGGGCAGTTAGATTTTGTTTTCATTGCGTGTAGAGAGAGTTAGGAGTTTGAGCTTGCCGGAGAAGACGACCGGAACAGTGTTCCGGTCGCCTGAAAGTCATTAGGGCATAATTAATTAGGGCTAATCATAATTACGTGAGTTTGAATCTCAGCCCTTGGATGTGGCGCCAAGTCAAACGCGCGCGTTCCCAGTTCAAATGCCAGTCATTGATTCTGATTACCACCCATTTAATTAGTTTTTATTTTCATTTTAATTCAATTGTTTTCTCCATTTTATTTAAAATAGCAAAACAATTTTAAAAATTCTGAAAATTTTTGTATAAACTTTTATTAATTTTCAGAAACCAAAAAATTTTTATTTTTATTTTTTGCATTAAAAAATATTTTTAAATCATTTAAAAGTTTATTTTTAATTAATTAATGAGAATTAATTAATTAAAAATACTTTTAGGTATTTAAAAATCACCAAAAAATTCATGAAACCTTCATAATCATTTAGAAACATTGTCCAACCCTCAAACCAAATTTCTTTTTTGATCTTGATGTCTTTTGAGAATTTTTCATGGAATTAAAATCATTTCAAGGCATTATTTTGATCCAAACTTCAAAAAATCATTTCTGCCTAACCATTGAGAGTTGGACTTTGATTCTTTTTGCATTGCATTTTGTTTAGCATGTAGTTTGTGAGATTAAATTGGCATGATTTGATCTTTCATTTTCAATTTGTTTGACATTTTTCTTGTTAAGGTACCCTAAAACCCTAGCCAACTTAAGAAATTCATAACCCTCATTAGGTTAAGAGTTAGAACCCCTCCTTTGGGCAGTGAGTTTGTATAGGTTTAGGGTTCCCTTGAATGCATTTTCAATTTTTTATCTTGATGCTTGCTTCTGATTTTGGTTTTTGTTTGTTGCATTGATCATAAACCCTAATTTGGGCTTCCTTTTGCATTCATCTTACATTTGCTTGCATACCTTGACTTGCCATGACATTTTATGCATTCATTTGATTCATTAGACATCTTAAGATATGTTGAAAGCATGTTTGATCATTGCTTCATGTACTTGCCATGTTGTATGTCATTTTCATTTCATGACTTTTCATGTGTGTTCATGGTTCTAAACTTGCTCCATTTGCATCCATAAGTTCATATGATCATCCACATGCCTTGTCTCATGTTTGTATCATCTCATAGCATCATTATCATCTCATATATGCTTCTGGTTTTGATTTGCATCATGCCATTTCATTTCATTTTGCATTGCATTGCATTCCTTTCACTAACTTTTCAGGTGGTAAGTCACTTTGAGAAGTGAATTTGCCTTCACTTCTCACAACTTCTTTTCATCTCTCTTTTTGCATCCTTGCTGCATTTTGTTATGTGTTTGAGATTGAGCTTGCTCATTCTTCTTTATCTTACCTTCTTTTCTCCAAGTAACTTGTCTTCTTAAATGAAGCAAGTTACTTCGCTTCTCCTGATCCTTTCATCTGCTTCCTGGTGGTTCCTTTGAAGATTCCTCTTGTAAACCTCACAAACCTTAGGAACAACCAAACATGACAATAATTAGGGTTTTGATTAGTCTCCCCACTTAGCTTTTCCCTTTGTGTCTCTTTTGAGTCTTCTCTTCTCACCTCATAATCAGGGATTAAACCCTAAAGGCTTTAAGGCTTTGTGATTAAGCTTATGCCTGCATCCTTCTATTAGGATGGAGTGTATAACTTTAATCCTAAGTGTTAAACCCTTAATGTGTTTAACTCCTTTAATCAATTCACATAATAATCACCAAGACATCAAGCTTGTAACTTGGGCCTTGCATTAGGGTTCTAATTCTTCCTTAATTGGTTAAGAAGGACTAACCCTAGTGTTAATGGACAAGTCCCCTTCAAGTTGTCTTACAAACCATAAAAATCACTTCATCATCTTATCATTAACTAAAATCCATCTAATAAAGGTCTTGTTTTGTCATGAGTTTAATCCCTAATCATGGATTAAGTTGAGGAACTTTCCTCAGCTTAAACACTCTCATCTATTATCCTTCTATTAGGATGGTGTAATGAGTCTGTTTAATCCCTGATTATGGCTTAATCTCATTACTTAACACCAACAAAAACAACAAAAACATCTAAATAATAACAAGTAGGTTAATGATCTTAATCCTACATCAAAGGTGATTAAGTGTGAGATGCTGACTTCACACTTAAGGTATTCTCATTACCCCTAACCCGAGGGAAGATGTGATGAGTTTACTAACCCATTGGTTTAGGCTTAAGCTCATTAACTTATGACAAACTTTCAAAAGCAATAAAAGGCTGAAAATACAAAAACAAACAATAATCGTCTCCTCCGGGATTCTTTTCTCATATCATTCATTCACAAACGAGAACTTGCTTCTTCCGTCTAATGCAAGACAGTTTGCACCTGAGCCAGACAGGTCATACACTTGAGCATAGACAAGCAAGCAGTTCACAAGTCAACTCATCTTTCAGTCTCTTTGGGTCGAACTACGGTGTTCTGACTTCCTCATTGCACGAGAGGATACGTAGGCATAACTTAACAGTTATCGAACAAAAGTCTCTGTATATCCCCCCTCCTTCCAGCAATTATTCTTTTAGTCTCATGATCTTGAGCAATTCATTCTCATTCCTACACTGACACATCATTTATACACTTCACACTTCCTTTACACTGACACCTGTACATCCTTTTCCAGCTCTTTTGCACACGAATTGCACTGACACTACCCCTTTAAAACACAAATCTTTTGAGCGTGGATCCCGTCAAGTACGGCGGACAATCTGGGTGCTAATACCTTCCCAGGTTGTAACCAACCCCCTTTCTCAGTCTCTCTGATTCGCAACCGTCTTATCCATATCTTTCTAGGTCTATGCAGCATTACCTTTCCTCCGGGATAAAAATGCCTAGCTGGCGACTCTTTTCATTCCCTGTGAGTTCACTCCTGTGTGTTCTCACACCCTCCTCTCGCCGACCGTTCGCGTCTGTACCATATTTGAGCCCAGTCTCATCTTTTGGGAGCGACACCCGTTCCAATGGTTCCTCCCTGAACCATGACAAGTCGGGTGCACCATAAGCAACAGACCCGTCTTCATCCGCCTTGTGTTCATCCGACTCATGCTCGTTCACCTCATATTCATCCATCTTTATGTCCACTTCATCCACTTGGACATCCTCAACCATCCTTGTGGGTCTATTTTACCTGAAAAAGCAGAGGAAACTGGTGAATTCGATGTCGCATCAAATCTATCATTCCACCGCAGTTCAAGTGAAAAGGCAAGGACCAGAGTCGGGGAAAGAAACGCGCACTAAGGGACGACGGAAACCCTCCCCGGGGATCCACGAAATGCTCGACAAATTCATCAGATGATTCATGGGATGCCCGAGACATTCATCGAAAATTCATAGGATGCCCGAGACATTCATCAGAAATTCATAAGGTGCCTGAGACATTCATCGGAAATCCCTTAATTGACACCCGAGAAGGGTCCTCCTCGACAGTTTCTAAGAAATTTCAACCGAAAAACTGATACTCTGTGACAAGGTTCATAAGAGGATTCATATGAACATGCCGAGGAAAGGTCTCCTCGGCTACTCCGGTGGATAACCACCAAGAAAAAATCTAGGAAACTCTACCACTAATGAGAAAAGGGAGGAGACTTACTTAAAATGTACGAAAACGAGGAAACATTACGGTTGTTGAGACGACGAAAAGACGTTTTTCGGTGAGAGCAGAGAACTTTTCGGCGATCGTATGAGGAGAAATCAGTTGTGAAAGAGAAGTATGGGGGGAAGTCACCACCACCAACTCTTTTATAAGCACCCTTAAGGGGAAGCGCGCCTAGGCCATCAATGCCTAGGCGGCCTAGATTCCCCCAGGTAATCATAGACATTTAATGCATCGTCACACGTAAAATGAAAAGGCTATCATTAAATGTCATAATGACACAAAATGAAGAGACATACACATCATCCTTGGGTTCCCCAAAAGCCATAAGACTGCACCTTTCAAAGCACCGAGCACACGACCATCCTCGACATCCTTAAACCTTGAGGAAATCTCATGCGCTCGCCATGGCCAAGATATGACCACGAATGACCTCGGACGCGCGATCTTCCTCGACAACCTAAGACGCCAGGGAAAGCCTCATACGCCTGCCATTGCCAAATAACAACCAGAATGACCTAGAGCAAACGTCCCTCTTCGACATCCACCTAACTCCTTGGATCAACAAACCACCTTGTGTCACCTTCCCGAAAAATATACCCTTAAGTCATCACTCTGCACCGGAGTTGCGACTTAGGGGCTCCTTTTCCGGACTGGACCTAGCACCAGGCATGTCGGGCACGCCCAATCCGTCTGGCACGACCCCAAGGCCCAATACTTAAGGACGTGGGGAGAACATCTTTCCCACATGCTCCACACCTTCCACCAACTGCCCCCGTAATAGTCTCTTAGTCTTGTGGAGCAGTTGGACCAGGGACATTACCACATTTTAGGTCTTATCTACTCATATGTTGACCTTGGAAGTTCTTCCTTGGGACTAGCTGATCCAACTCATGTGAAAAACCTTGGCCCAGCGTTGGGGACACACTATAAAAAGCATCTTTCACTAGAGGATCGATTATTTTATTCTTACTTCTTTTTTGTACTTGCTTACTCCATAGCTCTTTCTCACTTTGGCATCAGAGTATCTTGCAGGTACCCCCCCCCCCAATTTTCTCCACCGTAGAAGCTGCTCACCTTGGACGGTTCCTTCTGATCAGGTCAAATCAGTATACATATTTATGTTTAAGTTTGATGGCATAAATGAAAGACACAAAGCAAAGTTAGTTACAAAGGGTTTCACTTGAGTTAAAGATATTGACTTCTTTGACACTTTTCTCTTATTGCTAAACTCGCAATTATAAGATTATTTATTTTCCTTGCTTCTTCATTAAATTTACATTGAAACCAACTTGATCTGTAAAATTCTTTTCTACGTGGAAATTTGGACGTATGTAAAATTCTTTTTCTACATGGTAATGGTAATTTGGACGAAGTGGTATGTGTGACCTTACCCCCCAAGGCATCAATCCCTTTCATTCAAATAAAGTTTGTAAATTTTTAAATCATTATGTCGTCTTAAAAATCTAGTGGACAGTGGTTTGCAAAGTTACATGTTACCTTATATTATCTCACAACTTTAAACAATACTCTACAGACCAATTCCCTTTTAATACATCAGTTTGCTACCTTTTTTACTATCCTATTAATTTATGTTGATGATCTTATAATTGCAGACAATAACATGACCACCATACAAAGCATAAAGAACACCATGCACCATCATTTCAACATTAAAGAATTATGCACTCTCAAGTATTTCCTCGGCCTTGAAGTAGCACGATCAAGCAATGGAATCCATATTTGTCAAAGAAAATATGTCCTATACATTATTTCCAACACATGTTTGCATATGTTTGTTGCAAACTAAAGGCAACCCCTTATCAGAGCCATCTCGTTATTGAAGAATCGTTGGCCAACTCATTTACCTTCTCAACATAAGGTCAAACATTGCTTATGTTGTCCAACAGTTAAGCCAACATATAACCAGCTCGACACATTTCCACTACGATGCTACAATTCGAGTCTTGTACTACCTCAAATTATCTCTAACCCGATGAAACTTCTTCTACTTCTCTTCTCCATTACAATTAAAGGCATTCTCATATTCTAATTAGGACATACATACAAATACACGACATTCCATCAATGGTCTCTGCATTTATCTAAGAAGCTAATTGATTTATTGAAATCAACGAAACAACCAACTGTCTTTACAAGTTCCACTGAGGCAAAATATCGGACATTAACTTCCACGGTTTGTAAACTCCAATGGCTCAGAAATATTCTACAAGAACAACAAGTTTGCCTCACTAAACCATCATGTCTATACTATGACAACGCATCTGCAAGACACATTGCCAACAATTCAAGTTTCCTTCACTAAACCAGCATGTCTATACTATGACAACACATCTACAAGACACGTTGCCAACAAATCTTCATTCCATGAATGAACCAAACATATTGACTTGGGTTGCCATATAGTTTGTAAAAAGCTTTAGCTAGGCCTCTTTCATCGAGGACTTTTTTATTTGTTGCTTGCTTATTCTTCTCAACCGGTAATAAACATGTTCACTAAGCCTTTCAATGTTTTTTTCTTAAGCTTGGAGCTTAGTGGGTATTACAAGCTTAACAACTTAGTATTGAGATAGTTATTTTTGTTAGGTGTATTGGCCAAGTACATATTTCACTTGGATCTCTCATTTGTATTCATTTCATACTTTGATAAATACATCTAGCCTTCAAAGCTATTCATTTGTTTTCTATCATACTCATGACAAACATGATATGTAATAAATACCTATAACCAATTATAACTAATATCTACCCACCACCAGGGAAGTCTAAATTGACATACAACTTGTAAATGTCTATAACCATTATTATTAGGCAAAATATTTTTTTCCTTTAACTATACTCTTGGGTTCAAATTGATCTCTTAATTATTTTTCGTGTCAGATTATCCATTAACTCTTAAAATGTGTCATGTTATTTAAAAATCAATCACTAAATTCCTTATTAATTAGACAAAAATCACTAAATTCCTTATTATTTTTTAATGTTTTTAATGTACCAGTCCAAAATCCGCTTGGTTAATACGGTCCGGCCCATCAAATCATCGGCCTAATGGGATGACCCAAAAAGATAGGGTTGTATTTTTTAATACTTTTTTTATAATCCGGTCCGTAAATTTAAGATTTATGGGCTAGCCTAATAGACCGGGTCTATTTTGACAGCTCTAATCATGAACCAAAGTATACGTGGTTCTTGCTATAAGTTTTTTTTTCCTCTTTACGAATCTTTATGTGAATTTAGTTGGAAAACTGAACTGAATGGTGGAGTTAACAGCAAAAAAATAAATAATAATAATATATTGTATATTGTTTTCACCTTTTTTATTTCAAAGATTTGTGAGGAAAACAAAAATAAGGTGACTTTTTTTTAATTAAAACTGAACAAGTCAGTCAACAAATTATAACAAAAACTAAACAGACCCTATATTAGCAATTACAATTATATAAGCAAGCACAAAGTAACCTAAGGTGGCAAGATATTTTTTAATTCCCCTATTTTCAAAAGTTAAAAGTTTTGCAGTACACATCGTGGTAATTACTGATTAAACACTTTCAGGAATAATCATAAAACAAACTCATCCAAAATCTATTTGTAGTCATATTACCATCCTAAAAAATCAAACTGATGCGCAAATTCTCACGTCCTTCCTTTTTTCCCCTTCCGGTAATCTAATTCAAAGTGAAGCTCAACAAGGGTACATACCTATTTATCAAAATTCATATAAAGCATCTTCCAATGAGGTACACTGAAAATCACAACAGAGAAATTATCTAAATCAAAGCTCTTCTTCAATCTGCTCCTGGAGAATTAGCATACCACTAATCATGAACTAAAACGGATACAACTTCCAAGCAAAACGAAAACCTCAAGTACTTTGTGTTAAGCATCAATCTGTAGATTCTGTACGCTCCTAATTAGACTTCAATTAACCATCTGCACGATTTCAAATGGAAGAAATTGATACAACTTCAATGGAACCAACTGTATAAGCTTTTTTTAAATATGTGAATACAATTTTGCTTATATACTCGAATCAAATCATTAATGGAAAAATTATACAAAAACTGACTATATAAAACATTTGTTTCTGACATGTGTGAGTATCCGACGACACATGTCATTACGTTCAATTTATTCATTTTTCAAATTATTACTGGTGTTGTGTCAGTCTCGGTGTCTGTGTTTCAGATACATTAACACAACCTTTCTACAGCTCTTAGCCTCTTAAAACTCTCTACGATTGCTAATAACTAGTTACTTCAGTTTCACAATATAACCTCCATGATAAATTGTCACAAGCTAACATAGAACATCAAATGTTATTTTATATTCAGTTTCAATGGTAAACTAGGTCTTAAATAGAAAGATGTCACGTGAAAACACGGTCCTATGAGAGTACTGATACACAAACCTACCTAGATGGTACACAAACCTACCTAGATGGTACATCTATGGACATTGTTTTTGAGAAACTAATAGACAAACTGGTGTATAGGTAAGGAATCAGGAGATGCTTTTGAGCAACTATATGCATCAAACACAAATGTAAAGGAATAGCATGCTCTTACTGCGTACCTACTGCACCTTCTTTTCTTTTTTTGCACGATTTGGAATAATGCTCAAAATAATGCTGTGAATCTTTCGATAATGTGGGTGAATAGCCCCATGTACAATGTGTATCTTCTCATCGCATCGATCTTGGTACTTGTCATACAACACAGGAAGAGACAAGCTAAGAAGAACACCTGACGAGATCATTAGAGAAATATTAAAACCAAACTCGCCCAGCGAGAATTTCAAAAAAATATATATAGCATGTATGAGTTATAGAAGCATAGAACTTACATATATAGATCAAAGTCAGAAAGTTAAACAGACTACCAATATAAGATATTGTCAACAATACACCAACAACCTGATTCACCAAGTTCACACAAACAAGTGTCAATGTAAAAAAAAATTGCACTGCTCAAATTCATCGAACTCATTATAAACAAACATAATCAGAAAATATAGTCCAGTACCTGTAGACAAAGCAACAAATTCCTCTCAATTGCTATATCATGTGCAACAGACAAAGCCCGATTTATCCAAATTTGAAGTACATCAGCAAGCTTCCCAATAGTTTCCTCCGAGATCTGCAGATCAGGCATAGGAGGTAGCGGTCTGACATAAAAGTGAAACACTTTCAATCATAGAAAGTTTTGTAACCGATCTAAAATCTCTCTTTCTATATAAAATGTATGACAAATGATAAATCTCTTTTGTCTAACAAATAAAAATTTCGCTAGAGACTTAACATCCACATAGTTATTCCACATGGATCATTCTTAGAACACTTAACAAAAACAAGATTAATCTTAAACTCAGAAACGAACAAATTTAAGCAATCAAAATTCACAACAAGAATCTTATTGAAAATGCAAAATGATTATGAAGAAGTAAAACACCTATTAAGAAGATTAGCAGCTTTAGCCCATAAAAACAGAATCACAACGAGAAGCAAAATCACATTAGCCACAAACGACAAGAAGTTATAACCGGCTCGCTCAAACAGATACCACAATGTGGTTGCCGAACTCAGCACCGCAACTCCTCCACACCAATTCTTCCATAGCAGCACATCAGCAACTAACGCAAATCAAATAAAAAACAGTCAACTCCGATTTTCATTTCTAGATAGAAATCAAACGATTCAAAGCATAAACTAATCGAATCATAAACAAGATCAATTGATAAGAGTAAGTAACGGAAGTAAAGGATGAAGGATCCATATCAGAATGAACAAAATCGGAAGGAGAGAGAAGGAGAGAACCTAAGCCAGCGCCGAGAGCGTGATGAACGGAGATCCGTTTAGGTTCTACCATGGCGATTGGGGGAATTTGGTGGTGAGTGCAGAGTTGCGAGTTACAACCGGATATTAGAAGAAACTGCGGTTAGAGTTAGAGTTACGGTTACGGTGGCTATTTCTTCTTACGGTTTTTGTCATCATCTACTATTCGCAGTTTCTGCTTACAAGAGGAAAGTGAAAAAACGACATGCGTTACGTTACGGCTCTGTTTAATCACGGGCTGGGCTTTTCAGGCCCGTTTCTTGTAAGTCACGGACCAAATTAGTTGGATCCGCACCTCTGTATCCCACCCCCGCATCTTGAAAATAACCTGACAAATATATAATTGTTTATATATCTACTTGAAAATGCAAAAAATGAAATTTTTATTGTTAATATTATATATTTACCTGATAAATATGTGGAAAAATTAGTTACGATCAGCTTAGCCACTATACAACCGAGGTTAATTGTAGAAAAATTAATTTGCATGTTTCAAAACTATTCCAAATGTGCGAGTAGTGAATATATGGGTGGTAGGGTTTGCATCATGTTGAATGAAGCAATCTACATGAAATCTCTGGGGTGTCTTTGTTTCAAGCATCGAAAATATATTTTCAATGTAAGTATTTCAGGTTTGTTTCAAATTTTTAAAAGAAATTTAAATTTTTTTATTTCCAAAAATATTATTATTATACATGATTTTTCTGATATGTATTCTATGTTTAGAGTGAGAATTCAATATTCCCGTGGGAATAAAATTCAACTCCCTATTTATAATCACGTTTTTTATTTGTTGTAAATTAAATAAAATTTATAAATATTTTAAAGAATATATAACTTTTGGTCTAACTCAGATAAAAATATGATTCATTGAAATAATAATCCTAGTCCTAGGTAATTATTTCCTTAATTTGAAATAAAAATATGATTCAAGAAATATTATTCCATAATTTGAACCAAACACAATCTTAAATATTTAACATCCACCCCTCCAAAACTACCAAATGTTCAAAAACTATTTTTAATAAATTTAAAGTTTTTCCAATTTTGAAAATTATTAAAAAACTTTAAAATTTCTGCGCTATCTATCAAACAAAAATATAGAACAATAAATAAGTGGACTTTTTAACGTATATTTTAATATTTTTCAAAAATACAAATTGTTTTTAGGATTTAATTGAAATGAATTTAGAGTATAAAGAAGTTGTATAGGATCAGTGAGTTATAATCGTTAGATGTTGTAACAACTTTGACTTTTATTTTAAAAATTTATAAAATAATACAAACGGATGATGATAATAAATTAATAGTGTAAAACTTTTTACACTGTTAATACATAACAATTAATCTCTTATTCTTATTTAGCTATTCGTTATTGATAAGTGCACAATATAGAGTAAATTTAATATTTTTCATACACTTTGTATAAATAAAAATTACATAGAGTAAAATTCATGTATGCTTTGTTTGTTTTAGAAATTTTTCTTAAAATAATTTAGTTATTATAAAAAATACAATTATAATTTGTATTTCAAATAAATTACCAATATAACTATGTTTGGTAGTGTATTTGTCATCTCATTTGGCGAATGAATATTAAAAGATTTTTTTAAAATTTTGTTTATATGCATTCGCCATCTCATATGGTTAATGCATGCAAGTCATTTTTAAAAAAAATATTATACACACATTAGGCATCTCATATGGTTAGTGTGTGTAATTTTTTTTAGAATGTACTTATTTGTCATTTTATCTGGCTAGTGAGTAAAAATATTATTTTTTAAATTCTACTCACTAGCCAGATGAAATGTCGAATGAGTACATTATAAAAAAAAATTTATACAACTAGTCATATGAGATGGCGAATGTGTATATAATTTTTTTTAAAAAAAAATTACTTGCATGCATTAGCCCTATGACATGACGAATGCATATGAACAAAATAAAAATAAAAAAAATTCTTTTAACACTCATTCGTCAAATGAGGGTATTTTTGGAAACGCGAGACTTTAGGGGTGGGGTAAGGAGCTCTCTATATATTAATGTTGCAACTTATGAACTATTTATTAATTAGTAAAATAATTAGTCTAGTAAAATAGTTGAAATATTTAGTATATTAAATATTGGGATCAATTTTGAATTTTTTTTTCCTTTTTTACGATATAGGGATCAAAATCAAAATAACACTTGTGTGGAATTATTGGAGATTAAAATAAATTGAAAATGATAAAGAAAAATTGTCACGTTGGATGACGTTGGCCACATTAGCACTTTTGTAATGGAAGGTTAACGTCTATGACTAATCCCAAAACGAAATCGAATATTAAGGACTCATACCAAAAAAAAATTACATGAACTAAATTCAAAAACTCGCTAATTTATATGGACTAAATGACTATTTAAACCTATAAAAAAACACATTAATAATAAAAACTCAAGTAATAAATAATTAAAATAATATTAAAATTAATAAAAAAAACAATTCAATATAATGAGTGAATTAGTTCCGTAGAGATAATGACTAAACTTTCTTATTCCCTAAATTAAAATACAATTATTTTAATTTAAATTATAATAAAATATAAAGAGTAAAAATGGATTTTTGATAAAATAGCGAGAGTATAAATGAAAGAAAAAAAATCATAAACTAAAAACAATAAAAACCTACTAACTAAAAAGTAAAAGACAATTATCAAACATAATTTTTTGACGGATGTTCTGAAAAACTAAAAATTCTTTTGAGTCTTACCAAATAGACTCTCAGAAGAAACAAGCAACAAAGTATTTCAGCGAGCTAATTTTTTGGGGGAAGTTTGGAAGCCGGCGTATAATTCTTTGTGAAAGCTCTGAAGATTTGACTTAAATTTTGGTATAACTTAAGCGATGAAGATGATGTCGAGCAAGATGTCCTAACATGAGGTTTCAACATCTTTGTATGTTACAAACAGATTTTGTAAAGATCTGGTTTGAAAATTTGAAGAGATTTTATCTGTTGCAATCAGCGCATGGATCAAGGAATGATTTGTTAGATTATCTGAAGCCCATAGAGCAACTGAAGGCTATATAAGGAGACTTGGACCTATGGTTTAATATACCTTGAATATATTTTGTAACCTAGTTCTTAGGAAGAAAATAAGGATTAGGGTTTGAAAGTCGCAGACTCTTTAGGACTTGTAAGTCTCCCTTTGTATCAATTTGATACATTGTGGTATGCATATGTATGATACATGTTCATAAGTCATTAGGTAATGAAATGTATATTGTTCTTGGATGAAGCTTTGAAGCAAATCCAAGTTAGCGTGTTGGTCAAGAATGCTTGACAGAATTTTGTATTGACAGAAGAAAGATGAAGATGTTACAAGTTTGTGATAGAGGGAGAGAAAGGGAGTTCCAGTATCAAAGATGGAGTTCTTTGATAAATACATTCATTGGGTAGTGATTAGGATATAAAGTTGTAAATGTGGGAGTTTAGCTTTATGATAATACTATAGATAGTGGAGTATTCTTCATGGATTGGTATCCCCTAGAGTAGGTGAATTGCACCGAATTTGGTTAACATATTTTGTGTTATTTTTATCTTTCTGAAAATTTACTTATTCTATTTTGATTCATGGTTAACATGTTGAACTGGATGTCAAGACATATGACATGTTCATATGTTGGTATTATTGAATATCAGTCATTGCGCCTGAACCTTATTTAACTGTTAGTAGAGATCAATGTCTCAACAAGTGGTTAAGACATATTTGATCTGTGTACCAAAATTTTAATTGGTATCAGAGCAAGCATCCTATATGTTTCTGGATGAGATCACTGGGAGATACTTTCTGGTGTTAAACAAGAGGAGTTTTCATGATCATCCATTTTGATATACTAGAGGGTATTGATGAACAAGATAAGTGTTCAAGGTTTCTAAGGAGTTTCATCAATAATAAGAGAATGGAATTTCTCTCTTGTATGGAGTCCTGAAAGATGTTGAAGCATCTTTTCTATGGAAAACTGGTGTTTTTTCTTGGTGGTTCCGCTGCATATGTCTCTGAAGGAAGAACTCTAGGAGTATGTGATTCTGGAGTTTCAAATGAAGATGGATAGTGGCATATTTTGCATGTCTCTGACCTAAAAGATATCAGGTTTAGTAAATACTCTAAGTTGTTCCAAAGTCGGGAGAAAGGGAAGAAATAGAGTTTTGGTTGATATAGACATGATACTTGGATGTGTGACATCATCGTGTCTCAAAAGAAGAAATTAGGGTTATCAAAGTCATGCTTTGGGAATTTGGTAATTTATGATAAACTAAGTTGTCAAAGATACTTGAGGATTATGTCAAGTCCACTCATAAAGGTGTCTCATATGTGTATCTGGAGTACTCTAGTTATTCTTCTGACTAGAGGGTGTTTCTATGAAACACTAATCTCAAGGAAGTGTTGGTGATTTATCTTCACCGTCCAAAAGTGCAAGGTGTAACACCCTAAATAATCCCTTGCGTGAATGTTAATAAAATCATAGTACGTTACTACCATTATCACTTAGGATGTCACAATCTACAAAAACATGCTCTTCTATATGATATGCAACACATTTCTTTTTAAAATTATTGAACAACTATCATGATAATAAAATATTTCTAAACTTCACTATTATTAAAATAGCGGAAACAACAATACTTATTCATTACAACGTAAGATTAGTATTCAATTGAATAAATAACTACACTTAAGAGATATCTAAAATCTCGAGCAAACATAGCCTAAGAAAACATAGTGTTCCATGACCCCAATGTTACATATCAGAGCAGACACTGACACAAAGACATAAATGAAAGACTCCATCTTCCACTCACATCAGATCTCCTACTGCGGATTATCTACACGTTACCCACATGGAATCAACATTCAAACAGAAAGAGTGAGATTCTCAAATCAACAAAAGAAACAGATGATATAAATATGAAAGCATAAAATCATCAAGTAATTCACCCTTCATCACAACTATCAACATGAATCATTAATTACACCAAACACAGATAACCATACACCTCATTATGCAATAAAACTCAAATACAGTGCAATGAGACACTAACTCGACTCAATGCATGTGCTACCAAATTTGATCCCTTGTTCATGATTATAATTCCCGTCAAAAAATTTATATAGGTCGCTCACACTCCACACGGGCACACGACATTCGTGATTTCTCACACCACATGGGCACACAATCACCTCAACAACTACAACAACATGATTCCCTTACAAAGAATCCGAATAAATACTCACACCCACATGGGCACACGTATTATCCCTCAACTCATGCAACATGCTATGCACCTAAACAACAACATACAACTACACCATAAGAAAAAACTATTGAATTTACAAGTTATTATATAACACAACATGCCATAACAAATCAACAACATCATGCAACATCATAAGCAACAACTATTGCACTCAACAAAAACAACAACAACAATTTGATTCTACACTGCAGAATCTGGATAAACACTCACACCCCACATGGACACACATCTTATCCCACAACTCACGCAACAATATACAACTACTAAACAATGCATAAGGCTAGCATATCATCAATACATTACCTCACTTATTCCTAACATACACTAGACACCTGTTCCAATATGCAAACACAATAATCCACAACAACAACACCCATTGCACACCCGAAATACACATTCCACAATTCAACATATCAAAACATACAAGGGAATAAAATTAACACATCAAATATTTGTAATTATGGTGGTGCAAATATTTTTAGCATAAATTACATAAAACTAGCTTTCCAACGATTCGAACGGCGACTGAAACAGACTTACGGTTTGAAAGTTATGAATTTTTGAAAATTGATAAAATCTGTCACATTTAGTGGTAACCGGTTAACACCCACACGTTAATAGGTTACTCTGTGTAAATTTTCCCAAAAAACCCAAATTTGTACTAAGTAACAGGTTAACACCTACATGGTAACCGATTGCTTGACCTACATAATCAATTTCTGTTGTTTCTGTTACGAAAATCACTTTTCAACCCCAATCTAATAACCCCAAACCACATATATCACATAATTTGAATCCCAAATTTTGTATACAACATTATGCATACATCATAGCTTCTTATATCACAATAAAAACACAATCACAAAGAGAAATTTACACAATACAAGCATTATTACTATCACCGACACGCGACTTCGACTTCTCACCGAAAACACCAAACGAATCAACAAACACATGGGTAAAAACTTAACAATTTATCTACCCCCATACGTATATCATGTACCTCTTAAGTGATTGAATAACTCCACCCTTACCTTAGAGTTCTTGCAAGATTCTCATATTCTCCCTTGAGCCTCAACCTTCTCTTTTCCTCTTGCTCCCTTCTCTTGTTTTTACGTGGAATGAATTCTCTCTCCTCCACCCCTTATTTTCTTATATTATTATTATTATTATTATTATTATTTTCACTTAACCCAACTAATGAATTAATAATATAAAAAAATAGTTTCCATCAAATACTTAATTAAAATAATATTCACTTACTATTATAATTAACTAAATATTACTAATATAATTATATTAGTTTTACTCACCACACCACCAATTTCTACACTTTCGGTCACACACCTCCACTACCTTACAGTCTTATTCTCAAGGCCAATACCCACAACTAAGGGTAACTCCCACACAAACTAAAGCACAAAATCACACACGCAAATACACAACATCATAACTTCAAATTACGAAAATAATTAAATTAAATCGGGGCGTTGCAACTCTCCATCACTTAGAATATTTTCTTCCTCAAAAATTTACCTGATACGAACAACTCAGGATATGTCTCACGCATCCCGCTCTCCCACTCCCAAGTCATGAAATACAACACCATGAATAACACAAAATAAAAAACCACCTCATCAACAACACAATAAGATGTGATGCTCACGCAATGCACTCGATTACCAACTGAAGATATAAGGAATAACCAAGTTACAAACACATAGGTTCACTCTTGAACCGGAATACAACATGATTGTTACCATCACCACATGTAACACTCCCCTAATACCCCATCACAAGACTTAGCTACTTACACTCGAACAATCACTATAAGAAATGAGGCAACAAAAAAGATAAGAACATAAAGCTACACGACACAACATCGTCTCATCAACATAACTAGAATACAAACCTCGTTGTCGCATAACATCAAGACAACAATTCTACAATTTACCAATCAATATGTAACTAATACATCCATATACATAGTAGTACATGATTAATATTTAAAACTTTCACCATATCTTTTCCATTTTGGAACGTCCAATGGTTTCATCATTCCTGCAAGTTCTAACGTCCAACCTTTTAACTCTTGCGAGTCACACACACACACATACGAACTGCGCTACACCATGCTCTGTTGCACACTCTGATTACTCGTAACTATCAAATCTACCAAATCACATTCAACTTATGACTCTCTCTATTATTCACCTGAAAATCATTATTCACTTTTAATATCCCCAACCTTGCACTCTACTTCGTTAACTCACACACCAAACACAAGTCTTTGAACTGCTAACTCAATGCAAATTCTCGGACCATCAAAGCAGACATATGAAATACTTCCAACCTAACTCATCAGGCACGAAATTAACTTTACCAATAGGATAATTCAAGCCAATGTCCTAACTCATCAGAAATGATAACCTTCCCATTTATCTCATACTCTACTCCTTCCGATCAAACAGGTATTCTGCACTCTTGTGATTACTAAACACTTTGAACCTAGATCCATAAAAATAATACTCCCAGATTTTCAACACACTTACAACCGCAGCCAACTCCAAATCTTGAACAGGATATATCCTTTCATGGATCCTCGATTTTTGTAAAGAATAAACTACGAATTTACCATATTTTACTAACACACTGTCCAAACTCATCATAAACACATCCTAATACCCCATAAACGATTTATTAGAATCATACATAATCAAAACTGGAGTCGTAGTCAACTTCTACTTCAGCTCTTTAAAACTTTCCTCACAATGAACATCCCCAAACAAACAAGTTATCTTTCGCAAGTCTACTTAGATAATAGAAGTTTTAACTTGGAAAATCCTTCCATAACCTGCGGTAATAACCAACTAAGTCCAAAAATCCTCTAATTATCTTAACCAACTTTGGAGCTTTCTCATTGTAGAACTGCATCTACTTTGGATGGATCCACAATAATACCCTCATATAAATAACACAACCTAGGAAACTCACCTCTACCAACCACAAATCACACTTCGACAACTTAGCATAAAACTTCCTTACTTTAAATGCTTGTAACTCAATTCTCAAATACTCTACACACTCTTCTTCTAGTTTTATAATAGATCAGACTATCCGCAACAAACACCACTTCGAACTTATCCAATTAAGTATGGAAGATACGATTCATATTCCCCACACACTCCATGGGTGCATTACAATCTCCGAACAACATCATCATATATTCTCAACGCCCATACCAAGTTCCGAAGGTCATTTTCTCAACATTCTCATTCTTCACTCGAATTTAATGATAACCCGACCTCAAGTCAATTTTTTTGATAAATACACGCGCACTCACCAATTGATCCATCAAGTCCTCTATTCTTGAAAATGGACACTTATTAAGCACTTTGGAGATTTATCAATCTGCATAAAAAAACACACTTATCCATTGGAGTGCCTACCAATCAAACGGTATATGAATCTCACTTATGTTCATTAGTAGAATAACCTCCCTTTCAACATACAACAATTTACTATATGTTCATCACTCTCCAAAAGATAGATATGCAGGAGTAATACTACTACAACCATAACATATACAACCTTTAAAATCCATTATGAGCCCAAAATTATTTATCAAAAATAGCTTAACAATCTCTGGTTTTAGTCACCATAATCCATATCAATTATTCTTACGGGGTTCCGAATCACTCAAGGTTTCTACTTACACAAAACCTCAACCCATAACAAATGTGATACCATCAAGGAACTTCAACTCATTCGCGATTTGTCACAATTCAAAACTCAAGTTATCTAGAACACAACTGTGAGTTCCCATAATACTCACTGATTAACATGCAACCTCATGCTATCATACCTTTCTTTAATAACAATACTGAAGCTCTCCAAAGTGACACCATTGGTCTCACAATTCTCCTCTCTAGTAAATCTTCTAACTGCTCTATCAGTTCCACTAATTCTAACACCATCATCTCGTATGGTGCCAAAGAAACATCTAGTACCAGGGATCAGATGAATAGATAATTCCACCTCTTTTTTTAGAGATACTTCTGATATGTCATCCGGAAACACATCTGAAACTCACACACAATTGGCAGTTCATCGTGGTGACTTTACTTCCAATTCCCAGAACATCATTTTCGCAATCATTGCAAGCATCAGAGCCTCATCTCCTAAGAGTTCTTCTACTTGCTTTGCAGATATAAACCTTAATTATTCACATTCATCAAATTTAAGTTCACCCTCTACTCTCTGAGAAACAACCATCAACAATACCAGATCATTCTCTCTCAGAGACATCCTAACTTGATCGACATACAAAACCTCGAATATGTCTCATCTTCATATAAAAGAATCTGCATCGACTCATCAAAACAATCTGCAAGCACTTGGCTTAACTACAAACAATCCACCATACACACCATCTGAGCCGACAAGATACGTCTATTCCATCCAACACGATCCCGTCTACTATAAACAAGAGATTAAGGGTGACCAGTTCCTCAATTTTTTAATAGACAATCGACAATCATGATAGGGTATAAACCATCCTTACCAAACTATAATAGTGTTCAACGATGTACCACACAATCATCCCACTGACTGGGTTAACATATTTCGTGTTATTTTTATCTTTCTGCAGATTTACTTATTCTATTTTGATTCATGGTTAACATGTCGAACTGGATGTCAAGACACCTGACATGTCCATACATTAGTATTATTGAATATCAGTCCTTGCGCCTGGACCTTGTTTAACTGTCAGCAGAGATCAATATCTCAACAAGTGATTAAGATATTTGTGATCTGCATACCATAATTTCACTTTGTAAATTTCTTAGTACACCCTTTGATACTTTTAGGCACCTAGCGCATTTCCTTTTATGTTTGCCCCCTACTTCCAGAGATACATATCTGGACGCATCATTGTTTTTTCCAAAATTTAATTTTTCCTGGAGATGGATCTACAGAAGTATTGTAACCTGGTAAAACCTGGGAAAATATTCAAAGTAAGTCAATTTTGGGAAACTTCTGTAGATGCATCTCCGATACTCCCTCATTTTTTCTTCCACACTCACATTCACCAACCTAAAAAACCCTACATCATCAATATCATTTCTCACTCTAAAACTCCAAAATTTTCGTGCAACAAACCAAAGGAAGCAAGAGAAGATTGAATTTCAGGTAAAGATTCAACTTTACCCATTACATTTCTCACATTAATCATCAAACTTTTGTATGAATATAGTAATGTTGCTTCCGGATGTACATCTATGAGACATGTTAAAGATTAACACTTTCAAATGTACATCTTCGGAATAATGGTTGTAACTTGTTTTTTTGCATCAGTTTTGTAATTTTTGTTTATTTTTCATATTATTTACAAATAGATACGGTGTACCCCGATAACATCTCAAAAGTGTTAGTTTCTATAAACTATGTTTCTCTTAATGTTCAAGGGGTTGTCGTAAAGATGCTAGATGTTGACGGTGACTTTAATAGCAAGCCAGAGTTTGATGATCGTGATAGCATGATCACATGGATTTGTAGGATTGCAACTAGACTTGGTTTTGGCGTGGTTATAGGTAGATCAGATAATGGTTCGGAAAGAAGAAACGTTTTTGTAACTTTGTTGTGTGAAAGAAACTGGATATATCAGACTCCTCTATGAAAGTTTAAAAGAGATGACACAGGTAGTAGAAAATGTGAATATCCTTTTAAAATTTGTGGTTACTTGTTGGCTACCAAGAAGTGGAGACTCAGTGTTATTTGTAGTTTTCATAACTATGAATTATGCTTAAAGTTACAAGGTCATCCTAGTGCATGCCAACTCACACTGGAAGAGAAAACATGTATCAATGATATGAACTTGAATCTTGTCCAATCGAAAAATATACTTGCCACATTGAAACGGAAGGAACCCAACAATATTTCAAATATTAGGCAAGTTTATAACATTTAGTGCCATAATAACAAGGATACTAGAGAAGAAAGATCAGAGATGCAACAACTGTTGAAATTGTTGGATGATAACAATTACGTGTCCCGGTACCGAACTTCTGACAATGGAGTTACGGTTAGAGACATTTTCTGGACTCATCTGGAATCGATAAATTTATTCAACACGTTTTTTACGGTTCTTGTTCATAATTCTACCTACAAGACCAACAAGTATAGGCTTATGTTATTTGAGATGGTTATTGTAACCTTCACTGAGCACTACTACGAAAAACTCATTTAACAATGGTTGGGAATAACATATAATGAAGTGAGTGAGGTGTTGTATAGAGTGTTGTCGTAAGCACGCTACTTATAATCACGGTCCTGGGACCGTTGTTGTATACTGGAAAGCGCACATTATATTACAACAGTTATGTTTGTTAACCGTTGTGATATATATATATATATATAATATTACAATAGTTACGAGTTTCACCTGTCTTGGAATGTACCTTTAGTTTATTATAAACAAATATATATATATATATATATATATATATATATATATATATATATATATATATATATATATATATATATATATATATATATATATATATATATATATATATATATATATATATATATATATATATATATATATATATATATATATATATATATATATATATATATATATTGCTTGTTTAACCATCCACTAATTAAATAACTACAACCATTTAAATTGGTAAAGAACTATATAATATGAAAATTAAATTCTTCTTGAAAACCAACATAAACGGACCACTATTTTCCGAATTGCATTTAACTCATTCAACACATTTTATGTTTTTTAACACAAAAATGTATCGTTGATCTGTTTGCTTCAATACATCTATATATTTCATTATAGTACCTCATCATCCCCATTTATCATGGAGATTGTTATGATGACTTATCGTGATAAGTAACGAGGATGAGGTAAAGTAGAAATGTAGATATAGATGAACTGAAGCAAACAGACTATTCAATCATATATTATGAGTTAAAGGAACATAAAATATGTTGAAATAAGATGGAAGCAATTCGGAAAATATTGATCGGTTTAGGTTGGTTTTCAAATACATATTAATTTTCAGATTATAGGGTTCTATGTCAAATTAAATTATCGCATTTTCAATAAAAGGATAGTGAAACAAACAATATACATAGTATATAATAAACTAAATTTCAAATACAATATCAAAAGGACATTGAAACAAACAAACAAACAATATATATATATATATATATATATATATATATATATATATATATATATATATATATATATATATATATATATATATATATATATATATATATATATATATATATATATATGTACACGATAAACTCATATTATATGCTTGCTACCACCATCATCATCACCATGTATCATCTTTACTATACAACTTCAGCTATTTCAAATAAAGGAAAATTAGTTAGTATTCAAAACAAAACCAACAAAAGTTGAAACAAAACCCTAAGTGGGACTTTAAAAAAACAAGATACATTGTTAGCATATGTAACAAAAAATATGTTCCATAGCCAAAGTATTATCCATTGAAGACGAATCTGAAAAAATGAGAACAATGAACACGGTCAACACACCCAACATGAAGCAAAAAAGATAATGGGAACTATCTAACAAGAAGATTGAAGAAGAAGAATACCTTATTTTACATAGCATCATCACCATGTTCATCTAGTTTTAGACTTTACAAGAAGAAATAAAATGAGGAAAAAGCTTAAATCAAAAGGTTCCTCAGACTTCTTATATTTCTTTTTGCAGATTCTAAAACCATATGAAGTATATGTTGCCAAAAATGTAGAGAAAAATGGGTGATAGGGTTTCGCTGTGAAGGAATACGAGGATACTCACCATGTTCATTTAGTTTTAGACACTACAAGAAGGAATACGGGGATGAAGAAGCCTAAATAAAAAGCTTCATACTTCTTGTATTCCTTTTTGAAATGTCCAAAAAAAGTTGAAGCCTTGATGTAAAAAATGTAGAGATAAATGGGTGCTAGGGTTTCTCTGTGAAGGAAACGATGCTACATGTAAATAAGAGAAACTTAATTCGCTTATATGGTAAATGTTTCACAACGGTTAACAAATTTAACCGTCGTGATAGGTATATATTTATGATAATTATATCACAACGGTTATCCATATTAACTGTAGTGTTACCCCTTTAATTGGTACAAGGTTTGAATCCTTATTATACCATTTTTTCCGTTTTATATAATTATTTAATTACAGTTATAAAACGCAACCGTTGTAATACTACAACCTTTGTTCTTCCCGGAAGAGGGAAAACACTCATCCCAAGTAGTGATTTAAAAATTATCGTTCGGGAAAATCAAACATTACACGTTATCATCATTGCAAGCATTAAAGTATCAAATTTTTCATCTTCATCCTCAATAAATATATAGTTTTACATTTCTTCATAATATCTGATAACAATGAGTTCTACAAATGATCAGAATACCAACAGAAATATCACAGAGATCACTACTGAGCAACGTCAGCAACCAAATGAGGAGGCCCAACAAGCTGCCAACGCCAGGCCGGATGCGTTAAGGGTAAGGAAGCCAAAGAAGAAGAAGAAGAAGAAGAAGAAAAAGCCAAAGAAAAAGAAAAAGAATGAGAGGATGACATATCATTATAACTCTGATGAAGGGAGTGAGGACAGTCCCCTAGACTATGAAGATGGCTATATAGCTATGGGTTATGATCCTTGAAAAATATATGTACTCCCCTTTTTTAAATATTAATGAACTTATCTATATTATATATACTCTTGTCTTTTATTTTTTTTAATTTGATCAAATTCTTCTCATTAACATAAGAATGCTAAAAAAATGAAATAAAATACATGTTTAAAATGGAAAGTAAATTTAAAAAATATATATAGTTGTTGGGAATCAAATCTATTTACACACCAGTTTGACACTACGAATTTGAAAATATATGTTTAAAATGGAAAAATATGTAATTATTGAGAATCGAAGTTTGATACATATCACAGTGGTGGATATACCACAACTGTTATGATATATTACTTTTGTAATTAAATTTCATAATGAAGCGCCAAAGTTTAATTTAGAATTTAAAGTAAATAAATAACAAAACATGTCACAATGGTTGAAATAAACAACCGTTGTTATATACAAATAGTAAATAAAAATAATAGAGCAACACCTTAATTTTGAGATTTCACAACGGTGTAGGCATGATCCGTGGTGACCATGGTGTTATTGTTAACACGTTTTGTAGTAGTGGAGAAGACATATTATGTTGGTTTTTCTTTTTTAAAGTGCGAAAAAAAGGATAATTTTACTTGGGTTTTAGAGGTGTGTCAATCACTTTTAAAAGATCAAGTTGAGATGCCTAAGACTATTGTTATGGACCGTGATACCGCATTGATGAACGTTGTTGCAAAGGTATTCCCTTCTTCTTATGCATTAATTTGTAGGTATCACATAAAAAAGAATGTAAGAAGTCGTGTTAAACCCCCGGTAGGGACAAAACAAGTGGAGGCCGGTGATGGAAAATTGTTGAAGTATGGCGTGATTGTTGAAAAAACAATGGATGCATGGAATCTTATTATAAATTCTTCCGCAAAAGAATTATATGTTGATTCCGTCATTAATTTCCAGAAAGTGTGTGAAAAGTATCCGACTTTGTTGAAATATGTTGAAAGCACCATTCTTGATCAGGTGAAGGAGAAGATAGTTTGTGTGTGGAGTGATAATGTCTGACACCTTGGAGACACAACTACCAATAAAGTTGAGTCGACACATGCTACTTTGAAAAATTGGTTGGACACTAGCAAGGGGGATTTGTGTCGAGATTGAGACTCAGTGAATCTCATGATTAACAACCAACATAATGAGATACAAACAACTTTTGGTCGGAACATAACGGTATTGGAACATCGATTTAAAAATAACATACTTTATTCTCAGTTGGTAGGCAACATTTCTCGGGCGGGGTTGAATTATATCTTTCACGAGGCCAAACGAGCCAAAGATATAGGCTCGGATAGCACAAAGTATGGTTGACTATTGTGAAAAATTATGGTCTCCCATGTACTTGTGTTACTGCAAAAAAAAAATTGAAATCAGGTGAGCCAATAAGAATTGACGAAGTTTGTCCTCATTGGAAAAGACTTAAGTTTGATGATGATGGTTTCATGGAAGGATGTAAATCAAATATCTCCATTTTGGCCGAATGGGAAGCGATACAAGAGAGATTTTCAAAGGCCGATGACAACATGAAACTCCACATCAAAGAACAATTGGAGAAGATTGTCTTTTCGAAAACAACCGACAAGAAACCGCCTACTCAATCGGTAAAGATAAAAGGTGCTCCAAAGAAAATAAAGCCTACACCAAATGACAACTCGACTACACAGTCTCTTTCATATTGTGAGCATGTAGACAAACTTTTTCCCGACTCACCGACTCCTAAATCTCAAAGAAGTATAATGAAATGAGCTCGCATAAGCAAACTGCCTCCGACACCGATTCCACCGAAAATTCTATTCATCGAAGAGATGCCAGTTTTTATGCACAAATACATCGACGATATATCAATGTTGAGGGGGATGGTAATTGCGGCTACAGAGCCATTTCGACATTGCTTGGTAAAGCAGATGATAGTCATGCGATTGTCCGTCATCAACTTATCCAAGAGTTGAAGACGAATAAAGAATCATACACACAGTTGTATGGAAAGAAAGAAAAGTTCGATGCAGGCTATGAATCTCTCGTTCCTTTCTTGAGCGGTCCGACATCAGTGTCAAAATGGATGGCCTTTTCTCTGAAATGGATCATATAATTACATGCACATATGATAGGGTGTGCATTTACCTGAAACGCTACGGATTTCGGAAACATTTTTCCCACTCCGTATCGCACCATCCAAAAATCCAAATGAGCGCATCATGTGCATTGAATGACTTTCTAGATCAAATCATTTTTTTCAAGTGTACTTGAAACCACGATGCCCCATACCACCTAAATCACCGGAATGGACGAGTCTTGAACAACATTAAAAAGAAATCAAATGCATAAAAGTCCAAATGGGTGCCACCAATAGATTTATCTGGCGAGACTTGTTTTGATTCATTTTGAACTCTTGTACAAACGAACAACTAATTGTAAATTTTGAAGCGCAAAATAGTCATTTTTTATTCATATTTCTTGTTTATGCACTTATGCCTTTTATTTTCCTCTACTTATAATGTTATCTATTTTGTTCTGGTTTTAAAATGCAGCAGAAAAACTTCCGTAGATCCAGAGATAAATCTACGAAAACAAAAAATATGGGGTCTTTCCGTGGATATATCTCCGGAAGTAGTTAGTCATACAATGGTTGATCCATATTTATCTAAGTTTTCTATAAATTTGGAGATTCATGTACTATCTTTCACACAAACATAAAAAGGTCTCAATTGTATGATATCAAGATCCGTTGGCATGTCGCAAGTGTCTCCTACACCGACGACAAAACATTCGGGTGGACGTTCAAACTCACCGATTTCACCTCGCTTAACGATATCATCACCGAAATTCACTATCTTCTACCTTACAACGACAGAAGAAAGGTGCAGAAGTTCGAATATCGTTCGCCTTCAGTTGACAACAAAGGGAACGCCGTGTTCACCAAATTTCAGCTCAAGAATGAAGACAATGTTAGGACAATGTGGCGAATGTATTTTGGTTTCGAAGAGAAAATTCCGTTTGAATTGGATACTACTGTAGGAAGAACTGTCGATGACATCTTAAAGATGTGCAAACGTCCACCGACTTATTGAAATGTAGTATTTAATTTTCTATCGAAATCATCAATGTAATGTCAATTTTATTTTATAAATATTGATTTTATTGTTGCTATATTCATTTGTTGGGATACTGTCTCTGGTTATTTCTGCAAGTATGCATACGGTAAATTTTCATAGATGCATCTATGAAATAATTAAAAATAACATTAAAAAAATACTTTTGAATATACATCTCCGAAAACATCGAAAACATGAGGTATTTTAGAAAGCACATATGGTGTCTAAGAACCCCCAAGAGGTGGTTTAAGAAATTATCTAATTCTTTTTCTCTTTCAACAATTTTTTTTCTTATGAACATCAATTGGGTGCAAGATCCACAGTGGTGGTTTTCATTGACGTAAATTAATATAATAAAATTGATGTGAGCTAAAAGTAAATTTAACCAAAACTATCTAAAAATGAATTAAACAGTAAATTTAGTTATAAAAAAATCATTAGAATCAAAAACTACAATTTCTAATTTCAAGTTAAAATTAATTAGAGGCAAAAATCAATTTTGCATTGCAGTGAATGCAAACAAGCATCTAGTTCTCTTCAAGATAAATATCATTGTATTGCCTCCTAATACATAATACAGTACCTCACAACTCATATAGGATAAAAATAATAGAAACCCGAGTCAGGACTGTGTTTTACCTTAAGACAGATTTACCCACCTAGCATACTTAGCTTCAACCAAATTTAAAAAACTTGGGGTACAACAGAAGCTTGTATCAAGGTCCTAAGCCTCCTCATTGTTATCAGAATCCCCATCATCTGAATCTTCTTTCTTTTGCTCCTGTACTCCATCATCTGTTTTGATCTTTTTCTCCTTTTTCTTTTGCTTTTTCTTTTGACGTTTTGCTCGCTTCTTAGCTGTGCGTTCCTCAGCAGCTTTTAATCTTTCCTCTCTTCTCATATTAAATTCCGCCAGTTCTTTCCTTCTCTGATAATCAACGTCCATCCTAGCAAGTCGATCTTGCTCCTTGCGCCTCATCTGCCGATACTGTTGGAAACAAAATTTAAACAAAAATACTCAGATAAAGTGAAAAAGCCAAACATCATGTGTTAAGTAAATATGCTATGATATTGATTGGTCGAACTGAGCACAGCATAAAACAAAAATAGTGATACATTATGATTCCTTTGAAAAAAGTAAAACCAAAGACACGAGAAATAACAAATTGTGAGTAATCCTATTACGATGTGTTCCATTATCAATTCTAACCTTTGTTAAGTGTATACATGTTCAGATTATTAAATGTCACCAACTGATAAGTGATTCCATGAATAAATATCCTAATCCTAACCATACAACTCAGGACAGGTCATTTTAAGTACAAGAAAGGATACCTTAGCACTAATGAGGGTCATAGACATGCCACTTAAAAATAAATAAAATAAGGTTAATCCCATCGTCATTCTAACAAGTTTATGCATTAGACAGTTGCACTATGAATCAAACAATTAGTTAAAAATGTGGATCAAGAACCGGTAAATGGAGGTAGACATAGCTACATCGGAGTGTAACGTTACAGGCTTAAAGCCAATCAATTTACATCCAAAATCAACATCTCTATGATTTTTTAGGTCTGGGAGGCCAATAGAGCTAAGTTAATAGAACTTCCACATGCACCTTATAACATAATAATAAAGAATATAGTAATATCGTATATGCTCATGAGTTATTTTCAGATCATTTTAAAAAAACTCTATAATAGCCGATAAAGAAACACTCAATTGAACTCCTTGTGCTAGCTTATTGAATAAGCACTTAGTTAAACTAACAAGACACTCTATTTGCCACAACAACAACAAAAAAAACTAACAAAACATTCCTCTCATTGCCATGACATTGATCTAAGAGCAACACAAGATGTTTCATTGCAGTATCACTTCACAATCACATTAAATTTGTTATTTTGCATGAATACAAAACTAGGTATGATAAAAAAGCAACAACCATATCCACACAGAAGTGCAAAACTACACCTAATGGTCCTTTTTCAATCACTGTTTCCATTTAATAAGACCTTAAAATGTAATTTTAGTACAAAACCTACAAGCACCACAAGAGACTTCATTGAGACAATCCATCAAACAGTTCACAAGCACACTCATAATTATTGGTAAATGATAGTTACCCTAATAATAACAATTATTCTTCTTATTCTTCTTGATACAAACTAAACATCAGTTTTACCTGGTGGAAATCGCCGGAGCCAGAACCAGCAGAACTACCGGAGGTATTGCTAACACGAACCGGAACATTGTCAATGATACGTCGGAGCTTAATTTCCAAATCCTCTTCTTCCTCCTTAAAAACAGGAGGAGTATATTCTACAATCGCATTTGACGATGGCGGTAGAGGCGGTTTCGACATTCCCGGCACTACAGAAAGCTGAAAATCGTTGTCTTTAGGTTTACCAGTAGACATTTTAAGGATTTACCAAAACCCTAACTTTTTTCAATTCAAAACGAAACGCAAAATTTCCTCTTGGAAAGAAGCTATTCGAATAAGCTGTTGTTTTGTTCAGAGTAATTGCGACATTAATCGGGTCGCCTCTTCTGATCGTAATATCCGAATTCGGGCTCTTTGAAATAGGGACGTGGTTTTTCCCGGAGGACTTGAATTTCACATGTTAGCAATTTTTTTATATTTAGATTTCAATATTAATTAGTCACGACGTCTTTTAATTTAATTTCAAATTTTATTTTCTTTTTTATCTAATAGATGTTATATTTTAATTTTATAAAAATCATTTGGTTAGTCAAATTAATAATTTTTGTTAAATATTAAAAAAAACATGTTAAACTGTAATGATGTGACAATTGACAATATGACAAAAGTCAATATGACCATGTCCAAAGAGTTTTTCATTTAGGGGACAACTTTTCTACCCATCATAAAAAGTTGGATAATGTATATTCCTCCAATCAAATAATGTCATATCATTTTATTGCATTTATTTATTTAATAGTTCAAATTTTTTAGATTTCCAAAGCAATTCCAATGTAAATTACACTAAGGGTAACTCTACCCAACTTTTTGAGGTGGGTAGATAAGAATTCACCTTCCATTTAATCTAATGTTCACATGTGTAATTCAGTGTGTAAGATGACCCAAATGCCCTCGAGTAAAAAATAAAACTTGAGAGCGAGAGAAAGAGAGAGGGGAGAGAGAGAATCCTCATTGAAAGAAAAGCCCTCAATTTACATCCCTTTTCTTTCGTCTTCGTCGTTCATCCTTGTCCACCATTGAAACACATTGAAGCATTCAACGACCAACATCTTTCATATCTTCCATGTGCTATCTATCTCCATTTCATCTTGTAGTGCGACAAAAAAGTATGATTGTAAGAACTTTTTTGAATTTGTAGTGGTCCCAAAGAAATTACACTCTTAGAGATTGACACGCCCTCACGACAACACTCCCAATTCAACCAGGAGGAAACAGAGACAAGGTTGGAATATATTACAGATCTAATCGATGAATTAAGATATGTCGCTCACATCCGAGAATTTTGCACCAAGCATAAAGCTTCTAGAAGATACAACTCCAAAGTCATGCTAAGGGACATGCGATAAGGCGACCTGGTCTTAAGACAAATGGTTCTATGTGCACAATAAGGAAATCTGCAACCTAAATGAGAGGGGTCATATCACATATTCAAAAAGCTTCCTCATGGGAGTATACAAGCTACATAAATTGGATGGAAGACTTATACCCAGGACTTGGAACTCTATCCATCTTAAATATTATTACAGTTAGACTAATTGGAATTTTTAGGGGGAATCGACCGCTTATGGATGAACCTTTAAATTTTTTTGAATAAGGAAGATATTTTTCATGATTTTATATGCCAAACTTCCATGCGAAAATCCTTACCACCTGAAAGGATATTAAAAGATGCTGGATTTCCACGTGAAAATATTTTCTACCTTAAAAGGCTATTTAAACATGCTGGATTTCCATGTGAATATCCTTGCCACCTAGAAAGGCTATTTGAACATATTGAACTTCCATGGAAATATACTTGCCACCTAGAAAGGCTATTTGATCATGTAGGACTTCAATGTGAAGATCCTTTCTGTCTTGAAGGGCAATTTAAACACATTGGACTTCCACATAAAGATCCTTGCCACCTTAAAAATTTAATTTCAAATTTAATTTTATTTTTTATCTAATAGATGTTATATTTTAATTTTATAAAAATCATTTGGTTAGTCAAATTAATAATTTTTGTTAAATATTATAATAAACGTTCAACCATAATGATGTGACAATTGAAAATATGACAAAAGTCAAAAAATGAATTAGCAATTTAGTTAAGAGATTAAATTGAAATAGTTAGTTCATGGGTCATATTATGGCAATAACTAAATTATGATTAAAGTTCCCAGACCAAAATTTCATAACATTTTAACACACAAAAATATGTTATTTACCGGACAAAAATATTTCAATTATAAGAACTTTTAAGCATGATTTTCAAAATATAGCCACAGTTAGGTATTTATTTAAAGTAGTGTGAGAACTAACAAAATATAGCTACACAACAATGTATGTGGCCTGGAATCACAAACTACTGGGATACCATTTTGTTATGATATATCACAATTTTGTCATCATCGGAGAAGTATAGTATATTTGCATTTGTCATAAATCCATACAAAAAATATTTGAATGAGTACAAAAGAACAAGTTAAGAAATAACTATTAAAGCTTGACATCTAAAAAATAAATCATTGAATTACACTACAATTTATTCAACGCGGCTGACAAATAGAGATCATTTTGAGTAACAAAAGAGAACAAATTAATACCATGAAGAAAGAGTTTGGTGACTATACAAGTTGCTTGAGTTTATGCTTTCTCTTCTCAAACTCAATAGAAGGATTTAATAACAAATCAAAATCGTTTTGAAGAACCTTTATAAACCACAAACAAATTTAACAATGTAATTAGAAATCAAATATGTCATAACTCAATATAAATATGAAGTTGATTAAAGAGAAGTTGATGTGGTGGTTGGAGGGAGGGAGAGAGAGAGGTGACGACTAGGGTTTAGGGAAGAAAGGAGAAAAGAGAAAGAGACGTCGATGTGGTGGATAAAATAATGTTTAATAAATATGAAATGTAACAATTCTATGCCATCTAACCATATACCACTTGGAGTGCCACACATATATAAGTTAATAGAATTTGACAAAATTTAATGGACATGACTAATGTGATTAACAGAATGACATTTAAGGGACTTAGAACAAATATTTATTAACTACGGGACTAAAGTGAAACCTTAAAATAAATTAAGGGACCAAAGGATGCATTAAGTCTTTTTATATTACAAATTCGGTCTTTTAATTTTTAATTTTTTTTAAATAGTTCAAATAAATGTGAAAGCAATGTTATGTTACTAGTAAAAGAACATGTAAAAAACTCTCCAACGTTTAAGGTTAATATTATTATCCCTCTATCATATGACCTATTTTAAAAAAATCCCTGTAAAAAAAGTTTGATAAAATTATCTAATATTTAAATATTTTCTCACGTTTGACATTCATCAAATTAACGCATTAAAATAGCTGACGTGACAATTTTTATATATTTATAGTTTTTCCATTTAATCTAGTGTTCACATGTGTAATTCAGTGTGTAAGATGACCCAAATGCCCTTGAGTAAAAAATAAAACTTGAGAGAGAGAGAGAGAGAGAGAGAGAGAATCCTCATTGAACAAAAAAAACCTCAATTTACATCTCTTTTCTTTCGTATTCGTCGTTCATCCTTGTCCACCATTGAAACACATTGAAGCATTCAACGACCAACATCTTTCATATCTTTCACGTGCTATCTATCTCCATTTCATCTTGCAGTGCGACAAAAAGGTATGATTGTAAGAACTTTTTTTGAATTTGTAGTGGTCCCAAAGAAATTATACTCTCAGAGATTGACACACCCTCATGACAAGACTCCCAATTCAACCAGGAGGAAACAAAGACATGGTTGGAATATGTTGCAGATCTAGTCGATGAATTAAGATAAGTCACTCACATCCGATAATTTTCCACCAAGCATATAACTTCTAGAAGATACAACTCCAAAGTCATGCGAAGGGACATGCGTGAAGGCGACCTGGTCTTAAGACAAATGGTTCTACGTGCACAGTAAGGAAAGCTGCAACCTAAATGAGAGGGGTCATATCACATATTCCAAAAGCTTCCTCAAGGGGACATACAAGCTACATAAATTGGATGGAAGACTTATACCCAGGACTTGGAACTCTATCCATCTTAAATATTATTATAGTTAGACTAATTGGAATTTTTAGGGGGGAATCGACTGCCTGTGTATGAACTTGTAAATGTTTTTGAATAAGGAAGATATTTTCATGATTTTATATGTGCCAAACTTCCATGCGAAAATCCTTGCCACCTGAAAGAAATTTAAACATGTTATACTTCCACGTGAAAACTTTTCTGCCTTAAAAGGCTATTTAAACATGCTGGATTTCCATGTGAATATCCTTGCCACCTAGAAAGAGTATTTGAACATATTGGACTTCTATGGAAAGATACTTGCCACCTAGAAAGGCTATTTGATCATGTAGGACTTTAATGCGAAGATCATTTCCGTCTTGAAGGGCTATTTGAACATGTTGGACTTCCACATAAAGATCTTTGCCACCTTAAAAAGTTATTTAAACATGTTGGACTTCCACGCGAAGATCCTTACGACCTTAAAAGGCTATTTTAACATGCTGAACTTTCATGCGAAGATCTTTGTTGCCTTTTAAGGTTATTTGAACATGCTAGACTTCCACGTGAAGATCCTTGTCGCCTTAAAAGACTATTTGAAAGTGTTGGACTTCCATGTGAAGATCCTTGATGCCTTAAATGGCTATTTGAAAGTATTGGACTTCCATGCGAAGATCCTTGTCACGTTAGCTATTTTAACATGTTGGACTTCCACGTGAAGATCCTTGCCACCAATTAAAAGGCTTGAACTAATATCTTATATTTATCTAGCTTTAGTAGAATTATCGTTCAAAATAGACAAATTAACTACGCTGCAAACTTTTTTTTTTAATATATGTGAAATTTAATATATATATATATATATATATATATATATATATATATATATATATATATATATATATATATATATATACTGATAATTATGGAAGGAGTATCGAAGATCAACAAGTTCCGTTAAGGTATTTCAGTTGATAGTTATGGAGAGTGTTCTAGACTGGACCAACGACTAGGTATGGCCCAATCCTTTCCTGCCCATGAAACGGTCCAATAACTCAAATGTCAAGGGGACTCATCATCTTCATGTTCCCCCTGGATTGGCCGTGACTCGTCGACCACGTCTGGTCCTAGTCGATCCGCCATCCTCGTCCTTGACCTCTGCCCGACAAAGGCAGATATCACCCAGATTAGGCCTAGATAGTTCCTGCTCGGATGGTATTGTGTCCGACGCACCATTATCACGACCAGGATGCTCGTCCGACGGTTAGTTTCTGGAAATTACCTATTTTCGGGGGATCCGCGATCCAGACCCAAAAATAAGAACCGTTGGCCACGCGCTGGGGGCTCTCTATATAAACCCTCTCATTTGAGGGGGCCAAATATCAAATATTCATTCCCTGAACACTCATAATTGTACTTGCTATCTCTTGTGTCCGTTCTGACTTTGGTATCAGAGTATCTTGCAGGTACCCCTCATTCTCAGTATCCGAGCAGACTTTGAAGTCCATATCAGCAGTCATTGGTGATTCTGATCTCAGATACGATTAGAGAGATATTAAATGCAGAAGAGCGAGTTCAAACCCGCGACAATAAATTTATAATTATAGATATAAAGAGTATGGAAGATCAACAAATTTTATTAAAACAACTAGGTTGGTAACTATCTAGAGGAGTTTAGTTTTTAATTTCGTTTATATTCCTATTTAACTATAACATTATAACTGATAAATTAAATGTTAACTAATCCTATGTGACATGAAAGTTCCTATTCTTGGATAAAGCATTACTATTATTGATAACGTTATAATTGAGGAATCAAGCATTACAAATGTCGCAAAACTTAATGTCTGAATAAATTGATGAAAAAACTAAAGATGAAAAAAAAACACATGAAAGAGGAATTTGAATTGGATTTCTGAATTTAAAGAAAAAAATCATTCAATTGTGCGTTCATTTGTTTGTGACTAGTTAATACAGTATATTCTGATTATCAATGAGTCCACTTCATCTTCTTCCAGCACCACAGTTAAAATCTCATTCTGATACGTTATCGATCAATTCTCTCCGATAGTGGCAAAGTTAGTTAACATGGTGCGCCTTCGGCTTAAATATCCAACACTAGTCGCGAAGAACAATGTTATATTGGCCATAAGACTTGATCGTATAATGTTATGGTGCCTCCACACTTAGTAAAGTATTGTACATGTACCAAATCATCAATGTCATGCTAAGAATAATGCTTAATCATTAACGTACCTTTTCCATGCATTGTATAGAGATTTAAATTTTAATATCTCCAGTTCCTCTCAAATTAGTTATGTTGGCCATCTATCCACAAAAATATTTATAGAATAAAATCATGCCAAAAGTTTTTTTTTTTTAATTTCACCCATGTACGTCAAAGACACTAAGATTTCTGTAAGTGAAGTAGCCTACTTAGAGGTAAATAGATGATTTTTCAAGAAATTGTTTTAGTTGTTGAAGAACATTATAAAAAAAAAAGGTTTATTAAACAAATTTGGATTTTCTAACATTTTTTTTCAAAGTGATCGGCCACAAAATCAATGTGTCATATATATATATATATATATATATATATATATATATATATATATATATATATATATATATATATATATATATATATATATATATATATATATATATATATATATATTTGAACTATGGAGCACGGAGTAGATGTTTGAGACGCGTCGGTGTCCGATACTTGTATGATATTTATACGATATGTATCCGGAAAAGTCAGATAAGTATTCATTATAAAATGATTTTTTTTCTTTGTTTCGATACTCTTTGAATCAATATTTGACATCTGTATGACACTCATAACACATGTCAAACAATTCAGAAAAGTATTTCAAACAAAATTTTGGACAAATCATACACAAGTTTAAAATTGTTAAACAAATTTTTAAATTGTATTATCAATATAGAATTAAAGACATTAATTTTGATTAAAATATTTTTAACTTTTTTAATCATAGATGAATAAATAAACCTCAAATATCCTCTTATTTATAATAGTATCGGTATTTTATATTTTAATATTATCTGTGTCGGAGTATCCATATTGTATCGTATCTTAATATCTGTATTTCATGTGAATCAAAATCATTTTGTGTATATCTAAAAGATTACTACTGTCTATTGTCTCCTGCCACTCCAATATGGCTAAACCTCTAAAATTTAAAAATAAATAAATAGAAACATAGAAGTTATCATGTTTTAAAGGAATATGCTTGTACAGTAAAATTATTGTAGAACCTCATAAATTATGTGTGATAAAAAGAATTCATATTGATATGGAGGATGATGCCACATATCTCAGCAAGGCTTAGTTAAAATTAGGGCGGTTAAAAAATCATCTATTAAATCAAATTGCTAAACTGAATCAAATTGAAGTTAAAATAATGGCTTAATAATATTTTTATTTTTCGTGTTTTGACCAACTCACGAAATTGGTCATTATATTTTAAAAATGAACAAAACAGTCCCTATACTATCATGTTGGAAGTAAATTTAGTCCTACAACCCATTTCCCTCTCCAAAAATGCTTATGGGTAATAATTTTAAGTGATGTGACAAAAACAATGATTACGTGGCACTTCCATGTCATTAAAAGAATAATAAATAATTTAATATAATTGGTTTATTATTTGAGCTATTGAAATCACAAATAAAAACATAAGGTTTCTAATTTCGCATCTCTCTCATCCATCGTTCTTCATCACCATCCCCAACTTCTCAGTGTTCTTCTTCACCATCCCCAAAAAAACCCTAAATTCTCATTTGTCTTCTTTTCTTCCATTTTATCCAAAGATGTCATATTCGTATTCCATTTCTAGCAGCAGTTGTGCATCACGAAGAAGACAAATGCGTTGCTTTTTTGACTTTGATTCACCACTCACCACTTCATGGACAAAGGAGAATCCTGGGTGGAGGTTTAATGATTGTGGGCTATACAAGGTAAAATATAGATTATACAGTAGTTGAAAGTTTAGTTTTGAATTGGAAAAACATTGAATTTGAGTGTATGTTCTTTAGTTGCATGGATGAAATGGATGCAACTTCTTCAATTGGTACGATGAAGAAATGTTGGTGCATGCAAAGGATGTGATTTTGTCATTAACGAAGATAATTAATGAAGTTAAGAAGAAGGATATTTGAAGCTCAAACAATATGAGGATTTGAAAAAGAAGATACAGTTTTGACAATGATTGATTGTTTTAGCTGTTGTGGTCATTTTGGGCTTGAGCTGTATTATTATGTTGAAAGCTTGAATGTTCTTAGAACCTGAATTTTAATGTACTATTTAGGTGACATAGATGTTTTTGTTGTTGTGGTTATTTAATGTTAATGAGATGTCTATAGTTTATGTTATGAGATTAAGTTTAGGTGAAAACTATGTTATTGGATTATGTTTAGGTGATGTCTAATGTAATTTTGAATTTATGATATAAATGAAATTGAATTGTTGAACCAAATGGTCTATTATTTTTAATGTTGAACTAAAATGAATCCTAAAACTGTCATGTTGATCTAGTCACAAAAACAATTGACAAATGAGATATTAATGTTATTAAACCCAACATGCATAATTGTCATTACCAAACAGACATCAAACCTAAGTCATTACATCAAAATATGCATAAAAGTTAAGTCATTACATCCATAATAGTAAATCATTACATCAAAATATGCATAAAGCTTAAGTCATTACATCAAAATAAGCATCAAGCCTAAATGAAGTCTACTTTTGAGATGGTTGTGGAGCTTATGATCCCTGAGACATAACAACATCAGCTTCTTTAGCATGTGATTTATGCTTCTTATTTTTCTGCCCAACACCAGAGGTTCCACTTGCATTTGATTTCTGCTTGTTTCCACCCTTAGGAATCTTCCTGTCAGTAACATTTTTCCCTTTACAAGTCCTAGAGTTGTGTCCATACTTGTGACATTTTTTTGCACTTAATTGTCTTCAATTGTCTTGGCAACACACTAGCTTTTATTTGTTCATCATTGGCCCTGTTCTTTTGTTTTTTTGGCCTTCCCGGCGCCCTTGTCATTACAGGAGGATTGATGTATTCAGTATTTTTCAATTATAGCCTGAATTATAGGACATATGTCACCATTGCACTTTTCAAGCATCTACTTTTGCTTCACAATACTAATTGTTATATAATGCTTTATACCCTAAAGTAAAGTGATTATTGGTTTTTCCCTAACTTCAAGAATGACCCTGTTGAAAGTCTCACACATATTGTTGACCTGCAAATCACTTTGAGTGTATGTGCTAAAAGCTGATTTTGTCCATTTCTCAGGTTGGACCTTAGCCATTTCATTGTAGGCATCAGGATTCATGTCTTTCAATTTCTGTATTGCATTGTTCTAATCTGGTACAGTAGTATCTCTTGCTTCTTTCCACAACATCTCTTTCATAATAGCTCCTGGGAACCTTTTCTTCAAATTCTCATACAGATGTTTAACACACAAACTTTGCTCCACAGTCTCACCTAGTCCTTTAATCACCTCCACAAGTTCCTACATAATTATAGATTTTCATAATTACAGAAACCCATACAGAAATGCTTAATTACAGATATGCATAATTACATAAATACATACCTTTTACTGGTCAGATATAAATGAATATTTTATAGGGATAAGTTGGTTAAGATCGTCCAACAATAAATTAACAAACCACTTCCAAGAATCTCTTTTTTCAGATTCCACCATAGCATATGCAATAAGTATCATCTGGTTGTTTCCATCCTTGCCTATAACTGCCATGAGTTGACCACCATGATCACCTTTCAAGAAGCAAACATCCAACCCAATTAACGGTCTACAAGTGTGAGAAAAAGCAACCTTACAAGCTTCAAGGCAAATATATATCCTCTAAAACATAGGCCCTATTTCAGATGTCCCACATTTAATTATTATTATGCTATTAGGATTTGACCTTCTAATATCCTCATCATAATTCCTTAAGTGTGCATATTGCTCACTAGCAGCACCTTCTATCAACTCCAAGGCTCTCTCCTTTGCCCTACATGCTTAGAAATGGTTTAGATTAACATTCCACCTATGGAATACCTTATCAGCCAATCCATTAGGTTTGATATGTGGAATGTGCCTAATCAATGGAATAAACTTCTTTGCAAGCCAATTAATTCTAGCTTGTTTATTCCCAGCAAACCTAACACATTCATGGTCTTTTTGCAAACTTGTAACTTGCCAATACTGACTTCCACTCCTTTTATCTACTAACATATGATATGGACAATTTGATTGACATTTCACAACCGACCTATCATCATTTTTCTTGAACCATAAATTTGTCCTTATCTCCATAGCATGATCCCTTACATCATCCATAACAAGTTCCTTAAAAGGAAATTGCATTCTCATCTCAAACCTAACATGATCACCACTCTCAGCCACTTTGAATGTGGGAAATTTTCTCTTATGAACAATTTCATCATCACTTTCAACTGGAGTGTGTAAATCACTTTCATCATGGTCAAACTCTTCATAGACAACTTGTGTGTCATTCACTGTTCCACCATCTTTGTTTTTGTCAGCAAATATTTCAATTGGGATTTCATGTGTCCAATCACATTCTTCTCATCAACAATCAAATCATACTCACTTGCATAATCACTTTCAGTTTCAGTTGCAACATATCTTCATCCTCTATTTCACTTCCAGTCTCCCCCATAACATCTTCATTCTCAGCCTCCCCTACACCTTCTTTCTCACCACTACCCTCCTTCATAACTACTTCTTCACTCCTGACATCCTCTTTCTCATCACTACCCTCCTCCACAACAACTTCTTCACTTCTGACATTTTCTTTCTCACCATTACCCTTCTCCATTACAATTACAACTTATTCACTTCTAACATCTTCTTTCTCACCACTACCCTTCTCGATAACTACTTCAACATCTGAATTGGATCCATTTTTCACTACATCTAAAGGACCTTTTTCACCAAATTCAACTACATCTGGAATATCAACTTCGTGTTCAACAAATAACTCCACTAATTTGTACCCTTTAGTATCTGATACAAGCTCCAACAATTCATTATTATTACTTATAGGCTTGAGTTCACGCTGAAACGATAGCTTTGGATGTTGATACCACAAACTCTTAAACTTCGTATATCCTACACTCTTAATATCCTTATAGTTCACCCAGTCAACATCTATAGTGTCTTCCATCTCATAAACTAGACATTCTACATACACTTTAACAGGAAATGATACAAATCTACTCTATGATTAATACGAAACCCCAACTTCTATTCATCACTTGGCCTAAACATATCACAACAACAACAACAACAATAACAAAAAAAACCTAAGCGATGATAACTCTACACAACATAATACAAATCGAGCAAAAAAAACCTAATTTCTAAGACGATATACATACCTGAAGTAATATTTTGATTTCTTTTTCTCTGCCATGGACGAAGGATGATGAAGACGAACGCAAGAAGATGAAGCCCAGTCAGAGGAACGAACGAACAAGATGAACCTCAAGTCAAAGGAACAAACGAAAAAGATAAAGCAAAACACAATGAATTTTTATGACTTTAGAAATCTTCTTAAATGAATATGAAATTCAATTTCCACATATGCATAGTCATACAAGTCACTTATTGTTACATCACTTAAAATATTGACACATCAACATTTTTGGAGGGGAAAATGGGGGGTACGATTAAATTTGCTACCAAAATTATAGTAAAGGGACTGTTTTGTTCATTTTAAAAATATAAGGACCAATTTCTTGAGTTGGTCAAAACATGAGGACCAAAAGTGTTATTAAACCTAAAATATTTGATTCGTTATGTTTGGATAGTGAATCAAATTATACCGTACAAACAATTTTAAAACTGAACCGAAACTGAAACCGAACTAAATTGAAACTGTAACTGAATCGAACCAAAACTGAAAATGAAAAATATTAAAAACAAGTATTAATTTGAAAAAAAAAATTAAAAATAGTTTAATAGTTCAGTTAATTTAATAAATGGTTCGGTAAGAAAAAAAAAACTTTTAACAATTCGATGCAGTTCGAAATTTCGAAACGGTATATCAAACCAATAATTATGATTCAGTTCGGTTTTAAATAAACAAAACGATTCAAATATAATTTTTCTATAATTTGATTCGGTTTAATTTTCTAAGGAATGATACCAGCAAGAAACCTAATGAAAATATATAAGATTTAGTTTAGATTTGTACAGTTATTTTGTTTAATCATGGACAATATAGTTTAGATTTGTACAGTTAGTTTTTTTTTTTTCACTCAATAAAAAAAAAGACATTTTTATCATTCAATAAAATAAATAAAAAAAAGACATTTTTATCATTATGTTATTTTCTATATCTATTTTTCCTTGTTTCCAATGCATCCAGATTTGCCAATTTAAAATCATCAAATTCATACTTCAAATTTGTAACATGTTTTTTATCATCCAAATTATACAAAAGATATAAAATTGAATTTGGAGGCTTTTGAAAACGTTAGGGAATGGAGAAATTTTATATTTTGATGTTGTTTAATGCCCCTCACATGGAAAACAACCCCGTATCTACACCATTGTTTATTCTTCTTGCAGCAATGTTGACTCTGCATGAGTGACCAAGTGAAATTTAGTCATCGCGTTGTGTCCATTTAGTTATTATCTTATCAACAAGATGAAATAAATTATATTAATTATTCATTTTACTTTGTCTTACTTTTCTTTCCATCCATTTTCTATCCACCCAAATCTATCTTCATGTTCGCTATACTCATTTTCTTCTCTTATTTTCTTCTCACTTCCTGATGAAGAAATTAACGATGAATCCATGTGAACTCATTTCATTCGGACAAGTATCAATAGATTGAACATAAAATAAAATTAAAAAAAATTGTCGGAAGGAAAAATGCTGAATTGACAATGAAAATTGATTACAATGATTTTTTGTATTCATCTGAACAAATTCTATTTAATAACTGTAAGAGATACACTGACTACCCTGACTTAGTACAGTTCAACTTCGATTTATAGTAGTAGAAGGCCTAAAATGATGCATTGCCAGGTATTGCACTCGTCGAATAAACAATCAAACATTCATTAAAGCTTCTCTCATTTTGTAGTCTGCATTACTTATAACCTCAACATGACACAGACTGGTCAAAAGTTTTAACTGGAATGATCATATTTGCCGGCTGAAGTATATGTTCATAAAGTATCTAGAAGGATTGAAGCCACTCAAAATCACTGGAAACAAGAAATTGTGTTTAGACTTTTGATGCAATATTAACACATTGTGTAAAACAGAAATGGAATGCACAATAATTAAATACTTACATATAGGAGAAAGAACAATCACTACACCAATTGGATACAGAAAAAAGGTGGTCCTCTCCAAAAAGGGCAGAACTACAGCAAGAGATGTCAATTGATTAATTTAATGTTATTCAACAGTTCATACCAACTCAAACCAAAACCTTCAACTTCAGAACTATATATATTTGGGAAACAAGTTTACCAAGAACCTTAACATAACACACTTTACCATGTTCGAAAGAGATTTTAGAAAAACACCAGAGAGAATACTCGGTGCAAATATGCAATAAACCTGAATCACTCATGCTTCAACAGTTTAATTGGCAACAATAAAAATAGATTCACAGCAAATGAACAGATTAACCAAGATCTAAGCAAAGAAACACATTCTTTAGTCATAAACATTGTTTACGAGACAGCAGACACACTCAAGTATACAACGATAAGAAGATATTCTAAGACCCAAATGTAATGAGAGAGTCAGTGAGAGTCTTACCATCATAACCTAAGAAATTTAGATAATGGTAGTATGAAGCTCCCACCATGAATAATAGATTAAGACCCAAATGTACTGAGAGAGTCAGTGAGAGTCTTACCATCATAACCTAAGAAATTTAGATAATGGTAGTATGAAGCTCCCACCATGAATAATAGATTTGATAGCAGTTCTGGAATGAAGCCATGAGCCACCAATAGAGGAGATAGAAAATAATGGATCACTGCCAAAAGACCAGATATCAGTACCATTTTAATTCAAAATACTTTAGCTGACAGCATCATAACAATTCATACAGAGTCAGAAATTACCATATAGCAAAACAAACATTGGGAAGAAAGAGTTGCAGTGAACATCAAATGCATACATCCTTCCATGGAAAACCAAAAATATAATCAGTTTGGAAATTAATCATTAAAATTTTAAGAAAATGGTGATCAAGTAATCACTGTGCTTATTAACAGAATCAAACATTTAAAAGAAGCCTTGCCTGAATAATATTTAGTAAATAGTAGTGTATGCTCTGAAAATTGAACATGCAAACAACTAAATTGAGTCAACATAATGAAAACTGGCAAGAGCATTCTTGATCTTACCATTCAACACGCTGTTCAACCACATAACTGTTTGGAGCCTCTTCTCGAAGATAAGAATTAGTTAGAAACCTGAAGAATATATAGATAAAAAATATACATTAGCTTTGGTATCAAATCTAATGATTTGAAGAAAAGGGTGAATAATTTGCAGTAGAAAGTAGCCTTACCAACAAAAAGTTGCTAGAAATATGCCAGTCAATAGAAAATGGAAAAGCAACACTGAGAAGACAACAAAAAGTGCATGGCCAGAACTATGGTCATACCTGAAAATGATTGAGAAAATACAACAATGTAAAAAAGTTAGCAGATGCCTAGAGGTACATAATGAGTTAAATAGGGCATCAAAAATAAAGTAACAATCTAAACAAGATGTAAATAATCATTCAATTTACACTAAAATCACAGTTAATGATTCATGATATAACAAAATTCACAAATTCCAGAGTTTATAATATATAAGCCTGTTTTTATAAGGGAAATTTTCAAAATCAAAACAACATTGCCGCCAAATAGATGAAATACAAAGAATCACATTAGTGATTAGTTATATTTTTTGTTGTTCTACAAATGTCAAGTATTTTTAGCTAGTCATCTAATTACGAGGAGCAACAATGCATGAGAAACTTACGCTGCACAATAAGCCAAAGTTGCAACAGCCAAAAGAAGGCTGCAGATCACAACAAATGCAGGGTCATCGCGTGCCCACTGGTTCTTGGTTTCTAATATCAAATAAGAAAATTAATTAAACATCTGTTGAAACTATCAAATGTATCAATCATATAATGATAAAATTTGCAGCTTTTTTTCTTGAAGCAATGATGTTACATATAGCCAAATTAAGCTCATGTATAAGTCTAAAAAGCCAAAGCTCCTTAGAGCACATTATGAAAAACATTAACCCCAACATTTAAATGTATTTTTTCTTCAAAGAAAGGTGAACTGTATCATTAAAAAGCATTCCATCATTTTTCCTCTCTATCCATGTTTCCTCCAATTTTGTAAAAGATATTTCTCTCACTAACCAACTACTCTAACTAATCTTATAGCTCCCTTTTATTTGAAATACTAAACAAGGTAATAAAAACCAAAGCTGATGATTCAACTGGATGGACCGAGAACCCGACCTTCATCCAGTCCAAAACTACTTGAAATCCACTATGCAGTCAATGCTTCCAAACCGGGGAATGAACCGGTCAAAAACAGGGCATAGCCGACAGTTTAGGCAGGTCCAGGGGTTGGACTGTATTTCTGCTTTTACTTGTTTCTAAAACTAAAATATACTTTTAGTTTATAGCTAAAGCCTACACTACTTTCTCAATAGCTACTAACGTAGGACTAAAATAATAAAGGGGTACTTTATGGTGATTCAGAAGTTCTAGAATCAATCAGTTCTCTTCCTCTGACTTTACCGTGCATATATACATTCACTTTTGTCCCACAGCAAGGAAATGTTCCATCAGGTATTAAAACTCTTTCATTTTTCATTATAATGACCACGTCTTAGCTATGATCTCAACACAAGACTAACTAAAAAATTTACAAGGCTTCAACCACAGAGGAGGAACCAATACCATCCAATACCATAAATTAAACAAGTGTCTCTAGTTTCTCACACAATAACATCCAATCTTCTCTCAAATGGATCATGTTATAGGTAGAAGTTAGTATGTTACTAGGAAGAAGGCACAATCGTTTTATCATTTTAACTAACTTACGTCTTTGGTAGTTTCGTGCTTTTAGCTTACTTAAATAATACAGTTTCTTTTCCCAATATCAAGTGCAATGAGTAGATCCTATAAGGAAGAAGTATGGAGAAGGCGCTGTAAATAATTTGTTTATGTTGATATAATTTATTTTCTTATGTAAAGTTGATGAGTAATATTTTATTTTATATATGTTGACTTATGATACTTTATGTGGATTATAATTTTTTTATGGTGTGGAATTATAAATATTATGCAACTTTTAGTTTATTATTCTATATATATTATAGTAAATTTAAAAAAATATGTATTTAGCGACTACCGATTCAATCCCGGCCCAAACTTTGAACATTGTATCAATGAGCATACCCGTTCAATAACCAATCCAGTTTTTATTACCTTGATCCTAACATGTATGGCATAAATGTAACTAGCCTAGTGCACAAAATAATTAATTGCGGATAAAGGCTACCAACGTAACATGACTTGGCAAAACAGAATCTCCTCAACAAACATCACTGGAACAAAGGCTCTTCAAAACATGTAATAATAAATCAAAACAAGACAGTTATACATGGGAAGTGGACTTACGTTTGTGATATTTTGTATGCTGATAGCTGCATCCGTTGCCCAGTTCCATGTCAAATGTACCAAAAACACAATCAGAGAAGCAAACATTCAAAATACCAAACACGTAACAAACAACGGGGTGAGTAAAAACTCAACCATGAACTATCAGTTTATGCCTGTATGTTTGGCAATACAGTTTTTCATATAAAATAGGCCTTATATTGTTCTTGCATCAGATAATGGTAACAATGTGATTTTATTTTGTTAAAAGGAGGACACAACAGAAGATGATTTATCTACACTTACACAACTTTTGGTGACGTACATAGATGAAGCATTTGCCAAAAAGTGTATTCAACATCCATTTGTTGCCACTACAACAAATAACAAAATTAGAGAGAAAAAGGGTAAATGAAGCAATCACCCAACTCAAAAGATACAGTAAATAAACCGTAATAAAACTAAATTTCCAAGTGCAATGTCAACACTCTAGTATATCTATCTAAGACAACACATATAGTAGCAGTATCAGCACTAGATAAGCATCCTCCATACCGAATTCAGGGGGAAAATTGAATTATGTGGGAAATCTTGACTTGAAAAATTGACACCGGCTAGCAATGAGGGCTTTGTTTGGACTTTGGATTGATGGAATCGGATGGAACAAAGCGGTATGGCATAGAATGGAGTGATATTCCATTGTTTGGATCATTTAAAATTGGATGGAGCGGAGCAGAATGGAGTGGTATGGATTCCACTCCACTCCATCACTTACCACCATATTTCTCCCCATCCAATTCGGGCGGAATGAAGAATTTGCCTTGTTAAAATTTCCAAACGATGGAATGAAATCTTCATTATGCTCTGCTACATTCCAATCCACTTTGTTCCATTCTACTCAGTTCATTTTATGATATCTAAACATAGCCTATTATTATATTTTTCACCTCTACATTATGTTTTTTCTTCATTTTCCATGTATCTCCCACTTTCTATTTCCAAGTTCTATCTTCTCTTTATATCTTTAGCTCTTCACCTCTACATTATGTTTTTCTCTAATCTTCAATATCTTTCAATTTCAGTATCATACAAAGCACATCATCCACCACAAACACACGCACAAACCAATCCGAGCAACATAATCCAAAACATTAAAATTTCAACCGAAACAGCAAAAAAGAAAAGAAAAAAAAAATCAAGTACTCAAGTAATCATGATTCATGAATTTCGCCTAACCTAAAAACTTGATTTACTTACTAACAATTCCAGTTTCAAACTTTTCCAGTAATACGTAGGGGTTAATCAAATCATATGGTTTATAATCACACACTATATCAAAGCCATTGCATTGCCCCAAAGTTGAACGGCATTGGATCTTAGCGAAACTAAGGAAGAAAATGCGGAAATAAAGAGATCGGTACCTTGATAATTCTTCGGAGGTAAGGAAGAAGAGTTGAATTAGGTCTAGAAGAGGATGAAGATAAAGAGGAAGAAGAACGTCCTCTGGTTGCGGTTGGTAACATCTTTGCTCGCTCGATTCGATTCGTTTCAGCTACGGAAACGATCGAAGGTTTTTTCTATTTTGATTTCTTCGTTTTGGTGTGATGTGATGAATTGCGATCTCTCTCTGTCTGTCCCTCTCTCCGGTAGCTTGCTTCGGACTCAGATGAGAGATGAGAAATGGCGAAGGACTGAAAAGTAAAAACAGTTATGTTGAATTGGGCCGCATATAAACTAATTTCAGAACTGGACTCTAATCGCTTATCTGAAATCTACCTTGCACCCCGGATTTGTACGACATAAGAAATAGTTTTATACACCATCAATCATAATTTTTTTATTAATTAAATTTATTTTCTTTCTTCTTTCTAATCACAATCATCCAATAAATCTAATTAAAAAACAAATTAAATTTAAAATAAATTAAAATATTTCTATCTTCTTACTAAATGTGGATAAGAATATTAATTTATATATGTTTTCATGCAATAATTTTTCTCCCACATAACCTTTAATTTCACCATAATAATACTCTTATAACTAAAAATATACTTTTCACTTTCACAATCTTAATTTTTGGATCTTTTAAAAAAAATTGATTGAATATTTGTGGTTTATACAAGATATTTAATAATGAGGGTTGTTTTTCATTAAATTTTCGAATGTATAATGAATGTTTTGATAGAATACTTGATTGAAAACAACATTTTTATCAGTTTTTTGAAATTATTGATATTGATCTTACCTGATCAGAATGGCCCTTCAGAGGTCGAGCACGGACAAGGTGATGATTGACAAAGTGAAGAGGGGGTGTACCTACAAGGCACTTTGATGCTAAAATGAGTATACGGTACAAAAGTGGTAAGAGAGAGAGTGTTTCAGAATACCTGACCTTTTAATGAAAAAAGATATTTATAATGAGCCCCAGTGTTGGGGCAAAGGTTCTTCCTTGGGCTTTATTAGCTAGGCCCGAGGAAGAACTGCCAAGGTACGCGTAGGAGCATGTAAGACCTAGCATGTGGTCTTGCCCTTGGTCTAACTGTCTTTATCTTTCAGGAGATAATGAAGGACAGTTGGGTGACGTGGCAGGTGATGGGGAGACGTGATCTTCCCATCATCAATCCAATGGATATGGTGTTTGACCGACGCGCCAAGCACCTGCTCGGGCAGTTGGAAGTCTTCCCGATGATGCAGAAGGTTTGCCCGACTGGATGGGTCATGGCCCAACAGTGTCCTTGAGGCCCAGTCCGGAACATGAGCCCCCCAAGTCGAGTCTCCAAGCTGGAGTGATGAGTTAAGAGAAATAGAGTTGGGCACAACTAACATGTCGAGGCAGGACATATATCGTGGAGTGGGCGGTCGGGATCAATCGCCCGAGCAAAAGCGATTTGCCATGTTAAGTTATTCGGTAAGTCGAGGAGGACATACGTCGAGTTGTCTGGTGTGTGGTGTCTTTAGTAGCCGAGGAGGTTTAGTGGAGTCAGGGAGATCTAGAGATGCTCGACGTCGTTCAGAATTCTCTAAAGTGACGCGTTCAAGGAATTTAAAGTGTGTCGCTTCGTTTCCTGCGCTATGGCTGATCTAGGGAGCCTAGGTAATGATTACCTAGGCGCATCTTCCCACGCGCTCCCCATATATATAAAGTGGGGGGACCATTTCATTTCACTTTTTCGCTCCTAAGATTAATCGGACTAGCAGCCAAGAACTTCTCTCCAAACTCAACAGTCGCTGCCGCTCACCATCGCTAGTTCCTTGTGTGTCACCGCCATCTCCCCGCCATCATCATGTCAGGTAACCCTTCGAATCTTCTTCTTCTGATCAGTTTTACGTTTGGTAGGTAGTAATAGGGGTGATTTTTCCGCCTAGAGTAAGTAGATTACTGTTTTAGGCTAATTTCTAGGGTTTAGGTATGATTGTCCCGGGCACAATTTGAATGAGTCGGGCGAATTAAGCATATTTACATGAATAAGCCGACCAGAATCATCATACTTTGATGAAGGCCGCGGGCTCCCTATGCATTCGCCGAGCAAGAATTTCTTAACTTTCTTAAGAACTTTGGGTGTTCCATGAGTGCCCGAGTGGGATCTTCACCTATCCCCTTGTTGATTAGGGCAACGTTAGCGAGAACTTGGAGCGTTCAGCTCTTCTCCCTTTCACTTGAACTGCGGTGGAAGGGTGGATTTGATGCGACATCGAATTCGCTTGTTCCTTCTGCCTTTCAGGTACCGCTAACCAGACAAATTCCGAGGAAGGAGATTCGATTGCTTCCTCGACTGAGCTAGGTGAGTTCTCGTGGGTTGCCGACGAGCCATTGGAAATAGAGTCGCACTTCGTGGATGAAAGTGTCCCCGTTTTTACTTTAGTCGAGGACTTGGGCCCCGAGGGGGGTCCTCCCAACTGGTTGTGTTATGCTCCCCGAGAGGAAGATATGATATGCTCGCGTTTTACGGGGAAACGCTTCGCAATGTATGAGTTCTCCTTCCGGGAGGCGAGGATGAGGCTCCCCTTCAATGACTTCCAGATGGGGGTCTTTAAATGGTTAAGGTTGGCGCCTTTGCAGCTTTATTCGGGCATTCGAGATAGTCTGTCGGTATTGTAGTGGTAAAATCATGAGTGTAAGTTATCGGTTAACTTAACTCAAAGTAAACAGAGTCGCCACCACGCTTTTATTTTATTCCCAGAGGAAAAGGAAAAAAGAACGAATAAAATCCTAATAAATCTAAAAGAAAAAAGCTAAAAGAATCAAGCAGAGAACGGGTAAGGGGATAGGTTACAAATTGGGAAAGTTTTACACAACCAAAATGTTTGTGGTACTTCACGGGAGCCCTTTGAAATATTTATTGTTTTTTTATTTAAAAATGGTTTGTTTTAAAAGAGATTGAAAAGATGAGAAGAGAAATGTTTTTTTAAAGATTTTTGTGTTTGAAGAGACGACTGTCCCATGCCTACGTACCCACAAAGTGCAATGCAAGATCAAAACCTCGTAGTTCGTGGTACAAAATGTGAAAAGAAACAATGTGTTGAATTGATTTTAAAATGTAAAGATAAGTCGTCATTCTTTAGCGAATAATTCCTCTAGAAAGAATGAATCATATCTAAACATATAAAAATGGTTAAAAGAAAAGCGCACGAGGGCACAAAAACAATTGAATGAGTTTTGAATTTTTTAAAGTATTTTGAAAAGAAAGTTTCGATATGCTTATATAGTTTAGCATTTATTAAGAAATGAAATGAAAAGGTAAAACCACTTGACCTAAGTCAAGGTTTGATTATGGAAAACGTTTAATATTTGAAAACAAAAAAGATTTTTGTAATAGGGAGAAGATTTGAAAATTTAAGAAGTGGGAGGAGATGAAAGGGTTATCCTAAGACTTGAAAGTAAAAGTTAAAGGAAGAACGATCAAACCGTATGGTGAACATTCTTCGAAGCAATAGGATTTCCATCTTCATAAACAAGTGAACCAAATCGGCTAAGGTCTTCAATCCATAATAACTCAAGCAAAGTGCAAGATCCTAAAATCTAAGTCCAAAACTCCAAGTCCAATGCTAAGGACAGTGGCTATAGTCCAAAATTAAAGTCACAAGTCTTTTAGATGTTTAATCCTTTATTAATGTTTTTGTGTCCAAATGGACAAAAGAAAAAGCACAAGAATAACAATATAAACATAAACAATACGATGAATGATATAATATAATAAAAGCATAATAAAAGAGATAAGGAGTGAGAGATTAAAATAAAGAGGATAAGGTGCGAGAATGAATTAAAATGTTAGTATATTAATAGTATAATAATATTTACATAACAATGGTATGGTGAACTTAATCAACCACAACCGAAAAGAGATAACCAAAATCGCAAGGCAACCGGATCCAATTGGATCCTATTCCGAAATCGGGACATGTTTAGGTCTATGTTAAGTAATCACCGAGTAATTTACGAAGTAGTTACCCTACAAATGAGGCCGGCCACCACCAATTAAGGTGGAAAATATTTGTGCTAATACATGTTAGAGAAATGATATAATGGATCATTCTCCGAAAACATGTCGCACGAAAAGAAAAAGTGGTAACTGTCTAATCTTAATCGAGATTTCACATTGATTTATCAAATGCAACCTATCACGATCCCAAAGTATGGAGAATGATCCAAATGATCATTCACCCATAGATTTGAAATAATGAAGATTAAACATCTTCGAAAACCAATAATCATCGAATCGGAGATCTCATCGACCAAAAAGAAAAGAGACGAAAGAAAGTAGATCTAACATTTATGATCCACTCAAAAATCAACAAAAAGAATTAACATCAAATTGAAATAGAAAGAAAATAGTCATAAAGAAATTCAAATAAATTTCCAACAAAATATATTTTTTAAAATATTTTCATAAGATTCTTTTTATGAGAAAATAAAATTCAAAAATGAACAAATGTTTTTTTGCTTTAAAAAAAATTCAATAAACAAAAATGTTTTAAAAGAAACTCTAAAAAGAAAATATTAAAAAAAAACTATGAAGGGAAGGGGAAGGCGTTGATTAGGGATGGTGGTGAGAGTAAGCAAGGATCCAAACCATAAGCCCAACACACTAGTTCATAAAGAATTAAAAAAAAAAAGAATTTGCCAAAAAAGTAAAAAATGAAAACAGAACTTCAGGTCTTCTTCCTCTTCTCACGCGGCGACTGTTCACGAAAAAGGAAAAACAGCGCCGAAAAAAAAAACAGAAGCAAGACTCTCCGACGATACCTTCTTTCACTCTCATTCTCAAATCGCCATTTCTTTTCTTCTTCTTTCAATTTCGGTTTAGTCACGATTCACTCGATTCTCTGCTCAGATTTGTTTCAGATCGGTTATTTGGAATTGATGTTGCAGGTTTTTGTGACTTGGAATATTGAGGAAGATGAACAATGAAGGTTTATGAAAATTGGATTCTGCAGGTATTTGATTTTTCTGGAAAATGGTTATTGAAGGTTATTGCGTGATTTGAAAGTGAAGATGGATTGAAGCTCTCGAGGTTTGATTTTGGCAGGGTGTTTGTGGCTTGAAAAGCTTGAGATTGAGAGAAGATTGTTTTTCTATTTATAGAGGGATGATTGAGGATTTGAATTGGATTTATTTGCCGTTTAGATCAGTTTTACGCGCGTTTGGAATCACGGAAGTCGCGTTTTCAGGTGCAGAAATTTTCTGCATCTTGTTGTTTTTTGCTTTGCGTTTTGGTTGTTGATTGCACGTGCCTTCCGTGTTGAAGGGCTGATGTTCGCTGCGTTTTGTATCAAGTTCTGTGCGTTTTAAGGCGACTTGTGTGCGGCTGGAATCATTTGGCTGAGAGTATTGTAAGGCGTGAGCTGATATGAAGTATGGAGCGACGTGTTTAAGCTTGTGTTGGAGAAATTAGAGTTACGCGTCAGTGAACCAATAATGCTCTAATTGTGTAATTAATTGGTTAAATTGTGTTTTGTTGTGTTATAAGTGTTCTGAATGCATGTGTATTGTTGCATGCTGATTTAAAAGCTCAAATTATGTGATATATGATGTATGGGGATGTTGGGGTGGGTTTAAAAGGTGATTTTTTGTGACAGAATAACAGAAAACTGCTTCTGGTGCATGGTTAATTGGTTAACCAATTGGTTAATCTATTAACACGTTCAAAATGCACGTTTTTTTAAATATTTTTGGCATGGTTAATCGGTTAACCAATTGATTAATCGATTAACATTGTAATGATAGATTTTCTGAAACTTCAAAAATTCATAACTTTCAAACCGTAAGTCCGTTTCAGTCACCGTTTGATGGGGAGACTAGATGCTTCACTTAAGTTTGGAGTCTGCTCTGATATGTAACATTAGGAGCCGAGAACGTTATATGCATATATTTATTTGTTAAAGAATTATTAGTTGTTTACAATATGAACACTAGCTTTGATTTATTGAAACTGTTATATTTTGTTGATCACAATGAAGAATTTCCGCTGTGTAATAATAAAGAGGATTTTTGGATTAAAGTTGCATTAATAAATATATATGTTACATGTCTTATTTACGAGCAAGTTCTTGTTGAAAGTAATACCCTTTTATTTTATGTTGTTCCATTTTACTCTGATTTTTCGATTAAATTATTCGGGGGAAATTAGGGTGTTACACTTAGGACCATACTCGACGTTTACTTGTGACTTCTTCACCGTAGACGAACTCCCTCCCATTGACCCAATAAATGTGTCTTCGCTGGAGCCAGTCATAAATGAGGTGGGGGATGACGACACAGAGGATCCCTCCGAGTACGACTTTGAGAGCGAAGATGACGATGATGGTTCAGATCATACCCTGTTGAGTGCATGTAGTGGTTTGTGCAGAGTTGGGCCAGGTGATTATTGCTGTTCTCGTTAGGCGTTTTTAGGGAGTGGATTATGTGGTATGTAGACATATTTCTTTATTGGCTTGCACCATATGTCTCTTTTATGCATGATTAGACTTTTTTCTCCTTTGGGAAACTCTCTTGTTTGAATGTCTGCCGAGGATTTATTTTCCTATTATTTTGGATTGTATTATAACTCATCTACTCTTACTATCTTTTGGAGCTAGGTCGTTTAATTGTTTAATATATTTACGTTTCAAAAATAGTTAAACTAATATCTTTTATAAAATTTGTTGAGCTCACAAAACAATATTAATTACAATTGGTCGTATAAAAAAACGCTATTTTCATACAAAGAGAACCTTTAAATTATTTATGAAATCAATACCTTTTAAAAATACACTCTCACTGTTAAAAATTGGGGTGTTACAACATTCATTTTAGGGTAGATTTGTGCATATATATGGTTATATCCTGGTATTGTGTGTTGTATTTGTGGTACTGGTCATTTAGAGGTTTATGCACTAAAGAACGATGAAAAATGGAAAACGGTAGAAAATACCAAGTTATAAGTGTCATGACGCACACAACCCAATCATGATGGTCGTCACAAACCACAAGGCCAAGACCGTCAGCCAGGATGAGTGAAGAATAAGGAAGGCATGTCCAAACGTCATAAAGGTCTAGCCGTCAGCCAAGATGACACCCGTCATGGACCCACGATGGATAATCTGATTGAATAGGTTATGATGGGAATACCGTCAGCCCAACTGACGCCTATCATGAAATTAATGCCCAAAAATATAGCACGAGTATCATCAGTTTCATCCCAACTTTCTCTAACTCACTTTGCACATTTTTATCAGTTTATGTACGAGTTTTACACTATAAATACGACCTTAGTTAATTCATTTGACATCCAAGCTTTATTAGAGCACTAAATTTTATCTGTAAAAGCATAAACAACTTACATAAGGTGTTTATGCGCTTTAATTTATGCATTTAGGTACTTAGAGCTTTAATTTCACTTAGTTGTTGTTGCATTTTTCTATTATTGCTGCTATGTAATTTTCAACTTGTTGTTGCTTTAATTCAAGTAAGTTGTACTAGATCAAAATTCCCCATTCATAGCATTTAATCTATTCAAGTTTCTACCTTTAAGCTATTTTTATGTTTCAATTACTTATTATTTTTTCCAGTATGTATGCCGTGCAAATATGCTTTTATTTACTGCTCTGAACATGTCAGCGTAAACATGTTGAGTCTAGAATGTGAGGACGGTCATACCGATGGTACTCTTTTAAATTTTGTGTTAAATAATTGTAACAAGAATTAATTTTAGATATGAAAATTGTGTTATTATAATTAAAAGTTTACTACGAAAATAAAGACACTGCGATACCTGTTTCAGCATGAAAGAGTGAAAACGGTATTTGACTCAAGAAAATTAAGAAATCATTTTTTACACATAGCAAAAACGCTTTTCTAATTAATTTAAGAATAAAAATATTCAACGCATAAGTTGTAAACGCGCAAAAAATTGTACCACGAAAAAGCAAACATTTGAGTTTAAAACCTGATAACAAACGCGCAAAAGCGAATGATACCTTTAAATTAAATTTTCTATTAAAAATAACTTTTGAGTATATTATTTTCTAAAATGGATTTTAAATTTGTAACTTGTATCACGCGAAAGCGGACGATTATTGGTTTGAAATTCGGCACCAGACACACGAAGGCGGACGGTGCCTCTAACTTATTTTTTTCCTTCAAAAAATATTTTCTAGCTACAATAATAAGTACTTCAATTTGTAAAAATACCAATGGTAGATAGAAATATCATTTTGGTCTCTAGTTGTTAATATTGAATTTAAACTATTTTTTTCAATTACGTGTAAACAAACAATTCGTGTCGCCTTATATAAATACAATGGTAATAGATAACGGTACTTGTCGATTGGTCTCTATTGGATCAACAATATTTTATACTAAACTGATAAAATTGTTCACTTGTGGACATATCAATATAGTGGTCCCCATCGATTCTCAACGTAGAAGGATTAAGTTGTCTCGTGATCTGCGTACTATGCGATGTATAAGCGGTAAAGTTGGCCGTGCTAGAGATCATGATTTTTAGTCAAATGATGTAGTTACTAATGATGTTGAGGTTGAGGCATAAGTGACAATTCAGGGTGATATGGAGGTTACTACTCAAACAATTAAAGAGGTTCCTATTTTGGTTGATACAAAAGTGCCGACTTTGGTTGGTACAAAAACATCTTTTTTGGATGACACATGTGAAGAGTTCCCCGGAGGGCCTTGTGACCTTATCTTACTCACTAGGTATGTTGATCATGTGGCATTTAAATTATGTCAATGAGAGGTATAAATACTTTAACTTAAGTTATTTTTTATTTATTATATGTTAATTAAATATAATTGATAATTTATGCTCTATGTGTTCAAAGGCGAAAATGATCATCGCATAAAATGTTAATTAAATATAATTGATAATTTATGCTCTATGTGTTCAAAGGCGAAAATGATCATCGCATGGAAGTCCAATGCTTTCGAATAGCCTTTCAAGGCAACAAGGGTCTTCACATGGTAGTGGGAATGGATTGAACAAGTACTTGAACCCCAGGGTACAGGGTTCGATTTCCACGGAAGGCAATCCCGGCACTACCACCTCATGATCTTCTCTACCCCCCTCACTAGTAGAGTTTTTGCCTTCCGTGGGAATCGAACCCTGTACCATGGGGTTCAAGTACATGCTCAATCCATTCCCACTACCACTTGAGCTACTAGCTCAATTGGTAGTGGGAATGGATTAAGCATGTACTTGAACCCCATGGTACAGGGTTCGATTCCCACGGAAGGCAAAAACTCTACTAGTGAGGGGAGTAGAGAAGATCGTGAGGTGGCAGTGTCGGGATTGCCTTTCTAGGGGCCCGGGCTGCTTACAGCAAGGATCTTTGGATGGAAGTCCAACATGTTCAAATCGCAAATTAAGGGTGAAAGGATCTTCATGTGGAAGTCCAACATGTTAAAATAACATTTCAAGGCGGCAAGGATCTTTGCATAGAAGTACAACATGTCAAAGTAGCCTTTCTAGATGGCAAGGGTCTTCACATGAAATTCCAACATATTAAAAAATTCAATATTTGCCGATAGCATTTCATTGTATTTTCACAATATAATAACTTGTTATATCTATAATTGTGTTTGGAGTCTGTCCCGCCATACAACAACACTATAAAATTAGAAATTGAATCTCTAACAATTGGCAAAAAAATCCGCCTTCACATACTGTCACTTTTAAATCAGTGTGTGAATGCAAGGTTCTTATAAAAATAGTATTTTATTTTTGTTTGTGCTTTATATATATATATATATATATATATATATATATATATATATATATATATATATATATATATATATATATATATATATATATAAAAGAGTGTCTATCATGCAAGTTTTTACGCAAATAATTAAAATTAAAATTAAATAAAAATTTGTCAGTTTATATTTTGAAGTATGTCTTCGTTAAACACAATTTTTTTAATAAACACACAATTTAAAATATAATGGATGCTAATATATATATATATATATATATATATATATATATATATATATATATATATATATATATATATATATATATATATATATATATATATATATATATATATATATATATATATATATATATATATATAAAAAATACACTACACCTCATTTACACCTATATATATGTAAAATAAAACATACCTCATTCATCATATGTGACTTCATTTCAATCTCAACTTTTTTTAAATCATTTAAATACATATATTTTATATGTGTTTAGAAAAAAAATGTATCTACAACACATCTACATAATTTTTACACTATTTACAATTAATTTCACTTGTTTTAAAGTTTACTACAATATTTTATGAGTAGTTCTTTTTCATCTTGATTTTGCTACTACAAATTATATCTAGACAATACTATTTTTAATGGGAATTATAATAAATATCTCATAAAATATATATACATATTTATACTTTATTACTGTGTGCTTTAAAAAGGCAGATAGACGGGCACGTGACTACCCGCCTAAACGCTAGTACCTATATTCAAAACCTTTTAAAAAATTATTATATTCAATTTTTAACAAACACGTTAAATAATATGTTTATTTAATTATAACATATAATTAATATTATTTGCATCCTATTCAACTCATTAACTAAAATTTTATGTTTATTTCAATATCCCATTGAAGACTGAGTGAGTATTTTATTTTTCAAAAGGAGAATTGTTTCTTAAAATAAAAGTGTTATTTAAGAATTAAAAATTATTTTAGGAAAAATAGTATATTTTAGGAAAAATTATTTCTATAAATAGATAAGTTATGTTAGGATAGATAATTTAAATTTGTATTATTTTTACTTAATATATGGTTATATATTGTTTTCACCACTTATTTGTTTAATGAATTTGTTTTAAATTTTAAGAATTTTTCAATCAATTCCATGTTATCTCTCAGTAACATGCTGCATTTTCAATTATATTCTTTGGTTCCGCCGATACACTTCCAAACACATTTTTTTTGTTTTACGTTAAAATTTTCTGCAGATTTATCGGTTGAACTAGTGAAAAAAAATATTTTTTTAGTTAAGTCAAACTAAATAGTCGAAGACATATATATATAATGTTAGAGATTAATAACATATAATTAAAGTCAGCATGATGAAGATCTTGAGTCAAGGGATTAGATTTTCTGCCAATAGAAAATTTTGTTATTTGTATTTCTTCACTGTGTGTTGTTTTTGTGTATAATCTTCATTCAATGTGATGTAATGATGAAAATAGATTCATTGCAGATCAACTAAAGAGTTTGACTAATAACTTATGTTACACGTAACAATATCATCTGTTTATTTATTTATTTAAATAACGTCTTTTAAATAAAATTGTTTTCATTTAATTTTAAAAATTATTCTCTGTCTTTGATAACGTCAAAGATAATTATACTATTATCCAAGACAGATGGTAAGGTGGACACAAAATAAATGATATTATTACTTGTAATATAAATTATTAGTCATTTAATAAAAAAGATATTTAGTTGAAGTTCACTTGTTCCTATTTTTTATATATTTAATTTGTATCTTGGCTCAATTATTATTATTATTATTTAAATGAATCGTGCTAAAACGTGTCTTTTCAATGAGTCCAATTGCCTTACATATTGTGAGAGTGAAGCAAGAGTGTTTTCAAATATTAGGTATAAGTAGGTAAAGAAGGATCAATCATTCATTCAACGCAATACCAAAAGCAAACACATCTCTCACTCTCAACAAAGTTGGTGAGCCAATAAATCCTCTTTTTCCTTTCCTTCAAATTTTGAAAAATCAACCTAAGAAAAATTCGATATCTTTTGTTTTCAATAACATTTGAGACCATGACAACACATCACTCGATATCTTTTGTTTTCAATAACATTTGAGACCATGACAACACATCACTGAATTAATGTTACAAAACCATATCATAGAAAAAGAAAACAGCCTAAATTTATCATCTTGTTCAAACGCATCGCAATTTATTTTAAGTGTTTTGTTTTGGAGTATACATTTTCACTGCTCAAGTTTACTTCCTTTCACATCCACAACAAACCTATACCTCACATCATTCTTCTCCAATCTTTCAAAAGCTTTGTTAATGTAATCCATTGTCACAATTTCAATCATGGAGATTAAACCCTTCTCTTTCCAAAACTCCAACATCTCCTCCGTCTCCTTCACGCTCCCAACAAAGCTCCCGGTAATTGTCTTCCTCCCTACACAAACACAACAACGATACATCAGATATCATTAAAGTAAAAACCGTCTTAAATTTTTAGAGATCCTATATAAAATCGTGTATAAAATGAATAAAGATCAATTTTATGAGGAGGTTGTTTTTTTTACCTAGCATGACCATAGGTGTAACAAATTGAAGAGGGGTATTAATAACACCCATCAAGATCAATTTTCCATCAACTTTAAGCAATGCAAGATAAGGCTCAAGAGGGTGACCAACAGGAACAGTATCAATGATATAATCAAGTGAATCAGCAATTTCTTGCATGGCAGTAGTGTCTGAGCTAACAACATAATTGTCAGCTCCAAGATCCTCAATTGCTTCTTTCTTCTTCTTATCAGAAGAACTTATCACAGTCACATGGTGACCCAATGCTTTTGCTACTTTCACCCCCATGTGGCCTACACCTCCCAGGCCCAATATTCCACCTCTAAGCCCACTTTGTTTCAGCCCAAAATGTGCAAGTGGACTGTACACTGTCACACCAGCACATAACAATGGTGCAGCTTGCTCTGGTGCTAATCCCTCTGGAATTTTCACAACAAACCTGACAATTATAATCCCAAACACACAATCAGTTAAATATATAAACAAAGAAAATTAATTGAATTTAAGTGTGTGTGTCGGTGCTAGAGATTGAAGACTGAATTGAATCGAGTTATTACTTCTGTTCAACGACGGTGGTTTCGGCGAAACCACCTTGAGTGACTTTTCCGTCGGTATAAACATCATTGTAAGACCAGATCTTCTTGTTACAATATTGTTCAATATCAGAATCACAAGCCCTGCAGTTTTTGCAGCATCCAACAAGAAGTCCAACTCCCACAACTTCTCCTACACTGAATCGGGTGACATTTGAACCTACCTCTAGTACCTCACCAACCACTTCATGCCTGGTTTTCAAAAATAAAGCTCAATCATTAAAATTTGAAAAAAATGAAATAATTGAATGTAATCGAATATGTGTGTCAACACCAAACACCAATCACGTCTTTGATCGGACACAGGACATCAGACACATCTTTGATCAGAAGTGTAGACACATCTTTGATCAGAATAACGATATGTCCCACATATGTTCGTAACACTAGACACCAGACACATCTTTGATAAGAATAACGATATGTCTGTATGTGACACCAAACACCCACATATGTCTGGATCGGACACTAGACACCAGACAGATCTTTGATCATAATAACAATATGTCTGTATGTGACACCAAACACCCACATATGTCTGTATCGGACACTGGACACTAATACATCTTTGATCATAGTTGCCTTATGACACATCTTTGATCACAGTAACCATATGTCTGAATCGGACACCAAACACTATTTTGATTAGAAGTGTAGCCATATGTATGTATCAGACAGACACTACTTTGATCGAAAGTGTAGCCATATGTCTATCGGACCTAGACACTACTTTGATCAAAAGTGTAGCCATATGTCTATCAGACACCACACCAGACACTACTTTGATCGAAAGTAAATCAGACACAGACACATCTTTGATCAGAAGTGTAACCATATCATACACCAAACACACTAGACTCCAGACATGTATTTGATGAGAAGTAAATTAACGTACCCAGGAACCATGGGATAATTGGACATGCCAAGATCATTTTTGATTTGGTGAAGATCAGAATGACAAACTCCACAGTAATAAATTTTGATATAAACATCATCCGGTCCAGTGTTTCTGCATGTTTTCAAAGCATAATAAAAATATTAATAATAGTGACACAAAAAATAAAAATCATGAGGTTTTATTCACAGAATTGAGATTGACCTAAGAGTGTAAGTATAGGGAGTTAGAATTCCTGAAGGATCAGTTGCAGCCAATCCAACTGTTGTTCTTTCAGCAACTTCAAGGCTACCCATTTTCCAGAAGAAAAAGATGAAAAAGTGAGAAAGAGAGAGAGAGAGAGGAATGAAAAGAGAAAAGAAATAATCTCCAAAGTGTGGTTAGTGGAATGATAAGATGCGTATATATAAAGGTATTATGTGTGGGGTCTCTTGGTGCGGTAGGTGAGTTGTAACTGGATATTGTGGACGAGAATATTGCGAATTTTCTCTACCGTTGATCAAGAAACTTTGCGAAGATAAACTATTCATTTTGTGGCATCTAATGGTCCAAAATCTGTGTATTCCCACAGTGGGTACACAACAATAGTTGTTGGACCGAAATCACTAAGTTATATAAAAATTACAACATATGTTAAATTTAGAATTATTTCTCAATATTTATATTATGATGTTGTCTCATCGTGATATGTAAATAATACAGATCATTCTCTTTAGTTGACTGATCTTATCTTGATTAAATTAATGATTTAGTGATTTATTTCTTTTAAATAAAAGATTTACCATTTATTATTTTATTATGACTTAAATGGTTATTTAAAGATATTCTAGAAATTTTTATGTTTTATTATAATATTTTTTTACAAATTATGAGATTTTTATATAATACTTAAAGATTTTTTTTTTAAATTTATTGATAATCAATGTATTTGGGTTAAATATAAATTCGATGTGTTACTTATTTAATAAATCATAAGAAGTGCTTTTTAATTAATAAAATGAAAAAGGTGTAACAAAAAAATTAATAAAATAATACAAAAAATTTAAATATTGTGTTTCTTGATTAAAATTTTTAAGAGGTGGATGACTTAGCACAATTCATATGTGTTAGTTGAATTATATCTATAAATTATTTGTTAATAGTTGTATGTATTAAAGGAAAATATCTGAACTTATTCTTCAATCTATCCTTTGTGATATTTGTAAGTAATTTAGTCTTCATCAATCTCAGAATTAGAATGAAGTTTCTGAACAAGCCTTTTCTTCACAAACTTCCTCTTGGTAACAATCTTCTTGCCATATGTGGATGACATTGCATCTACACCATTTACAGAAGGCCCAATCCCTTTGTTCCTCCTTTATTTCATGATAGAGATTCCTTTTGTTGGTTTTGAATTTAAATAATCATCACTCATTGAGATAGATATGCAGTTGTGAGAGACAAGTGAAGGCAACGAGATATATTAAGTAAAAGATTCTTGCTTGTATCGACGATCCATATAAAAGGAGGTTGAGAAACAAATGAATTATGTATTGTTTCATGTGAAACACCCAGAGAGAGATAAACTCTCTTACACACCTCCCTAGCATTGACTATTAAAGATTCTCACAAGAGAAGACATCAAAAGTATCCCTTAATGCCTTAGTGAGACTGTTATCAAATTAGTTTCCATGTGTTCAAGAGCTTCCACCCTTACCTTAGTTTGATGAACAATTCCTTCTCCTAGTCCGAATTCCTCTTCAAGCTCTTGCCATTTTTCCTTCCTTCTTCTTTGTTCACATTTTCCATTCACGATCAGTTTTCACGACTGATTCCCTTTTCCTAATTTCCAAACATAACCCTTAGACCCCAAATAAGGATTTCCTGTAATATCCTCACTCTCTCCTTCACCAAATTACCATTATACCATTTTCTCTTTATATTCCAATATTTTAATTATTCAATATAATATAATATATTTAAATTCATATCATATCAAATAATATTATACTTCATTCCATACACTATCAACTTTACACCACACACACAAAACACAACAATTCCAATTAAATAATATTATAAATAATCGGGGTGTTACAACTCTCCCCCACTTAAAATGTTTTCGTCCTCGAAAACTTACCTCATGTGAATAGACTCGGATAAGACTCTCGCATCTTGCTCTCCAATTCCCAAGTCATGTTTCCACCTGCAGCTCCTCCCCAAACCACCTTTATAAGAACAATCGTCTTGCCTCTCAACTACTTTACCTCACGATCATTAATTCGTTCTGGTAGTGCTTCAACCGTAAGATTTTCTCTTACTTCAACTTCATCCATCGGTATCACATGTGACGGATTCGAAAAATACTTCCGAAGATGCGAAACATGGAATACATCATGCAAATTTGATAGTCGCGATGACAACGCTGCTATATAAGCAACATGTCCAACTCTTGCAGAAATCTTGTACGAAACAATAAATTTAGGAGTAAGCTTTCTCGACTTCAAAGCTCGGCCAACACCGATCACCAGAGTAACCCTCAAAAACACATTATCTCCTTCTTGAAATTCAAGATCTTTCCTTCTCTTGTTGTGGTAACTCTTTTGCCAGCTCTGTGAAGTTCTCATCTTATCTCAAATCAACTTCACCATCTCAGTAGTCTGCTGCACAATATCAGGTCCAAGTACAATACTTTCACCGGACTCATGCCAACATAAAGGTGTCTGACATCTTCGACCATAAAGTGATTTAAAATGCACCATTCCAATATTGGAATTATAATTGTTATTATAAGTAAACTCGATCAATGGCAAGTGACTATCCCAAGCACCTCCTTATTCAAGCACACAAGCCCTCAACAAATCTTCCAAAGATTTTATAGTCCTCTATGTCTGCCCATTAGTCTGAGGATGATAAGCTGAACTCAACTTCAACCTCGAACCCAATGCCTCTTGCAAACTCTCCCAAAACCTAGAAGTAAATCGTGGATCTCTATTCGACACAATAATCAAAGGAATTCCATGCAACTTCACAATTACTTTGACATATATCTCTGCCAATCTCTGCAAAGAATAAGCAATACCAATCAGAATAAAATGCGCTGACTTTATCAACCAATCAACAATCACCCAAATAACATCATGCCCTCCCAGAGTATTAGGTAACCTCGTAACAAAATCCATTGAGATATTATCCCATTTCCACATCATGCTTCATACCAGGCCACCAAAATATCTTCTTCAAATCTTGATACAATTTCGTCGCTCCCGAATGAATACTCTAACTACTTCTATGTCCTTCTTCAAGAATCACTCTATTTAATTCAAGATTATCAGGAATACAAATAGGCTCCTGAAACCTTAGTAATCCCTGTTCATCAATTCGAAATTCATTACCTCTAGCCCGTTCATCACTAACCATCAAGTCTACCAATTTCACATCTGACTTTTGACTCTCCCGTATACAATCAAGAAAATCATTGTTAACCTTCAACATTCCTAACATCACACTGTGAGGTGTCTGTTCACAACCCAAACTCATATCTTTAAATTGTTCAATCAACTCTAATTCTCTAGCCATCATGATCGACATATGCAATGTCTTCCGACTTAAGGCATCAGCCACAACATTGGCCTTACCAGGATGATAATTCAAACTGAAATCATAGTCCTTCAAGAATTCTAACCAACGTCTCTTCCTCATATTTAACTCTTTCTGGTCAAATAGATATTTCAAGCTCTTATGATCACTATAAACTTCAAATCTCGAACCGTACAGATAATGCCTCCAAATCTCAACTGACACGAAGCATACACCACCACTTGACTGTCATGCATTAACACTCCATCCAAACCCATCAAAGAAGCATCGCAATAAACCACAAACAATTCATCTTCTTTTAGTAAAGTTAAAACTTGAGCGGTAGTCAACTTCTTCTTTAGCTCAATGAAAATCTATTCACACTGGGCGTCCGACACAAACACCTTATCCTTACAAGTTAATTGAGTCAGTGAAAGTGCCAACTTCGAAAAACCTTCAATAAATCTTCGATAATAACCGGCTATTCCCAAGAAACTTCTAATTTCTGTCACTGACTTCGGAATTTCCCATTATAGAAATGCATTTACCTTAGATGGATCCACAACAATCCCTTTTCCCGAAATAACATGACCAAAAAAACTCACCTCTTTCAACCAAAACTCAAACTTTGATAACTTAGCATACAACTTATTCTCTTTCAACATTTGCAGCACAATCCGCAGATGTTCAGCGTGCTCTTCTTTAGACTTAGAGTAAATTAGAATATCATTTATAAAGGCAACCACAAATTGATCCAAATAATCATGGAAAATCCAGTTCATATATTCCATGAATACTCCAGGTGCATTACTAACTCTAAATGGCATCACTACATATTCATAGTGTCCATACCGAGTCCTAAAAGAGGTCTTCTGCACATCCTTATCTTTTACTCTTATCTGATGGTAACCCGATCACAGATCAATCTTGCTAAACACACAAGCACCAACCAATTGATCCATCAAATCATATATCCTTGGAAGTGGATACTTGTTCTTAATTGTCACCTTATTCAGTTTCCTGTAATCAATACATAATCTCATACTATCGTCTTTCTTTTTCACTAACAATATCGGAGCTCCCCAAGGAGACACACTTGGTCTCACAAACTTCTTTTCTAACAATTCTTCTAAATGCTTCTTCAATTCAGATAACTCGGAAGCTGACATACGATATGGTGCCATAGAAATAAGTCTAGTTCCTGGCACAAGATCAATACTGAATTCTACCTTTCTCTCTCTCTCTGGCGGAACATCCACAATTTCATATGGAAATACTTCTGGAAAATATCTCACCACTAGAAATTCACCAGTTGCAACTTCATTTTCCACCGATAAAGATGCAAACAATGCCAAAACTTGTGCTTCTTCATTCAAAAGTTATTTCAACTCTCGAGCAGATAAATAACCATTTTCTTCTTCCTCTTCATCCGGAGTAAGATATCAAACTGACTTGCTGAAACAATTAATGTGAACATGATTGAACTCCAACCAATTCATTCCCATAATCACATCTAAACCTCCCAACGACAAACAAATCAAATCCACACCAAAGTCCTTACCATATATCGATAGAGGACAATTCAAATAAATGAGAGAAGTAGTTAATGACCCATAAGCAGGAGTCTCGATAACCATTTCTCCTTTCATAGGGGAAACAACAAGTCATAGTCTTATCACACAGTCAATAGAAATAAAATAGTGTGTGGCATCTATGGCAATCATAGCAATCAATGGCATATTATTAATATAGCAAGTACCTCTGATCAAACGATCCTCATTAGAAGTTTGTGTCCCTATCAAAGCAAACACCTTTCCTCTAGTTGCAGCTTTCTTTGGCTTCTGACAATGAGTGCTGATATGACCTTGCTCTCCACAGTTGTAGCAAGTAATCAGATTAGTCTTGCACTCTACAATCAAATGTTCAGGCTGACCACACTCGAAACATTTCTTCACGTCACTCGTACACTCATTGATACGATGACCCAGTTCACCACAACTGTAACACTTCAGAGAAACAAGAGCATATACCCCATTTGGCCTTTTACCCTCTACCTGTTTATGCTTACCTTTATCAGTTGGATCTGCATAAGGTTTCACTCGATGCATCTATTGCTCTCCTCTTCTCTCAGCCAAACTCTTGAAGTGATTCGATCGAGCCTTGTTGTGTTCTTCAAAGATTCTACAACAATCAACTAAATCCGGAAATATTTGGATCCTCTAATAACCAATCGCCTGCTTGATCTCAAGCCTCAAACCATTCTAGAACTTGACACACTTCGAGAACTCTGCAGTCGCTTCACTATAGTGCAGATAAAATTTTGCCAGATCAGAAAACTCGGAAGCATACTCGGTAACTGACATAGTTCCTTGTTTCAATTCCAAGAACTCAATCTCTTTCTTTCCCCGGACATCTTCAAGAAATTACTTCCTCAAGAATTCCATTCTAAACACAATCCAGGTAACTGCCTCACCAGACGTCTCCAACCGCTGACGAGTGCTAATCCACCAGTCATCAGCTTCTCCCACCAACATGTGAGCACCCAAACGCACCTTACTGCCTTCAGAATATTCCATCACTCTGAAGATCCTCTCTATCTCCTCAAGCCACTCTTGTGCTTCATCTGGGTCATACTTTCCCTTGAATGTAGGTGGATCATTCTTCTGAAATTCATCATTCTCACGATCCCCAACATTCATCGGATTTTGCACAGCTTGAGTCATTTCCTGCATAGCTGTTGCAAGTGCAACATCATTTCTTCCAGCCATTCTAAATATGTCACACAACTGTAAGTTCAAATGCACCTAAGAGGGGGGATGAGTTAGATAGTCAAACATTTATCTTTCATTTTTTTACCGATTTTTGATTCTTTTTTTGATGGTTGGTAAAGACTTGAAAGTAAAGTACGGTAAAGAAAAAAACGATACATGAGAGTTATCCTGGTTCTCCTCACAATCCGAGGGTACGTCCAGTCCCCTTACAACACGTAAGAGATTTCACTATAGTTTTAGAATAATTGTACAAGCCTACTCACACAAACGGTGAAGCCTATTATCTAAGCTATAGGTGACTAAAGTGTAAAAGAAAAATCTTTTTCAAACACTCACTTGTTTCCAACAATCCTGGATAACAAGGTAATACAAGAAATAATCTTAATACAATGAGATAAGTTGTTTCGTAGAGATGAAGAGATGAAGTCTTAAATTATCAAACAATGTTGATCTTCTCCCTTGATGGATTTTTCTCACTCACAATAAGATGTATAAATGTTCACTGTTTTATAAAATGAAACTTTAAGAATGATATGAAAAATATTAAAGTAAAGTTTCACTTTGAATATTTTGTATAAGTGTATAAAAGTGTAGAAAATGTGAGTAAGAAAATATTATGAAAAATATTAGGAGGTGAGAAAAAAAATTCTGATGCAAAAATATATTTATATGTGTTAAGGCACCCTTTTAGAAAGACATAAAAATTATAAAAGGTTGATTTGGTTTGAACAAAAATAGAAGGATGCATTTTAAAATGAAAAAAGGCAATTTTTCAGTTCAGTACAGTGGTAACCAGTTACTACCCATTGGGTAACCGATTACGCGCTGTCAACGTAAAAAAAAATTGAATTCTGGAACGAAGTAACCGGTTACTACCATTAAGGTAACCGGTTACTTGAGGCAAAACATGAAAAATACCTTTAGAAACCAGTACTGAAAGTTTGTGAAAAATGCATGTTTTTGATCCAAACTTAAAACACATATGCACCCTAATATTGAACACTTATTGATATTATTGCTTCATGATAAATAATTTGTATACCTTCCAATTAATTATACTTGATTCTTCATGAAGATTCTTTCTTTGAATAATCTTTGATCCATCCTTTTTATTTGAGTTATCAAGACTTAAGTTGTTATCATCAGAATGATTTTTGAGAAGCCTTGCTTTTACAATCTCCCCCTTTTTGATGATGACAATCAAAAGATGTGAAATTGAGTTTGAATGCCTTGTTTCTCCAATACTCCCCCTTTGATGGTGCTCCCCCTCAATGTGATATTTAGGAGTTTTTTTTTTAATTCTGCATTTTAGAGAAACAAAAATATAACATACAATATACTTATCCCCCTTTGTCATCCACAAAAAGGATGGGATAAGTACTTGAAAAATGTTAGTATAAAAACATAATCAAGAAAATGATAAAATAAGCACACAATGAACACACAAACATACTAAAAACTTGAAATTCCAATCACAATACGAAACACAAACGATACGGAATCGAAACGGAAACATTGTACGGAACTAATACATGAAAACTTAGAAATTTTAAAGTCTAAAACAGAAAAATAAAGGCAAATAAAAAACAGCTACTAGTCTTCATTCACTCCTGGAACCATCTTCTTCCATCTCATCACCGTCATCTTCCGAAACTTCAGCATTGGATGGTTGACTCGGTGTGAATTTTCTGAACATTTTCATAAGTTTATTGATGCTTCGGGTGGTCTTTTGATGGTTGAGGTTTATGGTTGTTTTCAAGATGATAATCTCATTGTATAGAAACTCATTTGTGTAGCCACCTTCAGGAGCAGCTTCAGCAACAATGTCTTCCTTGTACCGGTATAAACAATTTTGACCAATCATTATACTCGTGTTCTTAGTATCCGTATGAGAGTTAATTTCATTTTTCAATGCCGTCATTTCATAGTGTGGTTCTCGAGAACTAGGAATCTTAAAGTGTTCCAAAATTTTGTAAACAAACCGAATGTACGGGAGACCAATACCAAGGTTCTTTTGATGCTTCATGTGGTGATAAATGACATATGCCCAATTGATTGGCCAAGATTCTTTGAGTTCCCAAAACAGATTTGTTTCAAGCTCACTGACCTGTGCAAAGTTGGAAGTTTTTCGGAACCAAGACATAAGCCAGAATATAGTGTAGCATGCGGTCACTAACATATAATGACTTAGCATATTTTATAATCCTAGATGATTGAACATGCCTACTAATAAGATCTGCATGAGTCCCTTTAGACTAATGGACGAAATAAGCCAAGGAGTAAAAAAATTTCCATCTTGCAGTGTCAGGCATAAAACCTACTTTAAAGTTATCTCCCTCATATGGGACTCCTAGAATTTTACCTAGTTCCTCTATGGTAACATAAATATTCTTCTTGTTAATGGTAGCAGAGAGTTGGTCATCACCAAATTCATCATGTCCAAATGAAACAGTGTGAAAACATTGTCTTACCAAATCCGGGTAAATGTTGCCAGCTTCAAATACAAGTTCCTTCATACTAGAGGCAGCAAGAAGAGCTTCAAAGCGAAAGTTGTGAGAAGGAAAGTCTTCAAATTTGACATACTTGATACTCATAAACTTTGTCGACCGAACGTCGATATTAATTTGTCTCTGTTTCTGAGGTTTCATAAATTGTTTTGGAGCAATGTCTGAGTCAGATCTTTCAACAACCACTTGCTTTCCTCTACTTCTTGAAGTTGCCATGGAAGAGTTTTGAAGGTTTAGGGTTTAATGGATTTTCGGATTTTAGGTTGTGAGAGAGATGGAAATGGACTTTTTTAGTTATAAGAGCTTATATAGAGATGAGAATGTTTGATTTTTGGGTTTAATGGAGTCAAAGGTTTAAGTTGGGAAGATGAGAGAATGAAGGAATAATGAGTTTCCAAGGAGTTCTTGACCTAGCTTGTGTTAGCAAAAGACTTTTATGACACATAAAATACACTAAAAGCACTTAAATGGGTCAAACAAGCATTCTGAGTTTTAAATAAAACGTATTTTTTTCTTTAAAAAAGCATCAGTGTTTATCGGTTACTACCCATAGAGTAACCGGTTACGCGTTCAAAAATTGTGCAGATTTGCCAAAAAATCAACAGGTAACCGGTTACTATCTAAAGGGTAACCGATTATGCCTACCAAAATTCCAAAAAATTTCATAATCCAGCAGCTTTGCACAACAGAAACGGTGAAGATTTTTGACCAAAAAAAATTCAAAAATGCTAGCACATATCAAGAGGCAACTTTTGATCAAAAATTTTTTTGTAACCAATGAAATTTAAATGTTTGAAAGTGAGAAAAACCATAACCGACAAAAAACAAGCCATAGCATACCATATTATTAAAGTAAGAAAATGAACTTTCATGATATTTGACTATATACAAAGTAATTTTAGAAACGTTTAGATGTCACCTTCATCAAGAATACCGAGTTCTCGCCGAATTTTGAAAAATGATTCTTTCGCCAAAGGTTTAATAAATATATCCGCAGTTGGTTGTGAGTATTTATGAATGTTACGTCGACATCTCCTTAAAGAACATGATCTCTTAAAAAGTGATGTCGAATGTCGATATGCTTGTTCCTCGAATGCATGACTGGATTCTTTGTGATGTTAATTTCACTTGTGTTGTCACACCGTAAAGGGATGCATCCGAGATCGAGTATGTAGTCACGAAGTTGTTGCTTGAGCCAAAGAATTTGTGCACAGTAACTACCGACTGTTATGTATTCTGTTTCGGTCGTATTGAGTGCTAGGCACGCTTGATTCTTGCATGCCCATGATACTAGTGCATTACCTAAGATATGGCATGTTCCACTTGTGCTTTTCTATTCGTTTTACATCCTGCATAATCAGCGTCAGAGTATCCAATTAAATTGCAAATACTACCTTTTGGGTATCATAAGCCGACATTGGTTGATCCTTTGATATACTTCATTATCCGCTTGATTTCCGTTAAGTGAGATTCCTTTGGGCTGGCTTGAAATCGAGCACATAGACATACACTGAACATGATATCCGAACGACTTGCCGTTAAGTATAACAATGAACCGATCATTCATCTATATTTTGTGATATCAACCGAGACACCGGATTCATCTTGATCCACATAATTACTGGATCCCATGGGTGTAGACAATGCCTTGCAATTATCCATATTAAACTTCTTTAAGAGTTCTTTACAATATTTGGATTGATTGATGAAGATGTCGTCTTTGAGTTGCTTGATTTGTAATCCTATAAAGTAGTTCATCTTTCCCATCATAGACATTTCAAATTCTCTTTGCATCATGGATGAAAATTCTTCACATAACTTTTTATTGGTTGATCCAAAGATTATGTCGTCAACTTATACTTGCATCAAAAGTGTTTCTCCTTTTATTTTCTTGATGAACAAGGTTTTGTCAACTTTTCCCTTTTCAAATCCTTTGTCACATAAGAAATTGCTAAGTCGATTGTACCATGCTCTTGGTGCTTGTTTTAAACCGTAGAGAGATTTCTTTAATTTTAAGACGTGAGAAGGATTCTTGTAATCTTCAAATTTGGGGGGTCGCTTGACATATACTTCTTCATTTATGAAGCCATTCAAGAATGCGCTCTTTACGTCCATTTGGAAAAGCTGAAAATTCATAAAACACACATAAGCTAATAAAAGTCTAATTGCTTCTAACCTTGCAACCGGAGCGAATTTTTTTTCCAAAGTCGACTCCTTCTTCTTGGTTGTATCCTTGTGTGACCAATATTGCTTTGTTGCGAATTATGATTCCATTTTCGTCAAGTTTGTTTTTGAAAATCCATCTTGTTCCTATGATGTGTTTACTTTCCGGTCTTGACACAAGATTTCAAACTTGATTTCTTTCAAATTGGTTTAGTTCTTCTTGCATCACTATCATCCATTGATCGTCGCCTAAGGCTTCATCGACTTTGGTTGGTTCTATTTGAGACACAAACTCCATGTTTAGACATGCATCCTTGAGATTTAATCTTGTTGGCACACCTTAACTTATGTCTCCGATTACTTTGTCAATAGGATGATCTCTATGAGTCCTCCATTTTGTAGGTAGATCATTGACATTTGAATCTTGTTGAACTGCTCTATCTTGATGTTCTTCAATGATATCTTTAGGAGTGTCTTTTTTGGGAATTTCTACAAGATCACCATCATCATCACAAACAACAATATCCTCTTTAGAGGGGTTAGATTCATCAAACTTTACAGGCATAGACTCTTCTATAGTTAAAGTTCTTTTATTATAAATTCTAAAAGCCTTACTAGAGAGAGAGAGAAAGAGTAGCCGAGAAAAATACCTTCATCATATTTCTCGTCAAACTTACCAAGATTGTCTTTGTCGTTATTTAGGATAAAACATTTACAACCAAAAATATGAAAGAAAGAAATATTGGGTTTTCTCCCTTTGAAAATTTCATAAGGGGTTTTCTTTAGAATAGGCCTAATATTAACACGATTCCTTACAAAACATGTTGTGCTCACCGCATCTGCCCAAAAGTACTTAGGAAGATTTGAATCACATAGCATTGTCCTTTAAAGTTCCACCAATGACCTATTCTTCCTTTCTATGACACTGTTTTGTTATTGAGTTCTTGGTGCGGAGAAGTTGTGTGATATTCCATGTTCTTCACAAAATTCTTTAAATGAAGCGTTTTGGAATTCTCTACTGTGGTCTCTTCTAATGGAGACAATTGTAAGAGACTTATCATTTTATATTTTCTTTGCATACTTCTTGAATGCTTTGAATGCTTCACTTTTCTGCATTAAAAAGAAAGTCCAAGTGTATATAGAAAAATCATCTACAATTACTAATGCATAAACATTACCTCCGAAGCTTTTTGTTCTCGATGGACCAAATATATCCATGTGCAACAATTGTAGTGGCCTAGTTATGGACACCACATTCTTGGATGTGAAAGTTGACTTAGTTTATTTTCCTTTTTGGCAAGCGCCACACAACCTATCTTTGATGAATTTGATCTTCAACAATCCAACGACTAATTCATGTTTGATCAATTTATTCAAGTGCTCCATATGAATGTGAGCAAACTTCTTATGCCATAACCATGATTCATTGTTGCTTGCCAAGAGACACCTATCATTCAAAGATAAGTTATCTAAGGAAATTATAAATATGTTATTAACTCTTTTACCTTTTAGCATAACTTCATGTGTGACTTTGTTTTCAATCAAGCATTCATTTTTAGTGAAGTTGATTTTGAAACCTCGGTCACACAATTGGCTAATACTAATGATACTATGCTTTAGACCTTCCACATATAAGACATCTTATATAGTTTTTGAAGACGGTAAACCAATGGTGCATACGCCAAGGATTCTTTCTTTATTGTTGTCATCATAAGTAACAAATCCTTTGACCTTAAGCTTTAGTTGTGAAAATTTTCTTAAGTCACCCGTCATGTGCCTCGAACATCCACTATCAAGATACCATTGATTTGAAGAGGTCTTCAAGCATACCTACAAAAAAGAGTTAAGTTTTATTAGGTACCCAAATTGCCTTTGGTCCTTCAAAGTTAGTCCCTTTCTTAACCCATACATAATGGCCTTGAGCAACACTAAAATTTCTAATATAGCATGCATTAGGAGTATGACCTTTTATACCACAATAGAAACAAGTAGGCTCAAAGTTGCTTTTATATCTAGGGGATAATATTTTTTCTTATTATAAGACCTTTTCTTATTATTTCTTTTCTTTTTAGCATATTGATGAATTATTTTATGCTTGTCACTTTCTTCTTTTGGAATTTGTTCTTTAGCTTTTACAAAGATGGTCTTGTTTAAATTTGGTTTAGAAAATTTTGAGTAACCAAGACCACTTTTATCATTTGAATATCTTTGATTACTAAGAACACATTCCAATCCAATTTTTACTTTCTCATATCTTTCTAGGACTCTTTTTAATTAGACTATTTGAAAAGAGAGTGACTCACATTTAGTGCATGCAAAATTCTTAATTAATTATTCTTTTTCATCTCTAAGATTATTTTCCATTTTCTCAATATTTTCTTCTAAAATTGATATTTGTTTCTCTTGAGATGAAATAGTTTTATATAATATTTTGCATTCACTTAAAAGTTCATCAATTGCTCCTTGAGCATCATTATCAAAAATTAAAAACTCACTACTAACCTCATCGTCTCCATCGTCTCCATCGTCGGAATGATGTGATACCATCAATGCTAGATTCACGCTTTGATCACTATCGAAGTCCGATGAAGAACTTATTTCGTTGTCATCCCAAGCGATGTAGGCATTCTTTTTGTAATCCTTCCTTCCTTTGTTGTCACGATTCTTTGTGATTTTAGGACATTCCGGTTTGATACGGCCTTGTTTTCCACATTCATAGCACTTAATGTCTCCTTTTGATGTTGATGTTTCTTTTTCTTTGTTCTTTGAAAACTTCTTTCTTCTTATAAAACTAGAGTTTCCAACATTATTTTTTGCACCAAAATACTCTCCTAGTCTTTTTACAAGAAGCATGAAATTTTCATCATCTTCGGGATTGTCTTCTTTCTCCACTTATTTGGATTCAAATCTTAAGGAAATGCTATTGGATTTCTTTTCTTGAATCTCATGTTTCTCCAATTGTCTAAGTTCCGTCTCATATTCTTGAAGCTTTCCGAATAAGGTAGCGAATGTGATTGTTGATAGACTCTTCTTTTCGGAAATCGTCGTCACTTTGGCTTGCCATTCTCTTGATAAAGACCTAAGAACTTTAAGATTCAATTCATCATTTGTTAGTGTCTTACCAGGTGCATTTAAGTGATTTTTCAAATGCACGAATCTTTTCTGCAAGTCGAGGATTGATTCTCCTGGTTGCATTCTGAATAACTCGTACTCTTGACTTAATGTGTTTAATATGAACCTTTTGACTTCGGCGGTTCCTTCGTGAGTTTCAACAAGAGTGTCCCAAATTTTCTTAGCCGTTGTACATGTTGAGATGTAGAAAAATTCATCAATTCCAAGTTCACTTTGTAAGATATTTATCGCCTTTTTGTCATAAAGAGCCTTTTCTTATCATCATCATTCCACGATCCTTGCGGCTTTGTTGAATTAACTCCGTTGACAACTGTTGTAGGAATAAACAAACCATTTTTAACAGCCTCCCATATATCACTTCCTTATGCTTCTAAATGTGCCTTCATGCGGATCTTCCAAAAGTCGAAATATTCGCCACAAAACAACGGAGGCTGGTTGCTACTACCACCATCTTTGAACACCAGGTTGTTATTTGCAGAAGCCATCTGAATCGAGTAGGAACAAGTTACCTATAACCTGCTCTGATGCCAATTGTAAGTTCAAATGTACCTAAGAGGGGGGGGGGGGGGGTGAATTAGGTAGTAAAAAATTTATCTTTGATTTTTATTACCGATTTTTGATTCTTTTTCGGATGGTTGGTAAAGACTTGAAAGTAAAGTGCGATAAAGAAAAAATCGACACAAGAGAGTTATCCTGGTTCCCCTCATAATCCGAGGGTACGTCCAGTCCCTTTACAACACATAAGAGATTTCACTATAGTTTTAGAATAATAGTAAAAGCCTATTCACACAAATGGTGAAGCCTACTATCTAAGCTATAGGTGACTAAAGTGTAGAAGAATAATCATCTTCAAACACTCACTTATTTCCAACAATCCTGGATAACAAGGTAATACAAGACATAATCTTGATCTTCTCCCTTGATGGATTTTTCTCACTCACAATAAGATGTATAAGTGCTCACTATTTTTATAAAATGAAACTTTAAGAATGATATGAAAAATATTAAAGTAAAGTTTCACTTTGAAGATTTTGTATAAGTGTATAAAAGTATAGAAAATGTTAGTAAGAAAATGTTATGAAAAATATTAGGAGGTGAGAAAAAAATTATGATGCAAAAATCTATTTATATGTGTTAAGACACCCTTTTAGAAAGACATAAAAAATTATGAAATGATGCTTTGGTTTGAACAAAAATAGAATGATGCATTTTAAAATGAAAAGAGGCAATTTTTCAGTTCAGTACGGTGGTAACCGGTTACTACCCATTGGGTAACCGGTTACGCGCTGTCAACGTAAAAAAAAAATTGAATTCTGGAACGAAGTAACCGGTTACTACCATTAAGGTAACCAGTTACTTGAGGAAAAACATGAAAAATGCCTTTAGAAACCAGTACTGAAAGTTTGTGAAAAATGCATGTTTTTGATCCAAACTTAATACACATATGCACCCTAATATTGAACACTTATTGATATTATTGCTTCATGAGAAAATAATTTTTATACCTTCTGATTAATTATACTTGATTCTTCATGAAGATGCTTTCTTTGAATAATCTTTGATCCATCTTTTTTATTTGAGTTATCAAGACTTCAGTTGTTATCATCAAAATGATTTTTGAGAAGCCTTGCTTTTACAACAACAACATCCAAACAACAGTTAAGAACTCTACCACAACACTCGACAACTCAACTACTTGGTCGGACGGATCGACCTACTCTGATACCACTTTGTAACACCCAAAATACATCCCACAAATTGTCAATTAAAATCAGAGTAATTAAAAACACAATTCATTTTGAGTGTCACATTCACTACAAACACACGACTCAATGTGATACGTTTTACAAAATATTTTTACTTGCATCAGAAATCTTTAAATGAAACACAAAATAATGTTTAATAACAACATGTCTTTCTAAAATAAATAAGTAAATAACAAAGAAATAATCATCGTCCTGATACCCCAAAGCACGTATCAAAGCCGACTGCTCTAACTGTGAAGTACACCGACTTCACCGACCACCAACCCTACTAATCCTGATCACATGCACGTTACCAACATAGGGATAGCATTCAAACAAAAGGAGTGAGATACTTACACCAACAAAAGGGAAAAATAATAAGAACAAAAGCAAGTATCATCAAGTAGTTCACCGCTTCTCCTCAAACAATAATTAAACCAACACACCGATACATACTACTGACACTATACACACAACAAGAACTTAGGCAATGGGACTCTACCAACTCTATGCATGCGGTACCATATATCGATCTATGTTTCAAGATCTAGTTCCCGTCAGAACTCTCAACCCCTATTTCATGGTCCAGTATGATCCTTATTTCATGATCACACCCTCAACCCCTGTTTGATGGTCATGTACGATCCCTATTTCATGACCGCACCAACATCATACTGATCCCCTTTGGGATTCGAATGGACATACCCTACCTTGGTACGCCATTCCCAACCATGCACATGCCATGCACCATCAATGAAAATTATGCATGTCTACAACAACTACTTCATGCAATAAACATCAATAACTACATACAATAACAACTTACTACAACATCCACAACATGCATCTTCGAATACAACAACATATATCAACATCCACGAGAACACATAACAACAACACAACACACATCAACAATTACATCAACATATATCAACATCAATGTCATGTAACAACAACACCCACACATAGCAACAACAACAACAAGTGTACATATCAATTCATGTTCATTTCAAGTTATGCTCATTATTCTTCCAATTAAGCATGTAACCCATCTCTACATACCTCTAACAACACTACATCGATCCCCATCCCTTAATATATCAATTAAAGAATTTTAGATATTTTTTCAGAATAAAAATGATTTATTTTTCATTCCAGGTCTCGCTAAGAGAAATGCTTGCTCGCTAAGCAATCAACTCTCTATAAAGAACGATCCAAAGTTTCCACTCGCTCACTAAGCGAGCTGTAGTTCGCTAAGCGAGCACTGCGATTTCAGCAGTTCTCCTTCTCCGAAACAGCCAAAACACTGCTACAATTTTATTCCCCAAAACCAATTTTTTTTAGCCAGAAAACACAGGATTTCTACAATCAAACAACTACTTCATACCATTATCACAAAATCAACAATTTCTAATAACCTAACATACGTTTTCATCCAAATTCACCCAATCTCATATCTTCTATTCAACAACGCTATGCATAATACTCCTACGCTATGCATAATACTCCTATTATCACATTTTCAATATTTCATACTTACTTTGTTACAGAAACCCATAACTAGTGTTGTTGGTTTCTAATAATCAATATTTTACGAATCTCTACTCTAATTTAAGATGAAATAGAAAAGGGAAGTGTACCTTTAGACTCTATGAAATGTTAATTAAAAAAACAATGATCTCAATAGGATAATAACCTTTCAACTGTAAATTTCTTAATTCTTAATTTTTCTTCCAATGAAGAAAAGAGAATAAATATTATATGATATTTTCTAGTATCTACAATTGGAGACTAAATCCCCTATTTATAAGAATCTCACGCCCTTTTATAAATTATATTTATTCAAATTTAGAATATCATAGTTCGGGTTTATTTAAATTTAGAATATCATGTCCTTTCATAAAGAATCATGATTATTCAAATTTTCTTATTCCAATTTAACCAATTACAAAATAAAAATAAGACTTTTGATATCTACATAATATTTTTCATGACAACTATATCCTTAACCATAAACCTTAGATCACTTTAATTTGATTAATTAAATAATGATCTTCAATTTGGAGTTGAAAATACAATATTAGACATCTCATTTGAAATAAGTCTGGCCACGTTGATATTTGTCCCAATGAATGTACCAAAGCAAAGAACATGATTAAAGAGTTTATGTTGAAGTTTTACTTTTTGGTTATGTTGGGGAGGATAAGGAGGAATATATATTTGGGTTATAAATTCATATATTCTCTTGAGATATGGATAGACTTATTCTTATCATTCAAATGATTGACGCGATATAATTAATATTTTATATCGGATAGTAAAGTTCTCTCCTGAAAAAATTTTATAATTCAAACAAATCTTTTTATCGGACTATCTAATAAAAAATAAATATATCTAAGAATATGTCATCCGATGTTCAAAGTATTTAAAAAGGTTTCTCAATCCTCATATATATCTCCAAAGATCTTCTAATTCTTAGAACAACAAGTCCTAAGAATCCATTTTTCAAAACCAGATATTAGCTATAGAAGATCAAAAGTCAACGAAAATTCAAAGATGAGTTTACCTTTCGCATTTACCTTCTCGAGACCATATCCCCAATGACACTCTCAAAATCTCTTGTTACGTTCTTTACATGTCCATTTATATTCCCTCCTAGAAAAAGATTCTCTCCAAAAGGTATATCGTGAAGTAAGCCTTCTAAATTTAAGGTGTTATGCTAACCTAATATGAGGTACGTAAGCACTAATAACATTAGACGTGTCTCGTTGTACTACAAGTTTCAAGGCTATGATTTGATCTTCTACTCTTTTCACATCTACAATATCCTTATTTCACTCCTTATCCATAATAATTCCCACTCTATTTTTCAATTTAACTTTTCTATTTTACCAAAGTTTAAATCCCGAGTTGTTTAATCCTTTCACCTTTCCAGCTGTCCATTTAGTTTTTTTACGCACATGAATTGATATTTCTCCTAACTATAGTGTCCACTATTTTCATAGATTTTATAGTAAGTGTGTCTATATTCCATGATCCAAAACAAATCATACTCTCATAAGTTAAATTCTTCACCTACATCCATTCACAAAAATGTGAGAACTCTTTCTTATTTTTCCCTGCATCTAGATTCTAATGTAACGACCTTTGCTCTTTTGATAATGTACTCAAGCCATACTATGTGTCACTTATGTGCAACAATCTAGCATTCACATTATTTTGTAGTTGATCCGTAATATAAAAATTCAACAAAGTCTTACGTTGATTGTCGTCAACCTAAAATAAATAAACACCCTTGCAACTTATTTCATTTTTAAAAGATTTTTAAAAGATGAATAACAAACTCAATTATTATGTCAACTGAATTAGATGAATGTCAAATGTTGATTCAATGTTTAATTTTTAGTAATAGTTTTTTTTCTTTGTATTTCTCGTAATGTACTATTAAAAAATATTTTATTCTACAAGATTTATTTAAGGTCATGCTAACCATTGTATCCCAGGGATAATAGTTAAGAATTTCAAATAAAGAAAATAAAGTATGTTCAGATAATTAAATACACACATTTTGTTTAAATTGATTATTTCTGTTTTCAGTGCATTAAATACACATATATTTAGAAAAACATGTATTTTAATCTCTTAAACAATGCTCAACTTACCATTTTAATCTCTTAACCAGTGTTTAGAGTCTAGGACTGAAAATGAGTCGAGCCGAACTCCCCTCAACTCGGTTCGATTCATTAACAATTGGTTCATCTCAAATCCCGATTCGAGTTTGACACAAACTTTTTATAAGCTCAGACTTGACTCGTTATAAGTTCATGAACATTTCGATTCAATTCGTTAGGTTCATCTCATTAGGTTTAACTCACTTATTTCACGCACTTAAAAACCATTTTTTAAAGTATTCTTTTTAAAATATATTTGACAATTTAAATTAATATTTTAAAAAAAATTAAAATAAAATAAAAATTATCAAATTGGAATTTAACTTTAAATCAAAAATCTATTAACTAAAAAGTTATACAACGTTCAAAATGAATCAATAACTCCCATACGATAATAAATGTTGAATCCGAAATCACAATAGTTATTGGAATGAGAAGAACATCTATTGCCATATAAGAACTACTCTATATTTTGGCTAAGTTTTGGAATATAAGAACATAAGAACATCTATTGCCATATAAGAACTACTCGATATTATTATTATTATTATTATTATTATTATTATTGTAAATTATAATAAAAAAACTGTAACATCATAGGTGTGAAATATTTATTAGAAAAACTGACTACTGCTTAACGAGTCTCCTCTTCCAAATTTAAAATTATAAAACATGGAGTACAATGCAATGGAGAAAAGGAAAAATGTAGAATAATTAAAGGGAAAGAAATGTTGTGGATAAGGTTTGGTGGAATATTGGTAGGTAGTAAAGGACAATTTAGACCAGTTCAGGCAATAGTGTGAGCAGCAATGCATCATACATACGTCAATGATCTTTATTTGTCAATATGTTTGTGACTTTACGTAGGAAATTTTACAGCAATGCGAGATCTTTCTTTCAAAGCTTGGTGAGATTTCTCTGACCTACCTTTGTTTATTTGTTTACACTGAGGAAAACAAACATGTACTTGTTCTCTCTTGTTAGGTAATTGATTTGACGTCAAGTATAAAACTCCAAAATACAGGCAAATATAATAGTCACTCATTAAATACTTAAACGGTGGTTGAGGCTCAATTAGGAAGAAATTGACCTGCAATCCTCTAATCGTATTTGATATCTCTCCTTTATAGCAAAATACCATATTTATTTTTTAAAAATAATAAATTTTGAGAAGATGTACTGGATATTTTAAAAATACCAAGATTTTAAAATTCCCTATAAATCCACAGAAATTTTCACATCATACTGATAATAACTTCAAATTTTTTACACTATCCGGAATTTCAAATACCCCAAAATTTACAAAATTTCTGCGAATTTTAAATTCCCAATAGTGTAAAAATTTTCAAAAAAAAAATTGAAATTTTTTACACTATCAATAATTTCAAATTCCCCGAAATTTTACTTAATACCAAAAATTTAAAATTCTCGATATATAATTTTTTTTTCACTTTTCACCCAAAATTTTCAAAGAATATTGAAATTATGAAAATTTAGAAGAAAATGTCAAATACGATTGAGAATGACACGTAGATTCCTCTCATTTTCGGAACAAGTTAGACATTATATATTTTATTCCATCCTCTAACAAACTACACCTACCATCTGTTATATATATATATATATATATATATATATATATATATATATATATATATATATATATATATATATATATATATATATATATATATATATATATTCGGAACGAGTTATACATTACATATTTTATTCCATCTCTTAACAAACTACACCTACCATCTTAGAAAATTTAACAAACTTTAGTGATGATTTGGGAACATAGTCATGACCGTCTTAGAAAATTTAAAGGCCCTGATTCATTTTTAAAATTAACCTTGATAAAAAAAATATAGAAGAAAAAAGAGTCTTATTTTATTAAAATTATAAAAATATTAAACATTAAAAGAAATTAATCATTTATAAATATATAAATTTTAGTTTATTGCTTGGTCTAGTGATTTATGAGTTTATTATGAACCTTAAACACATAGGTTCAATTCTATCCAAGGTTGTTTTAGTCGGTTCCTATAAAATAAATCAGTCAAATTATAAACTGTTCAAAATGCACCGCATCACCGCTGCGCCGCTTAATGTATAAATAAACTTTCGTTCAACACATAATAAATGTTTAGTATTTCATGTTTATAGTTTAAATTTGTTTTGGAGGCCCCCATTTTTTTGGAGGGCATGTGCAATGGGCCAGGTTGCACGTGTCAAAACCCGACCATGAACTTAGCTATTGTTCACAAACCTTTCCCCTTGCTTACATGACACTTTATTATGGTGACCACCACAACTAACACAACTGATGATGATCCTATAATCATTCCTCGGTCTTGATTGTAAACATATACACCGAATGTTTTTAAACCAACATCGATTATGTTAGGTGGTAAAAAACATTTGTCGAGGTGGTAAACAACAAATGCGACATAACTTCCTCACAAGTCCCTTAACCGGTCATCAAAGACGACCAAGTAGAAATAACTATACCAGAAGATCAATACCTTGCCAGGGTTGAAGCTTGTAGACACAACCTCCATGCTAGAATCAATTGGTCCGAAGGAACCACCCCTTTAAACGTCAATGGCTTGAGAAGCTAATTAACATCTCTTTGGAGCACCATAGGAAAAGGGGGAATCACATTGCTTTGCAAAGGATACAATGATTTTTCTTTTTCATCGTTAAAAGACTCATAACAAGTCAGATCAATTGGCTCATAGAATTTGAACCCTAGACTCCTTAAGCTTTTTGCTTGGACCAAATAATTCAACCTTAATGTTCAACCTCACTCCTCGGGCACATGTTTGGACTAAAATCTTCTGCCTTGCTCAAGAATCTTGGTGCCTAAAAATATTATTTGTAATAGGCAGTAATGTTAGGACTCCTATCTGTGTAGACCAGTTCACCAACAAGCCAAATTTTGATAGAGAATTTGGAAATTTTGTCAGGGTTTTTGAAATTCTGGTTATGCAGATACTCTAATGTTCTATCTGTCGCTCCCACCTGATGACACAGGGCCAAGAGGGGTACAGACGCGAACGGTCGGCGAAAGAGAGAGAACATGAAGATGAACTGAAAAGAGTCGCCAGCTAGGCATTTTTATCCCGAAGGAAAGGTAATGCTGCATAAACCTAGAAAGAGATGGATAAGACGGTCGCGAACCAGAGAGACTGAGAAAGGGGGTTGGTTACAACCTGGGAAGGTATTAGCACCCAGATTGTCCGCCGTACTCGACGGGATCCACGCTTGCTTGTTTGTGTTTAAAGGGGTAGTGTCAGTGCTATTCTGTGTGCAAAAGCTGGAAAAGAATGCAAGTGTCAGTGCAAAAGAAATGTGAAGTGAAATAAAGGAGTGTCAGTGTAAGGAAAGAATGCAAAACTCAAGACAATGAGGCTTGAAAGAATAATGCTGGAAGAAGGGGAATGTACAGAGACTTTTGTTCGATAACTGTTAAGTTATGCCTACGTATCCTCTTGTGCAATGAGGAAGTCAGAACACCGTAGTTCGACTTAAAGAGACTGAAAGATGAATTGACTTGTGAACTGCTTTCCTGTCTATGCTCAAGTGTAAGACCTGTCTGGCTCAGGTGCAAACTGTCTTGCATTAGACGGAAGAAGCAAGTTCTCGTTTATGAGTGAATGAGATGAGAAAAGAATCCCGAAGGAGACGATTATTGCTTATTTTTTGTGTTTTCAATCTTTTATTGCTTTTTGGAGTTTGTCATAAGTTAATGAGCTTAAGTCTAAACCAAGGGTTAGTAAACTCATCACATCCTCCCTCTGATTAGGGGTAATGAGAATACCTTAAGTATGAAGTAAGCACCTCACACTTAATCACCATGATGTAGGATTAAGATCATTAACCTACTTACCATTATTTAGATGTTTTTGGAGTTTTTTTGTTTAGTGTTAAGTAATGAGTTTAAGCCATAATCAAGGATTTAATGGACCCATTACACCATCCTAATAGAAGGATAATAGATGAGAACACTTAAGCTGAGGAAGGCTCCTCAACTTAATCCATGATTAGGGATTAACCTCATGACAAAACAAGGCCTTTATTAGAGTGGATTTTAGTTAATGATAAGATTAAGAAGTGAAATTTATGGTTTGTAAGACAACTTGAGGGGGACTTGTCCATTAACACTAGGGTTATTCCTTCTTAACCAATTAAGGAAGAATTAGAACCCTAATGCAAGGCCCAAGTTACAAGCTTGATGTCTTAGTGATTATTATATGGATTTATTAAAGGATTTAAACACATTAAAGGTTTAACACTTAGGATTAAAGTTATACACTCCATCCTAAGAGAAGGATGCAGGCATAATCTTAATCACAAAGCCTTAAAACCTTGAAGGTTTAGTCCCTGATTATGAGATGAGAAGAGAAGACACAAAAGATGACACAAAGGAAAAACTAATGGGGGACTAATCAAACCCTAATTGTTATCATGCTTGACTGTTCCTAGGGTTTATGAGTCTTGCAAGAAATCTTCAGGAAAAGCCACCAAGGAAGAAGAAAGATGGAAGGAGGAGAAGCAGAAAGAAGCAAGTCAACTTACTTCACTTAAGAAGATAAGTTGCTTGAAGAAAGAAAGTGAGGAAGAAACATGAATGAGAAATCTCACTCCAATACAAATACAAAATGCAGCAATGAATGCATAAGAGAGATGAGAAGAGATTATGAGAAGTGAAGGCAAATTCACTTCTCAAGGTAACTTACCACCTGAAAAGTTAGCAAAATGAAATGAAATGAAATGGAAATGGAATGAATGCAAGGATGCAAACCAAACCAGAAGCACATTCATGATGGAAATGATGCAAAGAGATGATGTAAATGTATACCAAGAGATGCAAAAGATCACACAAGTAATGAGGAGGCAAATGAAGCATGTAAGAAGCATGAAAGTTCATGAATGCATATGAAATGAAATGAAAGCATAACATGGCAAATGGATGATGCAATGATCAAACATGATTCTAATGTGTCCTAAGATGTCTTATATGTCATGTGAATGCATAAAATGTCATGTCAAGTTTATGAATGCAAGCATATGCAAGAGGTATGCAAATGAAGATGAGAAATTAGGGTTTTATGAAAGGATGAGATGCAAAACTCAAAAACAGAAGCAAATGGTAAGATAAAAAATTGAAAATACAATCAAAGGAACTCTAACCCTATACTTGGTTACCATCCAAAGGGGGAGCCCTAACTCTTAACCTAATGGAAGTTATGACTTTTCTAAGTTTCTTAGGGTTTTAAGGTACCTAAAGGGAAAAAATGCCAAATAATTTGAAAATTCAAGATAAAAATGAAACAAAAATGTTTTTGGATGCTAGAAGCCATGCATAGAACAATGCAAAAAGAATCATTCACAAACTCAACTTGGTTTAAGAGTTATGAATTTTTGAAGTTAGGGTTAGAAAATGAACAATTTTAAGAACCCTAATTCATTGAAAAATGTCAAAGCATGATCAAAACCAAAAAGAAATTTGTATGGTGAATTTGTAAATGTTTCTAAATGTCCAAGAATGTTCTCTGAATTTTTTTGTGATTTTTAAATACTTAAATGTATTTTTAATTAATTAATTTTCATTAATTAATTAAATAAAACATTTAAATGATTTAAAAATATTTTTTTAATGCAAAAAATAAAAATAAAAATATTTTTGGTTTCTGAAAATTAATAAAAGACTTGATAAAAATTTTCAGAATATTTTGATGATTTTTACTATTTTTAATAATTTATGAAAAGAAATGGATAAAATATAAAATAAAAATGAAAAAAAGGGAAAGTCAAAGCATTTGAAGGTCAGGGTTTAAACTTAAGTTGACTGGTGCGCAGATTGAGGGCCAGGATCAAATCTGCCTAATTAATTTTGACTAATTTAATTAAACAGGAATTAGGGCTAATGACATGATCTGAGCCAGTTAAAACACGCGCGCAAGGCAAATCCTAGGGCTGACATTTAAAGTTCATTAATTACGCAGATTAGGGCTAAACAATTTCAGGTGACCGGAACAGTGTTCCGGTCATCTTCTCCGGCGAGCAAAAATCTCATCTCTCTCCCTAAGCATCTAAAACCTAATTTTTCTGCCCAAAAATGATCCCCATACATCACTGAACCTAAATCCCCAAACAAAATTCATTTATAACACATCAAAAAGAGAGAATCGAAACAAATCAGTTCTAGGTCAAAAAACTTTCAGAGATCATGAAATGCTTATTTCTCAACCATTCTCAAAACTAAACATATCAGGATGATCAGTACAACTCATAGAATCATTCTATAACTAGAAATCAAAGTTCTGGAAAAAATGTTCTTGAGGTATACCTGAGATGGAGCTTTGCTATCTGGAGCTTTCTGGCCACTTTCTTGGTGCTCTTCAACTCCAATGAACCCCTTGATGCTTCTGGCAAGCTTGAAACAAGTTTGTATGGGCTGTTTTGAAGGTTGCAGTCCAGGGGTGATGAAAATCGTATTTTTGTTTGAGATGGTTTCAGGCTAATGTAAGGGGTGGGAAATGATCCTGGGATGATGCTGAGTTGATTGGTGGAAGAGTTTGTGATTTTTGTTGGCTGAGGAGTGAGTTTCGAAAGAAAATGCAAGAGGGATGATTTTTGTGAACTAGAAAATGCTGAAGTGTTAGGCTGAGTTCTTGTTATGTTTGGCTTGCTTTAGGTTAGTATAAACAAATGCAATTGGTTCAAAGAGTGGTTGTGGTATAGTGTGATTGGTATGGGTGAAAATGCAAAAAGTCAAGATTTCTTGTACTTGAGGTATGGGCAAGTGGCAGGCTTGGTACAATGGGGTGTCTGGTGCATCAAGGATCAAGGATGGCCATGGAATTCATTTAGAGGCAATTCCGCATGTGGGAAATAAGTTATGGGGTGTTTTGCAAATTTGACAAAGTTTGGCCCTTTTGAGATTTCTTCATATACAAGGCATGAAATGATATGATTCTTGGGCCAGATCTGACTTTAAGGCAATGTACTATGATGCTATGATGTATTGAAGTGTGTTTGAAGTCACAAAAGAGCTTGGCAAGAGGTTTTGCAAAAATCCCTCTTTGGTGCATTCTTGAAAATTATGTGATTTTTGCCAACTTTGGAAAGCCATAACTTGAAGTCCAAAATGAATTAGATCTTGTTCTTGTACTTTTTGAAAAGGGAATGATCCAATCTACAACTTTCATGACCAACAATTTTTCATTTGAAGCATTTTTGGTTAAGAAAGAGGAGGTTGAAAAACTTTCCCAAAATGGAAAGTTTACATTACAAGTCATTTCCATTTTTGGCAACTTTTGGTTTTGCTCACTTTTCTTCAAATTTGTGAACTTATAAGCACTCCAATGATCAAATAAAGACCATATAACTTCAATTTGATGAAAAATCCACTTTGGTTCCATGTTGGGGGGCCTCAGATGCCCTGATTTTGCTCTGACTTGCTCAAGAAGTTACCCAGTGATCAGATGACTTCCACAATGAATTTCTTCATAAAACTTGGTATGTATGATCCTTATAACATATTGATACCAATAGAAACAAGAATGACCAACAAATTTGGAGTTATGGCCTTTGAAACCAAAACCCTAATTTTAGGTCATCTGTGCAGTTAAACCCTAGCTCTGCTTCCATGCTTTGCCAGTTCTTGTGATTTTTTGAATTCCTTGATATTTGGAGGATAAGATATGATGATTGAACATACATGGACCCTCTTGAGATGATTGGAGACCTTTGGAGTGGCTCAGATGGATCTTGGATGGCTCAGATCACAAACCCTAGATGCATATGAACTTGAACTAATACAGTGAAGCAAAAATGCAACATGATATGATATGATTGAACTAATGCAAATATGAAAGGTCATAAGACATGGTGTGAACTTAGTGAGGGAAAATTTTGGGTGTTTACAGCTGCCCCTATTCAAGCATGAGTTAACTGTGCAGGATGTAAGCGACGGCTTAACAGACAAGCAAGATAACTTGTGGTTGAATACCAAAGACAGTCCAAAATTTGCACTCACTGAGGAGAAGAAGAAAAGGGATATAGATTGTTAAGATGAAAGTATAATATGATTGAAAAGTGCGGGTGATGGAGGACGACCATCGAGTAGAGGACGACTGCTGGGGATAAAGCAATGACGGGGACGACCGACATGCTGGGGAAATAGAGGGATCATGATGGGGACGGCCATCAGGTAAAGAAACAAGATTCTATGGGGATTAAAGGTAAAGTCAATGATGGGGACGACCATTAGGTTTGTAAAGTAAAGTAAACAACGACGGGGACGGCCATTGGTTTAAATGATGAGGGACAGTCATCAAAGGTGAATGACGATCACCTAGCAGGGGACGGCTGCTCTGTTGGGGATAAGGATGAGGGACGGTCGTCCAAGGTGGAGGACGATCACCTGGAAGGGTACGGCTGCCGAAAGTATCACGACATAGGACGAATGCCGGGTAGAGAAAGGTCGACGATGGGGACGGCCGTCGGATAAGCATGATGAAGGACGATCATAAAGAGGTGAAGGACGATCACCTAGCAGGGTACAGCTGCTCTCGGGGTTTATCATGACATAGGACGAATATCAGATAAAAAAATCAACGATGGGGACGACCATCGGATAAAATGATGAAGGACGATCATCAGGAGGTGAAGGACGATCACCTAGCAGGGGACGGCTGCTAAAATATCACGACATAGGACGAATGTCGGATAGAAAGGGGTTCCAATAATGGAGACCCCGCTGGGGGAATGATGAGGGACGGTCATCAAAAGGTGAAGTACGATCACCTGGTAGGGTACGGCTGTCGAAAGTATCATGACATAGGACGAATGTCAGATAGAAAAGAAGTTTTTCTTTTTACTGGGGATTTGTCGGGGAATAGTAAACACGGACGAGTGTTTACATCCAAGAAATGAAAGGTATAAGTGTTTGACACTGTGTATAGATTAAAGATGCGGACGAGCATCCTTAAGACTATGATACGGATGAGTATCAGTAGAAACAAACGCTGACGCATGTTCAGAGATGATGGTACAGACGAGTACCAACTGGTTAACAAAGAACACGGACAAGTGTTGAATCTGAGGGGAGATAAGTGGTGTATACAAGATACGGACGAGTATCTGTATGAGTAAGAATAAGCATGAGTGAGACACAGATGAGTGTTCAACTTGCTGGGGAGAGTATGACATGGACGAGTGTCGAAAGAGAAAGTGTATAAGTCATGAACTTATAGGTGTAAAAGATATTCTGGCGATCTGTGGGGATAGGATGACACAAACGGGTGTCAAAAGAAGTGTATTATAAACAAGTGTTTGGTTTGCAACAAGTGACTTGGCAACCATGCTGGGGAGTGGTGACACGGACGGGTGTCAAGAGAGTGTATAGGTATCTGTATTCAAAGGAAGGATATTTGTGGCTTATATCTGCAGGGGGTGATATGACACGGACGAGTGTCGAGTGAGTATACATAAATATGTACTTGTGTTGGAGAGTGAGAAGGGGATGCTTTGGCTTTCTGCTGAGGAAATATGAGATGACACGGACGAGTGTTGAGAAAGATAGGTTATGTATTAGTATCTGTTTGTAGAGAGTGTTCTGGCGACCTTACTGGGGAAAGATGACACGGACGAGTGCCAAAAGGAGCATGTATCTGTATTTTAGGAGTGTAAAGGGACGCTTTGGCTTTTATGTACAAGGGATGTATTCTATATATTGCTGATGAAGTACTGTTGATATGTACAAGTGACTGATTCAAAACCTGACTTGTGATTTATGCAATATGTTTGATTTTTGCCGTAATGCTCCATATTAGACGGGATGCTACGCTCTGAGGGGCAACATGATGTAAATGCTATGATTATGCAAAAGATACCGATCCAGGATTCGGATCTTGCTGCTGTGAAGATCTCTGGCTGATCTGCTTGAAGGGGTATCCCAGCTGGGGATGAGATCATTGGTAGATCTGATAATATGTATGACTCTGCTTGGGGAAATAGGTCACTGATAGACTTATCTTTGTAATGAGGAGCCCAGCTGGGGATGAGAAAACTTTCGTCACTTTGTCGTGCGGGAAATTCAGACATTGCTCTTCTGGGAGGAGGCTGGAGCTCTGTGGGGAGATGGTTCCCTGTCTAGTACTCTAGTGGGGAAGGAAAGATCACTGAACGATCTTCCTAGAGGTTTCTGTGGGGATCCTGCTGAGGATGACGATGCTTGACAACTCAGCTGGGGGATATAAGCACCTTCTGGTACTACTCTGAAAGAGGTGCTAGAGAAGTGATGCCTGGCAACTCTGATGGGGAGAAAGCATTTCTGGTGCTGTTTGGCAGATGTGCTGAGGAAATAATGATTTAGCAACTTTGTTGGGGAAAACCTTTCATGCCCTATGTTGCACTCTAAATACCTGCAATCCTGTTATGACAAAGAAACGCACAAGTACCCCGAGGCATCCCTTATTGGGTTCCATCATAGGAATTAGACATTCCTGGAAGTAAAAATATATTTCCTGCAAGCATGTGATTAAAAAAAGCGCATCAGTTTTTTATGCAAGAATTATATCAAAGATATCGGACATTTTTGCAAACGAGATAAAAATGTACAAGACGAGATGTGACTGGAAATTCTGATTTTATTAATTTGTGTGCCCTGAATTGGGAAATACAGTCAAAGAAATGGATCCCCTGAAATGAGGAGATTGTTACAAAATTGAGAAACAAAAAAAGGTGCTGGCAATGTTGACGACGCTTTAGTGCTTCCCTCTTGCTATGACTCGTATGATCTTGACGTTCTTCTCATCCTGCTTTCTGAAGAAGGTTGATTCTGACCGATGCTTTAACCTTTCGAAGCTTGCCATGTTGTAAAAGATACAGACGAATTCAGAATGCAGTTGTTCGCTTATTCCCTAATTTTTGCGTGGATCGCCCTTTCAGGTTTTCAATCCACCGGGATACCCATTTTTTCCTGAGCTGTCCAATGCGGATTTTCAACTCAGCGGGTGTACATTTTTCTTTATTTTCCCTCATTTTTTCCCGAGTCTTTTATTCTGTTTTTGACTCGCCAGGATGCCCTATTTTTGCCTGGACTCACATTCTGTTTTTATGTCCAGCGGGTCATTTTATGCAAAGTATTTTTTAACTGCATCTCAATTCACAGGGGATAAGAAATCTTCACCATCCATAGTAGTGAGCATCAGTGCTCCACCAGAGAAAAATTTCTTCACTATGAACGAACCATCGTAATTCGGAGCCCACTTGCCCCTGTGGTCTGTATGAGAAGGGAGGAGTCTTTTCAGCACAAGATCTCCTACTTGGTATTCCCGAATCCTGACTTTCTGATCGAAGGCTTTCTTCATTCTCTTCTGATATAACTGCCCATGACAGATTGCAGCTAATCTCTTTTCTTCGATCAGATTCAGTTGATTGTACCGAGATCGGACCCATTCTGCTTCATTCAACTTGACATCCATCAGCACCCTCAAGGAAGGTAATTCAACTTCAACAGGTAGGACTGCCTCCATACCATACACAAGCTGATACTGTTGTCGCTTCCCGGATTTCCATCCTGGTACAAACGCGAAAGTGGCGCGGAAAAAGAATAGAGTCGCCAGCCAGGCATTTTTATCCCGAAGAAAGGGAATGGTAATGCTACACAAACCAGAAGAAAGAAAGAGGAAGGACACAGGTCCTACGAACCAAAGAGACTGAGTTCGGGAGTCGGTTACAACCTGGGAAGGTATTAGCACCCAGATCGTCCGACGTACCCGACGAGATCCACGCTTGCAAAGAAATCTGCTTCAAAGAGTGAGGGTATGAAAAATGCAGCAAAAGAAAAGAAAAGAAAAGAAACTGGAACTGGAAAAAAAATTGAGAAAAGGAACTGAATGAGGAAACAAAGGAAAAATGTAGGGAAAATAAAGATTGTGCTCGAACGGGCCCTACCCCGCTGCCTACGTACCTCATCAGGATAATGAGGATCAGAGACACTGTAGTTCCCCTAACTAGGGGTGGCAAGGAAATTGCTTGTGAATTAAAGCTTGAACTGCCTATGCCATTGCTCAGGTGTTGCAGACTCGGACGACGAGTGCGTAACCGTCTTGCAAAGTGACAAGTAGGAGCAAGTTCACGTACGGAGCGAAGGAGATGAGAAAAGAATTCCCGAAGGAAAGACGCTTATCGTTTGTTCAGTGTTTTTTATGAAGCTTTTAGGAGTGTGTCATAAGGAAGTGAACTCAAGCTCTTCTCCATGGAATGTGCACTTGTCACTACATTCCAAGATGGAATAATAGAACAAGCACACTCAAGTAAGAAGAAGATCCCCAAAACTTGAAACCAAAGATGAGGGCCTAAGCTCACTAACTTGTTAACTTATTAAGTGTTTTTGGTTATTTACAGTGAAGAAGTGTTTTTTATGCTTTTCTTTATGAAGAAAATACCTTGATCAGACTTGTACATCACAAGGTAAACTTGTACTATCCCAAGATGGGAAGACTACAAGCATACCTCATGGGATAAGGCTATGGACCAATGCATCACTTCAAACTTATTAAGTGTTTTTTTTAGAGTTATGAGATGAGAAGAGAAAGAGAACCAAAGGAGCAAAAAGGAAAAACTAGGGGGAAGTTTCTATCCTAAGTTAGCATGCATGGAGTTCCTAGGGTTTGTGAGGTCTTTCTAACCTAAAAAAGATCTCAAGAGAAGAGGAAGAAGATAAGAGGAGAGATGAGAAAGGCCTAAGCCCAACAAGAAGATGTTAGTCCATATAAACAATATGAGAAAAGATGAGAAATGGAGATATGGAACTCAATTCCCACATCTCAAACTTACCATAGCCCCTGCAAGGTTAGTGTAATAACATAAAATCAAGGCATAAACCAACAAGTCAGAAGCTACTCAAGCATATAGACATGGCAATGAGTTCACAAGATGATAAGCAAAGCAACACAAGATCATATTGAGATGATTAGAAGTGAAACAAGTGCAAAGAAGACATGCATAACACTTAAAGAAATAAAGCACATAAAAGAGACCCAACACCAAGACTCAAGGAGATTAAAACCCTATCCTAAGACCAGGAGCAACCATAGACCTCTAAGGGACCCCAAAAGATGAAGAGAAGTTGGCACAAGTGCCCTTCTAGGCTTAAAAGAGACTAAAAGACTCAAAGGATGCAAAACAAGGCAAGGTGAGGAAGAAAATACCCAAGAAAAAGATCCAAGCACTTATAAATTCTACCCATCCAGCAAAGCACTCTCCAAACACAAGGAAATGAGAATCCAAAAGGGTTTTCAAAAATACAGCACCAAACTAGGTCAATGAAGCTCAAGGATGCAAGGTATCACCATTTAGGGTTTTGAAACTTAAGGCACAAGTAACTCAAGCAAAGTCCAGCAAGGAAGTTTGTAAAAAATCCAAGATAAATCATGAAGATAGTATAGTGTCTTAGGATTTGAGTGCAAAAAGAATGGGGTTCATAGCTTAAATGATGAGAAAAATAGAAATTGGACAAGGCAGATTGGTCTATGAGAGTTCACAAGAAAACAATGCTCAATGTTGAATTTAATTGGCCACGTGGGATGAAAATGAAAATTTGGAAAAATCATGATAAAAAACTAGATGAATCAAGGAGTGTATATGATTTTTTTTTGATTTTTTAGAGTTAAAGAAATATTTAAAATGAATTAAAATCAAATGAAATAAATTGGTAGAGAAAAGAAATAAAAATAAAACAAATGGGCCAAGGGGGTGTAAAGAGCAACTGCGCCCAGTTAAAAAAACTCCATGGGCCTTGCAGGGGGTGCGGATAGAACTGAAGACTGCTGCACCTTATTCTTCATGCAAACCCTAACCCTCTCTCCTCCATTAATGAACTAAGAACCCTAACCCTAACCCTAGCCATACGAAAACTCAAACCAAGCCACGGCAAGCCATCAAACTTTCCAGAATGCATAATCCAACACCCCTAAACACGAATACATGCTTGGATTGGAACAAAACTCAAAGAATCTCAAGATATGAGTGAAAATAAAATTGTCCACCAAACTTTAAATCAACATAACTTTGTAAATACTCAACCATTTCACAAACTACAAAGAGCAGTATAACCAGCGCAACATGAGGATTCTAAAACACACAATCAAACACATTTCTATGAGATGCGAATTTTGAGTATACCTGAGGTGTTGTCCAAAATTAGGAGTCAAGAATGGTGTAGAATGATGTCAAATAGTCTCTTTATCTCCTTAGATGCAAAATAAATGCATCTAGGGCTTTGCAAGTTTGTGAATCCAGCAATAAGCCTCCTTGTGCTCCAAAGCTCCTCAAATGGCCATTTGAGCAAACTCCACTATAAATCTAGATCCATGGGTGCTTAATGATCCTTGAGATGATAGGAGTATGAATATGGTCTTGGATTGAAGAAAGCTTGTCTAGATCAAAAGTTATGGCACAAAATGCAAATGTGCACAAGAAAAGGGAAATGGATGATTCTTGAAGAATAATCCAAACAAATGGTATGGAAATGATCTATGAGTGATGAGGATCAAGAATCCAGCAAGAGTTTTGTGAATGGAGTCTTGTAGCAAAAGTTTGTGGAGAATGAGCAATTTTGCACAAGAGATGAGAATGAGAGAGTGAGTGTGTATTCTGGCTGCCTCCAACCTTAATTCTGGTTGTTATGGAATATATAAGGCAATGCAAAAGGACTAGATCAAATGCACGTGAGAGAGAGCTGATTTTTGTGAAAATGCAAATTTGGCCCAAGTGTGCCATAAGCATGCCAAGCTCATGATTTGCTGGCCTCTTTTGCATGTGCATTCACCATCCCACCCATGATTCAAAGCAAACAATTTCAGCCCTTGGATGTAAGCTATCACACAATTGTCATGCCTTGTGCAAATCCAAGTGTAAAATGCAAGTTTTATGGAACTTTCTCATGTGCACGAATTTTGCCACTTTTCTTTGAGCCAAATGACCTAAATGAGATGCATTTTGATTGTGTAAACTTACTTTGGACATGGCATAGCAAACTATCCACTTTTGAGCCTTTGTGCAAATGGCTTGGCCTTGAATTTTTGAATTTTGCCTTAGGACAACCATTTTTTCGAGGGCCTTAGAGAAAAATCTATGAATCTCCAGAAAATGCTCTTGTACTTTTTGAAAATGGCAGCCCTTACTCTCCAACTTTCATGTTTACCTTTGGTCCATTTGAAGATTTTTTGATCAAGTTAAGGCCTTGTGAAGTTTCAGGTCAAAATAGCCAAAAATAGTAACTTTTCCATAACCAAATTTGTGCACTTTTGCCAAAACCCTTCAAACCACCAAAATTCTTGTACTTTAAGCTCACTAAACATCTTATAACATTGAATAGACCTCATTTGGCCAAAAAAGTTGGGTTGGACCCCTTGGAATGACACAGTTACTTTTTCTGGGCCCAGTTGACTTTTTGCCTCATCTGCAAGTAACTGAGGCAATGACTGACTTCCACTTGGAATTTTTCCATGAAAATTGACATGTAGGAACCTATTATCATATAGAAAACATTTCCCAAAAGAGTTGGCCAAAATTATGAGGTTAAGGCCCTTGAAACCAAAACCCTAATTTGGTCGCACTGCCTAGGAGCCTTGCATTGTCTTGAAACTTGTGATGATTAAGCAATCTTCTGAGCTTTTGCAAGTGAACTTGGACTTGCCAAAGGAGTCTAGACTCATCATAGGCCTCTCACAAATCTATTGGAACCCTTGTCTTGGCTTAAATGGCCTTCAACACCTCCCCAGATGGCCATATGCCTCATGCTAGGGCTTGATGCTTGTCATGCTTTATTTTTCTATGCTATAATGCTATATATATGATATGCTTATGATGCAAATGGTGTATTATGATGCTTAAAATGAAGAGGGAAAATTTGGGGTTTTACAGCTGCCCCTATTCAAGCAACTGTTGATCTGAAAAGGACGATTGCTTCTGCTTTCGGCCGTTCAAGATAAACTGTGGTTGAATACCCAAGAAAAACGGAAATTTGCGCTCTGATGCAGAAAACAAGAAATGGGAACTAAACCCAATCTAATGACGTTGCGACTGAGCTGATAGATGAGCAGACGAGCTCCTTCCAACGAAACCAAAGGTTCTGATGAATCATGAGACGGACGAGTCTTCGAATGACCTGTGACGCCAGGTGCAGAGAGCGGACGAGCCCTTAAGAATCTTCAAAGTAACCTGAGATAGACGAATCTCCTTCACTAATCCTTACGCAGATAAGTGGAATAAGACGGACGAGTCTTCTTCGGATAACCCTTACGCAGGTTCCGGAAATGCATATAAGTCTGTGGGATAGACATGCAACTAGGATAGACGACCCCTCTACATATATTTCCTGAAAATATATGAGTTAAGATGGACGTGTCTTCCAACAACCTGTGACGCCAAGTTCAACAATATAGGATAGACGAACCCCCTTCACGAATCCTTACGCAGATAAGTGGAACACGACGGACGAGTCTTCTTCGGATAACCCTTACGCAGGTTCCGGAAATTGTTTTGACGTTTTAATCCCACCGTCAGGATTTTCAACCTCTTCAATGCGGACGAGCATTGGAACGATCATCAAAGAAACACAGACGAGTGTCATAAGTCGATGATACGGACGAGTACCAGACGATGATCCAAGAAACACGGACGAGTGCTTCTGATAGTGATACGGACGAGTATCAATCAATGGTATAGACGAATACCAGAAATCCAACACAGACGAGCATTGGAATCTTTAATAGGGAACAATCTAACACAGACGAGTGTCAGAAAAGATACATACGAGTATCGGCTTATTTCAGACGATCTTCAAAAGAAAATACCAAACACGGACGAGTGTCAGGGCGTGCAGACGAGCACTAGATAAGTAATAGACACGGACGAGTGTCGAAGGATGCGGACGAGCAATCTTCAAAGGAGTAACAAGCACGTACGAGTGCTAAGAGATGCGGTCAAGCATCAAATAAAGATGCAAGTACGGACGAGTACTGGCGACTTTCTTGGGGATATGCCTCAAATAAAGAGGGATCTAAAATAAAATGCACGGACGAGTGCTGCAGGAATGCGGACGAGCACCAAATGAAATTGCGCGCACAGACGAGTACATGCAACTTCGCTGGGGAAAAAACTTCAAAGACTAATAAGCACGGACGAGTGCCGAGAGCTGCGGACGGTCATCAAATAAAGATGCTAGCACGGACAAGTGCTGGGGAATACCTCAAATAAAGAGGAATCCTGCTGAGGAAAAGGCACGGACGAGTGCTGAAAGAGGATGAGCATGAAATAAAGATGCGAGCATAGACGAGTGCTAGTAAATATAGACTCTACTGGGGAAAGTGCGCAGACGAGTGCCACAAGGTGCTAATTCTTCTGGAGACTGCGGATGAGCAAACTGAATCATCAGATAAGTGTCTAAGAGTGCGCACGAACACTGAATAAGCATCAACATAGACAAGGGCTGATTATGTTGGGGAAGTAGACAATTCCACTCTGGGTGGGGAATAAAGTCCTGGCGACCTGCGGGAGAAGATCCCGACAACCTGCTGGGGACTCAAAACTTCTAACTCTGATGGGAACGAAATGCTGGCAACCTGATGCTTGCTGGAGAGGCTTTCACTGGAAGAAAGACGACTCTGCGTAGGGTATACTTCGTTCAACTGCTTTGAACGTCTGTTGAGGATCTGATCACCCTGCTCTGACTCCACTGGGGAGAATTTCTTCTTGCTCCACTGGGGAAGAGACTACTTCTTGTTCTGCTGGGGAACTCCCCTGGAAATGAGAATCCCGATGACTCTGTGGGGAAATGAAGTTACCTGCAACTCTGCTGGGCAAGGAGAACTTCTAGCGATTCCGTTGTGGATAATAAACTTCTGATAACTCCACTGAGGATGGGAGACTTCTACTAACTCCTACTGGGGATTGACCCAACCTCTGGGGAGTGCAGGTGTTCGGATACCTGCTGAGAATAAGTCACTTGTAGACAGGTGCTCTGCCGGGGAAATACCTCTACTTGGAGAATAACCCTCTTCTGCTTGGGGATACGGTGATAACCTGCAAATCCTGCAATAACAGAATACACACGTATGCACAAGGATTGGTACGGCCTGATCTATTCATCTGCCGTCACCTGACACTCAAAGCGATGTTAAGTGTCTCTGCAATGTCATTTTTATCAGTTTGAAAAGCAACATGTTTCGCATGCAATGTTATTTGTCAAAAATTCAGGACATTTTTGCAAACAAAATAAACATAACACGGTGTTTGACTGAATATTCTTTTTATTGATTGGCCTCTGAATAGGCAAAATTTTACATCAGGAAGTAACCACCTGGAAAGAGGTAGCTACTGTAAAAATTGAGAAAAGAAACTATCCTAATGGCAATGGCACGGCATTCCAAAGAGTTTCCTTCCTGCTATAACTGGCATATCCTCAAGACTTTCCGTTCCGTCTTCGGCCTTCTGAAGAGAATGAGGGGACTAATCTCTACTCTTCTGATATGGTCAAGCTGTTTGAAGCGGTGATGTGGTTCAGATAACCTGGAGCGCAGTTGTTCGCTTATTCGCTGATTTTGCATGGATCGCCCTTTCGGGTTTTCAATCCACCGGGCTACCCTTTTTTGCCTGAGTTGTCCGATGTGGCTTTTCAACTCAGCGGGTGTAAATTTTTTTTATTTTTTTCCTAATTTTTACCCGAGCTTTTATTCTGTTTTTAGCTCGCCGGGATGCCCTTTTTTTGCCTGGACTATAATTCTGTTTTTGCGTCCAGCGGGTCTTTTATGCGAAGTATTTTTTAACTGCGTCCGAGTTAACAGGGTATTGGAAGTCTTCGCCATCCATAGTGGTGAGCATCAGTGCTCCGCCTGAGAATACTTTCTTCACTATGAATGGTCCTTCATAATTTGGGGTCCACTTGCCCCTGTGATCTGAACCGGGAGGAATGATCCTCTTGAGTACAAGCTCTCCTACTTGGTACTCCCGAGTACGTACTCGTTGGTCGAAGGCTCGCTTCATTCTCCTTTGATAAAGCTGGCTATGACAGATAGCTGCTAATCTCTTTTCCTCAATTAGGCATAGTTGATCGTATCGAGCACGCACCCATTCAGCCTCATCAAGCTTGACGTCCATCAACACCCGCAGTGAAGGGATTTCCACTTCAACAGGCAAGACTGCCTCCATGCCGTAGACTAAAGAGAAGGGGGTTGCCCCAGTTGACGTCCTGACTGACGTTCGGTACCCATGTAATGCAAACGGTAGCATCTCATGCCAATCTTTGTAGGTGATAACCATTTTCTGTATAATCCTCTTGATATTCTTATTAGCTGACTCTACCGCACCGTTCATCTTTGGTCGGTAAGGAGAGGAATTGTGATGCTGGATTTTGAAGTCCCGGCACAGCTCTGCCATCATCTTGTTGTTCAGATTAGAACCATTATCAGTAATGATTCGCTCGGGCACTCCATATCTGCATATGATATCTCTTTTCAGGAATTTTGCTACCACCCGGCGAGTAACATTGGCATAAGATGCAGCTTCTACCCATTTGGTGAAGTAATCAATCGCGACCAGGATGAAGCGATGTCCGTTTGACGCCGTTGGCTCTATTTTTCCGATCATGTCAATGCCCCACATAGAAAAGGGCCAAGGAGATGACATGACATTGAGTGGGCTGGGAGGAACATGCACCTTATCTGCGTAAATCTGGCACTTGTGGCACTTTCGCGCACGCGTACAACAGTCAGAATCCATTGTAAGCCAGTAATATCCCGATCTCAATAATTTCTTTGCCATGGCATGTCCGCCTGCATGGGTACCGAAAGAACCCCCATGGACTTCTTGCATCAACTGGTCTGCTTCGTATCTATCCACGCATCTGAGCAGAACCATATCAAAGTTCCTCTTATACATGACCCCGTCTGTGTTTAAGAAGAAACTTGCTGCAAGTCGTCGCAAGGTTTTCTTGTCGTTGGAAGTTGCCCCGTCTGGATATTCTTTACATTCCAGGAATCGCTTGATATCAAAATAACAAGGCTTCTCATCAGACACATCGTCTATAGAGAACACATATGCCGGTATGTCAAGCCTAGAAATGTCGATTCTGGGCACATAATTCCAACACAAGACTTTAATTGACGAAGAGAGCGTAGTCAATGCATCAGCAAACTGATTTTCATCACGTGGTATATACTGCAGCTTAGCAGTTGTGAAGAACGTTAGCAATCTCCTAGCATAATCCCGGTATGGAATTAAATGCTCTTGGTGCGTATACCACTTGCCGGTAATCTGATTAATGACGAGGGCTGAATCACCGAATATATCGAGGGTCTTAATCCGAAGATTAATAGCCTCCTCTATTCCCATTATACACGCCTCGTATTCCGCTTCATTGTTGGTGCAGCCAAAAGTGATTCTGGCAGCGAAGGGAAAATGAACACCTTCAAGAGTAATAAGTACAACACCAACTCCACGCCCATTAATGTTGACGGCCCCATCAAACATCAACTTCCATTTGGATTCAGGGTCAGGCCCCTCCTCCGGAAGTGGTTCCTCGCAATCTTTAGTTTTGAGGTACATGATGTCCTCATCGGGGAAGTCAAACTTCATTGGCTGATAGTCATCAAGCGGTTTCCCGACAAGATATTCTAACAATACACTTCCTTTGATGGCCTTCTGAGAAGTATATTGTATGTCATACTCTGTGAGAATCATTTGCCACCGGGCGACCCTTCCGGACAATGCTGGTTTCTCGAAAATGTACTTGACGGGGTTCATCTTGGAAATTAGCAATGTGGTGTGAGTCAGCATGTACTGTCTCAGTCGGCGAGCAGCCCATGCCAAAGCGCAACAAGTTTTCTCGAGCAGTGAATAACGAGATTCACAGTCGGTAAACTTTTTGCTAAGGTAATAGATTGCATGCTCTTTTCGACCAGACTCGTCATGTTGTCCGAGAACACACCCCATCGACCCTTCTAGCACGGTAAAGTACATGATCAAAGGCCGCCCTGGAACTGGAGGCATCCGAATCGGAGGTGTTTGTAAGTATTCTTTGATCTTGTCGAAAGCTTGTTGGCAGTTTTCGTTCCACCTGACCGTTTGCTCTTTGCGCAATAACTTGAATATTGGCTCACATGTGGCCATTAGGTGAGAGATAAACCATGAAATGTAGTTTAACCTCCCTAAGAACCCACATACTTCTTTTTCGGTCCTTGGTGCAGGCATTTCTTGAATAGCTTTGACTTTTGCAGGATCTACCTCGATTCCTCTTTGACTTACAATGAAACCCAGCAATTTCCCGGAACGCACTCCGAAAGTGCACTTGTTCGGGTTCAATCTCAGCTTGTACTTGATCAGTCTATCAAAAAGCTTCCTGAGATTAACCAGATGCTCTTCTTCGTCACGGGACTTAGCGATCATGTCGTCCACATAGCATTCAATCTCCTTGTGAATCATGTCGTGGAACAACGTGACCATTGCCCGCTGATAAGTTGCCCCTGCGTTCTTCAGTCCAAAGGGCATCACTTTGTAGCAGAACGTACCCCACGGGGTAATGAACGTCGTTTTCTCCATGTCTTCCGGTGCCATTTTGATTTGGTTGTAACCGGAGAAGCCATCCATGAATGAAAACACCGAGAACTGAGCGGTATTGTCTACCAACACGTCAATGTGTGGTAGAGGAAAATCATCTTTAGGGCTCGCTCTGTTCAGATCCCGGTAATCGACGCACATCCGGACCTTGCCGTCCTTCTTTGGCACTGGAACAATGTTTGCTACCCAAGGTGGGTAACTAGTCACGGCAAGGAACCCGGCGTCCCACTGTTTTTGTACCTCCTCTTTGATCTTCATCGCCATGTCAGGGCGAGTTCTTCTCAGTTTTTGCTTAACAGGAGGACAATCTTCTTTTAACGGTAGTCGATGCACAACTATGTCTGTATCCAACCCTGGCATGTCCTGATATGACCAGGCAAAGATGTCAACATATTCATGCAACATTTCAACCAACCTCTTCTTAACTTCAGTCTGCAGGCTGGAACCTATCTTGATTTCCTTCTTAACCTCTTCTGTGCCGATGTTGATAACCTCGATTTCCTCCTGATGAGGCTGAATAGCTCTTTCCTCTTGCTTCAACAACCTGACCAGTTCTTCAGGGAGTTCATAATATTCCTCAACCTCTTCATCAGCTTGGTAGATTGGATTGTCGAAGTTATACTCAGTCATAACAGGAGAGTTGTCAATGGAATCCGGTTAATCGACACTGCACAAGTGATGTGCTCATTCAGAATCTGTTTAGAGAAAACGCACACCAAAAGCAAGAAAGAAAGAAAAAAAAAACATTGCCATTTTCTTTATTTGTGCAAAAATTAAAATTGAAAGAAAAGGAAACGATTTGATTGAAAAATGTCCTTTATTTATGACAAATAAATGCTTTCAAAACATGGAGGCCCATACAATGGATCCTTGTACCTTGGGCAGAGTACAGGATTTGACATGCAGTATGTAGAAAAATGACAAATAAACAATTACTTTGTGATCCAGGTGACTTCGACGATGTCTTTCGCAGACCAATTGGACAGCTCCTCTCACGGTGCACACGGGCGAATCTAATTATCCAGATCGCACTCTCTATCTCCGTCTTCACTGGTAGCACAGATATGGTTGCGGTCCAGCAACCCAGCACTAGTAAAGGTAATGGTCTTGTTGTCTGATGAACGGACGAGCCCATCAGGCTGATACCCAAGCCCAAACTTGTCTTCCTTCTTTTCCAGCTCCAATAGTCTGCCCCAGCCCCGGGCGCTGCCTGATTGCACAACCTCCTTGGCCTGCTTGTAGGAGCTAATAGACGTACCTTCCTTATCTTCAGCCCTACTCAGAGGAGACAAGGAACTAACATTCACTGCTTCAAATGCCTGACACAGGGTTTCATGAATTTCACCATCCATCTCCACATATTTGAATGTAGATAAATGGCTCACAAATATGTCCTCTTCATCGCACACAGTCACAACTTGACCATCCGCTACGTACTTGAGATTCTGGTGCAAGGTTGACATCACGGCCCCTGCAGCATGAATCCAGGGTCGACCAAGTAGACAGCTATAAGCAGGTTGGATGTCCATCACGTAGAACGTGCTCTTAAACACTTGCGACCCAACCTTGATTGGCAACTCAACCTCTCCAAAGACAGACCTCCGGGAACCGTCGAAAGCCTTTACCACCAAATCACTTGGCCTCAAAACAACCCCTTCCACATTGAGTTTCATTAACGCCTTCTTCGGCAAGACATTAAGAGATGACCCAGTATCAACTAGGACATGAGACAGCACAGCCCCTTTGCATTCAATTGTGATGTGGAGAGCCTTGTTATGATTCCTCCCTTCAGTAGTAAGGTCTCTATCAGTAAAGCCCAGACCATGGCTCGCATTTACACTTCCCACCACAACTTCTAACTGATTCACAGTAATCTCCTGAGGAACATACGCCATCTGCAACACCTTCAGAAGGGCTTCTCTATGAGCTGGTGAGCACATCAGCAGTGACAAAATAGAAATTTTGGAGGGAGTTTGATTTAGCTGCTCGACTACCTTGTAGTCGCTCTTCTTAATAATCCTCATGAAGTCTTCCATTTCCTTCTCGAAAGTACTTTGACCAGTAGCGGGAGTGGCATTATCGTCAGTTGCTATTTGCTTCCCTTTGGCTTTAGCAGAAGCCTCAACATCAGTGTCTCCTCTCAAAGTCTGGGGAGCGAATAAGCGACCACTTCTCGTGAAACTTCCACTTCCCCCAACACTCACCACAGCTGGGTCCATGGTCAATGTCTTACCTTCCACTTTTTGTCCTCCGACATACGCTTCTGATCCGTAATGCCACGGAATAGCTTTCTCATCTGAATACGGAATAGGCCCAGGCACCGTGATGGTGACGGGACTTACTTCCGGGACATAAATAGTAACCGACTCTCCTCGCGCTGGCATTTTAGCAGGATCATAGTATATGGTCACCGTTGACACTTCATCAGTCCTCTTATCAGCCATGTCGAACTGTAACAGCCCATCATCCATCAGTCTCTGTAGACCAGTCTTCAATCTATCACAACCATTCTTCGACTCAGCACAGTCTTCGTAATCGAGCCCACAACCCGGGAAAACCTGACCCTTCAACAATCTCTCCTTGACCAGCAACAAGGAGGTCTTCGCTTCTTCAACCCTCTCCACCAAGTTCAGCCTCTCCTCCATCTAAATAGCATTAACCCTGGCTCCCCCATGATTAAGGATAGGGTTAGTCGTGACATTCGGAGGCGGCGCAAAATTGATCTCTTTGGAGTGTTGCACCCCAAAATTTGCCCTCACAAAAACAATACTTTGTGTACTATGAAGTTCACAAGATTCATAAGACATCTTATGAGGTTCACAAGGTTCACAAGACATCTTATGAGGTTCACAAGGTTCACAAGACCCCTCATGAGGTTCACAAGGTTCACAAGACATCTTATGAGGTTCACAAGGTTCACAAGACCCCTCATGAGGTTCACAAGGTTCACAAGACATCTCATGATGTTTACAAGGTTCACAAAGTTCACAAATAGTCAGAAAGTTTGACAATTCCCTCAGACAATACCTCCTCCTAAGCAGGGCATCCAAAACTAGGGTTTTGACTTTAATCAGGTTAAATGAACTTCCAAGACTTCAAGTGAACTTCATAGTATCTTATATGTGTTTAAGAATCCCCATGACAAATTTCAGAACTTTTCTCAAAGGTTTGCTCAGTCAGATGATCAGATAAGTCAAAATCAGTCAAAGCAGTTAAAAAGTCAAACTGAGGTCAACTGTGGTCAAACCAAAGTCAAACTTCATGATTTTTTGCCAACATCAAGTATATGAAGTAAAATTCATCATTTGACCAAGGGTTGATCATGATTCATCAAGGAGATTTCAGATCATCAAGAATTAGGAGTTTCTAAATTAGGGTTTTCTCAGGAAAAGTCAACTGAACTTTGACCAGCCATAACTTTCACATGCTTCATCAAATTTTTCCCATCCAAAGCTCATTTTGAAGGAAATTGAATTCTCTACAACTTTGTGTCTCACAAGCCAAGCCCAAAAATGCTTCATTTGGAAGGTATGGGCTAAGACATTATAGGTCCTTTTGAAAGTCAACAAAAAGTCAACAACTTCAAAAGGGCATAACTTGAGAATGGTAAATGATATGGACATGAAACCAATGGGGTTGGTTAGAGGACTCTCTAATCTTTCCAAAATGTCCAAGATCACCCTCATAGCATTAAAATTGAAGGATGTGTGCCCTTGCAAAGTTGGGAAGTTTTTGGGTGGTGTATGAAGAAAATAGGGTCTTAAAACCAAATTCTTCTAAATGGGCTGAACTTTTTGTGACCCAAGGTGTTCCATGACATTATGCACGAAATTTATTTGATATTTTCATTATTTTATTTTATTTATTTTATTTATTATGATTTTTTATATTAAAAATCATTTTAAATTTAAATAAAATATCAAATATGAAAATTTAAAATATATTTTGGTTCTAGAAGGTCATTAACATGAATTGGATTGAATTGATATACAATTGATGATGATTGTATTGAAATAGAAAGGTCTCATTCAAAAATATATGAAATTTAAACCATAATCTTTTTCAATCTCTAAAAATCAAAAAGTCCAAACAATGATCCAATCTTTTGACCTAGCTTCACTCTACTATAAGTATACAAGCTATCACAATGCATAAGGGACAAATTTTCTGCCTCAAGAGTAAGTTTGCACATTAAAAAAAAACTCACCAAAACTCAAATTCGGATTCCATCATTCAAGCCCTTTCAAGACAAACCAAATGTTGCAACTTGTTCCTTGGAGTTCATAGATCAATTCTGGATCATAACATTGCCTCTTCATGCCCTAATTTGAACAAACCGAATGCATCCCTTTCATATTATGAAATTTTTCGATTTGATTAATTCATGCTTTGATATTGAAAACTAATCATATATTTGTGTTTGTTGTGATGTTTAGAAGCTTTTTGCATAGATCAATTGAATTGTTATGGACTGTGTTGAAGATTGCCATTGTTAGGGTTTGGAGTTTCAAAACGGGAACCACACATTTAGGACCTTAAAATCAATTCTAAGACCATGGCTGTGATGTGTGGACCTTGTACAATTGATCTGGGTTACTAATTTTGGTTGACACGATGGTTTGCATAATGTTTCGAAAAACATAGGTTTAGGGTTTTGAAAAATTCGCAGGAATTTTCGTAGCTGATTTTGCAGTTATTTTCGCAAGAAAAAGGTTGAAGACGAAGGCCTTTGGCGCCAAGATCTTCATTCAAATATTTGATATAATATTTTTTGTTTTATTGTTAATGTTATTTCACAGATGCGCATCTGGCCCAGTGGTGAGGGATGTGTGTGTTATGCTTGAAGGCCTTGGTTCGATTCCTGGATGCATCAACTTTTTTCTTATTTTTCCATTTAATCACAGGACTTAATATATTATTCATTGTAGTGATTATACAATCAGTTGCGCCCTCCCGGCTGGATGGTAAGTGTGCTTGCGTGTTGCGTGAAGGTCCTGGGTTCGAATCCCTCCCCAGGCCTTTTTGTGCTATTTCTTTTTGTTTTGTCATGATTTTTCCAGGTTAACAACAAAACCAAATGGAGTGTTCTCCATATCACTGGCGCGCGCGCAGCCCAGTGGTTGGTTTGCTGGTCTTGGAGGTTGCATTGTCCAGGGACTGGATTCGAATCCCAGCCCAGGTAAGTTTTGTTTTCATTTTTTTTGTTTTCTTATTTAATTAGTTTACATTATAGTTAAATAAATTTAAATAAAAAAAAATAGAATGTTTATATTATTGTTTTCTTATTTATTTAGAACTCATCTTTTTTTAAATTAAATCTTATTAGAAAAATTATTTATTTTTGTATATTGTTAATAGTGTATAATTTTGTATATTTAATAATTAATCCTAATTTATTTTTCTAAAATATATAACCCTAATATTTTCTAAAACCCTAAAATATTTTTTATAGAACCTAATTATTTTTGTAAACCCTAATTGTAAATATTAATTTATTTATTTAAATTTCATAAATTTTGTTTATATTTTAATCAAGAGATAAATCCTAACTTTCTTTTACCCAAAATTTAATTCTATTATAACTTGTTAATTTATTTATTTATAAATCTTAATTATGTCCATATTTTTATAATTTGCTTATAGTTATTATTTAATATAATTTTTGTATGTAAATAATCTTAGATTATGCTTAAAATAATTAAAACTCTTAATTTAATTTTGTAAATATAATTTATTTTCATAATATGTTTATTTAATTATAATTAACCTTATTTTTATAACATGTATATAATTTAATTTTTTCTAATAATTAGAATGTAATATGAATTGTTTAAAAATAACTATCCATTAAAAAAAATTGCACTTTTAAAATTATTATTATGTTAATTCCTTGATTTTGATTCTTATTAATTTTTATTACTAACCCCATTATTTATATGTTATTATTATTATTATTATTGTTACTAACCCAATTATTATTATTATTTATTTTTGCTTATTTAATTTGCTTTAATTATTATTATGTAATTGTATCCCTTATGTAATATTTTAGTATTAATGTTTAATATTTATTTTTAAATGTTATGGTTAGTAAAATAGGGAGTGAAATATGTTTGTATTTAAAAATTAATTTAGCTCATTAAATTTAAAGATAAATATTTAAATTGGTACACTCACACACGTAAGTCGATCCTGGATCGCCGTCTCACTTCTTAAGGGCTACCTCTCATGTTGCCTAAAACAAAATGTCAAGTAGGGTGTATAAAGCAAAGTCCCTCATTTCACATCATCTAGTCCCTAAACAGATAAAAAGATCAAGTCCCTTCGAATGTTGTCTTCGTAATGATCTTGTCCCTTTCGAATAAAGATGATTAGTCCCTTCGAATTGCTTATACACCCCACAGTTGCCTAAATAACAGATGTCCCTTCATTTGTCCCACACATCCAAGGTAATGACTACCTATTCCTTAATAATAGGGATAGTCTTACCGTTTAAAGGATTCAAGAACAGAAAAGACTTAACTTAGGGTAGGTTCCTCTTAGATACTTGCTCACTCTTCAAAACATTTCAAACACTTCATACATTTCAAACAATTTTCAAAATAAAGGTTTTATATATATCCGTACATGGATCATTATAAAACACTTAAGAAAATTTCTATTCACACACTTCACATTTCAAAAACATTTTAAAGTGAGCTAAGTAACTAAGAGCCCATGGATAACCATGGATGTAAAGGGTGCTAACACCTTCCCTTTACATAACCTACCCCCCGAACTCAAAAAAAAAATCTTTTAAAAGGTCTTTCCTGTTCTTTTATGCCTTTCCTTTGGATAAAATAAAAGTCGGTGGCGACTCTTGCTATCCGCAACATAACTAAAGTCAGTTCTCCCACCGTGTTACAGAACTGGCGACTCTGCTGGGGATTTAATATTAAAGAGGGGTACCCTTAGGAATTAGATCACTTTAAAATTGTTTGCCTTGTTTGCTTTATACTTACTTGTTGGGCTCTTATGTGTGAAAGATCCTAACCCGGATCTAGTGTACCTTAGGTAAATGGCAATAGACCAAGGAAACTGTACGGCGTATACCGATATGGTTGATCTGGTGGCCATAGTTAGTGTGACTTCTTGGTTGGTGCTTATGTTCCTTAAGTCAAGTTGAGGATAATATGAGGCTGCCATATGTTGTCAATACATTAACTAACTTTTAGAACCCTAGTTATCCCATCTTGGCCTTTAGAAAAGTAGTGAGATACAGGCTTTGGTGAAGACTGAAGTTGGTTGATACTCGATGCTACACTCATTGAGATTCTAAACTTGGAGGGTTTTGGTTGGCAAGTAAGTTGCCTACTGAACAACCACCCTTGTGAAGGATCAATGATATTGAGATCCCTTAGAACCTGGTTACTTTATAGGACAGGATGAACCATCTCAACTTCAGGGGAGGGTACTTACCTTTAAACCTCATGCAAGCCTTCAAACCTAGGGCTATTGTGTGACTTGTTTGTGTGTGCCACATGTTTGTGATTGAGCATAACATCATAGCATCATCATGCATCATAAGCATAGCATTTTCACTAACCGTTTCAAGGACCAAAGGATTTATCTTTGTTCTTTGTTGCAGGTCATGGCTTCTGCTCGTAGAAACACTATCAGGATCAAATTTGTAGGGATACCTGCTAAGCTTAAAGAGTTGGTTTCTCAAGTGTCTGAACACTCTCAGTTCATCAAGATACATGGTCACCTATTGGATCTAGTCACCTCAGGGTTCAATGAAGACATGATGAGTGTCCTGTTTCAGTTCTTTGATCCTAAACACCATTGCTTCACATTCCCCGACTATCAGCTGGTTCCTACAATGGAAGAGTTCTCTAAACTTTTGGGTATACCTGTCCTTGATCAGAGACCCTTCACAGGCTTGGAGAAAGAGCCTAAACCTGAAGTCATTGCTACAGCTCTACATCTGAAGAAGTCTGACATTGTTCTAGAAACGAGAAGCGAAGTTAAAGGTATTCTTGCTAAGGTATTAATGGATAAAGCTCAAGTGTTCTTGAAAGCTATGAGCTATGATGCTTTTGAGGAGATCTTAGCCTTGTTGATATATGGCTTAGTGTTGTTCCCCAATCCTGATCATTTCATAGACATTCATGCCATCAATATATTCCTGAGTCATAATCCAGTGCCTACCTTACTTGGAGACATCCTACATTCTCTTCATACCCGTACTACAAAGGCACGAGGAACTCTGATGTGTTGCATACCTTTGCTATCTAGGTGGTTTATTTCTCACCTTCCTCGCTCAGTGATGAAGAATGAACAAGGGTTCAGGTGGTCTAAAAGGATCATGTCACTCTCTCATTCAGATATCCATTGGTGCTCCAGAACTATGGAGAATGTCACTATCATTGACCGTTGTGGAGAGTTTCCTAATGTGCCACTTCTAGGCATAAGAGGAGGCATTACCTACAATCCCTCCTTAGCTCTACGACAGTTTGGTTACGCTCGGAGCGATGGTCCACATGACATGTTGATTCAGGGTATTGTGTTTGACTACGACAACGATCTTCAAGGTTACCGTCAGAGATTCATACGAGCATGGGGAAAAGTGAACAAGGTTGACAGCAAGACTCTGGAGCCTAAGTACACTATTCCTATGGAAGCTTATCTCAGATGGGTGTGATCTCGTGCTCAGACCCTCATGATGCCATATCCTGCTATCCTTCCAGTTACCATGGAACCTGTTGCTGAAGGAGATACTTCTTATACCATCCTTCACCCAGACATGCCTACTGACATGGAAGATTTACAGAGGTCCTGGATCCAGTTGAAGGAGCAAAAGGATACCTTTGAGGCTCATTACAAAGCAAGCCAAAAAAGAATCCTGGAACTAACAAAGCAACTTCACGAGGAATGGAATCTCAACTCATACCTCAACACAAAGAGGAAACGTCCATGGGAGACTTAAAACCCCATCTCTTGTATTTATTTCATTTGATTTTCTGTAAGCCCAAGAGGCAAAACAAATTTATTACTAATAAAAGTTTACTTTCTTGGTTGTTTAAGTAAATTTAAATCTTGCGGTCCTTGAAAACATTGCATACGCATTTACATATCATTGCATCACAGGTTTATTGTGCACATGTTTCTTATCTTCTCGCTGTTTATTTCAGCAATGGCTCTTGAACAAACAGTTAAGGATCTTCAGGCACAAAATGCACAGTTCCAAGAGCTGATCCCGAACTTGTCCAAGGGGCAGGATGAATTGAAGACACTTCTGGCCAAGAAGACTAAGAAGGCTAGAAGGTCAGGTGGCCTGATCAACATGGGAAGAAGGTTCATAGGTCCTGTCAAGACCAAAGAACAAGTTGAAGATTATGAGTCTGAAGAGTCTAAGAAAGAGGGAGGCAGTCTCCATAATACAATGGGGGACTCTGATTCTGAAGCTAACTACTATCATGAGCCTAATGAAGATAAATTCAAGATGCTGGTGGATAGAATGGATGCTATGGAATTGCAAAAGTCCTCTGGGCTGGATTTTGAAGACCTGAGTTTGATATCTGGGATAGTTATACCCATTGGTTTCAAGGTTCCTACTTTTGTTGTTTATGATGGTGTCTCTTGTCCCAAGCTGCATCTGAGGTCTTACGTCCGGAGAATCCAACCCCATACTGCTGATAAGAAGTTGTGGATCCATTTCTTCCAAGAGAGCTTATCTGGAGCTCAATTGGAATGGTACTATCGGTTGGAGAATGTCAACATCCGTGATTGGAATGATCTTGCTGAAGCCTTTTACAAGCAATATCAATACAATGCTGATTTAGCTCCTACTCGCATGCAACTACAAAGCATGTCTATGGGTGCTAAAGAAAATTTCAAGGAGTATGCTCAGAAATGGAGAGATTTGGCTGGTAGAGTACAACCCCCTTTAACTGACAGGGAGTTGGTTGATATGTTCATGTGTACGTTGAATGGTCCCTTTTACAGTCATCTCATTGGAAGCTCATCATCTGGCTTCACTGAGTTGATAATGCTCCCATGCCCAATCATGAGAAGACTGTCAATGCCATTGATGAAGATTCACATATTTCTTCATTTGCAGAGTTGACTACACCATTGTCTGTTATTAAGAAGAAGTTAGTACAAGCTGGGTTCTTTCCAGGTTGTCGTGAAGATTGTGTCTATTGTGCCTATAAGCCGGATAGTTGCTGGAGGTTGAAGGACGAAATTCAACGCCTCATGAATAATTACACCATAGTGTTTGAGAGGACACCACCTTCTGTGGAAAGCATGGTTGATCATATAACTAAAGGTGCGAAGATTGAAGAGGTAGATATGGTTGATAAAGTGCCGGTAAGGATCACTTCCAAGGGTCCTGTCAAAATCACTCATAAGGGTCCAATTAAAATTACTGCTGAAGGCCCTGTGAAGATTGTTGCTGAAGCTAGAGTGGCTCCTATGATCATTACCACTCTTGGTCCTATTCCGTATACTTCTGATAAAGCTGTGCCTTGGCATTATGGGTCTGATGTTTATATCCACGGTGTTAAGCAAGAACCCTTAGCTGATACGCCTGTTGCTGATGAAAACATTGATGTTGATAATATTGCTGGATCTAGTAAGATCACACGAAGTGGAAGAGTTTTCTCTCCTCCAATTACCTCCAAGAATACTGTTACTCCAGCTACTACCTCTACCACTGATGCTCGGGGCAAAGGTCCTGTTATTGAACCTATACCAACTGATGTACCAGCTGCTGATGATCTTTCTAAGCAGATGGAAGAAGTATTAAAGATCATTCGCAAGAGTGATTTTGATATTGTTGATCAATTGGGGCATACTCCCTCCAAGATTTCTATGCTGTCTTTATTGTTATGTTCTGAGGCTCATGCTAAGGCCCTGATTAAATTTCTGAAGACTGCACATGTACCAAATGAAATTTCTGTTGACCAATTTGAAAATTGTGTTGCACACTTGACCTATGATAATGGGTTAAGTTTCTCCGATGCTGATTTGACTCCAGCCAAGAGGGATCATAACAGGGCTCTACATATCTCCATTGAATGCAGGGGCACTACCCTGTCACATGTATTAATAGACAATGGTTCCTCTCTGAATGTGTTGCCCAAAGAAGTCCTGAATAAGCTTAGTCCTGAAGATGTTGTGTTGAAACCTAGTAATATAGTGGTGAAGGCTTTTGATGGCTCGAGAAGAGTGGTGCATGGAGAAATTGATCTCCCAATCAAAGTTGGTTCTCAGGTTTTCAAAGTTACATTTTATGTGATGGATATTCGTCCTTCGTACTCTTGTTTGCTTGGTCGTCCCTGGATCCATGGGGCAGGTGCTGTAACCTCTACCTTACATCAAAAACTGAGGTATCCAGTAGAAGGGAAGGTTGTTACTATTTACGGAGAGGAAGGGTATATGATTAGCCATGTGAACACCTTTAAATATCTTGAAGTGGAAGGTGAATATGTTGAAACTCCGTGTCAGACATTCGAAGTGGTTCCTTGGATTGTTAATGATTATGAAGCTCCTCCTGTTGTCAAGAAAGTTCCTGTGGTCACCAGAGTACCTCCTACAATGGCCTCCCTTAAAGATGCTAGAGCTGTGGTGGATGAAGGTGGTTGTACTATTTGGGGTCAGCTTCCTGACATTCCGTACAAGTCTGACAAATTTGGTTTGGGTTTCACTGCAGAGTCCCAGAAGGCTGTTCGTCGTGCTCGTGCTGTTCGTATCACCAATCAGGGGATTATGAAGAACCAAATCAATGCTGTGGGTGACTATGATGAAGACTACAATTTGGATGCTTGGATTTTTCCTACTGTGGGTGCTGGGCTCAATAACTGGAAGGCTGAAGATGTTATTCCCATCTCCTTTAGTCAGGAGTAAATACTATTACTGTGTTGTTACTTTTAAAGTTTGTAATTTTTGAACAATTAAACTTTCAAGCCTTGTGCCTTACCCAGGGCACAATGGTGTGCTTGTTACGGGATGTCATTTCATTTGCATACTTCATTCAATAAAAATCAGTGGACGTTTCGTTTTCGTAAATATTGTGTTCCTTGTCTTTATTTTCCTTTATTTTTATTTTATCAGCTATGTGTTCATACACACACCCACATCACTAAAATGCAGATCCTCATCCACTCTGGATCCTGTTGATAACAGTTCTACTATTGCCCATTATAATTTCGAGAATCCGATCTATCAAGCTGAAGATGGAAAGGAGGACGATTGTGAAGTACCTGTAGAGCTTGCTAGGTTGTTACAACAAGAAGAGAAAGCTATACAGCCACATGAAGAGCCAATCGAAGTTGTGAATCTGGGAACTGAAGAAAGCAGGAAAGAAGTCAAGATAGGGACTGATTTAGAGGATAGTGTCAAGAGCAGATTAATTCAGATGTTACTTGATTATGTGGAGATCTTTGCTTGGTCTTATGAAGATATGCCAGGGTTGGATACAAACATTGTAGTTCACCGATTACCAGTGAAAGAAGATTGTCGTCCAAAGAAACAGAAGGTTCGTCGTATGCGTCCTGAAATGTCAGAGAAGATTAAAGCAGAAGTAATGAAACAGTTTGATGCAGGGTTCTTAGCTGTGACTTCTTATCCTCAGTGGGTTGCAAATGTGGTACCAGTGCCTAAGAAAGATGGTAAGGTACGTATGTGTGTAGACTACAGAGATTTGAACAAGGCCAGCCCCAAAGATGACTTTCCACTTCCTCATATTGATGTTCTAGTAGACAACACTGCTCAGCATAAGGTATTCTCTTTTATGGATGGTTTCTCTGGTTATAATCAGATCAAGATGGCACCTGAAGATATGGAGAAGACAACATTTGTTACACAGTGGGGTGTTGCACCCCAAAATTTGCCCTCACAATACAAGACTTTGTGTGCTAAGAAGGTTCACAAAGTTCACAAGTTTCTCAATGCTTATATAACCTTTCATGAGGTTCATGAAGTCTACAAGTCACTTCTTGAAGGTTCACAAGGTTCACAAGCTTCTCAACATTTACAAAACCTTTCATGAGGTTCATGAAGTCTACAAGTCACTTCTTGAAGGTTCACAAGGTTCACAAGCTTCTCAACATTTACAAGACCTTTCATGAGGTTCATGAAGTCTACAAGTCACTTCTTGAAGGTTCACAAGGTTCACAAGCTTCTCAACATTTACAAGACCTTTCATGAGGTTCATGAAGTCCATAAGTTGCTTCTTGAAGGTTCACAAGGTTCACAAGTTCCATAATGCTTATATAACCTTTCATGAGGTTCATGAAGTCTACAAGTCACTTCTTGAAGGTTCACAAGGTTCACAAGCTTCTCAACATTTACAAGACCTTTCATGAGGTTCATGAAGTCCATAAGTTGCTTCTTGAAGGTTCACAAGGTTCACAAGTTCCATAATGCTTTCAATACCTTTCATGAGGTTCATGAAATCCACAAGTCACTTTATGAGATTCACAAGGTTCACAAGGTTCACAATGGGTCAGAAGAGTTGACAATTCCCTCAGACAATGCACCTCCTAAGCAGTGCATCCAAAACTAGGGTTTTGACTTTAATCAGGCTAAATGGACTTCCAATACCTCAAGTGAGCTTCATAACATCTTATATGTGTATAAGAACCCCCATGACAAGTTTCAAGACTTTTCTCAAAAGTTTGCTCAGTCAGATGATCAGATAAGTCAAAATCAGTCAATGCAGTTAAAAAGTCAAACTGAGGTCAACTATGGTCAAACCAAAGTCAAACTTCATGATTTTTTGCCAACATCAATTATATGAAGTAAAATTCATCATTTGATCAAGGGTTGATCATGATTCATCAAGGAGATTCCAGATCATCAATAATCAGGAGTTTCTAAATTAGGGTTTCCTCAGTAAAAGTCAACTGAACTTTGACCAGCCATAACTTTCACATACTTCATCACCAAGTCTCCATCCAAATCTCATTTTGAAGGAAATTGAATTCCCTACAACTTTGATGTTGCAAGTTAAGCCCAAAAGTGCTTCATTTGGAAGATATGAGCTAAGACATTATAGGTCATTTCAAAAGTCAACAAAAAGTCAACAACTTCAAAAGGGCATAACTTGAGATTGGTAAATGATATGGACCTGAAACCAATGGGGTTGTTTAGAGGACTCTTCAAGCTTTCCAAAAAGTCCAAGAACACCCTCATACCTTTAAAATTGAGGGAGATGTGCCTTTGCAAAGTTGGGAAATTTTGTGATGGTTTATGTTGAAAATGGAGGTTTAAAACCACTTCTTTCCAAATGGGCTGCCCAAGTTGTGATCCAATCCATACCATATCATCATGCACGACCCAATTGACCAAAATTCAGAATTTTTATTATTTTATTTTATTTATTATTGATTTAATTCATAAAAATCATTTTAAATAAATATAAAATATGAAAATCTATTTTTGGGTGAAGATTGAGCTTCTAGAATTTCATAAATGTTGATTGAATTTGAAAGAGAAAGGAATCATGAGATTGATCCAAGAATAGCAAGTCTTCATGAACAAATATTTGACTTTTACACCATGATCTTTTTCAATCTTTTTTGGATCAAATCTCCACACAACCAATGAGTTTTCTTAACCTAATTCACTCACATATAAGTAGTTAGCATAAACATAACCCTCATTCACGATTTCCAGCAGCCAAGGGTAAGTTTCAAAAACTCAAAAATTCATCAAAAAAGTGGAATTCGGATTTCATCTTCCAAGGCTCTAAAAGGTAAAATAAGAACATGGTTGGCTTCCTTGGACATCATGGACCATGAATCATCATTCATAAGCATTCAAATCATGCCCTAATGATAAACCCGAAGCTTGTTTATGCTTGAACATAACTTTTTTCGATTACATTAATTTGGTGTGTTTCAATAAAATTTGCTTGGCTAATGTTGTTTGTTATGTGCTATAGATCGTTTCTGGACAAAAAAATTGAAGCTTCCTTGCCTAGAACAGATTCGGCCATTGTTAGGGTTTAGCTCTTGAAATTAGGGTTTGATGATTCAATGAGTTTAAATGAATTCTGGACACATAGGAAGGTTCTATGAGATACAAGGATCATAAAACTGTAACTAATTTCATGAATCATTGCTGTTTGGTATGAGTTTGATTTTCGCAGGTTTGACACTATGAAGAACTTGCAATAGATTTCGCAGGAAAATTCAAAAGGAAATTCGCAGGAAATTTGGGGAAGAAGAAGGTCTTTCGCGCGCTCAGGAAATTCAAAAATTGTTGAAAATATTTTATGAATTATGTTTGATTTGTTTATCACAAGCGTGCTTGTGGTTCAGTGGTAAGACTGATGCGTGTATATTGTGAGGGCACCAGTTCGATCCTTGGCCAGTGCATTATTTTTGTTCTTATTTTTCATGTCAAAAACATACTTAATATATTATTATTTCTGGCCATTACACTATCAGTCAGGCTCTCCCAGCCAGGTGGATACGTGCGCATGCTTGTAATTAGAAGGTCCTGGGTTCGAGTCACACCCCAGGCCTTTTGCGTCTTTTATTTTTCCAGGATATTTTGCAAACCAAGAACAAAACTAGCAGGACTTATTTTATTATCACCAACGCATGGTTGGTCTGATGGTGTGTTTTGGTGCTGGCAAGCATAGAAACCTGGGTTCAAACCCAGCCAAGGTAAGTTCTTATTTTTGTCACTTTTTCTATTTTCTTTAATTAATTAATTTGTTTGTTTTATATTCTTAATAAAAAATAAATCATACATATATTAAAAATTAAAATAACATTTTTATTCTCTAAAAATTCTAAACTTTCTATTTTTTTATTTAGTTCAAAAATTTATTTTATTATAATATATATGTATATATTAGTTAAAATAATTTTGTATATAAACAAACCCTAAAACTATTTTCTAAAATAAAAATCTAATTCTATTTTTCTAAATAATTTTATTTTCTAGCTCTTAATGTAATTATTATGTATATCTATTTATTTATTTAATATGATTCATGCAAATTTTGTAAATATAATTATTTTTTATGAACATGATATTTAAAATTTATTTTCTTAATAATGTGTAAATATTTTTTTATAATTGTTGATATATATTCATAAATAATTAAATTCTTGTAAATGATTAAAACTTATAATTATATTATGCTTAGAAATTTTTCTTATTATATATTTAAAATTAAACTTTGTGTTCATATCATTATAATATTTTTCTACTTATTTTTATTTACTTTAATTATTGTTACTAACCATACTATTATTTATTATTATATTATATTTTTATTATTATGTCTCTAACCTTGTTTATTTTACTAATTATTATTATTATTCTATTTTCACTAACCTTATTTTTTTGATTATATTTATCACTAACCCTATTATTTATTTATTGTTTATTTATTATTTATTGCTTATTTATTTATATTTTACTTATTTTTGCTATTTATTTATTTTGCTTATTATTATAATGATGTAAATGCTCCTGGATGTAAATTTTTTAATTATTTAATTTTTGCTATGGTTAGTAATTTAGGGAGTGCAAATATGTATTCTATGTAAAATAAATTTAGATCATTTTAATATAAGATAAGTAATATTGAACACTCACACACGTAAGTCGATTTTTAATCGCCATCTCACTTTCTAAGGTTATCCCTCAAGTTGCCTAAATCATAAGGTCAAGTGGGGTGTATAAAGCAAGTCCCTTTAAAAAAGAAAAATCATCAAGTCCCTCATGGTTGCCTTTACGAATCAAGTCCCTTCGAATAAATGATGATAGTCCCTCCTAAATGCTTATTACACCCCACAGTTGCCTTCATAAAACAGAATGTCCCTCTTATGTCCCTTACATCCAGGGTAATGACTACCTACTCCTTAATAGTAGGGATAATCTTACCAATCAAAGGATAAAGAACAAGAAAGACTTAAAACTTTAGGGTTGGTTCCTCTTATGTACTTGCTCACTTCAAAAACTTTTCAAACACTTAAACAAATTTCAAACCAATTTTCAAAAACAAGTTTTTACGCATCCATACATGGATCATTATTAACTATTCTGAAAATTTTTCTATTCACACACTACACTTTCAAAAATAATTCAAAAGTGAGCTAAGTAACTAAGAGCCCATGGATAACCATGGATGTAAAGGGTGCTAACACCTTCCCTTTACATAACCTACCCCCCGGACCCAAAAATATCTCTTAAGGTCTTTCCTGTTCTTTTATAACCTTTCCTTTTGGATAAAATAAAAGTCGGTGGCGACTCTTGCTATCCGCAACATAACTAAAAGTCAGTTCTCCCACCGTGTTACAGAACTGGCGACTCTGCTGGGGATCTATTTTAAGAGGGGTATCCTTAGGAATTAAGATCACTTTAAATTGTTTGCCTTGTTTGATTTATATTATCTTGTTGGGTGCTTTATGTGTGAAAGGTCCTAACCCGGATCTAGTGTACCTTAGGTAAATGGCAATAGACCAAGGAAACTGTACGACGTATATCGATACGGTTGATCTGGTGGCCATAGTTAGTGCGACTTCTTGGTTGGTGCTTATGTTCCTTAAGTCAAGTTGAGGATAATATGAGGCTGCCATATGTTGTCAATACACTAACTAACTTTTAGAACCCTAGTTAACTCATCTTGGCCTTTAGAAAGTAGTGAGGTAACCGGCTTTGGTGCAGACTGAAGTTGGTTGACACTCGATGCTACGCTCATTGAGATCTTAAACTTGGAGGGTTTTGGTTGGCAAGTAAGTTGCCTTCTGATCAACCACCCTTGTGAAGGATCAATGATATTGAGATCCCTTAGAACCTGGTTACTTTTGTAGGACAGGATGAACCATCTAACTTCAGGGGAGGGTACTTACCTTTAAACCTCATGCAAGCCTTTAAACCTAGGGCTATGGTGTGACTTGTTTGTGTGTGCCACATGTTCGAGATTGAGCATAACATCATGACATCATCATGCATCATGAGCATATCATTTTCCCTAACCATTTCAAGGACCAAGGGATTTATCTTTGTTCTTTGTTGCAGGTCATGGCTTCTGCTCGTAGAAACACCATCAGGATCAACTTCGTGGGCATACCTGCCAAGCTTAAAGAGTTGGTTTCTCAAGTGTCTGATCATTCCCAGTTCATCAAGAGACATGGTCACCTACTAGATCTAGTCACTTCAGGGTTCAATGAAGACATGATGAGTGTTCTGTTTCAGTTCTTTGACCCTAAGCACCACTGATTTACGTTCCCCGACTATCAGCTAGTTCCAACCATGGAGGAGTTCTCTAAGCTTCTAGGTATACCTGTTCTTGATCAAAGACCTTTCACAGGCTTGGAGAAGGAGCTCAAACCAGAGGTTATTGCTGCAGCTCTACATCTGAAGAAATCTGATATTGTTCTAGAGACGAGAAGCGGAGTCAAGGGTATTCTTGCCAAGGTATTAATGGATAAAGCTCAAATGTTCTTGAAGGCCATGAGCTATGATGCTTTTGAGGAGATCTTAGCCTTGCTGATATATGGCTTAGTATTGTTCCCCAATCCAGATCAGTTCATAGATGTTCATGCCATCAACATTTTCCTGAGTCACAATCCGGTGCCTACATTGCTTGGAGACATTATGCATTCTCTTCACACCCGTACTACAAGGGCAAGAGGGACTTTGATGTGCTGCATACCTTTACTTTCTAGGTGGTTTATTTCTCACCTTCCTCGCTCAGTAATGAAGAATGAGCAAGGGTTCAGATGGTCCAAGAGGATCATGTCACTTTCTCACTCAGACATCCATTGGTGCTCCAGATCTATGGAGAATGTCACCATCATTGACCGTTGTGGGGAGTTTCCTAATGTGCCACTTCTAGGCATAAGAGGAGGCGTCACCTATAACCCCTCTCTAGCTTTACGACAGTTTGGTTATGCTAGGAGCGATGGTCCACATGACATGTTGATTCAGGGCATTGTGTTTGATTACGACAACGATCTTCAGGGTTACCGTCAGAGATTCATACGAGCTTGGGGAAAGGTAAACAGGGTTGACAGCAAGACACTGGAGCCTAAGTACACTATTCCTATGGAGGCTTATCTCAGATGGGTACGATCTCGTGCTCAGACACTCATGATGTCATATCCTGCCGTCCTACCAGTTACCATGGAACCTGTTGCTGAAGGAGACACAGCTTATACCATCCTTCACCCATACATGCCTACTGATAAGGAAGACTTGCAGAGATCATGGATCCAACTGAAGGAGCAAAGGGATACTTTCGAGGCTCATTACAAAGCAAGCCAAGCAAGAATCCTAGAGCTAACGAAGCAACTTCATGAGGAACGAAACCTCAATTCATACTTCAACATAAAGAGGAAACGTCCATGGGAGACTTAAAACCCCATCTTTTGTACTTATTTCATTTTCATTTTTGTAAGCCTAAAAGGCAAAACAAATTATTACTAATAAAAGTTTACTTTCGTTTTTGTCTAAGCAAATTTAAATTCTGCGGTCCTTGAAAACATTGCATATGCATTACCATATCATTTCATTGCATCACAGGTTTATAATTGTGCACAGGTTTCTCATCTTCTTGCTGTTTATTTCAGCAATGGCTCTTGAACAATCAGTTAAGGATCTCCAGGCACAGAATGCACAGTTCCAAGAGCTGATCTTGAACCTGTCCAAGGGGCAAGATGAATTGAAGGCACTGCTGGCCAAGAAGACTAAGAAGACTAGAAGGTCTGCTGGGTTGATTAACATGGGAAGAAGGTTCAAAGGTCTTGCCAAGACCAAGGAACCAGCTGAAGACTATGAATCTGAAGAATCTGAGCAAGAGGTAGGCAGTCTCCACCATTCAATGGGGAACTCTGATTCTGAGGCTAATTACTACCATGAGCCTAACGAAGACAAATTCAAGATGCTGGTGGATAGGATGGATGCTATGGAGTTGCAGAAATCATCTGGGCTGGATTTTGAGGATTTGAGTCTGATATCTGGGGTAGTCATACCCATTGGTTTCAAGGTTCCTACCTTTGTTGTTTATGATGGGGTCTCTTGTCCTAAGTTGCATCTGAGGTCTTATGTCAGAAGAATTCAACCCCACACTGCTGATAAAAAGTTGTGGATCCATTTCTTTCAAGAGAGTTTATCTGGAGCTCAGTTGGAGTGGTATTATCAGTTGGAGAGTGTCAACATCAGAGACTGGAATGATCTTGCTGAAGCTTTCTATAAGCAGTACCAATACAATGCTGACTTAGCCCCCACTCGCATGCAGCTTCAGAGCATGTCTATGGGTGCAAAAGAAAGTTTTAAGGAGTATGCTCAGAAGTGGAGAGATTTAGCTGGAAGAGTTCAACCCCCTTTGACTGACAGGGAATTGGTTGATATGTTCATGTGCACGCTGAATGGTCCGTTCTACAGTCATCTCATTGGAAGCTCATCATCTGGCTTCACTGAGTTGATCATGACAGGAGAGCGAGTAGAGAATGGTATAAAGAATGGTAAGATCCATGTGGGCACTTCTTCATCAGGTGTTGCAAAGAAGCCTCCCACTGGGAAGAAAGAATCTAATGCTGTTTATGGTCAGCCTGATCATAGCAGAAGGCATCAGTCTGTTAGTGCAGTTCATATTTCAAATCCAACTCCTGCAACAACAGAGCAGCTACAGGGCAACCAACAGAGGGCTAGAAGACAGTTCACGAAGATCAACATGTCAATGGCTCAAGCATTGCAACATTTGTTGAAGGCTGAACTTATTACTTTGAAAGAGGCTCCTCAGAATCCCAATGTTACCTCTCCCAGGTACAATCCCAATGCACGGTGTGCATACCATTCAAATTGTCAGGGACATGATACTAATAATTGTTGGGTCTTGAAGAATAAAATTCAGGATATGATTGATGCTGGAGAAATTGAGTTTGATCCTCCAGGTACTCCCAATGTGATTACTGCTCCAATGCCGAATCACGAGAAGACGGTCAATGCCATTGAAGAAGATCTACATGTCTATTCAGTTATGGAGTTGACCACACCACTATCTGTTATCAAAAAGAGGTTAGTACAAGCTGGGATCTTTCCAGGTTGTCGTGAAGATTGTTTGTATTGTACTTATAAGCCAGATAGTTGCTTCATATTGAGAGATGGAATTCAGCGTCTCATGGATAAGTATACTATAGTGTTTGAGAGGACTCCGTCGTCTGTAGAAAGTATGGTGGATCATCTGACTCAAGGTAGGAAGGTTGAAGAGGTTGACATGGTTGACAAAGTACCAATAAGAATCACTTCAAAGGGTCCCATTAAAATCACTCATCAGGGTCCAATCAAGATTACTGCTGAAGGTCCTGTGAAAGTTGTTGCTGAAGCCAGAGTAGCTCCTGTGGTCATTACTACTCCTGGTCCTATCCCATATACGTCTGACAAAGCTGTGCCTTGGCATTATGGATCTGATGTTTACATCCATGGTGTTAAGCAAGAGCCTGTAGCTGATGTGCCTGTTGATATTGATAATATTGCTGGATCTAGCAAGATCACTCGTAGTGGAAGAGTTTTCTCTCCTCCAGAGACTTCCAAGCATGCAGTTACTCCTGCTGCTACCTCCACCACTGATGCTCGGGGCAAGGGTCCTGTTATTGAGCCTATATCTACTGATGTGCCAGCTGCTGATGACCTCTCTAAGCAGATGGAAGAAGTATTGAAAATCATTCGCAAGAGTGATTATGACATTGTTGATCAGTTGGGGCATACTCCCTCAAAGATTTCTATGCTGTCCTTGTTGTTATGTTCTGAGGCTCATGCCAAGTCATTGATCAAGTTTCTGAAGATGGCTCATGTACCCAGTGCGATTTCTGTTGACCAATTTGAGAACTGTGTTGCCCACCTGACCTATGACAATGGGTTAGGATTTTCTGATGCTGACTTGACCCTTGCCAAGAGGGATCATAACAGGGCCTTGCATATTTCAATTGAATGCAGGGGCACTACCCTGTCACATGTGCTGATAGACAATGGTTCCTCTTTGAATGTGTTACCTAAGGAAGTCCTGAACAAGCTGAGTCCTGAAGATGCTGTGCTGAAGCCCAGTAATATTGTGGTAAAGGCTTTTGATGGTTCTAGAAGAGTAGTGCATGGGGAAATTGATCTTCCAATCCAAGTTGGTTCCCAGGTGTTTACTGCTACATTTTATGTGATGGATATTCGTCCTTCATACTCTTGTCTGCTTGGTCGTCCCTGGATCCATGGGGCAGGTGCTGTGACCTCTACATTGCACCAAAAGTTGAGATATCCGGTGAATGGAAAGGTTGTTACTGTCTATGGAGAAGAAGAATACTTTGTCAGCCATATAAACACTTTCAAGTATCTGGAAATGGAAGGTGAATACATTGAGACTCCGTGTCAGACATTTGAAGTGGTTCCTTGGGTTGTTAATGATTATGTAGCTCCTCCTGTTGTGAAGAAAGTTCCTGTGGTCACCAGAAAACCTCCGACAATGGCAATGGCTTCCCTCAATGATGCTAGAGCTGTGGTGGATGAAGGTGGTTGTACTATTTGGGGTCAGCTTCCTGATATTCCATACAAGTCTGACAAGTTTGGTTTGGGTTTCACTGCAGAGTCCCAGAAGGCTGTTCGTCGTGCTCGTGCTGCCCGTATCACTAATCAAGGGGTTGTGAAGGACCAGATAAATGCCGTGGGAGGTCAAGATGAAGACTACAACTTGGATGCATGGATTTTTCCTACTGTGGGTGCTGGACTCAATAATTGGAAAGCTGAAGATGTTATCCCTATCTCCTTTAGTCAGGAGTAAATACTATTACTGTGTTATGTTTTTTAAGTTTGTAATTCCTGAACAATTGAACTTTCAAGCCATGTGCCTTACCCGGGGCACAATGGTGTGCTTGTTGCGGGTTGTCATTTCATTTGCATACTTCATTCAATAAAATCAGTGGACGTTTCGTTTTAGTAAATATTGTGTTCCTTGTCTTTCTTTTCTTTTATTTTCGTTTTATCAGCTATGTGTTCTTACACACACCCACATCACTAAAATGCAGATCCTCATCCACTCTGGATCCTGTTGATAACAGTTCTACTATTGCCAATTATAATTTCGAGAATCCGATCTATCAAACTGAAGACGGAAATGAGGACGATTGTGAAATACCTGTAGAGCTTGCTAGGTTGTTACAACAAGAAGAGAAAGCTATACAGCCACATGAAGAGCCAGTCGAAGTTGTGAATTTGGGAACTGAAGAAAACAGAAAAGAGGTTAAGATAGGGGCTGATTTAGAGAACAGTGTCAAAAGCAGGTTGATTCAGATGTTACGTGACTATGTGGAGATCTTTGCTTGGTCTTATGAAGATATGCCAGGGTTGGATACAGACATTGTGGTTCACCGTTTGCCAGTGAAAGAAGATTGTCGTCCAAAGAAGCAGAAGGTTCGTCGTATGCGTCCTGAAATGTCAGAAAAGATCAAGGCAGAGGTAATGAAACAGTTCAATGCAGGTTTCTTAGCAGTGACTTCTTATCCTCAGTGGGTTGCAAATGTGGTACCAGTTCCTAAAAAAGATGGTAAGGTACGTATGTTTGTAGACTACAGAGATTTGAACAAGGCCAGCCCTAAAGATGACTTTCCACTCCCTCATATTGATATTCTGGTAGACAACACCGCTCAACATAAGGTATTCTCTTTTATGGATGGTTTCTCTGGTTATAATCAAATCAAGATGGCTCCTGAGGACATGGAGAAGACAACATTTGTTACACAGTGGGGCACTTTTTGTTATAAGGTAATGCCATTTGGTTTGAAGAATGCAGGGGCAACATATCAGCGTGCTATGGTGGCTTTGTTTCATGATATGATTCATCATGAGATAGAGGTATATGTAGATGATATGATAGCCAGGTCTCAGAATGAAGAACAACATCTTGATCATCTGCACAAGTTGTTTGAGAGGTTGAAGAAATACAAGTTGAGATTGAACCCAAACAAGTGTACTTTTGGAGTTAGATTTGGAAAACTCCTGGGTTTCATTGTCAGTGGAAAAGGTATTGAAGTGGATCCTGCAAAAGTAAAAGCTATACGAGAGATGCCAGCTCCCCGTACTGAGAAAGAGGTTAGAGGTTTCTTGGGACGATTGAACTACATTGCAAGATTTATTTCCCAGTTAACTACCATCTGTGAGCCAATCTTCAAGTTGTTGAAGAAAGATCAGGTGATGGAATGGAATGACGAGTGCCAGACTGCCTTTGATGAAATCAAGAGATACCTGCTAGAACCACCAATTTTAATGCCACCAGTTGATGGAAGACCCTTGATCATGTACTTAACAGTGTTAGACAACTCAATGGGGTGTGTCTTGGGGCAACATGACGAGTCTGGTCGAAAAGAGCAGGCAATATACTACCTTAGTAAAAAGTTTACCGACTGTGAAACAAGATACTCACTGCTCGAGAAAACTTGCTGTGCTTTGGCATGGGCTGCTCGCCGACTAAGACAGTATATGTTGACCCATACTACCTTATTGATTTCGAAGATGGATCCAATCAAGTACATATTTGAGAAACCTGCTCTCTCCGGAAGAATTGCAAGATGGCAAATGATCTTGACAGAATATGACATACAATACACTACTCAGAAGGCCATTAAGGGAAGTATTGTTGCTGATCATTTGGCTCATCAAGCGGTAGATGATTATCAGTCAATGAATTTTGAGTTTCCTGATGAAGACATTATGATTATTACCAAAGAACCTGGACAATATGACGGACCTGAACAAGGATCCCGATGGACTATGGTTTTTGATGGTGCCTCTAATGCACTTGGTAATGGTGTTGGTGTTGTGATTAGTTCCCCTGAAGGTTGTCATACCCCGATTACTGCTAGACTTTGTTTCCATTGTACCAATAACATGGCGGAATATGAGGCATGTATCCTGGGTATTAAAGCTGCTATTGATATGAAGATTCAGTTCCTTGATGTGTATGGAGATTCAGCCCTGGTAGTAAGTCAGATTAAAGGAGATTGGGATACCAAGCATGATAACCTCATTCCTTACAGAGAGCATGTGTTGTCTCTGATCCCACATTTCAAAGAGATTACCTTTGGACATATTCCACGAAGAGAGAATCAGTTGGCAGATGCATTGGCCACCATGGCATCCATGTTTGAGATCAGTTGGGATAATGAAGCTCCTAAGATTACCATTGATAGATTTGAAAAGCCTGCATACTGCAATGAGATTGACACTGAAGGGGCAGAGGAGAAGCCTTGGTTCTATGAAGTGAAAAGATATCTTGAAGCTCAGGAATTCCCCGAAGGGGCATCTGTCAAAGATAGGAAGTTCCTAAGAAGGTTTTCTGCTAAATTCTTTTTGAGTAATGGCATTTTATACAAGCGCAATCATGATTCAACCTTGCTTCGTTGTGTGGATAAGAAGGAAGCAATTGAGATTATGGAAGACATGCATGATGGGATCTTTGGAACTCATTCTAGTGGCCATACTATGGCAAAGAAGATATTGAGAGCAGGTTACTATTGGTCTACTATGGAAACTGATTGCTATCAACACTCCAGAACTTGTCACAAATGTCAAATCTATGCTGATAAAGTTCATGTACCTCCATCACCATTAAATGTGTTGACTGCTCCTTGGCCCTTTGCCATGTGGGGCATTGATATGATTGGTGAGATCAAGCCTACTGCCTCTAATGGGCATCGTTTCATCCTGGTTGCCATTGATTACTTCACGAAGTGGGTGGAGGCAGCTTCATTTGCATCTGTTACTAAGAATGTTGTGGCTCGGTTCATTAAGAACAATCTCATATGTAGGTATGGCATCCCTGAAAGGATTATCACTGACAATGGCTCTAATCTGAACAACACTATGATTACTGATCTCTGCACGCAGTTCAAGATTAAGCATCATAACTCTTCTCTGTATCGTCCAAAAATGAATGGGGCAGTTGAAGCTGCTAATAAAAACATCAAGAAGATTGTACAAAAAATGGCTGTTACTTACAAGGATTGGCATGAGATATTACCATTTGCTCTTCATGGTTATCGTACCACAATACGTACTTCAACAGGGGCAACCCCATTCTCCTTAGTCTATGGTATGGAAGCAGTTCTGCCCATTGAAGTTCAGATTCCCTCCTTGAGAATTATGAAGGATGCAGGCTTGGATGAAGATGAGTGGATTCAGACTCGACTGGACCAGATAAATTTGATTGATGAGAAGAGGTTAGCAGCAATTTGTCATGGCCAGATGTACCAGAAACGAATGATCAAAGCTTTTAACAAAAAGGTTAAGCCAAAGGTGTATCAGGCTGGTGACTTGGTAATCAAGCGTATCATATTACCACAGGGTGATCCTAGGGGCAAGTGGACTCCAACATATGAAGGACCATTTGTAGTCAAGACAGTGTTCTCCGGAGGTGCCATGATACTCACTACAATGGATGGTGAAGACTTTCCACAGCCTGTAAACGCAGACATAGTTAAAAAATACTACGCATAAAGAGAGACCCGCTAGGTTGACTGGCCTAGGCAAAAATAAGGGCATCCCGGCAAACCAAAAGGGTTTGGGCAAAAATTAGGGATATATATAAAAAGATGTACACCCGGCAAGTCGAAAACCTGAAAAGGCGACTTGGGCAAAAAAGGGTATCCCGGTGGATTGAAAACCTGAAAGGGCAATCCAGGCAAAAATTAGGGATTAAAGCGTATGACTATGTCTCGTTTGGATCACCCATAAAACTGCAACCAGTTGTACTACTTACTCAAGCTCGAACAGATAAAGCTCAATCCAATCGTTTCCGTCTCAACAGCAAGAAGATGAGATACTTGAATGGAAATAGTAGAATTGAAACTCAATAGGATTGTTTCCCACATAGCTGATTTTCTCTGTTTTGTAAAAACTTTATGACAAAATCCTCTTACTAGGGTTTATGTCTCCTTGTACAAACTTACCCGTGTATGGGTCACTTTTTGATATAAATAAATTCCATCTTTTGAATCCAGATTTACTTTTACCCTATTTACATAAGCGAAACGTCCATTGGTTGTGTTTGAATGTATGTATGCTTTTGAATATGATTAATGTTTACCAAAAATGCATGAATGCTTAATATGATTGATGTTTACCAGAAATGCATGAAAATGCAGTAATAGTATTTACTAAGGATGAACGAGGGAAGGATTTCAACGAAGCTTCGCCGGTTCATCCTTACAAGACAGTTACAAACCCTCAGTAGGACAAATCCATCTTCATAAAGTCACATCTCCCCTGGAATTTATATCCATCTCTTTTATCCTCATACGGATGTACGGGAAATTACTTTCCAATAAGGATACGACGAACGAAGACGGGTGTTCTATCTACTCTACTATCAAACGAAGACGAAGGTTATATATACCTTATTATCCCCAGCATCTGGGAGGTGATATATACCTTACTATCCCCAGCATCCGGGAGGTGATATATACCTTACCATCCCCAGCATACGGGAGGTTATCTATACCCTGTTATCCCCAGCAGACGGAGGGTTATGTATAATATAGTCTTCAACAATGAATCGGGATTTATTTTCCCAAGCCAGCAGTTGTTATACGAAGATATCCAGACGCTTCCGGCAGTATCATATCATACATACATCATTTACATCATACCATAACATGCATATCCATGAGTGCATAGTACATTACCTAAGTGCATCATATTATACATGCGTACATAATGCATAAACTAACACTATCATACAGAATGCCACCTTGTTTTCAGGTTAATTATCCAACAAATTATCATCAGGATTGCTCTATCCTCCTGAAGATATGCTGTTACATCAGGATTACTCCAGTCTCCTGAAAGCATATCATACTATTACCTCAGGGTTGCTTCATCCTCCTGACAATTTCTCATTGTTTCACGACTGCTTTAGAGCTATTGATTGCTCTATCCTCCTGAAATCATATTATTACTTCAAGACTGCTTTAGAGCTATTGATTGCTCTATCCTCCTGAAATCATATTATTACTTCAAGACTGCTTTAGAGCTATTGATTGCTCTATCCTCCTGAAATCATATTATTACTTCAAGACTGCTTTAGAGCTATTGATTGCTCTATCCTCCTGAAATCATATTATTACTTCAAGACTGCTTTAGGGTTATCATTATTGATTACTCTATCCTCCTGAAGACATGCTGTTACATCAGGATTACTCCAGTCTCCTGAAAGCATATCATCAACCTCTCAAGATTGCTCTACCCTCTTGAAATTATATTGTTACTTCAGGACAGCTCCAACCTCCTGATAGCTTCTCATATATCAAGATTGCTTTATCCCCCCTGAAGACATGCTGTTACATCAGGATTACTCCAGTCTCCTGAAAGCATATCATCAATACCTCAGGACTGCTCCAGACTCCTGACAGCTTTCATTATACCTCCATATTTTGGACTGCTTTATCTTCCAAGAAATATATCTGAAGAACTTTCCCCTAGTGGCATCTTTAAGCCCACTCAATCATATTCAACTAGCCATCTGTATCACTCTAATGCACCGGTGAGTGCAAATTTTTGGGCTTTTGTGTTCAATCCCCTTCAACCTTCCAGGTCACGACTGGCAAATATACCAATCTAACCCCTCAGGTTTCAGAAAATTGAACAGGGGCAGCTGTTGCACCCCAAAATTTGCCCTCACAATACAAGACTTTGTGTGCTAAGAAGGTTCACAAAGTTCACAAGTTTCTCAATGCTTATATAACCTTTCATGAGGTTCATGAAGTCTACAAGTCACTTCTTGAAGGTTCACAAGGTTCACAAGCTTCTCAACATTTACAAAACCTTTCATGAGGTTCATGAAGTCTACAAGTCACTTCTTGAAGGTTCACAAGGTTCACAAGCTTCTCAACATTTACAAGACCTTTCATGAGGTTCATGAAGTCCATAAGTTGCTTCTTGAAGGTTCACAAGGTTCACAAGTTCCATAATGCTTATATAACCTTTCATGAGGTTCATGAAGTCTACAAGTCACTTCTTGAAGGTTCACAAGGTTCACAAGCTTCTCAACATTTACAAGACCTTTCATGAGGTTCATGAAGTCCATAAGTTGCTTCTTGAAGGTTCACAAGGTTCACAAGTTCCATAATGCTTTCAATACCTTTCATGAGGTTCATGAAATCCACAAGTCACTTTATGAGATTCACAAGGTTCACAAGGTTCACAATGGGTCAGAAGAGTTGACAATTCCCTCAGACAATGCACCTCCTAAGCAGTGCATCCAAAACTAGGGTTTTGACTTTAATCAGGCTAAATGGACTTCCAATACCTCAAGTGAGCTTCATAACATCTTATATGTGTATAAGAACCCCCATGACAAGTTTCAAGACTTTTCTCAAAAGTTTGCTCAGTCAGATGATCAGATAAGTCAAAATCAGTCAATGCAGTTAAAAAGTCAAACTGAGGTCAACTGTGGTCAAACCAAAGTCAAACTTCATGATTTTTTGCCAACATCAAGTATATGAAGTAAAATTCATCATTTGATCAAGGGTTGATCATGATTCATCAAGGAGATTCCAGATCATCAATAATCAGGAGTTTCTAAATTAGGGTTTCCTCAGTAAAAGTCAACTGAACTTTGACCAGCCATAACTTTCACATACTTCATCACCAAGTCTCCATCCAAAGCTCATTTTGAAGGAAATTGAATTACCTACAACTTTGATGTTGCAAGTTAAGCCCAAAAGTGCTTCATTTGGAAGATATGAGCTAAGACATTATAGGTCATTTCAAAAGTCAACAAAAAGTCAACAACTTCAAAAGGGCATAACTTGAGATTGGTAAATGATATGGACCTGAAACCAATGGGGTTGTTTAGAGGACTCTTCAAGCTTTCCAAAAAGTCCAAGAACACCCTCATACCTTTAAAATTGAGGGAGATGTGCCTTTGCAAAGTTGGGAAATTTTGTGATGGTTTATGTTGAAAATGGAGGTTTAAAACCACTTCTTTCCAAATGGGCTGCCCAAGTTGTGATCCAATCCATACCATATCATCATGCACGACCCAATTGACCAAAATTCAGAATTTTTATTATTTTATTTTATTTATTATTGATTTAATTCATAAAAATCATTTTAAATAAATATAAAATATGAAAATCTATTTTTGGGTGAAGATTGAGCTTCTAGAATTTCATAAATGTTGATTGAATTTGAAAGAGAAAGGAATCATGAGATTGATCCAAGAATAGCAAGTCTTCATGAACAAATATTTGACTTTTACACCATGATCTTTTTCAATCTTTTTTGGATCAAATCTCCACACAACCAATGAGTTTTCTTAACCTAATTCACTCACATATAAGTAGTTAGCATAAACATAACCCTCATTCACGATTTCCAGCAGCCAAGGGTAAGTTTCAAAAACTCAAAAATTCATCAAAAAAGTGGAATTCGGATTTCATCTTCCAAGGCTCTAAAAGGTAAAATAAGAACATGGTTGGCTTCCTTGGACATCATGGACCATGAATCATCATTCATAAGCATTCAAATCATGCCCTAATGATAAACCCGAAGCTTGTTTATGCTTGAACATAACTTTTTTCGATTACATTAATTTGGTGTGTTTCAATAAAATTTGCTTGGCTAATGTTGTTTGTTATGTGCTATAGATCGTTTCTGGACAAAAAAATTGAAGCTTCCTTGCCTAGAACAGATTCGGCCATTGTTAGGGTTTAGCTCTTGAAATTAGGGTTTGATGATTCAATGAGTTTAAATGAATTCTGGACACATAGGAAGGTTCTATGAGATACAAGGATCATAAAACTGTAACTAATTTCATGAATCATTGCTGTTTGGTATGAGTTTGATTTTCGCAGGTTTGACACTATGAAGAACTTGCAATAGATTTCGCAGGAAAATTCAAAAGGAAATTCGCAGGAAATTTGGGGAAGAAGAAGGTCTTTCGCGCGCTCAGGAAATTCAAAAATTGTTGAAAATATTTTATGAATTATGTTTGATTTGTTTATCACAAGCGTGCTTGTGGTTCAGTGGTAAGACTGATGCGTGTATATTGTGAGGGCACCAGTTCGATCCTTGGCCAGTGCATTATTTTTGTTCTTATTTTTCATGTCAAAAACATACTTAATATATTATTATTTCTGGCCATTACACTATCAGTCAGGCTCTCCCAGCCAGGTGGATACGTGCGCATGCTTGTAATTAGAAGGTCCTGGGTTCGAGTCACACCCCAGGCCTTTTGCGTCTTTTATTTTTCCAGGATATTTTGCAAACCAAGAACAAAACTAGCAGGACTTATTTTATTATCACCAACGCATGGTTGGTCTGATGGTGTGTTTTGGTGCTGGCAAGCATAGAAACCTGGGTTCAAACCCAGCCAAGGTAAGTTCTTATTTTTGTCACTTTTTCTATTTTCTTTAATTAATTAATTTGTTTGTTTTATATTCTTAATAAAAAATAAATCATACATATATTAAAAATTAAAATAACATTTTTATTCTCTAAAAATTCTAAACTTTCTATTTTTTTATTTAGTTCAAAAATTTATTTTATTATAATATATATGTATATATTAGTTAAAATAATTTTGTATATAAACAAACCCTAAAACTATTTTCTAAAATAAAAATCTAATTCTATTTTTCTAAATAATTTTATTTTCTAGCTCTTAATGTAATTATTATGTATATCTATTTATTTATTTAATATGATTCATGCAAATTTTGTAAATATAATTATTTTTTATGAACATGATATTTAAAATTTATTTTCTTAATAATGTGTAAATATTTTTTTTATAATTGTTGATATATATTCATAAATAATTAAATTCTTGTAAATGATTAAAACTTATAATTATATTATGCTTAGAAATTTTTCTTATTATATATTTAAAATTAAACTTTGTGTTCATATCATTATAATATTTTTCTACTTATTTTTATTTACTTTAATTATTGTTACTAACTGTTCTGGACTGGGCCATGACCTCATGCACGGCACGGCCCAACTCTCGTCGGGCCCAAGTCCCAACGACCAAGCACGTAGACATGTCGGGCGAAGGTCTGTTCACCCGTGGAACGTCTCCTCGACCTTCTGACTACGTGTCGGGCAAAGAACGTGTTGTCCGTCCCATGGTCTCTGCCCACATATCATCAGCCCACATCGCGGGCAACTATGTTATGTCGGGCAGAACCATAACGACACGTCACTTACCACGTCACCCAACTCCCCTATATTATCTCCTTAGGGATAGGGGCAGTTGGACCAGGGAGCAGACCTTGGTCTAGGTCTTCACGCTTCGTACGCGTTCCCTGGCAGCTCCTCCTTGGGCCTAGCTAATCCAGCCCATTAGGAGCCTTGGCCCAGCGCTGGGGGCTCAATATAAATACCCCTTTCATGGCAAAGGGACAGGTATTGGAACTTACACTCTGATAACCTTATTATGTACCTCTTCTGACTTAAGTATTGGAGCACCTTGCAGGTACACCCCCCTCCTCATTTCATTCTCTGGCCCATTCACCAAGACCTTGGAAGGCTCATCTGATCAGGTAAGATCAGTAGGAAGCTCCTCCTTGGGCCTAGCTAATCCAGCCCATTAGGAGCCTTGGCCCAGCGCTGGGGGCTCAATATAAATACCCCTTTCATGGCAAAGGGACAGGTATTGGAACTTACACTCTGATAACCTTATTATGTACCTCTTCTGACTTAAGCATTGGAGCACCTTGCAGGTACACCCCCCTCCTCATTTCATTCTCTGGCCCATTCACCAAGACCTTGGAAGGCTCATCTGATCAGGTAAGATCAGTGGCGCCGTCTGTGGGAAACTAGCTATCCCCATCTTCATCAACAGAGGATCAAAAGCTCATTTATTTCTGTCCTTCCAACATGGCCGGAGAACAACCTAGCGAGCGCAGCCGTCCCCTCGTCGACTACACTACGGACGACGGCCCGCCATCCCATGAAGCAGACGCTCGAGACGGTCATCCAGCCACCCCGTCTCCAGAACCCCAAAATAACGGGGATGCCCCTCACGCTCAAAATCTAGGGGCAGAGACATTTCATCCCATCCCCGTTCCCGTTGAAGGAGACGCCACAATGATTGCCATGGTAAATGCCCTCAATCAGGCCGGTTCTATGCTTTATCAGCAGCACGAACGAATCATGGCCCTCGAAGCCGAGCGACAAGAGGCCCGGCCCCAGCAGGAGAGGAGGACACAGCAACGTCCAGAACCAACAAAGAAGCGAGGACGTCGTTCTCCAAAACCTCACGTCAGCAGGGCACGCGCTCGTCGGGACAATGGTCGAGCGGGAACATCACCAAGGCGCGGGCGCAGCCCCGACAACAATGAACTATCCCCATTAAGGAGCGACGAGGAAGACCTGCACTGTCCCCTGTCTCGGGCAATAATGGAAGCCCCGCTTCCCAAAGGCATGGAGAAACCGCCCAATCTAGCTGTGTACGACGGGACTACCGATCCCGACGATCACGTCGACAACGTCAACGCGATGCTCGACTACCGCAATGACATCACCGGGCATCTCAAATGCCGGCTGTTTTCAACGACCCTCAGGAAAGGAGCCATGGCCTGGTACAAAAGCTTGGCTCCCGAATCCATTACATCATGGAGTGTCATGAGGTCCATGTTCACCAGGCACTTCACGGCTTCCCGTCGTCACCCCAAGACCGAGGCGACCCTTGAAGCCATAGTGCAAAAGAAGAATGAGACGCTGCGCTCGTACATCGAGCGATTCAACCAAGAAGCTGTCGAGGTGGATACCACCGAACACATGAAAAAGTACCTCCTCGAAAGAGGACTCTTGCCCGGTAGTGAGCTGAGCAGAGCCGTCGGGATCGAGCCTCCCCGCACACTGAACGAACTTCTGCACAAGGCCCAGGCCTACATTAGATACGAAGAAAAACAGGTGGCACACAATGCCCGCAGCGGACGTAATGCTGGGGACACCGAGCACTCCAGACGCGAGGACCCGAGCGTCCCCCGTCGCAACGGGGACAGGCGAAGAGAGGAAAGACCTCGCGAGCTCCGAGAAGGAAGGGGTCCTGCGGGCCGATATAGCGAGTACACCTTACTGACAGCTCCTCGAGAGCGCATCCTCGCAGAATGCATCAACTCTGAATTCAAACAGGGCAGAGTCAGGTTCCCAAAACCATCTGCGCCAAAGCCTCACACCGACAAATCTAAATATTGCCGGTTCCACAGAAGTCACGGGCATGTGACCGAAGACTGCGTCCATCTGAAGGATGCAATAGAGATTTTAATCCAAGAGGGGCACCTAAAGCAGTATACGAGGAAGAACGAAACCCCCAGACACGACGAGGCAGAGAAGAAGAGACCCCGGGAAGAAACGCCCCCCGACAACTCTCCATACCAAGTGGCCCTCTGCGTGTCACGCCCGGAAGATTTCTTCCTCCCCGAGCCACTGCCCGAAGGAAGAATCGCTGCACTCAGCCCTTGGGAGGACTTCCCAACCGCACTGGTAATATCAGGTGGGGGAGTTAATGGCGAAACCGCTGCCCTCTCAGTCAAACGCAAGTTCGACGAACTCCTATTAACCGCCCCCGAGCAAAAGGCGACATTGACAAAGTACCGGGGAAAATCCAACCCGATATCCTTTTTCCTGGAGGAACTCCCGGGCGGATCCCCGAACTCGGGCATCCCACTATTGATCAGAGCAAAGATGGCCCAGTTCGTCGTCCGACGCATCCTAGTCGATCAAGGAAGCTCAGTGGATATCATGTACGTCCACCTCTTCAATACTCTGAAATTAGACAAGACCAACCTGGCCCCCTACGTCGGATCCGACATCCAAGGATTCAATGGAGCAACGACTAGGCCGTGGGGGTATGTCAAGCTCCTCGTCACCTTTGGGGAGCAAGAAACGGCCAGGGAAATCAAAATCCAATTCCTGGTCGTAGACTGCCCGTCCCTGTACAATTGCATCTTTGGACGCCCAACACTGGCTGAACTTACTGCGGTCCCGTCCACCGTCCACCTGAAGATGAAATACTACACCAAATTGGGCCGCGTGGTCACCATCCACGGCGACATCGAAGCTGCCCGGCGATGCTACGACGCTGCAGTAAAAGGACAGGCCGTGATTAGCACAAAGAACAGTTCCAGCAACAAAAAGCTCAGGACCGAAGACCCTCCCCGGGGAGTTAACGCCATCGACCTCGACTGTCGTATTGGGCTAGACGAAACCGAAGAAGGGAAGTCCACCAAGGAAAGATCTCTCGAACACCCGGTCCGACCAATCCCCGACGGAGAGTTCGAGCTCATTCCCCTCGGGGACGATCCAGAAAGGACAGTGAAGATAGGCAAGGGATTGCCCGAGGAAACAAGGGAGAAGCTCGTGGCATGCCTCAAAGAGAATTCTGACCTCTTCGCGTGGAATGCCACAGAAATACCCGGACTGGATCCTGAGATCGCGTGTCACAAGCTAGCTTTAGACCGGGCAGCCAAGCCCATAGCACAGCGTAGGCGCAAACAGTCGCCCGAAAAGGCAGAGGCTGCCGAATGAGCTGTAAAAGACCTCTTAGAGGCAAATTTTATTTCTGAAGCCCAGTACACAACCTGGCTCTCTAATGTAGTCCTCGTTAAGAAAAATAATGGAAAATGGCGTATGTGTGTTGATTATACTGATCTTAATAGGGCTTGCCCGAAAGATGCTTTCCCCCTCCCTAATATAGATATGCTCGTCGACAATTCTGCAGGTTTTAAACTCTTGTCCTTCATGGACGCATATAGTGGATACAATCAAATCCCTATGTCGCCCACAGACAAGAGACACACAGCATTCATGACCCCAACGGGCAATTACTATTACAACGTCATGCCGTTCGGGCTCAAGAACGCTGGTGCTACGTACCAACGCATGATGAACAAAGTCTTCAAGGATGAAATAGGGGACATGCTCGAAGTATACATGGACGACATGATCGTCAAATCACACGAGGAGAGTACCCATGCTCGACATCTAACCAAAGTGTTCGAGCAGGCGAGGCAGTGCAGAATGAGGTTCAATCCCGAAAAATGCACGTTCGGGGTATGGGCAGGAAAGTTCCTCGGGTTCTACCTCACCGAAAGAGGAATCGAGGCCAACCCGACAAATGCCGGGCATTTTCGGAATTCCCGACCCCGAGGACCAAGAAATCGATTCAATCCCTCAATGGAGTGCTCGCCTCACTCTCCCGTTTTATCGCCAAATCCGCCCAGCACGCATTACCATTCTTCAGACTCCTTCGCAAGGAGGCTATCTTCGACTGGACCGACGAATGCGAGCAAGCATTACTCCATCTGAAGAAGGTTCTATCCGAACCCCCGGTCCTATCACGACCATTAGAAAAGGAAACCTTATACCTATATCTGTCCGTGGCGACCGAGGCCGTCAGCGCCGTTCTAATAAGAGAGACCGACGAGGGACAAAAGCCCATCTATTTTACGAGCAAAACACTCCAAGGCCCCGAGCTCCGATATCAGCAAATCGAAAAGGTTTCCCTGGCCCTCATCAATGCGGCAAGGAGACTACGATATTACTTCCTCGCACACACAATAAAGGTGAGAACCGACCAGCCAATCAAACAGCTGCTCGGACGACCAGATATGGCCGGGAGAATGCTCAAGTGGTCGCTAGAACTCTCCGAATTCGACATACAATACGAAAGCAGGAAAGCCTTGAAGGAACAGGCACTGGCCGACTTCGTCGCAGAAATGACCCATAGCCCGACACCAGCAGAGGGCGCCCACAAATGGACGATCTTCGTCGACGGCGCCTCTAGCTCGTCAGGCAGCGGAGCCGGGATCATCCTCGAGAACGAGGATGGGATCCTGATCGAGGTTTCATTAGCACTGGCTTTCCCGACGTCGAACAACCAAGCCGAATACGAGGCTTTTATCGCAGGCCTGAGGTTAGCCGAGGACCTGGGAGCAAAAGAAGTGACAATATCCACAGACTCCCAGCTCGTGGCCTCACAAGTGCGAGGAGAATACCAAACCAAGAACGACAACCTCGTCGAGTACTTGTCCCTCGTCAAATAAAAACTTGATAAATTTGAAAAGTGGGAAGTTCAACACATACCACGCGAGCACAACACACGGGCAGACATCCTCTCGAAACTAGCCAGCACGAGGAAAAAGGGTGGGAATAAATCAGTAATTCAAGAAATCCTCCCTCGACCTAACATTGACAAACTACCTCCTCCATTCGAGGTCAACGCTATCGGGGATGTTCACTGTTGGATGACGCCCATCTACAACTACCTCACACGAGACGAACTCCCAACTGACCCGAAAGAGGCGGCCACTGTCAAACGACGAGCGTGCTCGTACGTACTCCTCGAAGGTAAGCTCTACAGGAGAGGATTCTCCATCCCGTTACTTAAATGTGTCGAGGAAGAGAAAGTCCCCGACATACTTGGAGAGATACACCGGGGAATCAACGCTCAGCACCTCGGCGGGCGATCGCTCGCAAGAAAGGCCCTTCGAGCAGGTTACTACTGGCCGACCATGCAAAGCGATTCAAAGGAGCACGTCAAAAGGTGCGACAAATGCCAACGACACGCCGACATGCACCTCGCACCCCCGAACGACCTAAAATCACTATCTTCCCCGTGGCCCTTCGCGTGGTGGGGCATGGACATCCTCGGACCCTTCGTCACCGGATCATACCAGAATAAATACCTCATCGTCGGGGTGGATTACTTTACCAAATGGATCGAAGCGGAGGCACTGGCTAAAATAACCGCGCAGAACATTCTCCGGTTCTTTAAACGCAACATCCTCGCTCGGTTCGGCATACCCCAGGCACTTGTCACGGATAACGGGACACAATTCACGGACGGAGGATTCCAGGACTTCGTCGCCAGCCTAGGCACTAAACAACATTTCACGTCTGTCGAACATCCACAGACGAACGGGCAAGCAGAGGTGGCCAACAGAGTAATCTTACGTGGCCTTAAGCGCAGGCTCGGCGAGGCGAAGAGGGCATGGGTCGAGGAGCTACATAGTGTCCTATGGGCTTACCGCACAACACCACATTCTACCACCGGGGAAACCCCGTTCCGACTGACTTACGGCACCGAAGCAGTCATCCCGGTGGAAATACGGGCACCAACGAGGAGGATAGAGGAACCCCTAGACGAGGAAATGAACGACGAAACCCTTAGAGACGAGCTCGACCTAGTCGAGGAGATTCGTTCCGAAGCAGCCCTCAGGGAAACGACCCTCAAACAAAAAATAGCACTACGCCACGACGCGAAGGTCATAAGAAGAGAGTTCCAGGTCGGCACCCTGGTCCTCAGAAGAAACCAGAAAAACCCAAGAGAGGGCAAGCTGGCAGCCAACTGGGAAGGCCCCTACCGCGTCCGCGACAAGACGAGCAACGGGGCCTATTACCTAGAAAACCTACAAGGGGAACAACTCGCTCGACCATGGAATGCAGAAAAACTTAGACAATATTACAGCTAAATGTATCACGGGGAAACGTGGGTGGTACGACCACGCTCTTCGTCTCCAAAACCCCAGAGAGGAACCGCGAGACCCGGGAACGAGCCGGGGTCACATAGCGAACACAACCCTCCCCGACGAGTGGGATCTTGACCAAGACTCAACGTCGAAGTACCAGGACAGGCAGGGCACCCAGCTCGCGATGGGAAAGCCCAAGCCTCGAGACCGGGGCTCATACAACGAACCCGGGCTTCGATCCCAACGGGCACCAAGCCCGGCACTTCGTCGGTTCCCTAAACCGAGGAGATTACCTAGGTCGAGCAGAGTACGAATTCATAAAAGCAAATATCAAACATAAACGAAAACAATGAATGACAACAAAACATTCATACATTAAAAACAATAACAACGGCCGAAGCCAAGTACGCCCGAAGGCCATATTACAAATGCCCGAAGGCCAAAATATATAACGGGCACGCAGGCCATAACAAAACTACAAATTAAAATTACATAATTAAGACTCCGCTCGGAGCACTTCTTCTTCCTCCTCCTCTTCCTCACCCCCCAGCTCTTCCTCCGCTTCGAACGGGCAGACGATCTCACCATCCCTAACACAGTAGTTATGGGCCGACCCCGCTGTCACCAACTCGGGGTTCAGAAGCCCAAGTTGTTCGACAGCATTGTCGAAACCCTCTTTGAAAACGGCCACAAGGTCTTGGTTGAGCGAGCGGATATGCCCCAGCAGCTCACCGCGCGAACCAAGGGCACGTTCCTCCTCGGTCTCGTCGGCCAGAGAACGGACCTTTTCTTTGAGAGATTCAATCTGAGCCCTCAGGCCAGCATTGTCCTCGGTCAACTTTTGATGATCGGCCACCTGCTCTTCCAAGCTCACCTTAGCAGCCTTCAACTGGTCCCGCTCCTTCTCCACCTCATCCAGCTTCTGGCTCAGCCCTTCCTGCAGCTGATGCTCCTCTTTGTAGTTCGACAGGTCTTTGGACAGTTTGTCCTTCTCCGACCGGACCTGCAAAAGAGCATCTTCCAGCGAGGCAGTGGAGACCGAAGTGTCGGTCAAGACCATGGCCGTCTCCATCACCCGGATGACAGCGGTAATTTCCCTAGCCAGATCTTTGCGTCGAGCACCAGCGTCTTGATCCAGAATAGCCTTGGCCTCGGGCGCCGGCACAGCAATCGCCTCCTCGGCCTTGAAGAACGACCGTTCCACATAGCAAGGAGGTAGCAGATAGCTGCCCGGTCCACCCGGACTTCCCAGCGACGACCTTGAAAGAGTCCCCGACGAACACTTCCGTTTGTGGAGGGGAGAGGCAGATGGCGGCGGGCTGTCAGGTATATCTATCGCCGGAGGAGGAGAGGAAGGAGTCACGCTCGCCACATTCGAAGGACCGGCCCCAGCATCACCAGCAGTCTCCAAGACACGGACCACAGTCTTCTTCTTCTTCTTGGGCACCCGGTCAGCTGCACCGGCCTGGTTCGCAAGCTTCAAGACTCGGTCACGTGTACTGGGCATGGCACCTGCAAAAGAATACACACAGACATTAGCGAGCGAAAACATAAACAAAAATAAAAGACTAAACAAAGTCTGCCTACTCAATAATGCTAGAGCCTCCTCCTCGGTATCACACTCGAGCAGAGCCTTGGTATTGATGTAGCGCGTCTCGGTGATTAGCTCTCCGGCCTCATCCAGATAGGGCACGCCCTGTCGATTCGCCCAGAACCCCAAACTGAAGCTCTGCACGTAATCAACCAGCTTCTTATACGCGAGCCTGTCCTCAGTGCCGAGCATCGCGTATTTGATCCGGTAATGGGCCGTGGAGAGGTCGAAATGATCACGCTGCCACCTCAGCGGTATCTTCGACATCAAGGTCTCCTCCCCGTCTGGTTTTCGTTGATAATAATACAGGGAGTGAAGGGCGGCACGGGTGATCGGCATCACCACGTACCATCGGCCTTTGAAGTGACGAACAGAGTCCACGTACGTCTTGAACAGGCGCACGGGCTGTTTGAAAGAGACCCAGCTGTGACGCCCACGGGAACCGGACCGCTGGAGATGGAAGACGTGGAAGAAGAGGGCCCGGGTACAACCAATGCCGAGGAACTGGCAGACCAACTCAAATGCCCGCATAAAGGCGAGAGCATTAGGATGCAGTTGGGACGGCGCCAGCCGAAGCCATTTAAAGACCGACATCTGGAAGGAGTTGAAGGGCAGTCTAATCCCCGCCTCACGGAAAGCAAATTCATACATAGTGAACTGCTTCCCCGGGAAATGATGGCAGATGCGGTCTTCTTCCTTGGGGGCGCAACAATACCAGTTCGGTGGATCTTCCCGGCTTATGTTCTCGACCACAGCGTAAGCAGAGATCGCCTCGTCGCAGAAATATGATTCCTCCTTCAAAGGCTCGTCCGCAACCCAGGAGAAATCAACCTGCCCGAAAAAGGAGGCGTGTTCGGTACCATCCCGGACACTCCCGTCCCCAACAGGGAGACGAGCGATTGTCGCATCTTCGGTCGAGGACCCAGAATCTTCCCTCCTCGGTCGTGAACGCCCGGTAGCACCTGAAACGCAGACAGAAAGAGTGAATTCGACGTCATATCAAATCCACCCTTCCACCGCAGGTCAAGTGAAAGGGCGTGGCGGCGACAGACACTAACTGTGCTCAACTCAGAGACACGCGCGTTCTTAAGTTACCGGGCAGAAAATTCATACAGCCTATGCAAATATTGCCCGGCATATGAAATTTCTTCCCGGTACAGTATGATCCTAACCCTATTTTCTACCATATACAATACATCTACAGTCCACTACACTATTCCTAAGTCAAACCTAACCACATTTCTATAGAGATAACATGCATTTGACGGAAAACAGAAAGGAAAATGATGAATCACAGAGGAAAAATCATACCTGACATAGAGAAGTTGAAAAGGAGACGGTGGCGCACGGGCAACGGACGGTGGTTCAGGCAGGGAGACGGGCGGAGACGGCGGTTCAGGCGGTTGAACGAGCAAACAAGAGAGAATATGGAGAACTTCCGGTGAACGTGGGAGCAAAAAAGTAGAAATGAAGTTACTCAACCCCTTTTTATAATGCCTGGCGCGTGGACCAACGCGCTAGGTCATCATTACCTACTATGCCTACGCCGTCTTTGCACACGAAACGAAGCGACGCCATTAAGTCTGAGACACGTCTATCCAAAAAAGAAATTGAAACGACGCCGGGCACCTGTCCGTCTCCCCGACTCATCAATACGCCATATCCTCGCATCATACCCTCGTCTGTTACTAGGAAGGTGCATACCAACCGATCACTTCCATCCCCAACACTCCCGACGAAAGAGGAATTCATGAACAACTCTATAACAACCTCACCTACCGAACGATCACACTTCCCCGTCAGCTCGGGGAACCCCCAGTTGCAACATAAGTCGTCGCTCTAGCTCAGAGACTCGACTTGGGGGGCTCCTGTTCTGGACTGGGCCATGACCTCATGCACGGCATGGCCCAACTCTCGTCGGGCCCAAGTCCCAACGACCAAGCACGTAGACATGTCGGGCGAAGGTCTGTTCACCCGTGGAACGTCTCCTCGACCTTCTGACTACGTGTCGGGCAAAGAACGTGTTGTCCGTCCCATGGTCTCTGCCCACATATCATCAGCCCACATCGCGGGCAACTATGTTATGTCGGGCAGAACCATAACGGCACGTCACTTACCACGTCACCCAACTCCCCTATATTATCTCCTTAGGGATAGGGGCAGTTGGACCAGGGAGCAGACCTTGGTCTAGGTCTTCACGCTTCGTACGCGTTCCCTGGCAGCTCCTCCTTGGGCCTAGCTAATCCAGCCCATTAGGAGCCTTGGCCCAGCGCTGGGGGCTCAATATAAATACCCCTTTCATGGCAAAGGGACAGGTATTGGAACTTACACTCTGATAACCTTATTATGTACCTCTTCTGACTTAAGCATTGGAGCACCTTGCAGGTACACCCCCCTCCTCATTTCATTCTCTGGCACATTCACCAAGACCTTGGAAGGCTCATCTGATCAGGTAAGATCACTAACCATACTATTATTTATTATTATATTATATTTTTATTATTATGTCTCTAACCTTGTTTATTTTACTAATTATTATTATTATTCTATTTTCACTAACCTTATTTTTTTGATTATATTTATCACTAACCCCTATTATTTATTTATTGTTTATTTATTATTTATTGCTTATTTATTTATATTTTACTTATTTTTGCTATTTATTTATTTTGCTTATTATTATAATGATGTAAATGCTCCTGGATGTAAATTTTTTAATTATTTAATTTTTGCTATGGTTAGTAATTTAGGGAGTGCAAATATGTATTCTATGTAAAATAAATTTAGATCATTTTAATATAAGATAAGTAATATTGAACACTCACACACGTAAGTCGATTTTTAATCGCCATCTCACTTTCTAAGGTTATCCCTCAAGTTGCCTAAATCATAAGGTCAAGTGGGGTGTATAAAGCAAGTCCCTTTAAAAAAGAAAAATCATCAAGTCCCTCATGGTTGCCTTTACGAATCAAGTCCCTTCGAATAAATGATGATAGTCCCTCCTAAATGCTTATTACACCCCACAGTTGCCTTCATAAAACAGAATGTCCCTCTTATGTCCCTTACATCCAGGGTAATGACTACCTACTCCTTAATAGTAGGGATAGTCTTACCAATCAAAGGATAAAGAACAAGAAAGACTTAAAACTTTAGGGTTGGTTCCTCTTATGTACTTGCTCACTTCAAAAACTTTTCAAACACTTAAACAAATTTCAAACCAATTTTCAAAAACAAGTTTTTACGCATCCATACATGGATCATTATTAACTATTCTGAAAATTTTTCTATTCACACACTACACTTTCAAAAATAATTCAAAAGTGAGCTAAGTAACTAAGAGCCCATGGATAACCATGGATGTAAAGGGTGCTAACACCTTCCCTTTACATAACCTACCCCCCGGACCCAAAAATATCTCTTAAGGTCTTTCCTGTTCTTTTATAACCTTTCCTTTTGGATAAAATAAAAGTCGGTGGCGACTCTTGCTATCCGCAACATAACTAAAAGTCAGTTCTCCCACCGTGTTACATGGGGCACCTTTTGTTATAAGGTGATGCCATTCGGTCTAAAGAATGCAAGGGCAACATATCAGCGTGCTATGGTGGCTTTGTTTCATGATATGATTCATCATGAGATAGAAGTGTATGTGGATGATATGATAGCCAGGTCCCAGAATGAAGAACAACACCTTGATCATCTTCATAAACTGTTTGAAAGATTGAAGAAATACAAGTTGAGATTGAACCCAAACAAGTGTACTTTTGGAGTTAGATCTGGTAAGCTCCTGGGTTTCATTGTCAGTGGAAAAGGTATTGAAGTAGATCCTGTAAAAGTGAAAGCTATACGAGAGATGCCAGCTCCCCGTACTGAGAAGGAGGTTAGAGGTTTCTTGGGACGATTGAATTACATTGCAAGATTTATTTCCCAATTAACAGCTACCTGTGAGCCAATCTTCAAGTTGTTGAAGAAAGATCAGGTAATGGAGTGGAATGATGAGTGCCAAACTGCATTTGATGAAATTAAGAAATATTTGTTAGAACCTCCAATTTTGATGCCACCAGTTGATGGAAGACCTTTGATTATGTACTTAACAGTATTAGACAACTCAATGGGGTGTGTATTGGGGCAACATGACGAGTCTGGTCGAAAAGAGCAGGCAATATATTACCTTAGCAAAAATTTTACCGACTGTGAAACAAGATACTCACTGCTCGAGAAAACTTGCTGCGCTTTGGCATGGGCTGCTCGCCGACTAAGACAATATATGTTGAATCATACTACCTTATTGATTTCGAAGATGGATCCAATCAAGTACATATTTGAAAAACCTGCTCTCTCCGGAAGAATAGAAAGATGGCAAATGAGCTTGACAGAATATGACATACAATATACTACTCAGAAGGCCATTAAAGGAAGTGTTGTAGCTGATCATTTGGCTCATCAGGCAGTGGATGATTACCAGTCAATGAGTTTTGAGTTCCCCGATGAAGACATTATGATTATTACTAAAGAACCTGGACAATATGACGGACCTGAACAAGGATCCCGATGGACTATGGTTTTTGATGGAGCTTCTAATGCACTTGGTAATGGTATTGGTGTTGTGATTAGTTCCCCTGAAGGATGTCATACCCCGATTATTGCCAGACTTTGTTTCTATTGTACCAATAACATGGCTGAGATGAGGCATGTATCCTGGGTATCAAAGTTGCCATTGATATGAAAATTCAGTTCCTAGACGTGTATGGAGATTCATCCCTGGTAGTAAGTCAGATTAAAGGAGATTGGGATACCAAGCATGATAATCTCATTCCTTACAGAGAGCATGTGTTGTCTTTGATCCCATATTTTAAAGAGATTACCTTTGGATATATTCCACGAAGAGAGAATCAGTTGGCAGATGCATTAGCCACCATGGCATCCATGTTTGAGATCAGCTGGGATGATGAAGCTCCCAAAATTACTATTGATAGATTTGAGAAGCCTGCATACTGCAATGAGATTGACACTGAAGAAGCAGGGGAGAAGCCTTGGTTCTATGAAGTAAAAGGATATCTTGAAACTCAGGAATTCCCTGAAGGGGCATCAATCAAAGATAAGAAGTTTCTGAGAAGGTTTTCTGCTAAGTTCTTCTTGAGTAATGGAATTTTGTACAAACGCAATCATGACTCAACTTTGCTTCGTTGTGTGGATAAGAAGGAAGCAACAGAGATTATGGAAGATATGCATGATGGGATCTTTGGCACTCATTCTAGTGGTCATACCATGGCAAAGAAGATTTTGAGAGCAGGTTACTATTGGTCTACCATGGAAGCTGATTGCTATCAACACTCCAAAACATGTCACAAGTGTCAAATTTATGCTGATAAAGTACATATACCTCCATCACCATTGAATGTGTTGACTGCTCCTTGGCCCTTTGCCATGTGGGACATTGATATGATTGGTGAGATCAAGCCTACTGCTTCTAATGGGCATCGTTTCATCCTGGTTGCTATTGATTACTTCATAAAGTGGGTAGAGGCAGCTTCATTTGCATCTGTTACCAAGAATGTGGTAGCTCGATTCATTAAGAATAATCTCATATGTAGGTACGGAATCCCTGAAAGGATTATCACTGATAATGGCTCTAATTTGAATAACACTATGATTACTGATCTTTGCACACAGTTCAAGATTAAGCATCACAACTCTTCTCCGTATCGTCCAAAGATGAATAGGGCAGTTGAAGCTGCTAACAAGAATATCAAGAAGATTATACAAAAGATGACTGTCACTTACAAGGATTGGCATGAGATGTTACCATTTGCTCTTCATGGTTATCGTACTACAATACGTACTTCAACAGGGGCAACTCCATTCTCCTTAGTCTATGGTATGGAAGCAGTTCTGCCCATTGAAGTTCAGATTCCCTCCTTAAGAATTATGAAGGATGCAGGCTTGGATGAAGAGGAGTGGATTCAGACCCGACTTGACCAGATAAATTTGATTGATGAGAAGAGGTTAGCAGCAGTTTGTCATGGCCAGATGTACCAGAAACGAATGATCAAAGCTTTTAACAAGAAGGTTAAGCCAAAGGTATATCAGACTGGTGATTTGGTAATCAAGTGTATCATATTACCACAGGGTGATCCTAGGGGCAAGTGGACTCCTACATATGAAGGACCATTTGTGGTCAAAACAGTATTCTCAGGAGGTGCCATGATACTTACTACTATGGATGGTGAAGACTTCCCGCAGCCTGTAAACGCAGACATAGTTAAAAAATACTACGCATAAAAAGAGACCCGCTAGGTTGACTGGCCTAGGCAAAAAAAAGGGCATCCCGGCGAACCAAAAGGGTTCGGGCAAAAATTAGGGATATATATAAAAAATGTACACCCGGCAAGTCGAAAACCTGAAAAGGTGGCTTGGGCAAAAAAGGGTATCCCGGTGGATTGAAAACCTGAAAGGGCAATCCAGGCAAAAGTTAGGGATTAAAGCGTATGACTATGTCTGGTTTGGATCACCCATGTAACTATAACCAGTTGTTCTACTTAATCAAGCTCGAACAGATAAAGCTCAATCCAATTGTTTCCGTCTCAACAGCAGAAAATGAGATACTTGAAGATAATGGCAATAGTAGAGTTGAAATTCAATAGGATTATTTCCCACATAGCTGATTTTCTTTGTTTTGTAAAATTTTTTACGACAAATTCCTCTTACCAGGATTTCTGTCTCCTTGTACAAACTTGCCTATGTATAGGTCACTTTGTGATATAAATAAAATTTCATCTTTGAATCCAGATTTACTTTTACCCTATTTACATAAGCGAAACGTCCATTGGTTGTGTTTGAATGTATGTATACTTTTGAATATGATTGATGTTTACCAGAAATGCATAAAATGCTTAATATGATTAATGTTTACCAGAAAGGCATAAAATGCTTAATATGATTGATGTTTACCAGAAATGCATGAAAATGCAGTAATAGTATTTACTAAGGACGAACGAGGGAAGGATTTCAACGAAGCTTCACCGGTTCATCCCTACAAGACAGCTGCAAATCCCCAGTAGGACAAATCCATCTTCATAAATACTTCGAGTCACATCTCCCCTGGAATTTATATCCATCTCTTTTATCCTCATACGGATAATTGGGAATTTATTTGTCCAATAGGAGTACGACGAACGAAGACGGAAGGTTATGTATACCCTACTATCAAACGAAGACGGGAGGTTATGTATACCTTACTATCGGACAAAGACAGGAGGTTATGTATACCTTACTATCGGATGAAGACGGGAGGCTATGAGTACTATATTATCAAAGGAGACGGGAATGAGTTCCTTATATTCTTCAGCAACGAATCGGGATTTATTTTCCCTGGCCAGCAGTTGTTATACGAAGATATCCAGACGCTTCAAGCTGCATGATGCATACATACATCATTTACATCATACCATAACATATACATCCATAAATACATAATACATTACTTAAGTGCATCATATTATACATGCATACATAAACTAATATTATCATACAAAATGTTATAATCTTGTTTTTCAGATTAATTCTCCAGCAGACAAACTTCATCAACAACTTGTGACTTTGGGCCGTTGTTTATCCTCCCAAAAGTTATACTTCATTTCCTCCGGACGTTGTTTATCCTCCTGAAAGCTATCATGACCTTGGGCCGTTGTTTATCTTCCCAAAGGTTACCTCATTATCATGGGACGTCGTTTATCTTCCTGAAGGCTATCTTGAGACGTTGTTTATCTTCTCAAAAGCCATATCATGACTATTGGGCCGTTGTTTATCCTCCCAAAAGTTATACTTATACCTCAGGACGTTGTTTATCCTCCTGAAAGCAATCATTACCTCAGGACGTTGTTTATCCTCCTGAAAGCTATCATTTCTTTGGGCCGTTGTTTATCCTCCCTAAAGTTATACTTATACCTCAGGACGTTGTTTATCCTCCTGAAGGTTATACCTTTACCTTGGGCCGTTGTTTATCTTCCCAAAGGTTATCTCGTTGTTTATCTTCCCAAAAGCTATATCTTCATATTTTGGATTGCTTTATCCTCCAAGAGATATATTTGAAGAACTTTTCTCCAAGTGGCATCTTTAAGCCCACTCAAAGCATATACAACAAGTCATCAGTATCACTCTACACACCGGTGAGTGCAAATTTTTGGGCTTTTATGTTCAATCCCCTTCAACCTTCTAGGTCACGACTGGCAAATATACCAATCTAACCCCTCAGGTTTCAGAAAATTGAACAGGGGCAGCTGTTGCACCCCAAAATTTGCCCTCACAAAAACAAGACTTTGTGTACTATGAAGTTCACAAGATTCATAAGACATCTTATGAGGTTCACAAGGTTCACAAGACATCTTATGAGGTTCACAAGGTTCACAAGACCCCTCATGAGGTTCACAAGACATCTTATGAGGTTCACAAGGTTCACAAGACCCCTCATGAGGTTCACAAGGTTCACAAGACATCTTATGAGGTTCACAAGGTTCACAAGACCCCTCATGAGGTTCACAAGGTTCACAAGACATCTCATGATGTTCACAAGGTTCACAAAGTTCACAAATAGTCAGAAAGTTTGACAATTCCCTCAGACAATACCTCCTCCTAAGTAGGGCATCCAAAACTAGGGTTTTGACTTTAATCAGGTTAAATGAACTTCCAAGACTTCAAGTGAACTTCATAGTATCTTATATGTGTTTAAGAATCCCCATGACAAATTTCAGAACTTTTCTCAAAGGTTTGCTCAGTCAGATGATCAGATAAGTCAAAATCAGTCAAAGCAGTTAAAAAGTCAAACTGAGGTCAACTTTGGTCAAACCAAAGTCAAACTTCATGATTTTTTGCCAACATCAAGTATATGAAGTAAAATTCATCATTTGACCAAGGGTTGATCATGATTCATCAAGGAGATTTCAGATCATCAAGAATCAGGAGTTTCTAAATTAGGGTTTTCTCAGGAAAAGTCAACTGAACTTTGACCAGCCATAACTTTCACATGCTTCATCAAATTTTTCCCATCCAAATCTCATTTTGAAGGAAATTGAATTCTCTACAATTTTTTGTCTCACAAGCCAAGCCCAAAAATGCTTCATTTGGAAGGTATGTGTCATACCCCAAATTTGTCCTACCTGCACTATGTTATTTTATTTTATTTTATTTTACTGTCTAACCATTATTTCAAAAATCCAAAAAAATATGTACCATTTTATTTTCTGTCTAATCGCATATTAAAAAAAATCCGAAAAAATATGTTGTTTCGATCTTCATTTCCTAAGCGCAGTATCAAAGGTACTAAGGTTTCGATTATTTGAGTGTGTGGATTCTCTCACAAGCAATATCTTTGAAGCATCGACATCATCATGTCACACAAGGCAATTTTATTCCAGAGTTTCCAAATTTTTCTCAGAGGAATTAGGGTGCAGAATGTTGATCGACATCTCCTATCGTTTCGAGCTTAAATTAGGATTTTGGATATAATCAGATTATTTTTTATTATTTGGGAAATACATGGTTCCACGGCAATCTAAATCTTACTATGCATCCATGTGTGGAAGTTCGGTCATCAATTTTAATCATACAAGGTTCAGGTGTTCAGATGGTTGTGAATCGGTTAAATTGAGAAAAAGTCAATTGTGCAAAGAAAAAGTCAACTCTTGATTTTTCGGTAAAAATGGTGCCACACAAGTCAAACATGATCAATGGATGAGATATGATCAACAAAAGTCAAGAGAATATTCAAAAATCAAGAATTATGGAAAATTACTATTTTTGGAAATTTAGAATTTTAGAACTTTCCATTTTTGGAAAGTTTCTTAAGTTTTTTTCTCACTTTAAAGGCAAATTTCTCCATGATCCAAGGCTTTTCTCATTTTTTCCTTAGAGATAAAATTTGTAGACTTTTTTCTAAGCTTTCTTTTGACACCAAGAACACCTCATTTCAATGCTCCTACCTCAAGTTATGCTCATCCAAAGAAGCCTTCATGCACCATTTTTTTCATGTCAAAAAATGCAAATTTCATAAGTTTGAAACTTGGTCAGCAAGTAGCATTTGTGCCAGCTCATAGTGGACGAATTTCACACCTTATCCAACCCTAAACATGTGCACATGGCATGGTTTCCAAACCTCCATCCAAACCACCACCACTTATGTGTTAATTTCCATATTTCTCTCTCCCAAATCTAATTACCAAGCCACAAACCTCTTGATTCGTTTCTAATCCTCATTCATACCCTAAGAATCATTTCTCTATAAATAGAGACTCATTTCATTTCATTTTACAAGCTTGGAGAGCAAAAGAAATTCTGTCAAAATATTGCCAAACACCTCTGGTTTTTGATCTCGTGAGAGTTGTACAAGCAACCATAGTAAGAGTTCTTTGCCCATATTTCAAGAAGAGAGAACAAGGAAGAGATAGCAAAAAGAACCAGATCAAACGGAGCTCCGTGGAGGGAGAACGGAGCACATCTTCGGAGCAATTTATCACTGCGGTTTTGCTAACTTTTGTGAGCTTTTCTATTTTTCTTGATGATATGATGTTTGTCATGCTCTCCTGATTCTAGATCTATATTTATTGTTCATTATACATGCTCATGAGTAACGTATTTGTGTGATTTAGTTTTGGTGTGTTTCAAGCTTGTGTGAATTTTTCAAAATCGGTTCGAGTTCTTTAAAGACCAACTGCATATTTGGAATCTACGTGAAATTTCGGTTCAGAAAATGGTATCACTTTGCATTTTTATGATGTTGATTGGAGCTTCAATTTTTGTATTTTAATGGTATTAGTATTGATAGTTCACTGTGTATATACATACTGGTTCAATTTTTTTTATATATTCTTTTCATATTCCTGCGCTAGGCTATTGCCTACTGGTGTTTCCATGACAATGATCCTTTTTTTGTACTGCTAGTGTTTTCCGTGCATTGTTAATCATACCATGGCTGGTGGCATTTTTATATATACTAGTTTTTTATTTATTTAAACTATATCATCAGGTGATTCACATGATTTCATATACCACCATTTTCACTATTGTTTGTTGACATGTGGTCCTTTAATTAATACTGACATATGTGTACTAGTATTTCATAAATGTCATTATCATCATGTGCTAGTTTTCTTCTTATGTGCATTTTTTATAATATCATGATATCATCATGTAGATAGCTACATTAAATTATGCGTTATTATTCCATCATGCTGACAAATGAGTCTTGCTTTTTCTTGCATTATTAATTACATGTTAAATTTGTATGTGTCATCCATTATTTATCATGTACATTTTTTGTGTGTACACATATTGCATGGGCCAACGAGTTTCTACAAGGTAATGGGGTCGGTCATATTGGTTTGCGCTTTTGTCACCTTGGGCTTGTTTAGTTTACTATATGAACAATCTATTTTCTAATGCACCTCATTTTCATTTTTATTCATAACTTCATCATTTTTTATCTAATTTTCAATTTTTATTTTTTCTTTCTTTAACTTTCATTATTTTTTATTCTCTTTCACTTTTTTTTGAGTCTATTTTCGGTTTAGAAGTCATTTTAATGCAATATCTTCTTATAATTGTTTCGTTACTTTATTTTTGTTCATATTAATTTTCGATTTTGGGCCAATGATATCACAAACGGCCAATTTATCGCCCGATTCTAATCGGTGATTTTTGGTCAATATGAGGCCCTCCTTGTAATTAATTTTTCATTATTTCATTATTTCGATAAATAAACATCAATGTAATTTATTTCATATTCTTAAATTGTTTATTTTATTTAATTATTTAATTCATTATTCATTATTTTTATTTTAATTCAAGCAAATTCAATTTATTTATTCATTTATTTTCGCATTAAAAAATTACGATTCGACTCCTTATAGAATGGTTCCCATTTTGAACCGATTCTAAGGCAGTTCACGAACAAAATTTTGTCGCGTCCCAAAAAGGTCCAACGCCTTCGAATAGTTGCGGTCGAAAAAGGTCCAACGCCTTCAAATAGTTGCGTCCCGAATAAACAGGCCGAACGCCTTCGAATAGTTCAAACACACTGCACACACGCTTCCTCTTGGGCAAAATACAATGATACCCTTTATTTCTCGCAATCCCCTGTATTTACTTTGTATCCCTCTCCCCTTACTTTGTACGCATTTTATTTTCCGTATTTCATTTAATTTCGAATCCTTGGTCCAACGCCAAGCGATCTCACTTGCACACTTGCACTTTATTTTTCAGTTATCTTTTTCGTTTAGGATCCACTCCGCCTTTGCGAGCCGAGCGATTCGTGCCTCGCTAACAAAACCACAAAAATAACCTCCAACTTGCATTTACCCTCTAAACCTCAAAAAACCAAAATATTCTGATTAGATCCAAACCCTTGATCCAACGTCAAGCGGTCTTAGGAAATAAAACATTCTAATAATACGAGAAGATTTGTACGCCACGAGCCTTAAGCGGTAGAAAGGGGGATAACGAGCTTTCGTTACTCGCTCCGATTATTTCGACGCAGGACACTCGTCTTGTTGGGCGAGATAAACTATCCATAGTCTTTAGTGCACTTCAACTCCTAAACCCTTTCATCGACGAAAGGTAATAAAATTGAACAACCATTACCCTTAGTAGGCCGAACTACGAGGCTCTGACTTTCCCATTGCACGCGGGAGTACGTAGGCACGAGGATCTCCATCCTTGCCGAGCACCTAGGTCCAATCTAACTTATAATTCAACTCATTTCCCTCTAGCAAGCAATTCGTTTAAGCATAGACATCCTTTCGCGCGCGTTAACTTAGATGGTTCCCATCGAGTACGATGGATGTAGGGGGTGCTAATACCTTCCCCCTGCATAACCGACTCCCGAACCCAGGCAATGGTTCCGTTGACCTTTGTCCTCATCCTTTTCCTCCCGGGTTGTATCTATATCTTCCCTTTCCCATTTCGGGAATAAATAGAATTAGGTGGCGACTCTTCAGTCCGTCCGGCGCGCGGCTCCGTCCATTCGGATCGCGTGAGGTCGTATTTTTCGGGGTACGACAGCTGGCGACTCTGCTGGGGAGTGGTTCACCCCTATGCGAGTCAAGCCTAGTCTAGGTTTTCTTGCTTGTTTGGATGTTTGCTTTTATGCCTTGCTTGTTTACTTTTATCGCTTTCTTTATTTCATTCCATTTTATATATCTTGTGGCTCCTTGGTACTATAATTTGGATCGATACTTTGCAAAAGAAACTTGAGGGAAAAGCTCTATACCCGGGCTTGCGAGTATAAACATAAGTTAGCGAGGTTGTGTAGTATGGGCTCCTGAGAGAACCACTCTCATGGGTTGTCGATACGAAAACCTCACTCGGAGTAGATTCTGATGAGAATACTGATGACCGTCAAGCTTTTGGCGTGTGTGCTCAGCTGCTTTCATTAGAGTCATCAACTCTGAGGACCTTTAGAACCTTTTGGTTAAAACATCGGTTGATGGTTGCGTAGTATTGGGTACCAGGGTTCGCCCTCGCGTGGCTCGATACGAAAACCTCACTTGGAATAGACTTACTCAATGGAGTTGATTGACTGTCAAGAATGTATGAAATTGACACGTGCATCAAACAGTTGAGAAAGTTCCATAACTCCAGGACTTTGTTTTAAACCTTGTGTCGATGATCACGTAGTATGGACTCCCGAGAAAACTTGCTCTCGTGGGTTGTCGATACGAAGATCTCACCCAAAATAGATTCATATGGCGGAGTCAATCAACCGTCATGCTTATGGAGCGTGTGATGAACAACCATATGAATTGATAACTTTGGGGTCCTTAAAAACTTTAGAGTCTACCCAGTGAGTTCTTGATCAGAGTATCCTCCATCTGTGCCTTGGACTTATGAGACCCTGATCTTGTGATCCTGGATTCTGACATCGCATATCATCTCATTTGCATCATTTATTCATACTGCATTTCATTCCAAAATCCGAAAACTTATTTTCATGTTCCTCCATCTTCAGTAAATCAAGCTGGTTTCCCGACGCCCGTATCGAGCTAGACGACCGTACTTAACTCGAGCCAACACTAGAAGACTGATGGACGTGATTCAAGAAGAACAAGCTGCCATGAGGGAGGATATTGACTCGGTTAAGGGCAAGATTGACCAGATTTATGAGACTTTGCAATCTTTGGCAAGAATGGAAGAACGTCGCGAAGCTGCTGCCGCAATGAACAATGCTCAAGTGCAAGGATCTACCTCACGAGAAATGCCTTCAGTTCCCGTTCCAAATCCTCTTGTCTATGGTTTGCCTCCAGGCTTCACTCCTGCTGTTGAAGAGGTCACTTCCCAACCAATACCTACTTCTGGTGTCACTGTTGGTGTTATTCCTCAAGCTCAACCTATTCCAACTCAAGTCCAGTTTCCTCAAACTGAAGAGAATCATCAAGTTGAGTATGAGATGCATACTGCTGTTCCAATCACCAATCCTCATGCTGTTCAAGAGTCTGAAGCTATGAAGATGTGTCGCGAGTTAGCTGAAAAACTCCGAATTATGGAAGGACACAACTCAACTTCTCTGAGTGCCTCAGACATGTGCTTAGTTCCAGATGTTGTGATCCCTGCTAAATTTAAACTTCCAGAATTTGAGAAATACAAAGGCCTCAGTTGTCCTGAGCTTCATTTGAGGATGTACTGCAGAAAAATGGCCGCTCATGCCAAAGACGACAAGCTTATGATCCATTGCTTCCAAGACAGCCTGTCTGGAGCATCTCTAGAATGGTACATGCAACTCGAACGCAACAATGTTCGTACTTGGCTCGAACTATCTGATGCATTCAAAAAGCAGTACAAGTACAACACTGACTTAGCTCCGAACCGTACTCAACTTCAGAGTATGTCTCAGAAGGAGAGCGAATCCTTTAAGGAGTACGCCCAACGCTGGAGAGAGCTAGCCGCCAGAGTGCATCCTCCATTGGTTGACCGTGAATTGATCGACATCTTCATGGGTACCCTACAGGGACAATATTACGAGAAGCTGATCAGCAGCGTATCTTCTGGATTTTCAGACATGGTGATGGTCGGAGAAAGAATCGAAGAAGGCTTGAAAAGTGGAAAGATCCAAGGAGGTTCTAGCAGCCAAAACAATGCCAAGAAGCCTTTCAACGGGTACAAAAAGGGTGAAACAAATGCAATTTCCGCTGCAAATGGGAATTTCCAACAGAGTGCACCTGGACCAGTTCCCTACTATCAGTATCCTTATGTTGCTGCTGCGCAATATACTCCTATGCCATATCAGCCAGTTCCTCCAATGCCTTATCAGCAGGCCTTTCAAGCTCTATTGCCGCCTCAGATGGCTCATCAACCACGTCCTATGGTTGCGGCTGCACAATACGCGCCCAATCCATACCAGCAACAGGCTTATCAACCACGGCCTGGTCAACAGCAACAACGCGCTCCTCAACAGCGTCCACCATATCAGCCAAGAAGGCCTGAAAGAACCTTTGATCCCTTGCCTATGTCATATGGAGAAATCTTTAACGGACTGATGGCAAAGGGAACTCTTGTTTTAAAAGACTTGCCACCACAAACTGGTACTACCCGAGACTATGATGCCAATGCCCGCTGTGAGTATCACAAGGGTGCTCCAGGTCACACGCTCGAGAACTGCAAATCGTTCAAGCACAAGATTCAAGATCTGATCGATTCTAAGGATCTCACCTTCACTCCGAGAAATCCAAATGTCCAGAACGATCCAATGCCGTCACACGGTGCCAACAAGTAAAGACATTTGAAGGGGTTGTTGAAGACCAAGCTGAGTAGTATCCCAACTTTGAAGTATTCAATCAAGAGAAGTTCAATTCCTCAAATCAAGGCAGCCAGTGCCATTTATTATTTCTGCATTCCTGTTGTTTTGTAATGTTTGTTTAAGTACTATTTGCTTTAAACATTGTTATTTGTTCTTGGTTATGTTAATGTTATGTTTATGCATGTTTTGAATTAATCTATTCGCATTCGCTCATTATTTATCATTTATCACAAAATCACAAAAAATATTCCCTCACTTCACTTTAGCAAATATTTGAGGGAGGATGATGAAAACGAAATACCCATAACTGTTGCGGTATGCTTTCGGATAAAACCTCGTCAATGATGTACAGGCATTCTTTCAAATCCCCAAACACTGGAGATATAAGGAGTTAATCCCTAGTCAACCAATTCGAGCCTAGAAGTAGGAGCTTTCTTTCGGATACAACCCTTACATTTAACCCGGGGCAGGGTAGTTGTTCAGTTAACCTGACTACACCTTCGAATTGCAAGATGAGACATCCCGTCAGGGGACCATCAACAAATGACTTGGCAGTCACAATATTCAAACGAAAAAGTAGAAAAGAAAAGCCACTAAGTTGAGCACCCGAAGAGAGACTTAGTCTAAAAAGAGCAAATCAAAAGAGGGACTCAATCCTCAGCAAAAGCAAAACAAATATCCGTGACCACCAAATCAAAAATCAAAGGGTCACCAGCAAAATGAGATGACTGCCATTTCCAAGCGAACTTTAATGCTTCATCTTCACTCTTGCAAAGTCAAAACAAATACAAATGCAAAGTTAACTGAACATAGGACTGGAGAACATAACGAAGAAATGATGGGTACAAATTAAACTTCGAGCCTTATATCTTTTGTTTCTCAAACCATTAACCAGACCACGTTACAACCCTCGAAAGTCCTAATTGAGGCAGGGTTTATTCTGAAAGCATGCTACCAACAAGGTTGCGTAAATTGACTCCCATATGTTTGCTAATCTTCAATCTCGTTTGCACATTATTCTTGCTGCATCTTTCACGCACTTTCTAAATCAGCACTTCGTTTGGACTAACGGTCCATTCGTCACACTTTCACAACATTCAAATAAGTTGACTTTTTCCAAACTTACATGAACTTTACATTAACATTACCATTTGTGTATGAACAATTTAATTTCAATTCAGTGCTTGACATCAGTACAATCCCAACAAGGGGCAATCAAAAGAGAAACTTGTACTTCATTGCCAACATGAATCAAGACTACCTCAGCAGTCCAATCAGGGACAAACCATCTTCAAAAGCCCAATCAGGGGTATTTCATCTTCAAACAACCCAATCAGGGGCAAGATCACCTTCAAAGGCTCAATCAGGGGCAGGTCATGTCGTGGCCATTGTCAAAGCTTCCCCACCAGATTTATTTCAGATACCCTACAAACAGGGGCAAGCGAACAAGGAGCAAATCTTCCTATCTCTTCTCTCCGGCTGAACAAGCAGTCCTTGCTAGACATTGGCAATCATTCAAAGCAAAATCAGTCTTCATGCGGCAATTAAGTCGCTTCGCTCACCAGCAGATAACCAAACCTGGAGCTTTCAGACCCATCTTCTGATCATGCATCGTCAAAGATCGAGTGTCGAGGAATCAAGCCCTCCACCCACCCGAAGTCCAATCATTATTGGCAACTACCAGACCAAAAGTCCACCAAGATGGCACCTCTCAATCGCTCATATGCATCATCAACATCATAAGCATCATTTACATCAATCATTTACAGCATGTGCATCATTTGCATACCTGAATAAATCAGACCTTTTATTTTCCCCAGCAGTTTTTAACTTACATCTCAGTGCATAAACATTTGCATCGTATCTCCATCATTATGGAATACCATTTCAAAAGTCAAGCATACGTGCATAACTCAGGATCCAGGATCAACCCATGATTCCAGGCCTTTCCCCAGCGGAGGTCAGGATTCAGGGCCAACAGAAGATTCCAAGGATATTCCTAGGTATTATTCAGTGGATGTCCTCGGTGGATATTTCTCTTCCAGATTATTTAATTTTCTGTCGCTCGTCATCTTTTTGATGTCGGGGTCGCCTTATCATCCTTTTGGTGATAGCGATTATTTAATTTTCTGTTACTCGTCATCCTTTTGGTGTCGGGGTCGCCTTATCATCCTTTTGGTGATAGCGATTATTTAATTTTCTGTTTCTCAGCATCCTTTTGGTGTTGGGATCGCCTTATCATCCTTTTGGTGATAGCGATTAATTAATTCTGTTACTCAGCATCCTTTTGGTGTCGGGATCGCCTTATCATCCTTTTGGTGATAGCGACTTTATTTTCGGGGTTGCCTTATCATCCTTTTGGTGATAGCAACTTTATTTTTGGGGTTGCCTTATCATCCTTTTGGTGATAGCAACTTTATTTTTGGGTTGCCTTATCATCCTTTTGGTGATAGCGACTTTATTTTTGGGGTTGCCTTATAATCCTTTTGGTGATAGCAACTTTATTTTCGGGGTTGCCTTATCATCCTTTTGGTGATAGCAACTTTATTTTCAGTCAGTTGCCTTATCATCCTTTTGGTGATAGCGACTTTATTTTCAGTCAGTTGCCTTATCATCCTTTTGGTGATAGCAACTTTATTTTCAGTCAGTTGCCTTATCATCCTTTTGGTGATAGCGATTTTATTTTCAGTCAGTTGCCTTATCATCCTCTGGTGATAAGTGATATATTTTTGTCAATATGTTTATTGCTGTGTCACCCATCATTTCCATTTATTTCATTTGTCAGACAAATTTGGAGTCTGTTAATATCTAATTATCTTATACCTTGAAAGATTGAACGCGAGCCAGTTCATCTTATTCGGTCTAAGCCAATTCGATAGGGGCATCTGTCATACCCCAAATTTGTCCTACCTGCACTATGTTATTTTATTTTATTTTATTTTACTGTCTAACCATTATTTCAAAAATCCAAAAAAATATGTACCATTTTATTTTCTGTCTAATCGCATATTAAAAAAAATCCGAAAAAATATGTTGTTTCGATCTTCATTTCCTAAGCGCAGTATCAAAGGTACTAAGGTTTCGATTATTTGAGTGTGTGGATTCTCTCACAAGCAATATCTTTGAAGTATCGACATCATCATGTCACACAAGGCAATTTTATTCCAGAGTTTCCAAATTTTTCTCAGAGGAATTAGGGTGCAGAATGTTGATCGACATCTCCTATCGTTTCGAGCTTAAATTAGGATTTTGGATATAATCAGATTATTTTTTATTATTTGGGAAATACATGGTTCCACGGCAATCTAAATCTTACTATGCATCCATGTGTGGAAGTTCGGTCATCAATTTTAATCATACAAGGTTCAGGTGTTCAGATGGTTGTGAATCGGTTAAATTGAGAAAAAGTCAATTGTGCAAAGAAAAAGTCAACTCTTGATTTTTCGGTAAAAATGGTGCCACACAAGTCAAACATGATCAATGGATGAGATATGATCAACAAAAGTCAAGAGAATATTCAAAAATCAAGAATTATGGAAAATTACTATTTTTGGAAATTTAGAATTTTAGAACTTTCCATTTTTGGAAAGTTTCTTAAGTTTTTTTCTCACTTTAAAGGCAAATTTCTCCATGATCCAAGGCTTTTCTCATTTTTTCCTTAGAGATAAAAGTTGTAGACTTTTTTCTAAGCTTTCTTTTGACACCAAGAACACCTCATTTCAATGCTCCTACCTCAAGTTATGCTCATCCAAAGAAGCCTTCATGCACCATTTTTTTCATGTCAAAAAATGCAAATTTCATAAGTTTGAAACTTGGTCAGCAAGTAGCATTTGTGCCAGCTCATAGTGGACGAATTTCACACCTTATCCAACCCTAAACATGTGCACATGGCATGGTTTCCAAACCTCCATCCAAACCACCACCACTTATGTGTTAATTTCCATATTTCTCTCTCCCAAATCTAATTACCAAGCCACAAACCTCTTGATTCGTTTCTAATCCTCATTCATACCCTAAGAATCATTTCTCTATAAATAGAGACTCATTTCATTTCATTTTACAAGCTTGGAGAGCAAAAGAAATTCTGTCAAAATATTGCCAAACACCTCTGGTTTTTGATCTCGTGAGAGTTGTACAAGCAACCATAGTAAGAGTTCTTTGCCCATATTTCAAGAAGAGAGAACAAGGAAGAGATAGCAAAAAGAACCAGATCAAACGGAGCTCCGTGGAGGGAGAACGGAGCACATCTTCGGAGCAATTTATCACTGCGGTTTTGCTAACTTTTGTGAGCTTTTCTATTTTTCTTGATGATATGATGTTTGTCATGCTCTCCTGATTCTAGATCTATATTTATTGTTCATTATACATGCTCATGAGTAACGTATTTGTGTGATTTAGTTTTGGTGTGTTTCAAGCTTGTGTGAATTTTTCAAAATCGGTTCGAGTTCTTTAAAGACCAACTGCATATTTGGAATCTACGTGAAATTTCGGTTCAGAAAATGGTATCACTTTGCATTTTTATGATGTTGATTGGAGCTTCAATTTTTGTATTTTAATGGTATTAGTATTGATAGTTCACTGTGTATATACATACTGGTTCAATTTTTTTTATATATTCTTTTCATATTCCTGCGCTAGGCTATTGCCTACTGGTGTTTCCATGACAATGATCCTTTTTTTGTACTGCTAGTGTTTTCCGTGCATTGTTAATCATACCATGGCTGGTGGCATTTTTATATATACTAGTTTTTTATTTATTTAAACTATATCATCAGGTGATTCACATGATTTCATATACCACCATTTTCACTATTGTTTGTTGACATGTGGTCCTTTAATTAATACTGACATATGTGTACTAGTATTTCATAAATGTCATTATCATCATGTGCTAGTTTTCTTCTTATGTGCATTTTTTATAATATCATGATATCATCATGTAGATAGCTACATTAAATTATGCGTTATTATTCCATCATGCTGACAAATGAGTCTTGCTTTTTCTTGCATTATTAATTACATGTTAAATTTGTATGTGTCATCCATTATTTATCATGTACATTTTTTGTGTGTACACATATTGCATGGGCCAACGAGTTTCTACAAGGTAATGGGGTCGGTCATATTGGTTTGCGCTTTTGTCACCTTGGGCTTGTTTAGTTTACTATATGAACAATCTATTTTCTAATGCACCTCATTTTCATTTTTATTCATAACTTCATCATTTTTTATCTAATTTTCAATTTTTATTTTTTCTTTCTTTAACTTTCATTATTTTTTATTCTCTTTCACTTTTTTTTGAGTCTATTTTCGGTTTAGAAGTCATTTTAATGCAATATCTTCTTATAATTGTTTCGTTACTTTATTTTTGTTCATATTAATTTTCGATTTTGGGCCAATGATATCACAAACGGCCAATTTATCGCCCGATTCTAATCGGTGATTTTTGGTCAATATGAGGCCCTCCTTGTAATTAATTTTTCATTATTTCATTATTTCGATAAATAAACATCAATGTAATTTATTTCATATTCTTAAATTGTTTATTTTATTTAATTATTTAATTCATTATTCATTATTTTTATTTTAATTCAAGCAAATTCAATTTATTTATTCATTTATTTTCGCATTAAAAAATTACGATTCGACTCCTTATAGAATGGTTCCCATTTTGAACCGATTCTAAGGCAGTTCACGAACAAAATTTTGTCGCGTCCCAAAAAGGTCCAACGCCTTCGAATAGTTGCGGTCGAAAAAGGTCCAACGCCTTCAAATAGTTGCGTCCCGAATAAACAGGCCGAACGCCTTCGAATAGTTCAAACACACTGCACACACGCTTCCTCTTGGGCAAAATACAATGATACCCTTTATTTCTCGCAATCCCCTGTATTTACTTTGTATCCCTCTCCCCTTACTTTGTACGCATTTTATTTTCCGTATTTCATTTAATTTCGAATCCTTGGTCCAACGCCAAGCGATCTCACTTGCACACTTGCACTTTATTTTTCAGTTATCTTTTTCGTTTAGGATCCACTCCGCCTTTGCGAGCCGAGCGATTCGTGCCTCGCTAACAAAACCACAAAAATAACCTCCAACTTGCATTTACCCTCTAAACCTCAAAAAACCAAAATATTCTGATTAGATCCAAACCCTTGATCCAACGTCAAGCGGTCTTAGGAAATAAAACATTCTAATAATACGAGAAGATTTGTACGCCACGAGCCTTAAGCGGTAGAAAGGGGGATAACGAGCTTTCGTTACTCGCTCCGATTATTTCGACGCAGGACACTCGTCTTGTTGGGCGAGATAAACTATCCATAGTCTTTAGTGCACTTCAACTCCTAAACCCTTTCATCGACGAAAGGTAATAAAATTGAACAACCATTACCCTTAGTAGGCCGAACTACGAGGCTCTGACTTTCCCATTGCACGCGGGAGTACGTAGGCACGAGGATCTCCATCCTTGCCGAGCACCTAGGTCCAATCTAACTTATAATTCAACTCATTTCCCTCTAGCAAGCAATTCGTTTAAGCATAGACATCCTTTCGCGCGCGTTAACTTAGATGGTTCCCATCGAGTACGATGGATGTAGGGGGTGCTAATACCTTCCCCCTGCATAACCGACTCCCGAACCCAGGCAATGGTTCCGTTGACCTTTGTCCTCATCCTTTTCCTCCCGGGTTGTATCTATATCTTCCCTTTCCCATTTCGGGAATAAATAGAATTAGGTGGCGACTCTTCAGTCCGTCCGGCGCGCGGCTCCGTCCATTCGGATCGCGTGAGGTCGTATTTTTCGGGGTACGACAGCTGGCGACTCTGCTGGGGAGTGGTTCACCCCTATGCGAGTCAAGCCTAGTCTAGGTTTTCTTGCTTGTTTGGATGTTTGCTTTTATGCCTTGCTTGTTTACTTTTATCGCTTTCTTTATTTCATTCCATTTTATATATCTTGTGGCTCCTTGGTACTATAATTTGGATCGATACTTTGCAAAAGAAACTTGAGGGAAAAGCTCTATACCCGGGCTTGCGAGTATAAACATAAGTTAGCGAGGTTGTGTAGTATGGGCTCCTGAGAGAACCACTCTCATGGGTTGTCGATACGAAAACCTCACTCGGAGTAGATTCTGATGAGAATACTGATGACCGTCAAGCTTTTGGCGTGTGTGCTCAGCTGCTTTCATTAGAGTCATCAACTCTGAGGACCTTTAGAACCTTTTGGTTAAAACATCGGTTGATGGTTGCGTAGTATTGGGTACCAGGGTTCGCCCTCGCGTGGCTCGATACGAAAACCTCACTTGGAATAGACTTACTCAATGGAGTTGATTGACTGTCAAGAATGTATGAAATTGACACGTGCATCAAACAGTTGAGAAAGTTCCATAACTCCAGGACTTTGTTTTAAACCTTGTGTCGATGATCACGTAGTATGGACTCCCGAGAAAACTTGCTCTCGTGGGTTGTCGATACGAAGATCTCACCCAAAATAGATTCATATGGCGGAGTCAATCAACCGTCATGCTTATGGAGCGTGTGATGAACAACCATATGAATTGATAACTTTGGGGTCCTTAAAAACTTTAGAGTCTACCCAGTGAGTTCTTGATCAGAGTATCCTCCATCTGTGCCTTGGACTTATGAGACCCTGATCTTGTGATCCTGGATTCTGACATCGCATATCATCTCATTTGCATCATTTATTCATACTGCATTTCATTCCAAAATCCGAAAACTTATTTTCATGTTCCTCCATCTTCAGTAAATCAAGCTGGTTTCCCGACGCCCGTATCGAGCTAGACGACCGTACTTAACTCGAGCCAACACTAGAAGACTGATGGACGTGATTCAAGAAGAACAAGCTGCCATGAGGGAGGATATTGACTCGGTTAAGGGCAAGATTGACCAGATTTATGAGACTTTGCAATCTTTGGCAAGAATGGAAGAACGTCGCGAAGCTGCTGCCGCAATGAACAATGCTCAAGTGCAAGGATCTACCTCACGAGAAATGCCTTCAGTTCCCGTTCCAAATCCTCTTGTCTATGGTTTGCCTCCAGGCTTCACTCCTGCTGTTGAAGAGGTCACTTCCCAACCAATACCTACTTCTGGTGTCACTGTTGGTGTTATTCCTCAAGCTCAACCTATTCCAACTCAAGTCCAGTTTCCTCAAACTGAAGAGAATCATCAAGTTGAGTATGAGATGCATACTGCTGTTCCAATCACCAATCCTCATGCTGTTCAAGAGTCTGAAGCTATGAAGATGTGTCGCGAGTTAGCTGAAAAACTCCGAATTATGGAAGGACACAACTCAACTTCTCTGAGTGCCTCAGACATGTGCTTAGTTCCAGATGTTGTGATCCCTGCTAAATTTAAACTTCCAGAATTTGAGAAATACAAAGGCCTCAGTTGTCCTGAGCTTCATTTGAGGATGTACTGCAGAAAAATGGCCGCTCATGCCAAAGACGACAAGCTTATGATCCATTGCTTCCAAGACAGCCTGTCTGGAGCATCTCTAGAATGGTACATGCAACTCGAACGCAACAATGTTCGTACTTGGCTCGAACTATCTGATGCATTCAAAAAGCAGTACAAGTACAACACTGACTTAGCTCCGAACCGTACTCAACTTCAGAGTATGTCTCAGAAGGAGAGCGAATCCTTTAAGGAGTACGCCCAACGCTGGAGAGAGCTAGCCGCCAGAGTGCATCCTCCATTGGTTGACCGTGAATTGATCGACATCTTCATGGGTACCCTACAGGGACAATATTACGAGAAGCTGATCAGCAGCGTATCTTCTGGATTTTCAGACATGGTGATGGTCGGAGAAAGAATCGAAGAAGGCTTGAAAAGTGGAAAGATCCAAGGAGGTTCTAGCAGCCAAAACAATGCCAAGAAGCCTTTCAACGGGTACAAAAAGGGTGAAACAAATGCAATTTCCGCTGCAAATGGGAATTTCCAACAGAGTGCACCTGGACCAGTTCCCTACTATCAGTATCCTTATGTTGCTGCTGCGCAATATACTCCTATGCCATATCAGCCAGTTCCTCCAATGCCTTATCAGCAGGCCTTTCAAGCTCTATTGCCGCCTCAGATGGCTCATCAACCACGTCCTATGGTTGCGGCTGCACAATACGCGCCCAATCCATACCAGCAACAGGCTTATCAACCACGGCCTGGTCAACAGCAACAACGCGCTCCTCAACAGCGTCCACCATATCAGCCAAGAAGGCCTGAAAGAACCTTTGATCCCTTGCCTATGTCATATGGAGAAATCTTTAACGGACTGATGGCAAAGGGAACTCTTGTTTTAAAAGACTTGCCACCACAAACTGGTACTACCCGAGACTATGATGCCAATGCCCGCTGTGAGTATCACAAGGGTGCTCCAGGTCACACGCTCGAGAACTGCAAATCGTTCAAGCACAAGATTCAAGATCTGATCGATTCTAAGGATCTCACCTTCACTCCGAGAAATCCAAATGTCCAGAACGATCCAATGCCGTCACACGGTGCCAACAAGTAAAGACATTTGAAGGGGTTGTTGAAGACCAAGCTGAGTAGTATCCCAACTTTGAAGTATTCAATCAAGAGAAGTTCAATTCCTCAAATCAAGGCAGCCAGTGCCATTTATTATTTCTGCATTCCTGTTGTTTTGTAATGTTTGTTTAAGTACTATTTGCTTTAAACATTGTTATTTGTTCTTGGTTATGTTAATGTTATGTTTATGCATGTTTTGAATTAATCTATTCGCATTCGCTCATTATTTATCATTTATCACAAAATCACAAAAAATATTCCCTCACTTCACTTTAGCAAATATTTGAGGGAGGATGATGAAAACGAAATACCCATAACTGTTGCGGTATGCTTTCGGATAAAACCTCGTCAATGATGTACAGGCATTCTTTCAAATCCCCAAACACTGGAGATATAAGGAGTTAATCCCTAGTCAACCAATTCGAGCCTAGAAGTAGGAGCTTTCTTTCGGATACAACCCTTACATTTAACCCGGGGCAGGGTAGTTGTTCAGTTAACCTGACTACACCTTCGAATTGCAAGATGAGACATCCCGTCAGGGGACCATCAACAAATGACTTGGCAGTCACAATATTCAAACGAAAAAGTAGAAAAGAAAAGCCACTAAGTTGAGCACCCGAAGAGAGACTTAGTCTAAAAAGAGCAAATCAAAAGAGGGACTCAATCCTCAGCAAAAGCAAAACAAATATCTGTGACCACCAAATCAAAAATCAAAGGGTCACCAGCAAAATGAGATGACTGCCATTTCCAAGCGAACTTTAATGCTTCATCTTCACTCTTGCAAAGTCAAAACAAATACAAATGCAAAGTTAACTGAACATAGGACTGGAGAACATAACGAAGAAATGATGGGTACAAATTAAACTTCGAGCCTTATATCTTTTGTTTCTCAAACCATTAACCAGACCACGTTACAACCCTCGAAAGTCCTAATTGAGGCAGGGTTTATTCTGAAAGCATGCTACCAACAAGGTTGCGTAAATTGACTCCCATATGTTTGCTAATCTTCAATCTCGTTTGCACATTATTCTTGCTGCATCTTTCACGCACTTTCTAAATCAGCACTTCGTTTGGACTAACGGTCCATTCGTCACACTTTCACAACATTCAAATAAATTGACTTTTTCCAAACTTACATGAACTTTACATTAACATTACCATTTGTGTATGAACAATTTAATTTCAATTCAGTGCTTGACATCAGTACAATCCCAACAAGGGGCAATCAAAAGAGAAACTTGTACTTCATTGCCAACATGAATCAAGACTACCTCAGCAGTCCAATCAGGGACAAACCATCTTCAAAAGCCCAATCAGGGGTATTTCATCTTCAAACAACCCAATCAGGGGCAAGATCACCTTCAAAGGCTCAATCAGGGGCAGGTCATGTCGTGGCCATTGTCAAAGCTTCCCCACCAGATTTATTTCAGATACCCTACAAACAGGGGCAAGCGAACAAGGAGCAAATCTTCCTATCTCTTCTCTCCGGCTGAACAAGCAGTCCTTGCTAGACATTGGCAATCATTCAAAGCAAAATCAGTCTTCATGCGGCAATTAAGTCGCTTCGCTCACCAGCAGATAACCAAACCTGGAGCTTTCAGACCCATCTTCTGATCATGCATCGTCAAAGATCGAGTGTCGAGGAATCAAGCCCTCCACCCACCCGAAGTCCAATCATTATTGGCAACTACCAGACCAAAAGTCCACCAAGATGGCACCTCTCAATCGCTCATATGCATCATCAACATCATAAGCATCATTTACATCAATCATTTACAGCATGTGCATCATTTGCATACCTGAATAAATCAGACCTTTTATTTTCCCCAGCAGTTTTTAACTTACATCTCAGTGCATAAACATTTGCATCGTATCTCCATCATTATGGAATACCATTTCAAAAGTCAAGCATACGTGCATAACTCAGGATCCAGGATCAACCCATGATTCCAGGCCTTTCCCCAGCGGAGGTCAGGATTCAGGGCCAACAGAAGATTCCAAGGATATTCCTAGGTATTATTCAGTGGATGTCCTCGGTGGATATTTCTCTTCCAGATTATTTAATTTTCTGTCGCTCGTCATCTTTTTGATGTCGGGGTCGCCTTATCATCCTTTTGGTGATAACGATTATTTAATTTTCTGTTACTCGTCATCCTTTTGGTGTCGGGGTCGCCTTATCATCCTTTTGGTGATAGCGATTATTTAATTTTCTGTTTCTCAGCATCCTTTTGGTGTTGGGATCGCCTTATCATCCTTTTGGTGATAGCGATTAATTAATTCTGTTACTCAGCATCCTTTTGGTGTCGGGATCGCCTTATCATCCTTTTGGTGATAGCGACTTTATTTTCGGGGTTGCCTTATCATCCTTTTGGTGATAGCAACTTTATTTTTGGGGTTGCCTTATCATCCTTTTGGTGATAGCAACTTTATTTTTGGGTTGCCTTATCATCCTTTTGGTGATAGCGACTTTATTTTCGGGGTTGCCTTATAATCCTTTTGGTGATAGCAACTTTATTTTCGGGGTTGCCTTATCATCCTTTTGGTGATAGCAACTTTATTTTCAGTCAGTTGCCTTATCATCCTTTTGGTGATAGCGACTTTATTTTCAGTCAGTTGCCTTATCATCCTTTTGGTGATAGCAACTTTATTTTCAGTCAGTTGCCTTATCATCCTTTTGGTGATAGCGATTTTATTTTCAGTCAGTTGCCTTATCATCCTCTGGTGATAAGTGATATATTTTTGTCAATATGTTTATTGCTGTGTCACCCATCATTTCCATTTATTTCATTTGTCAGACAAATTTGGAGTCTGTTAATATCTAATTATCTTATACCTTGAAAGATTGAACGCGAGCCAGTTCATCTTATTCGGTCTAAGCCAATTCGATAGGGGCATCTGTCATACCCCAAATTTGTCCTACCTGCACTATGTTATTTTATTTTATTTTATTTTACTGTCTAACCATTATTTCAAAAATCCAAAAAAATATGTACCATTTTATTTTCTGTCTAATCGCATATTAAAAAAAATCCGAAAAAATATGTTGTTTCGATCTTCATTTCCTAAGCGCAGTATCAAAGGTACTAAGGTTTCGATTATTTGAGTGTGTGGATTCTCTCACAAGCAATATCTTTGAAGTATCGACATCATCATGTCACACAAGGCAATTTTATTCCAGAGTTTCCAAATTTTTCTCAGAGGAATTAGGGTGCAGAATGTTGATCGACATCTCCTATCGTTTCGAGCTTAAATTAGGATTTTGGATATAATCAGATTATTTTTTATTATTTGGGAAATACATGGTTCCACGGCAATCTAAATCTTACTATGCATCCATGTGTGGAAGTTCGGTCATCAATTTTAATCATACAAGGTTCAGGTGTTCAGATGGTTGTGAATCGGTTAAATTGAGAAAAAGTCAATTGTGCAAAGAAAAAGTCAACTCTTGATTTTTCGGTAAAAATGGTGCCACACAAGTCAAACATGATCAATGGATGAGATATGATCAACAAAAGTCAAGAGAATATTCAAAAATCAAGAATTATGGAAAATTACTATTTTTGGAAATTTAGAATTTTAGAACTTTCCATTTTTGGAAAGTTTCTTAAGTTTTTTTCTCACTTTAAAGGCAAATTTCTCCATGATCCAAGGCTTTTCTCATTTTTTCCTTAGAGATAAAAGTTGTAGACTTTTTTCTAAGCTTTCTTTTGACACCAAGAACACCTCATTTCAATGCTCCTACCTCAAGTTATGCTCATCCAAAGAAGCCTTCATGCACCATTTTTTTCATGTCAAAAAATGCAAATTTCATAAGTTTGAAACTTGGTCAACAAGTAGCATTTGTGCCAGCTCATAGTGGACGAATTTCACACCTTATCCAACCCTAAACATGTGCACATGGCATGGTTTCCAAACCTCCATCCAAACCACCACCACTTATGTGTTAATTTCCATATTTCTCTCTCCCAAATCTAATTACCAAGCCACAAACCTCTTGATTCGTTTCTAATCCTCATTCATACCCTAAGAATCATTTCTCTATAAATAGAGACTCATTTCATTTCATTTTACAAGCTTGGAGAGCAAAAGAAATTCTGTCAAAATATTGCCAAACACCTCTGGTTTTTGATCTCGTGAGAGTTGTACAAGCAACCATAGTAAGAGTTCTTTGCCCATATTTCAAGAAGAGAGAACAAGGAAGAGATAGCAAAAAGAACCAGATCAAACGGAGCTCCGTGGAGGGAGAACGGAGCACATCTTCGGAGCAATTTATCACTGCGGTTTTGCTAACTTTTGTGAGCTTTTCTATTTTTCTTGATGATATGATGTTTGTCATGCTCTCCTGATTCTAGATCTATATTTATTGTTCATTATACATGCTCATGAGTAACGTATTTGTGTGATTTAGTTTTGGTGTGTTTCAAGCTTGTGTGAATTTTTCAAAATCGGTTCGAGTTCTTTAAAGACCAACTGCATATTTGGAATCTACGTGAAATTTCGGTTCAGAAAATGGTATCACTTTGCATTTTTATGATGTTGATTGGAGCTTCAATTTTTGTATTTTAATGGTATTAGTATTGATAGTTCACTGTGTATATACATACTGGTTCAATTTTTTTTATATATTCTTTTCATATTCCTGCGCTAGGCTATTGCCTACTGGTGTTTCCATGACAATGATCCTCTTTTTGTACTGCTAGTGTTTTCCGTGCATTGTTAATCATACCATGGCTGGTGGCATTTTTATATATACTAGTTTTTTATTTATTTAAACTATATCATCAGGTGATTCACATGATTTCATATACCACCATTTTCACTATTGTTTGTTGACATGTGGTCCTTTAATTAATACTGACATATGTGTACTAGTATTTCATAAATGTCATTATCATCATGTGCTAGTTTTCTTCTTATGTGCATTTTTTATAATATCATGATATCATCATGTAGATAGCTACATTAAATTATGCGTTATTATTCCATCATGCTGACAAATGAGTCTTGCTTTTTCTTGCATTATTAATTACATGTTAAATTTGTATGTGTCATCCATTATTTATCATGTACATTTTTTGTGTGTACACATATTGCATGGGCCAACGAGTTTCTACAAGGTAATGGGGTCGGTCATATTGGTTTGCGCTTTTGTCACCTTGGGCTTGTTTAGTTTACTATATGAACAATCTATTTTCTAATGCACCTCATTTTCATTTTTATTCATAACTTCATCATTTTTTATCTAATTTTCAATTTTTATTTTTTCTTTCTTTAACTTTCATTATTTTTTATTCTCTTTCACTTTTTTTTGAGTCTATTTTCGGTTTAGAAGTCATTTTAATGCAATATCTTCTTATAATTGTTTCGTTACTTTATTTTTGTTCATATTAATTTTCGATTTTGGGCCAATGATATCACAAACGGCCAATTTATCGCCCGATTCTAATCGGTGATTTTTGGTCAATATGAGGCCCTCCTTGTAATTAATTTTTCATTATTTCATTATTTCGATAAATAAACATCAATGTAATTTATTTCATATTCTTAAATTGTTTATTTTATTTAATTATTTAATTCATTATTCATTATTTTTATTTTTATTCAAGCAAATTCAATTTATTTATTCATTTATTTTCGCATTAAAAAATTACGATTCGACTCCTTATAGAATGGTTCCCATTTTGAACCGATTCTAAGGCAGTTCACGAACAAAATTTTGTCGCGTCCCAAAAAGGTCCAACGCCTTCGAATAGTTGCGGTCGAAAAAGGTCCAACGCCTTCAAATAGTTGCGTCCCGAATAAACAGGCCGAACGCCTTCGAATAGTTCAAACACACTGCACACACGCTTCCTCTTGGGCAAAATACAATGATACCCTTTATTTCTCGCAATCCCCTGTATTTACTTTGTATCCCTCTCCCCTTACTTTGTACGCATTTTATTTTCCGTATTTCATTTAATTTCGAATCCTTGGTCCAACGCCAAGCGATCTCACTTGCACACTTGCACTTTATTTTTCAGTTATCTTTTTCGTTTAGGATCCACTCCGCCTTTGCGAGCCGAGCGATTCGTGCCTCGCTAACAAAACCACAAAAATAACCTCCAACTTGCATTTACCCTCTAAACCTCAAAAAACCAAAATATTCTGATTAGATCCAAACCCTTGATCCAACGTCAAGCGGTCTTAGGAAATAAAACATTCTAATAATACGAGAAGATTTGTACGCCACGAGCCTTAAGCGGTAGAAAGGGGGATAACGAGCTTTCGTTACTCGCTCCGATTATTTCGACGCAGGACACTCGTCTTGTTGGGCGAGATAAACTATCCATAGTCTTTAGTGCACTTCAACTCCTAAACCCTTTCATCGACGAAAGGTAATAAAATCGAACAACCATTACCCTTAGTAGGCCGAACTACGAGGCTCTGACTTTCCCATTGCACGCGGGAGTACGTAGGCACGAGGATCTCCATCCTTGCCGAGCACCTAGGTCCAATCTAACTTATAATTCAACTCATTTCCCTCTAGCAAGCAATTCGTTTAAGCATATACATCCTTTCGCGCGCGTTAACTTAGATGGTTCCCATCGAGTACGATGGATGTAGGGGGTGCTAATACCTTCCCCCTGCATAACCGACTCCCGAACCCAGGCAATGGTTCCGTTGACCTTTGTCCTCATCCTTTTCCTCCCGGGTTGTATCTATATCTTCCCTTTCCCATTTCGGGAATAAATAGAATTAGGTGGCGACTCTTCAGTCCGTCCGGCGCGCGGCTCCGTCCATTCGGATCGCGTGAGGTCGTATTTTTCGGGGTACGACAGCTGGCGACTCTGCTGGGGAGTGGTTCACCCCTATGCGAGTCAAGCCTAGTCTAGGTTTTCTTGCTTGTTTGGATGTTTGCTTTTATGCCTTGCTTGTTTACTTTTATCGCTTTCTTTATTTCATTCCATTTTATATATCTTGTGGCTCCTTGGTACTATAATTTGGATCGATACTTTGCAAAAGAAACTTGAGGGAAAAGCTCTATACCCGGGCTTGCGAGTATAAACATAAGTTAGCGAGGTTGTGTAGTATGGGCTCCTGAGAGAACCACTCTCATGGGTTGTCGATACGAAAACCTCACTCGGAGTAGATTCTGATGAGAATACTGATGACCGTCAAGCTTTTGGCGTGTGTGCTCAGCTGCTTTCATTAGAGTCATCAACTCTGAGGACCTTTAGAACCTTTTGGTTAAAACATCGGTTGATGGTTGCGTAGTATTGGGTACCAGGGTTCGCCCTCGCGTGGCTCGATACGAAAACCTCACTTGGAATAGACTTACTCAATGGAGTTGATTGACTGTCAAGAATGTATGAAATTGACACGTGCATCAAACAGTTGAGAAAGTTCCATAACTCCAGGACTTTGTTTTAAACCTTGTGTCGATGATCACGTAGTATGGACTCCCGAGAAAACTTGCTCTCGTGGGTTGTCGATACGAAGATCTCACCCAAAATAGATTCATATGGCGGAGTCAATCAACCGTCATGCTTATGGAGCGTGTGATGAACAACCATATGAATTGATAACTTTGGGGTCCTTAAAAACTTTAGAGTCTACCCAGTGAGTTCTTGATCAGAGTATCCTCCATCTGTGCCTTGGACTTATGAGACCCTGATCTTGTGATCCTGGATTCTGACATCGCATATCATCTCATTTGCATCATTTATTCATACTGCATTTCATTCCAAAATCCGAAAACTTATTTTCATGTTCCTCCATCTTCAGTAAATCAAGCTGGTTTCCCGACGCCCGTATCGAGCTAGACGACCGTACTTAACTCGAGCCAACACTAGAAGACTGATGGACGTGATTCAAGAAGAACAAGCTGCCATGAGGGAGGATATTGACTCGGTTAAGGGCAAGATTGACCAGATTTATGAGACTTTGCAATCTTTGGCAAGAATGGAAGAACGTCGCGAAGCTGCTGCCGCAATGAACAATGCTCAAGTGCAAGGATCTACCTCACGAGAAATGCCTTCAGTTCCCGTTCCAAATCCTCTTGTCTATGGTTTGCCTCCAGGCTTCACTCCTGCTGTTGAAGAGGTCACTTCCCAACCAATACCTACTTCTGGTGTCACTGTTGGTGTTATTCCTCAAGCTCAACCTATTCCAACTCAAGTCCAGTTTCCTCAAACTGAAGAGAATCATCAAGTTGAGTATGAGATGCATACTGCTGTTCCAATCACCAATCCTCATGCTGTTCAAGAGTCTGAAGCTATGAAGATGTGTCGCGAGTTAGCTGAAAAACTCCGAATTATGGAAGGACACAACTCAACTTCTCTGAGTGCCTCAGACATGTGCTTAGTTCCAGATGTTGTGATCCCTGCTAAATTTAAACTTCCAGAATTTGAGAAATACAAAGGCCTCAGTTGTCCTGAGCTTCATTTGAGGATGTACTGCAGAAAAATGGCCGCTCATGCCAAAGACGACAAGCTTATGATCCATTGCTTCCAAGACAGCCTGTCTGGAGCATCTCTAGAATGGTACATGCAACTCGAACGCAACAATGTTCGTACTTGGCTCGAACTATCTGATGCATTCAAAAAGCAGTACAAGTACAACACTGACTTAGCTCCGAACCGTACTCAACTTCAGAGTATGTCTCAGAAGGAGAGCGAATCCTTTAAGGAGTACGCCCAACGCTGGAGAGAGCTAGCCGCCAGAGTGCATCCTCCATTGGTTGACCGTGAATTGATCGACATCTTCATGGGTACCCTACAGGGACAATATTACGAGAAGCTGATCAGCAGCGTATCTTCTGGATTTTCAGACATGGTGATGGTCGGAGAAAGAATCGAAGAAGGCTTGAAAAGTGGAAAGATCCAAGGAGGTTCTAGCAGCCAAAACAATGCCAAGAAGCCTTTCAACGGGTACAAAAAGGGTGAAACAAATGCAATTTCCGCTGCAAATGGGAATTTCCAACAGAGTGCACCTGGACCAGTTCCCTACTATCAGTATCCTTATGTTGCTGCTGCGCAATATACTCCTATGCCATATCAGCCAGTTCCTCCAATGCCTTATCAGCAGGCCTTTCAAGCTCTATTGCCGCCTCAGATGGCTCATCAACCACGTCCTATGGTTGCGGCTGCACAATACGCGCCCAATCCATACCAGCAACAGGCTTATCAACCACGGCCTGGTCAACAGCAACAACGCGCTCCTCAACAGCGTCCACCATATCAGCCAAGAAGGCCTGAAAGAACCTTTGATCCCTTGCCTATGTCATATGGAGAAATCTTTAACGGACTGATGGCAAAGGGAACTCTTGTTTTAAAAGACTTGCCACCACAAACTGGTACTACCCGAGACTATGATGCCAATGCCCGCTGTGAGTATCACAAGGGTGCTCCAGGTCACACGCTCGAGAACTGCAAATCGTTCAAGCACAAGATTCAAGATCTGATCGATTCTAAGGATCTCACCTTCACTCCGAGAAATCCAAATGTCCAGAACGATCCAATGCCGTCACACGGTGCCAACAAGTAAAGACATTTGAAGGGGTTGTTGAAGACCAAGCTGAGTAGTATCCCAACTTTGAAGTATTCAATCAAGAGAAGTTCAATTCCTCAAATCAAGGCAGCCAGTGCCATTTATTATTTCTGCATTCCTGTTGTTTTGTAATGTTTGTTTAAGTACTATTTGCTTTAAACATTGTTATTTGTTCTTGGTTATGTTAATGTTATGTTTATGCATGTTTTGAATTAATCTATTCGCATTCGCTCATTATTTATCATTTATCACAAAATCACAAAAAATATTCCCTCACTTCACTTTAGCAAATATTTGAGGGAGGATGATGAAAACGAAATACCCATAACTGTTGCGGTATGCTTTCGGATAAAACCTCGTCAATGATGTACAGGCATTCTTTCAAATCCCCAAACACTGGAGATATAAGGAGTTAATCCCTAGTCAACCAATTCGAGCCTAGAAGTAGGAGCTTTCTTTCGGATACAACCCTTACATTTAACCCGGGGCAGGGTAGTTGTTCAGTTAACCTGACTACACCTTCGAATTGCAAGATGAGACATCCCGTCAGGGGACCATCAACAAATGACTTGGCAGTCACAATATTCAAACGAAAAAGTAGAAAAGAAAAGCCACTAAGTTGAGCACCCGAAGAGAGACTTAGTCTAAAAAGAGCAAATCAAAAGAGGGACTCAATCCTCAGCAAAAGCAAAACAAATATCTGTGACCACCAAATCAAAAATCAAAGGGTCACCAGCAAAATGAGATGACTGCCATTTCCAAGCGAACTTTAATGCTTCATCTTCACTCTTGCAAAGTCAAAACAAATACAAATGCAAAGTTAACTGAACATAGGACTGGAGAACATAACGAAGAAATGATGGGTACAAATTAAACTTCGAGCCTTATATCTTTTGTTTCTCAAACCATTAACCAGACCACGTTACAACCCTCGAAAGTCCTAATTGAGGCAGGGTTTATTCTGAAAGCATGCTACCAACAAGGTTGCGTAAATTGACTCCCATATGTTTGCTAATCTTCAATCTCGTTTGCACATTATTCTTGCTGCATCTTTCACGCACTTTCTAAATCAGCACTTCGTTTGGACTAACGGTCCATTCGTCACACTTTCACAACATTCAAATAAATTGACTTTTTCCAAACTTACATGAACTTTACATTAACATTACCATTTGTGTATGAACAATTTAATTTCAATTCAGTGCTTGACATCAGTACAATCCCAACAAGGGGCAATCAAAAGAGAAACTTGTACTTCATTGCCAACATGAATCAAGACTACCTCAGCAGTCCAATCAGGGACAAACCATCTTCAAAAGCCCAATCAGGGGTATTTCATCTTCAAACAACCCAATCAGGGGCAAGATCACCTTCAAAGGCTCAATCAGGGGCAGGTCATGTCGTGGCCATTGTCAAAGCTTCCCCACCAGATTTATTTCAGATACCCTACAAACAGGGGCAAGCGAACAAGGAGCAAATCTTCCTATCTCTTCTCTCCGGCTGAACAAGCAGTCCTTGCTAGACATTGGCAATCATTCAAAGCAAAATCAGTCTTCATGCGGCAATTAAGTCGCTTCGCTCACCAGCAGATAACCAAACCTGGAGCTTTCAGACCCATCTTCTGATCATGCATCGTCAAAGATCGAGTGTCGAGGAATCAAGCCCTCCACCCACCCGAAGTCCAATCATTATTGGCAACTACCAGACCAAAAGTCCACCAAGATGGCACCTCTCAATCGCTCATATGCATCATCAACATCATAAGCATCATTTACATCAATCATTTACAGCATGTGCATCATTTGCATACCTGAATAAATCAGACCTTTTATTTTCCCCAGCAGTTTTTAACTTACATCTCAGTGCATAAACATTTGCATCGTATCTCCATCATTATGGAATACCATTTCAAAAGTCAAGCATACGTGCATAACTCAGGATCCAGGATCAACCCATGATTCCAGGCCTTTCCCCAGCGGAGGTCAGGATTCAGGGCCAACAGAAGATTCCAAGGATATTCCTAGGTATTATTCAGTGGATGTCCTCGGTGGATATTTCTCTTCCAGATTATTTAATTTTCTGTCGCTCGTCATCTTTTTGATGTCGGGGTCGCCTTATCATCCTTTTGGTGATAACGATTATTTAATTTTCTGTTACTCGTCATCCTTTTGGTGTCGGGGTCGCCTTATCATCCTTTTGGTGATAGCGATTATTTAATTTTCTGTTTCTCAGCATCCTTTTGGTGTTGGGATCGCCTTATCATCCTTTTGGTGATAGCGATTAATTAATTCTGTTACTCAGCATCCTTTTGGTGTCGGGATCGCCTTATCATCCTTTTGGTGATAGCGACTTTATTTTCGGGGTTGCCTTATCATCCTTTTGGTGATAGCAACTTTATTTTTGGGGTTGCCTTATCATCCTTTTGGTGATAGCAACTTTATTTTTGGGTTGCCTTATCATCCTTTTGGTGATAGCGACTTTATTTTCGGGGTTGCCTTATAATCCTTTTGGTGATAGCAACTTTATTTTCGGGGTTGCCTTATCATCCTTTTGGTGATAGCAACTTTATTTTCAGTCAGTTGCCTTATCATCCTTTTGGTGATAGCGACTTTATTTTCAGTCAGTTGCCTTATCATCCTTTTGGTGATAGCAACTTTATTTTCAGTCAGTTGCCTTATCATCCTTTTGGTGATAGCGATTTTATTTTCAGTCAGTTGCCTTATCATCCTCTGGTGATAAGTGATATATTTTTGTCAATATGTTTATTGCTGTGTCACCCATCATTTCCATTTATTTCATTTGTCAGACAAATTTGGAGTCTGTTAATATCTAATTATCTTATACCTTGAAAGATTGAACGCGAGCCAGTTCATCTTATTCGGTCTAAGCCAATTCGATAGGGGCATCTGTCATACCCCAAATTTGTCCTACCTGCACTATGTTATTTTATTTTATTTTATTTTACTGTCTAACCATTATTTCAAAAATCCAAAAAAATATGTACCATTTTATTTTCTGTCTAATCGCATATTAAAAAAAATCCGAAAAAATATGTTGTTTCGATCTTCATTTCCTAAGCGCAGTATCAAAGGTACTAAGGTTTCGATTATTTGAGTGTGTGGATTCTCTCACAAGCAATATCTTTGAAGTATCGACATCATCATGTCACACAAGGCAATTTTATTCCAGAGTTTCCAAATTTTTCTCAGAGGAATTAGGGTGCAGAATGTTGATCGACATCTCCTATCGTTTCGAGCTTAAATTAGGATTTTGGATATAATCAGATTATTTTTTATTATTTGGGAAATACATGGTTCCACGGCAATCTAAATCTTACTATGCATCCATGTGTGGAAGTTCGGTCATCAATTTTAATCATACAAGGTTCAGGTGTTCAGATGGTTGTGAATCGGTTAAATTGAGAAAAAGTCAATTGTGCAAAGAAAAAGTCAACTCTTGATTTTTCGGTAAAAATGGTGCCACACAAGTCAAACATGATCAATGGATGAGATATGATCAACAAAAGTCAAGAGAATATTCAAAAATCAAGAATTATGGAAAATTACTATTTTTGGAAATTTAGAATTTTAGAACTTTCCATTTTTGGAAAGTTTCTTAAGTTTTTTTCTCACTTTAAAGGCAAATTTCTCCATGATCCAAGGCTTTTCTCATTTTTTCCTTAGAGATAAAAGTTGTAGACTTTTTTCTAAGCTTTCTTTTGACACCAAGAACACCTCATTTCAATGCTCCTACCTCAAGTTATGCTCATCCAAAGAAGCCTTCATGCACCATTTTTTTCATGTCAAAAAATGCAAATTTCATAAGTTTGAAACTTGGTCAGCAAGTAGCATTTGTGCCAGCTCATAGTGGACGAATTTCACACCTTATCCAACCCTAAACATGTGCACATGGCATGGTTTCCAAACCTCCATCCAAACCACCACCACTTATGTGTTAATTTCCATATTTCTCTCTCCCAAATCTAATTACCAAGCCACAAACCTCTTGATTCGTTTCTAATCCTCATTCATACCCTAAGAATCATTTCTCTATAAATAGAGACTCATTTCATTTCATTTTACAAGCTTGGAGAGCAAAAGAAATTCTGTCAAAATATTGCCAAACACCTCTGGTTTTTGATCTCGTGAGAGTTGTACAAGCAACCATAGTAAGAGTTCTTTGCCCATATTTCAAGAAGAGAGAACAAGGAAGAGATAGCAAAAAGAACCAGATCAAACGGAGCTCCGTGGAGGGAGAACGGAGCACATCTTCGGAGCAATTTATCACTGCGGTTTTGCTAACTTTTGTGAGCTTTTCTATTTTTCTTGATGATATGATGTTTGTCATGCTCTCCTGATTCTAGATCTATATTTATTGTTCATTATACATGCTCATGAGTAACGTATTTGTGTGATTTAGTTTTGGTGTGTTTCAAGCTTGTGTGAATTTTTCAAAATCGGTTCGAGTTCTTTAAAGACCAACTGCATATTTGGAATCTACGTGAAATTTCGGTTCAGAAAATGGTATCACTTTGCATTTTTATGATGTTGATTGGAGCTTCAATTTTTGTATTTTAATGGTATTAGTATTGATAGTTCACTGTGTATATACATACTGGTTCAATTTTTTTTATATATTCTTTTCATATTCCTGCGCTAGGCTATTGCCTACTGGTGTTTCCATGACAATGATCCTCTTTTTGTACTGCTAGTGTTTTCCGTGCATTGTTAATCATACCATGGCTGGTGGCATTTTTATATATACTAGTTTTTTATTTATTTAAACTATATCATCAGGTGATTCACATGATTTCATATACCACCATTTTCACTATTGTTTGTTGACATGTGGTCCTTTAATTAATACTGACATATGTGTACTAGTATTTCATAAATGTCATTATCATCATGTGCTAGTTTTCTTCTTATGTGCATTTTTTATAATATCATGATATCATCATGTAGATAGCTACATTAAATTATGCGTTATTATTCCATCATGCTGACAAATGAGTCTTGCTTTTTCTTGCATTATTAATTACATGTTAAATTTGTATGTGTCATCCATTATTTATCATGTACATTTTTTGTGTGTACACATATTGCATGGGCCAACGAGTTTCTACAAGGTAATGGGGTCGGTCATATTGGTTTGCGCTTTTGTCACCTTGGGCTTGTTTAGTTTACTATATGAACAATCTATTTTCTAATGCACCTCATTTTCATTTTTATTCATAACTTCATCATTTTTTATCTAATTTTCAATTTTTATTTTTTCTTTCTTTAACTTTCATTATTTTTTATTCTCTTTCACTTTTTTTTGAGTCTATTTTCGGTTTAGAAGTCATTTTAATGCAATATCTTCTTATAATTGTTTCGTTACTTTATTTTTGTTCATATTAATTTTCGATTTTGGGCCAATGATATCACAAACGGCCAATTTATCGCCCGATTCTAATCGGTGATTTTTGGTCAATATGAGGCCCTCCTTGTAATTAATTTTTCATTATTTCATTATTTCGATAAATAAACATCAATGTAATTTATTTCATATTCTTAAATTGTTTATTTTATTTAATTATTTAATTCATTATTCATTATTTTTATTTTTATTCAAGCAAATTCAATTTATTTATTCATTTATTTTCGCATTAAAAAATTACGATTCGACTCCTTATAGAATGGTTCCCATTTTGAACCGATTCTAAGGCAGTTCACGAACAAAATTTTGTCGCGTCCCAAAAAGGTCCAACGCCTTCGAATAGTTGCGGTCGAAAAAGGTCCAACGCCTTCAAATAGTTGCGTCCCGAATAAACAGGCCGAACGCCTTCGAATAGTTCAAACACACTGCACACACGCTTCCTCTTGGGCAAAATACAATGATACCCTTTATTTCTCGCAATCCCCTGTATTTACTTTGTATCCCTCTCCCCTTACTTTGTACGCATTTTATTTTCCGTATTTCATTTAATTTCGAATCCTTGGTCCAACGCCAAGCGATCTCACTTGCACACTTGCACTTTATTTTTCAGTTATCTTTTTCGTTTAGGATCCACTCCGCCTTTGCGAGCCGAGCGATTCGTGCCTCGCTAACAAAACCACAAAAATAACCTCCAACTTGCATTTACCCTCTAAACCTCAAAAAACCAAAATATTCTGATTAGATCCAAACCCTTGATCCAACGTCAAGCGGTCTTAGGAAATAAAACATTCTAATAATACGAGAAGATTTGTACGCCACGAGCCTTAAGCGGTAGAAAGGGGGATAACGAGCTTTCGTTACTCGCTCCGATTATTTCGACGCAGGACACTCGTCTTGTTGGGCGAGATAAACTATCCATAGTCTTTAGTGCACTTCAACTCCTAAACCCTTTCATCGACGAAAGGTAATAAAATCGAACAACCATTACCCTTAGTAGGCCGAACTACGAGGCTCTGACTTTCCCATTGCACGCGGGAGTACGTAGGCACGAGGATCTCCATCCTTGCCGAGCACCTAGGTCCAATCTAACTTATAATTCAACTCATTTCCCTCTAGCAAGCAATTCGTTTAAGCATATACATCCTTTCGCGCGCGTTAACTTAGATGGTTCCCATCGAGTACGATGGATGTAGGGGGTGCTAATACCTTCCCCCTGCATAACCGACTCCCGAACCCAGGCAATGGTTCCGTTGACCTTTGTCCTCATCCTTTTCCTCCCGGGTTGTATCTATATCTTCCCTTTCCCATTTCGGGAATAAATAGAATTAGGTGGCGACTCTTCAGTCCGTCCGGCGCGCGGCTCCGTCCATTCGGATCGCGTGAGGTCGTATTTTTCGGGGTACGACAGTATGGGCTAAGACATTATAGGTCCTTTTGAAAGTCAACAAAAAGTCAACAACTTCAAAAGGGCATAACTTGAGAATGGTAAATGATATGGACATGAAACCAATGGGGTTGGTTATAGGACTCTCTAAGCTTTCAAAAATGTCCAAGATCACCCTCATAGCATTAAAATTGAAGGATGTGTGCCCTTGCAAAGTTGGGAAATTTTTGGGTGGTGTATGAAGAAAATAGGGTCTTAAAACCAAATTCTTCTAAATGGGCTGAACTTTTTGTGACCCAAGGTGTTCCATGACATCATGCACGAAATTTATTTGATATTTTCATAATTTTATTTTATTTATTTTATTTATTATGATTTTTTATATTAAAAATCATTTTAAATTTAAATAAAATATCAAATATGAAAATTTAAAATATATTTTGGTTCTAGAAGGTCATTAACATGAATTGGATTAAATTGATATACAATTGATGATGATTGTCTTGAGATAGAAAGGTCTCATTCAAAAATATATGAAATTTAAACCATAATCTTTTTCAATCTCTAAAAATCAAAAAGTCCAAACAATGATCCAATCTTTTGACCTAGCTTCACTCTACTATAAGTATACAAGCTATCACAATGCATAAGGGACGAATTTTCTGCCTCAAGAGTAAGTTTGCACATTCAAAAAAAACTCACCAAAACTCAAATTCGGATTCCATCATTCAAGCCCTTTCAAGACAAACCAAAGGTTGCAACTTGTTCCTTGGAGTTCATAGATCAATTCTGGATCATAACATTGCCTCTTCATGCCCTAATTTGAACAAACCGAATGCATCCCTTTCATATTATGAAATTTTTCGATTTGATTAATTCATGCTTTGATATTGAAAACTAATCATATATTTGTGTTTGTTGTGATGTTTAGAAGCTTTTTGCATAGATCAATTGAATTGTTATGGACTGTGTTGAAGATTGCCATTGTTAGGGTTTGGAGTTTCAAAACGGGAACCACACATTTAGGACCTTAAAATCAATTCTAAGACCATGGCTGTGATGTGTGGACCTTGTACAATTGATCTGGGTTACTAATTTTGGTTGACACGATGGTTTGCATAATGTTTCGAAAAACATAGGTTTAGGGTTTTGAAAAATTCACAGGAATTTTCGTAGCTGATTTTGCAGGTATTTTCGCAAGAAAAAGGTTGAAGACGAAGGCCTTTGGCGCCAAGATCTTCATTCAAATATTTGATATAATATTTTTTGTTTTATTGTTAATGTTATTTCACAGATGCGCATCTGGCCCAGTGGTGAGGGATGTGTGTGTTATGCTTGAAGGCCTTGGTTCGATTCCTGGATGCATCAACTTTTTTCTTATTTTTCCATTTAATCACAGGACTTAATATATTATTCATTGTAGTGATTATACAATCAGTTGCGCCCTCCCGGCTAGATGGTAAGTGTGCTTGCGTGTTGCGTGAAGGTCCTGGGTTCGAATCCCTCCCCAGGCCTTTTTGTGCTATTTCTTTTTGTTTTGTCATGATTTTTCCAGGTTAACAACAAAACCAAATGGAGTGTTCTCCATATAACTGGCGCGCGCGGCCCAGTGGCTGGTTTGCTGGTCTTGGAGGTTGCATTGTCCAGGGACTGGATTCGAATCCCAGCCCAAGTAAGTTTTGTTTTCATTTTTTTTGTTTTCTTATTTAATTAGTTTACATTATAGTTAAATAAATTTAAATAAAAAAAATAGAATGTTTATATTATTGTTTTCTTATTTATTTAGAACTCATCTTTTTTTAAATTAAATCTTATTAGAAAAATTATTTATTTTTGTATATTGTTAATAGTGTATAATTTTGTATATTTAATAATTAATCCTAATTTATTTTTCTAAAATATATAACCCTAATATTTTCTAAAACCCTAAAATATTTTTTATAGAACCTAATTATTTTTGTAAACCCTAATTGCAAATATTAATTTATTTATTTAAATTTCATAAATTTTGTTTATATTTTAATCAAGAGATAAATCCTAACTTTCTTTTACCTAAAATTTAATTCTATTATAACTTGTTAATTTATTTATTTATAAATCTTAATTATGTGCATATTTTTATAATTTGTTTATAGTTATTATTTAATATAATTTTTGTATGTAAATAATCTTAGATTATGCTTAAAATAAGTAAAACTCTTAATTTAATTTTGTAAATATAATTTATTTTCATAATATGTTTATTTAATTATAATTAACCTTATTTTTATAACATGTATATAATTTAATTTTTTCTAATAATTAGAATATAATATGAATTGTTTAAAAATAATTATCCATTAAAAAAAATTGCACTTTTAAAATTATTATTATGTTAATTCCTTGATTTTGATTCTTATTAATTTTTATTACTAACCCCATTATTTATATGTTATTATTATTATTATTGTTACTAACCCAATTATTATTATTATTTATTTTTGCTTATTTAATTTGCTTTAATTATTATTATGTAATTGTATCCCTTATGTAATATTTTAGTATTAATGTTTAATATTTATTTTTAAATGTTATGGTTAGTAAAATAGGGAGTGAAATATGTTTGTATTTAAAAATTAATTTAGCTCATTAAATTTAAAGATAAATATTTAAATTGGTACACTCACACACGTAAGTCGATCCTGGATCGCCGTCTCACTTCTTAAGAGTTACCTCTCATGTTGCCTAAAACAAAAGGTCAAGTAGGGTGTATAAAGCAAAGTCCCTCATTTCACATCATCTAGTCCCTAAACAGATAAAAAGATCAAGTCCCTTCGAATGTTGCCTTCGTAATGATCTTGTCCCTTTCGAATAAAGATGATTAGTCCCTTCGAATTGCTTATACACCCCACAGTTGCCTAAATAACAGATGTCCCTTCATTTTTCCCACACATCCAAGGTAATGACTACCTATTCCTTAATAATAGGGATAGTCTTACCGTTTAAAGGATTCAAGAACAGAAAAGACTTAACTTAGGGTAGGTTCCTCTTAGATACTTGCTCACTCTTCAAAACATTTCAACCACTTCATACATTTCAAACAATTTTCAAAACAAAGGTTTTATATATATCCGTACATGGATCATTATAAAACACTTAAGAAAATTTCTATTCACACACTTCACATTTCAAAAACATTTTAAAGTGAGCTGAGTAACTAAGAGCCCATGGATAACCATGGATGTAAAGGGTGCTAACACCTTCCCTTTACATAACCTACCCCCCGAACTCAAAAAAAAAAATCTTTTAAAAGGTCTTTCCTGTTCTTTTATGCCTTTCCTTTGGATAAAATAAAAGTCGGTGGCGACTCTTGCTATCCGCAACATAACTAAAGTCAGTTCTCCCACCGTGTTACATGGAGTCGATCAAATCCTGAACTTTATAGTGCAAAGCCCTGAACTTCTCCGTTGAGTGCCCGGGTGCCCCAGAATGGAAAGCACATCGAACATTGGCGTCGTAACCTGGAGGAAGAGTTCCAGTAGGTGGAGCCAAGGTCCTCAGTTGAATTAAGTTCAGTTCCAACAATCTCTGGAGTAAAGCTGTGTAAGTCATTGGGATCACATCAATAACCCTATCAGCTTGGCGTGGCTGCCTCTGCTGATATGGTCTCTGTTGATAGTTGCGCTGCTGTTGTTGCTGAGGCTGTTGTAGAGCCTGTTGAGCTGGTTGAATTGGTGTAGTAGGAATTGTGACTGCAGCTATCTGATTGTATTCTCGTCTATAACCTCTGCCTCTGCCTCAGCCATATACTGCGTTAGCTTCCCCTTCTCTTCTTCTAGGAGGTCCGCCAAAGGCTTTCCTCGCTCCTCCAGAGCTACCAGCAGTATTAAGGTCCTGAATCTTCCCCATCTTTAACAGAGTCTCAACTCTCTCTCCAGCAATCACTATATCATTGAACTTGGTGGCCGAGCTAGATGCCAACCTCTCCAGAAAAACACCTTGGAGAGTGCCCATAAACATGTCGGCCATTTCGTCCTCTAAGAGGGGTGGTTGCACCCTGGCAGCTAGTTGGCGCCACCTCTGGGCATATTCTTTGAAACCTTCTTTTGCCGCCTGAGCCATGTGCTGCAACTGCGTGTGTTTCGGAGCCATGTCCATGTTATATTGATACTGCCTCACAAAGGCTTCGTCTAGATCCTTCCAACTCTTGATATTAACCCTGCTGAGCTTCATGTACCATTCAAGAGAAGCTCCCACCAAGCTATACTGAAAATAATACATCCAAAGTTTCTCATCATCTGTGTGAGTGGCAATTCTCCCAACAAATGATTGCAGATGGGTCTTCGGGCAAGCAGTGCCATCATACTTCTCAAAGGTTGGAACTTTGAACTTATACGGGATCCTGACCCCAGGAACCAAGCCCAAGTTGGTTATGTCAAATCCCAAAGAGCTTTGGGACTGAATAACTTTGATTTGCTCAGCCATCTCTTCGAACCTCTTGTTCATCTCTGCTCCTTGACCTTCGGCTTCATCAAGTAGAGTGAACTGGCCGTCATGATTGTCCATCTGAATGTTGTGCAACCCATCGTTGATTATTGTCACTCCTGGCTGTGTAATAGGAGGTTCAACCTGACGTGCGCCCGCACCGGTATGATTTTCAACAGTAGTAGCAGCCGCAGTGTTCCTGTTCTGATTCTCAACCATCTCCCGCAGACGCTCTTGGTTCTGCCCCATGCCGGCCATTAGTGTCATAAAATTATCCATCCTTTGTCTCAGATCTGCCAAGTCCTGTTGCAACTGGTCCATGACTCGTTCTCTGTTAATCTTGGTTGGATATCTGCGTACTGCTGGTTGTCCCCGAACTTTACGAGGAGCTATAGTGCCTGAGGTCACAAAACACGTTAGTAACTGAGACAACACCTGCAAAACAAACAATCAGGTTATATGCAATGCAATGTAACTATTCATGTTCCCAATCTTAAGCATTTGTCATGCCCCAGTTCTGGCATCTATCTCAGACAATCACTTTTAGTGCTTAGCTTTCAAACTTTCTCTTTGATAAGTGTTCAGACATTAGCAGTATCCAGACAAACGAGTCTTGCGCATTCAAAATGGAAATTTGCACATTAATACTGAATGTGAACAAACCATTGTAGGCTAAGAGTCAGAATACAACCAGAAATATTCCCCGAAGGGTTACATGCTAGTACATAAAGACAAAAGAAATGAAATAAAAGCAAAACTCCTACAACAAGCCTGTAGGTAGCCTGAACAATAAACAACTAAGCCAAGGACCCAGGATCTGCCATCTCTGCCCTACTCTTCTTGACATCCGCTCTCAACTTGAGTTCTTCGATTTCTTTCCTTGCTTCCTCCAGGGCTAATTGACTTTGGGCTAGCTGTTGGGTCTTCTCCCTCCGAATGGCGTGGGCTTGTTCCACTTCCTCCTTTTTGAAAGCCATCTGAATTTCAAAGAACTCCTTCTTCTCTTTGAATTTCTTTTGCTCTTCATCTCTTCGGCCTTGCAGCCAAACAATGGACTGACGAGCACCTTTGAGAGTCTTTAAAGTCTCATTGCGCTTAGCTTCTCTTTGAGCTTCCATCATACCCAATCTGTGGAAATGGGCTTCTCTACCGGCAAAATCCTTTTCTTTGTCTTCTAGAGAGGCTTGGAGCTTCTGCAGCTTGTCTTCAGCTTCCTTCTTGGCTCGATTGGCCTGGTGGTACAGGCTTACCATCTCAATATTCTCTACTCTGACCTCATGCAGCTGAGCTTCTAGCTTCTTGTACTCCTCCAAGGAAACCGTACTGCTCTGACTTGGTACCTCTCGGGGATAAAGCGGAGCCTCGACTGAAAAAGGCATGAGAACTGACTCGATATGTCTTTGCAACCATTCAACATATGGTGGATATGTCTTGGTATCAACTCGGCCGAAGTCTTTCTTCCCCTTTTTTATCCTGTGAGCCCAGGATTGGACTGCTTGTTGAACTAACTCTTTGTTTCCGTCAGCAGGAAAGTACAAAGATTCAGCAAACATTTCCATCTGAGGAGGATCTTTCAAAGGGTAGCCAAACTGCTTTCTGGATAATGTTGGGTAGTAACTGATGACACCTTTCATTCCCAGCAAAGGTACTCCAGCAAACCTTCCGCAACTAACCATCAACTCCTTTCCTAGCAAATCCCTGTCATAACCCCAAGCAATGTCTTCTTCAGTCAATCCCATCAGTCTTCTGGACCATCTCCATTCGTCTCGTATATCCTTGAAGGCACCTATCTTAGGTAACTGTCTAGCAAACCATTCGGCAAACAAAGGAGCACAGCAGACCACTGGACCACCTCTACCTTTCTCGTTTCTGTAATGGACACTAAAATAAAAGTCACCCAATATAGTAGGCACTGGATTGCCTTTTGCAAAGATTGAGATCACCTCTAAGCTGACAAACTCTTTCTCTCCAGGAAACAGGATAGACCCATATACCATCAATGCAAGCAAAGCTCCAAAGTCATTCCACTTAGCCTCTGTAGCATACTTCTCAGCCTCTGGGATAAGCACACTCCAGGGTAGACCTCTGCCTTCACTCTCTTGCAGAGCTTTTCTGACTGAAACAACCGGCAACCTACAAACCTTGGCTATGTCTTCATCTCTGAGCACAACCTCTGACCCGTAGAACGACAATGTCTCTCTGATCGGAGCACTCAGCATGCTGGAGATCTCTTCTAATGTCGGAGCTAAGATGTAACCTGGAAAAATAAAGCAACGCAGCAGGGGATCATAAAATTGCAACAAGGTATGCAAGTTGTCTTTCTGGTCTGCAGTGGGCTTGTCCACAAACTTCAGTATATGGCCATATCTTTTCTTGAAATTACCTAAGACTTGATCGTTCATCAAACCTGCTAACCTCTGAACACTTTTAACTTCCGGCTGAAGAAAGGTACAATGCACATTCTTTTTTCTCGGATCTCTTTTGATCTCTGCCATGGAGATAAGAATACCAGAACTGGGAACAGATGTGAGCAATGACCTGAAAAATGGGAAACATAAACAGTTAATGAAAAGAATGATGCAAATGTAATGCAATGCAAGCATATGACCAACTGGGACCATCTGAACTGGAACACTGACAAGGGCCCCTCTGAATAGCTGGCAAACCCAAAAGTTTACTGAGTCACACCCTCTGATAATCACAACTCTCTGATAGAAGATCTCAGAATCACAGTATCAAGAAATCCAGAATTCCAGAACCATAACTCCGGAACCATAGAATCATAGGACCATGGATCATAATCACAGGACCAAAAATCATAACCAGAACCACTGAACAGATGAGTGTATGCTGAGGTCATGGGTTCCTGCACACCTGTAAACACCCCCCAATCTCACGGGTAAAAGGCTCCAGGTCAGACATCACGGACTCTCAAAGCCACATAGCAATAATACTGTCACCATTTCCGAGAAATGGCTCATGACCAAATCAGGGAATCAGTTTGGCATTATATACTACGCAGGAAGGCCTCAGCTGAGTCCAGGACACAAGGTCATCCTATGCAATCCCCAGGTAGGCCCTCGGATGCGAATGGGTTTGCCACAAAATATGGGCTGCTACTGTCATCACTAAAGAGGGATGTTTCCACAAGGTTCTCAATGATCGGTCCTCAGCTGCACATAACTGTCAGGGTCATGTAATGAGAGAGGAAGATCCCCAAATCAAGACATTTCCAAGACAATCGCAACCTGGGTGTGGAACTCACTACTACCCTCATGACAAGATCTCATGAGGCCAAAGTGGAACCACTCTAAGTCCTATGGTGCACTCGAGCCGGGTACTTGGCTCATATCTCTCAAGAACAAGTAACACCCATCCCACCAAACAGAAAATCCAGTCCAGACAGTCCAGTATATATACATGATGCAGTAAATAAAGACTGGAAACTGTAAATAATGCTGTAAATAAAGCTGTAAATAAACAATCATAACATACAACAAGCCACGGCAAACAAACATCACCCAATGAAACAGAAACACACAAGCGCTAGGAGAGACTCACAGGGGAACCAGAGATCTCTGGTGTGCAGATCCCCAGCAGAGTCGCCAGCTGTCGCTCCCCGGATTTCCATCCTGGTACAAACGCGAAAGTGGCGCGAAAAAAGAATAGAGTCGCCAGCCAGGCATTTTTATCCCGAAGAAAGGGAATGGTAATGCTGCACAAACCAGAAGAAAGAAAGAGGAAGGACACAGGTCCTACGAACCAAAGAGACTGAGTTCGGGAGTCGGTTACGACCTGGGATGGTATTAGCACCCAGATCGTCCTCCGTACCCGACGGAATCCACGCTTGCAAAGAAATCTGCTTCAAAGAGTGAGGGTATGAAAAATGCAGCAAAAGAAAAGAAAAGAAAAGAAACTGGAACTGGAAAATAAATTGAGAAAAGGAACTGAATGAGGAAACAAAGGAAAAATGTAGGGAAAATAAAGATTGTGCTCGAACGGGCCCTACCCTGCTGCCTACGTACCTCATCAGGATAATGAGGATCAGAGACACCGTAGTTCCCCTAACTAGAGGTGGCAAGGAAATTGCTTATGAATTAAAGCTTGAACTGCCTATGCCATTGCTCAGGTGTTGCAGACTCGGACGACGAGTGCGTAACCGTCTTGCAAAGTGACAAGTAGGAGCAAGTTCGCGTACGGAGCGAAGGAGATGAGAAAAGAATTCCCGAAGGAAAGACGCTTATCGTTTGTTCAGTGTTTTTTATGAAGCTTTTAGGAGTGTGTCATAAGGAAGTGAACTCAAGCTCTTCTCCATGGAATGTGCACTTGTCACTACATTCCAAGATGGAATAATAGAACAAGCACACTCAAGTAAGGAGAAGATCCCCAAAACTTGAAACCAAAGATAAGGGCCTAAGCTCACTAACTTGTTAACTTATTAAGTGTTTTTGGTTATTTACAGTGAAGAAGTTTTTTTTATGCTTTTCTTTATGAAGAAAATACCTTGATCAGACTTGTACATCACAAGGTAAACTTGTACTATCCCAAGATGGGAAGACTACAAGCATACCTCATGGGATAAGGCTATGGACCAACATCACTTCAAACTTATTAAGTGTTTTTTTTAGAGTTATGAGATGAGAAGAGAAAGAGAACCAAAGGAGCAAAAAGGAAAAACTAGGGGGAAGTTTCTATCATAAGTTAGCATGCATGGAGTTCCTAGGGTTTGTGAGGTCTTTCTAACCTAAAAAAGATCTCAAGAGAAGAGGAAGAAGATAAGAGGAGAGATTAGAAAGGCCTAAGCCCAACAAGAAGATGTTAGTCCATATAAACAATATGAGAAGAGATGAGAAATGGAGATGTGGAACTCAATTCCCACATCTCAAACTTACCATAGCCCCTGCAAGGTTAGTGTAATAACATAAAATCAAGGCATAAACCAACAAGTCAGAAGCTACTCAAGCATATAGACATGGCAATGAGTTCACAAGATGATAAGCAAAGCAACACAAGATCATATTGAGATGATTAGAAGTGAAACAAGTGCAAAGAAGACATGCATAACACTTAAAGAAATAAAACACATAAAAGAGACCCAACACCAAGACTCAAGGAGATTCAAACCCTATCCTAAGACCAGGAGAAACCATAGACCTCTAAGGGACCCCAAAATATGAAGAGAAGTTGGCACAAGTGCCCTTCTAGGCTTAAAAGAGACTAAAAGACTCAAAGGATGCAAAACAAGGCAAGGTGAGGAAGAAAATACCCAAGAAAAAGATCCAAGCACTTATAAATTCTACCCAACCAGCAAAGCACTCTCCAAACACAAGGAAATGAGAATCCAAAAGGGTTTGCAAAAATACAGCACCAAACTAGGTCAATGAAGCTCAAGGATGCAAGGTATCACCATTTAGGGTTTTGAAACTTAAGGCACAAGTAACTCAAGCAAAGTCCAGCAAGGAAGTTTGTGAAAAATCCAAGATAAATCATGAAGATAGTAGATTGTCTTAGGATTTGAGTTCAAAAATAATGGGGTTCATAGCTTAAAGGATGAGAAAAATAGAAATTGGACAAGGCAGATTGATCTATGAGAGTTCACAAGAAAACAATGCTCAATGTTGAATTTATTTGGCCACGTGGGATGAAAATAAAAATTTGGAAAAATCATGATAAAAAACTAGATGAATCAAGGAGTGTATATGGATTTTTTTGGATTTTTTAGAGTTAAAGAAATATTTAAAATGAATTAAAAGCAAATGAAATAAATTGGTAGAGAAAAGAAATAAAAATAAAACAAATGGGCCAAGGGGGTGTAAAGAGCAACTGCGCCCAGTTAAAAAAACTCCATGGGCCTTGCAGGGGGTGCGGATAGAACTGAAGACTGCTGCACCTTCTTCTTCATGCAAACCCTAACCCTCTCTCCTCCATTAATGAACTAAGAACCCTAACCCTAACCCTAGCCATACAAAAACTCAAACCAAGCCACGGCAAGCCATCAAACTTTCCAGAATGCATAATCCAACACCCCTAAACACGAATTCATGCTTGGATTGGAACAAAACTCAAAGAATCTCAAGATATGAGTGAAAATAAAATTGTCCACCAAACTTTAAATCAACATAACTTTGTAAATACTCAACCATTTCACAAACTACAAAGAGCAGTATAACCAGCGCAACATGAGGATTCTAAAACACACAATCAAACACATTTCTATGAGATGCGAATTTTGAGTATACCTGAGGTGTTGTCCAAAATTAGGAGTCAAGAATGGTGTAGAATGATGGCAAATAGTCTCTTTATCTCCTTAGATGCAAAATAAATGCATCTAGGGCTTTGCAAGTTTGTGAATCCAGCAATAAGCCTCCTTGTGCTCCAAAGCTCCTCAAATGGCCATTTGAGCAAACTCCACTATAAATCTAGATCCATGGGTGCTTAATGATCCTTGAGATGAGAGGAGTATGGATATGGTCTTGGATTGAAGAAAGCTTGTCTAGATCAAAAGTTATGGCACAAAATGCAAATGTGCACAAGAAAAGGGAAATGGATGATTCTTGAAGAATAATCCAAACAAATGGTATGGAAATGATCTATGAGTGATGAGGATCAAGAATCCAGCAAGAGTTTTGTGAATGGAGTCTTGTAGCAAAAGTTTGTGGAGAATGAGTAATTTTGCACAAGAGATGAGAATGAGAGAGTGAGTGTGTATTCTGGCTGCCTCCAACCCTAATTCTGGTTGTTATGGAATATATAAGGCAATGCAAAAGGACTAGATCAAATGCACGTGAGAGAGAGTTGATTTTTGTGAAAATGAAAATTTGGCCCAAGTGTGCCATAAGCATGCCAAGCTCATGATTTGCTGGCCTCTTTTGCATGTGCATTCACCATCCCACCCATGATTCAAAGCAAACAATTTCAGCCCTTGGATGTAAGCTATCACACAATTGTCATGCCTTGTGCAAATCCAAGTGTAAAATGCAAGTTTTATGGAACTTTCTCATGTGCACGAATTTTGCCACTTTTCTTTGAGCCAAATGACCTAAATGAGATGCATTTTGATTGTGTAAACTTACTTTGGACATGGCATAGCAAACTATCCACTTTTGAGCCTTTGTGCAAATGGCTTGGCCTTGAATTTTTGAATTTTGCCTTAGGACAGCCATTTTTTCGAGGGCCTTAGAGAAAAATCTATGAATCTCCAGAAAATGCTCTTGTACTTTTTTGAAAATGGCAGCCCTTACTCTCAAACTTTCATGTTTACCTTTGGTCCATTTGAAGATTTTTTGATCAAGTTAAGGCCTTGTGAAGTTTCAGGTCAAAATAGCCAAAAATAGTAACTTTTCCATAACCAAATTTGTGCACTTTTGCCAAAACCCCTCAAACCACCAAAATTCTTGTACTTTAAGCTCAATAAACATCTTATAACATTTAATAGACCTCATTTGGCCAAAAAAGTTGGGTTGGACCCCTTGGAATGGCACAATTGACTTTTTCTGGGCCCAGTTGACTTTCTGCCTCATCTGCAAGTAACTGAGGCAATGACTGACTTCCACTTGGAATTTTTCCATGAAAATTGACATGTAGGAACCTCTTATCATATAGAAAATATTTCCCAAAAGAGTTGGCCAAAATTATGAGGTTAAGGCCCTTGAAACCAAAACCCTAATTTGGTCGCACTGCCTAGATGCCTTGCGTTGTCTTGAAACTTGTGATGATTAAGCAATCTTCTGAGCTTTTGCAAGTGAACTTGGCCTTGCCAAAGGAGTTTAGACTCATCATAGGCCTATTAAAAATCCATTGGAACCCTTGTCTTGTCTTAAATGGCCTTCAACACCTCCCCAGATGGCCATATGCCTCATGCTAGGGCTTGATGCTTGTCATGCTTTATTTTTCTATGCTATAATGCTATATATATGATATGCTTATGATGCAAATGGTGTATTATGATGCTTAAAATGAAGAGGGCAAATTTGGGGTTTTACAACGGTGTTGCCCCAGTGGACGTTCTGATTGAAGTACGATACCCATGCAAGGCAAATGGTAGCATTTCATGCCAGTCTTTGTATGTGACCACCATCTTTTGCACAATCTTCTTGATATTCTTATTAGCCGCCTCAACAGCGCCATTCATCTTTGGCCTGTAAGGAGAGGAATTGTGGTGTTGGATCTTGAAGTCCCGGCACAGCTCTGCCATCATTTTATTGTTCAAGTTGGAACCATTATCAATAATGATTCGCTCGGGCACTCCATACCGACAGATGATGTCTCTCTTTAGGAATCGGGCTACCACTTGCCTGGTGACATTTGCATACGAGGCTGCTTCAACCCATTTGGTGAAATAGTCAATGGCTACTAGGATGAATTTGTGGCCATTTGAAGCAGTTGGTTTGATATTTCCAATCATGTCAATGCCCCAGATGGAGAAGGGACAGGGTGAAGACATCACATTCAAAGGATTTGGAGGCACATGCACTTTATCTGCATAGATCTGACATTTGTGGCACTTTCTAGCGTAGGCACAACAGTCCGCATCCATTGTGATCCAATAATAGCCTGATCGTAACAATTTCTTAGCCATTGCATGTCCTCCAGCATGGGTACCGAAAGATCCTTCATGCACCTCGTGCATCAAAAAGTCAGCCTCTGCCTTATCAACGCATCTGAGAAGTACCATGTCAAAGTTTCTCTTGTACAATGAACCATCAGCATTCAGGAAGAAACTACCAGCTAGCCTTCTTAATGTCTTCTTATCATTGGATGATGCCCCAGGTGGGTATGTTTGATCCTCTACGAAGCATTTGATGTCATGGAACCAAGGCTTATCATCTTTAGCAATGTCCACGGAGAATACATATGCTGGTCTGTCAAGTCTGGATACTGAAATCCGGGGCACAAAGTTGGCAGCTTGAACTTTGATCATGGAGGAAATGGTAGCCAGAGCGTCTGCAAACTGATTTTCATCTCGAGGGATGTACTCAAGCTTGACTGTTGTGAAGAAAGTCAGTAATCCCTCGTATAATCCCGGTATGGAATCAGATGCTCCTGGTGAGTGTACCATTTACCGTTGGTCTGATTGATTACCAGAGCTGAATCTCCGAATACAGTTAAAGTCTTGATCCTGAGGTCAATGGCTTCCTCAAGACCCATGATACAGGCTTCATATTCAGCTTCGTTGTTAGTGCAGTTAAAGGTGAGTTTTGCCGAGAAAGGCATGTGAATTCCTTTAGGCGTAATGAGTACTGCACCAACACCACGACCATTCATATTAACAGCCCCATCAAACATCATTGTCCATTCTTCTTCTGGGTCAGGCCCTTCAGTGTGAATAGGCTCTTCATGATCTTTTGCTTTTATGAACATGATGTCTTCATCAGGGAAGTCAAATCTCATAGGCTGGTAATCATCAATGGGTTGCTCAGCTAGATAGTCAGACAATACACTGCCTTTGATAGCTTTTTGAGATGTGTACTGAATGTCGTATTCTGTGAGAATTATTTGCCATCTTGCAACCCATCCGGTAAGTGCTGGCTTCTCAAATATGTACTTGACTGGGTCCATCTTTAAGATCAACAAAGTAGTGTGGGTCAACATATACTGCCTTAGTCGGCAAGCAGCCCACGCTAAAGCATATCAAGTTTTCTCGAGCAGTGAATAACGTTGTTCACAGTCGGTAAACTTTTTGCTTAGGTAGTATATTGCATACTCTTTTCGACCAGACTCGTCATGCTGGCCCAACACACACCCCATTGACTCTTCTAATACTGTCAAGTATATTATTAGAGGTCTTCCTTCGACTGAAGGCATTAGGATTGGAGGCTCTTGTAAGTATTCCTTGATTTTGTCAAAAGCCTTCTGGCAGTCTTCATTCCACCTGACCGTTTGCTCTTTTCTTAACAATTTGAACAGGGGCTCACAAGTTGCTGTAAGATGAGATATAAACCTTGAGATGTAATTCAATCTTCCTAGAAACCCCCGAACTTCTTTTTCAGTCTTTGGTGCAGGCATCTCTTGAATGGCTTTGACTTTGTCAGGGTCAACTTCAATTCCTTTTTTACTTACAATAAATCCCAGCAGCTTACCGGAACGTACCCCGAATGTGCATTTGTTGGGGTTTAGCTTCAGCTGATACTTCCTCAGATGCTTGAACAGCTTCAATAGATTTACCAGGTGGTCTTCTTCGGTGAGGGACTTGGCAATCATGTCATCCACATAACATTCAATTTCTTTGTGGATCATGTCGTGGAATAATGTTACCATAGCCCGTTGATAAGTGGCACCAGCATTCTTCAGTCCGAATGACATTACCTTATAACAGAATGTTCCCCAGGGTGTGATGAAAGTTGTCTTCTCCATGTCTTCAGGTGACATCTTAATCTGGTTATATCCTGAAAATCCATCCATGAAGGAGAACACCGAGAACTGAGCCGTATTGTCGACCAATACATCAATGTGAGGTAATGGGAAGTCATCTTTTGGGCTAGCTCTATTAAGATCCCGGTAGTCCACACACATCCGTACTTTGCCATCCTTTTTAGGCACAGGTACAATGTTAGCGACCCATGGCGGGTAACTAGTTACAGCAAGGAATCCGGCCTCCCACTATTTTTGTACCTCTTCTTTTATCTTCATAGCCATATCCGGACGAGTACGGCGCAACTTCTGTTTCACTGGAGGACAGTCTTTCTTTAGAGGCAGCTTGTACATAACAATGTCGGTATCCAGGCCTGACATATCTTGATAAGACCAAGCAAAAACATCCACATATTCCCGAAGCATGTCAATAAGTTGTTCCTTCACTGAATCTTGCAGACAGGCCCCGATCTTCACTTCTTTCAAGTCTTCTTCGGTACCAAGATTAACTGTCTCAACTTCCTCCTGATGAGGAGTGATAACCTTCTCCTCCTGCCTTAGCAGTCTGGCTAGTTCTTCAGGTAGCTCATAATCTTCTTCAACCCCTTCATCGGCTTGATTAATCGGATTGTCGAAGTCATACGATGTCATAGCAGTGTCGTTGTCGGTGCGGTCTGGAGGGCACTCTCTGCAAGGGTTTAGATTGGTTCATTTTAGTGATCAGTTTTATCTTGTTTAGAAAAAGTGAAAATGAAGTTATTACTTTGAAAAACATTGCCATTTTATTTTTGTACAAAAAATGAAAAATGAAAAACAGTGAGTGGGAAAAAAGAGACTTGTTTGCAAAAGATGTCCTGATATTCATTAATTGACCGTTTGCACAAAATACAAGATGGCCCGATTTCAAAATGAGCCCTGACATCTTGGGCAAGATGCAGGACTTGATGCATGCTTAAAGACAGGAAATAATAATTACTCTGCAAGAGTAACTCTTATAATTTCCTGGGAAGACCAGTTTGAGACTTGGTTCCCCGGGATCCTTGGACGTATCCAGTTTTCCAGGTTACGTTCGTCTTCTTCCTCGTCTTCCAAACTGTTCACAGCATCCGGGGTTAGCATTCCCTCGCTGACAAATTTGGGCTCTGTTGCAGCCTCTGGTTGATCTTGTCGAGTTGGTCTGTAACCCAACCCGAATCTGTCTTCTTTCTTTTCAACTGGTAGCAGCTTGCCCCAGCCTTGAGCGGTACCCTCCTCAACAACCTTCCGGGCTTGTTGATATGAAGTGATGGAAGTTCCAGACACATTAGTTGCTTCATTGATGTTAAGGGCCTCAAACCCTTGACTCATAGTCTCATGGATCTCCCCATCCATTTCTATATACTTGTAAGTAGCCAGCTGGCTAACAAAAATGTCTTCCTCTCCGCAGATTGTGATGATCTTGCCTTCCCACTCAAATTTTAACTTCTGGTGAAGGGTAGATGTAACAGCGCCAGCGGCGTGAATCCAGGGTCTACCCAACAAACAGCTATAGGTCGGCTGTATGTCCATCACGAAGAAGGTAGTTTTAAAGGTCTGTGGGCCAATCAACACAGGTAGATCAATCTCTCCAAGAACTGATCTCTTAGAGCCATCAAATGCTCTCACCACCAAGTTACTTGGACGCAATGCCAAACCATCATACTCTAGCTTCACCAAGGCTTTCTTTGGGAGGACATTGAGCGAAGACCCAGTGTCCACCAGCACATGAGAAAGAACAACACCTTTGAATTCTAAGGTGATATGTAAAGCCTGGTTATGATTGCGTCCCTCCGTTGTTAAATCAGCATTCGTGAAGCCCAGTCCATGACTGGTGTTAACATTTGCTACCACTGTTTCCAGCTGATTAACCGTAATCTCTTCTGGCACGTATGCTGCGTGCAGGACCTTCAACAATGCATTCCTGTGGGCTTCGGAACACATTAACAGTGATAATATAGAGATTTTGGAGGGTGTCTGATGAAGCTGGTCCACTACTTTATAATCACTCTTTTTGATTATTCTCATGAACTCGTCTACCTCTTGTTCAAAAGATGTCTTCGGAGTTTCTTTACCAGCTAGCTCTTCCAGTACCACATTCTTCCCTTTTGCCTTAGCAGCAGTTTCTGCTTCAGCATTGGGCCTTGGTGTTTGTGATGCAAAAAGGCGTCCGCTTCTGGTGAAGCCTCCGCCTCCCCCAACATTGTCAACTTGTGGTGGAGAGGTTGTTGAATCTAGAGTGATCTTATTTCCGTCGCAGTAGAGATCAGAGCCATAGTGCCAAGGTATGGCATTACTGCTTTCATAAGGAACAGGTCCAGGCACCGTAATGGTGACCGGACTGATTGTTGCAGCGGAATGAACTGTGATGGTATGCGGGTCGTAATAGATTGTGACTGGAGATCTGACAGGAGGTGTTGCAGTTTGTTGTTGAAAATTGTTGTTGGGATGAACAATCGTCGGGTCATAATAGATTGTGACCGTTGAGACGTCTTCATTAATGTTTGCTGGTGTTGTAGATGATTCCGTTGATAAGATGAGTGCTGATGTTGTAGAAGAAAATGTTGCTGAACTTTGACTTGTTGAAATAATGGATGGAGTGATTGCTGGAGTTGTGGATGAATCAGTGGGTATGATAGTTGTTGCTGTTGTAGGAGGATCTATTGTTGCTGAAGAAAGAATTGTTGATGTTGTAGGAGCCGTTGTGGTAATTTGCAAAATTACATCTCTGATAAGGCCATCTATGCCAAGCCTTAGCCTCTCACAACCATTGATAGCGGTTTTACATGATTCGCAGCAAGCCTCACAACCCGGGAACACTTGGAATCTTAAGAGTTGAATCTTAACTTCTGCCAACGGTGTTTGAATCTGTGCAACATTATCAATCTGTGCAGATGGTTGATCCTCTTCTATGGCATTAATTCTAGGCCCACCATGATTAGGCATAGGATTTCTGTTAACATTCAGATGAGGTGCGAAATTGAGAGCTTTAGAGTCGGCCAGATCTTGAACCTTCATTTGTAAGGCTCTACACTTCTCAGTATTGTGACCAGGTGTGTTGGAGTGAAAGGCACACCTGACATTAGCATCATAATTCTTCGAGAGATTGAGGGGATCTAGCGGAGCCAACGTCCGTAACTCAACCAGGTTAAGCTTCAGGAGTTGTGGCAGTAAAGCAGCATAAGGCATAGGAATTGGGTCAATCACCCTATTCGCCTGAGATGGCCTCTGTTGAAAAGGGCGTTGCTGTTGGTTGTTGTTATTGCTGTAAGTTCTTTGTGGCGGAAAATGAGATTGTTGTTGATAGTGTTGTTGTTGTTGTTGAGGATAAAGTGGTTGCTGTGGAACTGGACCCGGAATAGTAACAACTGCTATTGATTTGTGAGAATACTGGGGTCTGCCCCTGCTTGCACGGATAACATTTGTTTCACCCGCCCTTCGGGGTCCTGCAAAAGGTTTTCTGGGGTTGGTGGAGTAACTTGCACCATTGTCAGAGATTTTGCCCATCTTCAAAAGACTTTCAATTCTCTCACCAGCTATAACTACATCGGCAAAACTGGTGGAAGAGAAAGCAGCAAGTCTATCAATATAAGTTCCCTGCAAGGTGTTCATAAACATGTCAGCCATCTCTCTTTCTGACATGGGTGGCTGGACAGCAACGGCAAGCTGTCTCCACCTCTGAGCATAATCCCGAAAGCTCTCCCTTGAAGACTGAGACATGCCCATTAGAAGAGTTCTATTGGGAGCCATGTCTAGGTTGTACTGGTATTGACGGATGAAGGCTTCGGCCAAGTCTTTCCAACATCTTATGGTGGCCCTTGTCAGATGCGAATATCATTCTCTTGAAGCTCCAGTCAGGCTATCCTCAAAATAGAACATCCATAACTTCTCATCCATGGTATAAGCCTTGAGTCTCCCTAAGAAGGATTGCAGGTGAGTACGCGGGCAAGAGGTACCATTATATTTCTCAAAGCATGGGGGTTTGAATTTGTGGGGAATCCTCACCCCATCTACCAGCCCCATATCCATTATGTCGAAGCCTAAAGAATTCTGGGATTCCAAAGATCTTAACTTTTCAGCAATCTCATCCAACCTTCTGTCATACACCTCATCTCCAACCCTAATAACAGTGAATTGTTCTTCTTGGGGATCTTCTTGCAGGATTCTGCCCCCAGCAGTATTACCTTGAACATTCCTTGTGCCATTAACATCTGGATTCAAATGGGGCCCATACTCAGGTGGGTCAATACGAGGCTGCCCTCGTTCGTTATTGCTGGTTCCCCCTGTTCCAAGATGGGGCGATTCAGGTGTCTGCCTTTCTACCAGCTCTCTCAACCTCTCTTGGCTCTGGGCTAAGCCAGTCATCACAGCCATAAATTGAGACATTTGGTTTCTCATCTCGACCCTTTCATTTACCATATGATTTCTTACTTCATTCAGGTCCTGTTGTACCTGCTCCATCTGAATGCCTGGAAGGTTTTTACGCGTTGGGTACCGGTGTGTGCGGTTGACAGGGAACACTCGGCGACGAGCAATGTTTCCTGAAAGCACAGCAAAGTGAGAAACAAATAATAAACAAAAAACCTACAAAACAAAGAAAAATGTTAGTATGCAATGCAATATGCTTATTTGTTTTCCAAGGTATCCGGTTTGGTTCTTGGTTTTGACCTTTCCAGAACTCGAGGAGATGCTTTGATGATGTTGAGAGAAAGCCCAATAAAACAAACTGATATATTACAAATAATGAAAATACATAGTCTGTTTTACAATACATGCCCATGGTGGGTCAAAAATACAACAATCAAAAGCAAAAAGTACATCAAAAGAAAAGCAATACAAGCAAAGATGAATCAAACATCCAATCCATAGTCATCTTCCCTGACTTCCTTCAGGAGTGCCTCAGTCACCGGACCAGCTGGGTGCTCTGTAATGGTCCTAATGAGGAGGTTCCTAGTAGCAATGGCATTAGTCAGCTTCTTATGCCTGTCCTGATCCTTTGATCTCTTCAACCCCGCTCGGAGCTTCAATTCTGATATCTCCTTCTGAGCTGCCAACAAAGTCTCCTGCTGCTTCTTCTCATTGGCTTCCAGCTGCTCAATCTTGGCCTGAGTCCTCTGGTCTTCTTGTGCACGGGATTCGGTGATCCTGATCCACCTATCCTGGCTCTCCTCCAGGTAATGCTCAGCCCTAGCTTTCTGGATCTTGGCCTCCTTAAAGGCATTCTTCAATATCTGTTCCTCGGCTCTTGCTTTCCTTATTTAGTCATCTGTCCTTTCAATCTTGGTAAGATGCTCAGTCTTGAGTCTTTCCAATATTTCAATGTCCAGACGACTGTCATTTCTTTCCCAAAGTGTCTTCTTCAGAGCCTCAGATAGCTGATTATTCCTCCAAGCTAACAGTTGCTGCAGGCTGTACTGTAGAAGGCCCAGGTGTGTCTTCCAAGGTGAAAGGCATTCTGGTGATTTGAGCTCTATTACGGGACCAGTCAGAGTACTGGGCTGAAGCAATATTGTTGCACCTTCCAAGGATGGCTGTCCTTTTTGTCTGGATGTTGTCCTAAGCCCAGACAGCTTGCCTGACAATAGCTGAATTAGGTTGCACTTCATAGTATAGGGTTTCAGCTAAATCCTGTACTCTGGGAGGGTGAACCAAAGCATATCCCAATTCTCTCTTAAACAGCAAAAGGTTGTAGTTAATGCAACCTTTTACTCCTATCAGAAGCACATTATGGTATTGCCCACAACTGGTAATAATCTCCTTGCCTTTGGTGCTCTGGGTGCACCATCTGATATCATCTGAGGTTAAGGCAATGAACCTTTTGGCCCAACTCTTCTGCTGGTGTGGGTTTAGGAAAGCATCTGATTTAGGCAGGTGTCTGAGTAGCCAAGAGTAAAACAAGGGAGCACAACATCTGACCAACTTCCCCCTTTGCTTTTCATTTCTCTGATGGATGGAGTAGTAAGAATCTCCCAGCAATGTAGGCACTGGGTTCCTCAGCAGAAACAAGTGGATGACATTCTTACTCACAAATTTAGGCTCATCTGCAAACAATATAGCCCCATATATGCTGAGGACTAAAAGTGCACAGACTGCCCTCCATTCTTCCAATGTAGCCTTCCGGATGGCTTGAGAAATCAAGAAGTCCAAATGTAAACCAGGAATCCCAGCTTTTGTTGTCATGTTTTGTTCAATAAGGGCAGGCTCCAAGTACAATGCCCTTTCTATCTCTTCACTTCTAGGAGCAGTCATCTCTGGGTTGAAAGGGATCCCTCCTCTGATAGGCACTCCAATCAACAAAGAAAACTTTTCCAACAGAGGCCCCATCTGGAAATCTGGAAAAGTGAAGCATCTAAGTGGGGGGTCATAGAACTGCAAGCATGTGTGAATCATGCTTCTTTGAGAAGAATCAAGGTCCATAACCATGTCCAAAATACCCCCATACTGCTCTCTGAACAGTGGGATGTGGTCAGGTGTGATGAGTGACTGGACCTGCCTGATACCAGTCAATATGGGCTCAAAGAAGTGATAAGATATGTTGCTTTTCCTTGGAACATCCATGAGTACTGGTGAAGACGCTGATGAAGATCACTGATTGAAAAGCTGGAGGTAAGTCTCTGACAGACTGATGGAGATGCTGAAGGAGATAGCTGAAGCAGATGCTGAAGAAGATAACTGAAGCTGAGGTTTAAGCAGTAGAAGGGGTCAAAACTAAACCAGATATGATAAGGTGCATACCCTGGAAAAAAAATATACAAATGTTAAATGATGCAATGATGATATATGCAAATGATATGCAAGGGTTTGTGATCAAGAGCTGGATCTGATTATCTGTCTTGGTATAAGGTCCATGTATGTTCAAAGGTCCGGATGGAGGCTCAAAAATCTAGTAACCAGGGTGGGGGACTCAAATAAAGAGTCATTTGTCCAGGTTTAATCACAAGAACTGTCCAAAGTGAAGTATTCTTAAACAATACAGTAACAGGGTATGATGTGGCCAAGGGTTTCTGCAAACCTGTAAACAACCCAACCCCCTCACATGTAATGTTCTAGAACAAGGATCCTCAAACTTGGATCAGTTATGAGAAGTGTAAACACTTCTAACCCGGAGGTACAGTGTTTACAATAACCATAAAAGTTCCTCCTCTAATTAACCCCAGATTCTGAAGGTCAACATAAAGGTCATCCAGACTTAACAGGCTTCCCAGATAGCCCTAGCACTACAGGAAATTTGTAGCACAGAGTTCTCAAGAAGAAACCCACATCTGAACCGTGTTTCATATTCCCGCACCAGACCGAAATGGAATAGGAAAGAACATGAACCACTCTAGCCTAGGTGTCACTCAGGTCCCAGGTATAGGTGTTGCACCCCAAAATTTGCCCTCTATAAGACAAGTAATTGTGTACTAAGAGGCTCACAAGGTTCACAAGGTTCACAAGACATCTCATGAGGTTCACAAGGTTCACAAAGTTCACAATTAGTCAGAAAGTTTGACAAATCCCTCAGATAATGCATCCTCCTAAGCACTGCATCCTAAACTAGGGTTTTGACTTTAATCAGGCTAAATGGACTTCCAAGACTTCAAGTGAGCTTCATAACATCCTATATGTGTTCAAGAACCCCCATGTCAAGTTTCAAGACTTTCCCAAAAGATTTGCTCAGTCAGATGATAAGATAGGTTAAAATCAGTCAAAGCAGTTAAAAAGTCAAACTGAGGTCAACTGTGGTCAAACCAAAGTCAAACTTCATGATTTTTTGCCAACATCAAGTATATGAAGTAAAATTCATCATTTGATCAAGGGTTGATCATGATTCATCAAGGAGATTCCAGATCATCAAGAATCAGGAGTTTCTAAATTATGGTTTTCAAAGGAAAAGTCAACTGAACTTTGACCAGCCATAACTTTCACATGCTTCATCAAAATTTTTCCATCCAAATCTCATTTTGAAGGAAATTGAATTCTCTACAACTTTGTGTCTCACAAGCCAAGCCCAAAAATGATTCATTTGGAAGGTATGAGCTAAGACATTATAGGTCCTTTTAAAAGTCAACAAAAAGTCAACAACTTCAAAAGAGCATAACTTGAGAATGGTAAAAGATATGGACATGAGACCAAAGAGGTTGGTTAGAGGAATCTTTAAGATTTCCAAAATGTCCAAGAACACCCTCATAGCATTAAAATTGAAGGATTTGTGCCCTTGCAAAGTTGGAAAATTTTTGGGAAGTTTATGAAGCAAATAAGGCCTTAAAACCAATTTTTGCTAAATGAGCCCACCAAATTGCCATCCAAACTTTACAATATCATCAAGCAAGACCCAACCCACCTATTTTCTGATTTTTTATTTTTTATTTTCATATTTATTTGAATTTTATTCATTAAAATACAATTTAAATTGAAATAAAATATAAAAATCATATATTTGAAAAGGATTTGGCTTCTAGAATGTCTTAAAAAACATTTAAACTTGATTGGTACCATTTAAAATCAGATCATCCAAACATAGCAATGTTAGATCAAAATAAATCAAGTTTTATGACAAATCTTTTTCAATCTTCAATCATCCAAAAAGTCCAAAGAATCATGACCTTTTTTTGACCTAATTCAATCCATATATACACAAACACATTGCCAATAAGAGGGGACGAATTCACAGCCTCCTCATATCATATTCAAGCTTCAAAAATCTCACTAAAAACTCCAATTCGGTTTGGTACCTAGAGCCCCTTTCAAGACAAACCAAAGGTTGCAACTTGTTCCTTGAAGTTCATGGATTGATTTTTGGATCATAACATCATTCATTCATGCCCTAAATCGTGAAAACCGAATGCACATTGTTCATGTTTTAAATTTTTTCGGTTTGAATGGTTTACTCATTGTTAATGGAAACTAACTGTTGGTTTGTGTTTATGATAATGTTTAGATGCTTTCTGGATAAATTAATTTGATTTTAGGTGCAAGATGGAGAAATCACCATGGCTAGGGTTCTTCGGCCGTTTTAGGGTTTCATGATTTAGGGGATATAAATAAATTCTAAAACCATAGATCAACTCTAATTGATCTCTGGATTATGTTTGTGAATTTAATTTGATGAAATTTTGCTGTTTTATTGATGATTGAGATTCGTAGGTTTTGCTGCAAATGAGAATTCGCAGGAAAGCTTGTAGCAAAAATCGTAGCAAAATTCATAGGTCTGGAGGAAAAAGAAGATGTCCAGCGCGCCAAAATTGATATTTCAAAATTGGATATATATTTTATGATATTGTTGTTATTATTATTTCAGAAAAATATGATGGCTCAGTTGGCACGCGCATTTGTTGGTAAAGGAATGGTTCTGGGATCGAAACCTCCCCAGGCCATTTTGGTTTTTGTTTTATTTTTCAACATTTTTCCAGGACAAGAACAAAAGCACATGGATGCAATAGGTTGACATCCAGCGCGCGCTAGCCCAGTGGTCATGCTGTTGGTCTTTCAGGTAAAGGACCTGGGTTCAAATCCCAGGTCCTGCTTTTTGGCTTTTCTTTCCTTTTTTTTTAGATTGATTTGTTTTATTAATTTCTTATTATTATTATTCATTCAAATTAATTTCTAAAACCATATTTACAAATGTTTTCTAATTAAACTTTATTTTCATAAATTTAAATTAATATGTAAATGTTTGTATATTCTAAGAAATTTTCTAAAAAAAATAATTTGTTATTTATTTGAATTAAATTATGTGTATATTTGTTTAAATAATTAAATTAGAATTAGGTATCAAATTAAAATATTTTTTGTACTTAAAACCCTAATTATATTTATAAACCCTAATTTATTTTGCTAAAACAATTCAAAACCCTAATTTTCTTTTATGATTTTAATTTCTTATTTTTTGTTTAATTATAATTAATAAATATTTCTAATATGTATATATAATTAAATTATTAAACTATTAATCATGTTTATTAGTATATAATGGTTTATTCTTCTTCTTAAAAATTCTTAAAAATGATTATTTATTTAAATTTGAACTTTTAATTTGTTTTCTATATTATATTATTATACTAACCTCTTTTTTCTCTTATATTTATTTTTATTACTAACCTTTTTTATTTATTTAATTAATGCTTATTATTTAAATTGTTTTATTATAATGTAATTGTGCAAATTATGTAATTGTGGTAGAATTTTTATTATTTATTTAAATTGCCATGGTTAGTAAAATAGGGCGTGAAAACATGTTTGTGTTTAAAATTGAATTTAGATCACTAATGTTAAGATAAATATATGAACTTGTACACGCACACACGTAAGTCGATCTTGGATCGCCATCTCACTTCTTAAGGGTTACCTCTCATGTTGCCTAAATAAAAGGTCAAGTAAGGTGTATAATGCAAAGTCCCTTCTCTTATTAATATCATCTTGTCCCTTTAAAGATTATAAGATCAAGTCCCTTCATGGTTGCCTTCGTAAATGATCTTGTCCCTTTCGAATAAAAGATGATAAGTCCCTTCGAATTGCTAAGTACACCTTACAGTTGCCTAATCACAGATGTCCCTTCACTTGACCCTCATAACATCCAAGGTAATGACTACCTATTCCTTAATAATAGGGATAGTCTTACCACTTAAAGGATATTTAAGAACAGAAAAGATTTAACTTAGGGTAGGTTCCTCTTATGTACTTGCTCACCTTTTCAAAACATTTCAAAAACACTTCACATTTTCGAACAAATTTTCAAAACAAAGTCTTTATATATATCTGTACATGGATCATTATAAAGTACTTAAGAAAATTTTTAATCACACACTACATTTCTCAAAAACATTTTAAAGTGAGCTAAGTAACTAAGAGCCCATGGATAACCATGGATGTAAAGGGTGCTAACACCTTCCCTTTATATAACCTACCCCCCGAACTCAAAAATCTTTTAAGGTCTTTCCTGTTCTTTTATGCCCTTTCCTTTGGATAAAATAAAAGTCGGTGGCGACTCTTGCTATCCGCAACATTTAACTAAAGTCATTTCTCTCACCGTGTTATAGAACTGGCGACTCTGATGGGGATTTAATAAAAAAGGGGTACCCTTAGGAATTAAGATCACTTTAAATTTGTTTGCTTTGTTTGCTTTACTTTACCCGTTGGGTGCTCTTATGTGTGAAATATCCTAACCCGGATCTAGTGTACCTTAGGTAAATGGCAATAAACCAAGGAAACTGTACGGCGTATACCGATATGGTTGATCTGGTGGCCATAGTTAGTGTGACTTCTTGGTTGGTGCTTATGTTCCTTAAGTAAAGTTGAGAATAATATGAGGCTGCCATATGTTGTCAATACACTAACTGACTTTTAGAACCCTAGTCATCCCATCTTGGCCTTTAGAAAGTAGTGAGATAACCGGCTTTGGTGAAGACTGAAGTTGGTTGATACTCGATGCTACACTCATTGAGATCCTAAACTAGGAGGGTTTTGGTTGGCAAGTAAGTTGCTTACTGAACAACCACCATTGTGAAGGATCAATGATATTGAGATCCATTAGAACCTGGTTACTATTGTAGGACAGGATGAACCAACTAACTTCAGGGGAGGCTACTTACCTTTAAACCTCATGCAAACCTCTAAACCTAGGGCTATTGTGTGACTTGTTTGTGTGTGCCACATGTTTGTGATTGAGCATAACATCATAGCATCATCATGCATCATAAGCACAACATTTTCACTAACCATTTCAAAGACCAAAGGATTTATCTTTGTTCTTTGTTGCAGGTCATGGCTTCTGCTCGTAGGAATACTATCCGGATCAACTTTGTAGGGATACCTTCTAAGCTTAAAGAATTGGTCTCTCAGGTTTCTGAAAACTTCCAATTCATCAAGAGACATGGTCACCTATTGGATCTAGTCACCTCAGGGTTTAATGAAGACATGATGAGTGTTCTGTTTCAGTTCTTTGATCCTAAACATCATTGCTTCACGTTCCCCGACTATCAGCTGGTTCCTACAATGGAAGAATTCTCAAGCTTCTGGGTGTACCTATCCTGGATCAGAAACCATTCACAGGCTTGGAAAAAGAGCCTAAACCTGAACTCATTGCTGCAGCCCTACATTTGAAGAAGTCAGACATTATTCTAGAAACGAGAAGTGGAGTTAAGGGTATTCTTGCTAAGGTGTTGATAGAGAAGGCTCCAGTGTTCTTGAAGGCTATGAGCTATGATGCGTTTGAGGAGATTTTAGCCTTGTTGATTTATGGCTTAGTGTTGTTCCCCAATCCAGACCAGTTCATAGACGTACACGCCATCAACATATTTCTGACTCGTAATCCAGTGCCTACATTACTTTGAGACATCTTACATTCTCTCTACACTCGTACTACGAAGGCGAGAGGGACTCTAATGTGCTGCATACCTCTCTTGTCTAGGTGGTTTATTTCTCACCTTCCTCGATCAGTGATGAAGAATGAACAAGGGTTCAGGTGGTCCAAAAGGATTATGTCACTTTCTCATTCAGATATTCATTGGTGCTCTAAGTCTATGGAGAATGCTACTATCATTGACCATTGTGGGGAGTTTCCTAATGTGCCACTTCTAGGCATAAAAGAAGGCATTACTTACAACCCTTCCTTAGCTTTACGACAGTTTGATTACGCTCGGAGTGATGGTCCTCATGACATGTTGATTCAGGGTATTGTGTTTGACTACGACAATGATCTTCAAGGTTACCGTCAAAGGTTTATACTAGCATGGGGAAAAGTGAACAAGGTTGACAGCAAGACTCTGGAGCCCAAGTACACTATTCCTATGGAAGCTTATCTTAGATGGGTGCGATCTCGTGCTCAGACTCTTATGATGCCATATCCTGCCGTCCTGCCAGTTACTATGGAGCCTGTTGCTGAAGGAGATAATTCTTATAAAATCCTTCACCCAGACATGCCCACTGACATGGAAGATTTACAGAGATCCTGGATCCAGTTGAAGGAGCAAAGGGATACTTTTGAGACTTATTACAAAGCAAGTCAAGAAAGAATCCTGGAGCTAACAAAGCAACTTCACGAGGAGCGGAATCTCAACTCATACCTCAACACAAAGAGGAAACGTCCATGGGAGACTTAAAACCCATCTTTTGTGTTCTTTTCATTTTTATTGTAAGCCCAAAGGGCAAACAAATTTATTACTAATAAATGTTACTTTCTTGATTGTTTAAGCAAATTTAAATCCTGCGGTCCTTGGAAACATTGCATATGCATTTACATACCATGTCATTGCATCACAGGTTTCTTATGTACATGTATCTTATCTTCTCGCTGTTTATTTCAGTAGTAGTGGCTCTTGAACAAACAGTTAAAGATCTCCAGGCACAAAACGCACAGTTCCAAGAGCTGATCCTGAACTTGTCCAAGGGGCAGGATGAATTGAAGACACTGCTGGACAAGAAGACTAAGAAGACTAAAAGGTCAGGATGCCTCATCAACATGGGAAGAAGGTTCAGAGGCCCTGTCAAGACCAAGGAACAGGTTGAAGAATATGAGTCTGAAGAGTCTGAGAAGGAGGGAGGCAGTCTCCATAATACAATGGGGGATTCTGATTCTGAAGCTAACTAGTATCATGATCCTAATGAAGATAAGTTCAAGATGCTGGTGGATAAAATGGATGCTATGGAATTGCAAAAGTCTTCTGGGCTGGATTTTGAAGACCTGAGTTTGATATCAGGAGTGGTTATACCCATTGGTTTCAAGGTCCCTGCTTTTGTAGTGTATGATGGCGTTTCTTATCCCAAACTGCATTTGAGGTCTTATGTCCGGAGAATCCAACCCCATACTGCTGATAAAAAATTGTGGATCCATTTCTTCCAAGAGAGCTTGTTTGGAGATCAATTGGAATGGTACTATCAGTTGGAGAGTGTCAACATCCGTGATTGGAATGATCTTGCTGAGGCCTTTTATAAGCAATATCAATGCAATGCTGATCTAGCCCCTACTCGCATGCAACTACAGAGCATGTCTATGGGTGCTAAAGAAAATTTCAAGGAGTATGCCCAGAAGTGGAGAGATTTGGCTGGTAGGGTACAACCTCCTCTAACTGACAGGGAGTTAGTGGATATGTTCATGTGTACGTTGAATGGTCCTTTTTATAGTCATCTCATTGGAAGCTCATCATCTGGCTTCACTGAGTTGATAATGACAGGAGAGCGCGTAGAAAGCGGTATAAGGAGTGGCAAGATACAAGTGGGTGCTTCTTCATCAAGTACTACAAAGAAGCCCCCTAGTGGGAAGAAAGTGTCAAATGTTGTTTATGGTCAACCTGATCGTAATAGGAGGCACTAATCTGTGAGTGCAGTTCATATCTCCAATCCTACTCCTGCAACACCAGAACCACCACAGGGCAACCAACAGAGGCCTAGAAGACAGTTCACCAAGCTCAACATGTCAATGGCCTAAGCCTTGCAACACTTGTTGAAGGGTGAACTCATCACTTTGAACGACCCTCCTCAGAACCCCAATGTTACCTCTCCCAGGTACAATCCTAATGCACGACGTGCATATCATTCTAATTGTCAGGGACATGATACCAATAATTGCTGGATATTGAAGAATAAAATTCAGGATATGATTGATGCTGGAGAGATTGAGTTTGACCCTCCGGGTACTCCAAATGTGATTACCGCTCCCATGCCAAATCATGAAAAAACTGTTAATGCCATTGATGAAGTTTCACATATTTCCTTTGTTGCAGATATAACCACACCATTGTCTGTTATTAAGAAGAAGTTGGTACAAGCTGGGTTCTTTCCAGGTTGTAATGAAGATTGTTTCTATTGTGCTTACAAACCGGATAGTTGCTGGAAGTTGAAGGACGGAATTCAACGCCTCAGGGACAATTACACAATATTGTTTGAGAGGACACCTTCTGTAGAAAGCATGGTTGAACATATAACTCAAGATGCGAAGGTGGAAGAGGTGGATATGGTTGATAAAGTGCCGATAAGGATCACTTCTAAGGGCCCTGTCAAAATCACTCATAAGGGTCCAATTAAGATTACTGCTGAAGGCCCTGTAAAGATTGTTGCTGAAGCTAGAGTGGCTCCTATGATCATTACCACTCCTGGTCCTATTCCATATACTTCTGATAAAGCTGTGCCTTGGCATTATGGCTCCTATGTTTATATTCATGGTGTTAAGCAGGAATCTTTAGCTGATACGCCTATTGTTGATGAAAATCTTGATGTTGATAATATTGTCGGATCTAGTAAGATCACACGAAGTGGAAGAGTTTTCTCTCCTCTGGTTACCTCCAAGAATACAGTTACTCCAACTACTACCTCCACTGTTGATGCTCGGGGCAAAGGTCCTGTTATTGAACCTATAGAAACTGATGTACCAGCTGCTGATGATCTTTCTAAGCAGATGGAAGAAGTACTAAAGATCATTCGCAAGAGTGATTATGATGTTGTTGATCAATTGGGGCATACTCCCTCCAAGATTTCCATGTTGTCTTTATTGTTGTGTTCTGAGGCTCATGCCAAAGCCTTGATTAAATTTTTGAAGACTGCTCACGTACCAAATGAGATTTCTGTAGACCAGTTTGAAGATTGTGTTGCACACTTGACCTATGATAATGGGTTAGGTTTCTCCGATATTGATTTGACTCCAGCCAAGAGGGATCATAATAGGGCTCTACATATCTCTATTGAATGTAGGGGCACTACCCTGTCACATGTGTTAATAGACAATGGTTCCTCGCTGAATGTGTTGCCCAAAGAAGTTCTGAATAAGCTTAGTCCCGAAGATGCTGTGTTGAGGCCCAGTAATATAGTGGTGAAGGCTTTTGATGGTTCAAGAAGAGTGGTGCACGGAGAAATAGATCTCCCAATCAAAGTAGGTTCTCAGGTCTTCAATGCTACATTTTATGTAATGGATATTCGTCCTTCGTATTGTTGTTTGCTTGGGCGCCCCTGGATCCATGGGGCAGGTGCTATGACTTCTACTTTACATCAAAAGCTGAGATATCCAGTAGAGGGAAAGGTTGTCACTGTTTACAGAGAGGAAGGATATTTGTTTAGCCATGTGAACACGTTTAAATATCTTGAACTGGAAGGTGAATATGTTGAGACTCCCTGCCACACGTTTGAAGTAGTTCCTTGGGTTGTTCCTAATGTTGAAGCTCCTCCTGTTGTCAAGAAAGTTCCTGTGGTCACCAGAGTACCTCCTACAATGGCCTCCCTCAAGGATGCTAGAGCTGTGGTGGATGAAGGTGGTTGTACTATTTGAGGTCAGCTTCCTGACATTCCTTACAAGTCTGACAAATTTGGTTTGGGTTTCACTGCAGAGTCCCAGAAGGCTGTTCATCGTACTCGTGCTGTTCGTATCACCAGTCAAGGGATTATGAGAGATCAGATCAATGCTGTGGGTGACCATGATGAAGACTACAACTTGGATGCTTGGATTTTTCCTACTGTGGGTGCTGGGCTCAATAATTGGAAAGCTGAAGATGTTATTCCTATCTCCTTTAGTTAGGAGTAAATACTATTACTGTGTTGATTACTTTTAAGTTTGTAATTTTTGAATAATTGAACTCTTAAGCCTCGTGCCTTACCCAAGGCACAATGGTATGCTTGTTTCGGGATGTCATTTCATTTGCATACTTCATTCAATAAAAATCAGTGGACGTTTCGTTTTTGTAAATATTGTGTTCCTTGTCTTTCTTTTCTTTTATTTTTGTTTTATCAGCTATGTGTTCTTACACACACCCACATCACTAAAATGCAGATCCTCATCCACTCTAGATCCTGTTGATAACAGTTCTACTATTGCCAATTATAATTTCGAGAATCAGATCTATCAAGCTGAAGATGGAAATGAGGACGGTTGTGAAGTACCTGTAGAGCTTGCTAGGTTGTTACAACAAGAAGAGAAAGCTATACAGCCACATGAAGAGCCAATCGAAGTTGTGAATTTGGGAACTGAAGAAAACAGGAAAGAGGTCAAGATAGGGGCTGAATTAGAAGATGGTGTCAAGAGCAGATTGATTCAGATGTTACATGATTATGTGGAGATCTTTGCTTGGTCTTATGAAGATATGCCAAGTTTGGATACAGACATTGTGGTTCACCGTTTACCAGTAAAAGAAGATTGTCGTCCAAAGAAGCAGAAGGTTCATCGCATGCGTCCTGAGATGTCAGAGAAGATTAAGGCAGAGGTGATGAAACAGTTTGATGCAGGGTTCTTAGCTGTGACTTCTTATCCTCAATGGATTGCAAATGTGGTGCCGGTACCTAAGAAAGATGGTAAGGTACGTATGTGTGTAGATTACTGGGATTTGAACAAGGCCAGCCCCAAAGATGACTTTCCACTTCCTCATATTGATGTTCTGGTAGACAACACTGCTCAGCATAAGGTATTCTCTTTTATGGATGGTTTCTCTGGTTACAACCAAATCAAGATGGCACCTGAAGATATGGAGAAGACAACATTTGTTACACAGTGGGGCACTTTTTGCTATAAAGTGATGCCATTTGGTTTGAAGAATGTCGGGGCAACATATCAGCGTGCTATGGTGGCTTTGTTTCGTGATATGATTCATCATAAGATAGAGGTGTATGTGGATGATATGATAGCCAGGTCCCGGAATGAAGAACAACATCTTGATCATCTACATAAGTTGTTTGAGAGGTTGAAGAAATACAAGTTGAGATTGAACCCAAACAAGTGTACTTTTGGAGTTAGATCTGGTAAGCTCATGGGTTTCATTGTCAGTGGAAAAGGTATTGAAGTAGATCCTGCAAAAGTGAAAGCTATACAAGAGATGCCAGCTCCCTGTACTGAGAAGGAAGTTAGAGGTTTCTTGGGACGATTGAATTACATTGCAAGATTTATTTCCCAATTAACTGCTACCTGAGAGCCAATCTTCAAGTTGTTGAAGAAAGATCAGGTAATGGAATGGAATGATGAGTGCCAGACAACATTTGATGAAATCAAGAAATATCTTCTAGAACCTCCAATTTTGATGCCACCAGTTGACGGAAGACCCTTGATTATGTATTTGATAGTATTAGACAACTCAATGGGGTGTGTGTTGGGGCAACATGACGAGTCTGGTCGAAAAGAGCAGGCAATATACTACCTTAGCAAAAAGTTTACCGACTGTGAAACAAGATACTCACTGCTCGAGAAAACTTGTTGTGCTTTGGCATGGGATGCTCGCCGACTAAGACAGTATATGTTGACTCATACTACCTTATTGATTTCGAAGATGGATCCAATCAAGTACATATTCGAGAAACCTGCTCTCTCTGGACGAATAGCGAGATGGCAAATGATCTTGACAGAATATGATATACAGTATACTACTCAGAAGGCCATTAAAGGAAGTGTTGTAGCTGATCATTTGGCTCATCAAGCAGTGGATGATTATCAGTCAATGAGTTTTGAGTTCCCTGATGAAGACATTATGATTATTACCAAAGAACCTGGACAATATGACGGACCTGAACAAGGATCTCGATGGACTATGGTTTTTGATGGAGCAACTAATGCACTTGGTAATGGTGTTGGTGTTGTGATCATTTCCCCTGAAGGTTGTCATACCCCGATTACTGCAAGACTTTGTTTCTATTGTACCAATAACATGGCTGAGTATGGGGCATGTATCCTGGGTATCAAAGCTGCCATTGATATGAAGATTCAGTTCCTAGATGTGTATGGAGATTCAGCCCTGGTAGTAAGTCAAATTAAAGGATATTGGGATACCAAGCATGATAACCTCATTCCTTACAGAAAGCATGTGTTGTCTTTGATCCCCTATTTCAAAGAAATTACCTTTGGACATATTCCACGAAGAGAAAATCAGTTGGCAGATGCACTAGCCACCATGGCATCCATGTTTGAGATCAACTGGGATGACGAAGCTCCCAAGATTACTATTGATAGATTTGAGAAGCCTGCATACTGCAATGAGATTGACACTGAAGAAGCAGAGGAGAAGCCTTGGTTCTATGAAGTGAAAAGATATCTTGAAGCTCAGGAGTTCCCTGAAGGGGCATCTGTTAAAGATAAAAAGTTTCTGAGGAGGTTTTCTGCTAAGTTCTTTTTGAGTAATGGAATTTTGTACAAGCGCAATCATGATTCAACTTTGCTTCGTTGTATGGATAAGAATGAAGCAACTGAGATTATGGAAGACATGCATGATGAGATCTTTGGCACTCATTCTAGTAGTCATACTATGGCAAAGAAGATATTGAGAGCAGGTTACTATTGGTCTACTATGGAAGCTGACTGCTATCAACATTCCAGAACATGTCACAAGTGTCAAATCTATGCTGACAAAGTGCATATACCTCCATCACCATTGAATATGTTGACTGCTCCTTGGCCTTTTTCCATGTGGGGCATTGATATGATTGGTGAGATTAAGCCTACTGCTTCTAATGGGCATCGTTTCATCCTGGTTGCTATTGATTACTTTACTAAGTGGGTGGAGGCAGCTTCATTCGCATCTGTTACTAAGAATGTGGTGGCTCGATTCATCAAGAATAATCTCATATGTAGGTATGGCATCCCTGAAAGGATTATTACTGACAATGGCTCTAATTTGAACAACACTATGATTACTGATCTCTGCACACAGTTCAGGATTAAGCATCACAACTCTTCTCCGTATCGTCCAAAGATGAATGGGGCAGTAGAAGCTGCTAACAAGAATATTAAGAAGATTATACAGAAGATGACTGTCACTTATAAAGATTGGCACGAGATGTTACCATTCGCTCTTCATGGCTATCGTACTACAATACGTACTTCAATAGGGGCAACCCCATTCTCCTTAGTCTATGGTATGGAAGCAGTTCTGCCCATTGAAGTTCAAATACCCTCCTTAAGAATCATGAAGGATGCAGGCTTGGATGAAGATGAGTGGATTCAGACTCGACTTGACCAAATAAATTTGATTGATGAGAAAAGGTTGGCAGCTGTTTGTCATGGTCAGATGTACCAAAAACAGATGATCAAAGCTTTTAATAAGAAGGTTAAGCCAAAGGTATATCAGGCTGGTGACTTGGTAATCAAACGTATCATACTACCACAGGGTGATCCTAGGGGCAAGTGGACTCCTACATATGAAGGGCCATTTGTGGTCAAAACAATATTCTCAGGAGGTGACATGATGCTTACCATTATGGATGGTGAAGACTTCCCACAGCCTGTAAACGCGGACATAGTTAAAAAATACTACGCATAAAAAGAGACCCGCTAGGTTGACTGGCCTAGGCAAAAATAAGGGCATCCCGACGAACCAAAAGGGTTTGGGCAAATATTAGGGATATATATATAAAAAAAATAAAATAAATGTACACCCGGCAAGTCGAAAACCTGAAAAGGCGGCTTGGGCAAAAAAAGGGTATCCCGGTGGATTGAAAACCTGAAAAGGCAATCCAGGCAAAAGTTAGGGATTAAAGCGTATGACTATGTCTCGTTTGGATCACCCATGTAAATTCCAACCAGTTGTGCTACTTAACCCAAGTTCGAACAGATAAAGCTCAATCCAATCATTTCCGTCTCAACAGTAGAAGATGAGATACTTGAAGATAATGGAAATAGTAGAATTGAAACTCAATAAGGATTATTTCCCACATAGCTGTTTTCTTTGTTTTATAAAAATTTCATGACAAAGTCCTCTTACTAGGATTTCTGTCTCCTTGTACAAACCTGCCTATGTATAGATCGTTTTGTGATATAAATAAAATTCCATTTTTTAATCCAGATTTACTTTTACCCTATTTACATAAGCGAAACGTCCATTGGTTGTGTTTGAATGTATGTATGCTTTTGAATATGATTGATGTTTACCAGAAATGCATAAAATGCTTAATATGATTGATGTTTACCAGAAATGCATGAAAATGCAGTAATAGTATTTAATAAAGACGAACGAGGGAGGGAATGCAACGAAGCTTCGCCGGTTCATCCCCACAAGATAGCTACAAATCCCCCAGTAGGGCAAATCCATCTTCATAAATACTTCGAGTTACATCTCCCCTGGAATTTATGTCCATCTCTTTTATCCTCAGTCGGGATATTCAGGAACTTATTCCTTCAATAGGAATACGACGAACGAAGACGGGCAGTTATGAACACTATACGACGAACGAAGACGGGAGGATATAAATACTATATTATCAAACAAGACGGGAACAAGTTCCTCATATTCTTCCGCAACGAATCGGGATTTATTTTCCCTAGCCAGCAGTTGTTATACAATGATATTCAGACGCTTCAGGCTGCATCATTCATACCTCATTTACATCATGTCATAACATACATATCTATAAATGCATAATACATTTACTTAGGTGCATCATACTATGCATGCATACATATTGCATAAACTAATATTCTCCTTGCAGGATAGTTATATGCAGGTAAAACAATGTCAATAACTTACAACGGGTCAGAAATGATCCATACATTTGCTCAAGATGCCCTTGAATAGCAGGCAAATGGTCTGTAAAAAGATCCATTCCCTGGTTCAAGACATTATTCAGAAGAACAAATCCTGACGTTCTTTTGGCCCTTGAATAACAGGCAAACGGTCTGTAAAAAGATCCATTCCCTGGTTCAAGATATTATTCAGAAGAACAAACCCTGACGTTCTTTTGGCCCTTGAATAGCAGGCAAACGGTCTGTAAAAAGATCCATTCCCTGGTTCAAGATATTATTCAGAAGAACAAATCTTGACGTTCTTTTGGCCCTTGAATAGCAGGCAAACGGTCTGTAAAAAGATCCATTCCCTGGTTCAAGACATTATTCAGAAGAACAAATCCTGACGTTCTTTTGGCCCTTGAATAGCAGGCAAACGGTTTGTAAAAAGATCCATTCCCTGGTTCAAGATATTATTCAGAAGAACAAATCCCGACGTTCTTTTGGCCCTTGAATAGCAGGCAAACGGTCTGTAAAAAGATCCATTCCCTGGTTCAAGACATTTTTCAGAAGAACAAATCCTGACGTTCTTTTGACCTTGGAGAGTAGGCAAACGGTCTGTACAAATATCCATTCCCTAATCCAAGATACTTCCAGAAGAGATAATCATCACGAAGATTTATTTCTGCTGGTCCATTCAACAATTCAAATCATGTTGCATAAACGATTCAGAGACGACCTATACGAAGACCTATTACTGATATCCAGTATCAACATAAAAAACATCATCACATCCTGATATTTTAGATGGCATCTCTAAGCCCATCTCCAATTCTTCCAAGTGGCATCTTTAAGCCCACTCAAGCATATACAACTAATCATCAGTATTACTCTATGCACTGGTGAGTGCAAATTTTTGGGCTTTTGTGTTCAATCCCCTTCTACCTTCCAGGTCACGAATGGCACATATACCAATCTAACCCCTCAGGTTTCAGAAAATTGAACAGGGGCAGCTGTTGCACCCCAAAATTTGCCCTCTATAAGACAAGTCATTGTGTACTAAGAGGCTCACAAGGTTCACAAGACATCTCATGAGGTTCACAAGGTTCACAATTAGTCAGAAAGTTTGACAAATCCCTCAGACAATGCATCCTCCTAAGCACTGCATCCTAAACTAGGGTTTTGACTTTAATCAGGCTAAATGGACTTCCAAGACTTCAAGTGAGCTTCATAACATCCTATATGTGTTCAAGAATCCCCATGTCAAGTTTCAAGACTTTCCCAAAAGATTTGCTCAATCAGATGATAAGATAGGTTAAAATCAGTCAAAGCAGTTAAAAAGTCAAGCTGAGGTCAACTGTGGTCAAACCAAAGTCAAACTTCATGATTTTTTGCCAACATCAAGTATATGAATTAAAATTCATCATTTGATCAAGGGTTGATCATGATTCATCAAGCAGATTCCAGATCATCAAGAATCAGGAGTTTCTAAATTAGGGTTTTCACAGGAAAAGTCAACTGAACTTTGACCAGCCATAACTTTCACATTCTTCATCAAATTTTTTCCATACAAATCTCATTTTGAAGTAAATTTAATTCTCTACAACTTTGTGTCTCACAAGCCAAGCCCAAAAATGCTTCATTTGGAAGGTATGAGCTAAGACATTATAGGTCCTTTTAAAAGTCAACAAAAAGTCAACAACTTCAAAAGAGCATAACTTGAGAATGGTAAAAGATATGGACATGAGACCAAAGAGGTTGGTTAGAGGACTCTTTAAGCTTTCCAAAATGTCCAAGAACACCCTAATAACATTAAAATTGAAGGATTTGTGCCCTTGCAAAGTTGGGCAATTTTTGGGAAGTTTATGAAGCAAATAAGGCCTTAAAACCAATTTTTGCTAAATGAGCCCACCAAATTGCCATCCAAACATTACAATATCATCTAGCACGATTCAACCCACCTATTTTCTGATTTTTTATTTTTCATTTTCATATTTATTTGAATTTTATTCATTAAAATACAATTTAAATTGAAATAAAATATAAAAATCATATATTTGAAAAGGATTTGGCTTCTAGAATGTCTTAAAAAAATATTTAAACTTGATTGATACCATTTAAAATCAGATCATCCAAACATAGCAATGTTAGATCAAAATAAATCAAGTTTTATGATAAATCTTTTTCAATCTTCAATCATCCAAAAAGTCCAAAGAATCATGACCTTTTTTTGACCTAATTCAATCCATATATATACACAAACACATTGCCAATAAGAGGGGACAAATTCACAGCCTCCTCATATTATATTCAAGCTTCAAAAATCTCACTAAAAACTCCAATTCGGTTTGGTACCTAGAGCCCCTTTCAAGACAAACCAAAGGTTGCAACTTGTTCCTTGAAGTTCATGGATTGATTCTGGATCATAACATCATTCATTCATGCCCTAAATCGTGAAAACCGAATGCACATTGTTCATGTTTTAAATTTTTTCAATTTGAATGGTTTACTCATTGTTAATGAAAACTAACTGTTGGTTTGTGTTTATGATAATGTTTAGATGCTTTCTGGATAAATTAATTTGATTTTAGGTGCAAGATGGAGAAATCACCATGACTAGGGTTCTTCGGCCGTTTTAGGGTTTCATGATTTAGGGGATATAAATAAATTCTAAAACCATAGATCAACTCTAATTGATCTCTGGATTATGTTTGTGAATTTAATTTGATGAAATTTTGATGTTTTATTGATGATTGAGATTCGTAGGTTTTGCTGCAAATGAGAATTCGCAGGAAAGCTTGTAGCAAAAATCGTAGCAAAATTCATAGGTCTGGAGGAAGAAGAAGATGTCCAGCGCGCCAAAATTCATATTTCAAAATTGGATATAATATTTTATGATATTGTTGTTATTATTATTTCAGAAAAGTATGATGGCTCAGTTGGCACGCGCGTTTGTTTGTAAAGGAATGGTTCTGGGATCGAAACCTCCCCAAGCCATTTTGGTTTTTGTTTTATTTTTCAACATTTTTCCAGGACAAGAACAAAAGCACATGGATGCAATAGGTTGACAGCCAGCGCGCGCTAGCCCAGTGGTCATGCTGTTGGTCTTTCAGGTAAAGGACCTGGGTTCAAATCCCAGGTCCTGCTTTTTGGCTTTTCTTTCCTTTTTTTTAAGATTGATTTGTTTTATTAATTTATTATTATTATTCTTCATTCAAATTAATTTCTAAAAACATATTTACAAATGTTTTCTAATTAAACTTTATTTTCATAAATTTAAATTAATATGTAAATGTTTGTATATTCTAAGAAATTTTCTAAAAAAAATAATTTGTTATTTATTTGAATTAAATTATGTGTATGTTTGTTTAAATAATTAAATTAGAATTAGGTATCAAATTAAAATATTTTTTGTACTGAAAACCCTAATTATATTTATAAACCCTAATTTATTTTGCTAAAACAATTCAAAACCCTAATTTTCTTTTATGATTTTAATTTCTTATTTTTTGTTTAATTATAATTAATAAATATTTCTAATATGTATATATAATTAAATTATTAAACTATTAATCATGTTTATTAGTATATAATGGTTTATTCTTCTTCTTAAAAATTATTAAAAATGATTATTTATTTAAATTTGAACTTTTAATTTGTTTTCTATATTTTATTATTATACTAACCTCTTTTTCTCTTATATTTATTTTTATTACTAACCTTTTTTATTTATTTAATTAATGCTTATTATTTAAATTGTTTTATTATAATGTAATTGTGCAAATTATGTAATAGTGGTAGAATTTTTATTATTTATTTAAATTGCCATGGTTAGTAAAATAGGGCGTGAAAACATGTTTGTGTTTAAAACTGAATTTAGATCACTAATGTTAAGATAAATATATGAACTTGTACACGCACACACGTAAGTCGATTTTGGATCTTCATCTCACTTCTTAAGGGATACCTCTCATGTTGCCTAAATAAAAGGTCAAGTAAGGTGTATAATGCAAAGTCCCTTCTCTTATTAATATCATTTTGTCCCTTTAAAGATTATAAGATCAAGTCCCTTCATGGTTGCCTTCGTAAATGATCTTGTCCCTTTCGAATAAAAGATGATAAGTCCCTTCGAATTGCTAAGTACACCTTACAGTTGCCTAATCACAGATGTCCCTTCACTTGACCCTCATAACATCCAAGGTAATGACTACTTATTCCTTAATAATAGGGATAGTCTTACCACTTAAAGGATATTTAAGAACATTAAAAATTTAACTTAGGGTAGGTTCCTCTTATGTACTTACTCACCTTTTCAAAACATTTCAAAAACACTTCACATTTTCGAACAAATTTTCAAAACAAAGTCTTTATATATATCTGTACATGGATCATTATAAAGTACTTAAGAAAATTTTTAATCACACACTACACTTCTCAAAAACATTTTAAAGTGAGCTAAGTAACTAAGAGCCCATGGATAACCATGGATGTAAAGGGTGCTAACACCTTCCCTTTACATAACCTACCCCCCGAACTCAAAAATATTTTAAGGTCTTTCCTGTTCTTTTATGCCCTTTCCTTTGGATAAAATAAAAGTCGGCGGTGACTCTTGCTATCCGCAACATTTAACTAAAGTCAGTTCTCCCACCGTGTTACAATAGGACCTTAATCACTCAGTGAAATCCCACCCACCAAAGAAAACCAGATCCAACACAGTGATAATGATAATATGAAATATGCATAAGATTGTAAAAGAAAGCAATAAATAAAGCTGTACATAAAGCAATAAATAAAGCAAATAAACAAACACAATTAGCACATAACACCCCGGTAAACACAAATCAAACAAGCGCTAGGAGGAACCCACAAAAAGAACCAGAAGCCCTGGTTGCAGTATAAGGGTCCCCAGCAGAGTCGCCAAGCTGTCGCTCCCACCTGATGACACAGGGCCAAGAGGGGTACAAACGCGAACGGTCGGCGAAAGAGAGAACATAAAGATGAACTGAAAAGAGTCGCCAGCTAGGCATTTTTATCCCAAAGGAAAGGTAATGCTGCATAAACCTAGAAAGAGATAGATAAGACGGTCGCGAACCAGAGAGACTGAGAAAGGGGGTTGGTTACAACCTGGGAAGGTATTAGCACCCAGATTGTCCGCCGTACTCGACGAGATCCACGCTTGCTTGTTTGTGTTTAAAGGGGTAGTGTCAGTGCTATTCTGTGTGCAAAAGCTGGAAAAGAATGCAAGTGTCAGTGCAAAAGAAATGTGAAGTGAAATAAAGGAGTGTCAGTGTAAGGAAAGAATGCAAAACTCAAGACAATGAGGTTTGAAAGAATAATGCTGGAAGAAGGGGAATGTACAGAGACTTTTGTTCGATAACTGTTAAGTTATGCCTACGTATCCTCTTGTGCAATGAGGAAGTCAGAACACCGTAGTTCGACTCAAAAAGACTGAAAGATGAATTGACTTATGAACTGCTTTCCTGTCTATGCTCAAGTGTAAGACCTGTCTGGCTCAGGTGCAAACTGTCTTGCATTAGACGGAAGAAGCAAGTTCTCGTTTAGGAGTGAATGAGATGAGAAAAGAATCCCGGAGGAGATGATTATTGCTTGTTTTTGGTGTTTTCAATCTTTTATTGCTTTTTGGAGTTTGTCATAAGTTAATGAGCTTAAGTCTAAACCAAAGGTTAGTAAACTCATTACATCCTCCCTCTGATTAGGGGTAATGAGAATACCTTAAGTATGAAATAAGCACCTCACACTTAATCACCGTGATGTAGGATTAAGATCATTAACCTACGTACCATTATTTAGATGTTTTTAGAGTTTTTTTGTTTAGTGTTAAGTAATGAGTTTAAGCCATAATCAAGGATTTAATGGACCCATTACACCATCCTAATAGAAGGATAATAGATGAGAACACTTAAGCTGAGAAGGCTCCTCAACTTAATCCATGATTAGGGATTAACCTCATGACAAAACAAGGCCTTTATTAGAGTGGATTTTAGTTAATGATAAGATTAAGAAGTGAATTTTATGGTTTGTAAGACAACTTGAGGGGGACCTGTCCATTAACACTAGGGTTAGTCCTTCTTAACTAATTAAGGAAGAATTAGAACCCTAATGCAAGACCCAAGTTACAAGCTTGATGTCTTAGTGATTATTAGATGGATTTATTAAAGGATTTAAACACATTAAGGGTTTAACACTTAGGATTAAAGTTATACACTCTATCCTAAGAGAAGGATGCAGGCATAATCTTAATCACAAAGCCTTAAAACCTTGAAGGTTTAGTCCCTGATTATGAGATGAGAAGAGAAGACACAAAAGATGACACAAAGGAAAAACTAATGGGGGACTAATCAAACCCTAATTGTTATCATGCTTGACTGTTCCTAGGGTTTATGAGGCTTGCAAGAAATCTTCAGGAAAAGCCACCAAGGAAGAAGAAAGATGGAAGGAGGAGAAGCAGAAAGACGCAAGTCAACTTACTTCACTTAAGAAGATAAGTTGCTTGAAGAAAGAAAGTGAGGAAGGAACATGAATGAGCAAGCTCACTCCAATACAAATACAAAATTCAGCAATGAATGCATAAGATAGATGATAAGAGATTATGAGAAGTGAAGGTAAATTCACTTCTCAAGGTAACTTACCACCTGAAAAGTTAGCAAAAGGAAATGAAATGAAATGGAAATGGAATGAATGCAAGGATGCAAACCAAAACCAAAAGCACATTCATGATGCAAATGATGCTAAGAGATGATGCAAATGTATGCCAAGAGATGCAAAAGATCACACAAGTAACGAGGAGGCAAAGGAAGCATGTAAGAAGCATGAAAGTTCATGAATGCATATGAAATGAAATGAAAGCATAACATGGCAAATGGATGATGCAATGATCAAACATTATTCTAATGTGTCCTAAGATGTTTTATATGTCATGTGAATGCATAAAATGTCATGGCAAGTTTATGAATGCAAGCATATGCAAGAGGTATGCAAATGAAGATGAGAAATTAGGGTTTTATGAAAGGATGAGATGCAAAACTCAAAAACAGAAGCAAATGGTAAGATAAAAAATTGAAAATGCAATCAAAGGAACCCTAACCCTATACTAGGTTACCATCCAAAGGGGGAGACCTAACTCTTAACCTAATGGAAGTTATGACTTTTCTAAGTTTCTTAGGGTTTTAAGGTACCTAAAGGGAAAAAATGCCAAATAATTTGAAAATGCAAGATAAAAATGAAACAAAAATGTTTTTGGATGCTAGAAGCCATGCATAGAACAATGCAAAAAGAATCATTCACAAACTCAACTTGGTTTAAAAGTTATGAATTTTTGAAGTTAGGGTTAGAAAATGAACAATTTTAAGAACCCTAATTCATTGAAAAATGTCAAAGCATGATCAAAACCAAAAAGAAATTTGTAAGGTGAGTTTGTAAATGTCCAAGAATGTTCTCTGATTTTTTTTGTGATTTTTAAATACTTAAATGTATTTTTAATTAATTAATTTTCATTAATTAATTAAATAAAACATTTAAATGATTTAAAAAAAATTTTTAATGCAAAAAATAAAAATAAAAATATTTTTGGTTTCTGAAAATTAATAAAAGACTTGATAAATATTTTCAGAATTTTTTGATGATTTTTACTATTTTTAATAATTTATGAAAAGAAATGGATAAAATATAAAATAAAAATGAAAAAAAAGGGAAAGTCAAAGCATCTGAAGGTCAGGGTTTAAACTTAAGTTGACTGGCGCGCAGATGGAGGGCCAGGATCAAATCTGCCTAATTAATTTTGATTAATTTAATTAAACAGGAATTAGGGCTAATGACATGATCCGAGCCATTGAAAACACGCGCGCAAGGCAAATCCTAGGGCTAACATTCAAAGTTCATTAATTACGCAGATTAGGGCTAAACACTTTCAGGTGACCAGAACAGTGTTCCGGTCATCTTCTCCGGCGAGCAAAAATCTCATCTCTCTCCCTAAGCATCTAAAACCTAATTTTTCTGCCCAGAAATGATCCCCATACATCACTGAACCTAAATCCCCAAACAAAATTCATTTATAACACAGCAAAAGAGAGAATCGAAACAAATTAGTTCTAGGTCAAAAAACTTTCAGAGATCATGAAATGATTATTTCTCAACCATTCTCAAAACTAAACATATCAGGATGATCAGTGCAACTCATAGAATCATTCTATAACAAGAAATCAAAGTTCTGGAAAAAATGTTCTTGAGGTATACCTGAGATGGAGCTTTGCTATTTGGAGCTTTCTGGCCACTTTCTTGGTGCTCTTCAACTCCAATGAACCCCTTGATGCTTCTGACAAGCTTGAAACAAGTTTGTATGGGCTGTTTTGAAGGTTGCAGTTCAGGGGTGATGAAAATCGTATTTTTGTTTGAGATGGTTTCAGGCCAATGTAAGGGGTGAGAAATGATCCTGGGATGATGCTGAGTTGATTGGTGGAAGAGTTTGTGATTTTTGTTGGCTGAGGAGTGAGTTTCGAAAGAAAATGCAAGAGGGATGATTTTTATGAACTAGAGAATGCTGAAGTGTTAGGCTGAGTTCTTGTTATGTTTGGTTTGCTTTAGGTTAGTATAAACAAATGCAATTGGTTCAGAGAGTGGTTGTGGCATAGTGTGATTGGTATGGGTGAAAATGCAAAAAGTCAAGATTTCTTGTACTTGAGGTATGGGCAAGTGGAAGACTTGGTACAATGGGGTGTCTGGTGCAACAAGGATCAAGGATGTCCATGTAATTCATTTAGAGGCAATTCAGCATGTGGGAAATAAGTTATGGGGTGTTTTGCAAATTTGACAAAGTTTGGCCCTTTTGAGATTTCTTCATATACAAGGCATGAAATGAGATGATTCTTGGGCCAAATATGACTTTAAGGAAATGTACTATGATGCTATGATGTATTGAAGTGTGTTTGAAGTCACAAAAGAGCTTGGCAAGAGGTTTTGCAAAAATCCCTCTTTGGTGCATTCTTGAAAATTATGTGATTTTTGCCAACTTTGGAAAGCCATAACTTGAGTTCCAAAATGAATTAGATCTTGTTCTTGTACTTTTTGAAAAGGGAATGATCCAATCTAAAACTTTCATGACCAATAATTTTTCATTTGAAGCATTTTTGGTTAAGAAAGAGGAGGTTGAAAAACTTTCCCAAAATGGAAAGTTTACATTACAAGTCATTTCCATTTTTGGCAACTTTTGGTTTTGCTCACTTTTCTTCAAATTTGTGAACTTCTAAGCACTCCAATGATCAAATAAAGACCATATAACTTCAATTTGATGAAAAATCCACTTTGGTTCCATGTTGGGGGCCTCAGATGCCCTGATTTTGCTCTAACTTGCTCAAGAAGTTACCCAGTGATCAGATGACTTCCACAATGAATTTCTTCATCAAACTTGTTATGTATGATCCTTATAACATATTGAGACCAATATAAACAAGAATGACCAAAAAATTTGGAGTTATGGTCTTTGAAACCAAAACCCTAATTTTAGGTAATCTGTGCAGTTAAACCCTAGCTCTGCTTCCATGCTTTGCCAGTTCTTTTGATTTTTTAACTTACTTGATCTTTGGAGGATAAGATATGATGATTGAACATACATGGACCCTCTTGAGATGATTGGATACCTTTGGAGTGGCTCAGATGGATCCTGGATGGCCCAGATCACAAACCCTAGATGCAGATGAACTTGAACTAATGCAGTGAAGCAAAAATGCAACATGATATGATATGATTGAACTAATGCAAATATGAAAGGTCACAAACCATGGTGTGAACTTAATGAGGGAAAATTTGGGGTGTTTACACTATCTTAATGTTAAGATAATGATTACTGCACTTTAGGAAACAAGAGAAATACACAACTGTTGTTTTGAAGTGATGCAACATAATTACCAATAGATGTTAAGACATCACGTTGAGACATCTCACTCAATAACACAATACAAAAAACTGTAAATTGCAGAATAATAAGAACACAAAATATGTTGACCCGGTTTGGTGTTAACAAACCTACATCTGAGGGATACCAATCCAGGATGAAGACTCCATTAAATCATAGTATTATCACAAAGTTAAACTCTCACATTTACAACTTTGTCTCCTAATCACTACCCTAATGAACATCTTTACCAAAGCTAAACTCTAGTTGTTTACAACTATGATAAGAGAATCTACTCACATCATTCATAACACGCGTTGCATATGTCTTCTGCCATCACATAACCTGTCACAGTTTTTTTGAAGAAGAAGTTATCTTATACATGCTTAAAATCTACGTCCAAGAACAATACAACAACCATTACCTAGAGGCTTCTGTTAGTGTACATGCACCTATGTTGTCCTATCTGCATCCCATACTACATAGGGAACTACAACCCAAGAGTCAACGACTCTCAAAACCCAAACCCTTATTTTTACAAATGAGAACTAGGTTACGTTGTTACATAAGGCATGATTAACCCTAGGTCCAAGTCTTCATATATATAGTCTTATGTATCAGGCTTTCTATCTTTGTCTTGATCCAGAACTTAAATCCTCAACAAAACTTGTAAATATTTGTTTCTAATTTAAATCCTGCAATATAGTCCAGGATGTCATATCTTGCTGTTAGGACATCGTCTTCGACATCTTTATTCTGCACAGATTCTTTATCTTCAATCTTCTTGTGTTTAGCCAAAATTTTGTCAAACTTTAGGTGCTTTCAATCTCCCCCTTTTGAATTTTTTTGGCAAAAACATTTTCTTCTGTAATCTGTACTTAGCAATACTCCTCCATCTTGAGAATTGATTGGAGCTTATCTCTGAAATTGAATTTATCTTCTTCCACACATTTCTTTTTCCTTCCAAGAATGATCCATAAAGAATGTAGAAGAATCCTCCAGAAAAGAACCATCAATTATAGCCTTTGTAACATAGAGTACAAGAATTATGTAACTCAGGCCACAAAACACAATCTGCTTAACAACTCAGATCACATGACACAACCAGATAGAAATTTGTAGATTAAAATGATAAAACATCATCTTCCCTTTGCACCATTCTTGCACTGCCACGACTTGAATGAACCCAATAACTAGAACACTATTCTTCTCCCCCTTTTTAGCCAAAACTTGGCAAAAGTAACTAAGACAGCTCCAAATCCAGGAACAACCCATCCAGATTTTGAAAAACGCCATCAAGTACTTATTTTGAGAGAAAGGAAGTATGAGACCAAGAAGTGTCACAACAATTCAATTTATAAAGAGCAATATTCTTTGAAAGCAGCAAACCATTGATCAAAACGCTGGTCAATTCAAAGATCCAATACAATGTCTTGACATCATGTAAGATAATGTCTTTACTTTACTGGCCTTTTTTGCTAATTTAACATATCCAGAACATCTTCACAAGAATTTGAAGAGAAAAATAAATTCTCCCAGAGTTGTCAATGGTTATTTAAGCATCCAACAAGAATCATATATTCTGTAATGTCAAGTCTCCCCCAACTTGCAACAATACAATGTCAAGACATGACACTTGAAATCTTCATCCCTCATGGATAGAAAAAAAATCTGCTTGTAACTCACCACAAGCTTGGTGTAGACTACACCCATGTAGTATATTCTTTGATCAAAAGGCAACCCCCTTATCTAAGACAATCTTGTTCCCCCTGAGCACTTGCATAGGAATGAATGGAAAATATAAGACGCATCTTCAATGTCTTCAAGAGCATCACTCTCTATCCAGCCACCTGCTAAATCACATTCATTTTGGCACCACTATCCCTTTTGAGAAGAAATAGCAGTCACTCACACATGAAAACCATCATGTTAGCCATGAGGCACATAAGGATTGCCATCCTCATAGTAACAAACTGTTGGAACAACATCAAAATTAGTTTGTTTTCCTTCCATCAATGTCAAATACTGGAAACATGCTTTAGAAAAGCATGACTTTCTAGACAAAGTCCTTTCACGAGATTTTATAAAATAGACAATCACCCAACTCTTCAAAGGCAGTCATTTATATCATTCTCCCGTATGATAATCTGGAATACTCCTAATCATTTGTTGATTATCCACATGCAGACTTCCAAGCAATCAATACCTGATCTACTTCAGTATTCTCTATATTCTCCTTCCAAGGTAGACTTCTACTTATTCATTCTCCCGTATGATTATGTAGATGTTTCTTAGGCAATTATGTAGGTAAAAAGCTCAGAACCAGAGCATAATCATCCTTCACCAAGGATATCCAACCTAGATAATAGCCTAACACCAAGTTAGAACATCTTCCACACACCAAGACAAAATTCTTGATATGTTCCACCAACTGGACTTACAATAGTATAGTAATCCAAAGAACTGAAGAAACTTCAAACAATATTGTGCCACCAACTTGAATAAGAACTCTAGAAAGAGAGAAATAAACTCTTATCCACCTTCAAGAAGAAATAATCTCCTTGAGTCTTCAACTTATCACCCTTCTTCCCAAGAGTAACTTGTTCTAAGACAATCCTCAAGATTCACCAGCTGCCACATGTTGATTATCTTGATTCTTCGAATCCACTTCTGATATCAAGCAATTGCCACAATTTGATCACCTCTTCATGAATCCTCACATGAAAAAGCCAATTGCCACAGTATGATCTTCATGTTACATGTATCCACTTTCTCAATATCAATACACACTTAGACTCCCTAAGCCATGGATAATGTAACATTTTCTCCTTCCTACAGTTCCCGCAAACTGCCTTGAGAGCGATCTTTTTGAAGCATCATTGTTCATTCCTGTATATCACCTTATCTTGAGTTGATGTGCCACCTCACCAACTGAGATTTTGATGTTGAATTAGATGTCAAAACATTGTGATTCAACATCTAGCTATTGAAATCAGATCATTCTTCTACCACTTGAAAGAACTTCCTCCCTTTACAGAATAAGAGTCCCATGCTCTCATATACTTGATTCACCAACCAAGTTTGAGTAGACAACCTCCATTCTGTTGATTTTGCAGTTATTCCAAACAATCTCACACATTGATGAATATCAACCAGTTCTTCTCTAAAGACTTCAAACCTACCACTATTTGAATCTTCAGAAGGACTAGTTAAAAACTAACCCCCATAGTTGTACCAAGGATGCCACCTTTCCTTGAGTAGAGTCATATTCACGAAGTTTCTGATATTGCCACCTATCTGAACTACATAATGCGCATTTTAGAATTCCCTAAAGTACCTGGATCAGTAATAAACCAATCCAAGTAGTCATCAAGATTATGATGTCTTCATAGTCTTCCATTTCCATCTTCAAAAAGGCATCACCATCTAGACAAGTATCAATACTTTCCAGGAAAAGATGCGAATCCAATAATCTTAGGTCAAAAGCCTAGGAAACTTCTGAGTGAATGTAGAACCCCTCCCATAATTCTCCAAACATCTGATGAAAAGATGTTAGAACATTTGATACAACATAATCAATCTTGAATCACAATGATAATCAAATATGCACACATCAATTTATTTTTAATCCTTATAGTAATAACCCTTGTTCGATTCCAACATATTATGAATATCACATAGATATTCCTCTTCATGTTGTCTTCTTCTGTTGTTGTGCAGGTTATTAAGATATCAAGGCTGCCCCCTTGACTCAAGCTCTTAAGATTCTCTCTGAACGAATCCAAACTACCTTAACTGTGTGAACTCATCCTTAGGGTTAAGAAGTACGAGTTCTTTCTTGCACGCTGTTTGTGGACATTGAAAATAAATCACCTCCATTGTCTTCACTTCCATCCGTCCAAGAAAGCACCTCCTAGTCTGAAGAATAACTAGCAGACTCCATAATACGACTGAATTGCCTTGATTAGACTTGATCATCATATCAAGTGTCTTCAACAACTTAGCCTATAAGAAATCATCAAACCCCTAGAACACGAGTTTGATAATTCATCAGACCCCTTCTATCATGTCTGACTTCAGCATAACTGATGACACCACTCAACCATGTACCAAGTCACATAAGACTCAATCATCACAATAACATCCCTCTATCCCGACTTTGTAATGATATGTGTCTTTAAACCGACTGACATCTACAAGAACAGAACCAGGTAAGGACATCTACAAGCTTTCTTCAATCAATACTCCAGTATCCCATACTATTGGAATTCTTCAATATGAATATATGAAGCAGAATCACTAAAGAAAAACTTCAACTTGCCCTAGACAAGATGTCAAGACATCTTTCAGGACACCATCCAAGATAACTATTACTCCTCTTGTTTGTTATTGTAGAACCCTTCAGACAATAACTCCTCCTATTTAATCACCAGAAATTACTCCATAGATCTCATCAGACCAGGATGCTTGCTCTGATACCAATTGAAATTCTGGTTATACAAATACTCTAATGTCCTATCTTAATGTTAAGACAATGATTAATTCATTTTAGGAAACAATAGAAATACACAATTGTTGTCTCGGGCTTTCTATCTTTCTATTGTGTAAATATAATCTTCTGTATCAGGCTTTCTATCTTTCTATCGTGTAAATATCATTGAGTTTAATTGATTTCCATTTATTTTTTAGGTATTCAATCAAGGATATCTTCTCTTATTCATATAGAGCATTGAATAAGATTTCCAACACTTCGAACCGGGCAAAAAACGGAGTTACGGTTCAAAAGATATGAAGAAAACAATTTTAGATTTTCAACCATGCTACAGGGTGCGCTTAGCCCGATTGTAGCATGATGACCATACTACGAGCACGCTTAGCATGCTGGTAGCATGCTCATAGAGCTTGATAGTAAAAATTAGCGTGCTCAGCGCGATTTTAAGGTGGTTTAACAATAAATGAGGGTGCGCTTAGTGAACAGGAGCATGCTAAGTGTGGTCTGAGACTTTGACAACTTATATATAGTGAAAACACATTTTTTTAGGTTATGGTTTGCGTATTTTTTTGCTTCCACTCCATCAAACTTCATTTCTTCATAGTATTTATCTATAAAAAACATTGGAGCTTTCATTTGGATGATTCGAAGTCGAATCTCTCGTTGATTGGTGTCGACAAACCAAGAAATGTTTGGTTTTTCTTCTTCTCTTCTCTTTGTAATCTCTATTTGTTGGGTTTGTATATGTATTTACTTTAATCTTATGTATATTTGTTGATCATGGTGTTGTATAAAATGTACTTTACAAATCATTATCGATGTTGTTCTTGATTTTGCTGTATGCTCGGGGTATGAGTTGTGTTATAGATAAACATCATGAACCTTGATTAAGGATGATTATCTGTTAATTTCTGCATGCTAGAGATAGATTTAGAGCTAACAATTTTTATGGTTGTCGAAGCTTAATGCTTTTGTTTTGGTTCTGTCGAGCGCTAGAGTGTCGATGCGAGTGATATGGATGTCTTTCGTACTTGAGTCGGGTGCGAGAGTGGTGACGAGAGTAATACGTTTGTTCTCTCAACTCAATGTGACAGAGATGGACATTGTTGTGAGCGATACCAGATGATATTGAGGAGTATTGTAGGTTGAGTATAACTGGTCGGTAAGTTGACGTTTATGATGAGTCAATTATATGCATGCTTGATAAGTTTCTTTTCTCTGAAGAATGTATACTTTTTATGTTCTTATTTACTTTCCCGCATTTACCTTAAAACCATTTTAATCCAAACTCATAAACTTAGATATTGTCGAACGACAGTTCAATAACACCGATCTCCGTGGACACGATAAATTTCCGAAAAAAATACTTCAAAATTTTTTGTTGCTTGCCGCTATTCCGCACCAACACTACTCAACAACAGTAACACTAATCAACAAATCTCTACTAAGGCACCTAATACATATGAACTATTCTATATGGTATAGTTCCTAAGAACATTTAACAATATCACTATTTAGACAAGTAGAGTTCCACATATTCTCAAACTAACAATATTCAAGAAAAACAACATTTAAAAAAAACAACATTATATCAACATTTCAATGGTCAATGACACAAATTTCTCAAACTAACAATACTCAAACATTTTGTATCAACATTTCAGTGGTTAGTTATACCATTTCGGTAAATTAATGCTATTCAAGAAAAACAACATTTCTATCAAAATTTCAATGGTCAGTGACATCATTTTCTCAAATTAACCCTAGATAACGTGAGTTACGTACCATAAACGTGATTACAAAATTTCGTTCAAGTTAGATTAAAAGAGTTGATGTTCGAATTGATGTTGAAAGAGTTGTTTTGGAAGAGATGATATAATATATGAGTTTAGGGTGCTTTGATGAAGATGGAAATTTTCTAGAACTCTTTAAGAGAATGACGATGAAACAAGGAGTCTTGTTCGATAAATGAAAAGTTATAGTCTAATATTGTGAAGTATTTATGCATAAAAACTTTCACGTCGAGTATAAAAGATCATAACTGAGAGAATATATTAATTTAAAATTAAAAAACATAGAAAACATTATATTCTAGAAAATTCATGCAAATGATATTACCCTTCGATTAGGCAAAGTAACAGAAGAAAAATACAAATTTTAAATAAAAATAAATTAATAGAAAAATAAGGTCATATGGAACGATGACACAATAAATAATTTAACAAGATCACTATTTTTTATTGTAAAAAATTTATTTAATTTTCTTATATTATGAGTATATATATTTATTCGAAAAAATATTAATTTCGTATTTTTAAAATAAAAATAAAATAATAAAAGACAAGGGAATAATGCATGATCCCTAAATTAATTGAAAAACAAAAAATAAAATGATTTAAAGTTATGTTTCTGATAGATTTATTCCCTCAATTTTTAACAAAATCAAGAAAATAGATTGTATATATTTAAAAAAAATAAAATCATAATGCTCTCATAAAATATACCTTGGTTAACTGATGATCGAGATATTTTTTTTTTTTATCATATTCGTTAGAGAGATTATCTAGCTCATTTGTTAAAGATATAAATTTATTGTAATTTACCATCAACCAAATATTACAAATACATTCTCTGACGTATACATTTTTAAATTTATTTATCGATTAAAATTCATATCAATCGTATTAAATTAGTGTAATTTATTATAACTTTAATTAATAAAAGAATATATTTAATTATATGTATCAGAAAGTAAGTTGATAACACTCAAATGGTTTAGATGCAAGAAAGTGACAAACCAAGGTGTCCACGACAGAGGAAAAGAATGTCCAGCAAATAGTTGATGCAAGTAACTACATTGACTACATAGCAAAAAGCCATCCACCAATCTAGGTCATTGGCTATATGCAATGTACTCTAATGGTGTAATAATTTCTAACTTGGAAAAGTGGAAATCTATCCAAATAAGTATATGTATTCTTTGTTACCAAAAAGAAAAAGTTTATGTATACTCTAATCGAAGGAACTCCTACATGCAATGCAAGAAGTCAAATGATTTATAATTTGATAAATGATTTATTAATTGATGCTTGTTTGAGCTTTAAAAATTCAGATTAACACTTTGGTAATTTGAGATTATTAAATAAGAATATTACATTGAGAAATAATATTCCTACATCAATATTTGATTTCTACACCATATTTTACTGTTTATCAATTTGGTGAATACTAAAATATTTTAATAATATTTTAATTTTTTTTATAATCATATTTTTTAAAATTTATAAAATTATGGGTTAATAGGTATTTACCCCCTACAATATGAACGTGTTTCGATTTACCCACTACAGTTGTCTAATGCAGGTTTTGATAACGATTTTTTTAAAAAAACCGTTGCCAAAAGGCAGGTAGGGGGAAAAAACAAAATTCGCTAACATTACAGGGGTGTAAATGCTTATTAACCCAAAAATTATATGATTAACCAACTTCATAATTTCATTAACCAACTTCATAATTTCATTAACCAACTTTTTACATAGTATTAACCAACTTTGATGACTATTTAAAATTATTTTAAATATCAGGACGTGATTAACCAACACTACGTCAAAAATGGCCTAAGGCATCACTAAAAAGACAACGTTTTAAACAAAAAGCGCTGCTATAAGTTCTTAAAAAAATTCACTAAAAAAAGCGTTGCTAAAGGCTACCTTTAGAAAGCGCTTTCTAAAAGCGCTGCTAAAGGTTGTACATAGACCCCACCTTAGAAAATGCTTCTATAAAAGTGCTCCTATAGGTTTATCCTTAGAAAGCACTTTTATAAAGTGCTTCTAAATGGTAATCTTAGAAAGCGCTTTTATAAAGCGCTGCTATAGACCAATTAAAAGAAAACGCTTTCTTATGAAAAACGTTGCCTTAGGTCATTTATAATTAAAAAATAAAAACAACCAATTTCAGAAAAGCGCCCTAATCAATTTTTCTAATCATTTTTACTCTTCTTCTCTCTCGCGACCGTTTCTCTCGCGATCGTTTCTCTCGCTATTGTTATGTTTTATCTTGCTGCCATTGTTGTTGCCGAACGAATTTCTTGGTGTTGTCGAATGAGGTACATTTTGTTGTTGCTCTTGCTGTTGATGTTGATGATGTTGATTGATTTATGTATATTGCGAATAAAAGGGTTGAAAATGATAGTTAAGGGTTGTATATTGTTGTTCTGTTGTTTTCTCCTAAAAAAGCTTCAAGAATTAGTTAACAAAGCTCTCCTAAAAAACCATATTTTGTAACTTTGTTCTATTTTAGTTTTTGTTCAATGAGTTATTTTTGCCATGTGACTGCACCATTTTTCGACCAAAAGGAATATGAATCCTTTATAAGCATTAAACAACAATACAATATAATAGGCACCAGGAAATAACAAAAAATCTTCATTTTACATTATTCTCATGATATGAAGTATTTGTCCTAGAATATAGAGCACTTATTAAGTTGCTATGAATTACATTTACAAAAGATTGAGATTCTTGCGCCTCACATATGATGGTTTAGCAGCACAAGTTGACATTAGACACAAATATCAACATACACATATATTATTTTTATTAATTTAAACTTTCACAAAGCATATCCTCTTATTTTCTTCGTGTAACTTCTGTTTTTTTCTTATTTAAAGAACAATAATAATACCTTGCTTTCATGAATTCAAGGGGTATAGTTTCAAAACCTATGAATGAAGAAACATAAGTCAAGGGGGATAGTTTCTAACAGTATAAGTTTCTTGATTATATCATCCTCTAATGTACTAAATTTACAGCCACCACCAAGACATAGCAGAAAACCAAACCAAGTATTTGCAAACCATCTCTATAAAACAACGTGCAGCAAACTAAAAGAGTTATGGAAAATTGTTGAGTATGGCAGAGTCGACCGATAAAACAACATGCAACAAACATACATGTTATCCAAACACATTCATATATGAGAAAGATGCATGACATTATAAGAGAAAATAATATGTTACATCAATAAATATCAAGAAAAGGGCATAGGATTTTGAGGCTCAAATTGAATAATTTTGAGGCAAAGGATAAAGTCTATATATATTATGTAGAATTCTTGAATAAATTACTATTAGAATTTGGCATAGGATATATCTTGTTGAAGAGACATTGAAAAGTGAAAAGTTGGATTGATATTGATAGTATGGTTGTTTTACAAGTGAAGAGTGAAAGTCTGATCATTGGAGGAATCTTACATTGTGTGGGTCCATAACTTGATTACTTCTCTACAGGTAATTAGTTGTTCTTTTACTATAGTTGCCTGAATAATTAACATTTTTACAAGCTTAATTAGTTAAACCATTTGAATGAACTGCTTTGAATGAACTACTATGATGGATGAACATTGCTTGCAATGATTGAGAACTAACTTATTGAATTTGCTATATATAAGGGTTATTTGTGATCAAAGTGTGAAAGTCAGATCGTCTCCCTACAGGTAAATAATTTTTATTTTGTTTTTGTTTAGCTTAATTAGTAAAACCATGGATAAGAAATGGATGTCTTCAAGTCTATTGTCGAAAAAGTACGAGAATAGGGTATCCGAATTCTTTAAGTTTGCTGTTGCACACGCTAAAGACCCCAATCGAATGACATGTCCTTGTTTGGGTTGTTGTTATGGGAGTCAGGTTGACGCAGTTCGGTTGGCATCACATTTAAAGAGGTGTGGAACTGATCGAAGTTATACATGTTGGAATTTGCATGGTGAGAAAAGTAACGGGAATGTTGAACCGAGGGATAATACGACCTATGCTTCAAACGACAATGGCACATATACATATGATTATGATCGAGTCTAAGAGATTGCAGAAGCACTTGAAGATGATCTTAAGAATTGTCCTGAAATGTTTGAGAGGTTGGTAAGCGATATAGAGAAACTGTTGTATAATGGTTGCATTAAATTCACAAGATTGTCTGCGGTATTAAAGTTGTACAACTTAAAGGTGGATAATGGATGATCCGATAAAAGTTTCACAGAGTGATTGGCCCTTATGAAAGATATGCTTCCAAAGGATAATGTTCTTCCTAATCAAACATATGAGGCCAAAAAGATGATGTTCTCTATTGGCATGAGCTATGATAAGATACATGTCTGTCCAAACGATTACCTTTTGTTTCGAAATGAGTATGCATCGTTAAATGAGTGTCCTAAATATGGTGTCTCTCGATATAAGAAGAAGTTATCTCCAACAAAAGTCTTATGGTATTTTCCTATAATTCCGAGATTTAGACGCATGTTTCATAGTGAAACTGATTCAAGACACTTTACATGGCATGCAGATGAAATAATTATTGATGGAAGATCTCGACATTCGGAAAATTCACCACAATGGATGAAAATTGATGATGATTATCCTGAATTAGGAAAAGAAGCAAGAAACCTTCACTTGGCATTATCTACTGATGGAATGAACCCACACGGTCTTCAAAGTATCTCACATAACATTTGGCATGTGATTTTAATGATTTATAACCTACCTCCATGACTATGTATGAAGCGTAAGTACATGATGTTATCTATGTTAATTTATGGGCCTAAACAAACAGGGAATGACATAGACGTATACTTGACACCCTTAATCGAAGATTCACTATGCCATAAAAGACATTAGACAATGTTTTTTTTACATTAGACATCGCTTTAAAGCACTGTATAAACCTGCGATGCGAAAGGTTTAGACAACGCTTTGGTTAAAGTCAAAAGCGTTGTCTAAAAGTGCTTTATACAACACTTTTATTGTCAAAAGCGCTTTCTAAACCCCACCTTAGACAATGCTTTTTGCCTTTGTTTAGTATACCTTATACAACGCTTTTGACATTTTTTGGTATACCTTAGACAACGCTTTTAGTAAAAGCACTTTCTAAACCCCACCTTAGACAGTGCTTTTAGTGAAAGCGCTTTCTAAACCCTACCTTAGACAACGCTTTTAGTGTATGATGATGTGAAAATACATCGTTTAATTGACTTGATTAATGCAGATTTTCTAGTCGTTTTGATTTGCATTTGCACCATATTACGTTGGTATTTTGTTTATTTTGTATATTTCCAGGTATTCAACCATTTAAAATTCGTATGTGAAGAAAGGTAGCAAATCGGGCGAAAAACAGAAGAAATGGAACAATTTGCATACAAGGAGTTGTCTGACGAAAATGGCCATAACTTTTGAACCGTAAATCGAAATGACGCCCGTTCGAAGCGCCTGAAAGCTAAGACTGAGATCTGCAACCTGAATCTGAAAATTGTGGGTGTGACGGTCGTCACACCCCTGTTACGACCGTCATGGCACCAAAGTCTGAAATTTGCAGATGTGACGGTCATCACACCCCTGTTACGATCGTCATGGCACCAAAGTCTGAAATTTGTAGTTGTGACGGCCGTCACAGTCTCATGACGACCGTCATGAAACATTAAGCGTGTGACGAACGTGACACATACGTGACGACCATCACGGTCCCAAAAAGAGGAAAAACTGTCGTAACAGACCCATGACGCTCGCGGTTGTGTTCCAGTTAGTTTTATGCAGAATTGGAGAGTTGAAACAGAAGTAGAGAAAGTCATTCCACTTTCCTATTTTCTCTCAACCTCAACTCAACTGCAAGGATTACCGAGTCTCCTCAAATTAGTGGGTCACATATGATCCAATTTTGGCTCCAACCAACGAAATTGACAAATATAAATAGGAGCAGTCATTGGAAGGAAAATGGGGTTCTTTGGATGGTTATTGTTGTACCGAAGCTCTGCCGAAATTAAACCTCAACTTTTGTTTTTGTTCTTAGTTGTTTTATTTGTTTCCTTTATTTTAAATTCCATTACCCTGTAATTAGTAGTTTCCAACATTAGGGAACTATTACAGTAGCTTATTTTTATTAGTTTACAAACCCAGAACTCGATATTTCGCAATTCCGAAAGCTTCAATCCTGCCGACATTTGTGGAGGGGGTTGCTTGAAGAATAACTTTTGTATCAGGTTTCGACATCTGCAATTAATATTAGAATTCTATTATTTTATTACCATGTTTGCTTTATTGTATTTCCATTTATATTTATGTTTATGTTTATGTTTTTCGGTTTTAAATTCTATGTCTTGCTAAATTGTCTTGAGTTCGGCGTATGAGGACCGTCGTTACCGACGGGACTCGATAGAAAACAATAGGTGCGATTTAATGAGTACAATTCTGTTTTAGTTATAACTTCTAAGCGTAATTTAAGTAGCCTTGTCGCGAGAGTGAGAGATTATTTAACATTGCTTTGTCATGAGAGTGAGAAGCATATTAAGGTTTAAGCCGAGATCCGTGAGAGCGTGAGGGATGAACCAGATAGTAGAAGTTAGGCATCATATCTAAATACAACGAGAGCACTTTAGATGTTGGTTAGGATACTACTGGCTTTCAAAGAGTTTTTCCTAGTTACCGGGCGAGCGAGAGCAAAATCTTGGGATTAGGAAGTATGGTTTTAGTTAAGACCGCGAGAGCGTGAGACAAAGTCTTTAAGTTGGTATATTCTACGGAATAGGAGTATAGTCGTAATTAGCACCTCATTCTTCGAGTCCCTTAGGAGCGCGAAAACCATTTCCCGACCTCGTTCTTTTATTATATTTTCTTAGTTCTGTTTTAGTTTTAGTTCTAGTTTCCCTTTAATCAAATATCATTAGCCTTAGCTTTACAAAGTGACGATAGATAATGATAGGTTGATATTGGTGTCTGTGGTTCGACAATATTTTATATTACTTTGATAAATCCGTGCGCTTGCGGATGCATCAAGTTTTTGGCGTTGTTGCCGAGGACCAATAATCAATATTGTTATTTCGTTGTTGCACCGTATAAACTAAGGAATTTTCTTTCTTATTTCTTTAACTATGTTTCACCCAAACTTTTTCTACAATCCCCACTCCCAGTATTTCGAGGAATCTCAAGGATACCATAATCCCAACTTTGAAATACAAATGGAGAATTTCAATGTTTCGTTAAATCATTCTCACCCAAATAACCACTGCATCTATCAACCCAAATTTTTTGAGGAGCCGCACCCTAATTCCTTCTACAATTTGTAGCAAGACTCCTAGTATTTTGAGGAATTGCACCCAAATCTTCCCGATGATTACCATTCCCAATATTTCGAGGAACCCCAAGAATCATACAATTCCAATCTTGAAATCCTAATGGGATATTTCCATGCGACGCTGTCTCATTTCTGCCCAAATTACCATTCTTAATATCTTGAAGAACCGCAAGAATCCATTCAGTACGACCTCAAACCATTAATGGAGGATTTTATTGAAACATTGACCAGTGCTATAATAGAATCTATGATGGAGCACTTTGTGAACGCACAAATTATCCAAAATGAAGAGCTTAAAAGACAACATCTCGATAATCATGAAACCCTTAGGTGGCTGAACACGATGGCCGAGTCCCTTGTGACTCACACTGAGGCATTGGAGACCCAAACCTTACTTCTTGCATTAACACCTATAGGACCCTCTCTTGAGGCGAATGCGTGTGTTATAACAACCAATAATGAAAACCAAATCAAAAATCCTGAGGAGAGTGATAATGAGGTTGATGAGAATTATGGTGAGGAAAGAGTTAAGATTGATACAAATTCACCAACACCATCCACAAACGAGGTTGACGAAGAGGTAAAGAATGAAGCACGAATTTTTGATCACCTTTCATATACCCCACCATATTCTTTCCCGTGTAAGTTTGCAGACTCCAAAATGTATGTGAATGTATGGAAAATTACCCATGCACCCTTGTCTGAGGTCTTGCATAAAAAGAGAAAATTTGAAGACCAAACTAAGGAAATCATTAGTGTAAACAGGGTAAGGTTTGACTTTAAGGTGATAGATGAATTGACAAAGCAAAAACAAGAAAAGTAGATACTTAGCATAGATCCAGAACTACCACCACATGTTCAAAAAAATGAACCACCCCAAAGAAGGAATAAAAGGAAAGGTGAGGGATATGTGAGATGGATTGATAAATGGCTATGGAAACCGAAGAGTAACACTCTTAACCATCGAGCTATCATCATTAAACAAAACTCTGCATGGGTGGTAACCCACGAGTTTTCAATTTAATAGTTTCCTTTTATTGTTTTTGTTTGCAGAAAATAAAGAATGTATAACTTATCATGTTTCAGCTACATTTAGGCGAAAGATCTCTAGATGAAAATCCCTTATGATGAGTTGGTGACCACGCACATTACTATGAATGTCGCTGCTGGTGGTGACACTGATGATGAGTATGATAGGATATGGCATGTCTCTCCCTTTCGTAACTCAGCTCCTCCCTGTTCTTTGCACTATATGGTTCTACCTGCACACACTGCACCGTATTTTTCTAACAATTTTTTCAGGTACTTCTTCCGGAAATAGGTAGTATGATGAGTGCTTCAGTAAAGTAAAGTTTTAGAAAATTTAGATATCACGTGGTATAAGACGCTGGAATAGAAATGGTCAGCAAATACAGGGACAACAAGGGAAGAATCAGAGCGAATTTAGCCGTGGTAGAAAACAATGGCATCCGTATAGGTTATATCATCCCTTTTCCATCTTTTATCAAAACATTGTGGACAATGTTTGATTTAAGTGTGGGGGAGGAACTCTATCGCTTCCATTTTACCGTTTTTCTAGTTAGATTTAATGTTTTCCAGCATGATTTTAAATTTTTTCAATTTTAGTATTTCGTTGCATCTTTGCATGTGCTGTCGAGTCTTTATACATGATTATATGTTTATCGATCTCCCCGTGTTTTTGAGCCGTACCAAATAATTTGAAAAATTCTGAATTACAAAAATAGTGTTTCTTTTGAAAATCTTAGGCTACAAACAAAATTAAGGTTAGATTGTGAGACTTGAGAAAATCCCACAAGATCGGTATCGTTTTAACACCATTAGGCTCCCAATTATGGAAATCAATTTGAGTACTTGTTATGCCATAGCCTTAAGTTCTCACCCCTTTAGTAGTCCCTAATTAGTTTATTTAGCAGTCAACACCATCCTAAGCACACACTAAGTAGGAAGTCGATGCAAATAAGTGTATGATCTCAGGCTTGAAAAGTAAATTAGAAAATAAAAGTGAATGAATTAAAAGAAATGCTCCTTCTAAGTTAGGTGATCCTCACCCGATCATTTAGCCCAACGGTGTAAACTTCTTTATTTTATTATGTGCAAAAGAGAAAAATTGATGATAATGAGATCATAGTCACTAACAGACTATCCTACCATGAGTGTGAGAGGATAGAGGGCTTAATGTGATTTCATCCGAATGAAAAGGGAAGAAAGGAGGATGAGTGAGTTAGACTTTGGTATAATGACATGATTAAGATTGGTTTGTATAGGAAGGAGGCTGATGACCGCAAAAGCGGAATTGTGTTGTTACGATATCCTTAATATGAGAGCAAATACCTATCGTCACAAACTTAACCAAAGTAGAGTTGGTAGCCTAGGACGAGTATCTGTTTGCATTATTTTTCTTACGAGTCATGGTTTTGCTTGAGGACAAGCAAAGGTTTAAGTGTAGGGGAGTTTGATGACGTGTATATACATCATTTAATTGACTTGATTAATGCAGATTTTCTAGTCATTTTAATTTGCATTTTGCACCATATTACGTTGGTATTTTGTTTATTTTGTTTATTTCCAGGTATTCAACCATTTAAAAGTCGTATGCGAAGAAAGGAAGCAAATCGGGCGAAAAATAGAAGAAATGGAACAATTTACATACAAGGAGTTGTCTAACGAAAATGGCCATAACTTTTGAACCATAAATCGAAATGACTCCCCGTTCGAAGCGCCGGAAAGCTACAACTAAGATTTGCAACCTGAATCTGAAAATTATGGGTGTGACGGCCGTCACCCCCCTGTTACGACCGTTATGGAGCCAAATTTTGAAATTTGTAGATGTGACGATCATCACAGCCTCATGACATCCGTCATGAAACATTAAGCGTGTGACGACCGTCAAACATACGTGACAACCGTCACGGTCCCAAAAAGAGGAAAAACGCCCGTAACAGGCCCATAACGCTCGTGGTTGTGTTCTAGTTAGTTTTATGTAGAACTTGGAGAGTGGAAACAGAAGCAGAGAAAGTCATTCCACTTTCCTATTTTCTCTCAACCTCAACTCAACTGCAAGGATTACCGAGTCTCCCGATTATCCCTCAAATTAGTGGGTCACATATGATCCAATTTTGGCTCCAACCGACGGAATTGACAAATATAAATTGGAGCAGTCATTGGAAGGAAAAGGGGGGGGGGGTCCTTTGGGCGGTTATTGCCGTACCGAAGCTCTGCCGAAATTAAACCTCAACTTTTGTTTTCGTTCTTAGTTGTTTTCTTTGTTTCCTTTATTTTCAATTCCATTACCCTGTAAGTAGTAGTTTCCAACATTAGGGAATTATAACAGTAGCTTAGTTTTATTTGTTTACAAACTCAGAACTCGATATTTCGCAAATCCGAAAGCTTCAATCCTACCGACATTTGTGGATGGGGTTGCTTGAAGAATAACTTTTGTATCAGGTTTCGACATCTGCAATTAATATTAGAATTCTATTATTTTATTACCATGTTTTCTTTACTGTATTTCTGTTTATGTTTATGTTTATGTTTTTCGGTTTTAAATTCCATGTATTGCTAAATTGTCTTGAGTCCGGCGTATGAGGACCGTCGTTACCGACGGGACTCGGTAGAAAAACAATAGGTGCGATTTAATGAGTACAATTCTGTTTTGGTTATAACTTCTAAGCGTAATTTAAGTAGCCTTGTCGCGAGAATGAGAGATTATTTAACATTGCTTTGTCATGAGAGTGAGAAGCATATTAAGGTTTAAGTCGAGATCCGCGAGAGCGTGAGGAATGAACCAGATAGTAGAAGTTAGACATCATATCTAAATATAGCGAGAGCGCTTTAGATGTTGTTTAGGATACTATTGGCTTTCAAAGAGTGTTTCCTAGTTATCGGGCGAGCGAGAGCAAAATCTTGGGATTAGAAATTATGATTTTAGTTAAGACCGCGAGAGTGTGAGACAAAGTCTTTAAGTTGGTATATCTACGGAATAGGAGTATAGTCGTAATTAGTACCTCATTCTACGAGTCCCTTAGGAGCTCGGAAACCATATCCCGACCTCGTTCTTTTATTATATTTTCTTAGTTCTATTTTAGTTTTAGTTCTAGTTTCCCTTTAATAAAATATCATTAGCCTTAGCTTTACAAAGTGACGATAGATAACGATACGTTGATATTGGTCTCTGTGGTTCGACAATCTCTTATATTACTTCAATAAATCCGTGCGCTTGCGGATGCATCAGTGTAAAGCGTTGTCTAAGGTATACATTTTTTTCAAATAATATACTTTAATAAGCGCTGTCTATTTTTTTTACAATTTATATGCACCTGTTTTAAACCACATTTTTCACTAGGTTTTCAACCAGAATTTGTACCTGTTTTTCAACCACATTTTGCAGAAAAATATCACCAATTTTACCTATTTAAACGTACCAATTTAGGCACCGATTTATATATACAAAAAAATCGGATTTTCAACCCAACATATACGAAACAATTTATACAAACGTACCAATTTACGCACCAATTTATATATATAAAACAATTTATACAAATCATTTCATCCAACAAAATATTTTGCTTCAAATTAAATCTACATATTACTTATACTTTGCACATGATATACCCTGAAACAATCTATCTTCTACTTTGCACATATAACCTGAAACAACACAAAGATATTGTAATTCAATTAAAACAAGACATAAACAATATGTCTATAGTTACAAAGATACACATACTCAAAATTCTCATAAATTAAAGTAAGAGTACAATATACCTTATAAAACTCCGAGCTCCATAATGAATTGACATAAATCCTCTTTAATTTCTTCCAAATGATCTCTTGAGTAATACATCAAAGTACTACATAATAATATAACATAGTTTGATTTAGTTTCAACTATTTAATTATATGAGAAATATCTGTTAATATTAAAATAACTCATAAGTTAGAAATACATACATCAGATGGAATCTCTAATCGATCCAAAAAAAGAGTTTCTCTCATAAATCTCAACATGAAATATCTGCAATCTATACCATTATATTGCCGATGACACTACACATGAAAAGAAAATATGGATAAATCCTAAGTTTTATCAAGTATCATCACTAATATAATAAAAAATGTGATAATTAATATACCTCCACTAACTATCTATTACTGAAACATCATCAAAACAAACTAAGTCCTAGTATTGTATGAATTCTAAGGCTGAAAGTTTATTTCACTATGGTTTATAAGACCGCAAGTGAAGGAAACGCCATTGGTTTAGTATATTTTAAGTGTATATACTTTCTAGCCAATTTGTGTTTTAACTGGTTACTCTGAAGCTGGTAACAATGTGTTTCCTAAATTTATTTAACTCACACTAACTATGCTTACAACTACAACTGCTATATGCAAATCACCTTTCTCACAAAAAAAAAAGATTTATAAGTTGTCTTAAAATTAACCTCCTTTATTTTCTTGTTATAACCCTTTCAAAGCACTTATTTTTTACCCACCCTATTGTTTTAGTATTCTAAATCTTTCAAATTCGAATCATCACTACCGTGGGTGGAGAAAAACCTTCAATGGAGACACAAAACAAGGTAGAGCTCCACCTATATTGACAGGTGATCAAAATTTTGAAAAGGTGAAAGATGTGAGTACTCAGTTCGACAAGCCTTTTGCACTTACACTTGTCAAGAGTTGGTCTAAGAAGAGGTCAATTTTTTTTGAACTGCCATATTGGAAGTCGTTGTATGTAAGACATTTTCTCGATGTTATGCATATTGAAATAAATGTGTTTGACAATGTTATTGGTACGTTACTCAATATACAAGGAAAGTCTAAAGATGATCTTAAAGCAAGAAATGACTTGATAGTGATGGGTATAATAACTGAATTAGGACCCTTGAAGAAAGGAAAACAAACATATTTACCACTTGCTGCATATACTCTATCTAGAAAGGAGAAAAAGTATTGTGTAAGTTTCTAAGTGAAGTTAAAGTTCCAGAGGATACTCTTTAAATACTAGAAGACCCGTGTCTATGAAAGACCTCAAGTTAAAGAGTTTAAATATGCATGAATTCCATGTTATAATGGAACATTTTATACTAATAGGTATACATTCTATTTTTCCAGAAAAGTAAGAAGCACACTAACTAAATTGTGTTTTTTCTTCAAGTAAATTTGCAGTAAGGTGATCGATCTTGCAATCTCCAAGGTTTAATTCCAAATAGAAATGAGAATTGGATAGTATGAGAGCACAATCTTAGTTTCATACATTGGTTTAAGGATCATATTTATTCAAAGTATTATTCAGATCCCGCTTCAATAACAAAAAGATTGAGATGTTTAACATATGGTCCAAGTTTGGTTGTGTTTTCTTATAGCGCATACGCAATTAATGGATACACATTTTATACCAAAGAACAAGATGATAAAATTACTATGCAAAATAGTAGTGTCATCGTGGTAGCTGAAGCAATGCACATTTCAAGTGTGAAGGACTTAAACCCTAAATTTGCAAATCTGTCATATTTTGGGGTTATCGAGCGTATTTGGGTGTTTGATTATGAGAAGTTTCAGATTCCTATATTTCGTTGCAAGTGGGTTGAAAATAATAATGGCATACAAATGGATAAGTCAAGATTTTTGTAAGTGGATCTTAATAGGGTGGGGTACAAAGATGAGCCTTTTATTCTAGCCTCTCAAGCTAAACAAGTGTTCTATGTCACTGATCCAAAAAATACAAAATGGTCTATATTGCTTTTATCTAATAAAGTAATTGATGAAAACATTGGAGATCAATATGATATTGATGTTGATATTGAATCATTTACTAGAAATGATCAAGATGAAAATATTACAACGAACAAATCATATACTAGAAATGATCATAATAAGAATATTTGGATCGATCCAACTGTCCGTGTTGTAAAGAGAATGGTAAAACATATTCCAACCAAGAAAAGAAAGAGACGTTAGTGAAAAAGGTACTAGTTATAAAATTATAGCTTATATCATTCAATAATATTATAGATTATGGATTTTTATAGTTTATGCCATGTTATATATACAATGGATTATGGATTATGGATTTAGGATTTCAATAAAATTATAGCTTATGTCATGTTATATATTCAATGGATTATGGATTTTTATATTTGTCATTTAATTTTTGTTTTTTTCTTTCTTACATGTCAAATGGCTAGTAACCAAGAAGGCTCACATGAGACACGTAACCAGGATGACTCACACGAGACACATGATACAAATGAAGCTCATGGTGTATAAAGTGAAATTAAGCGAGGAATAACTATTATGAAGTCAATCATTCATGCAAGAGATAAAGAGATCAAATTTGATGTACATTGGAGTGATGAAAACCAACTAATTGACCCTAACAGTTCAATGTTGACTAGTTACATAGGTTCCCTTGCCTGTCAGCACATTCCAATCACTAGTGATAATTGGAGGAATCAATTATTGCAAGCCGGTAATGATAAAATATGGACTGAGATACAAGTATTTACCAAATATGATCAATGTTATTAGATTATTGTTGACGATTAAGTCTTTAATTTACTTATACTAACACACTTTATGTGTATGTTTTTTTCTATAGGTCTTTTAATATTGATGAAAGCCGAAAAAAGTATTGTCTTCAATTGGCCGGAAAAAGACACAATGGGTTTCAAACTATGTTATTAAACAAATATCTTAGGGATGAGAAAAAATTTCTGTTGAAGCAGAACTTCCACAATTGTATGCAGACTTAATTACACCAGAAGAATGGGGCACTTTTGTAGCCAAACGGAAAACCGAAAAATTCAATGTAATGTTAATTTGTCATGTCTATTAATTGTATTATATAATTGTTGTACTTTTTGTTCTGATATGACTTAAACTTGTTTATCCAAGAATTGTGTGCCATTAATCGCAAAAGAGTATCAAAACTCGCGTATCCATACAAAAAATGGCGTTTGGGATATGCACGCTTACATCAAAAAATGGTAAGTATATATAAATGCTATGATTTTATTAATTGTCTTATTGTGTTATAATTAATGATCTTAATATTTATCTTAACGTGTAGTTAGAAGAGACGGAAAGTGAAGAAACATATTTTGTGGAAGGAATCTCGTGTGGGCAAGGATGGAGTTGTTAGGGAAGATGTTCGACATGTTTATGACGAATGTGTAAGTATAATATTATGTCTTTTTTAAGTTAATCGAAATTTTTAATCCCCACTAGTAATTTTCTATATGTCAATGAATTTCAGGAGAATCTATCTAAATCCTTAACCACAGGTGAGGAGGATTGCAGAAGCATACTTAGTAAAGTACTAAATATTCCTGAGTATTCCGGTCGGGTGAGGGGTAAGGAATTTGTTGTGACTCTATCTTCCTTGTATAAGCAGCCAAAGAGAAAAAAATCATAGCAATCAAGAAGTGATGCAATCGTTGGAGAAATTAAAAGTGCAAGTCCGTGAATTACAAAAGGATAAAGAGAGATATGAGACGGAAAAACGCGGTTCGGAGGTGAAAGATACTAGTGACAAAGCTAATATCAATGGTCAAAATAAAATTCTCGTGGTAAGTAGCATATTTATTTTAATTGACATATATTTAGTTTAATTAAATTAGCACATTTATTTTAGTTGACATATATACACATTAACAGTTACATATTTATTATTACTTTAGGGCATTTCATCTTGTCAGCTATTTTTATCGTTACCAACATATGGCATAGTTGGAAAAGGAAAAGTGCATAACAAATCAAGAGAGTTACTTCATCATAATCTGCTCCCTGATGGATATCTGAAAGTGTCGGTTGATATTGCTATAGATAGGGATGTATTACTACCTATACCTGACCTAGTTTTAGAGATAACATTGGTGGGTGATGTAATAGGCTCATTTGTTGCATGGTCGTCAGACCTCATTTTCATAGATGACGAGGTAAGTTTAAAACCATTATGAATCTTTTAGTATTCAAATGTCAATTCTGAACCATTATGAAAATCATTCTGAACCATTATGTACATTTTTGTACATGGTAATGTTAGACTCCTACAAAACCTGCATCTAATGATAAAGGGATTTTGCCATACAACGAGTCAGTTGCATAAAAAAAAGGTACATTGAAAGTGTTATTCTATGATCCGAATTCAAAAGCGTCATGATTTTCTACTTTACCTAACTTATTTGACTTTTAGGTTCCTGCTCAAGTTTCACAACAAGTGATCAACAAGAAAAAAGCTCCTGCAAAGACCGGGTTGGCAAAAAGAGGTCTTACACCTCGCTTTCAGATGTGTCTTGAAACACTTTTGGAAATATCAAATGTGATGGATGGTGTTATTCATCAAATAGGCATGGACGAAGGTGTTTTTGGTTTTCGTCATTCCGAAATAATTGGAAAAGAGGACATGCTACATATTTTCAATCATCTTGAATTAGGCATCAATGATATGCATTCATACATCTGGTACTCTAATCAATCTATTATTTAATTAGTTGAACAATTTATTTACACATTTTAATGAAAATAGTCTAATGTTTATTATGTTTTTATTTAAGGTGCTTGTATGACAAATTGATGCGCGAGAATTAATTGTCAAACAAATTCTATTTCGTGTCCTGTGTTTGTGTCAATGCCACATTAATTGATACGAATCCAATTTCAGTAAGAGATCACTTACTCGAGAGATTTATGACCAATAGTACAGAAGGTTTGTATCTTTTATCGTATAATACTGGAAACAGGTAAGATTTTCATTCTAACTTCATTCTAATCTTTGTACCTTTTGCATAGAAATTATCCATCTAAACCGTAATTATATTTTACAGTGGACACTGGTTGTTGGTTTCTATTAATCCTACAAGAGAAGTGGTGTATTATCTGAATTCATTGGATCATGAATGGACAACATATCATAATATGAATGATTTGGTTGATACGTAAGTGAGATTGTTCTAAATACTCATGTTTATTTGTATGTTTAATTATTTCTATGAGATTGTTCTAAATTTGTGCTTTTCCTTTATAGAGCAATAATAGTATACCAAGCACAAAGAGACACTCGAGTATCACAGTCTAAAGCAAACAACATTACATGGATCAAAATGGAGGTATATTAATTTTCACAATGTTGCTTATAAAAGTGATGCTACTTGATAACACAAGACAACTATATATTAATTTTTATTTGTTTTGCTATATGTAGTGTCCTCGTCAGCGTAATGGGATAGACTGAGGCTATTTCGTTTTAAGGTTTTTGAGAGAAATCCTTAATTTGGATAGATTAGAGATTCCCATCACAATACGAATTTATAACTTAGGATTTATTTTAATATTTATTGGATATTTCATATAATTTATTATTTTAAACTAAATCATGAATATTGTGTTTTGTTATGTAGTACTTTGATAAATACGTGTGTGTTAATTAAACGAAAGATAAATTGGAAGAAATCAAGGAGGAATTGTGTGAATACCTTATTGAGAAAAGAATCATAAAAGGTATTGGTGTGTAGTTATGGAGTGTAATTGTATAGTTTTGGAAGTTGTTGTATATTAGGAGATCTTTAGAAGTTAAAGGATTAAAATTGTTTAATTATGTGAATGGTTTATGAATTAGAATTTTTCGGTTTAATTATGTGCACATATGGTTTTTGTGAATGGTTTATGGATTTTGGTTTAATAATGGAAACGGTTTATATGTATCGTTTATGTGAATGATACATGGACTAGAATGGTTTAATTATTATGTGAATGATTTATGGATTAGAATGCTTTAATTATTATGTGAATCACATAAGGATTAGAATGATTTATGTGATTTATAATGGTTATATGATTTAGAAGGCCTAGAAATGGTAATGTGATTTATACAGGTTTATGATTTAGAATTGAAATATACATGTTTCTGAAAAGAAAAAAAATGTGATTTAAAAAATAATCATTAAAAAAAGTGAAGAAAAGAAAGCGCCGCCTATATACAACAAAAGAAAGCGCTTTCTACTAAAAGCATTGCATAAAGTGAAAATAAAAAAATACATTAGACAACGCTTTCAAAAATGTTGTCTAAAGGAGAACAATTGACAACGTTTTTTTTTCCTGAGAAAGCGCTGCCTAAAGATGACTTAAAGTGGAAATAAAAAAAATACATTAGACATCACTTTCAAAAGCGCTATCTAAAGGGGCCATTAGAAAACGCTTTTGCCTTAGAAAGCGCTGCTAAAGGTCCAGTTTAGGCAGTTCTTTTTCAGGTAAAAGCGCTGTCTAAAGGTCTACTTTAGAATACGCTTTTAAAGGTAAACCGCTGCCTAAAGTAGACCTTTAGCAACACTTTCTCACAAAAAAACGTTGTCTTTACCTACGACATCGCCACCTTAGGCAACGCTTTTAAGCGTTGTTAAAGGCAAAAAAAGTTGTATTTTCCCTTATTTGGTATAGTGCAACTTCATAACTTCATTAACCACTTTTTACATTATATTAACCAATTCTGGTGACTGCTCAAAATTATTTTTAATATCTAGACGTATTTAACTAATTTCATAACTATTAACCAACATTTTACATTATATTAACCAACTTTGGTGACAGTTAGAAATTATTTTTAATACCTGGACATTTATTAACCAACTTTATTACTTTATTAACCAACTTTTTATATTTCATTATCAAACTTTGTTTCACTACTTTAAAGTCACTGGGTTCACGTGTACTGGGCGTTCACATGGTACTATTCACATGGTATTGTTCAAATAAAAAATTATTGTTCATAATTTTTTTTTAAATTTAAAAATACATTGTTCACCATATAAATACAGTGAACAATGTATACTATGTAGGTATTGGTGTCAAAATTGAGTGTAAGCATAACATTGTTGTATACAATATATACTATGTAGGTATTGGTGTCAAAATTGAGTGTAAGCATATCATTGTTGTATTACATTCAATGATTTAATGTCATTTAATATTTTATTTTGATTGTATGCCTTGACTTAAATATTGGTGTTGGTTTTCTTTGTTTTTTTTTTGTTGGGATCTTATTTGTTGATGGTGAATTTAATTGGTTTGAGATCTAACATGTGAGTAGTAAGATGCTTTTAGTAGTTGAGGTCTTATTTCAGATGATATACTTTGTGATTTTTTATTTAAACAATCATGTTTATAATTTTTTTTCCTTAATGGTTCCTTTGGATGGGAGATTCTCCTGGGGCGCTCCTCAAGTTATGGAGACTTTTTAAGGGCGTTTACCTTTGCTCGCCTCCTTACTTACATTGCTTGTACTTGCTTCCGTAATTTTTGAGGGAGATTTACCTTTAGGAAATTCCTCTCTTTCCTACTTTCCTCCCTTGACATATTCAAACAACCCTCCCCACTTAATTAGTCCTTCAATGACATTCTTTAGCTAGATGAAATCGTTGGTGTTATGGTCTTGGCTCTGGTTGAAACAAAAATATTTTTAATTATCTATCCAAGGTGTCTCACTGACGGGGTAATGAGGTTAGATTCCTGCTTTTTGAAACTTAGTGTTTATCAATTTTGATAAACCTTCTCTCAAGATACCGTTAGGGGATGTATCTGTCATACTTCCCCATTAAACCCAGTCAGAGTCATGTCGACTCCGGTATGAATCCTTCCCAGTCGAACGGTTAGAGTGAGACTCGATGGAGGAAGGAATGTCAAAACACATGGTTAGCTTTTCTTCTAGGATCATGTTAGTTTAAGCCATCTTTAACATTTCTTGGACATATTTCATATTTTCTTCCCTAACTTCTGTGTGAATGGATGGTCTCTCATAAGACCATTCTCAAATATCCAACATTGAAGATCTTCTTTGGTCCTTTCCACCTCGACTGGGACCTGTGTAAATCGGTCGATGTAATATCACAAACTCTCTTTCTTTCCTTGGAAAATCCCGCTCAAGGAAATATTCAATTATATATAGTTCGTCACTTATGGGTTAAGAAATGCATAGTAAACCTTTCACGAATGTTCATCCAAGAATTGGTACTTTTGTTGGGTAGATCGTTGAACCACAACCGGACCGACTCGACCAAGGTTAACACAAACAACCTGCACTTGAATGCATCATTGGTGCTGAAGTAACTTAGTCAGTCATTCACAAGTTGTAAGTGTTTTTCAAGATCTCCTTTTCCATCTATTTGCTCAGTTTGGTCGACTTCTCCATGAATTTAGAAATCTTACTCTATTGGATTCTTATTGATAATGAGTGCTTTGGTTGCACTTTCTCTAGATGAGTGTTTGATGCCTTATGCTACTTCTTTGACTAAAAGGCCATCTCTTTTTGTCCCGACTTTTTCCCGACTTTTTCCCAAGACAACTTATTGGATTTTACATTAAGCTGTTTGAGAATATTATCAACATTGGATTTAAAATTTATATTTTTTTGTCTTCTATTGTTAAAATACTATACACTTTATAACATCAAAGTCATGGATATATCCAAAGCATACATAAAGTGTAGGTTCCTTAACTCTTGCAACGAATTAACAAAAATGAAAAAGTAAGGTTGCATTGGAACCATTTATTATTTGCATTATGTATATGTTTGTGGCCATATTGGAGTTTTTATTATTTTTATTTTTTATATATAATAGGAGGAATACTTATAGAATTTAGCATAATACATTTTTACAATGTAAGTGTAAGAACCTACTTAAAAAATGAGGTGTCAAACTTTATATAAATTTTGTTAAAAATTATATCTTTAATTAATGTAATACTTAAAATGTCCCAATCAATATTATAAAATATATATTTGATAACACAAAATTATCATAATTTGACAATTAACCGTGATAATATCTCATTTTTGAACGTGTTTTATTTTTATTTTTTTATATTTACGAAAAGACATTGCATTACAGTCAACCCAATTAACCGTAATTATGCATTTTTTTAGTTTTTTTATTACAATAACCAGTGTTTTTAAAACTGGACCGGACCGGCCGGTCGGACCGGTTGAACCGGGAACCGGACCAGTATCCGGTCTGGTTCAATAGCTAGATCGGCCTTGTCGCCAAACCGGGGGAAAATGGTGAAAACCGGGTTGGACCGGGGAAAACTGGAAAACCGGCGGTTCTGATTAAACCGGTGGTTCACTGCTTTTTTTTAAAATTTAAATCCAATTTTAATTTTTTTTTAAAAATTGTTATGAGTTATCCTTCCAAAATCTTAAGAAACTGTTTCTGTCTTCCTCCTCCAAAACAAAGCAAGCAAAGTAGCAAACCACCACCCGCCGTTTCATCCCCACCACCGGCCGTTTCGCCTCCTCCACCGGTTGTTTCTTCCCCACCATCGTGTCACCTTCTTTCTCCTCGCCACACCACCGTCGTTCTCTTCTCCGCACCACCAACTCCAAATTCGTCCTCTCCGCCGCAACATACCAACAACTCACCATTCCGATTCCGGTATCGTTTCCACTTTCCAGGTTCAATACTCCTCTGTTTCCATTTAATTTTTCTCTATTGAAATTATTGAAGATTAAATTGTTCAAGATTAAATTAGGGTTAGGTCAAGATAAATATGGGTTAGTTCAATACTCCTCTGTGTTATGCCGCATTGAGTTTCTTGTTGTTCTAACATTATTCAACCTTGGAACATTGATTAATATTGTTTGTTTCTCTTTAATGTATAATGATGCAAAACATTAATTAATATTGTTTGTTTCTCTTTAATGTATTATATATATGTGCGTATGTGGTAGAAAAGGAAGTTAGAGTAATGATAATGATCCTCACATAAAAGAATACAAAGACTATGGAATGACCTGCCAATTACAATACAAATCTTTATATCTACAATACTAAGACTGGAAGATGAACCATGTCTTTAATAACAATTAGTTAATTCAACGGTAATGAGTCTCACAGAAAAATAATAATAGACATCATTTAGCTATTTGTCTCAAAACGGAAATATCGAATCTAGGATTATTAGTGACCAATAACTGGTGTAAGTTCATTCTCTTGGTGTGTCAAAGACGTATCTGCACCAAAGATATATACATTTTTTGGACACAATTAAGAGTGTCTGAAACATGTTCAATGTGTGTCTTGCAGACACAAGAATTTGGAAAAATGGAGGTGAAGTAGGTGTTGAACAGAGAAACTACAAACAAATCCATAAAGAGTGTATACCTGAATTGTTTGTTTGCAAAAATGGAGATGAAGTAGGTGTTGAACCCTGTAGTGGATTCTCTGCTTCAGTAGAGAAGAATCTAGCCACAAAACCATTACTTCTCTGAAATGCACAAACACTAGATTAATTACAACTATGGTTGATGCATGCATAATAAATATTTAGTGGTATTTTTTTAAAACATTTGCTATTGTTTATTTGACAGGAAAATGGCATCTTCTGAAACACCATCATCGCAACCAACATCACAAGAAGCCTCTTCAGCTCATAGTTTAGTTCAAACTAATGTTAGAGCAAAAACTGATATAGCTTGGGCACATTGTACTAAAAGTCCTGATGGAAAATGTCTTGTTTGTATCTACTGTCACAAATCTTTTGGTGGAGGTGGAATTCATAGGGTAAAGCAACATTTGGCTGGAGTAGTAGGAAATGTTGAAATTTGTAAGTCAGTGTCGGCTGAAATTCGTTTTCAGATGAAACAAGATATTAATGAGCGGAGCAAGAAAAGAAAATTTTTAGATTCATCAGAAAGCGAGTCATTTACTGAGGAGGGAGGTGAATTGCAAGTACAAATGAACCCACGAATTGGTGCCTCTAAAAGTAAAAAGAACAACGCTCGCATTGGTACTTATTTTTTACCCAGAACAACTCCGGGAGCTCAACCTACTTTAAAAAGTGTGATGCAAAGTAAAGAAGTGGTAGAAAAGTGTGATCTTGCTATTTCAAAGTGGTTTATTGATGCATCTATTCCTTTCAATGCTGCAAATTCACCTTATTTTCAACCTGCAATTGACGCTCTTTGTTGCATGGGTGCTGGATATAAAGTTCCTACTATGCATGCTCTTCGTGGTAATTTGTTAAATAAGTGGGTTGATGATGTGAAGATATAGATAGAGCGATATCGTTCTATTTGGAAGGATACAGGTTGTACTCTTATGGAAGATGGGTGGACTGATCGTTGTAGGAGAACGCTTATCAACTTTTTAGTTTATTGTCCCAAAGGAACTGTTTTCATAAAGTCTGTTGATGCCTCCGGTGCTTCCAAAACTGCAGACACATTGTTTAAGCTTTTCAAGGAAGTTGTGTTGTATGTTGGTCCAGAAAATGTTGTTCAGATTGTTACAGATAATGCTGCAAATTATGTTGCTGCTGGAAAGTTGTTGGAAAAGGAGTTTCCTAAGTTGTATTGGTCTCCTTGTGCAGCACACTGTATTAATTTGATGTTGCAAGACATGGGGAAGTTAGAGGAAGTAAGTGTGGCAGTGTCACATGCTTCAAATATTACCAAATACATATATAATCATTGTTTTCCATTGTATTTGATGAGACAAAATACAGGTGGAAGAGAAATACTTCGTCCTGCTCCAACTCGCTTTGCTACTAATTTCATTGCATTGCAAAGTATTTTATCTCATAAAGATGCACTGAGAGCCATGGTAACATCTAAAGAGTGGACAACCACAACTTATTCCAAAGATGTCAAGGCGAAGCAATTTGTGGAACAAGTCTTAGACTCAAGCTTTTGGTCTAAATGTGCTGACATAGTGAAAATTACAGAACCTCTTGTACGTATGTTGCGTATTGTTGATAGTGAAGATAAACTGGCTATGGGATATCTCTATCGAGCTATGTATAAAGCAAGAGAGGAGATTGAGAAGAGGTTTAGAAGAAATAAGCTTAAAGTAGAGCCTTATTTGAAGATCTTGGATAACCGTTGGGATGCACAACTTCGCAAAAATCTCCATGCTGCTGGTTATTGGTTAAATCCATCTTGTAGATTCAATCCAGAATATGAAAAAAACAAGTCCACCACCCAAGGTCTTTTGGATTTCATTGAAAAGTATGTTTATGATAGTAAGGACTTGCGAACTAAATTAACTGCTGAGATGAGTTCATTCAAAAATTGTGAAGGAAGTTTTGGAAGGACAACTGCCGTAGAAAACCGAGATGAAGTTTTGCCAGGTAAATTTAGATGATAACATTTTGCATTTGATTTTAGTACAATGTCAATATGTATTAAAAATTATTTTCTAATTTGTTCACATGCATTATTCTAGATCAATGGTGGGAAACTTATGGAACTGAAGCGCCCAATTTGCAAAAACTTGCGATTCGAATTTTGAGCCAAACTTGCAGTGCATCTGGTTGTGAACGAAATTGGAGTGTGTTTGAGCATATTCATTCAAAAAAAAGAAATCGGTTGGAGCATCAAAAGCTTAATGATCTCGTCTTTGTTCGTTATAATTTACGGCTACAAAACAGGTATTGCACTTATTATATTTAGTAATTAGAAATAGTGACATGCTGTTAGAACTAGCAATGTTTTATTATTTAGTAACTAGAAATGTTACAACAATGTTATATTATTTATAAAATAGTGACATGCTGTTAGAACTAGCAATGTACAAGTCAAATCCTAAGTAAAATATTATATGATTTAGTAATAAAATAGTGATATTAGTGAAATTATTTATTTCTAGTGAATTGAGAAATAATGATTAGAATGTTTAATTAATTTTTATTCTAATGATTGATAGAAACAAGAAACAAAATTATGATCCTATCAATTTTGAAACACTTGGTGATCATTCTAATTGGGTGTTGGAGGATTCACCGCCATTCTTAACTATTGAGGAAGTTGAAGCACTACGCAAAGATCTTTCTAGTATGACAATTCATCCTGTTTCAAACGATCTTGGTATGACATTAATTATTGTGAATTACAATTTTGTTTATTATATGTCAATTGCATAACTATCTAAATTGATTTTTGTTATAGATCAATTAAATTTGGATGAGGTTGATATTGAGGGTGATGCACAACTTAATTCTGGAGGAAACGATCAAAGTAATAATATCATTGATGGTGAAGGTGATGCGGATCCAGTTGATTATGTTGATGGTTTTGATATTGAAGAAGTTGATCCCAACATTGAAATAGTTTTTCCTCCTTGGAACTAAATTTAGTAGACATTGTTATTTTGTTAAAAACTATTCAATTAGATTATGATACAAAATTAGACCTTGTTTGCAAGTACATTTTGTTATTTTGTACTATTTTGCTATGTGTAATACTGTGATATTTTTCAATTAGACTCTGTTTAAAATTTAAATTTAAATAATGAACTAGTAAATATTTGATATGATATTTTAAAAAAATTTAAGTGATATTTATATTTTTTAGAGACTGAATCATCCGGTTCAACCGGTTTTATACCTATTATAATGTTATGTTTATTCAACCGAGTTCTCCGGTTTGATCCGGTTTGATCATGCGGTTCGACCAATGACCCAGTGGTTCGACCGATAAACCAGTGACCCAGTAGCCTCACCGGTTTGATGATCGGTCCAGTTTTTAAAACACTGACAATAACCGTTGTCCTTAATATATATATATATATATATATATATATATATATATACACACACACACACACACACACACACACACACTTATCACCACAGTTGTTAATGTCAACCATTGTGAAAGACATTCCATTTCATCACGGTCTTTGAAGATGATCATGGTGAAATTGTTTATCCATATATAAGCAAAATAGTTCACGCTCATTGACAATATCTCCTATCTCTCTCAACAAAACCCTATCACACATTCTCTCTCTTCTACGTCATTAGCTTTCCTATTCTGTAATATAACCTCAATTTTGTTCTTCATACGTATAGGCATAACTGATCCAATAAATTTAGAGACCTCTTTTAATTACAAAAATAAACCCAATTCTTTTAAAAAATGCAATTAAAATAATTAAAAATATAATTATATATTGATTAAAAATAAATTTAATTAGAATTATTTTGACTTTGATCCATCTCATTGTTTTTTATGTATTTAATTTTTATCATATCATTTTATTTTATTGATTTTTTTTATTATAATATTCTTATATATATATATATATATATATATATATATATATATATATATATATATATATATATATATATATATATATATATATATATATATATATATATATATATATATATATATATATTAATGAAAAAAATTATAATATTTAAATTTGTGGCCTCTAATATTTGGGTGCCTGTGTGGTAGAGCTTGTTGCTCTTGCACAAGGCCGACCCTGTGTATAGGTATTCATCTTCTTCCTTATTCTTTCGTTTTCGTGTATGTTATTGTTATATTTCACATGATTTTCACGTGATTTTCTTTTTGTTCGGGAGTTTATGGGTTTTTTTTGTTGTTGTTGTTGTTCACTAAAAAAAACCTCAAGTTACTAGGTGAATAACACCCAACAAGTGTAAAAAACACCCTGCAAAAGCACTTTTGCAGGGTAACGAAAACACCCCGTTAAATCGTTAGTTGCAATTTGTTATAGGGTGAAAATCACGCTGCAACTTTTGTAGGGTGTAAATCACCCCGCAACATTGATGGGTGAAAAACACGTCGCAAGTTATTTTCCATAAGTCAGTTCAGATGCGTAGAGCAGAGCAGAAAGTGTCAGCATAGGACAAAGCAAATTTGCAGGTATTTTGCTGGGTGTTTTTCACGCCGCAACAATCTTTATAGCAGCATAAACAACACATCGCAAAATGGATTTAATATTGTAAAAAAATAATATTAATATTATTACAAATATTATTTTTCATATTTGTAATAATATAAATATAATAAATAATATAATTTCAAAATTTTAATTTAAAAAATTAAATTCAGAAATAATTAAAAATATATAAATTTATAAATATCTAAATTCAAATCTAACTAAATTATATCATAATTAATTAAATCCATAAAAAATTTAAAATATTAATTAAATGAATTATTAATATTCTTAATGACCCATAAGGTCTTCGTCACTCCCGTTTTATTCATCCTCACTCTCGTCTACCCCTTCACCACCAACAGATTGTTGTCCTGCAATAAATCTAGGATTTGTTGTCCCTTTATTTAGTATTATTACGTTCCATAAATACACTATTAATAGATAAATTTAATATTCTTAATATTCTTAATGATAATGATATTATGTTTTAAAACTATCTACAAAATTAATAAAATTGATTATTATTTTTATTTTAAAATTAATAATAATAATAATAATTTATTTTTAAAATAAAAATAATAATCTATTTAGAATAATAATCTATTTATAATAATTCTGTTTTATAAATAATAATAATCATTCGTTTTTAATAATAATAATATCATATTTTAAAATTAATAATAATAATAAAGTGTTTTTAAAATAATTATGTTTATAATAATAATAATAATCTATTTATAATAATTCTGTTTTTTAAAATAATAATAATAATTCATTTTAATAATAATAATAATATCATATTTTTAAATTGATAATAATAATAATAATTTGTTTTTAAAAAAGTATTTCTAATATATTATACCTAAATCAATCCCTAATTTTATCATACAGCCTACAAAAGATACTATGCGTACCTTACAAGCAATAGCAATTTATGGAAAAAAAATTGAAAAAATTCCCGGATTCAACCCACCAACAGCAAGAAAACTTACTTCAGATTTATCCACCAACACTAACAACAACAACTTCAAACCATCATCTCTTGAAAAAATTCTTCTGATTCGAAGAAGAGATTTTTTTATTTATATTTTGGTTAAGAGAAAGAGAGATATGAGATATGAACCGTTGAGTGTGGGGAAAGAAAAAGATTTATTGGAAATTTAAAAGAAGGTTGCGAGATGAAAAACTTTCAGCAACTTTCCTTTCTGTTCAGGCTTGCGGCGTGGGAAATACCCCGCAACGTTGTGTCAGAACTTTTAACTTGCGGTGTGATAAACACCCCGTAACTCTGACGTAAACATAACTTTTCAGAACTGTCACTTGCTGCTCATTAATCCTGCCTTCAATTTTTCACCAAATTTTCTTAAAAAATGTTGCAGTGTGCTTTTCATCCTGCAACATATATTTCAAAAAATTAAAAATTCCCTCCTTTATTTTCGAGATCTAAAATAATATAAAGTTATTATTTTTAATTTTCTGTGTTGCAGGGTGATTAACACCCAACAAGTAGAATTATTTGCGGGGTGAAAAGTACTCAACAAAATCACCCAGCAAAATAGATGTTTTCTTGTAGTGGTTATTGTTGTATGTTGTTATATGTTTCACATGATTTTCATGTTATTTACTTTGCTTTGACATGTTTTGTTTGGATATGCTTTAGGTTTGGATATATTTTATGCTTAGGTTTTGAAAAAGAGTTTCTCTTTCCTACACCCACTTTGACACCATCTAAACCTATCTTCCTCTCAAATTTCAGATCATTCTCTCAGATTTCAAATCCTTCTATCAACCTGATTAGTAGGAGAAAACTTGTCTAAGAGATTAAGGCTTCAAAGAAGGTTATTGATATGCTGAAGTTATGGTTGAACAAAGCTAAAGGAGCTGAAGTTGTTAGGGATCATACTAATGTTGTTGAACAGTCTGGTGGAACAACTATAAGAAGATTCTTATCAAGAATCTTAACCCTGAAAAGATTAGGAAGGTAGAGACTATTGTAAAAGACCTAAGGAATCTGGATGCAATTGTTTCTGAATCAGATGAAGACCTTCTGAACTGCACAAATTCAACCAGGCATGAAGACTAAAGACCTTGTTATGTTTCACAAGTTAACATGTTGATAAATTTTAGTTGGATTATAATATACTGCTTGTTAACCTTTGTTGGATCACATTTTAACCTTGTATATGGATAAGTTTTTGTTAGATTACAATGTACTACTAGTTTATGTTAACATGCTATTTTTTTCATGGTGTTTGTAGGATTAAAATTGATTTTTTTTGCTAAGAAAAAATACAAGAGAGGATGAAGTTAAAGTGAAAAATGAAAACTTGTGTGATAGACCTAGAATGACATCCATTCAAATTTAACAAAGGTTTGCAACTTTCTCCTCAATTTCATCCTCCTTTCATTTTACAAGTTTGCATACTATGGGTGTGGTTCACATGATTATTTGTCTTAATTTTCCACAAATTTTTTCAATTAAATGTATGTATATTATTGGTAAATATTGTTACATGTTGTTGATGTTGTTTTGTGTTGTTTGTTAATAAATGGTTTTTCATGTGTAGCTAGCAAGTGATTATGGTTCTTTACTTATCACTGATGCAACTATTTGTGTGAACATGTATCTAAGAGAGTTGTGAATTTGTGTTACTTGTGAAAATATTATGAGTCTTTCATATAATATTCACATAGTGAACACATGTTTTCTACTCTCCCTTCTACTTTATCCTTTTCAAAGCATCCATGAACGGTTAGTTATCAAGTTCTCCTAATCTATGTTAATTTATTGATGTTTTTGTTGATAAATGTTAGTAAGTTTTTTATATCATATGTGATTATTTGTTTCACTAACCCCTCATTGAACTTGCATTCACTTAAATAGATTTTTGAAATAATAATTAGAAAAATTATATTATTCTTGAAAATCAACTTAGACGATGCAATGCTTATCGAATTGCATGCATCTTGTAATTTATGATTTCCTCTTTAGCCTATAGAATTTGACTCAATACCACAAATTCTTCAAAACAATGATGATAAATGGATGACAATCTGAGTCTTTCACACAAAATTTGATGTTTGAAAAATAAACTAAAATAAACAAGAGGAAATCAAATTTTGTGTGAAATAGTTAGAAGACATTCATTCATCATCATTACTTTGAAGAATTTGAGAATGAATCAAATTATATGGGTTAAAGAGGAATTCATTAATTACAAGATGCATGTAATTGAAAAAACATTGCACCGTTTAAGTTGTTTTTCAAGAATAATTTAATTTTCTAATTATTATCTCAAAAATCTATTTGAATGATTGTATATGGTTAATGAGGGGCAAGGAAAAACAAACAATCTCATATTTTATAATAAAATCTTACACACACTACCACGATTAGAACATATAACCGTGATGAAATTTTAAAACACAAGAATAGCGTTGCTGAGATTCAAACTCAGGGCTTATAAATTATTTCACAACTATTTGTTTCTTTATCCGTTGTTATAAGTCATATGCTACCTAACTTATAACCACACTCACTCGACCGTTGTGGAAATCAACATGCATACAATCACACGCTATCTAATAACAGAGCTGAAATTATCATTATATATTTTTCGCAACTGTTATTATATGTGTTTTCCGTAATAGTGAATAAGCTTTGATACTATTTATTTAATATATGAACAATGGACAAGAGTTTTACATTGAATAGAAAAATAAATATTAAATATTACATAAATGACATAATCCAATTATCCTATTGTCATAAGGTTTTATTTGAAGAAGTAATTGTATTAGTAATAATAGTAGCACTATAGGTAACAAGTACTTAAGGGCTATTTCAGCATAATAAATTTCAAATGGCCTTTAATACTAAGTATTTTTTAAGGTTCATAGCAATATAACCAATGTTATGCAAATTAAAGCAAAAGCAATGGGAAATTTAAGAATGTTTGTTGTTGTTGGTTTTATACTAGTGTCCTTCACCAGGACTAGGACCAGAGTGACTGGTCACACCAAGAACTTGAACTGTCTTAACCTTATGACCTTCAAAACTCTGAAGCTTGTGGCCAACACCACCAGAACTTGGACCAGAATGCTTCATCCCTTGAATAGTTTCAGGATTTTTTATCCTATGTCCAACACCAGGGGATGGACCAGCTCCTTTCAGAGTCCTAAAAACTCCATTCACCTCTCCAATGACACCTTCATTGCCTTGTGAAGGACTAAACAATGGCCTAGCCTCTGATACATATGGAACCAAAGAGACAAAGAAGGAAACAAGAAGAATAAAAGTGAGGAATGTGAAAGAGGATTTGAGTTTTGTATCCATTATGTTCTATGGAAATCTAAGCTTAATTATTCAGTAATTAGTTTTGAATTGTATTTGTATTGATGAAGTGGCATCATAGAGGTTCTATTTATAGGTAAACTTTAAAAGCATTTGACACAATAGTAATAGTATTATTAAGTGCTGCCATAGGTAACTCTTTTTGCTATGGAAAAACAGGCAGATTCTTTAGATTTGAAAATTTATACTACTTGTGAAAGTGATGTTACTAAACCTAACATACAAATTTAAGCATTCACTATCTATAAAAAAATATATTTAGTTCTAATTATGACTTTTGGTGCAAATAATGTTTGATATTTTATTGTCTTTTTTTTTATTGATCTATGATATCTGTTTGTAGCATAAGTTAATTTGATTTTCATTTTTTTTTATTATCAAAGTGATACTTTTATTATACGATAATTCAAGTGCATGTTTAATTTAGTTTTTTATTTATTTATCAGATTCTTATTCCTTACATATATTAATGCATTAGAGTATTTTGATCGTTTGCTTAGAAGAATAAGCCTACATAATGCAATAAAATATTATATTTAAAAACAACATTGTTTTATATATTTTAGATTTCTTTTATTTCTTAATCTCATTTTCCATACAGACATATTTTAACATGCTTAAATGCAATTGTGATCTCTATATTTTTATTTTCTTAAAACTTGGATCCCTCCGTTGTGAAAAACGATATCGAAATAACAAATTATAATTGGTTTCTTTAGGATCAAGAAACTCATAAGGTTTAAGATTTATGAAAACACAAGAATAACAACATGATTTTGGTTATAAGTTGCTATTCTTTTCTTTCTCTATCAAACAAGATTACAAGTGATCTTTTTGGTTGATCAGAACCTTGGTGGGCCACGAACTGCGTCGTCGATGCTAGATTGTCGAGGAGAGGATGGGGTGTACCTGCAATACACTCTGATGCCAAAGTAAGAACGAGCAGAAGAATGAGCAATTATGAAAGAGAGAGAGAGAGAGTATTATTAGAGCAAGAATTGGATACACAGTCCTCTTATGCGAGAGACTTTATATAATACCCCAACACTTGGCCATTGGTCCCTATTTCGGGTATGGATCGTGGATTGCCCGAAAATAGGTAACTTCCAGAAACTAGTCGTTGGAATAGGCAGACCTCCTCGGATCAGAGGCTGACGTCGGACAAAAGTGATACCGAGCAGGGGCGATCCTGGAGTATTTCTGGGTAGCTTCCCCCGGGTGTCAGGCAGAAGTCCTGAGTAGGCAAAGATTAGCGACCACGATCATGGTTGGTCGGTCATCTTTCCCCGACTGAAGGGCAGGGGAAAAGTTGGTCCCGTTTGGCCATAATGGTCCGAATTGGACTTTTGGGTCGTCCTGGATGCAAGATTGGATTGAGTCGTGTCTAGTCACTAGTCCAATTCGGAACAAGAGCCTCTAAGTCATTGCTTCTAGTCGCATAAGTGATGACTTAAGGGTAGCTCGGTATTCGGAGAATGGTGTGTGTGATCGTTAAACTTTTGAGGGGTGCCCAACTAATCGTGTGTTCGAATCCTCCTGGTCGTCATAACTTGTCCCGTAATCAGGGAGATCAATGGCTGATGCGAATGAAGAGTTCTCTGACACGTGTGTCTCGAGACGCATGCACATTTAATGTCTAACGATGGCCACCCTATGTTTTCCAGAGGCAATAATACGCCGTTGTATGTCCCCAAGTCGCACGTGCTCGTGCACGTGACTGGGAATCCTTATAAATAGGGCATCACTAGAAATTTCTTCACTTTTCGCTTCTCGCATATCGTGCTCGACACCTGAGGTTCTCTTGTGAATGTCTCTCCTCGTTAGGATTTTAGGCATGTCCTCGTAGTCTGGAACGTTTTTCATTTTGAATAAGGGTTTTGGTCGAGGATGTTGTCCTTGTTCCTCAGAACGCCTTTTCAGTTGATCAGTAGTGGAAGGGTGGATTTGATTATCTAATCGATCACACTTTCTTCGCTACTTTTTAGGTGCAAAATGTTCAACGACTTTGATTATGTGGGGATGAACGAGGAAAAACTTTCGTTGAAAGAACGTTAGCGACCAACAATGCCAATGAAGCCACATATGCCTTAAATAATAATGGTGCCCAAGAGGTAGAGGCGATCCCTTTGGAGGAGTAGGTTGCCCGTGAACCATTGAATATTCCATTGGTATTTTCTCAAAGTCTAGCAGGAGCTGTGATGCTGGTCGGAGACCCTGTGTATTTAAGAGTTGTGCCTCTCGGAGAGAACGATGGGGTGTGCACACACTTCAGGGGAGCGTACTTTTCAATGTATGAGCATATTTTCAAGGAGATGAAGTCCAGGCTCCTCTTTTCAGATTTTCAAGTATTTGATGTTCAGAACAACAAGTATTCAAGAATAACAAATAATCTTTCTCTCTCTCTCTCTCTTGAATTAAGATTTTATCTTCCTATTTTTCCTTATACAAGATGAGAGACTAGCATGCTATTTATAAGAAAACTAACATACTAACCTAATGGGTCTTTTAACAATTACACATTACAAGTCAACATAGGGTACAAGCTAACTTAAACAATTAGGCTTACAAGCAAGTCCCAATTCAACATGCTCACAAACCTAGCAATATTGACTAATGCATGTTAGAACAACTTCGACTACAACACGCATTACATCGACAACAACATGCAGACAGACTTCGACCTCATGCTTAATCCCTGTCGAACCAGAAGCTACCCTCACTACACTAAATTTGGTTTTTGGCAGCACTACATAGACAACGCTTTATACCCAAAGCGCTGCTATAAGTAAAAAAAATGCAGGAAAAAAACACCGCTAAAGGATAACCTTAGAAAACGCTGCTAAAAGCCTTACATAGGCCACACTTTAGGCAGTGCTTTTGGAAAACACTTCTAATAGATAACCTTAGAAAGTGCTGCTAAAGGCCATACCTAGGCCACACCTTAGAAAGCGCTGCTATAGGCCAATGAAAAGAAAGTGGTTTTAGAGAAAAAAACGTTGCTAAAGGTAATACATAAGGAACTGGTTTCAGTAAGTGTTGCCTTATGTCATTAGTTTCTCATTATTAAAACAGAAACTATTATTTCCATCCATTCTTCACGAAATAAACCTAACTTTTCAAACTCTCTCTCTGTTTCCCTCTCTTCGACCATTTCTCACTCTCTTCAAACTCCGACCATTTCTCCCTCTTTCAAACTCCGATCGGCTTTCCTCCGTCTGTTCGCGACTTCTACCGGCTGGCCCCCCCTTTTCCGACCGTCTCGCGTTCTTTTCATCTTCTCGACCACAAGGTATTCTTTCCCCTTTTTGCAGTTAGAAACTTGACAGTTAGAGATATTAGGTTAATTGGACTGATTAATGAGTTTGTTAATTTGGATTATTTGAATTATTATGTTGAATCAGTTAGAGTTAGGAGTTAGATGATTTTAGGAGTTAGGAAAATTAGTTAGGTTAATGTTCATTAGAAGTTACTATTTTGAATTGTTAAAGAAAATTAGTCGTGATTTTGCTTAATTGCTAGTGATTTACAAATGAAATCTTAATGTCAATTAGTAAAAAAAATGATAATTGATATTTGGTTTTCAAGGATAGGAAGATGTTAGTAATGTTGATGTGGATGTTAGTTATGTTAGTAATGTGAATGTTAGTTAGTAATGGTAATGTTAATGTAAAGTTGATGTTAGTAATTGGTATTTAGTTTTCAAGGATAGGACAATTAGAAGTTATGTTAGTATTGTTGATGTTAGTTTGTTAAAAATTGGATAGGAAGATGTGAAATAATTTAGCATAATTGTTAGACCAACTTAGAAAGATGTGGAATTGTAGAGATTCTTTAGGGGTCAAGATATATATTTTAAAAAATACTATAAATTTCTTCAATTATCTTACAAAAATTGGTTTTTTTATGGAGTGATTAACACACTTTGAATAAATTTGTTTGAAAAAGAGTTACCTAAAATGTTCAGTTTGAAATGAAAGTAAAGAGATTAATTGGAGTTTAATTTGTTAAGCGAATTAAAACTTGAATGACATTGTGATATTCATTGTCAAATTATTTTTAGAACTTTGAAGTTAATTGAACTAAAGTGATGAATTTACTAATTTAGTGAATTTGTTGTAGGGGTTACTTGTGAAGAGTGAAAGTCAGATCGTTTCCAAGAATCTTACACTGTGTGGTTCCAAAAGTTGCTTACTTCTCTACAGTTAATTAGTTATTCTTTTGCTATAGTTTCTTGAATAATTAGCAATTTTGTTTAGCTTATTTAGTAAAACCATGGATAAAAAATGGATGTCTTCCAATAGATTGTCGAAAGATTACAAGAATGGGGTATCAAAATTTGTTAAGTTTGTTGTTGAATACGCCAAGGACCCCAGTCGAATCACATGTCCTTGCTTAGGTTGTTGTTATGGGAATCAGATTGACGCGGTTCAGTTGGAGTCGCATTTAAAGAGGCGTGGAATTGATTGAAGTTATACAAGTTGGACATTACATGGTGATATAAGTAACGAGAATGTTGAATCGGGGGATAGTACGACCTATGCTTCAAACTACAATGACACAGATACATACGATTGTAATCGAGTCAAAGAGATTATAGAAGAACTTGAAGAAGATCTTCAAGATTGTCCCAAAAAAATTGAGAGGTTGGTAAGCGAGGTAGAGAAACTGTTGTATAAGGGTTGTACTAAATTCACAAGATTGTCTAAGGTATTAAATTTGTACAATTTAAAGGCGGGCAATGGATGGTCGGATAAAAGTTTCACATATTTATTGGCCCTTATGAAAAATATGCTTTTGGAGGATAATGCTCTTCCCAATCGAACCAATGAGGCCAAATAAATGTTGTGATATTTTGGCATGAGCTATGATAAGATACATGCTTATCCAAATGAATGCGTTTTGTTTTGAAATGAATATGCATCGTTATATGAGTGCCCTAAATGCGGTGTCTCTCGATATAAGAAAACGTTGTCTCCGAAAAAAAGTATTATGATATTTTCCTATAATTCCGAGATTTAGACGCATGTTTCATAGTGAAACCGATGCAAAACACTTGACTTGGCATGAAAATGAAAGAATTATATATGAGAAGTTTCAACATCCGGCAGATTCACCACAGTGGATGAAAATTGATAATGATAATCCTAATTTTGGAGAAGAGGCAAGAAACCTTCGCTTGACATTATCTACTGATGGAATGAAACCACATGGTATTCAAAGTATCTCACATAGAACATGGACTGTGATTATTATGATTTATAACCTACCTTCATGGCTATGCATGAAGCGTAAGTACATGATGTTATCTATGTTAATTTCTGGACATAAACAACCAGGGGATGAGATATACATATAATTCACACCTTTAATCGAAGATTTAAAGATTTTGTGGGAGAATGGTGTGAAGGTTTATGATGGATATAGGAAAGAAAGTTTCAATTTGAGGGAGATATTTTTTGGCACAATTAATGATTTCCTAACATACTAAAATCTATCAGGGTATATCAATAAAGGTCAATGTGCATGTCATATTTGTGAAGAAAACACATATTGGACGAAATTGGAATTTTATCAGAAGAATGCCTTTCTCGTTCATCGTAGATTCTTAAATTATAATCATCACTATGGTGGGGGGAGAAAACATTCAATGGAAATCTAGAACAAGGTAGATCTCCACCTACATTTACAGGAGACCAAATTTTTGAAAAGGTGAAAGATGTGAGTACTCAGTTTGGCAAGCCTTTTGAACATACGCTTGTCACACGTGGGTGGAAGAAGAGGTCATTTTTTTTTTTAATTTCCATACTGGAAGTCGTTGTATGTAGGACATTTTCTTGATGTTATACATATTAAAAAAATGTATTTGAAAGTGTTATTGGTACGTCTAAGGAAAGTCTAAGGATGACCTTAAAGCAAGAAAGGACTTGATAACGATGGAAATAAGAAATAAATTAGGACCCTTGAAGAATGGAAAATGAACGTGTCTACCACCAGGTGCTTATACTATATCTAGAAAGGAGAAAAATATTGTGTAAGTTTCTAATTGAAGTTAAAGTTACAGAAGGATACTCTTCAGATATTAGAAGACTTGTTTTTATGATAGACCTCAAGTTAAAGAGTTTAAAGACACATGATTGTCATGTTATAATGGAACAATTTCTACCAATAGGTATACATTCTATTTTTCCAAAAAAAGTAAGAAACGAAATAACTAAATTGTGTTTTTTAAATAGGTCAATTTGTAGTAAGGTGATCGATCCTGCGATCTTACCAACATTGGAAAAAGAAATAGTTATTACTTTATGTGAGCTTGAAACATCTTTTCCTCCCTTATTTTTTGGCATAATGGTACATCTAGTTGTTCATCTTGTGAAAGAGACACAATTATGTGGACCATCTTTATATGAGAAGGATGTACCCCGTTGAACGTTATATGAAAATATTAAAAGGGTATGTGAAAAACCGAAGTCGACCAGAGGGTTGATTGTTGGACAATACATTGTTGAAGAATCGAATGAGTTTTGTATTGAATATTTGTCCAATGTTCAATCCATTGGACTCCCCAAATCTCATATTGTCAAAAAAAAGAAGGAAATTTTTTATTGGAAATAAAATTGTGACAATATCAAGGGCTGAACGGGAGCAAATGCATTTATATGTTTTGCACAATGACAATGAGGTTGAGTCGTATGTTGAAATTCACAAGGATGTTCTCCAAGGTTTAAATCCAAATAGAAATGAAAATTGGATAGTATGAGAGCACAATCGAAGTTTTATACCATGGCTTATAGATCATATTTATTCAAAGTTTTATTCAGATCCAGCTTCAATAGCAAAAAGGTTGATATGTTTAGCATATGGTCCAAGTTTGCATGTGTTTTCTTATAGCGCATACGCAATTAATGGATACACATTTTATACCAAAGAACAAGATGATAAAAGTACTATGCAAAATAGTGGGGTCATTGTGGTAGCTTAAGCAATGCACAATTCAAGTGTGAAGGACTTAAATCCCAAATTTGTAAATCTGTCATATTTTGGGGTTATCGAGCGCATTTTGGTGTTTGATTATGAGAAGTTTCAAATTCCTATATTTGGTTGAAAGTGGGTTGAAAATATTAGTGGCATACGAATGGATAAGTCATGGTTTTTGCAAATGGATCTTAATAGGGTGGGTACAAAGATGAGCCTTTTATTCTAGTGTCTAAAACTAAACAAGTGTTCTATGTCACTGATCCGACAAGTACAAAATGGTCTATAGTGCTTTAATCTAATAAAGTAATTGATGATAACATTGGAGATCAATGTGATATTGATGTTGAGATTGAACTATATACTAGAAATGATCAAGATAAGAATATTAGAGTGAATGAATCATATATTAAAAATGACCATACTAAGGGAATTCAGATCAATCCATCTGTCTATGTTGTTAAGAGACAACTAGAACATATTCCAACCAAGAAAATAAAGAGATGTTAGTGAAAAAGGTACTAAAATTTATTAAGGATGTTGAAAGAAATTTTCTTGACGCGCCAGAACGTCCAAAGAAGTATGCAGACAAGATTTCACCCGAAGAATGGGAAACTTTTGTAGCCAAACGAAGAACCCAAGAATTCCATGTAATACCCAAGTATTCTTAATTAAATTAAAAATTTGTTAACATATAATATTTATGATTTTTAATCCCCACTAATCTTTTTCGATATGCATATGAATTTTAGGAGAATCTATCTCAGTCTTTAACTCTAGCTGAAAACCATGATTGCATGAGCATACTAAGTCGAGTCTTAAATGTTCTTGAGTATTCTGGTCGTGTGAGGGGTAAGAAATTTGAGGCCACTCCAACAACCTTGTTTAAGCATCCAAAGATTAAAATCCTATCAATAAACAAGTGGTGGAATCATTGGAAGAATTAAAAGCACAAGTTCATAAATTACAAAAGGATAAAGAAAGATATATGTCAGAAAAGCGTGGTTCATAGTTTAAAGATACTACTTGTAACACCCAACTTCCCCCGCATAATTTTAAAAGAAAAATAAGAGTAAAAAGTTCATAGTTTAAAGATACTACTTGTAACACCCAACTTCCCCCACATAATTTTAAAAGAAAAATAAGAGTAAAAATTTATCCCGTAAAAAGTTAGGCATTACTTTCATCACAAAACTTTCTCTTTATTAGACATGTATCATGAAACTATGGTAATTCAAACTTTATTCGTTACGCAGCGGAAAATATATTGTCTCAATTGTAAAAACAATAGTTTACGAAGCATAAGTAAATTCCAAAATTCTTTAGCAACCAATTTAACAGTGAAGCGTTCCCGACTCCCACTGTTACATATCAGAGCAAACGCTACAACCGTGAAGTACTTCAACTTCACCGACTACGAACTTAAACTACTCCAGATTACCTGCATGTTACCCATGTAAAGGCAACATTCAAACAGAAGGGGTGAGATCCTCAAATCAATCAAAAGGACAAGATGATATAATTATAAGAGCACAAATTATCAAGTTATTCACCCACTTCACACAATCAACAACATCACATGATTCTTTTCATACACATGTACTCCCTACAAACATCATGCAACATAACTATCATAAACGCAATGAGTCACAACTAGACTCAACGCATGTGGTACTAGTTCAATCCATGTTTCATGATCACAATTCCCGTTGAAACGTCTATTAGCCGCTCACACCCCACATGGGCAAACGATAATCACCTCAACAATAACGACATCGATTCCATCAAGGAATCCAGATAGACGCTCACACCCTACATAGGCACACGTCCTCCCACAATTTATGCAAATGATATGCACCTCAACAACAACATACAATGAATCTCTCCTAATCAATGTATTATGCAACTTTTTATTACTACGACAACATGTTATACTACTAATCAACAACGACATATTTTAATCATACATGTATCATCAAAATAATCTCCTAATTATCATTAAAAGAGATCATCAACCAAGCCACGAAGAAACAACAAGCAAATAATAAAAAAATAAAACGACAGGGCCTGCACCGCACCCATCGCCCGATGATGCACTAGTGGTGTACCCTCTTCCCAAATTCCCAAAACACAGTAACGTTCCAGGCTACGCCTCTTCATCATCGCCCGGACCCCAAGGCATCGCTCGGTGGTTTGACCCTACCGCCTGGCGGTTTGCACGAATATAATATATCCCTTCCATCATCAAACCCCATCAAAATCCCAATTATCATCCACAACATCAACCTAATAACTTCTACTCGAACATATATATCATTCCACTCTTAAGAGATGAAAGAAACCTACCCTTACCTCACTCTTCCTCATTAGGTTCTTCCCCTTTTTCTCTCACTCTTATTCTTATAATTACTAACTTATCATTCCACCCTTAGACATCCAGACTTTAGCTTATTTTATTATACTATTATTTATTTAATAGTCTCTGTCATTATTAACCCAATAATAAGAATAATAATAATACCAATAATATTAGTAATTTCCACTTAATCACAATGAAACACAAAACACACAATCATCACCAAAAATTCCTAATTATTCAAAAATAATAAATAAAAAGGAAAATGGGGTGTTACAACTCTCCTCCACTTAGAACATTTTCGTCCTTGAAAATTACCTGATGCGGACAAACTCGTATATGACTATCGCATCTTGCTCTCTGATTCCCACGTCATGCTCCCACTGGAAGCACCTCCCCATACTACCTTCACGAGAACAATCTCCCTGCCTCTCAACTGCTTCACTTTACGATCACCGATATGCTCTAGTAAAGCCTCAACCATAAGATTATCTCTCACCTCAACCTCATCCATCAGAATCACATGTGACGGATCCAGAACATACTTCTGAAGCTGCGAAACATGGGATACATCATGAAAATTTGACAACCGCGGAGGAAATACCACTCTATAAGCAATAGGTCCAACTTTTGCATAAATTTGATACAGACCAATGAATCGAGGAGTAAGCTTTCTTGACTTCAAAGCACGTCCAACACCAGTTACTGGGGTAACCCTCATAAACACATGCCCTCCTTCTTAAAACTCAAGATCCTTTCTTCTCTTATCGTGGTAACTCTTCTTCCTAATCTTCAAAGTTTTCATCTTTTCTCGAATCAATTTCACCATCTCAGTAGTCTGCTGAACGATATCGGGTCCAAGCACTATACTCTCACTGGACTCATGCCAACCTAAAGGTGTCCGACATTTTCAACCATACAACTCTTTAAAAGGTGCCATCTCGATACTGGAATGATAATTTTTTTATAAGTGAATTTGATCAATGACAAATAACTATCCCAAGAACCTCCTTGTTCAAGTACAAAAGCCCTTTGCAAATCTTCCAAAGATTATATAGTCCTCTTTGTCTGGCCATCTGTCTATAGATGATAAGCCAAACTCAACCTCATCTTTGAACCCAACGCTTCTTGCAAACTCTCCCAAAATCTAGAAGTAAACGTCGGATCTCTATCCGACACAATACTCAATGGAATCCCATGTAACTTCACAATCACGCAGATATAAATTTCTACCAACCTCTACAAAGGAAAACTGATGTTAATCGGAATAAAGTGCGCCAACTTCGTCAGTCTATCGACAACTACCCAAACCGCATCGTGTCCTCGCGGAGTATTCGGAAACCCCGTAACAAAATCCATAGAAATATTATCCCATTTCCATTCTGGGATATCCAACGATTGCATCAGACCAGCAAGTTTCTGATGTTCCACCTTCGACTTCTAACAAGTCAAAAAAGTAAAAACAAAGTGAGCTATGTCACACTTCAATCCAGGCCACCAAAATATCCTCTTCAATACAGAATCATCAGGAATACAAATCCGTTCACGGAATCTTAACACACCTTGATTGTCAACTCGGAAATCACTACTTCCAGCATGTTCGTCACCCACCATCAAGTCCATTAATTTCACATCCAACTTCTGACCCTCTCTGATACTATTGAGAAAATCATTGTTAATCTTCAACATACCCAACATCACGCTATGCGACGTTTTCTCACAAAACAAACTCATGTCTCTAAACTGCTCAATTAACTCCAACTCTTTAACCATCATAACAGACATATGCAAGGTCTTTGGACTTAAAGCATCAACCACGACATTAGATTTACCGGGATGATAATTCAAGTCGAAATCATAATCCTTTAAGAATTCCAACCAATGTCTCTGCCTCATACTCAACTCCTTCTGGTTAAACATATACTTCAAAATCTTATGATCACTATACACCTCAAATATAGAACCATACAAATAATGCCTCCACATCTTTAGTACAAATACTACTGCTGCTAGCTCCAAATCATGGGTAGGATAATTCCTCTCATGAATTCTCAACTGACGTGAAACATAAGCTACTACTTGACCATCTTGCATTAGCACCCCACCCAAACTGATCAAAGAATCATCACAATACACTACAAACAGTTCCTATGGTTTAGGTAAAATTAAATTTGGAGTCGTAGTCAACTTCTTCTTCAGTTCAATGAAACTCTGCTCACACTGGACATCCCAAACAAATGCCTTATCCTTACAAGTTAACCGAGTCAACAGAAGTGCCAACTTCGAAAAACCTTCAATGAACCTAAGATAATAACTAGTTAATCCTAAAAAGCTTCTGATCTCCGTCACCATCTTCAGAGCCTCCCACTGTAGAACTGCATCTACCTTGGATGGGTCCACTGCAATACCATCACCTGAAATAACATGTCCAAGAAAACTCACCTCTTTCAACCAAAACTCTCACTTCGACAACTTAGCATAAAGCTTTTTCTCTTTCAACACTTGCAACACAATACGTAGATGTTTTGCATGCTCTTCTTCCGATAGAATAAATTAGAATGTCATATATAAAGACAACTACAAACTGATCCAAATAATCGTGGAATATTCGATTTATGTACTCCATGAATATTCCAGGTTCATTAGTAACTTCAAATGGCATCACCACATATTCATAATACCCATTCCAAGTCTTAGAAGTTGTTTTCTGAATATCTTCATCATTTACTTGTATCTGATGATAACCCAACCGCAAGTCAATCTTGCTAAACACACGAGTGCCCACCAACTGATCTATCAAGTCATCTATCCTTGAAAGTGGATACTTGTTCTTAATTGTTACTTTATTCAACTATCTGTAGTTAATATACAACCTCATACTATCGTCTTTTTTCTTCACTAACAACACTGGAGCTCCCCAAGGTGACACACTCGGTCTTACAAACTCCTTTTCCAACAATTCTTCTAACTGCTTTTTCAATTCAGCTAATTCTGATGTCGACATCCAGTACAGTGCCATGGAAATAGACCTAGTACCAGGTAGAAGGTCAATACCAAACTCCACTTCTCTTTCTGGTGGCACATCAAAAACGTCATCTGGAAACACTTCCAGAAATTCACTTACTACTTAAAATTCACTAATCACCCTTTCGCTTTCTACCGACAAGGATGCAAACAATGACAACACTTGGGCCTCTTCCTCTAAAACTTTCCTCAACTTTCTAGCAGATAAGTAACCATCTTCCTTTTCTTCCTCATCAAGAGTAAGAAACCTCACGACTTAGTGAAACAATTGATGTGAACATGATTGAATTCTAACCAATTCATTCACAAGATCACAAACAACCCTCCCAATGGCAAACAAATAAGATCAACACCAAAGTCCTTACCATAAATCGATAGAGGACGATTCAAACAGCTTAGAGAAGTAGTCATAGATCTCTTCACATGAGTTTCGATAACCATTTCTCCCTTCATATGTGATGCAACAAGGCCTAACGTTTTTACACAATCAACAACAATATAACAATGAGTAGCACGAATATCTATCATAGTAATCAAAGGCGTATTATTAATGTAACAAATACCTCTGATCAGTCGATCTTCATTGGAAGTCTGAGTTCCTGTCAGAGCAAACAACTTCCCTCAATTTGTATCCTTCTTCGTATTTTGACAACGAGTACTAATATGGCCCTGCTCTGCACAGTTGTATCAAGTCATTGTATTAACCTTGCAATCACCAATCAATTATACAGGTTTTCTACATTTGAAACACTTCCTTATATCACTCATGCACTCACTGACACGGTGACCTAACTTACCACATCTATAACATTTCATTGGAAAATGAGTCCCTCCCCCACTTGGCTTCTTTCCATCAACATACTTCTGCTTACTTTTATCAGCAGGAGCTTCATAAGGCTTCCCCGGTGCATCTGTTATTTTCCTATCCTCTCGACCAATCCCTTAAAGTGATTTGATCGAGCCTTCCTATCTTCTTCAAATATCATACAACAATAAACCAAATCTGAAAATCTTCTAATTTGTTGATAAAAAATCATCTGTTTGATCTCAGGCATCAAACTATTATCAAACTTGACACACTTCGATAACTCAATTGTCGCCTCACTGTAGTGTGGATAAAACTTGGCCAAACCTGAGAACTTGACAACATACTCCGTGACCGACATACTACCCTGCTTCAACTCCACAAATTTAACCTTTTTCTTCCCTCGAACATCCTCGGGAAAATACTTCCTCAATAACTCTCTACTAAACACAGCCCAAGTGATTGCCTCACCAGTCCTTTTCAAACCGTTGGCGAGTACTAACCATTAGTCATCAACTTCTCCGGACAACTTATGAGTACCAAACTGCACCTTCTGTTCCTTAGGACACTCCATCACTCGGAAGATCCTCTCGATCTCTCTGAGCCACTCCTGATCTCCATCAGGGTCATACTTTCCCTTGAAAGTAGGCGGGTTATTCTTCCGAATCTCTTCATTCTCGCTATTCCCAATAATAAGCGGGTTCTACACAACTTGCGCAACAACATGCAAACCGGCAACAAGTGCAACATCATTCCTTCCATCCATTCTAAATCTATTATATATCAACAACAGAAAACAATAGTTAAGGAACCTACATCGACAATATAAATTGTCACACACAACAACGACTTGACGACTCGACTACTCGGTCGGAAGGACTGACCTGCTCTGATACCACTTTGTAACACCCAACTTCCCCCACATAATTTTAAAAGAAAAATAAGAGTAAAAATGATTCCCGTAAAAAGTTAGGCATTACTTTCATCACAAAACTTGCTCTTTATAAGACATGTAACATGAAACTATGGTAATTCAAACTTTATTCATTATGCAGCGGAAAATAAATCGTCTGAATTGTAAAAACAATTATTTACAAACCATAAGGAAATTAAAAAATTCTTTAGCAACCAATTTAAAAGTGAAGCGTTCCCGACTCCCACTGTTACATATCAGAGCAGGCGCTACGACCATGAAGTACTTCGACTTCACCGACCACGAACCCAAACTACTCCTGAATACCTGCACGTTACCCACATATAGGCAACATTCAAATAGAAAGGGAGAGATCCTCAAATTAATCAAAGGACATGATGATATAAGTATAAGAGCACAAATTAGCAAGTTATTCACCCACTTCACATAATCTACAACATCACACGATTCATTTCATACACAGGTAATCACCGCAAACATCATGCAACATAACTATCATAAATGCAATGAGACACAACTAGACTCAATGCATATGGTACTAGTTCGATCCCTGTTTCATGATCACAGTTCCCGTCGGAACGTCTATTAGTCGTTCAAACCCCACATGGGCACACGACAATCACCTCAACAATAACGACATAAATTCCATCAAGGAATCCGGATGGACACTCACACCCCACATGGGCACACATCCTCCCATAATTCATGCAAATTATATGCACCTCAACAACAACATACAATGACTCTCGCCTAATCAATGTATTATGAAAATTCAAATTACAACGACAACATGTTATACAATTAATCAACAACTATGTATTTTAATCACACATGTATCATCATAATAATCTCCTAATTCTCATTAAAAGAGACAATCAACCAAGCCACGAAGAAACAACAAGTAAATAATAATAAATAAAATAAAACAACAGGACATGTGCCGCACTCATCGCCCGACGATGCACCAGACGTGTACCCTCTTCCCAAATTCCAAAACACAGTAGCGTTCCACGCTATGCCTCTTCATCATCGCCCGGCCCCCAAGGTATCGCTCGGTGGTTAGACTCTACCGCCCGACGGTTTGCGCGAAACAAAAATTCTGGTGTCTGTGTATTCTGCTATTACAAATTACCCCAAAATTCACCCCAAAACAAATCCTATATTGTACAAAAATTGCAGCCAATACCAGAAATTCGTCACAATAATAACGTGCATTATTCCATAGACACTATCAATGATAATCCTACTCATCCTAACTCATTAGAATATATCACTTCCATCATCAAACCCCATTAAAATCCCAATTTCCATCCACAACATCAACCTAATAATTTCTACCCGAACATATATATGATTCCAGTCTTAAGAGATGAAAGAATCTCACCCTTACATCAAGTGACGAATTCTCTTCTCTCCAATGGAGTCTCCTTCTTCTTGCCCTAACCTCTTTCTCTTCGGCTCCTTTCTTTTCTTTTTCATGATCGATCCAAAACTATTCTCATTCTCTCTAATCTTCTCTATAAAACTCCCTCATTAAGTTATCCCCCTTTTTCCCACACTCTTATCCTTATAATTACTAACTTATCCTTCCACCTTTCAACATCCATACTTTAGCTTATTTTATTATATTATTATTTATTTTATAGCATCTCTCATTATTAACCCAATAATAATAATTACCAATAATATTAGTAATTTCCACTTAATCACAGCGAAACACACAAAATACACAATCATCACTAAAAATACCTAATTATTAAAAAATAATAAATAAAAAGGAAAATGGGGCGTTACACTCGTGACTAAGATAGTATCAATTTTCCACAGAAAATTCCCGAGGTAAATATATATATTATTATGAAATTAAATTAGCATAATTTTTTTAATTGTCATATATACATATTAAAATTTCATATTTATTATTGGATTAGGGAATTTCACTTTGTCAACTCTATTTAGCGTCACTAACTTATCGCATGGTTGACAAGGGAAAAATACATAACACTTTGGGAGATGTACTTCACCATAAGCAGCCCCCTGTCGGGTTTTTGAATGTATCAATTATTATTGCTTTAGAGGGGGATGCGCTATTACCTATACCTGACGATGTTTTAGATGCAACATTGGTGGGGGAACGTAATAGGATCGTATGTTGCATGACTGTTAAACCTCATTTTCATAGATGACGAGGTATGTTGAAATGTTTTAGTATTCAAATGTTTTACAAGCCATGTAAGTTATTATTACATTTACGTATATTTTATTTACATGAAAATGTTAGACTCCTACAAAATCGAAATCAAAAGATAAGGGGAATGCGCGACACACTGAGTCATTTGCATAGAAAAAAGGGTACATTGACACACACACACACACACACACACACATATATATATATATATATATATATATATATATATATATATATATATATATATATATATAATGATAATTATATCCTCCAAAATCAAAATCTTCATGAACTTATACTTTACCTATATTAATTATATGATATTTAGATTCATGCTAAAGAGTTGCAACAAGCCAGCAAGAAAAAGAAGCCTGAAGTTAGCAACAAGAAAAAAAGGATCCTGCAAAGAACGGGCCTAAAAAAGCATTTATTTATCGATTTAGCTTGTATCTTGAAACATATGTAGGAACAAGAGATGTGATGGAAGTTAGTATTCATGAAATACCTGTGGAGGAAGGTATTTTTGGTTTTCCTTATGCCGAAACAATTGCTAAAGAGGATTTGGATCAAATTTTTCATCATTCGGAATTAGGCATCGGTGTTATGCGTTCATACATCAGGTACTCCGATTAACTTTATTTAATTAATTAAACAATTTATTTACTCATTTCAATGAATAGTCTAATATTTATTATGTTTTTATTTAAGGTTCTTGTATGACAAATTGATGCGCCCACGTCAATTGTCAAAAAGATTCTCTTTCTTATCTTCCAGTTGTATCAATGCACGATTAATTGATCAAAATCCAATGCAATCAAAGATCACTTAGTCGGTGCATTTATATCCAACAAAGATATAGAAAAGTTGTATCTTTTATCATATAATACTGGCCACATGTTAGATTTTCATTCTAACCATTTATTATAATTTTTCATTTTTTGATGTTGCGTAGAAAGTTTCTATCTAAACTTTTGTTTTATTTTACAGTGGACACTGGTTGCTGGTTGCGATTAATCCTATAAGAGAAATAGTGTATTATCTGGATTCGTTAGATGGTGATCAAACAAAATACCCAAATATGAAGAAGATGGTTGATACGTAAGTGAGATTGTTCTAAATATTTGTGTGTATTTCTATATTTATTTATTTATTTGTGTGTATTTCTAAATATTTGTTTTTATTTTGTTAGAGCTATACAAATATTTCGATGACAAAGACAAGCTCGAGTACTAAAGAGTAAAGCAAACAACATTACATGGATTAGAGTGGAGGTATATTTTCACAATTTTGCTTATAATAGTGATGCTACTTGATAAAATAAGTTAAACTATATATCCTGATATATATTCATATTTTTTCTATGTGTACATGTAGTGTCCTTGTCAGCGTAATGACATAGATTGCGGATATTTTGTATTGAGGTTTATGAAAGAATCTATTCTTTTGGATCAAATAGAGATTCCAAAAAATGAATGAAATTATAAGTTAGAATTTATTTTAATATTTAACAGATATTTCATCTAATTAATTAATTTTAGCTAAATCATATTATGTAGTACTTTGATGAATACAAGTGTAATAATTACTCGAAATATCGACTGGAATAGTTTAAGGAGGATTGTCAATACATTCTTGAGATGAGAATTATATGGGGTATATTGTCTTTCTTGAGATGAAAATTTTGTTGTTGTGATGTTTTGTATTGGATTGGAATAGCTCTAGAAGTTGTTGTGAATTAATGAATGATGTATAATAGTTATTAAGGTTATATAGAATTATAATGGTTATTATAAGGTTTATATAAGGTATATAAGGTTTTGTAAGTGAATTAGTTGTTTTATTAGAATTATGGATGTTTTCTTGGTGTATGAGGTTTGTGTTAAAATACAGGTTATTAGAAGTGTATGAATTTTTCTTGGTATATACGGATTGAGTTATATATAATGGTATATAAGGTTTTGGAAGTGGATATGTTATATTAATAGAATTATAAGTTATACAGGTTGTTATAAAGTTTATGTGTTGAATTAAATGCTTGATGAATTATACACATGTGATGATTTATATACGTGTTTTGATAAAATTTGAATTATAATGGTTTGTGCTTTCAATTTATAATTAAAAAATAATACTAAAGTCAACGCTTTTAACAAAAAACGATTTCTAAAAAAGTCACAATAGACTGCGCTTTTAAAAAAACGCATCCTAAAAGTGCTTTTTAAAAAAATGCTTTTATAAAGCACTATTTACGTGAAGAATAAAAAGCGGTTTTTAAAAAAAATGCTACTTGTAACACCCTAACTTCCCCCACATAATTTTAAAAGAAAAATCAAAGTAAAATAATTTCAATAAGAACTGAGATATTACTTTCGTCACAAAAACTTGCTCCTTATAAGACATGTAACATACTTTGTATATCCATAAATTAACTTTTATTATGCAGTGGAAAAATTAATCGAAGTAAACAATAACGAAGTATAACGGTTTTAACAAACAATCTTCATTTGAAAAACTATAAAGACCACAAAAATCTCTTTTAATGAAACGACTCATGCAAATAGCGTTCCCCGCTCCCAATGTTACATATCAAATCAAACACCACGTCACTAGTGTGAAGTAATTCGACTTCACCGACCATGAACTCTAATTATTCCTGATTACGTGCACGTTACCCACATAGAGGCAACATTCAAACATAAGGGGTGACATCCTTAAATCAACAAAAGAGAAAGATGATATAAATATGAAAACATACATCATCAAGTCATCCACTCGCATTACAATAATCAATACATCACACCCTTCAATCCATACACATATAATCACATCAAACATCATGCAACACGACTATCATCAATGCAATGAGACACAACTAGACTCAATGCATGTGGTACCAATTTGATCCCTATTTCATGATCACAGTTCCCGTCGGAACGTCTATTATCCGCTCACATCCCACATGGGCACATGACAATTGTGACTGCTCACACCTCACATGGGCACACAATCACCTCAACAACAACAACAACAACATGCAAATGATATGCACCTCAATGACATCATACAATGACTAAATGCACATCTATAGCATATTCATCATCATACAATACTACTTAACTATCACATGTATTCATCAAACATATATCGTCATGTCACTACAACAACTACATATATTTGCATCATGCAATCATGAATTTCACATTATCACATCAACATCAACAAAACAAGCATATAACTCTTCAATACATGCTTACAGCATCACCGCAACCAAACATCATTTATAAAATATAAAACATGATTTCTACTAATTTTCAATTAATAAAATAATATTTTTCCGTTCCAGGTCGCGCTAAGCGAGCCTCTACCGTGCTAAGCGCGTTCACCATTGCCTGGAAGAGGTGAAAATGTTCCAGACCGTGCTAAGCGCGCTACATCGCGCTCTGTGATTTTGGAATCTGAACCCTGTGATGACAACCACTATTCACATACATTTCAAAATGTTCAACCATTTGAAAGAAGAAACTATTTCATCAAGAGAAGATACAGACTACCAAATTCCTTACTACAGGGTCATTTCTCACATCCTTGATCTCCAAGGAATGGTTGCCAACTGTAGAAGAAATGGAATAACTGATAAGATCGTTCGAGACTTCTGTCAACCAATGCCTTTTGAGTCATAGGAATTGTGATACAATCATATCATAGTATTAGTTATGTAATTGTTCTTGTACTCAAATTTCATTCAATCAATGAAAATGTTTTATTCTGAATTTTTTATTTAATTCTTGAATGATTGAATTTTAATATGTGTATATTTAAATCTCTGGTTAATCATAATTGTCATAACATATGCATTAATCATAATCATGATCATATTAACAAGCTTACTTGAAAGTAAAGAAATGCAAAGTAAATGAATTCAAAGTAAAAAACTTGAATTGAAATTGCTTTGATATGAAATAAGGTGGTGATCTCATCACGTACATTCTCGCCTTCACTCGTTTCTCTACACACGAGTACTTTGAGTGTTTATGGAGTAACTTGTACAATATGATTCACATACAATTCTAACACTAGAACTACATTATTTATACTAATCAAAGGTAACTGTTATTGTCAGTTTACTCCTAGAAAATATGTCACTTGGTGTCTTGCATGCTCATAAACTTCCAATATGCACCACTGGTTCCTTATTTTAGAGATGTCACCGTGGTGTAGGGAAGAACCGTTATGACCATTGCGTTGTTGTTTACGTGTTTTGTAGTAGTGATTGTTTTGCCTACACAAGCACATTTGCCAAATTTTGCATTGTTTCACCTGCAACAAGACTTTTATCAAATGTTGTATTGTTTTGCCTACAAAAACATTTTTCAAATGTTGTAGTGATTCACCTATAACGACAGTTTTCAAAGACTGTATTGTTTCGCATTCTGCAATATTACACAAGATGTTGCTTATTTTAAAATTCAAAATACAATATATCTACTAAAATACTTCATAAGTGTTATCTATTTCTGAATTAAAAAAATTAATCTTCATTTATATAATTTTTTTGTCATTTTAAAATATACATAAAATTATTAATTATAAATAATTTACAACACATTCATTATAAAATATATTAAATCTATAGTGATAAATTGAATTGTCCCTTATTGGACGAAAATCTTTACTTGCCCATTGTAGATGGGAATTTAATTCCATGCAGTCAACTCTCTCTATCTCTCTCCACCTTGTATTTTTTTTTATTTTTTAAGCAAAATAATCAATGGCTATGATGCATTGATGAACACATTTAATGGTTGATAAATACATGACTGCATTAACTGCTGGGAATAATGAATGCATTGGATCATGGTACTTGTAAATGCCACCAAAAATGGATGTAATCTTTAGACACGTAAACTTGGCAAGATAGAGACAATCCAAGGTATCCACGAGGGAGGAAAAGAAAAGCCACAAAGTAACATCATTGACTTTATCGCAAAAAGCCATAAATATAGGGAGTGCTATATGCAATGGACTCGTCACAAATCAATGCCTCTAGTTAGTGATGTGCTAATTTCTAACTTGGAAAGTGGAAATCTATCCAAATTACTATATTCCTCTATTGAGGGAAGAAGTTAAATACTTTTTAAATTGGTATTTGTTTTGACTTTAAAAATGTAGATGAATGCTTAGGTATTATAACACTTAGTTTTATTTATTTATTTTAATAAGCAAAGTTCATACAAAAGCATATAAAAAGTATCCAAATTTGAATATAAAAATTCTTAACGAGGAAGTTGAACTAATCATAATAATTACAAATAAATAATTTATTTAATTTCTTTGCAATCCATATTAAGTGTTGATGATGCATTTGTACACCACCATCTAACAATCTCAACTATAATCTCTAAACATAATATTATTTTTAATTGTCCAAATGATCCAAAACAGAAAATCACGTATACTTATGTATCTATTATTTAAATATTTAATGTAACAGTACTTTTATATTTAATTATTTTATAACAAACTTCAATTACTTATACTAAAATAATTAAGAATATGAGTTGTCCACTTTCATAAGTAAGAAAGAGTAGTAGGGTTTACTTTCATATAAACGGTCACTTCAAAAATAACTTTACTACTTTATACTATTGCAAAATAGGTTATAGTAGGCAATTTGCAACATTAACTATCCTAATCCTCAACTTTTTAATACTTTACGAAAAGTCTTACCCTTTTTATAATCCTCAACTTTTTAATTCAATAAATTGCAACCCTCTTAATTATGTGGATAGATACATTATTAATAGGTACTATTGGAATCATTTAAATTTGTATATTCTATAAATTCACGACGTCTATTTGCTAAATATTTTACATATTTATTTATTATTTGGTAATTAATATTAAGTAATACAGTATAGTTTGTTAGATTAAAAAAATGAGAGAGAAAAAAAAGGCAAGATGACCCATTATAATAGAGTTGGTAGTTATATTATAGTTTGTTTTATTTATTTTTATTACCCATTATAAAAATGGATTCATAATGTTTATCAAATTATTTTTATTTTCATAATATAGTGGTAATATTATGTATTCACAAAAATATGATATAAGTATTATTTAATTTTTTAGTTAAAGTATAATAACAATTAAATTAATTTCAAATGATACTAAAAAATATTATCATATAATAATAATTTTGTTTTTAATATTAAAAATAGTTGTCTATTATAAAATTTTGATAGTTTTTTTTATGAAAAAAAAGTAAAAGATGAATGTAAATTTTATAAGAAATGGGACATTATTTTTATGGTTTTAACCCAATTAATACAACAGCATAAACCCAATAAACTCATTTAACATAATAAATTTTATGTTTGACAAAGACAAATGTTTTATGTGTATTTTGAACAAGAAAAATAAGAAAAATATTTTTAACTATAACAACAGCAAAAAAACAATAAATCTTTCATGTACGTACTACTCTTTAAAAGATCCGTGGAGAATAAAGATAAAGATAAAGCTATGAATTAACTATTTGTTTTTGTGACACCTTTTCTTGATTCGTATTGGTTGGAGATGTTATTTTGATGTTTTTTAAAGTTATGATGGAGTTTTTTAGAAATTGAAATAAGGTAAGAGAAGTTAGAATTTCACTTTAAACACAATATATTTTAAGGTGTTAAGCAAACTTAAATAGGTGATATATTTCACCATGATTATTTAAACAAATTGCGGTGAATTGTCTAGATATTTCACCACTATAGTTAAACTGGAACGTGGAGAAAAATATTCAATTTTTATTGAAAAATAAAATTTAAGAAACACATCCTTTTTCTAACGAAAAAATATAAATTTATAGGTTTTAAAATTTAAAGTATATCACTCCTTCACATATCACAACGATGGTTTAGTTGGACCGTGGTGATATGTGATTTTAAAGAATATATTAAAGACGTCTAATAAATATACATTACTTTGATGATTATGGGATGGTAATAAATAATTGTTAAGAAATGTGTTTTTTAAGTAGTGCATGCTTATAAAAAAAAGTTAAAAGCTTCGATCTTCATCGATCTTCATGAGATCTTATATGTGCCAAAAATCTACAAAAACTTGCTAAGTGTGTCAAAGTTAAATGTTGACAATAATATCATTGTAGAATTTAATCATGATTTTTGGTGTGTGAAAGACAAATTGACTTGGAGGGTACTTATAAATAGGAGATTTAGGGATGGCTTGTATTAACTCTCAAATAATGGCAGCTCTCAATCAAATAAAGATTCACATCTCTAGGTGTCATTCAATTAGCATTGAAAGATTGGCCACCCTAGAAATAAAGTTTTAGATAAAGTGTTAAAGCTTTATAATGTTAAAACTTCACCCACTAATCAATTAAAATTATGTGAAATCGGTTAGTTAATGTTAGATGAAAGGAATGCTCTGCATTCTCATTTCAATGGAAAATTACACTATGGGTAATGTATGCTTACAAGATAATGAAATAGTTACAATAGATGAGGTATTATATAGATTGTAATTGATAGTTGAGTTAGGCTTATAGAAAACTTCTAACTAACTCAATTATACACTCAACTATATATAACAGTTGTAATAGAAAACAAAACTAAGCACACAATGAAAATGAATGATTTAAGTTTAGCTTAACTCCAATACACCCCCACCACAAGATCAATGTGGTGGAAGCAATACTACTTTGAGCTTGTTTCTTAAGTCTTGAAAGGTTGCACTAGAAAGAGGCTTAGTCATAATGTCTGCTAGTTGAGTTAAGGCAGATACATGTTGAATCTTGAGTTTATTGAACATGACTCTTTCTCTAACAAAATGAATGTCCAATTCAATATGTTTTGTTCTAGCATGCATAATTGGATTGTGAGACAATAATACATCACTTATGTTGTCGTAGAGAAGAGTAAGAGAGAAATACTGGACTTTGAGTTCATCTAGCAAGGATTCCAACAATACTAGTTCAAAGGTTGTATGTACAAATGCTCTATATTCTGTATCTACACTTGATCTAGATACTAAAGTTTGTTTCATAGAGCTCCAATAAATTAGATTAGGACCAATGAATATGCAGGGGCCAGATGTAGATCTTCTATCATCTGAATCATTTTCCCAGTCAGAATCACTTTAAGCCCTTAGAGAGTGATTGGTTAGGATTAGTAAGGGACAACAAGATACCAAGTTTGGAGGTACCACTTAAGTACCTAAGAATCCTTTTGACCATGCTCCAATGAGTGTCAAAAGGGTTTGACATAAACTAACATGCTTTATTTACACAGTATGCATAATCAGGTCTTGTGAGAATGATGTATTGTAAAGCACTTATAACAGACCTGTATAAAAGAGGTTCTTCCATATAGTTAGTTCCAAACTTCTAAGATTACAGGTACTCAACATAGGTGATGACACTCCATTAGCTTCTTCCATGTTGACCCTAGATAGTAAGTCTCTTATATATTTGGACTGAGTTAAGATGATGGATCCATTGGTCTGATACTTGACTTCCAGACCAAGAAAATATTCAGGTTTCCCGAGCTTCTTGAGAGCAAATTGCTCATGAAGTTAATTAATCAGTTTGTGAACAAGAAGAGAAGAAAATCAAATAATGAGAATATCATATACATAGACAAGTACATAAATAGTAATATCTTGATGATTATAAGTGAAAAAATAGTGATCACATTTGCTAGCTGATGGGCTAAAGACGTGTCTAATTATGCGTCTAGCGGTATCTTAACTGCAAGTGCACAGCCTATCGAAGTAATATTTAAGATTATCGATCCACAGGGATTCTATGGTTACTTAGTGCTAGATGAACTTCTAGTTTAGCTAAGGCGAATGGTTGTCACGATTTTTTTGTTGATTTTTAAGACTATTAAAGGCGGAATTAAATTTAAGTTTTAATAAAGTAATACTAAGGCGGTCGGTATGTAATTATACTAACTTAGGTGGGTCAATCTAACCTAGGCTTATAAAGATGTTTACTTAATCTATTCGGTAGAGATTACCAGTTTAAATACCCTCAACTCACACTCTCGTGGTCTTATATCAGATCTTATCCCTAAAGCCCTATGCCTGCTCTCGCTAGCCCATAAGTGTTTAGAGGTAATTTTTGGAAACTAAGTAATTCTAATTTATTTTAAAGCGCTCTCGCTGTGTTTAATTTAAATGCCTAACTTTAGCTATCTGGTTAAAACCTCACACTCTCGTGGTCTTGACCTAACCTAATATTCTTTTCTTACTCTCGTAACGAAAAAGTCTATTTAATTAAAAAGTATCAGCCAGAATGTTAAGTGATTAATTATTTTTAGCATATGGTTATATTTTACCGGTTAAGTTTGTTCTAACTACATACCGCCCTAGGGTGTTTAGCTACTCATCGATGTTGAACCAGACAGAGACAGAAAATTAAATAATAAAATACTCATGGCAGAAAAATAAATAAACATTATAAATAATTAAATTTGCAATATAATGAAAAACCTGGTTAACAATATTAGAGCAGACTCCTTCTTCCACAGACCGGAAAGCTTGGAGTTGGCGAAATTCGAAAATAACAAAGGCTGAAGGTTTAGAAAAAATAAATGTATAACAATTTCCTGATGTTGGAAATTGTTATATGGCGGGTTTGGATACAATAAGAACGAAACAGAAAATAATGCAGAAATAAGAAAGGGTCGTAAAACAGTTCGGCAGAGCTTCCGCAGAAAATTCAATAATAAAATGCTCTGTCATTGTTCATAGAACTTGTACTATTTATAGAATCCTAAATGGGCTGGATTTTTGGACCTTTGTTGCTTGGGCCTTGCTGAATTTGTGGAGGGAATGCAGGAACGTGGCAAATATTTAGGAAACAAATTCTTCACGTAATGCCTTGACGTAGTCTTGGTCAAAAACCTATTTTTACCCTTGTCACGGTCGTGACAAGGTCTTCACGTTCGTGGCTTGTGGTTTTTTAGTGTCACGGTCGTGACAATGCTCTTACGGTCGTGATGCTTCATTTTGGGGTGTCACGGTCGTGACACCCTTGTGACGATCGTGGCTGCATCAAAATATGCAGTTTTTGCAGGCTTCTTCATTTCTTCATCTTTTTATGCTTGATTTTGTTCCTTTTTCTCTTAATTCATGATTTAGCTCCATATAATGATGTACCTGCAAAATGGTAAGAAAAACTCGAGAAATCGAGTGTTAAAACGGTGATTATGCGATAAAACGTCAATGAAACCTAGCAATATAATCGATACGTTTTCTCGTTATCAAACTTCCCCAAACTTAAACCTTTGCTTGTCCTCAAGCAAATAGTCGGTTGAAAATCGGCGGACAAGATTTTATTCACGCATACTCATAACAAATCATACGAGGGATCGTTTTGTCGGATAATCCGGTACTTTGATAGAACACTACCGATACACTAATGACACAAGCAACAAGCTATGTCGTCGACTTCCCGTTAAACGAGACAATCGGCAATTACTTTACGATTTCACCTAAAGTTTTTTCGATCTTATTTCGCCCGGTTTCATTCTAGCGCAATCACATTAAGCCCTTTGCCTTAGCACGCACGTAGTGGAGTAGCCGGTTAGCGACTTTGATCCTTTTTGAGCACGGGGTCTGGTACACGAGTGTGGTAACCCTACATATTTTTATCCGATTTGGAGGTTGTGGGGGATCGAGCCGTAGCACGCCCTACCGAGTTCAGAACCAGTACCTCTGAACCAACCCGCAATGGACTCCTTCTCATATTTCTCGTTTCTTATATGCGACCGTGTACTTTGGTGCAATTTCTTTTCATTTTGCATCGAGATATGAAGGATCATTATTGATTAGGCATCAAACGCTTATATTCATCGGCTCCCCACGTGGTTTGTGTTCAGACGGTGCTGACTGCTAGTATAAACTACTAGGGGTTACTTTTGAACTGAAACTAGAAGTGTACTCGTAATGGTAATCAGAATGGAATCGCTTAAGTAGGAAGTCAAAGGTGTCAAGATTGTATTGGTCTTGTTTAATCGTTCTCAGCTTCCTATTTACGATTTCGCAGGTAAGTCGGGTAATGCGAATAATTAAAGATTTTTTTTCCGGTTATGGCTAAATAAACGGGGAAAATTCGAAACTAAAGAAAATATCATAAAGATTTTGCACGCTTCATTAACTTACTAAAGGAAATACAACGGAATTGAAAATACAACGAAATGGAAAAATGCGAAAAGGAAAAATGCGGAAATGAAAGGTACCTCTCCCACACTATATCAGACATTGTCCTCAATGTTGTGATATAAATGCGGTTAAAGTACAGTACAAACGACAAAAACGAAAAACAAACATAAGTAAAACTAGAACTATGGCTGCTGAGGACCGCGGGGTCGGCTTCTGGTGCGGGAGCGGCGTCTGGAAGGAGTCGCTTCAGGATCAGAACCGGTGCTGGTGGTCCCAGTGATGTCGATACGCAAGGCTTCTAACTCGCTGAAAATCTCGTTAAACCTCTCATTAGTAGCTGCCTGGTTTGCTGCAATAGTGCCGAGTAAAGCATCGTACTGCTCCTTATGCCTGCGCTCCAGTGCGGCGTTCATCTGGTTCTGCTGATGAATCGCACGGAGGACATCCTCAAGAGTGAAGTCCTGTGCAGGAGGCTGTCGGGTAGATGACTCTGGTATATCCTGGACAGGCTCAGCTGCATCCATAGCGTCCTGCATCTCATCCGCAGGGAGATCTGCCTGATCATGGATAGGAGCGTGGTCGGCAGCATCAGGTAGAATAAAGAGCCAGTTGGCTCGGTTGGATGGGTCGATGCGGTCGCGGGACGGCAGAATGATATGGTGAAATATGGTGCCATGGACAACAGGGCTATACCTGCCATCCTCTCGCTGCGCAATCAGGTGAGCGGACCTGCAATAACTCTTTGTGAGGAATTCTGCGGCTAGGTGAGGCTGATCTGCGACCAAGTCACCAAGCCCCAACTGAATGGCGAGGGTGGTGACAATGCCGCCTATGAAGAACGGGGTGGATCCTCTGTGCGCAATAGCCTGGATGTGGTAAAGCATGAAAGGGGCAGCGTTGATCGGCTCGTCATTAAGAGCACAATGCAAGAATAGAAGCTCCTTAGAGTTGAGCTTATGGTTGCTTTCTCGAGCGAAGATGGTGTTGCAAATGACTCGGTGGAAATAGCGGATGGCCGGGTTGTGAATGTGCGTAGCGTTGAGGCTTTGGAAGGCTGATGCACGGGTGTTGGTTAAGTCGTGCCATAGAGTGAAAGCGGGTTCACTAAAATTATCGGGCACGCAGCGGTGAGCTTCAGTTCCGTGATCGAAGCCTAATAACTCGGCGATCCTGTCTTGCGAAAGGTTGAACTCTTGGCCATGCAATCTGAATTTTGCAAAACCGGTGAGCTGACTCTGAGAACCGGTGCCGGTGATGTAACTGAACGAGCTTAAGAACTCCAGTGTTAGAAGCTCGAATGTGGGCTGAGGTTGACTGCAAAGATCCCACAGACCGACTTTTTGAAGCAGGCTCGTAACACTGGCAAGCATTCCGAGTTCCCTCAAACAGACAGTGTCAATGTAACGTGTAGGTTGCACACCGCGGTTTTGGAATCGGAGAAATCGTTCTCTCTGAGTTTCTCCAGCATCACCTTCTCTAAAAGTAATAGTATCCATTGCATGCAAGAGCTTAGAGTGAAGAATGAAGATTTTTGATGTTTTGTGAAAAAAAATGGTAAAATGAAAGAAATATTGATTCGGGATAAAATAATGGAGAGTGAGAATGTAGTAGGTTGTGATAATGGGGGGTTAATGAGTTTAAAGTTGGTAATGGGGGGGTTACGGAGGTTATGGAGAAGATGGGTAGTTTTTTGGAAGTTATGGAGGAAGAAGAAGAAGAGGCACGAAGAGAAACAGTTCTGTTTCTCACGATTCCTGTAATAGGGGTCGTCACGGTCGTGACAGGGGTGCGACGGTCGTGACACGCTAAATGAGCACGTCACGATCGTTATGGGGGAGTGACGACCGTGAGGGTTTGCTTCGTTGAATAATTTCCAGAAAACACTCTCTCACTTATTTCACATATTTTATAATAATGTATTTTCTTCACTAACACTCATATTAAATTATAAACACCATATAGTATAATATTTCAACACAGTACTTCAATAACTTGCATGGCATGAGAGATTGTATATATAATATGAATAAACGCAAGCATAACAGTACATAGAATGAAAAATATATAAATTGCTAAAAATGGAGAAATTTTGGAATTAAAGGTGCATTGCATAAAGTAATTGAAAATGAGATTACATAAATGGAAATGCGGTATGAAATTGTTGCGAAAAATAAATCTAACTAGAAACGAAAACAATGGGAAAAATAAACTAAATCACTTATAACATTATCAAAAGCGTTTCTTCAAGTCTTCGATGGCGGAGTTCAAGTGATAGAATTGTTCGCAGGTTATGTCAGTCAACCCTATAATATCCAATCGCATGCTCTTAATGTTTTCTTTAAATAAGTTAATGTCAGTTTGGTAAGCATTGAGAGTGTTCATGATGTTTTGTAAGTTGTTAGCATAATCTCCTTGATTCACTTCAGGGGTTTCATGTACTTCTTCAGTGTGCTCAATGTCATGGTAACCAGGAGGTGTCTCAGGGTCAGTTTCGACATCGGTCATTGTATCATCTTTTATCTTGTAAGACTGAGGTGTTTCAGGAGTGGATGGATAATCAGGTGGATTTAACTCATAAAGCCAGTTATCCTTATTGTGAACACTTACTCTAGCATGGTTAGGCAATGTGAACAGGGTTACTACCTCGTTCCGGATTAGGTACTCAAAAGGTGGATGTCCTAAATTCCTTATGATATGTCTATTAAAGCAGAAGTTAAGATTCATAGGACGGATGTTACCTAAACGGTTGCACCTGTGCAATTGGTACCTAAGTCCTAAAGCATCAGCAATCATGGTTACAAAACCTCCTACTAAGATAGGTAATTCAGGTTCTTCTTGGATACGGGTGAAGGTTTGCATCATGAAAGGTACACCATTAACAGGCTGTCCATTAGTGAAACATGACATAATAAATATTTCATCTTTAGAAACTCCGGTAATGTTTTCTTCTTTTCCAAAGAAGGTGTGGGCAAGGATTTTATGGAAGTAACGGAGAGCAGGGTTATGGATCTCATCATTATTCATGCTATTTGGTTCAGGGTGGTAGTTTCCGGTTAAAGTTCCCCAAAAGAAATCTAGCTCAATATCCATCAATTCTACCTGTGTGGTAGTAAAAGCAAATGGTCCACTAGGGAATCCTAACAAGTCAGCTAGTTCTTTATGGTTAAAGTCATATTCTATTCCAAATAGGCGGAAACTAATAAATCCTTTCCTAAATCCAAAACCGCGCTCAGGTAGGTAAATTAAGGAGCTAAGGAACTCAAGGGTGAGCTCGCGGTAAGTCACAAACTTATGTTGGATCAATGCATTCTCCCATCCGAGTCGGTTAAACAAGTACATGATGCTATCATGTATTCCTAAGGTTTCCATAGTCCGATCATCCGGGTACAGGGTCAAATCCATTTGCCTCTGTGATAACTCTTCAAATTTCATTCTTTGGTTTCTACCTCTAAATTTGGTTTCCATATGGTTAATTGGTTGGTTAGCCATGGTCAGTGCAAATATGGAGGAAACAAATCGGGGGAAGAAGGAAAGTGGAAAAGACTTTTAGAAAATCTGTAAAAAGTGATTTAAGATAAAAATAAGAAAATGAAATGCATAATGTAATGGCAATAATAGTAATATAAAATAAAACTATAAAATGACAAAACAAATAAACAAATAGTAAACGATAAATAACAACATGCTAAAAAAAGAATAGCTTAAATAATTAAATAAGTAAATGGGTTGCCTCCCACTAAGCGCTGTTTTTATCGTCAAAAGCCTGACGTAATGCTTAGGTTTAGATTAATCAGGGGAATTAGTGGACAACTCTAAAAGCTTTAGATTATTCGCATAATCTCTATTTTCAACTTTATGATAATGTTTTAAACGTTGTCCGTTTACTATGAATGGTTCACTATTCCTACCCTTAATTTCTATTGCTCCACTCGGGAATACTTTAATTATTTCAAAGGGTCCTGACCATCTAGATTTTAATTTTCCAGGAAAGAGCCTAAGTCTTGAATTAAAGAGGAGTACAACGTCTCCCACACTAAATTCTTTCCTAGATAGGCGTTTATCATGCCATCGCTTAGTTCTTTCTTTATATATCTTAGCATTCTCATAAGCATCTAGCCTTAATTCTTCTAATTCGTTAATGTCTAGGATTCGCTTTTCTCCTGCAGCATTATAGTTTATATTGAGAGTTCTAATCGCCCAATAAGCTTTGTGTTCTAGTTCTACCGGGAGGTGACAAGATTTTCCATAAACTAATTTGAAAGGTGTAGTACCTATGGGTGTCTTGTAAGCGGTCCTATAAGCCCATAAAGCTTCATTAAGTTTAGATGACCAATCTTTCCGAGATATGGCGACAGTCTTTTCTAAGATTTGTTTAATTTCTCTGTTTGAGACTTCGACTTGTCCACTCGTTTGTGGATGATATGGTGTAGCCACACGGTGTCTTACTCCATACTTAGATAGTAATTTGTCAAAGATTTTTGAGATGAAGTGCGAGCCACCGTCACTTATGACGAGTCTGGGCACACCAAATCTGGGAAAGATTATATTTTTGAAAAGCTTTATTACTACTCGTGTATCGTTTGTAGGAGAAGCTATAGCTTCAATCCATTTTGAAACATAATCAACAGCTACGAGTATGTAATTATTACCGAAAGATGATGGGAATGGTCCCATGAAATCTATTCCCCAGACGTCAAAGATTTCTACTTCTAATATTCCTTTTTGAGGCATTTCATCTCTTCTTGAAATATTGCCAGTGCGTTGACACCGATCGCAATTTATAACAGCGATGTGGACATCCTTCCATAGATTAGGCCAGAATAACCCGGCTTGCAAGATTTTTGCACAAGTTTTGGAAGTGCTTGCATGTCCACCATAAGGAGATGAATGGCATTGAGCAATGACATCTTCTATTTCTTCTTCGGGAATACATCGGCGAAAGATTCCATCTGGTCCTCTTTTGAACAATAATGGTTCATCCCAATAGTAATGTTTCAGATTATGAAAGAATTTCTTTTTCTGCTGATAGGTTAGATCGGGTGGAAGAGCTCCTGCGGCTAGGTAGTTGACAATGTCAGCGTACCATGGCAGTCCTACAGTTGTCTGGATTGTTTCCACGGATTCTGGTTCATTTATATCTAACTGAGCTAGGTCGCTTCCTAATTGTGCTATCAGCTGTTCATACGGAAAATCATCGTTAATCGGCACTTGTTCGGGTTTAATACCTTCTATTCTAGATAAATGGTCCGCTACGACGTTCTCAGTACCTTTCTTATCTTTTATTTCTAGATCAAACTCTTGTAAGAGTAAAATCCATCTCAAGAGTCTTGGTTTAGCATCTTTCTTAGTTAATAAATATCGGATAGCAGCATGGTCTGTGTAAATGATTATTTTCGCTCCAACTAGGTAAGAACGGAATTTGTCAAGCGCAAAGACAACTGCTAACAATTCTTTTTCGGTAGTGGCGTAGTTCATCTGGGCAGAATCTAAGGTTCTACTGGCATAGTAAATCGCATGAAGTTTCTTTTCCTTCCTCTGGCCTAGAACTGCGCCTATAGCATAGTCACTCGCATCGCACATGATTTCAAAAGGTAATCTCCAGTCAGGGGGTTGCATGATTGGTGCGGTGATGAGGGCTGTTTTTAGAGTTTCGAATGCTTTAAGACAATCTTCATTGAATATGAACTCAGCGTCTTTCATTAATAAACCAGTAAGAGGTTTAGTAATTTTCGAGAAGTCTTTGATGAATCGTCGGTAAAAACCGGCGTGTCCTAAAAAGCTTCGTATTTCTCGAACGGTTTTAGGGGGTTGAAGATCTTTTATTACTTCAATCTTAGCTTTATCAACTTCAATTCCCTTGTCGGATATTACATGACCTAATACGATTCCTTCGTTGACCATAAAATGACATTTCTCCCAGTTAAGCACGAGGTTTACTTTCACACATCTTTCTAACACCATTTCTAAGTTCGATAAGCATCCTTCAAAACTTTGCCCGCATACAGAAAAGTCGTCCATGAACACTTCCATGATGTTGTCTATAAAATCTGCGAAGATTGACATCATACATCTTTGAAAGGTTGCAGGAGCGTTGCATAATCCAAAGGGCATTCGTCTATAAGCGAACGTTCCATAAGGGCATGTGAATGTAGTATTCTCTTGATCATCTGGATGGATAGGGATTTGGAAAAATCCTGAGTAACCGTCAAGATAACAGAAGTAAGAATGCTTGGCTAATCGTTCTAACATTTGATCTATAAAAGGTAGTGGGAAATGATCTTTTCGAGTGGCTTTGTTTAGTTTACGATAATCTATGCATACTCTATATCCCGTCACTACTCTTTGCGATATCGATTCGCCTTGAGCGTTCTTCACAACAGTGATACCTCCTTTCTTTGGCACTACATGTATTGGACTAACCCATTCACTATCAGAGATTGGATATATTATTCCGGCATCTAGTAATTTTTTAACTTCTTCTTTTACTACAGTGCTAAGGGTTGGGTTAATTCTTCTTTGAGATTCTCTGGAGGTTCTGCAATCTTCTTCTAGCAGAATACGATGCATACAAACTGAAGGACATATTCCTTTGAGATCAGATATGTTATATCCTAATGCAGTTGGATATTTCTTCAAGACATCTAAAAGTTTCTTTGTTTCTATAGTTCCTAAACTGGAATTTATTATAACTGGTCTTTTACATTCAACGTCTAAGAATTCGTACCTTAGGTTATGAGGTAAAGTTTTTAATCCTAATGTAGGTTTATCTTTACTTGGCATGGGATCCGGTGTAAGTGCTAAACTTTCGCTTAGACTATCATCCTGATACGGTTTACGCCAATTATCATCTTCGAAAATCGGAGGGATTTGAATTTTCATTATTTCAGAATAAGTGGTCTCTTTTAGTTCCATTTCTCTTACACATTCGTCAATTACGTCCAATAGATAGCATGTATCCTCTATAGTTGGTGATTGTAAGAATTGTGTTAGAATAAATTCAACTTTCTCTTCACCTACTTCAAAGGTTAGCTTTCCTCTTTTTACGTCTATTATAGCTCCGGCGGTAGCTAAGAATGGTCTTCCTAGTATGATAGGTGTAGTGGAGTCCTCAGAGATGTCCATGATTATAAAATCAGTAGGGATGTAGAATTGTCCTATACGTACTGGGACGTTTTCTAGTATGCCTACAGGATATTTAACAGATCGATCGGCTAGTTGAACAGACATTTTAGTTGGTCTTAGGTCTCCCATGTCTAGCCTTTTGCAAATCGTTAAGGGCATAACACTGATACTGGCTCCTAAATCGCATAGAGCTTTGTCAATGACGAATTTTCCTATTACACAGGGTATAGAGAAACTTCCTGGATCTTTTAGCTTAGGAGGCATTTTATTCTGAATTATGGCGCTACATTCGGCAGTAAGTGTAACTGTTCCGTTATCCTCTATCTTTTTTTTATTGGATAAGATTTCTTTTAAAAACTTCGCATACGAGGGTATTTGGGTAATTGCTTCTGTAAACGGAATAGTAATATTCAACTGTTTCAGAAGTTCGACAAATTTCTTAAATTGACCCGTCGTCTTGGAATTTATTAATCTTTGAGGGTACGGAATTGGTGGTTTATAGGGTGGTGGAGGCACATAAGGTTGTTCTTTCTCCACTACCTCTTGATTGTCATCTTCCTTTTCTTCTGGATCATTCACCACTTCAGTCGGTTTATCCGGTTTTTGGTGCATGGCTGGATTGTCAAGTCTTGGATCGGTAGGTCCGTCAAGTTCCTTGCCACTTCTTAATATCACAGCGTTAGCACGTCCTTTCGGATTAGGTTGAGGTTGTCCAGGGAATACTCCATCTGGTGCAGCAGTAGGTGCTTGTTGTTGAGCTACTTGTGAAATCTGAGTTTCTAGCATTTTGTTATGTGTAGCTAATGCATCTACTTTGCTCACTAATTGTTTAATCTGCTCATTAGTGTGAATGTTTTGGTTTAAGAAGTCCTTGTTTGTTTGAGATTGGTTAGCTATAAAGTTCTCCATCATCAACTCAAGGTTCGATTTTCTAGGGACATTAGGAGCAGTCTTTTGATATCCTGGTGATGTAGCTGGTGCTTGACCTGGTGCGTATAAAGCATTGTTATTCTTATAGGAGAAGTTCGGATGATTCTTCCAACCTGGGTTATATGTGTTTGAGTAAGGGTTTCCTTGAGCATAATTCACTTGATCAGTGGGAGTTCCTGTCAATAGTTGACAATCAGAAACTTCGTGTCCTGAAACTCCACATAACTCACAGTTAGGTGTTACTGCAGCCACGTTGGCTGTTGGTGTTATGGCCAAGTTGTCGATCTTTTGGCTTAGTTGGTCGAACTTCGCATTGACTTGGTCCATACTACTTACTTCGTACATACCTCCCTTTGTTGGTTTCTCAGTTGCGACTCTCTCGCTTCCCCAAAGGTAATGATTTTGAGCCATACTTTCGATAAGTGCATAGGCATCATTATATTCTTTGTCCATCAATGCACCGCCCGCGGCAGCGTCAATTGTCATTCTTGTATTGTACAAGAGTCCATTATAGAAGGTATGGATGACCATCCATTCTATTAATCCGTGATGTGGACAAAGTCTCAGCAGATCCTTATAGCGTTCCCAAGCTTCGAATAATGATTCACTTTCTCTTTGCTTAAATCCGTTGATCTGAGCTCTCAGCATAGCTGTCTTGCTAGGTGGAAAATATCTATTCAAGAAAACTCTCTTTAGTTCCTCCCACGTAGTTACTGAGTTCGAAGGCAGAGATTGAAGCCAAGCTCTTGCTCTGTCTCGAAGCGAAAAAGGAAATAAACGTAGTCTAATAGCTTCTTGGGTAACTCCATTGGCTTTTACGGTATCGGCATATTGCACAAAGATCGAAAGATGAAGATTCGGATCCTCGGTAGAATTACCGGCGAATTGATTTTGTTGCACGGCTGATATCAACGAAGGTTTTAGTTCGAAATCGTTTCGGTTGATAGCCGGCGCGGCAATGCTTGAATGCGGTTCAGCTTGCGAAGGACTAGCGTAATACTTGAGTGGATGATTCTGTTCTTCAGCCATCTCTGCGTCCTTTGATGTTATGACTGGTTTAGGCGGATCTAATTGAAGATCTGAAATATTGTAATTATTTTCGTAATCGAATATACGTCTTCTTACGTGTAAGAAGCGTTCCGATTCAGGGATTAGAGGTTGCAAGTCTTCGCTTTTAGAGCGAGTACTTGGCATACACTCGGAAATTAAATTAAATTAAATAGTTGATACCTTAGTCTAGACAATGCTACCTAAATGCACTAGTAACTAAATTAAGGAATCCCCGGCAACGACGCCAAAAACTTGATGGGCTAAAGACGTGTCTAATTATGCGTCTAGCGGTATCTTAACTGCAAGTGCACAACCTATCGAAGTAATATTTAAGATTATCGATCCACAGGGATTCTATGGTTACTTAGTGCTAGATGAACTTCTAGTTTAGCTAAGGCGAATGGTTGTCACGATTTTTTTGTTGATTTTTAAGACTATTAAAGGCGGAATTAAATTTAAGTTTTAATAAAGTAATACTAAGGCGGTCGGTATGTAATTATACTAACTTAGGTGGGTCAATCTAACCTAGGCTTATAAAGATGTTTACTTAATCTATTCGGTAGAGATTACCAGTTTAAATACCCTCAACTCACACTCTCGTGGTCTTATATCAGATCTTATCCCTAAAGCCCTATGCCTGCTCTCGCTAGCCCATAAGTGTTTAGAGGTAATTTTTGGAAACTAAGTAATTCTAATTTATTTTAAAGCGCTCTCGCTGTGTTTAATTTAAATGCCTAACTTTAGCTATCTGGTTAAAACCTCACACTCTCGTGGTCTTGACCTAACCTAATATTCTTTTCTTACTCTCGTAACGAAAAGGTCTATTTAATTAAAAAGTATCAGCCAGAATGTTAAGTGATTAATTATTTTTAGCCTATGGTTATATTTTACCGGTTAAGTTTGTTCTAACTACATACCGCCCTAGGGTGTTTAGCTACTCATCGATGTTGAACCAGACAGAGACAGAAAATTAAATAATAAAATACTCATGGCAGAAAAATAAATAAACATTATAAATAATTAAATTTGCAATATAATGAAAAACCTGGTTAACAATATTAGAGCAGACTCCTTCTTCCACAGACCGGAAAGCTTGGAGTTGGCGAAATTCGAAAATAACAAAGGCTGAAGGTTTAGAAAAAATAAATGTATAACAATTTCCTGATGTTGGAAATTGTTATATGGCGGGTTTGGATACAATAAGAACGAAACAGAAAATAATGCAGAAATAAGAAAGGGTCGTAAAACAGTTCGGCAGAGCTTCCGCAGAAAATTCAATAATAAAATGCTCTGTCATTGTTCATAGAACTTGTACTATTTATAGAATCCTAAATGGGCTGGATTTTTGGACCTTTGTTGCTTGGGCCTTGCTGAATTTGTGGAGGGAATGCAGGAACGTGGCAAATATTTAGGAAACAAATTCTTCACGTAATGCCTTGACGTAGTCTTGGTCAAAAACCTATTTTTACCCTTGTCACGGTCGTGACAAGGTCTTCACGTTCGTGGCTTGTGGTTTTTTAGTGTCACGGTCGTGACAATGCTCTTACGGTCGTGATGCTTCATTTTGGGGTGTCACGGTCGTGACACCCTTGTGACGATCGTGGCTGCATCAAAATATGCAGTTTTTGCAGGCTTCTTCATTTCTTCATCTTTTTATGCTTGATTTTGTTCCTTTTTCTCTTAATTCATGATTTAGCTCCATATAATGATGTACCTGCAAAATGGTAAGAAAAACTCGAGAAATCGAGTGTTAAAACGGTGATTATGCGATAAAACGTCAATGAAACCTAGCAATATAATCGATATGTTTTCTCGTTATCACTAGCTACAAAGCCAAAGTGAAACAATGTTTGATGAAGATTTTTATACCATGATCTTGGGTCTGTTTAAGGCCATACAATGCTTTGTTCAATTTGCAGAAAAACTCATTATTGTCATGTTCAAAACCTGGTGGTTGTTGCATATATATATATATATATATATATATATATATATATATATATATATATATATATATATATATATATATATATATATATATATATATATATATATATTGATCGTTCCTGCAATCAGAATCTGTAATGGCTCTGGACGCTGGCATTGATGTTAAAGGCGATGCTTGATCGTCGTGGAGAGATGGGGGATGTACCTGTAGGGTACTCTGATGCCAAAGTAAGAACAGGAAAAAGTGTATGCAAGTACAAGTAAAAGAGTGAAGGGAATGAATATTCGATACACGGGCCTCTCATGTGAAAAGGTTTATAAAGAGCCCCTAACGCTTGGCTATTGGTCCCTATTTTGGGTCTGGATAGCGGATCCCCCGAAAATAGGTAACTATCAGAACTAGCCATTGGAATTGACCTGCATGGTCGGATGGGTGTGTCGAGCAGAGGCCAATCCGAGCAAGAGCAACTCCCTGGCCAGATCTGGGCGACTTCCCCGAATGACTGACAAAGGTCTGGAAGGAGTAGAAGAAACCGACCACGGGCGACCGTGGTCGACATATCCTCCTCGACTAAGGGGCATAAAGCCAATGGGTCTCTTTGACATTGGGTTATTGGGTCGTCTTGGAAGCAAGAGGGGGTTGGGCCATTCCTAGTCATTGGTCCAGTCCGGAACAGGAGCCCCTCAAGTTGTTGCTTCTGGTCGTAGAAGTGATAACTTAAGGGTGTCTAGCTACGTACGAGGTGGAATTGGAACTCGTGAAGTTCCTTTGTCACCAGCTCGATGCGTAAGAGTTTTGAGTGTACCTGGTCGTTAGAATGTGGTCGATGAACGAGGATCTCAACAATTGTGGGGAGAAGTCTCGTCACGCTTGCACTTTGGGAAGCATGTGCATTTAATGCATAATGGTGGCTACTCTATGGTCGTGCCTAGGCAATGAGTGCGTCGTTTATAGATTGTAGGTCACATGTGCCTGCGTACGTGCTGAAGGAGGTTATAAATAGGGTGTTGGACTTAATTTCACACTTTTCGTTCTCCGTCTTTCTGCTCGACAAAGATAAGTCCCCGAGCTCCGTCGCAAACCATCGTCTGTCGCCGTTGCCAACAAGGACAACCAAACGGGAACAAAATTTTCTTCTAAAAACTTGTAAAAAATTCTTCTTCATCTATCTATCTATTCTTCCCTTCTGATCTTTGTTAAATATGTTGATGCATACAATTAGGATATATTTTAGGGTCAATATGACCCATAACTTAGATTGTTAAGTGTCGCTCCTAGGATTTTCATCCTAATACAAACGCGAAAGTGGCGCGGAAAAGTCAGAGTCGCCAGCCAGACATTTTTATCTCGAAGGAACGGGAAAGGTAATGCTATACAAACTTGAGGAATAAGGAAATGACGAGGTCCTGCGAACCAAAGATATGGGTTCGGGAGTCGGTTACGACCTGGGAAGGTATTAGCACCCCAGACCGTCCGTCGTACCCGACGGGATCCACACTTCTTTGTCTGTTTCAAAGGGTGAGAAATAAGATGTTGCTGAACAAAAACCGCTAACTGGAATGGAAGTGAGAAAGGGGACTGGAAAATAAATCGAAAAGAAAGGAGAAAATGTAGGGAAAATAAAAGTGTGCTCGAACGGGCCCTACCCCGTTGCCTACATACCTCATCGGGAATATGAGGATCATAGTCGACGTAGTTCGCCTAACTAAGGAAGGAACTATTTATGTGCTTTTTAAAGCTGAACCGCGTATGTCTATGCTCAGGTGTTGCAGGCCCGTCTGAAACGAGTGCGTTACTGTCTTGCAAATGAGACAAGTCGTCGCAAGTTCGCGTTTAGAGAGAGTGAGGTGAGTGTAAACAACCTAAATTTTCCCTCTCACTTTCTCAGGCCTTGGCTTATGATCACACATATTGCATAACATATCACTACATCTTACATTGCATATTCACCTTTAATATCTCATTGCATCTCTGCACAGCTAGGGTTTGTGATCAGATGAATCTTGAAGAGAGTATGAGGTATCTCAGAGACCATGAAGCATGACAAGAAGGTCCTTGAGTGTTCTAAGGTCATATTATACCCTCAAGAGTTCTTGAAAGTCAAAAGATCACAAGAGATTGCAGAGTCACCCAGGTAGGACCAAGGCTCCCACACAGATGACCTGAAATTAAGGTTTTGGATTTGAAGCCCTTACAACCAAAATTTTTGGTCATTCTTGATTCCATTGGTCTTTATATGATATAAGGATTGTGTGGATGAAGTTTGATGAAAAAATTCAATGTGGAAGTCATCTGATCAAATGGTAACTTGTTGTGTAAGAAAAGTCAGGATTAGGGCATCTAAGGCCTCCAACAAGGGTTCCAAAGGGTCATCATCATCCATTTGTGGTCCTATGACATTTATTTAGTCTTAGGAATGTTTGAAAGATCACAAGATTGAAGAATTTTGAGCCATTGCAAAAGTTGCCATTTTTGGACATGACTTGTAATGAAAACTTTCCATTTTGGGAAAGATTTTCAACCTCCTCTTTCTTTATTAAAAAGGTTTCAAATGAATTTTCTTCAAACATGAAAGTTGTAGATTGGATCTTCCCATTTTAAAAAAGTACAAGAACTCCTCTTGATTCATCCTAGAACTCAAGATATGGCAAGTCAAAGTTGGGAAAAATCTTGTAATTTTCAAGTTCATGTCAAAGAGGGAAATGTGAAAAAGGGAATTTCAGGCCTCTACATGACTTCTAATCCACTCAAATACCTCATGACATGATTAAACAACATCTCAAAGTCAGAATTGAGCCTTGAACCAAAGTATTCCATGACTTGTTTCTCAAGAAATCACAAAGTTGCAAAATTGCAAAAACAATGCAAGCTCTTGATCCAAGCCATACAACTCACAACATTTGATCCTAGGGTTCTCCTTGAAGCCAGTTGTGGTAGCTCAAGCCATCAAATCAGCTCTGCCATGGCCCATACCTCAAGTACACAACTTTTGACTTTTTGGCCAATTGAGCCATGCCATTCCCACAGTGGATATTTACTCTTCTGACTCATTCCATTTATTTATGCATTGCCTAAAGATCATAAAACACAAAACACAAGAGCTCATAAGAAACACACACTCAGATTGCACAAAAATTCCCAAAAACTTCCTCTCTTCGATTCTCCCAATCCAGCCATCAAACTTCAAAAATTCCTTCACCAATCAACCACACATCACCCATAGAACAAATCCCACCCCTCAAAATGGCCTGAAACACAACACACAAGAACCTCATTTTCTGCCATATCAGAACTGAACCTCTCAAACTAGCCACTTTCAACTCCATTCAAGCATTCCATTAGCCCCAGGAGGTTCAAAGGAGACCATTTGCACAAGAGGGAGGCTCTGAAAGCTCACTTTCGAAGGTCTCCAGCTCAGGTATAACTCAAGAACGTTTTTCTCAGAACTTCATTTTCTTGTTACAAAATGAATCTTCATGTTGCACTGATCATCTAGATGTGTTTAGAATTGAAAATGAGCAAGAAATGACCATTTCATGTTCTGAAAGTTTGTCCATGTTTTGATTTTTGCTTCGATTTGCTTGATTCGTGTGTTATAAATGTTGTTTGATTGTTGATTTGTGTTCCATGAAGTGTGGGGAGTGTTTTTGGGCATGTTAGAGGTCTTAGGATGGCCTGGGGAAGAAGATAGGGTTTTGGCTGGCCAGAGAAGATGATCGGAGCACTGTTCTGGTCATCTGAAGGTGATTAGGGTTAGGGTGCCCAGATTGAATGTGAGCCCTTAAATCTTGATTAGGTTAGTGAGTGGACGGTTCAGATTAGTCATTAACCCTAATTATAATTAATTAAAATAAAACCTAATTAATTAAATCAGATTGAATGATGGCCCTTGGATTACACACGTTTTATAAGTTTAAACATGGAACCTTGGATTCTCATACCTTCAGTCAAGCTGACTCACAATCTCAACCCTTGATCTGGCTTCCACGCAATTAGAGCCATCCCTTTCAATTACTTTCCATTTTTATTTTATTTATTTCATTTTTGTTTCTTTTATTTATTTAAAATAGCAAAACATTTTCAAAAATTCTGATTTTTTACACTTTCATTCTAATTAATATTAAAAACCCAAAAACTTTTTTAATTTTATTTTTTTTGCATTAAAAAATAATTTTTAAATAATTTAATTGTATTATTTAATTTATTTATTTATTTTAATTAATTAAAAATACTTTTAGGTCTTTAAAAATCACCAAAAAATCAGAGAGCCTCTTTGAACATTAATATTAATTTACAAACTCATTTCACAAATTTATTTTAGGGTTTGATCATGTTTTGACAATTAAACTTGAATTAGGGTTTTGAAAATCCCCTTTTTCATAACCCTAATTCAAAAATTCATTTCTGCCTAACCAAAATGAGTTTGTACTTGGTTCTTTTTGCATTCTTTTACATGTTGCATTTAGTATCTAGGACATTTAAATCATATTTTTGCATTGCATTTTCAATTTGTTTTGACTTTTTCTTTGCAAAGTGTCCAAAACCCTAGCCAAACTTAGGAAAACCATAATTTGACTTTGGTTTAGCTTTAGGCCTCCACCTTTGGAGGATGTTCTTATGTAGGTTTAGAGTTTGTTTGGATGCAATTTCAATTTTTTATCATGTTATTTGCTTCTGATTATGATCATGGACTTTGTGTGTGTGTGTATATATATATATATATATATATATATATATATATATATATATATATATATACACACTAACTTTTTAGGTGCAAATGGTATGTTTATCAGGATGTGGATGTGCATCTACATCCAATATCTTCTCACCCTCTTATTTATTTGTATTTGAAGTGAATTTGATTCACTTGTGTTGCTTTCTCTCCAACTCCTAGGTTACTTAACTTCTTCAGGAAGTAAGTAACACATCTTTCTCTTTCTTTCTCTTTCATCTGCTTCTTCCTTGGTGGCCATTTGAAGACTTCTCTTTAAGCCTCATAAACCATAGGAACATCCAAGCATGACAAATTTAGGGTTGTGAATAGTCTCCCTTAGTTTTTTACCTTTTGAGTCTCCTTGAGTCTCTGCTTCTCATCTCAATAACAAAGGCTAAACAGTTAAAGTTTTGGGGCTCTGTATTAGGGTTATACATGTATCCTTATCTTAGGATGGAGTGTATAACTTTAATACTCTGTGTTAAACCTTTAAGTTGTTTTCACCTCTTAATCAAAACACCTAATAATTATTAATACTTAAGCTTGTAACTTGGGCCTTATATTAGGATTACATCTCTGTCTCTGGGTCAGAGGGACTAACCCTAGTGTTTAATGGACAAGTCTCCCTCAAGTTTAGTCTTACCAACGTAAAATTCACTTGTTAATCTCATCTCTAATTAAAATCCACTCTATTAAAGGTTTGTTATATAATGATTTTAATCCCTGACCATGGATTAAGTTGAGGTATCTTCCTCATCTTAAGTGTCCTCATCTATCATCCTTCTCTTAGGATGGTATAATGAGTTCACTAATCCCTGATTAGAGATTAAACTCATTACTTAACACAAAACAAAAATCCAAAAATACTTAATAATTACAAGTAGACTAATGATCTTAATCCTGTATCATTAGGGTAATTAAGTTGGGATATCCATCTCATACTTAAGTATACTCATTATCCCTAATCAGGGATGATATAATGAGTTTGCAAACCCTCGATTAAGGCTTAAGCTCATTATCCTATGCAAAACACCAAAAACAATAAAAAACTGAAAACACAAAAAACAAACAATAAACGTCTCCTCCGGGATTCTTTTCTCATCACATTCACTCTAAAAACGAGAACTCGCTTCTTCCGTCTGATGCAAGACAATTAGCACTCGAGCCAGACGAGTCATACACTTGAGCATAGACAAGCAAACAGTTCACATAAAACATCCAAGTCTCTTTGAGTCGAACTACGGTGTTCTGACTTCCTCATTGCACGAGAGGATACATAGGCATAACTTAACGGTTATCGAATAAAAGTCCTCGGGTCTCCCCCTCTCTTCTTTCTAACTTTCTTTTCTTAGCCTCAGTTTTGAGCTCCCATTCTTTGTATACCATCACCCTGTACATCCTTTTCTTTTATAACACATCTAGCACATACACTATCCCCCCTTTAACACAATCAGGTAAGCGTGGATCCCGTCGAGTACGACGAACGATCTGGGTGCTAATACCTTCCTAGGTCGTAATCAACCCCCTTACCAAGTCTCTTTGGTTCACAACCGTCTTATCCATATCTTTCTAGGTTTATGCAGCATTACCTTTCCTTCGGGATACAAATGCCTAGCTGGCGACTCTATTCAACCTCAACCTTCAACATCACCGACACCAGTTCGCGTTTGTCCCAGGATGAAAATCCGGGGAGTGACAGTGAGAAAAGAATTCCTGAAGGAAAAGACGAGTTTTGTTTGTTTACTGTCTTTTAAAGAAGTGTTTTCTGAGATTGTTGTTTGTGAACCTTCTCATACTAAGACTTGTTCATCATGGTAGATGACTTACTCCTCGCCCTGAAATGGAACGTGCATAAGTAAACCACAACAATGTCTCGTGTCGTACGAGAAGATCAACCTTTATTAGGTGTTTTTTACTTTTCTTTTGAGATGAGAGAGAAAACAAAGCGAACCAAAGGCAAAAGTCTAAAGGGAAAACTAAAATCCTAGTGTTATCATGTATGGATGAACCTAGGTTAGTGCGGTTTTCTATTCCTAATGCGAGAAGGAAAAGAAAGGGAAGTGTAATACAACTTACTTCCTAATGAAGCTAATTTGATCCTAAAGAGGATTAGCATGGAGTTGTGTAAAAGTAAGCAAAGGAATGCTAAAAGTAAATACACTTTGAAAGCATAAAAAATGTAAAAGAGATTAAGGTTTAGAGACTTACCTCCACCTTCCTACAAAACAAGGGTAAATATGATAAACATGAATAAGAAATGAGGTAAACAATTACCAAACAATTCCTAAGGGATCTAGGACCCAAACTAGACTCAATCCTAAGTCTAAGGTACCTAAAAATATGCAAAGCAAAAATCCAGCAGCCTATTACAGCTCCTAAATGCTCAAACAACAATGAAATGCAATGCACAATGCAAACAACATTTTACAGCTAACAAACAGCTTTTTACAGCTAACAAACAACATGCAAGACATGTGTGAAAAGTGTGAAAGTGCAACAATCAACATACATTTTACAGCTACTGCATGGAAATACAACTATGGAATGCAAGACATATTTGATTTATTTTCATTTTATGTACAAAATGAATGGCAAATAAATGCACAACATCACAAAGCATGATCAAATGGAATCAACATACATGATTAAATGAACATGCTTATTTCTAATGAATGCTTATGAAAGAATGCACAAAAAAGCACTACAAGAAAAAATGAATTTTGCGACAAATAAGTCGCGACGGTTCCATGGGAACCGTCCCTATTAGTAGATTACGACGAGTGTCGCGATGATTTTGACCAACCGTCGTTTGATTTTTTAAAATTCTCATAAAACCTCACGACAGTTTTATTCCTAACTGCCTTAAATATTGTTTCGCGACGGATTAACAACAGTCGTCCTCAAATAGAAGAAATTATCCGTATGGAATTTGAGAAATACTTATGCTACGACGGTGGAACAACAACCATCCCCAAATATTTTTAATATTCACCTGTGTTTACTTAATATTGTGCCATGTTAGAAAGTGAAAAGACTACCGCATCCCCAATTATTTGCAAATATTTGAACAACAGTCACATACTGCAAATTTCACCTAATATTGGTGAAGGAAGGTTTTTCTTTGCTTCACGTTATGCTTTTATGTAACCACCACCACCATCGCGCTTTGGTATCTCTCAGCTCACGCCGCCGTCAAAGAAACCACCATCATCATACATTGGTATCTTAACATGTTCCTTCTCAAACCCTAATATGTGAATTCATGTTATTGTCACTTCTCTAATCGTTGGAAATTTATGAACTTTGTTATTGTTTGTGTTTTGATAGTTTTGTTGGTAAAAAAATCATTTTTAGGTTTGCATTAAATCTAAAATCAAGGGTATTGCATATGGAGTATTTATATTTCATGTGCAACTGATTGTTTTAATTCACTAATTTCTCTTAATAGTATTTCATGTGGTTTTGATGGGTCTTAGTTACTCTTTTAGCACATGCTTTGATTTTACAAATAAGGTGTTTGTTGAAAGGTCACAATGAGTTTCATAGTGTTGGTTTTGAGCTGAATATGTTTCTAATGATATTAACATACTTGCACACAGTGGTTGTGCTTACATCGATAAGATATGATCATTTTTTCCTTGCACAAGTTTTTGAAAGGCAAAACATTGCAATTTTGAATCGAAAGTCACATGTTCATGTTAGGATCAGTTTGCCTTGTGTTGTTATTATGTTCAATTGTCCTTGCATTCTAATTTTTGGTAAAATGTTGCAGTTTTATAATACACTAGCGGAGTTTCTGAATGTGAAATCGGTTGTTCTGTAGATGTTGCATTCTCGGTAGAATTGCACATGTATAGAAAATGAGATGAGAAAAAAAAAGTTGTTTTAAAATAAAATGAATGAGCAATTTACCATATCCTTGTAGAAATCTCTAACAGTGGTCAACTAGTTTAGAAATATCTTAATTAGGATTAAGAACAAGATTTATAACTCTTTGGTTATCTAGTTCAATTTCAAACACTGCATGCAGTAATTTAATTAGGATTACAAACCCAACATAAATCCTAATTTAATTTCAAACACCAAATACGAAAAAGTTCATATGGGAAAAATATGGGCAACAACATGCCACACTTTGTGGTTTGGAGATGACTACACTATGCCAACTAACTTAACTCATTTCATTATGGAGAAAGTTAGTTTCTATATGACCAATGTTAATTTCCATGGTCAATTTTCTTCTAACAGACATGTCTTGATGCAATTTAGATAGGTTCCTCTAGATGAATAATGGATTGGAATCAATGTTGATGGTGTTGTGAATAATCATAAGAGAGTGGGTTGTGGGGGACTGCTTCGTGATTATACGAGTAAGTGGTGTGAAGGATTTTCCAAGTTTATTGGAACCTACAGTACCGAGATTGCAGAGATTTTGGGGGTGCTTGAGGGACTGATAATTTATCCATTCAAACAAATTTGATGCATACATCAATGGAAAGATCATTACAAGGTGGCTGTTGTTTTTAAAGAGTCTTATTGGCTTGGAGGAGCCGAATCATTTATGTAGTTTCACAGTTTTGGGATCAGAGTTTTATTGCGCTTAGGTACAATTTGTTTTCCATTATTTATTATATACTTGCCGTAACTCTTGAAATATTACAAATTTATCCTGATGCTGACCTTAAAAAGTGGTGGTTGTCCAATCTTTAAGGACCTATGTACAATATTCTTTGATTGAATTGGCCTGAAACAATACTAATAATAGAAGCAATATATCACCAAACATGCATATAAGATACTTGTAATCTTTTCGACGACATTATTCAACTCGATTATCTCACTCCTGCAGCCACTACCAGAGACTTGTAATCTTTTCGACGACATTATTCAACTCTCGGATAATCACATTAAATACCATAGTCCCCTGTATCATTACTTGAATTTTTCTAGTTACTCAAGTTTTAAATGTCCTTATAGGAAAAAAGTGGCCGATTTTTTTTGCGCAGGAAATGAGTATCACATTATATACCATGCCCCCTACAATCAAGCACTCCCATTCTTCATGGATTGCGGTTTCTGGTGCCCTAAAATAAAAGGAGTGGCAAAAAAATTTCAAAAGGTAGAAATGAAAACCGTGTCCATAACCATTGCGCCAAATTTCAAGTGACTTTACTCATAGTTTCACGAGTTACAAATTTCATGCATGTGCAGGTAACCTCTAAGAAGGATCAAAGGCAATGTTGGTACTACACAAATATTCCTTACAATTATGTTTCAGTGGGTGAATTCTCATATTTTCAAAACAAGGTATTGGGGAAGAATGTTAGATGATGAGCTCTCACAACCATATGATAAATCTCAATCCGATGAAAGTTGTTTATCATATAGCAAGTACTCCTTTGGAAAATGGGATTTGTTTAATGCTTGTATGAAGAGGGAGATTCTTCATTTGAAACAAAAATCATTTATCTATATATATTCAAAACTGTGCAGGTTACTATCAAATTCAAGTTCAGTTCAACTCACTTATGCCATACTTAGACATTTAAAATCTAACATGTTTATATTTTCGCTTGTTTGGCAGCTTACAATCACTTCAATCATAACAATGACGGTCTTTTTGCGTGCACAAATTGATGTGGACTTGTTAGGATCAAACTATTTATTAGGTTCATTGTACTATACACTTGTACGCCTAATGACAAATGGAGTTTCCGAGTTGATAATGACTATTATTAGACTCCCTGTTGTTTATAAGCAGAAAGTATTCTATCTCTATCTTGCTATTATATTCTTCAACATTTCTTGTTAGAACTATTAATAGAAAGATTTCTCTATACAATATTATGAAATGATATCTCATATCCCCTAGGTTATTGATGCGTGTTTTTCGCAAGTGTACGAACACGTCAGAGTAATATAAAAGATTGTCGAATCCACAGAGACCAAATGTCAATCTATCGTACCTGTTGTTATGGTGTGTATCTAAGGCAACTAAATATAAGGGTTTTAGTAAGGGTGCAATGGTAAATAAAATTATAATTTTAAATAATAAATAAAAGACAGGCTCGAATGTAATTCACGTAATCAATGATAATCCAGTACTTGTTAATGGAACTACTTATGGGCAATGTTTTCTCCTTTGAAAAGAACTAATTTAACAGGAACTGTCGCTTTCGCGTATTCAGAACCGAGTTGTACTCTCTAATCAACCCCTCCTATTGTCACGGATAAAAAGGTGCGTACTGCGTTAGAGTAGTAAACCTATTTTTAAGAAATGTAGTATCTTAACTAAGTTGAAAAGTATTTTAACCTGGACTTCTTAACAAAAAGAGGTTCTTACGAACCAGACTCTAAACTTCCTAACGCGTCCGAAAATCGTTTTAAAATCTCTTTTCTTTTAAATCTAAAAACTCCTAATGAACTAGACAAAGCGCTTTTGGCTGTTTTTGAAATAGTTAAAAACAATTAGATTGAATTGAAAGATAAAATAGCCCTTAGGTGTTTCCACGAACAATTATACGGATTACTGGTTTAATTACGATCCTTACATTCTAACCTTTATGGAATTAGTTAGACATGATAAAGTAAAGATTCTTTTTATATTTTTTCATAAAAGTAATTTAGTGCGAGTGCGGAAAGTAAATGAATTTAGTGCGAGTGCGAGAAATAAAGTAATTAAGTGCGAGTGCGGGAAATAAAGGAATTTAAAGCGAGTGCGGGAAATAAACGAAAGTAAAGCGAGTGCGGAAAATAAATAAAGTAAAGCAGTGCAGATAATAAATGAAAGTAAAGCAGTGCGAGAAATAAATAAAAGTAAAGCAATGCGGAAAAGTAAAATACGAACTGGAATTAAAATGGCGGCAGGATTAACTTCCTCCAGAGTGCTCCAAAACTCGATCGCACAGACAGATTACAGACTCGATCACTCGATTGCAGAAACACCCCGATGTGGAATGGCAACTGCTTTGAAACTGATATATGCCTAGAGAAATCTAATTTTGGATGAAGAAAAACGAAAATCTAAGGTCCTATTTATAGGAAAACTGAAAGCATGAAAAGACTGGGATGCCCCTCCACTAAAAAGTGGAGGTTACTGAATTTTGCCTTGTGGCGCCCGCCACAAGGTCATGGCGCCCGCCATGGTGTTGACAGGGGAATGGAGAGTGCGGATCGTGGGTCTTGGAGGTTGAGGAGTGGTCTTGAGACGTGGCCACGTCATGGCTATCCCCATGGCGCCCGCCACAGTGGGTGTCGTAAGTGCAAAACGCTGAATTTCTAGGTTTTCGTCCGTTTTCACTCCTTTTTCGTTCCTTTTCTCGATTCAAGCCCCGATTATTATAAAAACCTGAAAACATAAGAAAACAAAGTAATAACATAACAAAACAACAATAAAAGCTAAGAATGCATGCGAAATCGGAGTCAGAAATACGGTGAATTTTAGTGTGATCAAATTCTCCCACACTTAAACCTTTGCTTGTCCTCAAGCAAACATTAAAGCTTAAGAAAATATGGTGTCAACACGTGTCTTTGGGCTAAAGGGCTTCTAAGTTCAAGTCAGGATGCAGTGACAGATACTAACTAAGTGAACCAAGGGTACCATAGTAACACAAACACAATACCTAGGCCTATCTTCTCATATTTTTGTGTCCTTTTCATTCAGGCGCAATCACATTAAGCCCGTTATCCGTACATGCTTCATAGTAGAGTGACCGGTTAGTGATTCTGATCCATAACATAAGGTTTCTGGCACATATGTATGTGTAAACCTGTTTTTATTTCGCCTAAATGTAGCTGCGGGGGATCGGATCGTAATCCGCCCTACCAAGTTCAGTGCCAGATACCTCTGAACCAACTAACAATAGGTGACTTGCAATTTTTTTTTCTTTTTGTGGCAAATTTTTTTTTTCTTCTCTTTTTTCGGTTTAAATGACTTTGTGAGGGTCACCTATACCAGAGTTTGCCTTTTTTCTTTTTTTTTTCCTTTTTTATTAGCACTGGATCATTCACTTATGTTCATCGGCCCCCTACGTAGAGCATGCTTAGGCCGGAGCTGACTGCTAAAATAAACTACTTAGGATAATTTTTAAATGATAATAAAGACCATGGTGGTGGGGTTTAGGAGTGATTCCTATATTCAAGAGGTCTATGGTGCTAAAATGGTTCTGATGTTTCAAAAAGTTGACCTAAGTCACCACATCCTAATCTAAACCTGTCTCAAAGCCCAAAAAACATGTGAAACAACATTATTTTCTTTTTAAAATTTTTCTGGTAAGGCTAAGGAAATGGGAAAAAAATGAAGATGAACTAAAAATACACTATACTGGTGACTCGTCAGACTCATGCATTATCTAAGAAAAATAAATTACTGAAAAGGGAAATAACTGAAAGGAAATAATTAACTAAAAAGGGAAATGACAGAAAGCAATAAAATCCCCTCCCACACTTAAATCGAACATTGTCCCCAATGTTTCGAAATAAGATAAGGGGGGTAACCTGAAAAAGACTACTGAGGAGGAGCACTGGTGCCCTCGCCGTCCTGCTGTGATGGTCTGGAACGACGGGATCTACTGCGATGCTGGTCCCTCCGGTCGAGTCGTGCTGATAAAGCAGCCTGAGCACTCCTGACCTCTCGAAGGTTACCTAAGATGGAACCTTGAGTGGCCTCTACAAGCTGGTAGTGTCGGCTGTTGAACTCTCTCTGACGGTTCTGCTCTAATGAGATATCGTTCAAGGTACGACAAATGTTGCTATAAGCACGGTCCGAAACCAATCGCGATTGTTGCATGAAGCTCATGTTGTCCGTCAGCTGTTGTGAAATAGTAGAGAGAAGGCCATCTCGCCTTTCTTCTCTAGCTGTCATATCACGCCACTTCTCCTCGGTGACATAGAATCCAGGAGCAGTACCTGCAACAGGGTTAGAGGAAGATGGTGCGGTGTGTGACTGTGAAGGACGATGGGGGGACACGTGAGGGATGGGAGACTGCTCTCTCCGATCATACTCTTCATCAGTGTCACGTGCCTCCCCATCGGGAATATTAGGAGGAAGTGGACCCAAAACACGTGGAGCATTAAGATCATAGGTCCAGTTCCTTTCATCACGTATATCAGTACGTCTACTGCATGGTAAAGCAACAGATGGGATAGCTACCCCATGAACCATCAACTCATAACCACCTTCTCTCCTCGTTCGGCACAATTTCATGTCTTTCAGAAATTTTAAATTAATTGTGCGAGGAGGTAGTGGTTCAAGTGTAGCTATCTCATTGTTCAGGCCAAGAGCCCGAGCAATAGACTTAACAAGCCCTCCAAAAACAATTGGTCCTGTTTTATTAGTAAATAAAGTCATGTGGGCAAGCATAAACGGGACCGGATTGATGTGGGTTCTAGTGAGGCATCCTTGCAAAAATAGGAGTTCACGAGCATTTACCTTGTTTGGACTTTCCCGGCCAAAAATAGTACATGCCAAAAGAAGTCTAAAAACTCTTATGGCCGGGTTGTGAATGGTCGACGCAAGTATCCCTTCAAAAGAATTAATTGAAGAACTTGAAAGCCTTTGCCAGAAGGTAAATACCTCGGCCGACCATTCCGCATCCAAAGGTGCCTCACAAATCGCACCTTCCCTATGAGGGATTCCTAACAAACCTGCTAGATCGTCGGTACTGAATTCATACTCAATTCCAAACAGTCTAAAAATAACAGTACCGACAGTGCTAGCAGTGTTAGGACTGACAGTGTATATCAAAGAACTCAAAAACTCAGTTGTCAGCCTCTCATAGGTAGGTTCCTGATTAATGAAAATATTATGCAAGCCTAGAAATTCTAATAAATTAAAAACACTATGATAAATACCCAAAGCATACAGACGGTTATCGTCGACGTACCTAGTCGAGAGAATTTCTCGACTTTGAAGCCTCTGAATAATTTTCCGTTGCCTATCGCCCGGTCTTCCATCACGAAGAAGAAATCCGTTGAACTCCATTGTTGATAGCTCCTTAGGTAGTGAAAATGGTAGAAAAGTGGTTTATGAGGGGAATGATAAAGTTTTGATTTTTTTGGTTTTTGATGGATGAAAATGGAAATGGATGTTGGATATGTTTTATGGATGGAGGGTATTTTGGAAATGGGGGAGCTTTAATGGGGTTCAAGGAGGTTTTGGAAGGTTGTAAAAATGGGTTTTTGGTGAAGAAAGGGATGAAAATGGTGGAAAATGAAGGTCTGCCCCGTATTTGTTGTTGATACGGCGTGGCGCCCGCCACAGGGCCTATGGCTCCCGCCACAAGGCCAATTCCTAGGCCTTGGGTTTTTGGATCCTCCTTTTTGGGCCTTCCTTGCACCTTTGGTCTTCGGGGGGGTCTGGATAGCGTTTTCTTCTTCTTTTCAAGGCATGAGGCTTGCATATTTTTTTTGTAAAGACAAAAATGAAAATATTTTTGTCTTATATTTTTTTTTTCTTTGCACGACAAAAATAAAATAATTAAAAATCAAAAAAAGAAAAATTAACATTAGTGCATAATACGTATATATATAAGGAATTCAAAGTACATGAAAATATAAAAGCTGCAATAAAGTAAAATATGTCTGGAAATGCAATAAATAAAATAAAGCGTATAAAAGGAAAATAAATACTAGGGTAGCGCTGTCAGTGTAGAATGAGTCATGTGGTAGGCTTCTTTTCCTGGCTTGATCCACGTATCTCAGCTATCTCCCTCCGAAGCTCTTCAATCGCCTGATATAGAGCATCGGCCTCTGAGGCATGAGTGAGATCAGAAACCTGCATCTGTAACTCTAAGTCTGCCACTTCCTGCTTGAGCAGGGCAGTCTCCTTACGGAGCTCATAAATCTGTGTTTGTAGGTCAGGTGGCTGCAGAGACATATTGTTAGACATAACAGTGATTCGGGGAGTAAGAGGTGTAGGAGTGTACTCAGCGGCGGGAGGCGATTTCGGCTCTTCGACAGTCTCTCCATAACCTTCTAGAGCATAACTCCAGTTTTCAGGATCATGGACACTGGTCATCAGCGGATCTGGTAATGTGAAGTAGTGTATCGCTTTGCCGTCGATCAGCAATCTAAACATGTTGGGCTCAAAAGAAGCCCTCCTCATCAGTCCTCTATCAAGACAAAAATCAATATCCAGGGTGGTGTAGCAGCAGAAGGTCCTGAGGTGCAATAATTTGCGAGACAGACCCAATGCAGTAGCTATCTGTGTAACAATCCCACCGACATGGATGATGCCTACTGATGATCTGGCAACACTAGCAAGGCCCTGAGAAAACTGGGTAGAAGGATCTTGGCTCCCTCCACCTGATATTTTAGTCCAAAACTTTTCCACTTCTCTGCTCATAAAATACCCCATCGGTGGCTCTGGAATAGCATCAGGAGTAGTCTGGAAACCTAGCAAATCACCAAACTCTTTGTGAGAGAATGAGTAGTCAATCCCGAACAACCTGAAAACAGCGAGTCCATCGGGTCCAGCCCAAGGGTCATGATGAAACGAGCTGAGGAACTCAAGAGTCAAGTTCCTATAAGTGTTGTTCCTGTAGTCAAACTGGCCCCAGTGGAGTTGATGGCATAAAAATCTGACGCTTGGCTCTATCCCCAAGGCATCCATGCAGTCATGGTCAGGGTACCTGGTAGGAGCCATAGGGCGTCTCATGTGGACATGGTAACGCTCTCTCTGTGCATCGTCTCTAAAGGCCACGTGCATGTCATCAGGGTTCTGCATTTTGTACAAGGTTAGCAAACAAGTCCTGAAAGCACATAAAACATTCAATCGTTAGTCCTGACATAATAATAATAATATAAACAAATTGAAATAAAGTAAAAATAAATAAAAAGTACATAAATAAGAAAAACCATGGGTTGCCTCCCATGCAACGCTTGTTTAACGTCATTAGCTCGACGACCGATATTTAAACATCATTGGAAGGATATGGTGGATCACTCAGAGTATGACAGGTGTATGTTGTTGGAATGTCACCTCCTTCGTAGGGCTTCAACCTCTGTCCATTGACGATGAATGGTTTACATGTCTGGTTCTTGATTTCAATAGCACCGGATCTTAGGATCTTAGATACTTCGAAAGGGCCAGTCCATCTCGAACGGAGCTTTCCTGGAAAAAGTCGTAACCTAGAATCGAACAGGAGAACAGGATCGCCTATTTTGAAGTCTCTTCTTATGATTCTTTTGTCATGCCAAGCTTTTGTTCTTTCTTTGTATATGATGGCATTTTCGTAGGCAGATTGTCTGAGCTCTTCTAATTTGTGAATGTCAAGGATACGTTTCTCACCAGCTGTCAAGTAATCCAAATTCAAAGTTTTGATGGCCCAATAGGCCTTATGCTCCAATTCAAAAGGTAAGTGACATGATTTTCCATAGACCAGTTGATAAGGGGTTGTTCCTATAGGAGTTTTGAAAGCGGTTCTATAGGCCCATAATGCTTCTTGAAGTTTCTGTGACCAATCCTTTCTAGATATAGAGACAGTCTTCTCGAGGATTTGTTTGATCTCCCTATTAGATACTTCCACTTGTCCATTGGTCTGTGGGTGGTATGGTGTTGCTACTCTATGCTTAACTCCATACTTGCTTAAAAGTTTATCAAATATTCTCGATATGAAGTGTGATCCTCCATCACTTATGACTAAACGGGGTGTTCCAAACCTGGGAAATATATAATTTTTGAATAATTTGATGACTACTCTGGTGTCGTTTGTGGGTGCAGCGATAGCTTCAATCCATTTAGACACGTAGTCAACTGCTACTAAGATGTACTGATTTCCGAAAGATGGTGGGAACGGTCCCATAAAGTCTATACCCCATACGTCTAAGAGTTCTACTTCTTGGATATTTCTTAACGGCATTTCATTACGTCTTGAAATATTTCCTGTGCGTTGGCATCTGTCACACTTGATAATGAAAGCATGGACATCACGCCACATAGTAGGCCAGAATAGGCCAGCTTGAAGAATCTTGGCGTAGGTCTTAGATGTGCTCGCATGTCCACCATAGGGTGCAGAGTGACAATGCTCAATTATATTATTTACCTCTTCTTCTGGAACACAACGGCGGAAAATGCCATCTTTACCTCTCTTGAAAAGAAACGGTTCGTCCCAATAGAAGTTTCTCACATCACTATAGAACTTCTTCTTCCGGTGGTAGTTTAGATCAGGGGGTATGATGTCAGCGGCTAGGTAATTAACAAAGTCTGCATACCAAGGTACATTGCTTATAGCTAAGGATTTATGAAAATGCTCATGAGGGTCTGGGTTATCATCTTCAATAGTTTCTAGTTGGGCTATCAGTCTATTATAGGCAAAATCGTCATTTATGGGTACTGAGTCAGGTTTCAGGTATTCTAGCCTAGATAGGTGATCAGCTACCACATTATCAGTGCCTTTCTTATCACGGATATCCAAATCAAACTCTTGTAATAATAAAATCCATCGAAGTAACCTAGGCTTGGCATCCTTTTTGCTTAGCAAGTAACGGATGGCAGCATGGTCGGTGTAAACTATAATCTTGGCTCCTACTAGATAAGATCTAAATTTGTCTATTGCAAAAACTACAGCTAGGAGCTCTTTTTCGGTTGTTGCGTAGTTGAGCTGTGCAGCGTCTAGGGTTCTACTGGCATAATAAATTACATGTAACTTCTTATCTTTTCTCTGACCTAGAACAACTCCAACAGCATAATCACTGGCGTCACACATTATCTCAAACGGTTCTGACCAATCAGGGGGTTTCATTATAGGTGCTGAAATCAGAGCTTGCTTCAGAAGATTAAATGCTTCAGTACATTTTTCATCGAAGATAAATTCAGCATCTTTCATTAAAAGACCAGTTAAGGGCTTTGTTATTTTGGAGAAATCCTTGATGAAACGTCGGTAAAATCCGGCATGTCCAAGAAAACTTCTTATCTCCCTGATAGTCTTCGGCGGTTTTAGATTCTCTATGACTTCTATTTTTGCTTTATCTACCTCTATACCTTTTTCGGAAACTATATGTCCTAAAACAATCCCTTCGGTGACCATGAAATGACATTTCTCCCAATTTAGCACAAGGTTTACCTCCACACATCTCTCCAGGATTTTCTCAAGGTTGATAAGACAATTTTTGAAATCTGACCCACAAACTGAGAAATCGTCCATAAATACTTTCATAATTCCATCTAAATAATCAGCAAAGATAGACATCATGCAGCGTTGGAAAGTGGCAGGAGCATTACAAAGTCCAAAAGGCATTCTTCTATAGGCAAAAGTTCCAACTGGGCATGTAAAGGTAGTTTTTTCTTGATCTTCGGGGTGAATAGGTATTTGGAAGAATCCTGAATATCCATCTAGGTAACAAAAGTAAGAGTGTCTGGCTAGGCGCTCCAACATTTGGTCTATGAATGGTAATGGGAAATGGTCCTTCCTAGTTGCTTTATTTAATTTTCTATAATCTATGCACATACGCCAACCTCCATCGGTTCTTTTTGCTACAGGTTCGCCCTTCTCGTTTTGCACGACTGTGATGCCTCCCTTTTTAGGTACTACATGCACAGGACTCACCCATTTACTGTCCGAGATCTGATATATTATACCTGCCTCTAATAACTTAAGAACTTCAGTCTTAACTACAGTACTCATTATAGGATTTATTCTTCGTTGGTGTTCTCTGGAAGGTTTTGAATCTTCTTCAAGCAAAATCCGATGCATGCATACGGATGGGCTTATTCCTTTTAGATCAGAGATCTTATATCCTAAGGCTGAGGGGTACCTACGTAAAACTTCTAATAATTGATCGGTTTCTTCTTGGTCTAAGGTAGCACTGACTATAACTGGACGATTCATATCTTCATCAAGAAATTCATATCTCAGGTTTTTAGGCAGTTCCTTAAGTTTTACGGTTGGTTTCATAGGGCAAGGCATAGGATCTGGGGTAAGAGATAAACATTCGTGAAGGTTATCATCAATGTAGGGTCTTTTATAATTGTCATCTTCCAAAATAAGGGTTGATGGCAATTTTATAGATTCAGTTTCTTCTTCTTGTTCTAATTCCCTAATGCATTCTTCGATGATATCTAAGGCATAACAAGCATCTCCTATCACAGGTGCCATAAGAAATTTTGAAAGTATAAATTCTATCTTCTCGTCACCTACCTCAAAAGTTAGTTTTCCTTTTTTAACATCTATTACGGCTCCAGCAGTTGATAAGAACGGTCTACCTAGGAGGATTGGTATGTCGTCATCTTCTTTGATGTCCATGACAACAAAATCAGTAGGTATAAACAGCTGACCTATCCTAACAGGGACGTCTTCAAGTATGCCTATAGGGTATTTAACGGATCTATTGGCTAATTGAAGTGACATCTTAGTAGGTTGTAATTCTCCTAAGTTTAATCTCTCACAAACTGCTAAAGGCATTAAGCTCACACTAGCTCCTAAGTCTAGAAAAGCTTTTTCGATGACATGATTCCCCAAAATACAAGGAATGGAAAAATTTCCGGGATCTTTATCTTTCTTTGCTAACCTATCTTCGGAAATAGAATTACATTCCACGGGTTTCGGATCTTCAAGTCTACGTTTATTCGTAAGTATGTCTTTGAGAAACTTAGCATAAGAAGGTATTTGGGTGATGGCTTCTGTAAAGGGGATTTCTACGTGAAGTTTTTCTATAACCTTAACGAATTTTTGATATTGATTATCGATTTGGGTTTTCTTTAATCTTCGAGGGTAAGGTATTGGTGGTTTGTATGGCGGTGGTGGTACATAGGTTTTATTTTTAGGTTCTTCTCCTTTTTCTTGACTTTCTGGGGTTTCAGGCTTCTCTGGTTCCTTCTCCTCATTCCTCTCAGAAGTTTCGGGATCACTTAATCTAGGGTTTGAAGGTTCTTTATAAGCGGTTCCACTTCGTAGAGTAATGGCATTTGCTTGCCCTTTCGGGTTTTGTTGAGGTTGTCCAGGGAACTGTCCTCCAGGTGTAGTCTGTGGGGCTTGGTTTAACGCTACCTGAGAGATCTGGGTTTCAAGCATCTTATTATGAGTAATGATTTGATCAACCTTGGTTCCTAACTGGGTAATTAGTTCGTTAACATGGACGTTTTGGTTCATGAACTCTTTGTTCTGTTTTGCTTGAGCAGTGATAAAGTTTTTTACAACTTCCTCAAAGCTCGGACTTGGTGGTACAGGTTGCATAGGTTGATTTGTTCTTGGGGCTTAGTAACCTTGTTGTCTCGGAGGTGCGGTATTTTGAATAGGGTTATTATTTTTGTAGGAGAAGTTTGGGTGATTCCTCCATCCAGGGTTATATGTGTTTGAAAATGGGTTCCCTTGGGTATAGTTTACTTGCTCAGTGTTGGTTTCATTCAACAGATTGCATTCGGCGGATTGGTGTCCTTGCGTTCCACATATCTCACAATTCGGCGAAACTGCGGCTACAATATTCGGAGTTGTACACATATGTTCGACTCTAAGGGCCAACGCGTCCATTTTAGCCTGCATCATGTCTATAGAGCTTAGCTCATGTATTCCTCCTTGGGCTTCCTTCTTTTCCACTGTCGCTCGTTCTACTCCCCATGATTGATGGTTTTGGGCCATATCCTCGATAAGGGCACTAGCTTCAGGGTAAGGTTTGTTCATCAGTGCGCCACCAGCGGCAGCGTCGATGGTCATCTTAGTGTTATAATGAAGTCCATTATAGAAGGTTTGGATGATTAGCCAATTCTCTAAGCCATGATGTGGGCATGCTCTTAATAGTTCTTTATATCTCTCCCAGGCTTCGAACAACGACTCTCCTTGGTGTTGGGTAAATCTAGTTATTAGGTTTCGAAGAAGAGCGGTCTTACTTGGGGGAAAATATCTAGCAAGGAAAACTTTTCTAAGGTCATCCCAAGTTGTTATTGAATTGGGTGGAAGGGAATCTAACCAAGATAGAGCTTTATCTCTGAGGGAAAAGGGAAATAATCTTAAGCGTATCGCCTCAGGAGAAGCTCCATTAGTTTTAAAGGTGTCTACTAACTGAAGAAAGTTTTTTAAATGTTGGTTCGGGTTATCAGTAGCGAGACCTGCGAATTGTCTCTGTTGCACTAATTGCAGCAGGGATGGTTTAAGTTCAAAATTATTGGCTGGGATAGCGGGGTTTACTATACTGGAACTAGGTTCCTCGTTTGATGGTTGGGCGAAGTCCTTAAGAGGTCTTCGGTTTTGATCTTCGGCCATAGCTCTCCTATTCCTATGGAAAAAACAAACGTGCGCGAGCGTAACATTCAGGTTCAGCTAGAGGGTCTACTAAACTTCCGGCACTGCGAGTCTTTCGCATTGACCGGTGGGTAACAACCTTAGTCTAAACGGTATAACTGATGGGGTAATGAAATTTGACGATATTGGTCCCCGGCAACGGCGCCAAAAACTTGATGCGTGTTTTTCGCAAGTGTACGAACACGTCAGAGTAATATAAAAGATTGTCGAATCCACAGAGACCAAATGTCAATCTATCGTACCTGTTGTTATGGTGTGTATCTAAGGCAACTAAATATAAGGGTTTTAGTAAGGGTGCAATGGTAAATAAAATTATAATTTTAAATAATAAATAAAAGACAGGCTCGAATGTAATTCACGTAATCAATGATAATCCAGTACTTGTTAATGGAACTACTTATGGGCAATGTTTTCTCCTTTGAAAAGAACTAATTTAACAGGAACTGTCGCTTTCGCGTATTCAGAACCGAGTTGTACTCTCTAATCAACCCCTCCTATTGTCACGGATAAAAAGGTGCGTACTGCGTTAGAGTAGTAAACCTATTTTTAAGAAATGTAGTATCTTAACTAAGTTGAAAAGTATTTTAACCTGGACTTCTTAACAAAAAGAGGTTCTTACGAACCAGACTCTAAACTTCCTAACGCGTCCGAAAATCGTTTTAAAATCTCTTTTCTTTTAAATCTAAAAACTCCTAATGAACTAGACAAAGCGCTTTTGGCTGTTTTTGAAATAGTTAAAAACAATTAGATTGAATTGAAAGATAAAATAGCCCTTAGGTGTTTCCACGAACAATTATACGGATTACTGGTTTAATTACGATCCTTACATTCTAACCTTTATGGAATTAGTTAGACATGATAAAGTAAAGATTCTTTTTATAGTTTTTCATAAAAGTAATTTAGTGCGAGTGCGGAAAGTAAATGAATTTAGTGCGAGTGCGAGAAATAAAGTAATTAAGTGCGAGTGCGGGAAATAAAGGAATTTAAAGCGAGTGCGGGAAATAAACGAAAGTAAAGCGAGTGCGGAAAATAAATAAAGTAAAGCAGTGCAGATAATAAATGAAAGTAAAGCAGTGCGAGAAATAAATAAAAGTAAAGCAATGCGGAAAAGTAAAATACGAACTGGAATTAAAATGGCGGCAGGATTAACTTCCTCCAGAGTGCTCCAAAACTCGATCGCACAGACAGATTACAGACTCGATCACTCGATTGCAGAAACACCCCGATGTGGAATGGCAACTGCTTTGAAACTGATATATGCCTAGAGAAATCTAATTTTGGATGAAGAAAAATGAAAATCTAAGGTCCTATTTATAGGAAAACTGAAAGCATGAAAAGACTGGGATGCCCCTCCACTAAAAAGTGGAGGTTACTGAAATTTGCCTTTTGGCGCCCGCCACAAGGTCATGGCGCCCGCCATGGTGTTGACAGGGGAATGGAGAGTGCGGATCGTGGGTCTTGGAGGTTGAGGAGTGGTCTTGAGACGTGGCCACGTCATGGCTATCCCCATGGCGCCCGCCACAGTGGGTGCCGTAAGTGCAAAACGCTGAATTTCTAGGTTTTCGTCCGTTTTCACTCCTTTTTCGTTCCTTTTCTCGATTCAAGCCCCGATTATTATAAAAACCTGAAAACATAAGAAAACAAAGTAATAACATAACAAAACAACAATAAAAGCTAAGAATGCATGCGAAATCGGAGTCAGAAATACGGTGAATTTTAGTGTGATCAGTTATATTAATATGTATATTTACTTGCGTTAGGATTGCAACTTGATGAATTTGTGGAAGATGTTGAAAGCTGGAAAACATCAGTTCACAACTATCGGTCTCTTCTGTCACCTTTGATATTTTTTTATTATCCAAAGAGACCTGGTGATGAATACCCTCCACCACCTTACAACATGCTACGAAATTAAACGTGCTAGACATGAATGCTCATTTGGGCGGTTTTAATTATGCATTGTTGTGTTATGGAAAATTTGTGTGGGTCATGAATGTGGTGCCGAAGAATGAACTCAACCATCTTCCCTTAATCCAGGACCGCGGTTACGTTGGTGTTTTGAATGATTGGTATTTTAATCTCCTTTCTCTTACATTAGAATTTATTAATTTACTGTTTGCATTTTTGTGCTTGACTGAATCTAAAACTTACATCCATCTGCTAAATTATTTCGTTCTTGCCTTTTAGTTTTTATTAAAAACATGTATCAGTACCCAACATCAAAAGAGGGTAAACGAATTTGTTTGATTTTTGGAGTATTTGTTCTTAGAATTGGGTAGGAATTAACTCAACCTTACAAAGCTAGTTTGTAAGATGAAGGTTGTTTAAGCTTTATAAGCACTACATAGGCCATAATTATATGAAAGTGTTGTAGGTTGCAATGAAGATAATCCAAATGTTGCAATTAGACGACTAGAGTCAAACCACATTGATGGCAGAATTTCCAACATATATTAAAAGTTGATTAGATTTAGATCAAAACGGAACTTAAAAAACATACAAAAGAGCATTAGTTTCATTATTTGTGTGCCGAATGTTATTTAAGTAAGAATGTCATAAGCTGACATCAGTTCCCTTTCAAAAATATTTGTTGCTTTTCATTGTTTTTGACAGGTGATATACTCAAGTCAATGTTAGATAGACAAATACAATAGAATTAGCTATTGATAAGACACGAGCTGGGTTCACAGCTCTTTGCAATTGCTTACTCTGCTCAAGTGACCCAAGGTATGGATTTTGTAACTTTTTATTTAATTTTTATATCAAATGCTCTGTATCTTTTCTTATTAAAGAATTTTTTATTGTCGAAATTATAAAGTTTTCTCTAAATAGAGTTGGATGAAGATAGCAGAAAGGAATACATGATAGAATTTTCTATAATCAATTTTTAATGTGTACATGATGAATTACCAAACACAAAGCTTTAAGTTTAAGCCTTGTTGATACTGCATGAAACAATTAATCTCAAAAGTGCTACTGTAGAATAATGAATAGCAGAATGATTTCTACATGATAAATAGATTATAGATACATGCTGATGCAAGATAAGTTATTTATATTTAATATATTGAATTTTCAGAATAAGAAATAACCAAAATTAAAGGCATATTCAGTATGATATGTATACTATAAATGAAATGTAAAATTTGCAATTACAATTTTGTCATAGCAAATGCCTTTGTTCATGTATTTAAGATTATTTTTTACCTAAATGAATGTTATTTCAGTATGACCAAATTGTCATATTAGAAATCATATTTCTGCCACTTCAATTGTGCATCATCTTTTTCAGGCTACATAGATTGACGGAGTCATGGATGGAAAAACTTATGCAAAGAACTGTGGCTAAAGAACAAGTTTTGGATGACTTACTGAGAAGAAGTGTTGGAATATTGGCTGCATTTACTGCTCTGTTCCTCTCAGAGTCGGAAGGCACACCAAAGAAGCTCCTCCCAAGGGCATTAAGGTGGCTTATTGATGTGGGAAATGGATATATATAATTTTAGATTATGATATTTGATTATTTGGATACTCATAAGTATATATTTAGTAGAAAAATGTAATACGTTATTTAGAAAAGTTATATAATAAAATATCAATTGTTTTTGAGATATATATATATATATATATGATATACGTGATTCTTTATATATTTGATATATTACCAAAAAATAATAATAATTTAAATTAAAAAAAAATTAATATTATAAAAAAAATTGAGATGAAAATAATTTAAATAAAAAATAATATTATAAAGAAATCATATAAATAAAATTACGACGGTTTAAACCGTCGCAACAAACATTAATTTTATATAACAATGTTAAATTAATTACGACGGTTTAAACTGTCATTATATGCAATCTACGTCAGTTTCCAAACCGTCGTGAGATATAACGTCAGTTGGAGTGACGGTTTTAGAAACCGTCGTAATAAAGCCTCGCGACACACGTTTCGCCAACATAACCAAAACCGTCGTAACTACCAAATTACGACGGTTGGAACCGCCGTAATCTTCTAAAATGAACCGTCGTAATCTGCCAATTTTCTTGTAGTGAAGCTACAAAACAACAATTATGCATTTTTTAAGTTTTTGAACAAATAAGCACTTAAGCAACCAAGTGAGAGCATGCATCAACAAAGATCAACAAAATGAACATGTAACTTGATGCAAAAACAGAATTGGTATCACATGGAAGTGTAGTCAAAGATGCAAACAAAATGCAAGAAGGTGTATACATGTGATTATACATTTACAAGTGAAATGCAACATGCAATTATGCGATGCGACATGCGATTATGCATTCCAATCATGAAAGTGAGGCAAAACAGAATGTGAAACAATTATTTTCATGCTAATCAATGAGCTTGAGCCTAGCAACAACATTCATAAATCATTTCATGCACAAATAGCAAATAAACGCAAAATATGCAAAAATAACGAGTATGCTTGTCGAAACGACTCGAAACGATGGAATCATGCACCTAAAATGATCCTAAAAATTCCCTAAAATCATGACCTATCAAGCTATGAACATTAAAGAAACAATGCCATGCAAACATGCAATGAAAACAAGCTAATTTTCCAAGTTCAAACATCGTTAACCGATTAACGCTATAGGTTAACCGGTTAATGCCCTCAAGTTTTCAAATCCAGGGAAAATTTCAACGTGTTAACCGGTTAACCATATGCGTTAACCGGTTACCATTGAACATAATGCAAAAATTCAGCTATGCAGAAGCACTTCTAGTCACAAACTCACTTCTAAAAGTTCCTATTACACTCATGATCATGTTAGCACGAATTTTCCACTTAACTAAGGTATTCTAACACCTATTAGCACCTAGAATAAACTATAATTCTAGCTTCTAACAACCAAAATAAGCAAAACACAAAAAATCGTAATCAAACGTAAAACGATACAAAACGCAAGCATAACAAAGAAATGATAAAGAATGCCATACGACGAGATGAAGCGAAATAAGATAAAAACGAAGAACGTTTCGGATCACCAACCTACAAAGCGGAGACTTGCTTTGTAAACATTTTCACATGCATTAATGTAAAAATTTTCACATGAATTAATATGATAAACTCAAACAATGTAGTCTAAATAAGTCCCTATAATTATCGGCCATTAATTACGACGTCCTGCAATGGACTGGCAAATAATGTTAGGTCAGAAGCTACCAATCACCACCACTGAAATACTCTGGGAATTTGAGGCACAACTGTGTTGAAAAGTTGAACCATACACCAATGTTGCCAATTCCAAACAATAACAGGGCAATGCAGGATATAAAACAAAAGCCACCAGCAAAGGCATCGAAACAACAACAATTACAAAAACATTTACAAAATTATATCAAATTGAGTTTAGTAATAGAGTAATATACCAGCTCTAGATGAATATATATCAATTCATAATCTTCTATACAGAAGCAACATAGTATCTATATTATACATGATTGTTACAATCAATGTTGTCAAGATCGCGATCCAGATCGTGGAATCGCACGATTTTGCGATCTCGATCACCTCCACCGATCTGGATCGTGTACAAGATCGTTTTTGGGCGGAAATCGCGGCGAAATAATAGATTTCGATTTCGGAAAAAGAAAATCACACAAATCAAGCGGAAATCACGGTGAAATAATCGATTTCGGAAAAAAAATCACACAAATCTGGGATTTATGACTCGGGTCAAGGGCGACCCGATTTACAATATGTGTGATATAAATATGTAAATACCTTTTTTTTCAATACTTTTGAATCCTAATTGAATCTTCTACAAGATCGGCGATAACGGTAACCTGCTTCTCAAATTTCGCCGTCGCGGTAGAGAAGAAGGCCGTCACGGTAGAGAAGAAGATGTAAGCTTGTTGTCTTCTGTGCTCTGTTTTGTTTCAATTGTAACACTCTTCTCAAGTTTTACATATATTACATATAATGAATAAGTTTTAAAATAATATTATTAGTAGGCAGTATTGCGTAATAGCTTAGCTGTGTGTAGTGGTGTACAATTCAAATTCAATTAGCTTAGCTGTATGTAGATACTAGATAAACTGTTCCGCAGGCGCACACGTGATAGCTGTGTGTAGTGGTGTACGATTCAAATTCAATTAGATTAAAAAAATAATATAGTTATTATATTAGCTTAGCTGTATCAAACTTAATGTACTATTGTAGTTATTAAAAAAATAATATAATTGTTATTGTTACATTAGCTGTAGGACTAGGATTGTATTTATCAACTTGTTATTAACTTGTTAAAAAAATAATATACTTGTAGATTGTAGTTATATTAGTTGTATGATACAAAGTTTGTTACAAATTATTAATGTACGATTTAGTTACATTAGCTGTAGGATTGTAGTTACAAACTATTAAAATATTATAATTTATAAGAATAAGACAGTTGTGTTGTGCGGTTGTGCTTGTGCCTAGTAAATAGTACAATAATTTAACAATTAGGATTTAATAGTACTAGTCTAGTAAATACATGGTACAACAATTTAATCACACAACTTGTGCGGTTGTGCCTAGAAAGATTAAACAATTCAACAATATTAATCACACAACTTGTGCCTAGTAAACTATATTTAATCTTTAAACTATCATTAAAAAACTACAAATTAATCCTTAGATTTGATCTATAATACTATGTGTTTTAATTTATAAAAAAAATGTGTGTATATTATTTGTATAATTTAAATTTTTTGTTAATTTAAAATTTATTTGTTTTAATTTAAAATTGAAGTTAATTTAAAATTTTTGTTAATTTAAAATTTATTTGTTTTAATACACTGTATAAAAGTTATTTGTATAATTTAAAATTTTTGTTTTGTTTTATATTTTTTATTTTATATATTTAACTTAGTTTTTGTTTTAATGGAACAGATGGTTGATGGTATTGGTAGTAGTAGTATGTCAGTTCCTCCTCCAACAAACCCAGGTGTTAGAAATGTGAGAAATAAGAAAGTTCCGAAAAATACTCGTAGTCAAAGACAAGATGTGGCATGACAACATGGCATTACCGTAAACGATGGATCAAGAAAGATTAAATGCAACTATTGTCATATTGAGTATAGTGGTGGTGCTTTTCGATTTAAGCATCATTTAGCAGGGACAAGTAGTAATGTTGAAGCATGTGTATCTGTTCCAGATGAAGTTCGCAAACAAATGTGGGACATTGTTCATAGTTTGCAAAGCAAACTCATCAAGAAGAGAACTTTAAGTGAAGATATAATAGAGGTTGATGTGGAAGATGATAAAAGAAAAAAAGTTGAATCTTCAGGTCTTGCAAATATTTTCAAAAGGGGGATAACTTCTCAATCTACTATCAACGATGCTTTTAAGAAAAAAGAGAAGAAGGACACTGACTTACAAGTTGCAACTTATTTTTACAACAATGCTATCTCCTTTAATGTTGTAAAAGATGAAGAATTTATAAAGATGTGTGGAATGATTGCCCAATATGGTAAAGGATATAAGCCACCATCTTACCATGACATTCGAGGTAAACATTTAAAGAAAAAAGTTGAGTCTATAAATAGCATATTGGTGGAGCATAAAGCTGCGTGGAAAATTTTTGGATGTACAATAATGACAGATGGATGGACTGACCAAAAGAGGAGGACTATCATAAACTTTTTAGTCAATAGTCCTATGGGTACTTTCTTTTTGAAATCAATTGATGCATCTGGCATTTCAAAGACAACTGATAAAGTTTTCAAAATGATGGATGATATTGTTGAGGAAGTGGGGGAAGAAAATGTTGTCCAAATTGTAACAGATAATGCTGCAAACTACAAGTTGGCTGGACAAATGTTGATGGATAAAAGGAATAAGCTTTATTGGACACCTTGTGCAGCTCATTGCATTGATTTAATGTTAGAGGATTTTGAGAGAAAGATACCTATGCATAAGGAGATTATTGCTTCAGGTAAAAAGATCACAACTTATATTTATGCTAGGACTGGTCTTATAAATTTGTTGCATCATTACACTGAAGGAGGTGAGTTAATAAGACCTGGCATCACTCGCTTTGCAACATCATATTTGTGTTTGGGTTGCTTGAATGATAAAAGGGGAGGATTGTATAGGATGTTCACTTCCAAGCAATGGAAGGATAGTCAATTTTCCAAGACAAAAGATGGAAAATTTGTTGAAAATATTGTCACAAACAAGGACTTTTGGAAGAATTTGATTATTTGCCTTAAGGGTGCTTTTCCATTACTTAAAGTCTTGCGTATTGTGGATTCTGATGAGAAGGCAGCCATGGGATATATCTATGAAGCAATGGATCGAGCAAAAGAGGAAATACAAAATAGCTACAATAATAAGAAAAAAAGGTATAATTTTCTAAAATATCTTTGATTGATTGATTTGATATATAAATTATATTAGTATTTATTATGAACTAATTTAATATTTTATTTCTTAAGCTACCAACCTTTATGGAAAATTATAGATGATAGATGGGACAAACAGTTGCATAGGCCTTTGCATGCTGCAGGCTATTATCTTAATCCAATGATGCATTACAAACTTAATTTCAAAGTAGATAATGAAGTGAAACAAGGAATGTATGCATGTTTAGAAAGGATGATGGGAGGAGACATGGATATGGTGAATAAAATTGATGGTCAACTTGAGGATTTTAAGAGTAAAAAAGGGTTCTTTGGGAGTGAAATAGCTCAACGTGGACTAGAAAACAAGACACCAACTCAATGGTGGGAATCTTACGGTGATGCACAGCCACAGTTGCAAAACTTTGCTATTCGTGTGTTGAGTTTGACATGCAGCTCTTCTGGCTGTGAGAGAAATTGGAGTGCTTTTGAGATGGTAAATTTTTAATTTTTCATATATATTTTTTATAGTTTTTATATGTTATGCATTTTTAATTTAACATTTCTCATTTTTAGGTTCATATAAAGAAAATAAACCGGTTGAAACAAAAGACTATGAATGATCTTGTTATGTGATGGTAAATACAAGATTGACCAAAAATAAGGTTGAAAGGAAAAAGCGAGATCTAACAATTGATGATTTCCAAGATGATGACGATTGGTGGTATGTTCCCGAGGAAGAAAATGTAGGTGGTAATCATGTAAATGTGGCTGATTTAGATGCAGATTTGATGCAAAGTACTGGTGCTAAATCAACTTCACATGTAGATGAATTTGATGTCCTTGAAATTAAATACATTCCAACACAGCACATCAGCTCAATGCAGATAAAAGTTTAATTCGAAATGATACACCATCCGCCATGATACACTAACAAGTCCATATTCAAGAAACAAAGAGAAGCATTTATAACTCAAGCCAGTAAATAAATGTTAACTTACATGTGTTGTCGCTGCACGAGCCTCAACCCACTCCCCATTCTTCTTTTTATGGGTGACAATGAAAATCTCATCAGGAAGTGCGGATCGATTGAGTTGTTTAACCTATCATTAAAGACAGTATATATGGTTACAATGTATATAAGATATAATTATATTAACCCATTGTAATTACAAAGTTTTATATATATATATATATATATATATATATATATATATATATATATATATATATATATATATATATATATATATATATATACCAATTCAAGTGCAACATCATAGTGAGCTCTTCGACCTGTTGTATGGACTGCTCCACTTTTCTTGGATGATCGATTAATCTTATTTTGTTGGGATACAATTTTGTATTCATCTGACTTCCACTTGTCTAGAAGATACGTCCATGTATCTACACCCATCCAACCTGATTTGCGCCCCTTTTCTCTAGCCTTTCGTTGTATATCAGACAATCGTTTTCCACATTTCTGATGAAACAATTCTCCCATTTTTGCATCATCACAATGGTCCCAACATACAAGTTTCTGACAAAATATACAAATAATAAATAAAACTCAACAATATACATCATCATCATCAAAATATTAAAACATAAATGCCTTGTCTTACTTTAAACTCGTTGAATCATTCCTTTCTCATGTTGTCTCTTCCGCCGCGTTTAAGCTCACCATAATTAACAAAGGTTCCTCGATAATTCTTTTCAATAACTTTTCGAACCATTGCGGCAACAAGATCACCTGGACGTAACCTACATGAGAAATATATGTTACGATAAAAGTAAAATTCATAATTATTTAATATCTTAAAAATGTCAAATTTAATTTTTTTGCATAAACTATATCCAAAGGCATAAACTATATGTCAGGTTTCCAAACATGAGGCCCTCCATGGAAGATCTTCCATCACCACTTCCACCAATATTTTTCAAGAATTTGCAAGTGTACAAATTCTCTTAATATCTGTACAATGTTCAACACCAATAAATTTATAGTTTCAATCCCAAAATTACTATTTCTAAATATAGGTTTTTTGTTCTTTATTTTGTTAAATTCATAAATTTTGGTCATTTTTGTTAAATTCATAAATTTTGGTCACAACAGAATATACATAAAGGGTAGTTGCAATAGGTTAGTAGGTTTGAATAAGTAAAAGTTGATTTATCAAACAATCTACTTCTCATCTCCCTCTCACTCTATTGCACATTACAAATATTAGACCAAATTTAAGGTAGCTAGAAACTTTAAAAAATATTTTGAAGAGATCATACAAAAAAAATATGAGGTTTGATTTTGCAATTAAACATAAATAAATTAAGGAAATGTGAACTTTGTTGAATTTCGGTCACATTGATTCCTCTCAAGAACAACAAATTCCAGTGGTACCAACAATATCCAACAAACAAAAGGCAACTAGTTTCATTAACAGTTTTGTCAACAATTCCTCTAAAAAATTATTTAAAATGAAAAAATATTTACTTACGCATTAATTGTTTCCATAATATGGATCTTCGGTTTTTGCCCACCGTCGTGTTGTTGCTCCTAATTAGAAAGTGTTTGGTCCCTCTGCACTTCCTCGTTTATGGTGTGATGGGGAGGACTTTGCGACTGAGGCTAAGTACATCCTGGAGTAGGAATGAATATGAACTCCTCAGAAGGTGGTGGTGTTGGATTTGTCAGAATAAGTACTAGAGGTTGAGTAGGTGGCGAAGGCTGAGAAGGCGGTGGAAGTTGAGTAGCTGGTGGAGGCTGAATAGGTGGTGGTGGATTTCTCTTAGTAGGTGGTGGTGGGTTCATTGAACCAAATTTTCTATGGACCTTACGAGAGTTGTTTATAGCAAGAGTCCCGAGTAGAATCTGTCGTTGACGGCATAACCAGTCAACAACTCTTTTTAATAAAGAAACCATAAAAAATTATAAATCCAAACATTATTAATTGATTAGGACAAAAAAAATCAAATAGTAGAAAATGTTTAGTCATCTTACTTAGATGTGCTCGATGATGTTTTTCTCTTTTCGTTTTGTCCAGTCATTTCAATAAAATTAGTATCAAAGCTACAACACTGAGTGACAATATGCACAACAATTAGTAACAACAAGATAACAAGTTGCAACACATCATAAATTTATTAAAAGTCAAATGAAACATGAAAAAACTTATGCATTGAAAATAGAATCATGTTTGATTTTGATTCTACTTTGTTGCACACGTTAGACTTGGCCTTAACACGTTAGACTTTGTTGCACATCATATATTTAGACTGAAGTCAAACTAATTTTAATTTAGAATTGATGAAATTTGTCTCTCAATAGTTATTTCATATAAAATATTTAAAGTAATGGTTTTAAAAAAAAACCTATGCATTTTATTAAAATCAAATGTTTCATGTTTCCCACCTATCGATGTTGTTTGACTCAACTATTTTTCCAATCTAACTAGCTAGTCTTAACTTAACTCTGGAGTATGATACCAAGCATAGAGCACAATGGCACAACACACAAATTAAAAATGTCACCAAAAGGCTTCAAAGTTTAATCAGTTAATTGAAAGTTGAACAAAAAAAAAACAATGCAACGGAAATAGATGGCAGAGTTGTTAACATTGAGACTAAAGAAAATTATGAGAATTTCTAATACATATGAAATAGGCTCATTCTTTCGATAAACTTGAGAAAAAACAAGTGCATAAAGGTCTATAATAAAAATAAGATAAAATGTTCTCTCAATCTTGAGTCATTGGGTCAGTTATCATTGTTATTGGCTCGACCTCGTTAATTAACCCTTCATCTGCCAAACCATGTATTTCTTCAACTTCTGTAATAGGCACAACTGGTAACATTTCATTGGATCAATAAGGAATTGCATCCCCGGTGTTATCTATCTCGACATAACCCCTTAGTTTTGTGGTGATTGCTGCACATCATCCACGCACATTCCTACACATTTCTGGATATGGGACATAATACACTTTTTTTGCGTCTTGTGCAAGAATGAACGGGTCATACTGATGATATCCCTTATTCATCTTAATGTCGACAAAGTTGTACTCAATATTAACTTTTGTGCCAGTATTATTTGTAGGATCAAACCAATCACAATAAAATAGGGAAATCTTATTTCTTAAGCCATGGTATTGCAATTGAATGATACGTTGGATGATGCCATAAAAATTGTGTTCTCATCCATTTGTAACACCTTTAACATGTACCCCACAATTAGTAGTCTTTTTTTACCACGACTCAATTATTTAGTGTGAATCTTGTACCCATTAACAAAGTATATGTTCCATGATGTTGCCTTTGGATTAGGGCCGAGAGCTAAGGCCTTCAGATATGGACTAGTCGTTCCATTTCTCTCATCATTCACCTAAAATTATATATCTAAACTTAGAGATAGTTTATTATCAACCACATAATATAAATTAGGAGAAATATAATAACATAGTTCTTTAGCCATGAAGGAAACTGTTCGTTTATAAGACCGAAAGCATCTTCCTCATTGATAGAAATTGGTTGAGAACAACGCAGTTGTCTTACAAAAATGTACTTACTCGAGATATGGTTTAACCTCGTCACAATTGATTAGGACATGCAAGTGAGCAGACTTCCATTCCTTATCAATCATCCAATAGACTCTAGCCTTTCCACTAGGACGATCACATTGACTAAAAACTGAAAGTGTTGGTTCGGAATTCTCATGATCTGATCGAGGATCGTTACTTAAACTTGTACTTGGAAACAAACTAAAGGTCTTGAAATAGTGAGATAAAAAATGAGTAGTTTCACTATGCAAGTAGGCAGTGCATATTGAACCTTCTACCCTGGATTTAGTTTTCACTGAACGCTTGTAGTCTCCCCCCAATCTACACATGAAACGGTAAAAAAATGTTTTTTCCTTTAATTAATCTATAAAAATTGAACATCAATTACCTTTCAAATGGATACATCCAACGATAATGTACATGACGATCAAGGATTGCTTTAGTAGGTAGGTGAATTGGGAGATGTTCCATCGAGTCAAAGAAACCTGGTGGAAAAATTCTTTCTAGCTTGCATATGATGATGGGAATGTTCTTTTCCAACCTAAATAGGTCTTCCAACTCCAATGTATTACAACGAAAGTCTTTAAAAAACGACTTAACTGAGTTAGCGGCTTCCATATCTCAAGAGGCAAGGAACGAAAAGAAATTGGAAGCAAACACTCCATGAATACATGACAGTCATGGGTTTTCATCCCCTTCATCCTACCTTTGGTAGCATCAGCACACCAAGAAATATTCGAGGAATACCATCCGACATTTTTCAGTTCCTTAATCCATATACATACTAACTTTGCCTTTTCGGGTGTCAATGAAAATTTGGCATCTGGCTTAGCCATCTTTCCATTAGGTAGATGGCGCATCTCTAAATCCCCATGTAAACAGTTAAAAGGTAAACCCAATATTGCCTTCTCATTGTCCTTTGTTTTTGCAGGATCTTTCATGACAGTGTAAAACACATTATCAAATACATTCTTCTCTATGTGAATCACATCAAGGTTACGCCTTAACAAGTTGTCCTTCTAGTATGGAAGATCCCAAAATATACTTCTTTTGTTCCAATTATGTTGTTTCCCATACCTTGGAAATTTGGTGGCCCAGACACTCTCTGTGACTTTTGGAAAATAACGAATAACTTCCCAAACATCATGGCCGATAAACATTGGTGGTGGTCTTTTTTTCATAATTTTTTTTTGTAAATCGCTTTTTACTTTTTCTGAAAGGATGATCCATTGGTCAAAACCTACGTTGACAACCAAAGCAACAACGTTTTCCACCAAATCGTAAGATGAAAGAATCTGTATTGTCCATGCAATAAGGGCATGCTAATTTACCTTGTGTACCCCATCCAAACAACATACCATATTCTGGAAAATCATTGATTGTCCATATTAAATGCGCTCTCATAATAAAATTTTGCTGCATAGAGATATCATATGTCACAATGCCATCTTTCCACAAGTGTTGCAAATCATCAATCAAAGGTCGCAAGTAGACATCTATTTTAACTTTTGGGTTGTACGATTCAGGTACAAGAAAATTCAAAAACATGTATGGTTTGGTCATGCACATTTCAGGAGGGAGATTATATGGTGTGACTATTATTGGCCAACATGAATATGGATAGCTAGAGGCTTGAATGTAAGGGGTAAACCCATCAATACATAAACCCAATCTTACATTTCTTAGGTCACTAGCATAATTGGAATAAACTTCATCGAAGTGTTTCCAAGCTTTTCCATCATATGGGAGACGCAAAACATTTAGATTGTTGGTGTTCTCACGATGCCATCTCATATGAGATGCAAATTCCTTTGAAGTATAAAGTCGTTGTAACCTAGTAATGATCAGAAAATAGAAACATTCTCTTCACTGCCACATCTTTGTATTTTCCCATTCCACACTTTCGAGGAACATACCTAGCAGCCCCACAATCTCTGCACTGAGTTAAGGTGTTATATTAGAAGAAAATAGGTAAAAGCTGTTGTGTTTTTATTCCTCAGCCTTAGGCTGGTTTATATAGAAGAGTTATAATGATTACAATAATATTCTCCTTAATGGAGAATAAAGAGAAATAATGACAAATAAAGGCAATATTAAAAACAATAATAAAACCGGTAAATAATATATTTTCCAACACCCCCCCTCAAGTTGGTGCATAGATATCTATCATGCCCAACTTGTCTATCAAATGCTCAAAAGTAGGCCTTGCCAAACTTTTGGTTAGGATATCTGCAGTTTGCTGACTTGAAGTCACGAAGGGTAGACATATGATTCCAGCATCTAACTTCTCCTTTATGAAGTGTCGATCAATCTCGATATGTTTGGTTCTGTCATGTTGAACTGGATTATGAGCTATGCTAATAGCAGCTTTACTGTCGGAGTACAATTTCAATGGAAGCTCAATTTTCATCTTAAGTTCTTCAAGGACTCTAAGGATCCATAATCCTTCACAAATACCTTGAGACATAGCTCTAAACTCGGCTTCTGCACTGCTCCTTGCTACAACTCCTTGTTTCTTACTCCTCCATGTCACAAGATTACCCCAAACATAAGTACAATATCCAGAGGTTGATCTTCTATCTGTAACAGAACCTGCCCAATCAGCATCGGTGAAGATAGACACATTTCTTTCCGCAGTCTTCTTAAAAAATAATCCTTTTCCAGGATTTCTCTTCAAATATCTTAGTATCCTATAAACTGCCTCAAGATGTTCCTCAAAAGGAGAATGCATAAACTGACTTACTACACTAACAGAGAAAGCAATATCAGGTCGGGTGTGTGACAAATAAATTAGTTTCCCAACCAATCTCTGATATCTTCCAGTATCAACAGGAACATTACCTTCTCCCCAAAGTTTAGCATTAGGATCCATAGGGGTATCTGCAGGACGGCATCCACTCATTCCTGTTTCTTTCAACAAGTCTAGAATGTATTTCTGCTGTGAAACCACAATACCATTCTTTGACCGAGCGACCTCCATGCCTAGAAAATATCTCATGAATCCCAGATCCTTGATTTCAAAGTCTACATCCAATTTTTCTTTTACTCTTGCCATTTCCGCTGTATCGTCTCCAGTAAGGACAATATCATCAACATAAACAATCAGGACAGCAACTTTTCCATCATGGGAGAACTTTGTGAATAAGGTGTGGTCAGCCTGTCCTTGGATGTACCCTTGTTTCTTCATGGACTGAGTGAATTTTTCAAACCAAGCTCTAGGAGACTGCTTTAATCCATACAAAGACTTATTCAGTTTGCACACATTTGCTCCAAATTTTTTTTCAAAACCAGGAGGAATGTCCATATATACTTCTTCTTCTAGATCGCCATTAAGAAAGGCATTCTTAACATCTAACTGATGTAGGGGCCAATCCAGGTTAGCAGCAAGGGACAAAAGAATTCTAACAGTATTCAATTTTGCAACAGGAGCAAATGTTTCTGAATAATCTATACCATAGGTCTGAGTAAAGCCTTTAGCCACCAAACGAGCCTTGTACCTTTCAATTGTTCCATCTGAATTGTACTTCACAGTAAAGACCCATTTGCACCCAACTGTCTTTTTTCCATCTGGTAGTGACATAACACTCCAAGTTTTGTTCTTTTCAAGGGCTTTCATCTCCTCAAGCACAGCTTCCCTCCACTTTGGAATTTCTAGAGCAACCTGTACACTTTTTGGAATTTCTACACTAGACAATTTTGATGTGAAAGCAGACATAGATGAAGACAAATTTGAATATGATATAAAATTGGACATGGGATGTTTAGTGCAAGATCAGACAGGTTTTCTAATGGCAACAGGATCATCTATATCAGGATACAAAATACGACTCTCAGAAATAGAGATAGACTTACCTTTCCGTTTGTTAGGAGGTTGATCATCCCCCGGTTCAGATTCCTGGCAGTGTTGAGATGTGGACTCATCCCTTCCTTTATGGTGCTTTTTCACAAAAACCTTTCCTTTCCAAGTCCTGTTTCCTAATTTAAATCTATTTTCTTGAAGAGATTCATTATATTGTGGCATTTCAATTAGATCATCATTATTATTATTTTTAGGATTCTCATTGTCTTCTACAAGAGAAAATGTAGGCTCAGATTCACAAGATTCCTTACTCATAACAGGAATAAGATCAGATAAAGAATCATGGCCATTTTCTGTTGGTGCAAGTGTAAAAATCTCAGAATTTTGTGATACTGGCAAAGATAAGTTATTTAAAAAACTCATGTCCTCAATTTGAAACGAATCTTCGTTTATCTCCCCCCCTTGAAGATGTGTGTCATCAAAAAAAGGTTTATTTTCAAAGAATGTAACATCCATAGTGACAAACGTTTTCTTATTTTTTGGATCAAAACATTTATACCCTTTTTGGGTTGGGGAGTATCCAACAAAGACGCATTTTATAGCCCGTGGCTCAAGTTTTCCAACATTTTTATGCTCATGAACAAAGGCTATGCAACCAAAGATTTTTAAAGTCAAATCAGATAAAACACGAGTACTAGGAAAACAATCTTTGAAGACATTAATTGGAGTTTGAAAATTGAGAATTTTGGAGGGCATTCTATTAATTAAATATGCAGCTGTTAAAACAGCTTCTCCCCACAAATAATTTGGAACTTTATTTGAAAAAAGTAGAGCTCTAGCAACCTCTAGTTAATGTCTGTTTTTCCTTTCGGCCACTCCATTTTGTTGAGGAGTATTAGGACATGAACTTTGATGTACAATTCCATTTTTTAGAAAAAAATCATCAAGAATAGTATTAAAATATTCTTTGCCATTATCACTTCTAAAGACTTGGATATTTGTTTGAAATTGGTTTTGCACCATTAAAACAAAATTCTTTACAACCTGACAAACATCTGATTTCCCCTTTAACAAGTACACCCAACATACTCTTGTGTGGTCATCTATAAACGTGATAAACCATTTTTTGAGAGAGAGTGTACTTGTTCGGTTAGGGCCCCAAACACCACTATGAATAATAGAAAACGGTTTTGATGGTTTATAAGGTTGCATTGAAAATTGGGAACGATGATGTTTTGCAAACTCACATGCTTCACATTTAAACGAAGAAAAATTCTTATTGTGAAATAACTTAGGAAACAAGTGTTTTAAGTAACGAAAACTAGGATGACCTAACCTTAAATGCCATAACATAATGTTGTCATCTTTATTATTCAAAATAGAAAAGGACTCAAAGCAGGAACTTATTGTTTTTGAAGGTTGTTGTGATGCAGATCCAATGTCAAGGTAATAGAGTCCTCCACTCTCCTTAGCACTGCCAATCATCTTCCCTGAGTTCAAATCCTGAAAGATACAGTGAGATCGGAAAAAATTAGTTTGACAATTTATATCTTGGGCTAATTTGCTTACGGAGATTAAATTACACGATAAGTTTGGAACATGAAGGACATTTTTAAGAGTTAACATTGGAGACAACACAACTGACCCTTTACCTGCAATGGCTGAAAAAGAGCCATCTGCAATTTTTATTTTTTGATTACCTGCACATGGACTATATGAAGAGAACAAAGTAGATTCACCTGACATGTGATCTGAGGCACCAGAATCTACTATCCAAGTATGACTGGGACTGACACTAAGAAATGCATAATTACCTTTTGTTGCTATAGAGCAAGAAGGGGTTGGAGACTCGAGAAGTTTGTACAGTCTGTCTAGTTGTTCCGTAGTGAGTGGAAGTTGAGTTTGAGAGGATTGCTACCCTTGATCAGAATTACTCGCCTGAAATGCACGACCACCTTTTCCTCGGCCATCGCCGTTTCCGCGGCCACCACCGTTTCCGCGGCCATCGCCGTTTCCGCGGCCACCTCCGTTTCCGCGGCCGACACCGGACTCATGTTGTTCGCCTTGGTTGGATCCGGTGTAGGCTTGTGATGGAAAATGCCACTGGTTGTTGTTATTCGCCATAGGAAGGAAAACGGGTATGTGGAATGGGTCGGGTAATAAAGCGGGTCGAACAGAATTTTTTTAGGAAACTTTACAGGAAACCCTAACCCAGTGCCCTCGATACCATATTAGAAGAAAATAGGTAAAAGCTGTTGTGTTTTTATTCCTCAGCCTTAGGCTGGTTTATATAGAAGAGTTATAATGATTACAATAATATTCTCCTTAATGGAGAATAAAGAGAAATAATGACAAATAAAGGCAATATTAAAAACAATAATAAAACCGTTAAATAATATATTTTCCAACATGTTATCTTCTTTAAAATATAATAAGCATCAATTCACACAACAATCAATTTTCTCAACTTCCAATCCTAACTTAGACATCAACTTATTCACTTGGTAATAGTTTCCAAGTAAGCATTCTTTAGTTGGACAAACATCAACGAGCATTTGAGAGAAAAATCCACGACCTTTTAAGGAACATGCCGACTAGACATTGCAGTTGATCGCGACTTTCTGAGTCTAACAGTTACTAACTGAAAGTGCATAGTCTATCGCGTAGTAATAGAAGATATCGATCCCACAAAGACCAATGTAAACCTACTGTACTCTATCGTTACTTTGTAAAGCTAAGACGAATGATGTTTGATTAATACAAAACTAAAACTAGAACTTAAAATAAAACAAAAAAATAAGATGATAAAGAGAGACCCGGAATATGGGTTATGTGTTCCTAAAGGACTATGTAGAATTCGGTTACTAATTAGATGATAACTTGATTCCGTAGAAAAAATTGACTTAAAAACTATGCCTCATGCTCCCGCGATATTAACTAAAGCCATACTTCTTAATCCCAAGATTTTGTTCTCGCTCGCCAGGTAATTAAGAAATATATTTTGAAAGCTAATATTATCCTAAACGTATCTAAAGCGCTCTCGTTGTATTTAGATTTGTTGCCTAATTTCCACTATCTGGTTTGATCCCCACGCTCTCGTTGTGCCGGTTCTAACCTTAATTAATTTCTCACTCTCGTGACAAAATTATGTTAACTAACCTCTCACTCTCGTGACAAAGCTATTTAAATTAAACTTGGAAATTAAAACCAAAACATAATTTTAATCATAAGTTTGCAACTATTATATTCTACCGAGTCCCGTCGGTAACGACGGTCCTCATACGCCAAACTCAAAACTATTTAGCTAGACATGGACATGAAAATAAATAGGCAACTACGATAATAAATTTAAGACGATAACATAATTTGGAAATTTAAATAAGAAGGCAATGAAAATATAAATAGACGATTAAATAATAAGGCGAGAAAGAAAGATAAATAATAATAAATAAACCTGGAATTAATTGATGCTTGAATCGTACATTGAACTCTAGAATTCTTGAATGTGAATAAGAAAAATAAAATACAGAAAAGAAACAATCCTAAAACTAATATTTGTAATAGTCCTCCGATGTGGAGAACTATTACTTTTACATGAAATAAAGGAAACTAAAAACTTAAACAAAAATGGTGTAAGAAATAGGTAAAAAGGGCCATTGATTCAAGTAGCAGAGACTGCTATTTATAGCTGGTGACTTTGGTTTATTGAGAGTTTTAAGGCATGGACATAGCTTGGGCTTTTACTGATGAACTTGGACTAAGCTTGATTAGGGTAGAGAAAGTTTCGCAGGTTTGAACAAGAAAATCTCTTAACGACTTCCTTAATTAAATTCTGCTTTGTCTGTTGCGTAATTCTCGTTTCTTCATAATTCCATTTGAACGAGTGTCTGAACATTGTGACAGGCAACTTGGTTTAGGCTTGTGACGCCTAACTTGTAGTTGGGACGGGCGTTTGGACCTTGTGACGGTCGTCTGAAGGGTGAGACGGCCGTCTCACATGAAAAATGCAGAAATGCATTTTTCTGTTATTTTCCTTCTATATTGGCATGGTTTCTTGCTCAAAAAGCTCCCTTTTATACCATTTCCTCCAAAAGTCATGCTTGATCAAATATTTTCAATACAAACACAAAACTCGCGTAATATCGTTTGAAATAAATAAATTAATGACATAAATGATCAGAAATTATACTAAATAATCAATACAAATTCGAGTGATCAAACTCCCCCACACTTAAACATTTGCTTGTCCTCAAGCAAACTATGGCTCATAAAAATACTAGTTCAGCAGAATATTTGTCCTAGGCTACCAACTCTACTTCGGTTAAGTTTGTATCGATATGTACTTGCTCATACACTAAGGATATCGTAACAACACAATTCCACTTTTGCAGTCATCAACCTCCCTCCTATACAAACCGATCTGAACATGTCATTATACCTAAGTACAACTCACTCATCCTTCTTTCATCCTTTTCATTCTGGCGCAATCACATTAAGCCCGTTATCCTTTCATACTCATGGTAGGATAGCCTGTTAGTGACTATGATCTCGTTTTAATCATTTTCTTTTTTTTTTCTTTTGCAATATCAATAAAATAAAGAATTTTACACCGTTGGGCTAAATGATCGGGTAAGGACCACCTAACTTAGAAGGAACATTTCTTTTCATTCATTCATTCATTCATCTTTTCTCTTAATTTATTCTTTTAACTTTGAGATCATACACTTATTTGCATCGACTTCCTACTTAGTGTGTGCTTAGGATGGTGTTGACTGCTAATATAAACTAATAAGGGACTACTAAAAGGGTGAGAATTAAGGCTATGGCATAATAAGTACTCAAATTGATTTCCATAATTGGGAGTCTCACGGTGTTAAGACGATACCGATCTTGCGGAATTTTCCCAAGTCTTGCAATCTAACTTCAATTTCGTTTGTAACCTAAGATTTTCAAAAGAAACTCTATTTTTAAAATATTTGGTGAGTCTTAAGGGGATAGGAAATCGTTAAACACGAAAATCACATATAAGAACTTGACAGCACATGGAAAGATGCAACGAAAATAGAAAAATTTAAAATCATGCTGGAAAATATTGAATCTAACTAGAAACAATAAAAGTGGTAATGTCCTCCCTCACACTTAAACCAAATATTGTCCTCAATGTTTTCATAAAAGGTGGAAAAGGAAAAATAGAACCTATATGGATGCCATTTCGTGCCACCACAGCCAAATTCTCTCCGACTCTTACCTAATTGTCCCATGCCTTTGCTGACTACTTCTGCTTCGGCATCTTATACTACGAGATTTTTGGATTTGCGAGAACTTCACTTTTCAGGAAGTCGCTCTTCATAGTGCCTATTTCCGAAGGAAGTACCTACAAATATTGTTAGAAATACAGTGCGGTGTGTGCAGGTGGAACTAGACAATGAGAAAAGACAAAGAGGAGGAGATGAGTTACAAATGGGAGAGACATGCCAGCTCCTATCATACTCATCATTGGTGTCACCACCAGCAGCGACATTCGTAGGAATATCTGTGGGCACCAACTCGTCTTAAGGGATTGTCATTTAGAGGTCTTTCTCCTAAATTTAACTGAAATATGGCAAGTGATTCATTTATTTATTTTCTGCAGATAAAAACAATAAAAGAAAAACATTAAAATAAAACCTGGTGGGTTTCCACCCACACAGTGTTTTGTTTAACGTCGATAGCTCGACGATTAGGAGTGTTAATTCTTCGGTTTCCATGGCCATTTATCAAGCCATATCACATATCCCTCACCTTTTCTTTTCTTCCTTCTATGGGATGGTTTACTCTTTTGAAGTGGTGATGGTTCTGGATCTATGCTACGTATTAACTTTTCAAGTTTGGGCTTAGTTATTTCATCCAACACCTCAAAAGTTAACCTTACCCGCTTAAGTTTAATAATTTCCCTAGTTTCAAGGTCCTCTGGTTTTCTCTTTTTATGCAAGACTTCAGACAAAGGTGTTTTGGTGTGGATAGTTTCCAATGCCTCCGCATATGTTTTGGGTTTAGAGTCTCCAAACTTATACGAGAAAGGATATGGTGGGGTATAAGGAGGAGTATCGATAGTTGCTTCATCCTTCACCTTTATGATAAGCTCCCATTCAGATGATATCAATGGATTTTCCTCACCAGAATTCTCTTTATCCTCATAATCACTCTCCTCAACCTCATAATTACTCTCTTTAGGAATTTCGAGCTGATTTCCACTACTAGTTGTTATAACATACGCAATTTCCTCAGGGGAAGGTCCTATAGGTGTTAGTGCAAGTAGCAAGATTTGGTCTCCAATGCCTCAGTGTGAGTCACGAGGGACTCGACCATTGTGTTTATCTGCCTAAGAGTTTAATGAGTATCAAGATGTTGTCTTATAAGCTCTTCATTTTGAAGATTTTATGCATCCATAAAGTTCTCCACCATCGACTCTAGCCTAGCATTAGTTGTTGTTTCAATGAAATCTTCCAATGACATCTCAAAGTTAGAATTAACGGATTATTGTTGTTCCTCGAAGTGTTATGAATGATGATCATGGAGGGGATTCAGGTGTGATTCCGAGAGATAATGGGCATGAGTCAGCGTCGCATTGTGATCATTCATTAATTTTTCTAGGTTGGAATTATGGGCTTCTTACGGTTATTCGAAATATTGGGGATAGTAATCATAAGGAGAATTTGAGTGTGTTTCCTCGAAATAATGGGAGTTGCTATCATAGAAGAAGTTTATGTGATACATAGTTATAGAGAGAAAATAAATAAATGCCTTAATCTATATGGTGCAACAACGAAATGATAATATTGACTTTTGGTCCCCGGCAATGGCGTCAAAAACTTGATCGTTACTTTCTGAGTCTAACGGTTACTAACTGCAAGTGCACAGTCTATCGCGTAGTAATAAAAGATATCAATCCCACAGAGACCAATGTCAACCTACTGTACTTTATCGTTACTTTGTAAAGCTAAGGCGAATGATGTTTGATTAATACGAAAATAAAACTAAAACTTAAAATAAAACTAAGAAAATAAGATAATAAAGAGAGACCCAAAATATGGGTTCCGTATTCCTAAAGGACTAGGTAGAATTCGGTTACTAATTAGATTATAACTTAGTTCCGTAGAATAAATTAACTTATAGACTCTGCCTCACGCTCCCGTGGTATTAACTAAAGCCATACTTCCTAATCCCAAGATTTTTCTCTCGCTCGCCCGATAATTAAGAAATATATTTTGAAAGCTAATATTATCCCAAACGTATCTAAAGCGCTCTCACTGCATTTAGATTTGTTGCCTAATTTCCACTATCTGGTTCGATCCCCACGCTCTCGCTGTGTCGGTTCTAACCTTAATTAATTTCTCACTCTCGTGACAAAATTGTGTTAACTAACCTCTCACTCTCGTGACAAAACTATTTAAATTAAACTTGGAAATTAAAACCAAAACAGAATTTTAATCATAAGTTTGCAACTATTATATTCTACCGAGATCCGTCGGTAACGACGATCCTCATACGTCGGACTCAAAACTATTTAGCTAGACATGGACATGAAAATAAATATGCAATTATGATAATAAATTAAAAATGATAACATAATTCAGAAATTTAAATAAGGCAATGAAAATATAAATAGGCGATTAAATAATAAGGCGAGAAAGAAAGATAAATAATAATAAATAAACCTGAAATTAATTGATGCTTGAATCGTACATTGAACTCTAGAACTCTTTAATGTGAATCAGAAAAATAAAATACGGAAAAGAAAGAATCCTAAAACTAATATTTGTAATAGTCCTCCGATGTGGAGAACTATTACTTTTACATGAAATAAAGGAAACTAAAAACTTAAACAAAAATGGTGCAAGAAATGGGTAAAAAGGGCCATCGATTCAAGTAGCAGAGGTTGTTATTTATAGTTGGTGGCTTTGGTTTGTTGAGAGTTTTAAGGCATGGACGTAGCTTGGGCTTTTACTGGTGAACTTGGACTAAGCTTGATTAGGGTAGAGGAAGTTTCTCAAGTTTGAACGAGAAAATTTCTTAACGGCTTCCTTAATTGACTTCTGCTTCATTTGTTGCGTAATTCTCGTTTCTACATAATTCCATTTGGACGAGCGTCTGAACATTGTGATGGACAACTTGGTTTGGGCTTGTGACGCCCAAATTGTAGTTGGGACGGGCGTTTGGACCTTGTGACGGTCGTCTGAAGGGTGAGACGGTCGTCTCACATGAAAAATGCAGAAATGCATTTTTCTGTTATTTCCCTTCTGTTTTTGCATGGTTTCTTGCTCAAAAAGTTTCTTTTTATACTTTTTCCTCCAAAAGTCATGCTTGATCAAATATCTGTAAAATAAACACAAACTCGCATAATATCGTTTGAAATAAATAAATTAATGGCATAAATGATCAGAAATTATACTAAATAATCGATACAAGTTCGAGTGATCAACAACCAACAACTTAACTGAAATAGATAGTTTGGATTCAGAAGCTCCCTCATAAATGGGTTGGTTTACAAAGATTAATTCATCATAAAATCGTTGATCTTTTTCATTTGGTACCTCACCCTCACTAATTGTTTCGTTTCCTATATAGCATTCACATTTGGGACATTAACAAATGGTCTGAAAACATCAGAGACTATTTCATTGCATTACATCAAATTGTTATTCATCACCTAGATTATCCCCACCAGCATTACCGCCACTACTAGGATGACGATCAAGATCCACATTTTGATTCTCTTCTCCATGATCAGTCCATGTATAATAGTTGGAAAAAAAACCATATTTTTACAAGTGGTGTTTGAGTTCATTAGGCATTTTCAAGAGAATGCAGACACACTTTACACAAGGACACCTTATCCCTCCTTCGTTTCAAAACTAAGGCCAATTCATCTCTTTATTGACAAACTCTTCAACTCCACTAATAAATTCATCTTTCATACCATACTATAAAACGGTGGGAGAACTGATTTTTAGTTTATTGTCGCAAAATATGTTGCGGTAAGCAAGAGTCGCCACCGACTTTTATTTTATCCAACCTATGAAATGTATAAAAGAACATGAAAGACCTTTAAAAGATTTTGAGTTCGGGGGGTAAGTTATACAAAGGGAATGTGTTATCACCCTTTGTATCCATGGTTATCCATGTGCTTTTAATTGCTTAGCTCACTTTATTTGTTTTGTTTGAAAAGTGTAGTGTGTGGTTTAAAATATTTTCGTAAAGATTTAACTTTGTAATGATTCTCGTATGAATGTATACAAAGTGTTTACTTGTTTGAAAGCATTTTGAAAAAGAGAGTGGGGTGTAAAAATATTTGTTTTGAAAGTTGTAAGCAAGCATTAAGAGTTACTTACCCTAAGTTTGTATAGTCTTTCTTGTTATTTCATTTCCTTAGGGATAAAATTGTCCTTACTATTAGTTAGTAAGTATTCTTATCCTTGGATTTGGAGGGACAAGCGTCTGGTCATCGTTATGGTCATAGAAGGCAACATGTGGAGATACCTTAACAATTCGAAGGGACTATCATCATTTTCATAGGGATAAAATCATTTATTCGAAGACAACTTTGAAGAGACATCGAGGGACTATGATCTTTTTCGTAGGGACAAGATCATCTATTCGAAGGCAACTTTGAAGGGACAACAAGGGACTATGATCTTTTATTCGAAAGGCAACTATGATGATTTATTTCTTTAGGCAACAAGTTAAGGTAGCCCTACGTTCGAGGGACTTGACCATATTTCATAAGGCAACAAAGAGAGGTTACCCTAGAGGTGCGAGTGTGCAAGTGTATTTAATTCAATTATTTTAGTCTTGGAAATTAGGGTTTGCTAACGGTTGATTTTAGTCTTACCATACAATCCTATTAAGCATACATCAAATCGTTTATAATGTGGAAAATAAATCCTATTTTAAACTATTACATGGCTTTGGGAGAGATACATAAATAAAAACCTGACTGGAAATGTAAAGTGCGAAAAATAAAACCTAAAACAATTACAAGGTTTTAGCAGTTACATTATTTGAACGAAAATAAAATCGTGCGAGAAAAATAAATTTTTACAAATTTCGCGCATCCTATACAATTATTCTAAAACAATAAAATAAAATCAAGAAGAAAAATATAAACGAAATATTGATTAATATTTTGATTAATTGATTTTTATTATAAAATATTTGATAAAAAAAGAATTAGTTTAATGAAATAAATTAAATTTGAATTAATTATGTAAAAGTAAATATTTTTTGATGTTTTATGATTTTTATGAAAATAATGATATTATTAAGTTATTTTTTATTGGTTAGAAAAATATTAATTTAAATTAGGCGATTATTTGAAAAATAAAAAAGAAAAGAAAATAAGGCATATAAACAAAGAAAAAAGGAAAAGGTTCAAAAATAGAGGGAGGGACGTTGGGAATAGTCTTTTGAGTTCATTGGTCCATTCAATTTGGTCTGAAATTGCTTCTAGCTAGGGTTCCCCAAACTCACGGCTTCCAACCCTAACAATGGCAGATCATGATTCTTGCACCTAAAGTTCAATTCGATTGCCCAGATAGCTTGCTCACATCATACAAAACACAAATATGCAAAGAGATTAGATGTATCATGTGTAAAAGTTCGAAATCGAAAAATTGAAAAATAAACCAAAAAAAATTTGGTTATGGTATTGTAAGAGTCTTTGGAGCAAGGTGATGATTGAGACACCTTCAGAGGAACCTCCGGAACGTGTTTGGACCTTCAAATCTCCTTGAGAATGACTGCAACCCTAAAACCAAATCCTACTTACTCTTGAATTTTTTTGAAGTTTTGTGTGCTCTCTTTGATAAAAAAATTCAGTGTCCTTACTATTTGAAGGTGTTATGTATTTATAGAGGAAGAATTTAAGTCAACTTGTGGGCTTGGATTAAATTTATTTTGGGATGATAGGATTTGATTGAAATTTGATTTGAAAACTTTCTATTTTGGTCATATTTGGCCATCATATCTTTCTCCTCTTTTTTTTCCACGAATTTTGGATCAAATATTATGTAAATAAATATTATAATCTGATCCCAAAATAAACCAAAGATCAAATATTTGATTTTTCAATATTTATTTTAATTAAAATTGAATTTAAATGAATTAAATCCAATAAAATATAAAATAAACAAATAAAATCAAAATATATGACTTATAGGTTGTGGATCATCTTAATATTAAATTTGGATTGTGAAAAGATAGACCCATTTGGCAAAAACTCAAGTTTGGTCATTGTTTGCCTTATACACCTCCTCAAATTTGCTCAACTTTAACAATGGACAACTTCCTCAATTTTATCATATGAATGTGCTCTTGGATTTTTTAGAAAGCTTAAAGTGTCCTTTAATCACTCCTTTTGGTCCCATGTCCATTTTATCTTCCATGTTCAAGTTATGAGCTTTTGAAAAAGTTGACTTTTTGTTGACTTTTTAGAGGACCTGTAATGTCTTGGCCCATATCTCTCAAATGAAGCATTTCTGGCCTTGGCTTATGAGACAAAAAGTTGTAAGGAATTGAATTTCCTTCAAAATGAGAATTGGATGAGAGATTTCTGATGAAGCATGTGAAAGTTAGAGCTGGTCAAAGTACAATTGACTTTCTCCTTAAGAAACCCTAATTTAGCAACTTTTGTCTTGTGATGAATTTGAGGTTCTCTTGATGAATCATGATCAACCCTTGATCAAATGATGAATTTGAGGTTTTCTTGATGAATCATACTTCATAACCTTGATGTTGACCAAAAATCTTGAAGTTTGACTGTATGTTGACCACAATTGACTTTTTACCCAAGTTAACTAATTATTAATCATCTAAACATCTGACTGACCAAACTTGTAGGGCAAGTTTTGAAATTTGACACGAGGATCCTATGAAGTATATGGTATATCATGAAGTCCACTTGAGCCTTGGGAAGTCCAGTTTGCTTTGAGAAATACAAAATCCTAATTTGAGATTCACTGCTTAAGAGGAGGCTTTGTTTGATGAAACCTTGAGTTCCTTTGAGCAATTGAGAATATTATGAACATTAGGAATCCTCTTGAGACATATTATCTTGAAGATATGAGGACAAATTTTGGGGTACAACACATACCTATCGAAGTTTACTCTATCATACATCCAACTTCGATCCATGATCCACATAAAAAACAAATATATGTTTCTAATCTTCATTTGTTCAATTAACTTCTATGTTTAAGAAACCACACTCCGAACGTAAACATTAATAGAGGAAACCATACTTATATGTTTAGGGTTTGGGGTTCAGTTGACTTCTATGTTTAGTACAAACAACTCATGAGCTAACTTCAACTCGTACTTTTTCTGGATTTTTGATATCATTTTTTGAGATCTACTTTCCCTCATTCAATAAAAGCTAAGTTTTTGTCCTTGGTGAGGAATAGGACTACAAACACACTTTTTGTTAGATGCAGGGTTAAAAATAAATAAAATTTAAACTAAGACAAATTATAAAAATTCATACTTTGAGGGAAAAGTACTACCTTTAAGCAACAAAAAAGAGATCTAAGATGTACATGATTTTTTGTTGAAAAAATTAGGTACTTTTTAAATATTATAATAGTTTCCATGTGTGTATATAGGATACCTCTATTGATCCATCAGAAGTTTTCAACAAGATCATTTCCTCCCTCTGCATTCTGTTGACAAAGGAATATTCCCCTTATGTGTGTGTGTTCCGAAGGAGCCATTCAAACTGTTGTTGAGTATGTTACAAGGAGAGGGAGTGAATTGGCAGAGATTGATATTTCAAGATTTAAAGCATAGTTTATGTACCAATGTCGTTTTACTGGAGAATCCACCTTTCATTATATAATCTTTTTAACTGATAAATTCTGAGTTTTAGTTACGGTGACATATAATGTATTACAGGACAACACATTCATTGATCTCTGCCATCGTGCATGCAACCGATAATCATTTACGTGTGTAAACTCTTGGCGCTCTATCATTTTTCCCTAAAATCTTATACTTTGTATCTAAATATCAGCACAGTTCTTTATATTAACTCAAAACACTGTTTGTATTTTTGTCGTTATTGTAACTTAAAACACTGTTTGTTTTTTTACCTCAACTAACTTCTGAAATCAACTTGCAATACCTTAAAAACCATGACAAATTCATACAAGTTTAGTTTTATTTTCAATTTTTGTTAGCTATTGTTTTTTAAACAAATTGTGTTAGCTACTAGTAATTACTCCATCCTAAAGATTTAAGTTATAAACACCACAAATATAATTGGACAACAACCCATAATATTAACCTAACATCAACGCAAACAAAAGCAGAGTATCAATCATAGGAGAAGCTATGAAGAGTACATATATTAACCTTTTTCCATACAAATCAACCCAACCAGTTAACATGGTTACTCTTAGAACATTCTGATAAACACAACATTCAGAAAATACATGCAAACAACAATGACAAATCAAATAGCACGAGATTTGGAAAATACAGAAATCACAACTGAAAAAGCAGAAGCAGAAGAAAATTAAGGTTATTTTATATACCTTGTTGCACATAAGAAATTCCTAAAGAAAATTGACGTACATAGGCTATCTTCAAAGTCGTACTGCTCTCGTGTGTTTTTGCATTGTAAGAACACCTGAGAAAAATAATGATGATATTGAACAAATTGTGTACCGATGATATTGAACGATTTCTCAATAATGATGCATCCATTTACAATAAATGATACTGTAAAAACTTTGTTGAACACAACACAAACAAGTAGTAGAAACATGTCTTATATTGCTTGGACAAGAAGATACTACTGTTTTTTTTCTCTTAAACATAAGCAATACCATGTACTTATGTAGTCTAACACAAAAGGCCATTATCTAGAACCATGCTTTGTTTAAGGCTAATACCATATACGGATGACACAACCAGAGAGGCCGACGTCATAGTAGCGTTGTTCTGAATCCAATCCCATTATCACTGTAGTTCCACTCAAGCCACCCTTCTATGACGGAACGAAATGGCCTGTCACAATTTTCTTGCTTTTGTTGTTCCATGCCGAGATAACGGTTGGAACGACCAAGTTTGTTAACATAGCCTTAAGTAGTCGACCGACACTATCAATCCCCTTATGGCCCTAGAACATCTATACCAGAAACTTGTAACACTTTTGTTCATGGTTTTAAATTGCAGCCACCACAATTTGAAGAATTTTATGGTTCCACAACAGTATCATCGGCTACATTTTACACAATTTTCCATAATAAATAGGTTCTCATCCGCATAACTGCAAGAGGTCTGAATTTGATCACTTATTGAGTCAGGATTCCATGCTAGCAAGAGGTCTGATGTGAGAATATATTTTGGGGCCAGAAACCTCCAGAGAATGACTTATAAGGTTAGTTGATTTGTTTATGGTTTATCAATAGGAAGCCTTGTAATCTGTAATTCTGTATAAGAACTTTGTCTAACAAAAGTTACTAAATTTAGTTCACTAAAATGTAGCAACTTCTAGTTATAGGTCAATGATCCTTGTGAAAGAATACTTGTAGTTATCAGTAACAAGTATTTCAAAGTGTTTACTTGTGAAAAATACTTCTAGTTATCAGTAACAAGTATTTTGTGAAAAAAATAGGGTGGGCGTTTTCCTAAACAGACAAAACACAAATCTTGTATTCAATAAAACTAAACCGCGATTTCTCACTTCATATTTAAAGCAACAAATCCCATAGGTAAACAATAAATCTCGTACGTACAACTCGGTTGATAGCTACAAGAACGATGATATGCTTCTAAAACCGAGATTTCCCACTTCACCATATTTAAAGCATACAAGTCTAACTACTAAGCTACTTAACCAACAAAGTAATAAAATAACAAAAAAAATCAGCTCAGACATCCAATTAAGATGACAATGACACTGAAAACCTGAAAACACACACAAACACAACCTGAAAACACACACAAACACAGAGACACAAAAACTGAGAAGTATGTAGCAAATAAGTAACCCTAGTAAAAACCAGAACAATGCAGAATCTATAACACAGAACTTTAAAAGCAGCCTACAACAATTTAGTTCTATCTAAGCTATCAAAATTCAAACAACAATCATAATAACAGATAGAAATTTCAACATATATTTTTGAGCTATAACTAAATCAGTCTCAGATTAACAAAGGGAGAAAAAAAACTCACCTCTGTGCAAACTTCAACAACTTCTTCAATTGATTCTTCAAAGATATCTTTCTGTGAAAGCTTGTTAAGAAGGTGGCTTTTGAGTTTTTCAGTTTACTGAAACCCACAAAAATAAACTTAAACGAAATTATTCATGAGCAGATAAAAAAATTTAAAAATTTGAAGAGAAAAGTTACGGAATCTGCAAATTCAGGAATTGGGTTAGGGAAGTCGTGGAATTTGAGAAACGTTGTTTGGTTTGTATTAAGAGAAAGAAATTTGAGAAACAATGTCCGATGAGCTTTCCGATGAGAGGAGGAGGACAATCACATATGCATAGGGGTGTTCAAAACCAAACCAAGTCAAACCAAACCGAAACCGTAAAAAAAGGCATTTGGTTCGGATTTGTTCGGGCCATCTTTCAACAAAACCGCATGGTTCGGTTTGGTTTGCGGTTTGTATTTTGCAAACCGAACTAAACCAAACCAAACCACAATATGTTACAACCCAAACTTCACTTATTTCATATCTAACCCAAAACTTAAATCCATTGTGTCTTAACCTTCCAATTTTGATATATTTTCTCTTAATTATACTTAGTTTTTCAATTTCAACCTTCTCAAACATCTCCTAATAATATTTCACATTCTTCTCATCTTCTTTGTCATATATGTCTCATATCTTCTACGTTATTCTCTCATCTCACATGTTCTTTATTTTTCATGTTCTCATTTTTACGTTACTAGTTTCTCTTCTTATTACATTTTTATCACACCTTTCTTTTCTAATCTCATATCTCTTATTTTATTTTCTTTTTCATCTTTTCTAATCTCCTTTTCCTATTTTTTCTATTTTATTATAATATTTTTTCTATTATTTTATGCTACTATTTTTTCCACTTTTATTTAAATTGAGTTTTTTTTTTATATTGAAATAGAAGTTTGTGTAAATATGATGATTTTTGTTGTTATTTTATAATATATGAATGACTAAACACAAAGTTATGTAGTCCTTTATATATGTATACATGACTAAATAAAAATATTGTAAAAAATCGAACCAACCCTAACCGCATTAGTTTGGTTTGGTTTGGTTCGATTTTTTTTAAAAGTCAATCGAACCAAACCAAACCGCGTGCTTTTTTCTCTTGCGGTTCAGATGTTTTTTAACGTCGAAATCGACCAAACCGCACCGCGAACACCCTTACATATGCAAGGAGGGTTTAGGGCAATGAGCTTAGCGATGAAATTCACTCTTTCTTCAAAAATAGATTTTAGAAAATAGTTTCTTAAACAAATAAAAAATACATTTTAAAATAAGTATTAATAAACATTTAAAAATTAATACAAGCTTAAATTTAAGAAAATAGATTTAAACACATTTTAAGAAAATACATTTTTAAACACAGTTTGAAAATTCATAAAAAAACACATTTTAAAATAAGTATTAATAAAAATTTGATTTTGTAAATATTGGAATTTTTAAACACAATTTAAACACAATTTAAAATTAATAAAAAAAATACTTTTTAAAATAAGTATTAATAAAAATTCTTAATTTAAAATAGAGTTTAAAATCTATAAATAAAAATTTTAACTTCAAAACACATTTTAAAATTCATCAAAAAATTTCTACTTATTTTTATTTCTTAGTTTTTATTTTATTTATTTTTTTGTTTTTATTTTATTTTATTTAAATTTATGTTATGTATTTGATTTTCCAAAACAATTAAAAAATAACAAACATAAATATAAATAAACAAATAAACACTAAAATTTATTGGCTTGTGAACAGTACAACGTCGGCCAAACACCGACGCTAATGCTTTTATAAAATTTAAAAAATAAAACAAATAGGTAGGCAAACTGAAAAAAAAATAGATGGGTGGACATTGATGTAATTTCGGAAACGAATGTGGCCTTCACGCCAAGGTTTAGGAGTCATAGAATCATGGACGATGTAAATCGAATAAACTAAACTCTATTTGGTTTATAACTTGTTGAAACCTTTGGAGATGTAGGAATAATATAGTTTTTAATGATGGTTTTTTTTTTGTCGTTGACGACATTGTTGTAGCTATTATCATGTCCTCTTGGATTTGGTTAATCTTGGGTCGTAGCAATAGTAAGAAATGTAGCCTTTACGTTTGGTTTAAGTTTCCTTTCGAATTCAATGAGCTTAGCGATGTACTTGTTGGTTTTGAGATTTCCTTAATCTCCTTATGAATTTGCTTATATAAAAAAAGAGACACTATACCAAACAAGAGCTACAACAACATTTTTTGACCTTTAACAGCGCTTAAAAGCGCTGTCTAAGGTGGCGCCGTCGTAGGTAAATACATCATTTTTTTTAAAGAAAAAAGCGTTGCTAAAGGCCTACTTTAGAAACTGTTTTACCTTTAAAAACGCTTTATAAAGTAGGTCTTTTGCAACGCTTTTTCCTTAAAAATGCTCTCTAAAGTTGGCCTTTAGACAACGCTTTTAAAAGTGCTGTCTAATGTATACGTATAAAATTTTAATGAATTTTTTTATATACCTTTAGAGGGCACTTTTTGAGGAAGAACGTTTTCTTTTGTCCCCTTTAGACAACGCTTTTGAAAGCACTCTATAATGTATACCTATAATTTTAATGAATTTTTTCTATACCTTTAGAAAGCGCTTTTTAGACAAAGCACTTTCTTTTGTGGACTATAGGCAGCGCTTTTTCTAAAAAGGGTTGTCTTTTCTATACATATAATTTTAATGATTTTTTTAAATCTCATTTTAACCATTTTTTTAATGCAGAAACCTGTATAATTCAATCCATTTCAGTAAACCTATATAATTCATATTTCAATAAACCTGTATAAACTACCAATACTATTTCAATCCAAAACTATACAATTCAAGTCATTTACATTTCAAAACTAATACCATTTCACTAATACCACTAATACCATTTCAATCCAAAACTATACAATTCAAGTCATTTACATAAACCACAAGTCAATAACATTCACATAATCCCATAATCCTATACCTTAAACTATTCTTTTTTCAATAAGATATTCACACAATTCCTTCGTAATTTCTTGCAATTTTGAGGGCGTGTAATGAGAACACGCGTATTCATGAAAGTACTACATAACAAAACAAAATATGCATTAGTTAGTTTAAAATAATAAATTATGACATATCCGATAAATATTCAAATAAATCCTAAGTTATAAATTTATACATACCTGAATAGGAATCTCTAATCGATCCAATTGAAGAATTTCTCTCATAAACCTCAATACGTAATACACATAGTATATGCCATTTTTCTGTTGAGGACACTACACATAGACAAACAAATAAGAATTAATATATAGTTGTTTTGTGTTATCAAGTAGCATCACTAATATGCAACATTATGAAAATTAATATACCTGTACTTGGACCCATAGAATAGTGCTTGCTTTAGCCCGTCATATCAGTTCATTCAAAGAACTACTAATTATAGTGGCAAGAAAGAACAACTAATTACCTGTAGATATGCAAACACCTTCTAGACCCACACAGTATCCATATAGGTTAGAATTACTAAGACCCCCGTGTATACGTATCATAAAAGGAAATATCATTAATTGACCAATTATGAGTCATAACTTGATAAGTGGCAACATATAATCACAAACAAGCACATATTCTTCATAAACTATTACATAACCAAAGTGTTTGGGTAATTAAATGTCTAACCAAATATTAAGACTCATTGCTCACTTCAAACACATAGCCAAGTTCATAGAACTCAAACCATTTTCATCTTTAACATAAACTAATTCAAGAACACCAAAACAATATCAAATAACACCAAAATTCAGTTTGTTCAATCCATTACCAAAACAATATCAAATAACAAAAATGGAAAATAACATCAAACATCATTTTCAATATTCAAATTTTTTTAATCAAACAAAAGAACTTGTAAGTGTGGATGCACATTAATAAGAACACTTTTGCCAAAAATATGTGTAAGATGAATTTGTAATACACAAAGTGAACTTATTTTATGTCAGAAAGAATTTACAGTTTCAACTAACAAATTTTCATTCCAAATATAAACTTTCTGATTCCAATTCTACATAATTTTTTTCCATTTTCATTGGAATTTCCATCTTGAGTCGATATTATCTTATCTTGTTTAATCTTTCTTGTAAGAGTTCAGGTCAAAAGATTAACATTGATAAGATCATCAATTGGCACCAAAGAGAATGAAGTAAGTCAGAACAATGGCATAACTAATTTTTTCCATAATCAACTGATACCTAAGATACAATTTTTCTGCTACAACTAATTTCTTTCCCTAAGCGACAACATAACAACAACAACAAAACACTACAACAACAATGGTAATGGAAACAACACTACAACAACAGCAACAACAATGGCAACAACACTACAACAAATAATGGCAACAAGTACATAACAACAACATAACAACAACATAATAACAACTACAATGGCAACAACGAAGAACAACAACAGAACAACAAATATTCATTCATACATTCAACAGAACAACAACTATAATGGCAACAGAACAACTAACAACAGAACAACAACAGAACAATAAGATACCTGGTTTTCTTATTCACGAACGAAGAACAAAGAACGAAGAACAAAGAAGCAATGTAGAATGTCAACGAACGACAATGATTCACGAAAGGGTTGCTTCAAAAAGTGCAGAAATTTTATGAAAAAACATCAAAAATCACAAAAGGAGGGGTCAAACCCATGCCCTTGAAGTAGGAAAAGGCATTGTACAAGCACATTAACCACTCAGGTGGTGATACATCCATGAATTAAAATGCAAAGATAAATATATATGGGTATTTAAAAAGAATATTATTATTTATAATATATTTTTATATTACTTTTCAATCATTAATTTAAACACTCAAAATAAATAATTTTTGAATAATTTTTTGCACATAATTTTCCATACCTTCAAAATATTATTTTCACAAAAATAACAAAAAAAATTATTATTATTTTGATTAATTTTAAATATTTTAAAGAATTTTAAATAATAATAATATTTGATTAATTTTTTTAAAATATTAGATTAATTTCTTTAAAATATTTGATTAATTTCTTTAAAATATATGATTAATTTCTTTAAAATATTTTAAAGAATTTTAAATAATTATAATATTTGATTAATTTGAAATATTTTAAAGAATTTTATAGAAACTATTTGGTTAATATCTTTAAAATATTTAAAATTAATCAAATAATAATATTTTTTTAAAGAAAATATTTAATTAATTTCTTTAAAATATTTGATTAATTTTTTAAAAATATTTGATTAATTTTTAAAAAATATTTGATTAATTTCTCTAAAATATTTTAAAGAATTTCAAATAATAATAATATTTGATTAATTTTAAATAATTTAAAGAATTTTAAATAATAATAATATTTTATTAATTTCTTTAAAATATTTGATAAATTTCTTTAAAATATTTTAAACAGTTTTAAATCATAATATTTTTTAAAGGAAATATGTGATTAATTTCTTTAAAATATTTGCTTAATTTCTTTAAAATATTTTGAAGACTTTTCAATAATAATAATATTTGATTAATTTTAAATTTTTTAAATAATAGTAATATTTGATTAATTTATTTAAAGTATTTTGTTAATTTTTTAAAAATATTTGATTAATTTATTTAAAATATAATAAAGTATTTTAAAGAATATTATTATTTCTAATATTTATTATTATTTAATATTTAATGAAAGAATTATTTAAATATTAAATAAATAAACTATTTATAAAATGTATATATATTATATATTTAGTATTTATTTCTATATTATTTGTTTCCTTACCACAAAAATAAAAAGTAAATTACTGTAGCAATAATACTCAAATATATAAATTATTATTAGAAATTATTAGAATTAAGTTAAGTTGAATAAATAAATTCTAATGAATTAATAAATGAATATTAAAAAAATTCTATTGTTAAAATAATTCAGTTTATATGTTAAAATTTATATACTATATATTTAGTATTTATTTCTATATTATTTGCTTCCTTACCACAAAAATAAAAAATAAATTACTATATAAAAAATATTCAAATAAATAAATTATTAGAATTAAATTAAATTGAATAAATAATTTCTAAGGTATTTGTAAATAAATACTAAAAAAAAAATCTAATGTTAAAATAATTTAGTTTATATTATGTTAAAATAATTTATAGTTTATATTTTAAAATAATTCTAATGTACAATGTCTTTTCCTACCTCAAGGACGTGGGTTCGATCCCCTTCGCCATTTTGTGATTCTGAAAGTTTAAATATTTTAATTAATAATTGACCTTAGAGAACGTTTTTTCTAAAGCGCTTTCTTAAGGACTACCTTCATTACGCCAAAAGGTTATTTAATAGCGCTTTTTTAATGCTTTAATAGCGCTTTTAAGCGCTATCAAAGTCGCCACTATTATAAGTTCGCCACTTATAATAGCGCTTTCAAAGCGCTATTAAAGATTCTTTTTGATAGCGTTTCTTTTATAAGCGCTAATATAGCATGTTGGACGTCTAATTTACTTCCTGCATTTAATAGCGTTTTTTCTCGAAGCACTATCTTTAATGCTAAATTATAATAGCAATTTTTATTAAAGCGCTATGTTAAATGATATGTTATAATAGCGCTTTATTCAAAAACATTATTATTTTTTGTACATATTAAATCAATTATGTATAACAAACCTACTAGTACACAAGATGTTGTAAGTATGAATACTATAAAAAAACTTGCATGAGCAATATTCAATATAAATTGAGACCCAAGCATCTTCTTAGTTCCATTTGTTGTCGACTTCACACGTAAGCAGATTAAGAACGATTATTGGTTTGATTCAGGGTTTAGAGTTTACATAAAGTGTAGCTAATGGGGAATTTTTAGAAAAAGAAGATGAATAGAGCGCGTAATGGTTTCCATACAGGGTATAGGATTTACATAGCGGAAAATTTTCCGAAAAAATTATATGAAGAGAGCGATATGTTTGGACTTATGGAATTGGGGTAGATGTAATTTTTTTACTACTGTAATAACGTTTAAATTATATATATTATAATGTTCCATACATGCATATCAAACAAATAAAGTAGCCCAGCAGATTAATAGCTTTTTTGTAATCCAAAGGTCACGAGTTCAAGTCATGTTGACATGCAAAAGTTATAATTTTTTTTTTTTTAATTATCCTAATATAAGATAGCGCTTTTAGTAAAGCGCTATCATAGATGTGAGTTAAATTTTAATCGTCTTTGCCTCAGCTCGAATCTTGCTGACATTTTAATATTTTATTATTTCAATATATATCCCAATATAAGACAACGCTTTTATTACATGCGCTATCATAAGTGCACGTTAATCTTTTTTAATAGTCAATATCTATGATAACACTTATTCTAAAAGTGCTATTATTGATTCAGTTAAATTTTTATTTAATTCATACTTATGATAGCACCCGTGAAATAAACGCTATTAAATATATTGAGGTAACGTTTTTAATAGCATTGTTCAAATAAATGTTATTAAATATGTGATATTATTGCTAAAATAATGTAGTAGTGCTTTAAGAGGATTTTAGAAAGCGCTTTCTAAGATGATACCTTTAACAACACTTTCTAGAAAACGCTTTCTAAGGTAGATCCTTTTTAAGGCCTTTAGCAGCGCTTTCTTAGATTACCCTTTAAAAGCGTTTTTTTTTAGCGAATTTTTTTTAAAACATATAAGAGTGTTTTTTCCTAAAACGATGTCTTTATTGCATTACGAAAAATTATTTTTAACATTACGAGAATAGGGTACAATTTTCAAATGTCTTTTATGCAAGCATTGTCTTGATTACAATGCTCTTTTCACTCTTCACACATCCTATTATCAAACGTGACCTGAACTAGAAATATGATTAATAATATTTTAATTTAATCACTCAATTGATTATTCTGCTCTCATGGTATATATATATATATATATATATATATATATATATATATATATATATATATATATATATATATGAAAAAAACTCGTCAGTCATTTGTAAATAATAATAATAATAGCAAAAAAAAAACTGTTTATTTCCTTTATAAGTCATATTACAGTGTGCATATTCTGTGATAAATGCTTGCATAATTTCGTATGAACTATAGTTTTTTTTTTTTGTTACAACTTACAACATATGTACTATAGTTAAAAATGGTAACAAAATATCATTATAGTGTGATGCAAATAAATAAAAAAGAGGAAACTTTATGAGTGGCCGTTGTGGGTTTCATACTTGTGCCCTTCACCTGGACTTGGACCAGAATCTTTCATCCCAGCAATATATCTATGTCCAACTCCTGGTGACGGACCTGAATCCTTCATCCCTCCAATAAGCCTGTGTCCAACTCCAGGTGATGGACCAGATACTTTCAATGTCCTGAACACTCCATTTGTCTCTCCAATTACACCATCTCTGGTTTCTAAAGGACTCAGCAATGGCCTAGCTTCTGATACATTAGGAACCAAAGAGATAAGCAAGCAACCAAGAAGAATAAAAGTGAGAGAGGATTTGACTGTTGTGTACATTATGTTCAATGAGAATAAATGCTTTATTCTGTATTGAATTGTATTGATGAAATAGCATCATGGAAAGATCCTATTTATAGGTAAAATGAAACTTGTAAATTTGAAAATCATGTGACAAATTAATATCTTTGGTAAGGAAACACACAAGGAACGTTCTTTTTATTTTAAGAAAATTGGTACGCATGAAAATGATGTTACTAATAAAGTAAGCAGTTCTTGAAATGACATATTTGAACAGAATTCAAATTAACTTGTAATATATAAAGAACTCAATTACTATTTACGAAAGTTTTCAATAAATAAATCTTGTGAGATGTCAGTTAACCTAACAAATTTCAAATGCCTGGTTGGTTAGTGTCGTAAATAAGAGTTCAAATCTTTAGTAAAATGAATCTTGTTCAGATTTTGCTTATGTTGAAATGAACTCTATTGATTTAGTTGATGCAAGTAACCTCATTGACTAATACTTAGCGTAAAGTCATCCATCAATCTAGGTGATTGTATGCAATGAACTAATTTTAGTGGGTTACTATTTTGATTGGGATCTCCTACATGCTCGAAGTCAAATCTTTTCTGAATTTGTATTCCTTTGACCTTAAAAACATTTAAAGTTGTTATATTTGCTAATTCTTTTAAAAATTGGGTAATGGTCCGTCAGGCAGGCTCACACACATGTCAAAAAATGGCGGGTTAGATTTATATTTTATGTCCGTTTATCCGTTTAACCTGCCTCGTCTTAAGTCTATCAAAATAGGGGTGGATTGACCCGCCAACTTTATTATTAAGCACACTCAAAATATTTATTTTGGTAATTACTTGAAAGTTAATACTTGAATTATAGTTTTAGAACTCTTGTTAATGATTTTATTTTAGGTGAAATTTTTAGACTTTTAGTTATGCTTTTTAATTGGTAGTTTGATGTTTTCTAATTGAAATGTAAAAAAAAACTCTTAATAATCTGTTAAAAAGATGAAAAAAAACTCCTAAAAATTAGGCGGGTTAGTCCGCCGTCGGTCAATGCGCCACCTTGGCAAGATATTTTAGATTTTTAAGCACAATTTCACTTGACAGTCTTGTTCGTCCCACTCTTTTTTTTATCGGGTTTAAGGAAGGGACATGGCAGACAACCCATTTTACCACTCCTACTTTTTGGTTTAAGTCTTGTTTTTGAAAAAAAATGATTTATTGGTTGTAGTTCAACCTTTAAAAATGAACTGTTACGAATTTTTTATTTTAAAAAAAAAAATTAATTTTTATATATAAAGCACAAGTTCTTTCAAACTAGTTTTAAATCTAACTAATTTTTTAATCTTTAATGTAACACCCATATATAAATACATCCATAAAAAGGTACATATTATACGTGAATCCAAGTCTAATATTGAAATACTAATAAGTTCCTAGTTAATACATTGTATATATATTACATGATCAAAATGCAAAATACTAAAAACTAAGGCATAACATATACAAGATGTCCAAAATGCACTAAGAACTGGATCAAACAATGATCTCAAAATAAAATTCCACAACGGAAGCTACCCCATCCCAAAACGCCAAGGTAATTAAGGATAATCAAACAATTTTATCCTTACCCTTCACGAAACCTGAAGCACTTGAAATATAATCAACAACATGGGGTGAGATAACAAATCTCAGTGAGTTCCCTATCTTATGAATTTTCTTGACTTTACAAGGTTCTAACCAAACCTAACTCAAATCGGGGGAAAAGGGAGAAGACCTTGAGTTCACAATTTATCTCAATGGAACATTCTCATTAGTTCAACAACCCTGAATCTCTCTAATCGATAAAACGCGCAAAGGAATATTTCCCCAACCAACCCTTCTACAAGAGTTTTTGACACGTGTCACGGATCCTTAAATGTAGACATTTTTCCCCGACCAACCCTTCAAAAGAGTTGTCGACACGGGTCACAAATATCTACTCACGAGTACTTTCTCCGACCAACCCTCCAAGAGAGTTATCGACACGGGTCACTAATACCACTCACTAAGTAACTTTCCCCGGCCAACCTTACACAAGAGGATTATCGACATGGGTCACAACTACTTACTTAATAAATACTTTCCCCGACCAATCCTACACCAGAGGATTATCGGCACGGGTCTCGAATATTTATTAAGGGATAAAACGTACATTTCAGAGGAGCTCTCAAACTAAGCCTCAATCTTCTGCTAACAACTACTTACCAAAGATACACTTCTAGCATCGATGTCGAAGTATTGTAATCTAAACCTCTGCCCAGACCTAGTTACATCTCTACGATATTTCATTGATCTAAGGTTTCCTCATTGTAACGCCCCAAAAATCAAATTTAATTAATTAATTATTTATTTAATTGATTTAGAAAGGATTGGAGGTTTTGGGTAAATATGGAGAATTTTGGGAGGAAAAAAGTATTTTTACATAATAAAAATAAATAGTGTATTATTATGCTATTTTGTTATTATTATTAAAAATATTTAAAGAAAAGGGTAAGGTGGCCTTTATGTGAAAAGTGCAAGGTTAAGTTGGGAAAATCATAAATTGAGGTAGTTTTATCAAAAAGGATTACACGATCAAAATCTCATTCTATCGTGTTTTTGGTAAAGAACTCTGAAGAAAGGAAGGAGAGAAAGCTTAGAGTCAAGAAATTGCGAAAAGCCTTGGAAAAGAGTATTAATCGGCGGAATTCTCTAAGGTATGAGGTGTTTTCATAATCTATTATAATTGCATAGGGATAGGTTTATGAATAGGTTAGGTCTTGGGTTATTTTGGTGATTGTTAGATTTAATGACATAGAATGAGTTAATGAGTATGGATTGATAGTTTAGGATGGATAGAATGATTGTGAATGTCATATTTGATGTTTAAATTTATGCATTATTAAAGTATATGATGAATGTGTGATTGAAGGAGGTTTTGGGTTGAAAAAGGGTGAAATTCGTATGAATGAATTGGGTGTTTTGGGGCTGAATTCGCGAAACAACAGAGAATTTCTGATTTGTAGACGTTAACCGGTTAACGCTATGGGTTAACCGGTTAACGCAATGAAAAATTACGTGTTTTGGAAGATACAGGGGGCGTTAACCGGTTAACGTTGTGGGTTAACCGGTTAACATTGTATTGGTGACAATTTCTGATTTTTTTATTAAATTCATAACTTTTAAACCGTAATTCCGATTTGAGTTCCGTTTGAAGCGTCGGAAAGAGCATAAAATGAACATTATTTTGATGAATGAAAATGAGAGAAGTGAGATATTTTTCAAAACTGGATTTTTAGAAAAACGATTAAAATTGTCTTAAAATTTTCCGCAGTTGGTTTAGGTTTTGACGAAGTGGAGCTATTGATGAATGGAGGTTTTTGATGTATTATTGTATTGGAATGTATGACTATTGATGATTGAATTATTGAATATGAAATAAATGATGCACTATTGAATTTTCGGTGATATTTACGGAGTAACACGTCATTGCATTTCATGACATTTATGGTGGGGTTTCGGCCTATTTGGTAGTTGTCTAAGGTATACGAAAATTTTAGTATAATTTTTTTGAAACCACTTTTTTTACCAGGTTTTTAAACTAGAATTTTGACATGTTTTCAACCAATTTTTGGCAGACAAATATCACAAATTATATATCAATTTATGCACCAAAATTATAAATCCAAAATTGGCAATTCAAACTAATATATATATATATATATATATATATATATATATATATATATATATATATATATATATATATATATATATATATATATATATATATATATATATATACCAATTCAAACCATTGTGGCCTATTAAATGAACCAAAATATATACACATCTAGAATGAATTTTACTACAAATGTACATATTATAATGACACATATCTAATTCATCCAAAGCATTGCTTCAAATATACTTAGGTCCTGAAACAACACAAAGATATTCAATTAATAAACAATATTATAGAAATTACAACGTTACACATATTTAAATTCTCATCAGTTAAAGTAAGAGTACAATATTATACCTCATATAACACCGAGCTCTATAATGAATTGACACCATTCCTCTTTGATTTCGTCCACTTGATCTTTTGTATAATAATGCACACTTGAATTCATCAAAGTACTACATAATAATATACCATAGTTTGATTTAATTTCAACTATTTAATTATATGAGAGATATGTGTAAATATTAAAATAACTCATAAGTTAGAAATACATACATCGGTGGGAATCTCTAATCGGCCCAAAACAAGAGTATCTCGCATAAACCTCAACATGAAATATCCGCAATCTATTTGATTACGTTGCTGAGGACACTACAGATGAAAAAAAAATATGGATAAATCCTAAGTTTTATCAAGTATCATCACTAATATAATAAAAAATGTGATAATTAATAATATACCGTCACTTTTATCCATGTAATGCCGTTGACTCTCCTCTTTGATGTTTGGATATCTCGTTGGGCTCGAAAAGCTTGTAGGATGCTAATAAAATAAAAATGAAGTAATTAGAACAATTTACATAAATTAATAAATACACACAAGAAAATTTAGAACAATCTCACTTACGTGTCAACTGTGTCCTTCATATCCGGGTATGTTGTCCAATCATTTCCTAACGAGTCAAGATAGTAAACAATTTCTCTAATAGGATTGATTGCGAGCAACAATCAATGTCCACTGTATGATTAAATAAATGTTAGATGTAAATTTTCTACACGATGTCAAAATACAAAATAATTATAATAGATGAATTTAGAATGAAATTCTAACCAGATATTAAACGGTATAAAGAACAACTTCTCCGCATCTTTGTTAGCCATGAGGATCCTGAGAATGTACTCCGTCACGGTATCCGATCTACTTAAGATTAAACTTAAGTTGACGGACGTGGGTGCTAAGAATCCAAATGTTATGTCCAATCCATTGGGGCACATCAATTTGTCATACAAAAACCTTAAATAAAAACATTATTAACATTAGACGCCTCATTTGAAACATAAAGTAAATAAGTTGTTCAATTAATATAACAAAGTAGACTGGATTTACCTGATATATGTATTGATAACATTGACGCCAATTTCGTCACGACCAAAAACTTGCATGAAGTCTTCATTACCAATCATTTGTTCGTAACCAAAGCCGAAAATACCTTCCTCCATATGCACAAGATGAACACCTCCGGTCGGTATATCTGTCATCTCTAGAAATGTCTGGAGGCACGACCTATACTTGGTGGTATTTTTTTCCTAGCTACGGTCTTCTTAGCACCAGCCTTTTTTGTTGTGCGGAGGCGTTGCTAACCTCCTTTTTTTGTTGTGTGGAGGCGTTGCTAACCTCCTTTTTTGTTGTGGCGAGACGTTGCTGTTGCACCCCAAAATTTGCCCTCACAATACAAGACTTTGTGTTCTAAGAAGGTTCACAAGGTTCACAAGTTTCTCAACACTTTCAAGACCTTTCATGAGGTTCATGAAGTCTACAAGTCACTTCATGAAGGTTCACAAGGTTCACAAGTTTCTCAACACTTTCAAGACCTTTCATGAGGTTCATGAAGTCTACAAGTCACTTCATGAAGGTTCACAAGGTTCACAAGTTTCTCAATGCTTTCAAAACCTTTCATGAGGTTCATGAAGTCTACAAGTCACTTCTTGAAGGTTCACAAGGTTCACAAGATTCACAATATTTACATGACCTTTCATGAGGTTCATGAAGCCTACAAGTCACTTCATGAAGGTTCACAAGGTTCACGAGGTTCACAATACCTCCCATGAGTATCACAAGACATTTTATGATGGTTCACAAGGTTCACAAAGTTCACAATTGGTCAGAAGAGTTGACAATTCCCTCAGACAATGCACCTCCTAAGCAGTGCATCCAAAACTAGGGTTTTGACTTTAATCAGGCTAAATGAACTTCCAAGACTTCAAGTGAGCTTCATAACATCTTATATGTGTTTAAGAACCCCCATGACAAGTTTCAAGACTTTTCTCAAAAGTTTGCTCAGTCAGAGGATCAGATAAGTCAAAATCAGTCAAAGCAGTTAAAAAGTCAAACTGAGGTCAACTGTGGTCAAACCAAAGTCAAACTTCATGATTTTTTGCCAACATCAAGTATATGAAGTAAAATTCATCATTTGATCAAGGTTTGATCATGATTCATCAAGGAGATTTCAGATCATCAAGAATCAGGAGTTTCTAAACTAGGGTTTCCTTAGTAAAAGTCAACTGAACTTTGACCAGCCATAACTTTCACATACTTCATCACCAAGTCTCCATCCAAAGCTCATTTTGAAGGAAATTGAATTCTCTACAACTTTGTGTCTCACAAGCCAAGCCCAAAAATGCTTCATTTGGAGGGTATGAGCTAAGACATTATAGGTCCTTTTGAAAGTCAACAAAAAGTCAACAACTTCAAAAGGGCATAACTTGAGATTGGTAAATGATATGGACATGAAACCAGTGGGGTTGGTTAGAGGACTCTTCAAGCTTTCCAAAATGTCCAAGAACACCCTCATACCATTAAAATTGAAGGATATGTGCTCTTGCAAAGTTGGGAAATTTTGAGTTGGTTTATGATGAAAATGGAGGTCTAAAATCAATTTCTTCCAAATGGGCTTGCCAAATGATGACCCAATCCATACAACAACTTCATGCACGACCCAAACCATTAAAAATCAGATTTTTATTATTTTTATTTTTATTTATTTTGATTTAATTCATTAAAAATCATTTTAAATAAAAATAAAATATGAAAATAAAAGATTTAATTTGGATCAAGCTTCTAGAAAGTCTTAAATTTGATTGGAAGTAAAGAGGAAAGAAATCATGAGGTTTAGCCAAAGATAGCAAGCATTCATACAAGAATATTTGATTTTTAAGGCATGATATTTTTGAATCTTTTTACATCAAATCTTCCAAGCAATGACCTAGTTTTTCAGCTTAATTTGATTGTCCTATAAGTACTTAGTGTAACCCTATTGCAAGACACGGATTCCACAGCCCCAAAAGTAAGTTTCACAAATTGAAAAACCATCCAAAAACTCACATTCGGTTTCGGATTTCCATAGCTTTAAAAGGTATTTTGAGGACATGGCCATGATTATTGGACATCACTGAATCATTATCAATCACCATTCGCATCAAAAGCCTCATGAATTGCATAACCCGAGCAAAACTTTGTTCTTGAATATGATTTTTCGATTCCATTGATTGACTGTATTTGACTTGTTTTTGATTGTTTGATGATGTTTATGATGAACCTTAGAACGATTCTGGGCTATTCAATTAAGTTTTTCGTGCAGGTATGAGAATTCACCATGATTAGGGTTCACGGCCCCCTTTAGGGTTTCATGGTTTCATCATGATAAATGGATTCTAAAAACGTAGGACAGTTGCAAAACTCAGTAGCAACTCAATGACATAATTAATTTTGTGAAATTTGGTTGTTTGGTTGAAGTTTGTGATTCGCAGGAATGAAGAACACGCAAGAGATTTCGCAGGTAAAATTGCATGAAATTTCGCAGGTAATATGGAGAAGACGAAGGCTGTTGGCGCGTTTCTGGAAATTCAAATATTGCTTATATTATTTTATTATATTGTTTCTATTTTCATTCACCAACGCATGGTTGGTCTAGTGGTAAAACAGATGCGCGTGTTGAGGGAAGGTTGGGGTTCGAATCCTGCCTCCAGCCAATCCTTTTTGATACTTTTCCATTTAAATTACAGTCTTAATATATTATTGTTTATAGCCAACATTCCAACAGGTTAGCTCACCCAGCAGGATTGGTCATGCGCATGCTTGTTTGTCTAATAGGTCCTGGGTTCAATCCTCCCCCAGGCCTTTTGCTTTCTTTTATTTTTTTGGATTTTTCAGGATATGAACAAAATCAATTCTGCCTTCTTTCTTGCTGCCTGCGCATGATGGCTTAGTGGTTGGTGTTGTTGCTGGTAATCAGAGTGACCTGGGTTCAAATCCCACCCAGGTAAGTTCTTTTTACCATTTTTTTCTGTTTTAATTTATTTAATTAATTTGTTTAATTGTTTTCTTATTGTTAATTAAAAAATAAATTATATATGCATATATATTTAAATAACATCTAAAACAACACTTATATTTTCTAAAAATTCTAAACTTTTATTTTTCTCAATTCAAATTTATTTTATTATGTAATTAAATTATAATATATGTATATTTACTAAAATAATTTTGTATATTATATTATAAACCCTAAAAAATATTTTCTAAGCAAACCCTAACTTTATAAAACCCTAAATTATTTTTCTCTAAACAATTATTAGAAGCTTAATTTTATTTTATTTTTTTATTTTACTTTTGTACATATTTATTTAATATAATTAAGTATTTTTAAAATTTGTTTATATAAATAATTTTTAATAATTGAACCTATGATAATTGAATTTTGTAATTCTAATATGTTTAAAAATAATTTAATAATTTGTACATAAATTAAAATGTTATAATAATTATCTAATTGTTCATATTTCTTCTTATTCCTAAATAATTGTCTATATTAAAAATTTTAACCCTTTGTTTATTATTTTAATTATGTTCTTATAATATTTTTGCTAATTCTATTTATTTTAATTATTCATATTATTACTAATCCATTTATTTATTTATTTTTATAAATTATGCTTATTATTATTTCACTAACCTTATTTATTTTTTATTATTATCATTACTAACCCCTATTATAATTATTCTTGCTTATTTATTTTTATTTATATTTTGCTTATTTATTCTTGCTATTTATTTTTAATTGCTTATTAATTATTATTGTAATTGCTCCTTGGTGTAAATTTTTGTAAATATTTAAATTGTTTAATTTTCATGCCATGGTTAGTAAAATAGGGAGTGTAAACATGTATTATACTTAAAATTAAATTTAGATCATTTTAATTATAAGATAAATTAAATTAAACACTCACACACGTAAGTCGATTTTTAATCGCCATCTCACTTTCTAGGGTTACCCCTCAATGTTGCCTATTCAAAAAGGTCAAGTGGGGTGTATAAAGCAAGTCCCTTAAAAGAAAAGTCATCAAGTCCCTTAATGGTTGCCTTTAAAAAGATCAAGTCCCTTTCGAATAATGATGACAGTCCCTCCAAATTGCTTAATACACCCCACAGTTGCCTTCATAAAACAGATGTCCCTCATATGTCCCTCACATCCAAGGTAATGACTACCTATTCCTTAATAATAGGGATAGTCTTACCACTTAAAGGATAAAGAACAGAAAGACTTAAAACTTTAGGGTAGGTTCCTCATAGTTGCTTGCTCACTTCATTTAAAACTTTTCAAACTTTTCACAAATTTCAAACAATTTTCAAACACAAGTTTTTACGCATCCGTACATGGATCATTATTAACTCTTATGAAAATTTCTATTCACACACTTCACCTTTTCAAAAACAATTCAAAGTGAGCTAAGTAACTAAGAGCCCATGGATAACCATGGATGTAAAGGGTGCTAACACCTTCCCTTTACATAACCTACCCCCCGGACCCAAAAATCTTTTAAAAGGTCTTTCCTGTTCTTTTATGCCTTTCCTTTGGATAAAATAAAAGTCGGTGGCGACTCTTGCTATCCGCAACATAACTAAAGTCAGTTCTCCCACCGTGTTACAGAACTGGCGACTCTGCTGGGGATTTAATAAAAGAGGGGTACCCTTAGGAATTAGATCACTTTAAATTGTTTGCTTTGTTTGCTTTATATTATCTTGTTGGGGTGCTCTTATGTGTGAAAGGTCCTAACCCGGATCTAGTGTACCATAGGTAAATGGCAATAGACCAAGGAAACTGTACGACGTATATCGATACGGTTGATCTGGTGGCCATAGTTAGTGCGACTTCTTGGTTGGTGCTTATGTTCCTTAAGTCAAGTTGAGGATAATATGAGGCTGCCATATGTTGCCAATGCACTAACTAACTTTTAGAACCCTAGTTAACTCATCTTGGCCTTTAGAAAGTAGTGAGGTAACCGGCTTTGGTGCAGACTGAAGTTGGTTGACACTCGATACTACACTCATTGAGATCTTAAACTTGGAGGGTTTTGGTTGGCAAGTAAGTTGCCTTCTGATCAACCACCCTTGTGAAGGATCAATGATATTGAGATCCCTTAGAACCTGGTTACTTTTATAGGACAGGATGAACCATCTAAACTTCAGGGGAGGGTACTTACCTTTGAACCTCATGCAAGCCTTTAAACCTAGGGCTATTGTGTGACTTGTTTGTGTGTGCCACATGTTTGTGATTGAGCATAACATCATGACATCATCATGCATCATAAGCATAGCATTTTCACTAACCATTTCAAGGACCAAAGGATTTATCTTTGTTCTTTGTTGCAGGTCATGGCTTCTGCTCGTAGAAACACTATCAGGATCAACTTTGTAGGGATACCTGCTAAGCTTAAAGAGTTGGTTTCTCAAGTGTCTGATCACTCCCAGTTCATCAAGAGACATGGTCACCTTCTGGATTTAGTCACTTCAGGGTTCAATGAAGACATGATGAGTGTTCTGTTTCAGTTCTTTGATCCTAAGCACCACTGCTTCACATTCCCCGACTACCAGCTGGTTCCAACTATGGAAGAGTTCTCTAAACTTCTGGGCATACCTGTACCTGATCAGAAACCATTCACAGGCTTGGAAAAAGAGCCTAAACCTGAGGTTATTGCTGCAACTCTACATCTGAAAAAGTCTGACATTGTCCTAGAAACGAGAAGTGGAGTCAAGGGTATTCTTGCTAAGGTGTTGATAGAGAAGGCTCAAGAGTTCTTGAAAGCCATGAGCTATGATGCTTTTGAGGAGATCTTAGCCTTGTTGATTTATGGCTTAGTGTTGTTCCCCAATCCTGATCAGTTCATAGACGTGCATGCCATCAATATATTCCTGAGTCACAATCCAGTACCTATATTGCTTGGAGACATCCTACATTCTCTTCATACCCGTACTACAAGGGCAAGAGGAACTTTAATGTGCTGCATACCTTTGCTTTCTAGGTGGTTTATTTCTCACCTTCCTCGCTCAGTGATGAAGAATGAGCAAGGGTTCAGATGGTCCAAAAGGATCATGTCACTCTCTCACTCAGATATCCATTGGTGCTCCAGATCTATGGAGAATGTCATTATCATTGACCGTTGTGGGGAGTTTCCTAATGTGCCACTTCTAGGCATAAGAGGAGGCATCACCTACAACCCCTCTCTAGCTTTACGACAGTTTGGTTATGCTCGGAGTGATGGCCCACATGACATGTTGATTCAGGGCATTGTATTTGACTACGACAACGATCTTCAAGGTTACCGTCAGAGATTCATACGAGCTTGGGGAAAGGTAAACAGGGTTGACAGCAAGACACTGGAGCCTAAGTACACTATTCCTATGGAGGCTTATCTCAGATGGGTACGATCTCGTGCTCAGACTCTCATGATGCCTTATCCTGCCGTCCTACCAGTTACCATGGAACCTGTTGCTGAAGGAGACACTGCTTATACCATCCTTCACCCAGACATGCCTACTGATATGGAAGACTTGCAGAGATCATGGATCCAATTGAAGGAGCAAAGGGATACTTTCGAGGCTCATTACAAAGCAAGCCAAGAAAGAATCCTAGAGCTAACAAAGCAACTTCATGAGGAACGGAATCTCAACTCATACCTCAACACAAAGAGGAAACGTCCATGGGAGACTTAAAACCCCATCTCTTGTACTTATTTCATTTCATTTTTTGTAAGCCCAAGAGGCAAAACAAATTTATTACTAATAAAAGTTTACCTTCTTGGTTGTTTAAGCAAATTTAAATCCTACGGTCCTTGAAAACATTGCATACGCATTAATACATCATATCATTGCATCACAGGTTTATTTGTGCACAGGTTTCTCATCTTCTCGCTGTTTATTTCAGCAATGGCTCTTGAACAATCAGTTAAGGATCTCCAGGCACAGAATGCACAGTTCCAAGAGCTGATCCTGAACCTATCCAAGGGGCAGGACGAATTGAAGACACTGCTGGCCAAGAAGACTAAGAAGACTAGAAGGTCAGGTGGCCTGCTCAACATGGGAAGAAGGTTCAAAGGTCCTGTCAAGACCAAAGAACAGGTTGAAGACTATGAATCTGAGGAATCTGAAAAAGAGGGAGGTAGTCTCCACAACACTATGGGGGACTCTGATTCTGAGGCTAATTATTACCATGATCCTAATGAAGACAAGTTCAAGATGCTGGTGGATAGGATGGATGCCATGGAGTTGCAGAAATCTTCTGGGCTAGATTTTGAAGATTTGAGTCTGATATCTGGGGTTGTCATACCCATTGGTTTTAAGGTTCCTACCTTTGTTGTTTATGATGGGGTCTCTTGTCCCAAGCTGCATCTGAGATCTTATGTCAGAAGAATTCAGCCTCACACTGCTGACAAGAAGTTGTGGATCCATTTCTTTCAAGAGAGCTTATCTGGAGCTCAGTTGGAGTGGTATTATCAATTGGAGAGTGTCAACATCAGAGACTGGAATGATCTTGCTGAAGCTTTCTATAAGCAGTATCAATACAATGCTGACTTAGCTCCCACTCGCATGCAGCTGCAAAGCATGTCCATGGGTGCCAAAGAAAGTTTCAAAGAGTATGCTCAGAAGTGGAGAGATTTAGCTGGAAGAGTTCAACCCCCTTTGACTGACAGGGAATTGGTTGATATGTTCATGTGTACACTGAATGGTCCGTTCTACAGTCATCTCATTGGAAGCTCATCATCTGGCTTCACTGAGTTGATCATGACAGGAGAGCGAGTAGAGAATGGTATAAAGAATGGTAAGATCCAAGTGGGTACTTCTTCATCAGGTACTGCAAAGAAACCTCCCACTGGGAAGAAAGAATCCAATGCTGTTTATGGTCAGCCTGATCGTAACAGAAGGCATCAGTCTGTTAGTGCAGTTCATATTTCAAATCCAACTCCTGCAACAACAGAGCAGCCACAGGGCAACCAACAGAGGGCTAGAAGGCAGTTCACAAAGATCAACATGTCACTGGCTCAGGCATTGCAACATTTGTTGAAAGCTGAACTCATTACTTTGAAGGAGGCTCCTCAGAATCCAAATGTTACCTCACCCAGGTACAATCCCAATGCACGATGTGCATATCATTCAAACTGTCAGGGACATGATACTAATAACTGCTGGGTCTTGAAGAACAAAATCCAAGATATGATTGAGGCTGGAGAAATTGAGTTTGACCCACCAGGTACTCCAAATGTGATTATTGCTCCAATGCCAAATCACGAGAAGACTGTAAATGCCATTGATGAAGATCTACATGTCTATTCAGTTATGGAGTTGACCACACCATTGTCTGTTATCAAGAAGAAGTTAGTACATGCTGGGCTCTTTCCAGGTTGTCGTGAAGATTGTCTGTATTGTACCTATAAGCCAGATAGTTACTTCAGATTGAGAGATGGAATTCAACGTCTCATGGATAAGTATACTATAGTGTTTGAGAGGACCCCATCGTCTGTAGAAAGTATGGTGGATCATCTTACTCGAGGTAGGAAGATTGAAGAGGTTGATATGGTTGACAAAGTACCGGTAAGAATCACTTCAAGGAGACCTATTAAAATCACCCATCAGGGTCCAATCAAGATTACTGCTGAAGGCCCTGTGAAAGTTGTTGCTGAAGCCAGAGTGGCTCCTCTGATCATTACTACTTCTGGTCCTATTCCATATACATCCGATAAAGCTGTGCCTTGGCACTATGGGTCTGATGTTTACATCCATGGTGTTAAGCAAGAACCATTAGCTGATGTGCCTGTTGATATTGATAATATTGCTGGATCTAGCAAGATCACACGTAGTGGAAGAGTCTTCTCATCTCCAGTTACTTCTAAGAACGCAGTTACTCCTGCTGCTACGTCCACCACTAATGCTCGGGGCAAAGGTCCTGTTATTGAGCCTGTATCTACTGATGTGCCAGCTGCTGATGATCTCTCTAAGCAGATGGAAGAAGTATTGAAAATCATTCGCAAGAGTGATTATGACATTGTTGATCAATTGGGGCATACTCCCTCAAAGATTTCTATGCTGTCCTTGTTGTTATGTTCTGAAGCTCATGCAAAAGCTTTGATCAAGTTTCTGAAGACTGCTCATGTGCCCAATGCCATTTCTGTTGACCAGTTTGAGAATTGTGTTGCCCACCTGACTTATGATAATGGGTTGGGATTTTCTGATGCTGATTTGACCCCTGCCAAGAGGGATCATAACAGGGCCCTGCATATTTCAATTGAATGCAGGGGCACTACCCTGTCACATGTATTGATAGACAATGGTTCCTCTCTGAATGTGTTGCCCAAGGAAGTCCTGAATAAGCTTAGTCCTGAAGATGCTGTGCTGAAGCCCAGTAATATTGTGGTGAAGGCTTTTGATGGTTCTAGAAGAGTAGTGCATGGGGAAATTGATCTTCCCATCAAGGTTGGCTCCCAGGTTTTTACTGCTACATTCTTTGTGATGGATATTCGTCCTTCGTACTCTTGTCTGCTTGGTCGTCCCTGGATCCATGGGGCAGGTGCTGTAACCTCTACATTACACCAAAAGTTGAGATATCCAGTGGATGGAAAGGTTGTTACTGTCTATGGAGAAGAAGAATACTTTGTCAGCCATGTGAATACCTTCAAGTATCTGGAAATGGAAGGTGAATACATTGAAACTCCGTGTCAGACGTTTGAAGTGGTTCCCTGGATTGTTAATGATTATGTAGCTCCTCCTGTTGCGAAGAAAGTTCCTGTGGTCACCAGAAAGCCTCCATCAATGGCAATGGCCTCCCTCAATGATGCTAGAGCTGTGGTGGATGAAGGTGGTTGTACTATTTGGGGTCAGCTTCCTGATATTCCATACAAGTCTGACAAATTTGGTTTGGGTTTCACTGCAGAGTCCCAGAGGGTTGTTCGTCGTGCTCGTGCTGTTCGTATCACCAATCAAGGGGTTATGAAAGATCAGATCAATGCTGTGGGAGACCATGATGAAGACTACAACTTGGATGCTTGGATGTTTCCTACTGTGGGTGCTGGACTCAACAATTGGAAAGCCGAAGATGTTATCCCTATCTCCTTTAGTCAGGAGTAAATACTATTACTGTGTTATTATATTTTAAATTTGTAATTTCTTGAACAATTAAACTCTTAAGCCTTGTGCCTTACCCGGGGTACAATGGTGTGCTTGTTACGGGCTGTCATTTCATTTGCATACTTCATTCAATAAAATCAGTGGACGTTTCGTTTTAGTAAATATTGTGTTCCTTGTCTTTCTTTTTCTTTTACTTTTGCTTTATCAGCTATGTGTTCTTACACACACCCACATCACTAAAATGCAGATCCTCATCCACTCTGGATCCTGTTGATAACAGTTCTACTATTGCCAATTATAATTTCGAGAATCCGATCTATCAAACTGAAGACGGAAATGAGGACGATTGTGAAATACCTGTAGAGCTTGCTAGGTTGTTACAACAAGAAGAGAAAGCCATACAGCCACATGAAGAGCCAGTCGAAGTTGTGAATCAGGGAACTGAAGAAAACAGAAAAGAGGTCAAGATAGGGGCTGATTTAGAGGACAGTGTCAAGAGCAGATTGATTCAGATGTTACGTGACTATGTGGAGATCTTTGCTTGGTCTTATGAAGATATGCCAGGGTTGGATACAGACATTGTGGTTCACCGTTTACCAGTGAAAGAAGATTGTCGTCCAAAGAAGCAGAAGGTTCGTCGTATGCGTCCTGAGATGTCAGAAAAGATCAAGGCAGAGGTAATGAAACAGTTCAACGCAGGGTTCTTAGCAGTGACTTCTTATCCTCAGTGGGTTGCAAATGTGGTGCCAGTTCCTAAGAAAGATGGTAAGGTACGTATGTGTGTAGACTACAGAGACTTGAACAAGGCTAGCCCCAAAGATGACTTTCCACTTCCTCATATTGATATTCTGGTAGACAACACTGCTCAGCATAAGGTATTCTCTTTTATGGATGGTTTCTCTGGTTACAATCAAATCAAGATGGCTCCTGAAGACATGGAGAAGACAACATTTGTTACACAGTGGGGCACTTTTTGTTATAAGGTGATGCCATTTGGTTTGAAGAATGCAGGGGCAACGTATCAGCGTGCTATGGTGGCTTTGTTTCATGATATGATTCATCATGAGATAGAGGTATATGTGGATGATATGATAGCCAGGTCTCAGAATGAAGAGCAACATCTTGATCATTTGCATAAATTGTTTGAGAGGTTGAAGAAATACAAGTTGAGATTGAACCCAAACAAGTGTACTTTTGGAGTTAGATCTGGAAAGCTCCTGGGTTTTATTGTCAGTGGAAAAGGTATTGAAGTGGATCCTGCAAAAGTGAAAGCTATACGAGAGATGCCAGCTCCCCGTACTGAGAAGGAGGTTAGAGGTTTCTTGGGACGATTGAATTACATTGCAAGATTTATTTCCCAATTAACTGCCATCTGTGAGCCAATCTTCAAGTTGTTGAAGAAAGATCAGGTGATGGAATGGAATGATGAGTGTCAGACTGCCTTTGATGAAATCAAGAGATATCTGCTAGAACCTCCAATTTTGATGCCACCAGTTGATGGAAGACCCTTGATTATGTACTTAACTGTGTTAGACAACTCAATGGGGTGTGTGTTGGGGCAACATGACGAGTCTGGTCGAAAAGAGCAGGCAATATACTACCTTAGCAAAAAGTTTACCGACTGTGAAACAAGATACTCACTGCTCGAGAAAACTTGCTGCGCTTTGGCATGGGCTACTCGCCGACTAAGACAGTATATGTTGACCCATACTACCTTGTTGATTTCAAAGATGGATCCAATCAAGTACATATTTGAGAAACCTGCTCTCTCCGGAAGAATTGCAAGATGGCAAATGATTTTGACAGAATATGATATACAGTATACTACTCAGAAGGCCATTAAGGGAAGTGTTGTGGCAGATCATTTGGCTCATCAAGCAGTGGATGATTACCAGTCAATGAGTTTTGAGTTCCCCGATGAAGACATTATGACTATTACCAAAGAACCTGGACAATATGACGGACCTGAACAAGGATCCCGATGGACTATGGTTTTTGATGGTGCTTCCAATGCACTTGGTAATGGTGTTGGTGTTGTGATTAGTTCCCCTGAAGGTTGTCATACCCCGATTACTGCCAGACTTTGTTTCTATTGTACCAATAATATGGCTGAGTATGAGGCATGTATCCTGGGTATTAAAGCTGCTATTGATATGAAGATTCAGTTCCTTGATGTGTATGGAGATTCAGCCCTGGTAGTAAGTCAGATCAAAGGAGATTGGGATACCAAGCATGATAATCTCATTCCTTACAGAGAGCATGTGTTGTCTTTGATCCCACATTTCAAAGAGATTACCTTTGGACATATTCCACGAAGAGAGAATCAGTTGGCAGATGCATTGGCCACCATGGCATCCATGTTTGAGATCAGTTGGGATGATGAAGCTCCCAAGATTACTATTGATAGATTTGAAAAGCCTGCATACTGCAATGAGATTGACACTGAAGGGGCAGAGGAGAAGCCTTGGTTCTATGAAGTGAAAAGATATCTTGAAGCTCAGGAGTTCCCTGAAGGGACATCTGTCAAAGATAGGAAGTTCCTGAGAAGGTTTTCTGCTAAGTTCTTTTTGAGTAATGGGATTCTGTACAAGCGCAATCATGATTCAACTTTGCTTCGTTGTGTGGATAAGAAGGAAGCAATTGAGATTATGGAAGATATGCATGATGGGATCTTTGGCACGCATTCTAGTGGACATACTATGGCAAAGAAGATTTTGAGAGCAGGTTACTATTGGTCTACCATGGAAGCTGATTGCTATCAACACTCCAGAACGTGTCACAAGTGTCAAATTTATGCTGATAAAGTACATGTACCTCCATCACCATTGAATGTGTTGACTGCTCCTTGGCCCTTTGCCATGTGGGGCATTGATATGATTGGTGAGATCAAGCCTACTGCTTCTAATGGGCATCGTTTCATCCTAGTTGCTATTGATTACTTCACGAAGTGGGTGGAGGCAGCTTCATTTGCATCTGTTACCAAGAATGTTGTGGCTCGGTTCATTAAGAATAATCTCATATGTAGGTATGGCATCCCCGAAAGGATTATTACTGACAATGGCTCTAATCTGAACAACACTATGATTACTGATCTCTGCACGCAGTTCAAGATTAAGCATCACAACTCTTCTTCGTATCGTCCAAAGATGAATGGGGCAGTTGAAGTTGCTAATAAGAACATTAAGAAGATTGTACAGAAGATGACTGTTACTTATAAGGATTGGCATGAGATGTTACCATTTGCTCTTCATGGTTATCGTACTACAATACGTACTTCAACAGGGGCAACCCCATTCTCCTTAGTCTATGGTATGGAAGCAGTTCTGCCCATTGAAGTTCAGATTCCCTCTTTAAGAATTATGAAGGATGCAGGCTTGGATGAAGATGAGTGGATTCAGACTCGACTTGACCAGATAAATTTGATTGATGAGAAGAGATTAGCAGCAGTTTGTCATGGCCAGATGTACCAGAAACGAATGATCAAAGCTTTTAACAAGAAGGTTAACCCAAAGGTATATCAGGCTGGTGACTTGGTAATCAAGCGTATTATATTACCACAGGGTGATCCAAGGGGCAAGTGGACTCCAACATATGAAGGTCCATTTGTAGTCAAAACTGTGTTCTCAGGAGGTGCCATGATACTTACTACAATGGATGGTGAAGACTTCCCACAGCCTGTAAACGCGGACATAGTTAAAAAATACTACGCATAAAAAGAGACCCGCTAGGTTGACAGGCCTAGGCAAAAATAAGGGCATCCCGGCAAACCAAAAGGGTTTGGGCAAAAATTAGGGATATATATATGAAAAGATGTACACCCGGCAAGTCGAAAACCTGAAAAGGCGACTTGGGCAAAAAAGGGTATCCCGGTGGATTGAAAACCTGAAAAGGCAATCCAGGCAAAAGTTAGGGATTAAAGCGTATGACTATGTCTCGTTTGGATCACCCATGAAACTGCAACCAGTTGTGCTACTTACTCAAGCTTGAACAGATAAAGCCCTATCCAATCATTTCCGTCTTAACAGCAGAAGATGAGATACTTGAAGATAATGGCAATAGTAGAATTGAAACTCAATAGGATTATTTCCCACATAGCTGATTTTCTTTGTTTTGTAAAATTCTATGACAAAATCCTCTTACTAGGGTTTATGTCTCCTTGTACAAACTTACCCGTGTATGGGTCACTTTTTGATATAAATAAATTCCATCTTTTGAATCCAGATTTACTTTTACCCTATTTACATAAGCGAAACGTCCATTGGTTGTGTTTGAATGTATGTATGCTTTTGAATATGATTGATGTTTACCAGAAATGCATGTATGCTTAATATGATTGATGTTTACCAGAAATGCATGAAAATGCAGTAATAGTATTTACTAAGGACGAACGAGGGAAGGATTTCAACGAAGCTTCGCCGGTTCATCTTTACAAAACAGTTACAAACCCTCAGTAGGACAAATCCATCTTCATAAAGTCACATCTCCCCTGGAATTTATATCCATCTCTTTTATCCTCATACGGACATACGGGAAATTACTTTCCAATAATGGTACGACAAACGAAGACGGAGGTTATGTATACCCTACTATCAAACGAAGACGGGAGGTTATATATACCTTGCTATCCCTAGCAGACGGGAGGTTATTGCTATCCCCAGCATACGGAAGGTTATGTATAATATATTATCAAACAAGACGGGAACGAGTTCCTCATATTCTTCAGCAACGAATCGGGATTTATTTTCCCTGGCCAGCAGTTGTTATGCAAGGATATCCAGACGCTTCCGGCAGCATCATATCATACATACATCATTTACATCATACCATAGCGTACATATCCATAGATACATAATACATTACCTAAGTGCACCATATCATACATGCATACATAATGCATAAACTAATATTATTATACAGAATGCTACCTTGTTTTCAGGTTAATTATCCAGCAAACAAACTTATGATTATCAGGATTGCTTTATCCTCTTGAAAGTTATCATTCCTCAGGATTGCTTTATCCTCCTGAAAGCATATCATCCATCAGGACTGCTTTATCCTCCTGAAAACTTATCATCTCTCAAGACTGCTTCATCCTCTTGAGAACATATTACTACATCAGGACTGCTTCATCCTCCTGACAGCTATCATCATTACTTCAGGATTGCTTCATCCTCCTGAAAATTCCTATTACATCAGGATTGCTTTATCCTCCTGAAATCACATTGCTACCTCAGGATTGCTTTATCCTCCTGACAGCTTACTACTACCTCAGGATTGCTTTATCCTCCTGACAGCTTTTTACTACATCAGGATTGCTTCATCCTCCTGAAAGCATATTATCAATACCTCAGGATTGCTTTATCCTCCTGACAGCTTCTTTACTTCAGGATTGCTTCATCCTCCTGAAATCATATCATTGCCTCAGGACTGCTCCATCCTCCTGACAGCTATCATTATACCTCCATATTCTGGACTGCTTCATCCTCCAAGATATGTATCTGAAGAACTTTCCTCCAAGTGGCATCTTTAAGCCCACTCAATCATATTCAACTAGCCATCTGTATCACTCTATGCACTGGTGAGTGCAAATTTTTGGGCTTTTGTGTTCAATCCCCTTCAACCTTCCAAGTCACGACTGGCAAATATACCAATCTAACCCCTCAGGTTTCAGAAAATTGAACAGGGGCAGCTGTTGCACCCCAAAATTTGCCCTCACAATACAAGACTTTGTGTTCTAAGAAGGTTCACAAGGTTCACAAGTTTCTCAACACTTTCAAGACCTTTCATGAGGTTCATGAAGTCTACAAGTCACTTCATGAAGGTTCACAAGGTTCACAAGTTTCTCAACACTTTCAAGACCTTTCATGAGGTTCATGAAGTCTACAAGTCACTTCATGAAGGTTCACAAGGTTCACAAGTTTCTCAATGCTTTCAAAACCTTTCATGAGGTTCATGAAGTCTACAAGTCACTTCTTGAAGGTTCACAAGGTTCACAAGATTCACAATATTTACATGACCTTTCATGAGGTTCATGAAGCCTACAAGTCACTTCATGAAGGTTCACAAGGTTCACGAGGTTCACAATACCTCCCATGAGTATCACAAGACATTTTATGATGGTTCACAAGGTTCACAAAGTTCACAATTGGTCAGAAGAGTTGACAATTCCCTCAGACAATGCACCTCCTAAGCAGTGCATCCAAAACTAGGGTTTTGACTTTAATCAGGCTAAATGAACTTCCAAGACTTCAAGTGAGCTTCATAACATCTTATATGTGTTTAAGAACCCCCATGACAAGTTTCAAGACTTTTCTCAAAAGTTTGCTCAGTCAGAGGATCAGATAAGTCAAAATCAGTCAAAGCAGTTAAAAAGTCAAACTGAGGTCAACTGTGGTCAAACCAAAGTCAAACTTCATGATTTTTTGCCAACATCAAGTATATGAAGTAAAATTCATCATTTGATCAAGGGTTGATCATGATTCATCAAGGAGATTTCAGATCATCAAGAATCAGGAGTTTCTAAACTAGGGTTTCCTCAGTAAAAGTCAACTGAACTTTGACCAGCCATAACTTTCACATACTTCATCACCAAGTCTCCATCCAAAGCTCATTTTGAAGGAAATTGAATTCTCTACAACTTTGTGTCTCACAAGCCAAGCCCAAAAATGCTTCATTTGGAGGGTATGAGCTAAGACATTATAGGTCCTTTTGAAAGTCAACAAAAAGTCAACAACTTCAAAAGGGCATAACTTGAGATTGGTAAATGATATGGACATGAAACCAGTGGGGTTGGTTAGAGGACTCTTCAAGCTTTCCAAAATGTCCAAGAACACCCTCATACCATTAAAATTGAAGGATATGTGCTCTTGCAAAGTTGGGAAATTTTGAGTTGGTTTATGATGAAAATGGAGGTCTAAAATCAATTTCTTCCAAATGGGCTTGCCAAATGATGACCCAATCCATACAACAACTTCATGCACGACCCAAACCATTAAAAATCAGATTTTTATTATTTTTATTTTTATTTATTTTGATTTAATTCATTAAAAATCATTTTAAATAAAAATAAAATATGAAAATAAAAGATTTAATTTGGATCAAGCTTCTAGAAAGTCTTAAATTTGATTGGAAGTAAAGAGGAAAGAAATCATGAGGTTTAGCCAAAGATAGCAAGCATTCATACAAGAATATTTGATTTTTAAGGCATGATATTTTTGAATCTTTTTACATCAAATCTTCCAAGCAATGACCTAGTTTTTCAGCTTAATTTGATTGTCCTATAAGTACTTAGTGTAACCCTATTGCAAGACACGGATTCCACAGCCCCAAAAGTAAGTTTCACAAATTGAAAAACCATCCAAAAACTCACATTCGGTTTCGGATTTCCATAGCTTTAAAAGGTATTTTGAGGACATGGCCATGATTATTGGACATCACTGAATCATTATCAATCACCATTCGCATCAAAAGCCTCATGAATTGCATAACCCGAGCAAAACTTTGTTCTTGAATATGATTTTTCGATTCCATTGATTGACTGTATTTGACTTGTTTTTGATTGTTTGATGATGTTTATGATGAACCTTAGAACGATTCTGGGCTATTCAATTAAGTTTTTCGTGCAGGTATGAGAATTCACCATGATTAGGGTTCACGGCCCCCTTTAGGGTTTCATGGTTTCATCATGATAAATGGATTCTAAAAACGTAGGACAGTTGCAAAACTCAGTAGCAACTCAATGACATAATTAATTTTGTGAAATTTGGTTGTTTGGTTGAAGTTTGTGATTCGCAGGAATGAAGAACACGCAGGAGATTTCGCAGGTAAAATTGCATGAAATTTCGCAGGTAATATGGAGAAGACGAAGGCTGTTGGCGCGTTTCTGGAAATTCAAATATTGCTTATATTATTTTATTATATTGTTTCTATTTTCATTCACCAACGCATGGTTGGTCTAGTGGTAAAACAGATGCGCGTGTTGAGGGAAGGCTGGGGTTCGAATCCTGCCTCCAGCCAATCCTTTTTGATACTTTTCCATTTAAATTACAGTCTTAATATATTATTGTTTATAGCCAACATTCCAACAGGTTAGCTCACCCAGCAGGATTGGTCATGCGCATGCTTGTTTGTCTAATAGGTCCTGGGTTCAATCCTCCCCCAGGCCTTTTGCTTTCTTTTATTTTTTTGGATTTTTCAGGATATGAACAAAATCAATTCTGCCTTCTTTCTTGCTGCCTGCGCATGATGGCTTAGTGGTTGGTGTTGTTGCTGGTAATCAGAGTGACCTGGGTTCAAATCCCACCCAGGTAAGTTCTTTTTACCATTTTTTTCTGTTTTAATTTATTTAATTAATTTGTTTAATTGTTTTCTTATTGTTAATTAAAAAATAAATTATATATGCATATATATTTAAATAACATCTAAAACAACACTTATATTTTCTAAAAATTCTAAACTTTTATTTTTCTCAATTCAAATTTATTTTATTATGTAATTAAATTATAATATATGTATATTTACTAAAATAATTTTGTATATTATATTATAAACCCTAAAAAATATTTTCTAAGCAAACCCTAACTTTATAAAACCCTAAATTATTTTTCTCTAAACAATTATTAGAAGCTTAATTTTATTTTATTTTTTTATTTTACTTTTGTACATATTTATTTAATATAATTAAGTATTTTTAAAATTTGTTTATATAAATAATTTTTAATAATTGAACCTATGATAATTGAATTTTGTAATTCTAATATGTTTAAAAATAATTTAATAATTTGTACATAAATTAAAATGTTATAATAATTATCTAATTGTTCATATTTCTTCTTATTCCTAAATAATTGTCTATATTAAAAATTTTAACCCTTTGTTTATTATTTTAATTATGTTCTTATAATATTTTTGCTAATTCTATTTATTTTAATTATTCATATTATTACTAATCCATTTATTTATTTATTTTTATAAATTATGCTTATTATTATTTCACTAACCTTATTTATTTTTTATTATTATCATTACTAACCCCTATTATAATTATTCTTGCTTATTTATTTTTATTTATATTTTGCTTATTTATTCTTGCTATTTATTTTTAATTGCTTATTAATTATTATTGTAATTGCTCCTTGGTGTAAATTTTTGTAAATATTTAAATTGTTTAATTTTCATGCCATGGTTAGTAAAATAGGGAGTGTAAACATGTATTATACTTAAAATTAAATTTAGATCATTTTAATTATAAGATAAATTAAATTAAACACTCACACACGTAAGTCGATTTTTAATCGCCATCTCACTTTCTAGGGTTACCCCTCAATGTTGCCTATTCAAAAAGGTCAAGTGGGGTGTATAAAGCAAGTCCCTTAAAAGAAAAGTCATCAAGTCCCTTAATGGTTGCCTTTAAAAAGATCAAGTCCCTTTCGAATAATGATGACAGTCCCTCCAAATTGCTTAATACACCCCACAGTTGCCTTCATAAAACAGATGTCCCTCATATGTCCCTCACATCCAAGGTAATGACTACCAATTCCTTAATAATAGGGATAGTCTTACCACTTAAAGGATAAAGAACAGAAAGACTTAAAACTTTAGGGTAGGTTCCTCATAGTTGCTTGCTCACTTCATTTAAAACTTTTCAAACTTTTCACAAATTTCAAACAATTTTCAAACACAAGTTTTTACGCATCCGTACATGGATCATTATTAACTCTTATGAAAATTTCTATTCACACACTTCACCTTTTCAAAAACAATTCAAAGTGAGCTAAGTAACTAAGAGCCCATGGATAACCATGGATGTAAAGGGTGCTAACACCTTCCCTTTACATAACCTACCCCCCGGACCCAAAAATCTTTTAAAAGGTCTTTCCTGTTCTTTTATGCCTTTCCTTTGGATAAAATAAAAGTCGGTGGCGACTCTTGCTATCCGCAACATAACTAAAGTCAGTTCTCCCACCGTGTTACAGTTGCTAACCTCCTTTTCTTGAAGCTACATATCATATAAATAGTTAGATGAAATTAAGAATTTAACAACTTCCATGCATATATGCCATATAATTGTATTGTACCTGTTTTTTTGAAACCACGGACTCGGTATGCCGCGGAATAGCATTATCTTTTGATTTGGATCTTATGGGAGTCTATTTAACATAACCAAGTAAAAAATGTACGTAAAATGCGCGTAAAAAATTTGAATATACACATTAAGGTTAACAAAGGTTTTAGGTATACCTCATATCCTATGCTAATGAGGTTTGTCGGCCATGCAACAAACGAACATACTGCTTCTTCCACCGTTGTTGCATCCGAACCATCGTTTGGATATGGTAATGATGCATTCGGATCAACTGCAATATCAACTGATACTTTCAAACATCCAGCAACTCTCATAAGGGCCAACAACTCTGTGAAACTTTTATCCGACCATCCATTGCCCATCTTTAAGTTGTACAACTTTAATACCGCAGACAGTCTTGAGAATTTAGTGCAACCTTTGTACAACAGTTTCTCTGCATCGCTTACCATCCTCTCAAACATTTCAGGACAATCATGAAGATCTTATTCAAGTGCTTCTACAATCTCTTCAACTCGATCACAATCATATGTTTCCGTGTCTTTGTCGTATGAAGCATATGTCGTATTACTTTTTCCACTCGGTTCAACATTCTCGTTAATTTTCTCACCATGAAATATCCAACACTGATAAATTTGATCAATTACATGCCTCAGTAAATGCGATTTCAATCCATCTGCGTCAACCTTACCAATATAACAACAACGCAAGCAAGGACAATGCATTCGTCTGGGGTTTTCAGCGTGTTGAACATCAAACTTAACGAATTCCGCAACCCCATTCTCGTACTCTTTGGTCATTCGATCGGCATAGATCCATGTTTTATCCATGGTTTTCCTACTTATTAAGGTAAACAATCAATATCAACTTCAATAACGTATACATAACCAATGTTTCTCCAAACGACAATAACCCAGTTAAATCCAGACGAAAATACATAACTAAGGTAGTATCTTTGAATATTCTAACAACTTTCAAGTTCACTTCATTTTCTCACATTTAACAGATATTTACATCATTGAAGTTGAAAATAGAGTTTCATATAATAACAACAATATTAGACTTATTGAACATAACACCAATGACTAACGTATCTCCGTATCCTAAATGTTTTAAACAAAAACTCCGTATCTTAAATGTTTAATTTTAATTTAGACTTATTGCACATAACACTAATATTAGACTTATCGAACATAACACTAATATTAGACTTTCAAGTTCACTTTCATTATAACAATATAACAACAATATTAGACTTATCGAACATAACAACAATATTAGACTTATCGAACATAACACTAATGTTTAATTTTAATTTTTTATATACGTATTTTAATCGTATCGTATCCTAAATTTTTCAATGACTAACGTATCTCCGTATCCTAAATGTTTTATCCGTGCTTCTTAGATTATAACCAAAAACTCAGTCAAGAAAATAACAAAAATATTATGACTTATCGAACATAACAACAACAATGTGCCCTTATGAGAACTCAGTAGAGGACGAACTCGGACGAATTCAGTCAAGAAAATGGACGAACTCGGTTGCTTTTCGAACTCAGTCTATAGATTCAACAAAAAAACTTCTCAGGTAATGAAGCCAACAACTCAGTGTTAATATTTATATAAACTTAGTGTATGAACTACTAAACTTCTCAGGTTATACTACTGTATATAAACTACTGTATATATAAACTCAGTGAACTACAAAACAACTTCTCAGTGTTAATATTTTCTTCACACTATCCATCAATGAACTACTAAACTCAGCCATTAATAAACTAATGTATATACTCTCAGGTTATGCAACTTCTCAGCAATAAAACAAGCAAGAGATTGAAAACAATGGAAGAACAGTACCATGAACAAGAACAGTACCATGAACGAAGAACACGTACCTTTTTGAACGGAAGAAGAACAAAAAATGAAACTCAGTCAATGATCGGAATCAATAATAGCTTCTACAAACACTTCTTCAATGATCGGAACAGAGAAATGTAGTTTATGGAGGATGCTTGGTTAGGTTTTGCGTTACGCGTATCACTAGAAGAGAGGGAAAACGAAAGAACAGAAAGAAAAAAAATAGAAACTAAGTAATATTTTAATTTAATTAGACCTTAGATAGCGCTTTTGAGGAAAGTGTTGTCTAAGGGTGACCTTTAAAAGCGCTTTTAGTAAGCGCTGTCTAAAGGGTACCTTAGGCAGTGCTTTTGATTTGATTTGATTTTTTTATTTTTAATACCTTAGACAGCGTTTTCTCAAAAGCGCTGTCTAAGGTATACCTTTAAAAGCGCTTTTTGAAAGCGTTGTCTAAGCCCCCCCCCCTTAGACAGCGTTTTTAAAAAAAAAATTGTGAACAGTCTCCGTGTTTTTTATTTTTTTCACTTATAACAGTGCTTTTTCATATAAGCGTTGTCTAAGGTGCGCTGTTAAACGTCATTTTTGTTGTAGTGCTAACTCCTCACTCCATGTTTCTATATATGTTACCAAATGAGGATAAGAAAAGATATAGAGAAAATATATATTAGTTAGTAACACTAACTAGTCCATAATTGAGGGTATCCAAAAATTGTAGAAGCACGCCTTCAACCTCGAAGATTTTGATGAAGACAACACAACTGTCATGCGCTTCATATTTGCAAAAAGTCAAGAGCTCTCAAACATGGTCTAGCAACAAGCATCGGCATTGTGATCAATCTTCTTTTGCTCATTTTCAAGCTGGGACGCAAAACGTTGAGGTACATCAAAACCCTTTACAAATTAATGTACAAGTGTTCAATAAATTATTTCACATGTTATCATATTGCATATAATTTTGGAAAGGTTTTTAAAACAGATTAACACTTTTAAAACTAAGAATTTTTCTGTTTTTAACAGTGTTAACCGGTTAACCATTTGGTTAACCGGTTAACGACTTCAATTTTTCAAATACAAAGTTAACGTTTACATGCGTTAACCGGTTAACCATTTGGTTAACCGGTTAACACTGAAGAATTTTTGAAAAATTATTTTCTTTGAAATTCAAAATGTACCTTTTTATTATACCTCTTCAAATTAAATTTTGTTTCATAATTTCTCACACCTTTTTGAAAGGGTGTTTTAAGATTTATATATTCTGAATTTTTTAAATTCAAAAACACCTCCTAGAATTTTTATAAAAAATCATTCAGTCAAAATCACTTCTTTTGACATATATTTTTCAAACATCAAAAGTGTTCATATTGTGATTCATAATTTTTCATACTCATCATTGAACACTTGTATTGAGATTTATAAAGTGAATTTTGATCAAAGGAGAAGATCAACTTAGATTGATATCAAACATTGTACTACTCTCAAAAAATACAAAGAATTAAAATAGATTTTCTATTGTGACTTGTGATCCAAGATTGTTGGACTCAAGGGATAGTGATTGCAAGAGGATTGTTCTTGCACACTAGATTGTTTAGTTGTTTAGAAAGTACTCACCGATTGAAGGTGTGATAGGTTGTACATTTCTAAAAACTAGTGAAAATCTCTTTCGTGTGGAAAGAGGGCTGGATGTACCTTCATATTATGAAGGGAACCAGGATAATTTGCCGTGTCTCTTTTACTTTCTCGCTTTATAGTTTTCATCTCATAAACAAGTAAAAGAAATCCATCCATCAACGAAAATAATCGAGAAAATTTTATAACTCCTAATTCACCCCTCTCTTAGGCGTACTTTGAAACTATAATTGGCATCAGAGCAGGTTTAGGTAACCTGTTCCTACAAGATCCTGTATGGCTTCCGCAAACTCGAATCCTGTTTTCAAAGATGGATGAAGTAGCAACAAGCCTCCACTCTTCTCCGGCGAATACTTTGATTTTTGGAAAATCAGAATGAAAGCACATCTTGAAACCCAAGGAGAAGGCATATGGGAAGCAATCGAAGAAGGTCCTCATAATCCTGTTAACGTGATCAATGGTGTTGGAACCGCAAAGTTAAAGAATACCTATGATGAAGATGATAGGTAGAAGATCCTGAATGAGAAGAAGGCAATCAACATACTCCAAAGCGCTTTCAGTATGGACGAGTTCTTCCGCGTATCACAATGCAAATCGACAAAGGAGATTTGGGATACCTTGGTAGAAACGCATGAAGGAACAACAGAAGTAAAAAGATCAAGGCTTAATACTTTGATTCAAGAATATAAAAGGTTCCGTATGCAGCTCGGGGAATCTATTGTTGCCTTACAAAAAAGATTTGTTCATCTAACAAATCACTTGATTGCTCTCGGGAAGACCTTCACCAACGACGATCTCAACTTGAAAGTCCTAAGATCCTTGACGAGGGAATGGTAACCGAAAGTGGCCGCTATTTCGGAAAAGGAGAGTCTATCAATGATGACATCCGCATATCTATTTGGCAAACTTCAAGAGCACGAATTGGAACTTGGAAGGCTCGAGAAGCACGAAAGTCAAGAGAAAAAGTCCAAGGGAATTGCCTTGAAGATTGACATGAAGGATGACAAAGATGACGAGACTTCCGAAGATGAGAACTTCATGCTTCTTGTTAAGAAGCTTGGTAAGTTTTTTAACAAAAATAAAAATTCCTCTTTTCCTAAAAAGAATAAACATTTCAGGAAGAAGGATGCACCCACATCGATTCAAGAAGTCACATGTTATGAATGTGGGAAGCAAGGTCACATAAAGCTAGATTGTCCAAGACTTGCAAAGAAAGGAGGATTCAAAGGCAAGAAGGATTTCAAGAATAAAAAGGCTTATGTTGCTTGGGACGATAATGAAGTTAGTTCCTCATCGGAATCGGAAAGCGATGAATGTGCAAATATGGCTCTAATGGCTTCACATCACTCCGATGAAGAAAATGACGAGGTTAGTAGCAATTTTTCAATTTATGAAAATGATGCACAAGAAGTCATAGATGAACTTCTAAAAGAATGCAAGACTTTGTATAAAAACATTTCATCCCAAAAGAAACGAATACTATCTTTAGAAGAACAAAATACATCTTTTGGAAAGTACATTGAAAATGAAAAACAAAAATTGATGGATGAAAAACAAAGCCTTGTATGCAAAAATTGTGAGTCATTATGTTTTCAAATTGTTCAACTTAAAAGACTCTTAGAAAGATATGAAAAAGGTCAAATTAGCTTGGAGGAAATTCTTAGGCACCAAAGATATCCTAATGACAAAAGTGGTTTAGGATATTCTAAGTTTTCCAAACCAAGCACAAGTGAAACCGTTTTCGTAAAAGCTAGTGAACAAATTGTTAAAGAAAAGACTAACAATTCTAAAACTATGCATCAAAGTCATAACAAGAAAAGAATCATTAAGAAACAAAAATATGTTCCTAGATATAAAAGTCAATTTCAACCTACTTGTTTTTATTGTGGAATCAAAGGCCATACACCTAATGCTTGCTATGTGCGCAACATTGGTGTTGCTAAAGGGCATTATGTGTGGGTTGAAAAGGGTAATAACTTCCAAGGACCCAAAGCAATTTGGGTACCTAACAATACTTGACTTTGTTTTGTAGGTATGCTTAAAAACAACTTCTACTCAATGGTATCTTGATAGCACTTGTTCAAAGCATATTGTAGCGGTAAAATCGTGAGTGTAAGCTATTGATTAACTTAACTCGATTAACACAGAGTCGCCACCGCGCTTTTCTTTATTTCCGAATGGAAAAAGGTAAAAGAATGAATAAAAACCTAGGATTCTAAAAGCAAAGGCTAAAAGAAATAAACAGAGATTGGGTAAGGGGATTGGTTATGAACCGGGAAGGTTTTAGGCACCCGACTCATCCGTGGTACTCCACGGGAGCCCTTTGAAATACTTATTGCTTTTGGTCTGAAATTGGTTTGTTTAAAATGATGGAAGAGATGAGAAGAAAAATATTTTTTAATGATTTTGTGTTTGATAAGGTTTTAAAGCCTTATGCCTACGTACCCACAAAGTGCAATGCGAGATCAAAACCTCGTAGTTCGTGGTACAAAGTTTGAAAAGAAAAAGTGGGTTGAATTAATTTTAAGATGTAGAGATAAGTCGTCATCCCTTAGCGAATAATTCCGCTAAAAGGGATGAATCATATCTAAACATGTGGAAAAGAAGAAAGGTGCACAAGGCACAAAAATAATTGAATGGATTTGTATTTTTTAAAGTATGTACAAAAATGGTTTTAATATATTTACATGACTTAATATTTGGTTAAGAAAATAAAAGGAAAAGGTTAAAAAGTCGCTTGACCGAAATCAAGGTTTGTTTATGAAAGTGTTTGAAGTTTAGAAAACAAGAAGGTTTTGAAATAGGAAGAAATTTTGAAAATTAAAGAATGGGGAGGAGATGAAGAGACTAGTCCTAATACTTGAATTAAAAGATAAGGAAAGAAGTTATCAAATTATAATATGTACAAATCTTCAAAGTTCGGACTTCTATCTTCAAAAAGTTAATGACATAATTTGAGACCAAGGTTTCTAACCACTCCAACTTGAGCAAAGGGAATCCTAGAAGTCTAAGTCCAATCTCCAAAAGTTCGGGATAGTAACCATAAGTCCAATGTTAGAAGTCACAAGTTTTTTAAGAGTTTAATCCTTTATTAAGTATTTTAATGTCCAAATGGACAAAATAAAAACAAGCACAATATGAATATCAACAAACACAATATGAATATAAACAATGATATATGATATAATATGGCAAAATATAATAAGGAGATAAGGGAGCAAGAGATTAAAATAAAAGGATAAGGTGCAAGAGATTAAATTTAAACAATTATATTCACATTATTATATTATTTACAATATAAGGTGGTATGATGAACTTAATCAAGCACAACCACAACAATGAAAATAAAATCGAGGCAACCGGATCCAAGTGGATCTTTAATCGAATCGGGACAACTTTAGGTCTATGTTAAGCAATCGCCGAGTAATTTACGAAGTAATTACCCTACAAATGAGGCCGGCCACCACTAATTAAAGTGGAAAATATCCGTGTTAATACATGTTAGAGAAACGATATAACGAATCGTTCTCCGAAAACATGCCACACTAAAAGAAAAAGGAAGGTCTAATCTTAATCGAGATTATCGTTGAATTTCTCGATTAGCAACCTATCACGATCTCAAAGTATGGAGAATGATCCAAATGATCATTCATCCATAGATTTGAAATAATGAAGATTAAACTTAATCGGAAATCAACAATCCCGAATCGGAAGATTGTCATCGACCAAAATTAAAAGGAGATGAAGAATAATAGATCCCAAAAAATAGATCCGAAAAGAAAAAGAAATAGAAAATATTTTTTAATCCTTTTTCTAAAAGTTCCTTTTCAAATTATTTCTCTAAACTAAATTCTAAAATATTTTTCCAAATTACTTTCTTAAAATATTTTTCCAAGATATATTTTCCAAACAAAATCTCTATTATCAAAAATAAACTAAATCACATAACCAATCAAAAACCTACAACTTAAAATAAATAAATAAAAAAAAAGAAAAAGGGAGGTGGATCCAAATGGATAAACCGCGGGTTGTGTGGACAGAAATGGATCTACAAACTGATCCAAGCCCACATAATTTTTATGCATCACATTCTTTATAAAAAGTTTTCTTAAAAAAATAAAACAAATAAATAAATTACAAAAAAGAAAAAGAACGAAAACAGAAGCCAAAGGAGCTTCTTCTTCTCCGTTGCGGCAATCACACACAAACAGGGGAGAACGAAAAAAAATCACGGCGGCGCAACCTCACGAAACAAGCTCACCTTCAAGAACAAACCGCAACTTCTTCTCTTTCCGTGAACGGAACGAATCCTTCCTCTCTCAATTCACTTTTTCTTCTCACTCGAAACTTTCGGATTCTCTCTTCTTCTCTCAATCCCTCTCTCAATCAATTCGGATTCATTCGGTTTAGATTTGGTGATTTCAGAAAATAATTTGAAAGGATTTGGGGATTTGGGGTTTTAGGGATTTTGAGTGTTTAAGATAGATTCGGCAGAGCTTCGAGGTGCTAATGAAGCTTGTTCATGAATGAGAGAGGAGCTGTTTAAATAGGAAAAGGATGAGCCAAGGGGTTGCCGTTTTGAGTGTGTTTCGGAATCGTTTTGGAAAGGTGAGGAGGAATGCGTGTTCTCAATTTTCGTTTTCGTTTTCACTGCGTTTTGTTTTAAATTATTTTGCGTTTTTGATTTTGTGAATTCAGGTGCGGGATGCGTGAACTTTGGAGCTGGCTTGAATCAGTTGATGCATTCGTGCGCGAGATTCGGTGAAGCTTATTTACTTCAGCTTGGGCCAAGCGTGGAAATGCTTCGGCTTGTTATTGCTGGCTGGGAGTTGGAGTTTCATGAAGCTGGCCAAGCAATTGAGGAACTGGGCCGGTAATGTGAAGTCAAACAAGAATTGGGCCTGCGAGCTGTTGCTTGTTTCATTCTGTTGCTGCGGCGTGAAGCTTATTGCTTCGGCTTGGAGATTCATGACTTGAAGAGTTTTGTTGTTTGTACGGCAGCTGAGGCTTTGGTGAGGTGCAAGGTTGGGACTGTGTTGTTTGAGAGGTGCAGCTGGAGTGAGAAGCTAATGCGTGCGGTACGGCGTGACGTCTTGTTTGAGGCTTGAGCTGGAGATTGTTGTGTGATGTGAAGCTTGTTGGCGCGCGCGTGAGGGATGTGATGTAGCTGGCGTATGGCTTACGGTTTTGCCTTGGGCTGGCTGTTGTTTTTGCACGTGATGATGTCAAAATGCTTGTTGGCTTTTGGACAAAAGTTGAGGCATGGAAATTCATTGTTGTGGGCCAGATTTGGATGTTTGGGCGTGTGGACTAGGCAAGATTGAGGTGAAGGCTTACGGTTTTGCCTTGGGCTGGCTTGGCAAAGAGTGTGTTTGCTTGTTGATTTTGTGTGTACGGAAAATGCTTGGCAAGGCAAAAGGCTTGAAGCCATGGATTGGTAGGCTAGCTTGGAAAAAATGGAAGGAATGGATGGGCCAAAGATGGGCTTTTGTGGAACAAATATTAAATGATAAAAAAAAATAATGGAAATAGAAAAATATAAAAAATGATATTATAAAAGAAATGATTTTTGGATAAAAATATGAAATAAAAAAACTTTTGATGTGATATTATAATTGGGATATGGATGTGAAGTATGAATCGAAAAATGAATTATAAATGAATAGAAATGAAAAGAGTGGATAATTGGATATTTGTGAAAAAAAATGGAAAAACGAAATATGAATTATAAAATGGTTATTGGATACTTTTTTTTTGTGAAATGGATATGGATCGAAAAAAATGAAAGTAACGGGAATTAGGAAGGTGGATTAAAAATGGATAAATGGATATGAGTTGACGATTCAGCCAAAAAATCGGATCTCAAATATTCTTGCACAAGCCACTAAACACAGTCATTCCTTAACACCTGAATAAACTCGCAACTCAAACCATAATCACTGAGATCGTCTGAAAATTGCCCAGATAATTTGAATTCATGCTGAGAAAAATAAATTCTCAGATGCATCACTGATAAACTGATGAACACGAAGATTCAAACCAAACTTCGCACAAGAAACAAACTGTCACCCAATCTAACTTGTACTTTGAAAACACATTGCCTGATGAATGAATTACTGGCACACACAACTGGCAGTCAACACGATCTTTTAATAGTTTGACCAGATTGGGTCAAACATGCACTTGAAATCGAATTGTGACTGAACAAACGCATCTGAATCAAATTCACTGCCCTGTCTTTGCAAACCTGCAACACAAAGAAGAAGAAGAACACTGCAACATATTTTTTGTATTTTGGTTAGAAGACAGTAAATATAAATAAATATAAAGCAGTAAAAATAATGGTGATCCCCTGCGAAGCATAGACCCACGTCTGAGAAGAAACTCGAAACCAATGCGATCTTGCTTGTATGCGAAAATACAGATGATATGAGAAGAAATCTTAGGGCAAAAATTAGGGTGTTACAGCTGCCCCTATTTAAGTTTCTTCAATCCGGAGATATGAAGATTGACATCTTCGTCTCTGCAAGATGGGAGAGACTTAAATACAGAATACCCAATTTTTGTCCTAAGAGAACAAATGATATGATATGAATATGATATGCAAACCCAAGATCTCTGTGGGGAAAATAATGACCACCAGAGAAAAGCAAAAACTTGGGGACACAGAAGAAAATCCCGCTGGGGAAACAAAAGACAACCAAAGAGTTACCAGGAAAATAAATCACTGAATAACAGATTCCATTTGGGAAAAGATATGAAATAATCAGGGAACAATATCAACCAGGGAAAAATCAACACCCTGCCAGGAATATCAGCCAAACACCGTATTTGAATCCAAGAAAATGGAGAAATACCGTGCTGGAAAAGAAATCATCAACTACCTATTTACTGGATAGGAAATACAACCGACTCGACTATCAATTTACTGGATAGGAGCAAAATACGGAGGGGTAACCTCAATTACCTTTTTACTGGGTAAGAAAAATTCTCAAGTACCTGATTTACTGGGTAGAGAATAACAGACTCGACTATCGTTTTACTGGATAGGAGATATAAAAGGACTCGACTATCAATTTACTGGATAGGAGTATGATCATCTACCTGATTTACTGGGTAGGAACTCAATCAAATGGAAACAGTTTCTATTACCTTTTTACTGGGTAAGAAGAAGAAATATCGGCTACCGGATTTAATGGGTAGAAACTCAAACAGATTACCTTTTTAATGGGTAATATGAAAATATCTGATTCTATCACCTTTTTACTGGGTAATAGGAAAATAACTTGACTACCGGATTTACTGGGTAGAACAATTCTCGACTACCTGATTTACTAGGTAGGAGCTTAAATCAAAGAATAACAAACTCTATTACCTTTTTACTGGGTAAGAGGATAAAATCTCGACTACCGGATTTACTGGGCAGGAGTATAAGGGACTCGACTATCGATTTACTGGATAGGAGTATGATCCAATACCTGATTTACTGGGTAGGAACTCAATCAAAGGAAACAGCTTCTATTACCTTTTTACTGGGTAAGAAGAAAAAATATCAGCTACCGGATTTACTGGGTAGAAACTCAATCAGATTACCTTTTTACTGGGTAATATGAAAATATCTGATTACATTACCTTTTTACTGGGTAAGAAAATAACTTGACTACCGAATTTACTTGGTAGAATAATTCTCGACTACCTGATTTACTGGGTAGGAGCTAAATCAAAGAATAATAAACTCTATTACCTTTTTACTGGGTAAGAGGATAAAATCTCGACTACCGAATTTACTGGGTAGGAGCACAAGTAAAAGAACTTGATCAATTTGGTAATATTACCTACTATCGATTTACTGATAGCTTAAATCCAGAGCAAATATACGCAAGCTGGAGAAAATGTTGCCCACTATCGAACAGTGATAGCTTAATTCCAAAGCAAATATATCCACAAAAGGGGACCGAAATTCAATCCAAGAACAAATTGGAAAGAAACAGTCAAATAAGACTCATCCCGAGGAGGAAATATCTCAACTGGGGAAAATCCACCCAGATAATAAACTGGGGAGGAAACTAAATCAACATCATCCACGAGAAACAAAATTCAGTGGGGAATTAGAAAGGATTAACTCTTTCTGCTTAACGGTCGACACTCTAAACTTAAGAGGAATACGACACACACACTCTATGGGGAAAATCCACACCCAAGAGTAGATAACAATGATAAACGCAAGAATGCAAGCAAACAATGCTATGCTTATGCGTATGAATATGCTTATGAATATGCTGACAAAACAGACATAAAGATAAGAAACAGGTGACATGAACACCACAACAACCGGATACTCGGCCAATCCCAAGGCAACAGTGCAGGGAAACATGCTGGAGATTCAACTTTGAAATCTGCAGGGGAATATCATAAGCCATCAAAGGAATAAAATCCTACTACAAGGCTCAAATCATGATAATACAACATCTGCTAGGACTATCATCCTGCTGAGGAAAAGTAATAATCTGCTGAGGATGGAAATATTCTTGATAAAAATCAAACTTCACAAAGAATAACTGTCATACAACTCCTGCTCCGCTTGGGGATAGAGTGCCAGACTTGCTAAAAATCACATAGGAATCTGTTGGAAATCAACACATGCAGATCTACTGGGGATCCATATGGGGATATCAGAAGTTAACATCATAGCCAAAACACAGTCACGAGGGATTTTAAATCAGTACCCAACATAGGGTAAAAGAAAACCTCTAAACTGATTGCTATATCAATACTTCTATATTCAAATATGCAAATAATCAAGCTGAGGAACATGAGCTCAGCTGGGGATTCCCAATACTTCTCAATTCAAAGATAACTTGCTGAGGAAAAGATCAACACTCAGCTAGGGATTCTGAACATCCCTTCCAACAACTCTTCTGGGGGATACATACAATCTCCATTCAACATCATGGTTGGGGAACAAAATATCATTAACATCAAACTGATCAAGACTATCCAGGAACTTCGCATGAACACAACCGAATCAAACCCTGCTTTGGGAGAGACGAGTTACACACATCCAGACTTTACCATTCTTGGAATCACTATTGACATCCTTTATTTGTTCAGATATCAAAAGAAAAATGTTTTTAAAATCTTCAAAAATTAAATTTATTAAATTTGTTTCAAAAATTATCATCAACAATAAATTGAAATTTTGTAAACAGAAACAATATAAAGAATTGCAAACAATTGGATAAAAGCTCAAATTCATTGATAGGATGGTAGTCAGCAAATGGCATGACTCCATGGATCATTACAAGTTTGAAAAATGGTAAATACATGGAAAAGGGCTACATTGAGATACAATGATCACTATTCTCCCTTTCAACTTTGAACTCCACTGTGTCCGAAACTTCAGTCAAGGATGAGTGAATAAGAATCTTTGATGAATAATTCTTCTAAGGGATAGAATCTGAAATCCTCGATTGCTACAAGCGATTCAGTCTGTCGACGCAGTTACTTGCCATGATCCCTAACTTTTGCCTAGATTGCCCTTTCGGGTTTTCAATCTACCGGGATAATTATTTCTGTTTTTGTCTCTAATTTTTGCCTGGACCGCCCTTTCGGGTTTTCAATCCACCGAGACGCTCATTTTTGCCTAAGCCGCCCTTTCGGGTTTTCAACTTAGCGAGCTGTTCTTTTATTTTTATTTTAGGCGAAGTATTATTTCTTGACTGCATCCGCATTCACAGGGCGAGTGATCTCCTCACCATCCATAGTTGCAAGAATTAATGAACCTCCAGAGAAGGCTTTCTTAACAACATATGGTCCATCATAGTTCGGAGTCCACTTGCCCCGAGAATCTTTAAGGAAAGACTGAATCTTTTTGAGCACGAGGTCGCCTTCTCTGAATACACGAGGTTTGACCTTCTTATCAAAAGCTTTCTTCATTCTTTGCTGGTACAACCGACCATGACACAAAGCTTTAATTCTCTTTTCTTCAATCAAATTCAACTGGTCAAATCTACTCTGACACCATTCAGCCTCAGTCAGCTTTGCTTCCATCAGAACTCTCATTGATGGGATTTCAACTTCGACGGGGAGCACTGCTTCCATACCATAAACAAGTGAGAAAGGGGTTGCCCCTGTTGAAGTGCGAACAGATGTACGATACCCATGCAAAGCAAAAGGGAGCATCTCATGCCAGTCTTTGTATGTCACAACCATCTTCTGAATGATCTTCTTAATATTCTTATTCGCAGCTTCAACAGCCCCATTCATCTTCGGTCTGTAAGGAGAGGAATTATGGTGTTGAATCTTGAAATCTTCACAAAGCTCTTTCATCATCTTATTGTTCAAGTTCGAACCATTATCAGTAATGATTCTATTCGGAACACCATATCTGCAGATAAGATTATTCTTGATAAACCGAACCACAACTTGCTTGGTCACATTAGCATACGATGCCGCTTCCACCCACTTGGTGAAGTAGTCAATTGCCACGAGGATGAAACGATGTCCATTCGAAGCCTTGGGTTCAATCATACCAATCATATCAATTCCCCACATGGAGAAAGGCCATGGGGAAGAAATCACATTGAGATAAGCTGGTGGCACATGAATCTTATCAGCATACACCTGACACTTATGGCACTTTTTTACATATTTGCAACAATCAGATTCCATTGTCAGCCAATAGTAACCTGCTCTCAACATCTTTTTAGCCATCGCATGCCCATTAGCATGAGTGCCAAAAGATCCTTCATGAATTTCCTTCATCAACATGTCTGCTTCGTGTCTATCCACGCATCTGAGCAAGACCATGTCAAAATTTCTCTTATAAAGCACATTTCCATTCAGGAAGAAATTGCCTGCCAATCTCCTCAAAGTCCTCTTATCTTTACCAGATGCCCCAAGCGGGTATTCTTGACTCTGGAGGAAACATTTAATATCGTGATACCAAGGCTTGTCATCATGGACCTCTTCAACTGCAAACACATGAGCTGGTCTTTCGAGCCGATTCACACTGATCATGGGAACATTATTCCACTGGTGCACTTTTATCATGGAAGCTATAGTTGCCAAGGCATCTGCCATCTGATTCTCATCACGAGGAATATAATGGAACTCAACTTCAGTGAAGAAAGTTGATATCTTCCTGGCATAATCTCTATAGGGGATCAAGTGAGGTTGATGAGTCACCCACGTGCCCTGAATCTGATTAACTACCAAGGCAGAATCTCCATATACATCAAGATGTTTAATTCTCAAATCAACAGCTTCTTCAAGACCCATAATGCAGGCTTCATTACTCAGCTTCATTGTTGGTACAAGGAAAAGTCAATCTTGCGGCAAAAGGAATATGTGAACCATCGGGCATAATGATCATTGCCCCAATTCCTCTTCCACGTGCATTCACAGCACCATCAAAAACTAAACCCCATCGAGATCCAGGTTCTGGCCCTTCCTCAATCAAAGGTTCATCATTATCTTTTACTTTCAAAAACATCACATCTTCATCTGGAAAATCAAACTTGACAGGTTGGTAATCATCAATCGGTTGATGTGCCAAATAGTCAGCCAAGATACTACTTTTTATAGCTTTTTGAGTTCGGTACTCGATATCATATTCTGATAATAACATTTGCCAACGAGCAATCCTCCCAGTTAAAGCAGGCTTTTCAAAGATATACTTGATTGGATCCATTTTGGAGATCAACCAAGTCGTATGATTCAGCATATACTGGCGAAGACGCTTTGCAGCCCAAGCTAAGGCACAACAAGTTTTTTCAAGCATGGAATACCGAGACTCACAATCAGTGAATTTCTTACTCAAGTAGTAAATTGCATGTTCTTTTCTTCCAGTTTCATCTTGCTGACCAAGCACACAACCCATGGAATCTTCCAACACAGTCAAATACATGATCATCGGTCTACCCTCCACCGGAGGAGACAAGATAGGAGGTTCAAGCAGATATTCTTTAATACTTTCAAACGCCTTCTGGCAATCATCAGTCCAGACACAACCTTTATCCTTTCGAAGCAGCTTGAAAATCGGAGCACATGTGGCAGTCATGTGAGAAATAAACCTCGAAATATAATTCAATCGGCCCAAGAATCCTCTGACTTGCTTTTCGGTTCTTGGAGCAGGCATTTCCTGAATAGCTTTCACTTTATCAGGATCGACTTCAATACCTCTTTGGCTAACAATGAAACCTAGCAACTTTCCAGAACGTACACCAAAAGTGCATTTGTTCGGATTCAGACGAAGCTTATACTTTCTCAACCTCTGAAACAACTTCAGCAAATGCTCCACATGATCTTCTTCAGTCTTCGACTTGGCGATCATATCATCAACATATACTTCGATTTCCTTATGCATCATATCATGAAAAAGTGTAGTCATAGCTCTTTGATACGTCGCACCAGCATTCCTTAATCCAAAAGGCATCACTCTGTAACAGAATGTTCCCCATGGTGTAATAAATGTGGTCTTTTCCATATCCTCAGGTGCCATCTTTATTTGATTGTAACCGGAAAATCCGTCCATAAAAGAGAATACATCAAACTTAGCTGTATTATCTACCAACATATCAATATGTGGCAATGGAAAATCATCTTTCGGACTAGCTTTGTTCAAATCTCTGTAATCTACGCACATTCGGACTTTTCCGTCTTTCTTTGGAACAGGAACAATATTGGCCACCCATTCAGGATAAGTTGACGTCACAAGAAAACCAGCATCAATCTGCTTTTGAACCTCCTCTTTGATTTTTAATGCCATGTCTGGATGAGTTCTTCTGAGCTTCTTCTTCACAGGTGGACATTCAGGTTTCAGCGGCAATCTATGCTCCACAATATTAGTATCAAGACCTGGCATGTCTTAATAAGACCAAGCAAATACATCAACATATTCTCTGAGAAGCTCTATAATCCTCTTCTTAACATCAGGATCCAGCAATGCTCCAACTTTGACTTCTTTCTTTTCATCATCAGAACCCAAGTTGACCATCTCTATAGACTCTCCATGAGGCTGAATAATCTTCTCCTCGTGCTCAAGCAACCGAGAAATTTCATCTGGAATCTCTTCATCATCCTCTTCCTCAGCTTCAAACACAGGGAATTCAAAGTTGGGAGAGGGCATAGGATCATTGTTTTCAATGGGTTTATCAATCAATCTGCACAATGATTTTATTTTTATTTTAGAAGATGAGCAAAAGTGCAAACAATATGCAGCTACACAATTATTATATTTTTGGTTTTTTATGTTACCATTTTTCAGAATAAAGCAAAAATGAAAAACACATATGGAAATAACAAAATAACATTTTATTGATGATGATCAAATTTGAAACAAAGCCCGACAAGCATCACTTTCACCTTGGGCAGAGTGAAAGGATTTTTGAAAGAAAATAAAAACAAATTACTTTGAAGAATGAACAATAAAAGGAACATCAACAGCGATCCAGTTCTGGCAAATCTTTCCATGCGTAACAAAGTCTAGCATTTCTTCGTCTTCATCATCATCATCAATGATGGCAGCAGCGGAATGATCGTTGATAAATCCAGCACTTCTGAAGCCTTCTTGAATAGTCTTGGGATCTTTGATAACTGCACCAGGCGCAAAGTCGATACCAAAACCTTCCTTGTTGTCGACAGCATCAATAATTCTTCCCCAACCATCAGACTGACCAGCTTCAATCACTCGCAGAGCATCTTTGAAAGAGGACATGGGCATGGCATTCTTCTTAACAACACTATTCACAACAGAAATAGCTTGAAACGACGTTCCCACCTCTTCCTTGGCGTCAATATAAGAAAAAGAAGACAGATTACTCACAAGCATCGCCCTCTCACCTTCAATGGTCACCAATTTACCTTCTCTCACAAACTTCAGTTTCTGATGAAGAGTGGATGTTACAGCTCCAGCCTCGTGGATCCATGGTCTTCCGAGGAGACAACTATATGCGGGACGTATATCCATTACTTGAAAAGTAATCTTGAATATAAACGGTCCAATAAGAATAGGAAGATCCACCTCTCCAATCACTGTCTTCTTCGACCCATCAAACGCTTTCACTATAATCCCACTGTGCCTCATGGGAGCACCTTGAAACGCAAGCTTTGACAATGTCGACTTTGGCATAACATTCAGAGACGAGCCAGTATCAACTAGCACCTTGGACAAAGCATCTTCTTGACAATTCACCGAGATGTGCAACGCCAAGTTATGATTTCTTCCTTCTTCAGGCAGATCGTCATCACAGAAACTCAAATTGTTGCATGACGTGATATTTGCCATAATACTATCAAATTGATCAACCGTCATATCGTGGTCAACATAGGCTTGATCCAGAATCTTCTGTAATGACTGCCTATGAGCCTCAGAACTCATCAACAGAGACAACACTGATATCTTTGAGGGAGTCTGCAATAACTGCTCAGAAATGTTATACTCACTCTTCTTTATCAACTTTAGCACTTCATCATCATTATTACCAGATTGGCTCGATTGGACCACAGCATCCATAATCTGCTTGCTCGCACTGGTATCTTCAGCTCTCTTCGGAGGGTCTGAAGCATACAATCTACCACTTCGGGTAACTTTTGTCACATCAGCAATGCTAACTACAGACTTCGGAGTAGGAAGAGGAACTTCCCTACCATTCTCTATCGTCGTAGCATTATACCGGTACGGAACAGCCTTATCAGACTCATATGGCATTGGACCAGGTACATTAATCACCAATGGAGTAACAGCAGTCTTGCGACTATCAAAAGAAAACACCACCCTTTCAGGAGCAGCACTCTCAGGAAGATTGAAATGAGGCATAATGACATTCACTTCATTCTCATATTCATCTCTTTTTGCTGTTACCTCGATCAGCTTATCGTCCATCATCTTCTGAATATCCCTTTTAACAATCACGCAACCTCGAGGATTCACCGAGCAAATACAACAACCAGCATAGTCGTGATCAATGTCGTGATATTCACTCAAGAAAGCATGCATCTCTACCAGAGATCTTCGGATATGACTGACTTCATAGATTTTGAACAACCCTGGACAATCAGCAGCCATATTCACAGACGCATTACCATGCTTCGGCAACGGATCCTTCTGCACATTTGGGTTAACATCATTAAAATACAGAACATTGTTCCTCATCAATTTTTGTACTTCAAACTTCAAAGGATAACAGTTCTCAACATCGTGCCCCGGGGCACCTTGATGAAAAGCACATCGAGCTTCTAGCTTATACCACCATGGAATAGTCTCTGGAACTGGAGGTGGAGGACGAGTTTGCACAAGATTCTTTGCAATTAAAGATGGAAGCAAGTCCGCATACGGCACAGGAATAGGATCAAAACTGGGCTTGGTCCGAGCTAGTTGATTACCACCTTGTTGCACAGAAGGTTGCTGATAACGAGGTTGGAACTTTGGAACAGCTGGCACAGTCGGAGCCATGTTAATCATTGGTGTTACTGAAGCCACATGCTGCGAATGGTGATTCATACGATTGTGAGGTCTTCTATAACTTTCACGGGATACTGCATTAGTCTCATTTTCTTTCTTTTTCCCGAAATTGAACCTTCTGGAGCTTGAACCATTGCCATTCTCTTGAGTCAACCGTCCTTCACGGACACCTTCTTCTAAACGCATACCCATGCTCACCATTTCAGTGAAGTCGGAAGGAGCGCTTGCTATCATTCTCTCGTAATAAAAAGAACCCAACGTCTTCAAGAAGATCTTCGTCATTTCTTTTTCTTCTAACGGAGGAACAATCTGAGCTGCCAACTCTCTCCATCTCTGCGCATATTCTTTAAAAGTCTCTTTGTCCTTCTGGGACATAGCACGAAGTTGATCTCTATCAGGCGCCATGTCAACGTTGTACTTGTACTGCTTCACAAAAGCTTCTCCCAAATCATTGAAGGTCTTGATTTGGCTATTATCCAGACTCATATACCACCTCATAGGTGCCCCGGTTAAACTGTCCTGGAAATAGTGAATCAGCAGCTTATCATTATCAGTCTGAGTCGACATCTTCCTTGCATACATCGTCAGATGACTCAACGGACAACTGTTGCCTTTGTACTTCTCAAATTCAGGCAGCTTGAATTTGTAAGGAACTTTAACATTCGGGACCAGACAAAGGTCATAAGCATCTTTTCCAAACAAATCTTTATGCTTCAAAGCTCTCATCTCCCTCTGGATCTCGACAAAGCGTCCCTGGAAGTCATCAAGTCTTTCAGCAACTCCAGCACCTTCACTGGGCTCAGCATGGTAAATCATTTCATCATGATGCGGAACATTGCGCACCCCAGACGGTGCAGTAATCACAATTGGAGGAAGAGTAGTCCACACTGGCTGTGGGATAGCATTAAATGCAGCAGTCTCCGGACGATGAGGAGGACGATATCCAGCAGGAAAAAAGTCAACAGGCATGCCCCAGGGCGTGCTAGCAGGTATACGGTGGCGAGGAGAAACAACAGTCTCAACAGGAATGGATGCGGTAACAACTTCAGAGATGACAGTATTCTGAGCAGGAGGACTAGGAGGTGGCTGATTCTGAGCAGCCATCAAATTTTCCATCATAGCAGTCACTCTTTCCAAGCTTTCCCTCAAATAAGTAACCTCTTCGCGCAGCTCGCGATTCTCTTGTTGCAAAGTATCCATCACTCTTTTCCGATTAGCTCGAGTATCAAAGCGATGAGTCAGCTTGACAGGATCACTGAATGAAGATCAAGAAACAACAATAAGATCCCTGGAGAACACTCAAAAAGCAAGACAAAAATGCAAGTATGATGCATGCTATGTATATGCAAATGCAAAGATTTCAAAGGATTATAAGTTAACTTGCAATATTCATAAAGAAACATTTTTGAAATACTGAAAAACTCATTCTCATTAATATCAAAGTGAGGATTACAAATGAAGTACAAAACATCAATAATCCTAATACATAAGAGCAAGAGTAAACTAAGCCTAAGGAATCATATCCGAAGAAGTCCCGAACCCTGGCTGATACTTCATACGAATTCTCTTGATCTCACTCTTGTACCGCTCTTCCATATCTTCCTTATCCTTCACCAACTTGTCGACAATGGCCTTCCAAGCACCGGAAGTAGGAGGAATAATAGCTGAAGTACTAGAGGAAAATAAATCCTCTCTCGGCCTCTTCGTGACGCGTCGCTCAAGTAGCTCAATAAGATCATCCTTCTCCTTAAGCTGCTCCTGCATAATAGTCCTCTCAAGTAACCATTCTTCCTTTTCTTTCTTCATCTTCTCTAACTCTTCTTGAAGAACCAACTTCTCATCAACAGGAGGTACAAAAGCAGACAAAGGCAATATGGGAAACATAGGCTCCTCAGATGGATAAGGCATCTTGAGCTTGGAAGCTCTAGATTGAACCCACTGAATATAACAATCGGAAGGAGGAAGATGTTGTCTACCCAATTGACCTTTCTCTTTCCTATGAACAGCATGCCAAGAATGAGCAATTCTTTTCTTCATCTCTATATGATCATCACCATTAAGAAAGAAGAAACGGTATAAGGCAAGATTGTTTGGAACATCCTTCAAACAATACCCGAACTGTCGTCTAGCCAAAATGGGGTTGTAGCTAATTCCCCCACGTGTACCAAGAAGAGGTACATTAGGGAATTCTCCACAACTATCAATGAGAACTCCGGTATCATAATAAGAGCTATACCACGTCATGTCCTTATGAGAAAGCGACATCAACCTCTGAGACCATCTTCGATTCTCTCTGTTGTCCTTGAAAACATCTGACTTCGGTAGGTGCGAAATAAACCACCTATAAAGAAGAGGTGCACAACAAACAATCTCTCTGTCACCTTTGGAAGTCCTATAATGAAAAGCATGGTACATATCTCCAAGCAAAGTAGGAATCGGGTTCTTCTTCAAGAAGATCTGAATAGCATTCTCATCCACAATACCATCCAAGTTCGGAAACAAGACAATCCCGTAAATGAGCAAAACAAGAATAGCCTCAAATGCATCTCTATGACCCAAAGCAAGTGAGGTAGAAGCCTTTCCCATTAAGAACTTTGCATTAATACCACGGACACTCCCCTTCGGAAGAAACTTCCCATTAAGCTCGGATTCCTTAAGAAACAATGCTTTAGCGATGACCTTGATAGTAAGCTCCTTCTCTAAACCAGTGAAAAGAAACTCTTTGTCCAGAATGGGCAAACCTAACCAATGAGAATATTCCTCCAAAGTAGGTACAAGCTGATAATCCGGAAAGGTGAAACAATGGTGCAATGGGTCATAAAACTGAGCCAAAGTAGGGAGAATCCCCTCAGGTACATCAAGATCCAACATATACAACAGCTTTCCATGACATCTTCGGAACTCTTGGGTATCAACAACCAAAGCTCCTAGCTTTCTTAACTCCACAATATTAGGATTCTTGAAAGTGTACTTCTTTGTGTTCCTCCTTTCAAAAGTCATAGCCATGGACATCTGAAATTTGCAAAAGTTTCTTATAAGTCCTTTGAAATCTTACGGATAATGCTCATGAATGTTATGATGGCATGTATGCAACAACCACAAACAAGATCACACAAGGCACACGGGCTTAGGTTCCGAGTCACGAGCATGAAGTCAAGGTAACAGAACCAACCCACACAGGTAAGTACTAAGGTTTTGTCTTCATTGTACCTGCAAGAAACCAAAAGGGTGCTAACAGAGGTGCCCGGAGTTAACAGCCATCTTTAGAATATCATCGGTACGTTGGATTACTCCCCAACCGATAACATTCTTAAAATAGACCTCGTCCGAGTGTAGTATCGCGTGACAACCGCCTTAGATTTACATCCAGACAGCTTCCGCACTACGTTCCTAAATTGGCTTAGATGGGTTAAGGGTTCTAAGGTCCTCAGTATGATCAGCTCAAGGTCGGAAAATAATGCCACGTACGATTACTCGTCATGACATTGATAGTCCAAGAGAGCCTAACCGAGTGGAGATTATCAAATTGATATTGCTTTGGACTACTCCATCACATATCGCTTCGAATATCGCCGTCCTATCATAAGTGTCACTCAGATCCGGATTAGAATCTATCTCACACAGAGGATCACCAAAACCAAAACGGAACAAACAAATAACAAACAATTCAAACCAAAGCGATAAATAAATCAAAGTAGGCTAAATCCGCTTAGAGATTACTCCCCAGCAGAGTCGCCACTTTTCTGTAGCGGTAAAATCGTGAGTGTAAGCTATTGATTAACTTAACTCGATTAACACAGAGTCGCCACCGCGCTTTTCTTTATTTCCGAATGGAAAAAGGTAAAAGAACGAATAAAAACCTAGGATTCTAAAAGCAAAGGCTAAAAGAAATAAACAGAGATTGGGTAAGGGGATTGGTTATGAACCGGGAAGGTTTTAGGCACCCGACTCATCCGTGGTACTCCACGGGAGCCCTTTGAAATACTTATTGCTTTTGGTCTGAAATTGGTTTGTTTAAAATGATGGAAGAGATGAGAAGAAAAATATTTTTTAATGATTTTGTGTTTGATAAGGTTTTAAAGCCTTATGCCTACGTACCCACAAAGTGCAATGCGAGATCAAAACCTCGTAGTTCGTGGTACAAAGTTTGAAAAGAAAAAGTGGGTTGAATTAATTTTAAGATGTAGAGATAAGTCGTCATCCCTTAGCGAATAATTCCGCTAAAAGGGATGAATCATATCTAAACATGTGGAAAAGAAGAAAGGTGCACAAGGCACAAAAATAATTGAATGGATTTGTATTTTTTAAAGTATGTACAAAAATGGTTTTAATATATTTACATGACTTAATATTTGGTTAAGAAAATAAAAGGAAAAGGTTAAAAAGTCGCTTGACCGAAATCAAGGTTTGTTTATGAAAGTGTTTGAAGTTTAGAAAACAAGAAGGTTTTGAAATAGGAAGAAATTTTGAAAATTAAAGAATGGGGAGGAGATGAAGAGACTAGTCCTAATACTTGAATTAAAAGATAAGGAAAGAAGTTACCAAATTATAATATGTACAAATCTTCAAAGTTCGGACTTCTATCTTCAAAAAGTTAATGACATAATTTGAGGCCAAGGTTTCTAACCACTCCAACTTGAGCAAAGGGGATCCTAGAAGTCTAAGTCCAATCTCCAAAAGTTCGGGATAGTAACCATAAGTCCAATGTTAGAAGTCACAAGTTTTTTAAGAGTTTAATCCTTTATTAAGTATTTTAATGTCCAAATGGACAAAATAAAAACAAGCACAATATGAATATCAACAAACACAATATGAATATAAACAATGATATATGATATAATATGGCAAAATATAATAAGGAGATAAGGGAGCAAGAGATTAAAATAAAAGGATAAGGTGCAAGAGATTAAATTTAAACAATTATATTCACATTATTATATTATTTACAATATAAGGTGGTATGATGAACTTAATCAAGCACAACCACAACAATGAAAATAAAATCGAGGCAACCGGATCCAAGTGGATCTTTAATCGAATCGGGACAACTTTAGGTCTATGTTAAGCAATCGCCGAGTAATTTACGAAGTAATTACCCTACAAATGAGGTCGGCCACCACTAATTAAAGTGGAAAATATCCGTGTTAATACATGTTAGAGAAACGATATAACGAATCGTTCTCCGAAAACATGCCACACTAAAAGAAAAAGGAAGGTCTAATCTTAATCGAGATTATCGTTGAATTTCTCGATTAGCAACCTATCACGATCTCAAAGTATGGAGAATGATCCAAATGATCATTCATCCATAGATTTGAAATAATGAAGATTAAACTTAATCGGAAATCAACAATCCCGAATCGGAAGATTGTCATCGACCAAAATTAAAAGGAGATGAAGAATAATAGATCCCAAAAAATAGATCCGAAAAGAAAAAGAAATAGAAAATATTTTTTAATCCTTTTTCTAAAAGTTCCTTTTCAAATTATTTCTCTAAACTAAATTCTAAAATATTTTTCCAAATTACTTTCTTAAAATATTTTTCCAAGATATATTTTCTAAACAAAATCTCTATTATCAAAAATAAACTAAATCACATAACCAATCAAAAACCTACAACTTAAAATAAATAAATAAATAAAAAGAAAAAGGGAGGTGGATCCAAATGGATAAACCGCGGGTTGTGTGGACAGAAATGGATCTACAAAATGATCCAAGCCCACATAATTTTTATGCATCACATTCTTTATAAAAAGTTTTCTTAAAAAAATAAAACAAATAAATAAATTACAAAAAAGAAAAAGAACGAAAACAGAAGCCAAAGGAGCTTCTTCTTCTCCGTTGCGGCAATCACACACAAACAGGGGAGAACGAAAAAAAATCACGGCGGCGCAACCTCACGAAACAAGCTCACCTTCAAGAACAAACCGCAACTTCTTCTCTTTCCGTGAACGGAACGAATCCTTCCTCTCTCAATTCACTTTTTCTTCTCACTCGAAACTTTCGGATTCTCTCTTCTTCTCTCAATCCCTCTCTCAATCAATTCGGATTCATTCGGTTTAGATTTGGTGATTTCAGAAAATAATTTGAAAGGATTTGGGGATTTGGGGTTTTAGGGATTTTGAGTGTTTAAGATAGATTCGGCAGAGCTTCGAGGTGCTAATGAAGCTTGTTCAATGAATGAGAGAGGAGCTGTTTAAATAGGAAAAGGATGAGCCAAGGGGTTGCCGTTTTGAGTGTGTTTCGGAATCGTTTTGGAAAGGTGAGGAGGAATGCGTGTTCTCAATTTTCGTTTTCGTTTTCACTGCGTTTTGTTTTAAATTATTTTGCGTTTTTGATTTTGTGAATTCAGGTGCGGGATGCGTGAACTTTGGAGCTGGCTTGAATCAGTTGATGCATTCGTGCGCGAGATTCGATGAAGCTTATTTACTTCAGCTTGGGCCAAGCGTGGAAATGCTTCGGCTTGTTATTGCTGGCTGGGAGTTGGAGTTTCATGAAGCTGGCCAAGCAATTGAGGAACTGGGCCGGTAATGTGAAGTCAAACAAGAATTGGGCCTGTGAGCTGTTGCTTGTTTCATTCTGTTGCTGCGGCGTGAAGCTTATTGCTTCGGCTTGGAGATTCATGACTTGAAGAGTTTTGTTGTTTGTACGACAGCTGAGGCTTTGGTGAGGTGCAAGGTTGGGACTGTGTTGTTTGAGAGGTGCAGCTGGAGTGAGAAGCTAATGCGTGCGGTACGGCGTGACGTCTTGTTTGAGGCTTGAGCTGGAGATTGTTGTGTGATGTGAAGCTTGTTGGCGCGCGCGTGAGGGATGTGATGTAGCTGGCGTATGGCTTACGGTTTTGCCTTGGGCTGGCTGTTGTTTTTGCACGTGATGATGTCAAAATGCTTGTTGGCTTTTGGACAAAAGTTGAGGCATGGAAATTCATTGTTGTGGGCCAGATTTGGATGTTTGGGCGTGTGGACTAGGCAAGATTGAGGTGAAGGCTTACGGTTTTGCCTTGGGCTGGCTTGGCAAAGAGTGTGTTTGCTTGTTGATTTTGTGTGTACGGAAAATGCTTGGCAAGGCAAAAGGCTTGAAGCCATGGATTGGTAGGCTAGCTTGGAAAAAATGGAAGGAATGGATGGGCCAAAGATGGGCTTTTGTGGAACAAATATTAAATGATAAAAAAAAATAATGGAAATAGAAAAATATAAAAAATGATATTATAAAAGAAATGATTTTTGGATAAAAATATGAAATAAAAAAACTTTTGATGTGATATTATAATTGGGATATGGATGTGAAGTATGAATCGAAAAATGAATTATAAATGAATAGAAATGAAAAGAGTGGATAATTGGATATTTGTGAAAAAAAATGGAAAAACGAAATATGAATTATAAAATGGTTATTGGATACTTTTTTTTTGTGAAATGGATATGGATCGAAAAAAATGAAAGTAACGGGAATTAGGAAGGTGGATTAAAAATGGATAAAAGGATATGAGTTGACGATTCAGCCAAAAAATCGGATCTCAAATATTCTTGCACAAGCCACTAAACACAGTCATTCCTTAACCCCTGAATAAACTCGCAACTCAAACCATAATCACTGAGATCGTCTGAAAATTGCCCAGATAATTTGAATTCATGCTGAGAAAAATAAATTCTCAGATGCATCACTGATAAACTGATGAACACGAAGATTCAAACCAAACTTCGCACAAGAAACAAACTGTCACCCAATCTAACTTGTACTTTGAAAACACATTGCCTGATGAATGAATTACTGGCACACACAACTGGCAGTCAACACGATCTTTTAATAGTTTGACCAGATTGGGTCAAACATGAACTTGAAATCGAATTGTGACTGAACAAACGCATCTGAATCAAATTCACTGCCCTGTCTTTGCAAACCTGCAACACAAAGAAGAAGAAGAACACTGCAACATATTTTTTGTATTTTGGTTAGAAGACAGTAAATATAAATAAATATAAAGCAGTAAAAATAATGGTGATCCCCTGCGAAGCATAGACCCACGTCTGAGAAGAAACTCGAAACCAATGCGATCTTGCTTGTATGCGAAAATACAGATGATATGAGAAGAAATCTTAGGGCAAAAATTAGGGTGTTACACATATGACGGACGATATCAACAAATTTTCAAGTCTATCACTTAAGGCCAAAGGATACGTTACTTAAGGTGATGATAATAAAGGAAATATTCTTGGAGTTGGAACCGTTGGTGCATCTCCTCATACAATCATCGAAGACTTCCTTTATGTGGAAGGCCTTAAACACAACCTTCTTAGCATAAGTCAATTGTGTTACAAAGGGTTCCGAATCAACTTCACAAAGAAGGAATGCTTGATAGAACATGAAGTCACTCATGACCTCTTGCTAAAAGGTAAAAGAATTAATAACATTTTCATGATTTCTTTTGATGACTCTTCCTTGAAGGTAAAGTGCTTAATGGAAAACAACAACGAGGCATGGCTTTGGCATAAGAGGTTTGCTCACATTCACATGGAGCATTTAAACAAGTTAATAAAGCATGACCTAGTTGTTGGTCTTCCGAAGATAAAGTTCATCAAGGACAAGTTATGTGATGCTTGTCAAAAAGGGAAGCAAACCAAAACATCCTTCAAGACCAAGAAAGTGATATCTACTTCAAGACCACTACAATTGTTACATATGGATCTTTTCGGTCCATCAAGAACAAAAAGCTTTGGAGGTAACGTTTATGCCTTAGTTATTGTTGATGATTTCTCTCGATACACATGGACATTGTTTTTAGTGCAGAAAAGTGATGCCTTCAAAGCATTCAAGAAGTATGCCAAGAAAATTCAAAACGAGAAGTCACTCTCAATAGTCTCCATTAGAAGCGACCATGGTGGAGAATTCTAAAACTCATCATTTGAAGATTTCTGTGAAGAGCATGGAATCTCTCACAAAACTTTTTCGCACCAAGGACTCCTCAACAAAACAATGTCGTAGAAAGGAAGAATAGGGCATTAGTGGAACTTGCAAGGATAATGCTTAGGGACTCAAATCTTCCTAAATATTTTTGGGCGGATGCGGTTAGCACGGCTTGTTTTGTGAGCAACCGTGTCAATATTCGACCAATTCTCAAGAAGACTTCGTATGAGTTGTTCAAGGGTAGGAAACCAAACATATCTTTTTTCCACATATTCGGATGCAAATGCTTCGTTCTCAACAACGACAAGGACAATCTTGGTAAGTTTGATGAGAAGTACGACAAAGGTATATTTCTTGGTCATTCTCTCTTAAGTAGAGTTTTTAGAATTTTCAATAAACAAACACTTACTATTGAAGAATCTATTCATGTTTCGTTTGATGAGACTAACCCCTTGAAAGAGGATAATTTTATTGTGGATGATGATGATGTAGTAGATATATCGCAACAACAAAAGGATACATCAAAAGACCAAGAAATATCATAAGAAGATTACTCACCAATTATTGAAGAACATCAAGATCTTCCGAAAGAATGGAGAACTCATAGAGATCACCCGATAGATAAAGTTATTGGTGATATTAGCCAAGGCGTTGCAACTCGACTAAATCTCAAGGATGCTTGTCTCAACATGGCGTTCGTATCTTAAATTGAACCAACCAAAATCGATGAAGCCTTAGGCGGCGATCAATGGATAATAGCTATGCAAGAAGAACTCAACCAATTCGAAAGGAATCAAGTTTGGACTCTTGTACCAAGATCGGACAACAAACACATCATAGGAACAAGATGGGTGTTCAAGAACAAACTTGACGAGAATGGAATCATAGTTCGTAACAAAGCAAGATTGGTTGCACAAGGCTACAACCAATAAGAAGGAATTGACTTTGATGAAACGTTCGCTCCGGTAGCAAGGTTAGAAGCAATTAGATTATTACTTGCTTACGCTTGTTCCATGAATTTTCAGTTATACCAGATGGATGTCAAAAGCTCTTTCCTGAATGGTTACATCAATGAAGAAGTCTATGTCAAACAACCTTCGGGCTTTGAAGACTTCAAAAATCCCTCTCATGTCTACAAGTTGAAGAAGGCTCTTTATGGCTTAAAGCAAGCACCAAAAGCATGGCATGATCACCTTAGAAACTTCCTATGTGAGAAGAGTTTTACAAAAGGAAAGGTTGATAAGATGTTGTTCATAAAGAATTTCAAGGGCAACACCTTACTAGTTCAAGTCTATGTCGACGACATTATCTTTGGATCAACAAACAAAGACCTTTGCGAAGAATTCTCTCTTATGATGCAAGGTGAATTCGAGATGTCCATGATGGGAAAGATGAACTACTTCCTTGGATTACAAATCAAGCAAACAAAGGATGGCATCTTCATCAACCAATCCAAGTACTGCAAGGAATTGTTGAAAAGATTCGATATGGACAGTTGCAAAGTAATGTCTACTCCAATGGGATCTGGAACATACGTTGATCAAGATCTATCCGGCATTTCAATTGATATTACAAAGTATCGAGGTATGATCGATTCACTATTATATTTGACGGCAAGCTGTCCTGACATTATGTTTAGTGTTTGTTTGTGTGCCCTCTTTCAAGCTAATTCGAAGGAATCACATCTCACCGCCGTGAAGAGGATCATGAAGTATCTCAAAGGAACGACGCACGTCGGATTATGGTATCCAAAAGGTAGCACATGTTCTTTAATTGGTTATTCTGATGCTGATTATGCAGGATGTAAGACCGATAGAAAGAATACAAGTGGTACTTGTCACATTCTCGGGAATGCACTAATGTCGTGGGCATGTAAGAAGCAAGCATGCGTTGCACTTAGCACGGCCAAAGCGGAGTACATCGCAGCAGGAGGTTGTTGTGCCCAAATCTTGTGGCTTAAACAACAACTCCTCGATTTCGGTTTAGACCTTGGTTGTATCCCTCTTCGATGTGACAACACAAGTGCCATCAATATCACGAAGAACCCGGTCATGCATTCAAGAACAAAGCATATAGATATCCGGCATCACTTCCTTCGAGATCATGTTCTAAACGGAGATGTCGATGTTACGTTCGTGGATACACACAATCAACTCGCCGATATATTCACTAAACCATTGGCTAAGGAGAAATTTTTCATGATTCGACGAGAACTTGGTATTCTCAAAGAAGGTGACATCTAACCCTACCTTTAAAATTGCTTGTTGAATGCTTTTGCTGCATAATATGTGTTTTTGTTCACTTTGTGTTACAAAAGGCTAGCACTCATTTTTCGCCGTTTTTGATCTTTCACTCTTTCGGTTATCCGAAAAACATCATTTTTAAAATATTTTTTGATCAAAAGTTGCGTTATGATATTTGCTAATATTTTGTAAAAATAATTTGTCAAAAATATTTCCCGACATAGCCCCAATCATGCTGCTGTCCTTTTAAAATTTTTTGAATTTTTTTTCCTGTTAACCGGTTAACGGATCGGTTAACCGGTTAATGCATCCCAGACAGTAGTCATGGGTCACGTGGTGGACATATTTTTGCTTGTTTTGTTTTTTCTTCTTTTATGTACTTTGTCACATGTTTGTTTATGAGTCAAATGTTTTTTAATACCTCTTTCAAACTCCTCATTCATAAGTTCTAACTCTCTTTGACTCACCATTAAACTCCACTACCTCATTTTCACTCTCTCTTCTCCAAAACCATAAACACTCCATTAACACACCATTAAAACCCACTCCACTAAAACTCTTTTATAAACTCTACACTCTCAACTTCACTCTCCATACACTCAAACCCTAATCCAAAAATACCTCCACACAACCCAAACCCTAAGATTCAACCTCTCTTCAATGGCTCCAAGAAAAGGAAAGGCTCCTGTGTCAGCATTAAAATCCAACAGTGAAGAGGAAATGGCCATGGAATCAACCAAGAAGCGAAGAATGGATTTTCGTGTCCGAGTTCGACATCTTCTTAAGGGTAAGTATGTGAATCTGAAATCCTTTGAAACTTTTAAGTTTCCGGCATTGTTAGAATATCAGGGGATGCTAGACTTTATTGCTGATAATGGAAAATTATATCCGGATTTGGTAAAATCCTTTATGAACAACATGTCTCTTAACTGTGATGATAAGGATAAACACCAACTGTTTGCTATTGTATGGAACTGTGAAATTGGAGTTGACCTAGGTACTCTTGCTGCTTCATTGACTATCCCATATTCGGGTGTTTTCCTCCGAAAAGGGGTAAACCATGATGAAGGAAAATGGGCCAACTATGACAAAATGGAATACTATTATCAGATTTGTCGGTTTCTGAAGGCAACCGTGGTATCCGGCCAACGTACCTCTCGGGTACTATGTTATGCTAAGAACTTATTTGTGGATGATCGGATGCTACACTACATCATTTGTCATATTTTGATGCCCAAGGATTCTAACTTGTCTCAGATTAATGATTTGGAAATACAAGTCCTATTTGCTGTCAAGAACAAGATTAGGGTGAACTGGCTTCCTACTATGATGTATCATCTGAAGCAACAACTTTCTCTCAAAACAAGATTACCCTATGGCCGCCTCATTTCAAGAATCCTGGAAATTACCGATATGGAAATCAGTAGAGAGCCTTTTATCGCTATGACCACTACGACTAATGAGATTAATGGAGTCACTATCATCAAGAACACCGACATAATCCAAAGCAACGACGGAACCTACAAGTATGACGACGGATCCTCCACCTCCACCTCCATCCCACCTATTCCCGAAACCGGCATCACAAATGACTTTCTCTACTCAACCATCATGACAAACCACCATGAAACCATGTGTGCCTTCAAAAGCCTTCGGAACTTAGTCTTAAGCTCCCGAAACCCAACCGAGTTTGTTGATGAAGATGAGGACGGTAGCGAAGAGGAGGAAGAAGATGATGAGGATGTATCGGAAGAGGAATGAGGACCTTGTTTTCTTGCTGTTTTTTTACCATGCTTTAAGTCTAGTTTATGTAATTTTGTTTCAAACATAAGTCCTATGGTTATTAGGCAATTTTGGTTTCCATGTTCTAAGCTTTTCCGCTTTATGCTAGTACTATTGTTGGTTATGTTACAATTATGCTTATGCTTCTATGTGTGTTTTGCTTGCATGTCTTACTTGATGCATATTGTCTATTCAATGCGTGTATGATGCTTTTCCTTTCATATCAATGCCTGTTGGTCTATTCCTTTTTGCTAATGCCAAAGGGGGAGAAGACATTGTTTCTCTAATGCCTCTCGATGCAGATTTTCTTTTGCTACTGCCGCTATTATTTAGGGGGAGTTTCTATCTTTAGGGGGAGGATCGTCTTAGAGAAATGTCGATCATGATCTCGCACATTTTTGGTTGTCATCATCAAAAAGGGGGAGAATGTAGAAGCACGCCTTCAACCTCGAAGATTTTGATGAAGACAACACGACTGTCATGCGCTTTATATTTGCAAAAAGTCAAGAGCTCTCAAACATGATCTAGCAACAAGCATCGGCATTGTGATCAAGCTTCTTTTGCTCATTTCGTTTATTTCAAGCTTGGACGCAAAACATTGAGGTACATCAAAACCCTTTACAAATGGATGTACAAGTGTTCAATAAATAATTTCACATGTTATCATATTGTATATAATTTTTGAAAGGTTTTTAAAACGGGTTAACACTTTTAAAACTAAGAATTTTTCTGTTTTTAACAGTGTTAACCGGTTAACCATTTGGTTAACCGGTTAACGGCTTCAATTTTTCAAATACAAAGTTAACGTTTACATGCGTTAACCGGTTAACCATTTGGTTAACCGGTTAACACTGAAGAATTTTTGAAAAATTATTTTCTTTGAAATTCAAAATGTACCTTTTTATTATACCTCTTCAAATTAAATTTTGTTTCAGAATTTCTCACACCTTTTGAAACGGTGTTTTAATATTTATATATTCTGAATTTTTTAAATTCAAAAATACCTCCTAGAATTTTTATAAAAAATCATTCAATCAAAATCACTTCTTTTGACATATATTTTTCAAACTTCAAAAGTGTTCATATTGTGATTCATAATTTTTCATACTCATCATTGAACACTTGTATTGAGATTTATAAAGTGAATTTTGATCAAAGGAGAAGATCAACTTAGATTGATATCAAACATTGTACTACTCTCAAAAAATACAAAGAATTAAAATAGATTTTCTATTGTGACTTGTGATCCAAGATTGTTGGACTCAAGGGATAGTGATTGCAAGAGGATTGTTCTTGCACACTAGATTGTTTAGTTGTTTAGAAAGTAGGCCTCACCGATTGAAGGTGCGATAGGTTGAACATTTCTAAAAACTAGTGAAAATCTCTTTCGTGTGGAAAGAGGACTGGATGTACCTTCGGATTGTGAATGGAACCAGGATAATTTGTCGTGTCTCTCTTACTTTCTCGCTTTATAGTTTTCATCTCATAAACAAGTAAAAGAAATCCATCCATCAACGAAAATAATCGAGAAAATTTTATAACTCCTAATTCACCCCCCCCCCTCTTAGGCGTACTTTGAAAATACAAAAATATCTCTAATTTACCAATTAATAAAACTTCAGAGTCATATAGTATTAATTAAATCAATTCGAGCTCATCAGTTACTCTAATTATCTTAACAGATAACTCTCCAAGCACACCGGAACTCAATTGATCTCAATTAATATTATCTAGAGCATTTAATAAAATATTGGGTATTACATCCTTCCCTCCTTAAATAGAAATTCGTCCTCGAATTTAAAGATTACCTGAAAAGGATGAGGGTAAGTGTAGCACCCTAATTTTTGCCCCTAAGATTTTGAATATTTTCATTTGCATCATCGCATCCAAACAAGATCACGCATTGGTTCTTCTGTCATTCTCAGTTGCAATTTTATGCCTAACAGGGGATCACCATGCTTTTGTATGCCTTTTATTTGTTTATGTTTATTAACCTTTAATCAAAATCCAAAAATATTTTGTTTTCCACTTTTATTAACTTTTTCAGGAGGAAAGCATGAATATCAAAACAGTTCCTCAGCTCGAACAAAATTCATCTGAGCAAAGTCAAAGTTGATCTGCAAGCATAATACTGCAAGAAAAAAGAATATTTTTAAAAATTTGTACTGTGTAACTGGTTATCACCCGGTGAGTAACTGATTACACACACAAAACTTTGAAAAATTGGCAGCAAATGCAAATTTTATGATTTGGCACCAGATTCATTTTTTATCACATGTGGAATATTCTAACCATCTCCATTTAATCCCTTATATCATCAAAATTAATTCCTACCATGTGCCTTCATTAATCACCACTCTTTTGCTAATTTCCCTCCAAATATGAATTCCAAGCCTAATTTTGATCTACTAAATCAAGCTCCAATCCACTTAATTTCCATACCAAAACTCTATAAATAGAACCATTATTCCATTCAATTATGAAGCTTTTGAGAGTAAAAAAACCTCTTGTAAATTATATTCTCAACCACCAAAATTCATTAAAGCTCAATTTCTTCTTTAGAAAGTTAGCAAGAATTCACATTGAATCTTGTTAAACTTTGAGATAAACCTTCATCCAATTATTTTTCTTCACTAATTTCAGTAGAACAAGCTTGTTTATGGAGATCTTTAAGTAATTTGGAGTTGTTCTCATTTTTGAAGTGGTAATTAATCTCTTACCATAGTTGAAGCTTCATCTTCATCTTCCATAATATAGATCTTTGGTGATTCTTGTTCTTGATCCTTTTGGATCTTATTTTACGTTTTAATTACTGGTTTTTACTGTGGTTTTATTTTAAAATTCATGCAAATTCAGATATATGATTACAAGGTGTTTGAAAAAAATTGAAAGAGGATCATGCTGAATTTTACACATTTTGCTGCCTTTGCGCGTAGTGTAATCAGTTACACACCAAGTGATAACCGGTTACACAATGTAATTTTTGCCAGATTTCTGTTTTTTAACATTATGTAACCAGATATGCCTCATGCAATAACCAGTTACTTTGGAGCATAATTGAAATATTTTGTTTGTTTAGGGCTAATTTTGGTGCTTTCTTGTTTCTTCTTCCCTTTTTTCTTATTTTAGACTTGGAATATATTATTGAGATTAATTTCTATTTAATTTCAATGGACTTCAGATATCTATTAGAGTAGATTAACATTCATTAATTCAAATCTATCTTCAAGTGAATTGTTAAATTCATAAGAGGTGCTTTGGATTAGTGATATGCTTTTTACACTTGAATCTATCAATTAGAGGTGATTGAACTTAAAGATGTAAGGACCTTACAAGTGTAGTTCAATTTGACACTTCTCCACCCCTCCCTATAATTATCCTTTTTATTTTGATCAATGAAAGTCTCATGGATCCTAGAATTTCTTTGTTGAATTCTTGATCGAGACGAGATCGTTACCTATTTTCTTTGCGTGTGACATTGTTTCTGGATGACGATCTATATATCGTTCATCTAACATGCATTAGAAGTAACATTAGTTACCTTAATTGGTATACCAACCTTATTGTAGAGTGACTTCTATATAAGTTACTTGGTGATTTCTTAACACAGCGTTACATTTGTCCCCCTGTCGCTTCCGAATATTTGCATCCCGGTACAAGCGCGAACGGTCGGCGAAGGGAGAAATGAAATGAACTGAAAAGAGTCGCCAGCTAGGCATTTTTATCCCGAAGGAAAGGTAATGCTGCATAAACCTAGAAAAAAGATGGATAAGGCGGTTGCGAACCAGAGAAACTGAGAAAGGGGGTTGGTTACAACCTAGGAAGGTATTAGCACCCAGATTGTTCGTTGTACTCGACGAGATCCACGCTTGAAAGTTTATGTTTAAAAGAGTAGTGTCTGTGCTATCTGTGTGCAAAAGCTGGAAAAGAATATGCAAGTGTCAGTGCAAGAAAATGAAGTGAGGTGCTCAGGAATGAGGCTAAAAAAGAATGCTGAAAGGGGGGGAAGACACAGAGACTTTTGTTCGATAACAGTTAAGTTATGCCTACGTATCCTCGTGTGCAATGAGGAAGTCAGAACACCGTAGTTCGACTCAAAGAGACTGGAAAATAAATTGACTTGTGAACTGCCTGCTTGTCTATGCTCAAGTGTATGACTCGTCTGGCTCGAGTGCTAACTGTCCTGCATTAGACGGAAGAAGCAAGTTCTCGTTTGTGAGTGAAGATGATGATAAAAGAATCCCGGGGGAGACGATTATTGTTTGTTTTTTTGTTTTTAGTATTTTATTGTTTTTGGTGTTTGTCATAAGTTAATGAGCTTAAGCCTTAATCAAGGGTTAGTAAACTCATCATATCCTCCCTTTGATTAGGGATAATGAGAATACCTTAAGTATGAGATAAACATCTCAACTTAATTACCATGATGATGTAGGATTAAGATCATTAACCTATTTGTGATTATTTAGATGTTTTTGAGTTTTTGTTTAATGTTAAGTAATGAGTTTAAGCCATAATCAAGGATTAATGAACCCATTACACCATCCTAATAGAAGGATAATAGATGAGCACACTTAAGCTGAGGAAGATACCTCAACTTAATCCATGATTAGGGATTAACCTCAAGACAAAAAAAAATTTATTACATGGATTTTAATTAGAGATGAGATTAAGAAGTGGATTTTAAATTTGTAATACAACTTGAGGGGGACTTGTCCATTAAACACTAGGGTTAGTCCTTCTTAACCAATAAAGGAAGAATTAGAACCCTAATGCAAGGCCCAAGTTACAAGTTAATGTCTTAGTGATTATTAAGATGGATTGATTAAGAGGTTTAAACAAATTAAGGGTTTAACACTTAGGATCAAAGTTATACACTCCATCCTAAGAGAAGGATGCAGGCATAACCCTAATTACAAAGTCTTAAAACCTTAAAGGTTTAGTCTCTAATGATGAGGTGAGAGGAGAGACACAAAGAAGACACAAAGGTAAAAGCTAAAGGGGGACTAATCACAACCCTAATTATTGTCATGCTTGGATGTTCCTATGGTTTTTAAGGCTTACAAGAGATCTTCAGAGAAGCCACCAATGGAAGAAGCAGAAGAAAGGAGGAAGCAGAAGAATAAGTTACTTACTTCACTGAAGAAGATAAGTAACTTGGAGAAAGAAAGTGAGAGATGAACATGAATGAGCAAGCTAACTCTAAGACAAATGAAAATGCAGCAAGGATGCATATGAAGAAGATGAAGAGAAATGAGAAGTGAAGGAAAATTCACTTCTCAAGTTAACTTACCACCTGAAAATGTTAGCATAAGGAAAGAAAAGAAATGAAATGATGCATATGAATGGGCAAATGCCAAAACCAGAAGCAAACACATGATGCAAATGATGCTATGAGATGATGCAAAGGCATACCAAGTGCTATGAATGTTCATACAAAGAGAAAGAATGCAAAGGAAATATGTAGGAAGCATGAAAACACATGGATGTTTATGAAATGAAATGAATGCAAGGTATAGAAAATGTATGAATAAATGACCAAGCAATGTTCAAGAAATGTCTTAAGATGTCTAAGATGGCATACAAGTGCTTAGAATGTCATGACAAGTTCACATGTTCATGCAATGCAATATAAGATGCAAGGATGGATGCAAGATTAGGGTTACATAAAAGGATGAGATGCAAATGATCAAAACAGAAGCAATTCACATGATAAAATATTGCAAATGGGTTCAAACAAAACCTAAGCCCATATGATATCACACCTCAAAGGAGAAGGTCTAACTCTTAACCTAAAGGAAGTTATGATTTTTCTAAGTTAACTAGGGTTTTTGGGTGCCTTAAGAGAAAAAATGCAAATCAATTTGAAAATGAAAGATAAATTCAATACAAAAATTTCCTAGAAACTACATGCTATATGGAAAACAATAAAAAAAGAATCATTGTCAAACCCTTCATGGTTAGGCAGAAAAGAATTTTCAAAGTTAGGGTTCTAAAAAGGGAATTTTATGAACCCTAAATTCAAGAAAAATGTCAAAATTGGATCAAAACCAAAAAGAAATTTGTATGAATGGTTTGAAAATGTTTCTAAATGTCCTAAGATGCAATGTGAATTTTTTTGGGATTTTTAGAAACCTAAATGGTATTTTAATTAATTAATTAATTTCCATTAATTAATTAAAATAAACATTTAAATATTTTTAAAATGGTTTTTTAATGCGAAAAATACAAATAAAAATGTTTTTGGGTGGAGAAAAATATTTGAAATTAAAATGCAGAAGGAAATATTTTTATGATTTTTCTAAGTATTTTAAATAAAATGGTAAAGAAAATAGGATTTAAATGAAATAAAAATTAAAATAAGTGAAGTCAACTGATCCAATGGTCTGGGTTTGAACTGGCTTTGACTGCGCGCGCAGATGTGGGGTTGGGATTGAACCTGGCTAAATGAATTAATTAACTTAATTAATTAATAATTAGGGTTAAGTGAAATGATCTGAGCCTTTCATGCGTGCGGGAACTAAGATCTAAAGGTCTAGATTTAAACCTGACTAATTAACCCTAATCACTAACCCTAATTATTTTCAGGTGACCGGAGCTAGCTCCGGTCATCTTCTCCGGCAAGCCAAACATGCTATCTCACTCAAAACGCAATAGAAACGCATCAAACTCTCCAGAAATGATCCCCACATCACTCTAAACAAGAATCAACCAACAAATTCCATTTATTTCACATGAACAACATGAATCGAAGCAAAACGGAAAATCAAACAAAAATTTCAAAAGCTTGTGAAATGCTTAAAACTCAACCATTTTCGAAACAAATCATATCTTGGCAATCAGGGGAACACATAGAATCATTCTATAACATAAAAGAGAAGTTCTGGAAGAAAATTTGAAGGTGGCTACCTGAGCTGGAGCTTTCACTTTTAGAGCTTTCAGACCTCTTCTCTTGTGCAAATCCTCTTTACTTGACCCCCTGATGATGTTGTAGTGCTTGGATGGAGTTTAGAATGGCTGGATTGAGTGGTTTCACTTCAACTGGTCTGAAATCCTGTTTTTGTTTGGCTGGCTTTCAGGCTTGTTTGATGGTTGGGAAATGTTCTAATGATGATGGTGAGTTGAATGGTGAAGTTTGTTTGAAGTTTGAGTGGCAGGACAGAGAGATTCGTAAGTTGAAGCTTGAGGATGATTTTGTGAAACTTGGTGTATGAACTGATTCAGGCTTGTGTGTGTTTTGGATTGGCTTGCTTTTGGTCCACATAACATAACCCTATTGGCCAGAGAGTGGTTGTGGCTGCAGCTGATTGGTATGGGTCCTCTTGCAAAAAGTCAACAAATTGTGTACTTAAGGTATGGGCTCATGTTGCAGCTGTTCTATGGCATGTCCTGGCTCAACATTGATCAAGGAAAGCCATGGAAAATGATTTGGGGTGCTGCAGCAAGTGTATGAGAAGATTTATGCCCTTTTGCAATTTTGAAGAACTTTGGCCCTTTTTGAATTTCTTGAAGTTTAAGGCATGAAATAGAATGATCCTTTGGGAAATTTTGGTCACAATTCATGGTATTATGTTTGTATGATGCTTAGAGAGTGATTAGAGGTCACAAAATGACTTGGTTTGTGAAATTGCAAAAAATCCTCTTTGGTGTGAAAGTGAAAATTATAGGATTTTTGCCAACTTTGCAAGGCCGTAACTTGAGTTCCATAATGAATTAGAACATGTTCTTGTACTTTTTGAAAAAGGAATGATCCAATCTACAACTTTCATGACCAACAATTTTTCATTTGAAGCATTTTTGGTTGAGAAAGAGGAGGTTGAAAAACTTTCCCAAAATGAAAAGTTTCCATTACAAGTCATTTCCATTTTTGGCAACTTTTGGTTTAGCTCAAATTTTTTCAATTTTGTGAACTTCCAAGAACTTAAATGATCAAATAAAGATCATATGACTTCAATTTGATGAAAAATCCACTTTGGTTCCATTGGTGGGGGCCTCAGATGCCCTGATTTTGCTTTGACTTGCTCAAGAAGTTACCCAGTGAACAAATGACTTCCACAATGAATTTCTTCATCAAACTTGGTACATATGATCCTTATAACATATTGAGACTATTAGAAACAAGAATGACCAAAAAAATTGGATTTATGGCCTCTGAAACCAAAACCCTAATTTCAGGTCATCTGTGGAGTGAAACCCTAGCTCTGCTTCCATGCTTTCCAAGTTCTTGTGATTTTTTGACTTCCTTGATCTTTGAGGGATATAATATGATAATATAACACATATGGACCCTCTTTGAATGATTGGAGACCTTTGGAGTGGCTCAGATGGATCCTTGGATTGCTCAGATCACAAACCCTGGATGCAGATGAACTTGAACTATGTAGATGAAACAAAAATGCAATATGATATGATATGCTCAAACTTATGCCAATATGAAAGATCACAAGCCATGGTGTGAAATGAGTGAGGTCAAATTTGTGGTGTTTACACCCTCCATATCCTTATCGGAACTTGTACTTTCGTGGCCCAAACCTTGAGTGGTTGCACAAGTCCAAGCATGGTTGTTCTTTTGTGCTAAGTTCATAATTCTCAAAACTTGTTATTGTTGGGGCTTTCATTCTATCAATCTTCTGGCGATTTTTGTTAATCAATGACTTGAGTACATCATTCAACCATATAGTTCAAGACGTGAGACAAAAATATGTTGCTTTTTGAGACTTTTGGCCTTGGTGCCTTTGTGACACTTTTCTTTGTGGATGATTAAGTTCACCACATTATTGTATATTGTTTATGTTTCTTTCCATTCTCTTTATTTTCTTATGATTTATATCAATCATTATGTTTATGTTTATGTCATTATCTCTTGTGCTTTTTTTTCTTCTTGTCTATTTTTGGACACCAAAAACATTAATAAATGCCTAAACACTTTAAAAGACTTGTTCTTTATTGTGGACTATGGTTACTATCCCATACATTGTAGGATCTCTAGCTTTGGACATCTTGGCTTTATTCGGACCTATGGACTTAGTACTAGGATTTATCCCATTACTTGATTATCATGGAGTTGTTATGCTAGACTTTATTTGGCTCATCATTTTCTCACGAAGATGGAATTCTATGTTACTTATGCTTCGAAGTATATCCAAGTGGCTATATCTTTCCTAACTTAGATATTTTTCTTTTATTTTTATGGTAGTCACTTCATCTCCTGCCATTCTATAATTTTCAAAATTTTCTCCATTTTTCAAAGGATTATTCTTTTTAAAACTTTCACCAATTTCATAATTTAAACCTTGACTTTGGTCAAGTGACTTTTACCTTTTTTTCTTTCATTTCTTAATAAATGCTAATGAACTTAAGCATATTGACACCATTTTCAAAAAACCTAAAAAAAATGCAAAAACTCATTCACTCCTTTTTTGTGCCTTGTGCACTTTTTCTTTTAACTATTTTCATAGGTTTAGACTTGATTCATCCTTTCTGGCGGAATTATTCGCTAAAGGATGACGACTTGTCTATATATTCCTAAAATAAATTAAAACCAACAAAAAACATTGTTCTTTTTACCATGAACTACAAAGTTTGATCTTACATTGCACTTTGTGGGTACGTAGGAATGAGATGGTAAACCTCTCCAAACACAAAATTATTAAAATCAATTCTATTTCTCATCCCCTCACTCTCATTTAATAAATCATTTTCAAACCAAAAAGCGTAAATATTTCAAAGGGCTCCCATGGAGTGCCACGAACGTTTTAGTGCTAACACCTTCCTATTTCGTAACCAACCCCCTTACCCGTTCTCTGTTTGTTTCCTTTAGCTATTGCTTTTAGATTCATTTTTTTAGGATTTATTTGCTCTTTTTCCTTTTCCTTTTGGAATAAATAAAAGTGTGGTGGTGACTCTGTTTTCCTTGAGTTAAGTTAATCAATAGCTTATACTCACGATTTTTACTGCTACATAAAAGTGCTGACTCTGCTGGGTAGTAATCTCTATGTGGGTTCGGCCTACTTTGATTTATTTATTGCTTTGGTTTGACTTGTTTGTTATTGCTTGTTATGTTCTGATTTGGTGATCCTCTATGAGTGTGAGATATATTTTGTACCCGAATATGAGAGTACTTATGATAGTACGGTGGTATATTGGAGGAGATACACGTGAAGTAGTCCTATGCAATGTCGATTCGAGAACTACCACTCAGTTAGGCTCCCTCAGATTATTGATGACATGGCAAGTAGTCGTATCATGGCATTACTTTTCGGACCTCGGGCTTATCATACGGAGGACTGTAGAACCCTTAACCCATCTTGGCCATTTTTAGGAACATAGTGCAGAAATCATCCAGGTGTAGACCTAAAGTGATTGTCACATGATACTACGCTCGGACGAGGTCCTCTCGATAATATTATTGGTCGTGGAGTAGTCCAACATACCGATGGGCTGCTAACTCAAAAGTACCATTTCAAAAGTCCTGGTCTAGTAGAGTTAAGAAAGCTCAGATCTTTAGTGACTGATATTGATGTTTTTCGGAAGCGTTATGGTAGACGTTTACTCATTCTGAAGACCGATATACTGGAGGGAATTCTCAATACTTTGGTTCAGTTTTATGATAAACCCTGGTATTATGATATTAAATTTTTCCTCCAAAGTCAAGAGTACCTTCTTGTGGCATCGAGTAATGATATAAGGACTTTGAGGAGATTGGCATGTAATTTATTTTTGAATGAGAATGTGCTTTACAAGAGAAACTTTGACATGGTCTTGTTAAGATGCGTAGATAGACACGAAACAAACTTGTTAATGAAGGAAATTCATGAAGGGCCATTTGGTACTCATGTCAATGGGCATCCAATAGCTAAAAAGATGTTGAGAGCAAGTTACTATTGGCTAACAATGGAATCTGACTGTTGCAAATATGTAAAGAAGTGCCACAAATGCCAAGTTTATGCTGATAAGATTCATGTGCCACCGACTCATCTCAATGTTATTTCTTCTCCATGGCCTTTCTCAATGTGGAGAATCAATATGATTGACATGATTGAGTTTGAGGCTTATAATGGGCATCGTTTTATCCTTGTGGCTATCGATCACCTCACTAAGTGGGTAGAACTGACATTGTATGCTAATATGACCAAACAAGTTGTCATTCGGTTTATCAAGAATCATATTATTTGCGATATGGTGTTCAGAATAACATCATTACTGATAATGTTTCGAACTTGAATAATAAGATGATGAAAGAGCTTTGTGAAGAATTCAAGATTCAACACCATAATTCTTCCCATTATATATCGATGATGAATGGGGTCATTGAAGTTGCGAATAAGAACATTAAAAATTTCAATCAAAAGATGGTTGTGACATATAAGGATTGGCATGAGATTCTCCCTTTTTCTTTGCATGGGTATCGTACATTCGTCCGCACTTCAACATGAGTAACCCCTTTCTCGTTTGTATATAGTATGGAAGCAGTGCTCCCCGTCGAGATTGAGATCCCATCAATGAGAGTTCTAATGGAAGCCAAGTTGAATGAGGCTGAATGGTGTCAAATTATATTTGATGAGTTGAATTTGATTGAGGAAAAGAGAATGATGACTTTATTACATGGTCAGTTATACCAACAAAAAATGAAGAGAGTTTTTTATAAGAAGGTTAAACCCGGTGTATTCAGAGAAGGCAACCTCGTGCTAAAAATATCCAGTCTTTCATTATTGATTTTAGGGGAAAGTGTACGTCTAATTATGATGCATATATGCTGTTAAGAAAGCCTTCTCTGGCGGTTCATTTATTCTTACAAGTATAGATGGCGAGGAGATCACTCGTCCTGTGAATGTTGATGCAGTCAAGAAGTACTTCGCCTAAAAGAGATAAAAGAGTAGTTTGCTAAGTTGAAAATCTGAAAGAGCAACTTAGGTAAAAATGAGTGTCTCGGTGGATTGAAAACCCGAAAGGGCGGTTTAGGAAAAATTAGAGTTACTCTAATTATCTTACGATAACACTCAGAGCACACCAAAATTAGAGCATTTAATAAAATACGGGGCATTACATTTAAACTTTAATTTCCATTTAAAAATTCATATTTCTATGCTAAAACAAACTATATTTAGTGTTGTAATTGTTATTGTTGATTTTGTTGTTGTTTATGTTGTATTGTTGTGTTTATATATTTGTTATATTTGGGAATATTTTCTCAATGTTTTTCAGCCAAGACAAAATTTCAATGATTTATTGCTTGCGTTAGCTAACAATATTGAGAAATATATTCCTAATTATACTTAGAAGACATTTCAACTAAAAAATAAGATGATGAATGATAAAAAGTTGTAAGTGATTTTCCTAACAACTCACCATTTTCTTTTTCCGAACTTTTTTTTCCGATCTATAGTAGAAATCATTTATTTCCTCTGTTGAACTAACAATCGAGAGAAAAAAGTCTCTCCGGGACATGCTTCAAATTCCTTCAGGACACACTTCAAATATGCAAATTATTTTATGATTATATTTCTTTTAAAACAACATCTTTATTTTATTATATATTTTTATTTAAAATGTAAAACTTTTTTTTATAAGTAAACCTTCAATAGATACTAGATGGCTTGTGGTACATGATAATAATTTCAAGGTTCATAAGATTGTTTGTTAATGTAAATGACACAAAGAATATTAGATGGCTTGCAGATGAAAGAAAATGTAATATAATTTTTTTCCATGTAGCTGATTCTTTGAAATGGAAAAAATTGATTTGTTATTTTTAAATTTGGGATATGAGCCATGAAACCTTAGGCTTGGACTCGCCACCGATGGAATGGACCAGTTAGTAATCTGAGTAGTAACCATACTTCATGGCATGTGCTTATCATAATTTACGACACATATTTGGGAGACTTCTCTCCAATCTATCGTTGTTTAATTCTTCACTAAACGAGGATTATCACCATGAAGGAGTGTCAATATGCATGGGAGACACTCTTTGTCGTAAGTCTAGAGGCTCCCATCTCTAAATCTAGGACCATGCTGGCAATAAGAGCCTCGTACTTCACCTGATTGTTGCTGGCAGTGAACTCTAATTTTAATGCATGCTCCATGAATATGTCACCTGGTACCTCCAAGATTATTCTCACCATGCTTGTTTTAACATTAGAGGGGACATCTAAAAAATACTACCATTCTTGGGGTGTCTCCATATCTATGGGTGAGCAAAATTCTGCCACAAAATCTTCCAAAGCTTTTGACTTGATGCTTCCCCATGGAATATATTGGATGTCGTATTCTGAGAGTTCTACCACCCAAGATACCCCTCGCCAAAACTATCTTCTTCAAGACTTAACATATATAATAGTTAGTCTTCATAAAGATCTCGTGACCTTGAAAGTATGGCCGTAGTTTCCTCGCCGTGACGATGAAGGCTAGTGCTAGTTTCTCAATCTTCTAATAACATGCTTTGAAATTACTAAAGACCTTGCTTAAGAAATACACAAACCTCTATGTGTTGTCTATTTCTTAGACAATGACTGAGCTCATTGCCTTATTTATGACCGAGAGGTGGAGGAGTAGTGACGATTCTATCTTCCGGAACACGAGGATGAAGGGATATGTAACAAAGTATTTTACCTTGATAAAAGGATTTTCACAATGAGCCCGCCATTTGAATTCAGGGTTACTAGGTATACCACCTTCGTAGATCTAAAGTTCACACCCAAGAATCACTTACACCACAGTTTGACAATCGAAGATTAATTAAGATCGATTATCCTTCCCCAAGGAATAAAGTCGACGGAAAATAAGGTTTAGTACATTTCAGCTTAAGCCCGGGGAAGATGTAAGAGAGATGTGGAGTACATGTCACCATTACATAACTAAGGATCTTATCGAGGTGCTTGCAATGAAACGTCCCAGACAGTTGGTGATGATGATGGAATTATGCTATGTTAGATTTATGTCATGTTATGAGTAAACTTGTAAATCTCCTTCAGGATACTTTAGAAATCTTAACGTGAATCACAGATTCACACCAAAAATATCGATCAACCATATTTTTCAAAATAAAGTTTACTTATTTATTCTTGTGCACTAGAAAAATAAAGAAATAACTTAGATATAATTGTTGGCTTTTGAAACATGTTAATTTTCGTATATTTTTCATACAATGAAATATCTTTATTAATAGATAAATTTGTATCATTTGGTGAAAGGTAACACCCTTTAAATCATTGGTTATTTTTCGTTGTTAAATATTTTTTTGTTCAAATTTTATCCAAACATTTAATTGGTTCAGTGAAATCTTCTTCTGTCCACGAGTTTGTTGGAATGTAGTTTGGACTATGGGTGTTGAGGTCCATGAATTACAGTGAACCAAACCATGTTAATGATTTGATTTAGATGGCAATAACCACTTCAATGAAATACAATTAATTACTAAAACAATTTCATTTCATAACCAATTTTCAACTGGTTTATAATTAGTTTGCATATATAAATTGATTTTTTTTTGTAAGAAAGAGATTCTAATAAACAAGGACTAATGGTTCTCGAACCTGATTACAAAAACCAAGTCACGAGACGACCCGGGAAAAAAGAGAGACTGTTATCCAATTCGCCCTATGAAATAAAAAACAACGGGTTTTTACCAAAAATCATAGAAATTACAATTGGGTTTAGCAATATCTCCTAAAAGAGACCATTTTCAAGCCGTGATTTTAATATTCCACACAATGTCGAAAGCATTCCAGCTATGACTCTAAAAGATGATTTTGTTCCTAGCTAACCAAATATTCCACATTGTTGCCATCCAAAAATACTAGCTTTCCCTTTCTTTTCACCTTGAGATATGCAATAACGAAAACAACTCTCGAAACTTTCATTATAACCATCCACCTAGTCTCATGTATTATCTACATAACCAATCCACTCCCTTATATCCCTCCAAATTATCTTTGACACAAGACAACTCATGAACAAGTGGACAAAATTCTCAATGTGAAGATAACAAAACACACAAATAGAATTTTCCTCGAAAAAATTAATACCTCTTCGGATAAGATTATCTTTAGTTGGTAATCTTCCCCAAATTAAATGCCATCTAAAAGCTTTCATACGCATTGTCAGCTCCGACTTCCAAAGGTTAGACCAAACATTAGAAATCACATTCAGCCTTTCCATAACATGACTAGTCATATGAAGCTCTTCCAAATCCCCATCCAAGCCAACATGGTCTGTTTCTCCAAAAACCACTGGAACAACCATTGTGCCAGCATTCGCTGTTGCATTAGACGCATCAGAAGCAAAAGAAACGGACCATGCAGTGTAAAAGTCAGAAACAACAGCTTCCTGAGCTTCCCGAACATCACTCAGACCACCATTTACCGTTTCGTCGGATGCCAATACACCTCCTACTGAATCAGTAGCCACTACTGCACTAGTTAGTAAACCAACAACCACTACTGCACTGGAAAATCCAGAAATTTTTTGATCTGACTCTATGACGAAGCTTCCAGAAGCGGCAACCCTCTGAGCTGCAGCACCATAATCTGCTTCCAGATTGTCCTCCAAAGACCTGCTTCTAGAGACATCACCAAAAGGAGCAGGTTTTGTGCTAACAGACATAACGGTCCCTAGAAGCCTTCCTGAGCCAACCTCACCAGCATTGTGAACATTGTCAAAACTAGAGGTATTAAAAGAACTTTCAGAAACACTTTCCGACACCAAAACATAACTTGAATTATTTACCAAAGTAACAGGACTAACATGATTAAAATCCTAATCTGCATCTCTAGTCGCAACCAATAAATTCAAGCACAAATTTACCGAAAAACCAGATAAAGGATAAGGTATCCACAAGATACTATCCCTATCTACCGAGAACTCACCTGCAAAAAATAACAAACTAAGTAAGTTAGAACGAGATGCCTCGATATTGGAATCCAAAGAGATCTCAACACTGAAGTCTCCCCATCACCATCCCCCTTCCGTCCGACCTCCCATGCCAGCTATTGAAACATTTTGAAGTTTAGAAGCAAAAAAAAGTAACGGAAATATATCCTTCAAACAAAAGTTACCCATCCAATTGGAATGCCAAAAAGAGGATATGAAACCATTTCCCACTTCCATCCTACAATTCTTCGCAAATAAATCACCTCTAACATTTTTATCAATCAAAACCAAGGTCTTTCCACCACTCCGATTTTGAGACTTTAGGACTCAAATCTATGATTCCATTAAACATATTCAAGCAAATGTCACCATATCGCGCTTTAATGATATTGGACAACAAGGACTCCGAACCTTTCAAAATTATCCACCTCCACTTGAGAAGAAGCGGAATAATAAAGTCCTCAGTACTCTGCACCCCTAACCCCCCTTTACCAATCGACAAACAAACTATTTTCCAACTTAACCAATGTATCCCCTACTCTCCTCCGAACCTCCCCATAAGAATATACTTTTAATTGAAGTTATTTCTTTATCTATCTTACCCTAAATCCTATAAAAGGATAACATAAAGTTCGAAAGATAACATAACATCGATTTAAGAAGAGTGATCCTCCCTCCTAGATTAAGCAATAGGCTTTTCCAACTAGCTAACTGATTATTAATCTTACCAAACAAATTCTTCCACATAGATATCCTTCTCAGATTAGCACCTATGGGGATGCCAAGAAAAGAAAAACTACTCACCTCCCTCCTACAATCAAGAAAAGAAGTTGCCGCTTCCTAGAAAAATGGGTTCGAGTTTAAACCTATTAACTTGCTCTTTTGGTAGTTGATACCCAAACCCGAAACAAGCTCAAAACTCCAAAGAATCGCCTTAATAGCCCACATTTGCTTCCAACTACTCCCATCTATTAAAAGAGTGTCATCCATAAATTGAAGAATATCGACCACACAACTCCTATTGACAAGAACTCCTTCAAAATCCCCAATTGCCACCGCTTTTTTAACCTAACCGCAAGAGCTTCTGCTACAATAACAAAAAGAAAGGGAGAAAACGGGTCACCTTGCCTCAACCCTCTCTCCACCTTGAATTCTTTAGTAGGGCTACCATTAACTAAGACTGACATATTACTATTGAAAACCAACATTTCCTTCAATCTCATCCAAATCATTCCAAACCCCAATCTCCTCATCATATAACGAAGGAAGTTCCAATTAACTTTGTCATAGGACTTTTCAAAACCCACCTTAAGAAGTATGCACAACTTCCCCTCTTTATTACAATAATCTACTAACTCGTTCGCAACAAGGACTCCATCTAACAATTGTCTACCGGGAACAAGGGCACTTTGGCAAGGCAAAATGATGGAGTCTAAGAAAGCCTTCAATCTCCCTGCTAAAAGTTTAGCGAGAATTTTATATAAGCTTTCCACCAAACAAATAGGCCTATACTCATCTAACTCCAACAAATTCTTAACCTTAGGAATAAGAGTCAAGAAAGAGGATGTAATTGCTTTCAAAATCATCGTTCCTGAATGGAAATAATTAACAAAATCCAGGAAGTCCTCTTTAACAACATGCCAACATTTACGAAAGAACAGTAAAGTGCAACCAGCGGGATTCAGACTTTTCGAACCATCACACCCCCAAATCACCTCTTTAACCTCTTCCTCCAAAAATGGAGATACAAGGGACGCACTCTCGACACCGGTGAGCTTAAAATGGGATAAAGTTTGTATCTGCAAATTGTAACACCCTAAAATAATTAGAATATTTATTTAATTGGTTAATAATAAATATTCGGTATTTATCGGCGAACTTGGTGAGATATTAAGGTGTAAGATGTGTTTATGATGAGTAAGGTGTAATTTGATGAGTTAAGTTATTATCAGGAATTATTTTAATAATGATAATAGAATAATATTATTTGGCTTATTATTATTATTACTTAAAATAAAAGGAGAACGATTAAGGGTAAAGTGGTATTTTTGGACGAATTAGTGAGGTTAAAATCGGAAAAAAATAATGAGGTCCAGGAGGGCAAGAGAGTAAAACATAAAATCAGATTTTTGGGAGAATTCTGGAGATCGATCGTATTTTGGGAAAAACTGCTCAGAGGAACAAAGGAAGAAAGGAGAGGACTAGGAGGTTTCTTGAAGACCTCGAAAAAAGGGAATTCAGGGTTTGACACCTAAGGTATGAGGAGTATTACTTTTCATTATATTTCATATAGGGTTTAGATGGTATGTGATTGATTTGGTGTTTGGGGGTTTATGGGAATCGATGATGAATTTGATGAAATGATGCATTTTATAAGAAGTGATGTTTTACCGAATATGTTTGTGAATAATTGTTGTTATTAGAGATAATTAATAGATAATGTTAGATGACTGGGATTTTTATTGATGAGCGTCTTGTTGAAGCTGATGAGAGATTAGAATGTGAAATCGATGAATATCTGTCAGGATGAATGGAAATTGAACGGTGAATTCGTATAAATGTTTGGGGTTTATATGAATTGTATTGAATTGTATTTGATTGTAGAAATTATTGAAATAACTGGACTGGAAATATATCATGCAAAACTCGGGAGTGGAAATCCCTCTTATTGGGAGGGTGGCGAGTTCCACCCTATTATTTTAATAGAAATAGAAGTGGCTGGTGCCACATAAGGAGTGGCTTGCGCCACATTTTAGTGGTTTATGCCACTTGAATGAGTGGCTTGTGCCACTAGGTAAGAATGTGGTTGGAACTTGATTTTTGTAACACATGTGGCGAGTGTCATTACTTTCTAAAATGCATTGAACCAATTTCAATTAATAAAAAAAAATATTACTTGAAAAGTTGAACAGTAACGAGTCATTCTCTATGAAGCCAAACCAAATTGATAATTCTTAGCACTTAGATGGCCTGTCGCAAAGGAGACAAACAATATATGATGAATTTATTTAAATTGTGAATGGTAGTACCTCACCACATGGAATTCAAAGGAAAAATGATAATTATTGCACTGTTTTCAATTTGGATAATAACTTTGAAACCTTGAGACAATTTTACATACAGCCTGGGGTTTAAGAAAAAAAATATACCATGATGATCCACAATATATAAAATTAATATGATTTAATGAGTAACTGTAACAGGAGTTAAGTGAGAATTTTGTACGTCAATGTGACTGTGTATTTTGTTGCTTTACAGTGTGAAACCTTATTGAGAAAATTGTGATTTGCTGAGAAGGAATATTGATGTATGCTATATGTTGTGTTGACAGTAATGTGTGGGAGTTATGTATATGAATTATGTATATGATAGAATATGATTTATGTGATCCTAATTTTAAACCATGATTCGGTCTTACATGTTGTTTGAAGTATTAAGGGGATGTCGTAACGAAATATATTCAGATAAAATAATATGAAGTGTGAGAAGTGGTTGTCTAGTGATTGTGTCGTGACATAGGTGACGAGATTATATGTCAAAGTAATTTTGTGTGTGTTACTGTACAAATTATTATGATGATGTTTTGAAGTAAAATTTTTGGTGTTTGTTTATGATGAATGACAATGTGATTTACTATGATGTACGTGTATGTAATATGTGAAGAGAATATGATGATTTGATGATTGATTATGTGTTATCTATGATGTATGTGCACGTGAGGTATGTGAATAGAATATGACAATTATGAGGATTATGATGATTAAGATGTTTATGAGATATTTGAGGATATTTTGATGAATGATGATGTGTGTTGACTTGCCGTGGTCGTATTTTGTGTTTTTGCGCATCATGCATTTATAGCATTTGTCTAGGATGAGTAGTCCAATGATGTTTTTCAGGATGATAAATCCTATGACGAATTGTAGGACGCTCAGGTCCAGTGATGACCTTAATCCCATTGTGTGGATTAAGTGTAAATAATGATGTGCTCTGGTTCCAAGCGGAAACCGGTGCTATTTGTGGGGATCTTTGGAGAATAACGATGACTAAGTCATCAGTAATGTTTTTTCGGTACCGCATGCATGAGTCCATATGATGTTGAATTTGCATTGTTTGTGGAGTTGCATGATGTTTTGTGATAAGTGAATTATACGATTAATTATTAGAGTATGACATTTTATGATGAATATGATGTTGTTGTTGTTTTGAGTGTGAAGCATATGATCGTTATGTTGTAGTGATTTAATTGTTATACATATGATATCTATTTCTTATATCTCGTATAATAATTTGTGATTACTCACCCTGTCTGTTTGAATATTGCGTCTACATGGGTAATGTGCAAATATTCGATATGAGTTCGCGGTGCGTGAAGTCTTAGCGGAAGCTATTTAGCTTAATTCTAGAGTGTCTGGTGTCTTGCTCTGGTAGATGTAACATCGGGGGGGGGGGGGGGGGGGGGATAGATGCTTAATTGATTTGTTAGGACAATTTTAGGAGTTGTTATATGTTGTATTGAGCAGAATGATGATTGTAGACTTTGACCAAAAGGTCTTTATGTTTTAATGAGACAAGATGAAATATTTTGAGTATATGATTCCGCTATGAAGTTTTGATTTTAGAGAGAGTATTAAAAAAAATTAAATTGATGTTTTACGAAGAAAATGTGATACCTTCTATGAGTTACTCTAATTTACTTCAGTTTATTTATCGCGAATATTATGTGGGGTTAGAAGGGTGTTACACAAACCACTCATTGTTAACTCTAAAGGGCTTCAGACCCCAATCTGATCCATCCACCACCAACCAAATTGGGCAATGATCCGAGATCTCCCTTCGCCCAATCAGCTGCCCCACGACCCCCCATTTATCCATAATCACATCTGATACCAAGAAACGGTTAATCTGACTCATCAACAAGCCATCTCCACTAACCCAGCTATACTTCTTCCTTTTGCAAGAAACATCCACCAACTCACTTTTCTCAATGAACGAAGCAAAATCATCCATCTTTGATTTCCTATGCCCATCAGAACTTCCTTTCCTTTCTCTAGATTTTTTAACAACGTTGAAATCCCCACCGATTAACCATTCACCATCAGAGAATCTCACTTTCAACTTTGAAAGACTCTCCCACAAACATCTTTTCTTGGCCAATTCGCAAGAAGAATATACATTGACAATATAATACAACTGATGCAACCACGAAACCTTTACCCCCAGATAACCATCTCCTCTAAAGCTATTAATTATCTCCATTTTACCAGACTTCCATAAAATCAGAAGGCCACCCGATAAACCTCTAGATTCAGAAAAAGAGAAATCCAACTCTTCATTATTCCATAAATTCTTAATCACTCCCTCCTGAATCCTAGACATTTTTGTTTCCTGAATTATAAAAATATCGGCGATCTCTTTCTTTAAAACATGACTAATTCTCCCTTTTTCAACAAACTACCACCTCCTCTTATATTCCAAGATCCAATAATCATTGAAAACCAGAGTTTGACGCCTTCCTTGTTAACATTCTCACCTTATCATCTTGCTCCTTTGCACGAATACTAATCCTATAAGATTTATTCGGGTCAATATTAGTAACTCTCAAACTAGCCATAGTGTTCCACAACTTCTCTCCAGTGATACCCTTTATATTCTCCCACATTATACCATTGTTTCTGATAATAACTGAATTCTCCGATTGATCACCATACAAACAACTACCTCCTCCGCTCCTAACCACAAGATCCGCTGTTATTCCTAACTTTGACACATCTTGCTTGATGACACTACATCTGGCCCTCACTCCTCACTTTATAGTCTTATTCTTGCCAAGATTCCTCTTCTTCCTAAAAATCTTTTTGTTACCACAAATCCCCAAATCAACCCAAGAAGTGATTTATAATCACTTTCCATTTCATAATCAAATATTTTCAACTAATTTTATTTTTGAATTAAGATACATTTTTAAATTTTAGAGATAGATATTTTTTTCTTGATTTTTTAATTTTAGAAAAAACTATTTTTATTTTAATTTTCAGAGGAAAATTGTTATTCAAATGAATTTTATTTTATGTGTTGATGAAAAAAAAATATTTTTTTTCTTAAAATTAAGAATCAGATTCACTTCCCCAATATAACCATCTATAGTCTAAAAATTTCATTAAATTAATTTTATTATTATTATTCATCAAATCAAATGAATATTTTGAAAATTTCTGCAACAACCAATTTTGTGTAAGCATTAACAACATTCATTTGGTTTATTACATGTTGGGTTATTTGGTGATCGTTGAATCAAATATTATTTAATGATGCTATAGTGGATGATGAAGCCATATTTCATAGAATTATTAATGTATAGTGGGTTTGGCTTGAGAGTCAAATGTAACCTTTATGAATGGTATAATCAACCCCTTATATCTGTAATTATCAATATCAAAACCATGTTACAATATGCATCTTTTTGACTATTATCTTCAATTGGTAACAGGTGAAGTGATACTATCATATATTAATTCAAAAATATTCTAGACTATATTAATGTGTATAACTAATTTCATATGGAATAATACTCAGTATTTTTCATGACTCTTAACAATATAATTAGTGTTATGCAAATAAAAGCAAAAGGAATGTGAACTTTATGAATGGTTGTTGCTGGTAACGTATTTGTGTCCAACACCACCAGAACTTGGACCAGAATCCTTCATCCCTCCAATAAACCTATGTCCAACTCCAGGTGATGGACCATCTCCCTTCAATGTCCTCAACACTCCAATTGCACCTTCATTGTCTTCTGGAGGACTGAACAATGGCCTAGCTTCTGATACATTAGGAACCAAAAAGAGAAAGAAGGAAACAAGAAGAATAAAAGTGAGGAATGTAAGAGAAGATTTGAGTTTTTTATCCATTATGTATTGCTTAGTTCTATTTTGAATTGTATTGCTGAAATAGCATCATGGAGAGGTCCTATTTATAGGTTATAAAAAAAATTAAAAATTAAAAAATTTATAAGCATGTGAGAAATACTTTTGCTAAGAGAACACACAAGGTAGGTTATTTTGATTTAAAATAAATTGGTATGTATGAAAGTGATATTAATCCTAAAGTAAACAGTTCTTGAAATGACATATTTGAGCAGAATTCAAATGCTGAGAATGAAATTTGCAATTTAAAGAACTCAATTACTATTTACATACATTCAAAGATCTTGAAAATTTTCTATAAATAAATGTAGCGTGAGATGTCTTTAAACCTAACAAATATCAAAGGTCTTTTGGTATAATTATTATCAGTTAATAGTCTTCTGTAAAGATGTGTTTTGATTTACTTTTTAGAAAAAATAAATTCTGGATAATCTTTCTGAAATTTTAAGATACTCATAAACGTGTAAAAATTAGGGAGGTAAATAAAACAAAATATTTTATAGGAGGTAATTTTTTCACTGAGGACAAAAGATTTAAAAAAATTTCAAAGAGATTCAAAATTTATTTTTTAAATAAGATAAATCAAAACACGTCTATATTGCAGAAGATAAATGATTATTAACAAATTATTATTATTCAGATTTTTCTTAAGTTGAAATGAACTCTAAATGATTTAGTTGATGCAAGTAATCCCATTGACTAATACTTAGCATAAAGTCATCCATCAATCTAGGTGTGCTTGTATCCATCAATCTAGATTTTTTTTACCTTAAACATATATAATGCTCCACATGCTCACTATCATCATATGCTTCAATATCCCCACAAATTGAAGATTGATAAATGTTTATCATTTTCGACTCGAGTAGTAATGCATTAAAATATTGAGGATGGAAAGCCTCAGTGAACAAATCAGCATGTTGATCTTTGGATTTACAATTATTCTCCAAATGTTAAGTTCTTTCGTGAAAAAGAAAAAGATTGAATGTAATATGTATTGCAATTTGATTGTCGTAATAGGTTTTTTTTATTTTTATTTTTATTATTTGTGGTATCAAATTGATACATTTTATATTAATTAATAGTATAATTCTTTGTATTTATGGTGGACTCTTATATATAATATATTTGTCACTAAAAGAAATTAATAATATAGGAAAACTTTTTTAAAGAAAAATTAAGAAATGGTAGATAAATTAATATAATTCACTGTATTATGGTGGACTCTTATATATAGCATATTTTGCACTAAAAGAAATTAATAATATCGGAAAAGTTTTAAAAAGAAATTAAGAAATGGTAAATAAATTAATATAGAAAAATATAGAATAAAAAACATTAATAATTTATTAGTAGTGTAAAATATCACGTAATTTGGAATCGCGACTTTATGAGTCTATTGGGTATACTAACTGATACAATCTAATTGTTTAATTTTAAAAGACATCGAACCCACAAGGACTGATAATCTAACTAATGTTATCGGATTGTTATTATATTTAGCTAAGGCGAATCGTTATAAAGAAGGTACAAGCAACAAGAACTACATCTAAGGAAACTAAAATTTTAATAAGAATAATTAATAAAGCGATATCAGTATGCAACACGCCAATCGTCAGGAATTTAATAAAGGTGGACCTTAGACAACGCTTTTGAAAAGCGCTTTCTAAGGTAGGCCTTAGACAACGCTTTTTCAAAAGCGCTGTCTAAAGTCTTTCAATTTTAAAAAAATAAATAAAATTAAAAGCGCTGTCTAAGGTAGGCCTTAGACAACACTTTTAAAAAGCGCTGTCTAAGGCCTACCTTAGAAAGCGCTTTTAATAAAAGCATTGTCTAAGATCTAATTATATTAAAAATATATAGTTTCTATTTTCATTTCTTCCTTTCCCTCTCTTCTGCGAACGAACAAACAATAATCGTCATTTTCGCCCTAAAGAGCTTCAACCGGTCTCGTCCACCACCGTCGTCCTCTGTTGTTCAACCGTTGTCGTCCACCACATTTCTTGGTAAGTTTCATCTCTGTTATTTCAATCTCTGTTATTTTCTTCTCGGTTTAGGGCAAAACTGAAATCAACAAAACTCTGTTTAAATTAAGCTCATTTTGTATATATTTGACATTGTTGTGGTTGACATTGTTGTAGTTTAAGCTCATTATGAGTTTCAGCACTTTTTGTATATAGTTGACTTGTGGTAGAAGTGCTTATGAGTTAAAGCACTTTTTGTATATAGTTGACTTGTGGTAGAAGTGCTTATTAGTTTAAGCACTTTTTGTATATAGTTGACTTGTGGTAGAAGTGCTTATGAGTTTAAGCACTTTTTGTATATAGATGACTTGTGGTAGAAGTGCTTATTAGTTTAAGCACTTATATATTTTATCAATCAAAAAATAAATGTTATGCATAAAAAAAAATATTTTCAATACAATTTTAAATTTTAAATTTTAATTATATAATTTAATTAATACTATCTCGTTTTTTTTTTATCATATCCTATTTTATAAACAAAAAAAAATTATTATTCACTTTATAAAAAGAGTAATATTTAAACTTTCACTTATATTTGCATTTTTCTTATATAAGTATTCTATTAGCAATATAATTTAAATATATAAATATTTTTCTTTCTTATTACATTATCAATGTTTGTTGTTACAATTTGATGGTTCGGTTAAAGAGACATTTTACGTAGAATTCCGAATTCTAATAAATATTGAATTAAGTATTATTATTATAAAAAATAATTATGTAAAATAAACATGTTTTTTCCAAGTTGATGGTTGAATAATTTTTTATTTTTTCCTTACCTTGCACTTTGCGGAAAATAGTATCAAAAGAATAATAAAATATAACTGATAGATATAACTGAGAGATAATATTGTTTGTATCGATAGAGGTTATTGTCGTTTGGAGAAACATTGGTTATGTATACGTTATTGAACTTGATATTGATTGTTTACCTTAATAAGTAGGAAAACCATGGATAAAACATGGATCTGTTCTGATCGAATGACCAAAGAGTACGAGAATAGGGTTGCGGAATTAGTTAAGTTTATTGTTCAACACGCTGAAAATCCAAGACGAATGCATTGTCCTTTCTTGCGTTGTTGTTATATTGGTAAGGTTGACGTAGATGGATTGAAATCGCATTTACTGAGGCATGGAATTAATCAAAGTTATCACTGTTGGATATTTCATGGTGAGAAAATTAACGAGAATGTTGAACCGAGTGGAAAACGTAATACGACCTATGCTTCATACGACAAAGACACAGAAATATACGATTGTGATCGAGTTGAAGAGATTTTAGAAGCACTTGAAGAAGATCTTCATGATTGTCCTGAAATGTTTGAGAGGATGGTAAGCGATGCAAAGAAACCGATGTACAAAGGTTGCACTAAATTCTCAAGAGTGTCTGCGGTATTAAAATTGTACAACTTAAAGGCGGGCAATGGATGGTCGGATAAAAGTTTCACAGAGTTGTTGGCTCTTATGAGAGAAATGCTACCAGATGATAATGTTCTTCCTAATCGAACCTATGAGGCAAAAAAATGTTGTGCTCTATTGGCGTGAGCTATGATAAGATACATGTTTGTCCTAACGATTGCATTTTGTTTCGTAACGAATATGCATCGTTAACTGAGTGTCCTAAATGCGGTTTGTCTCGATATAAGAAAATATTGTCTCCCGCAAAAGTCTTATGGTATTTTCCCATAATTCCGAGATTTAGGCGCATGTTTCGTAGTGAAACTGATGCAAGACATCTGACTTGGCATGCTGATGAAAGAATTATTGATGGAAAGTATCGGCATCCGGCTGATTCACCACAGTGGTCGAAGATTGATAATGATTATCCTGAGTTTGGAGAAGAAGCAAGAAATCTTTGCTTGGCATTATCTACTGATGGAATGAACCCGCGTGGTCTTCAAAGTATCTCACATACCACATGACCTGTGATTCTTATGATTTATAACCTACCTTCATGGCTATGTATGAAGCGTAAGTACATGATGTTATCTATGTAAATCTTTGGGCCTAAACAACCAGGGAATGACATAGACGTATACTTGACACCTTTGATCTCGGTCATCGTAGATTCTTACATTCTAAACATCACTACCGTGGGTGGAGAAAAGCATTCAATGGAGACACCGAACAACGTAAAGCTCCACCCGCATTGTTAGGTGACCAAGTTTTTGAAAAGGTGAAAGATATGCGTACTGAGTTTGGCAAGCCTTTTGCACATAAGGTTGTCAAAGGTGGGTGGAAGAAAAGGTCGATATTTTTTGATTTGTCATATTGGAAGTCTTTGTACGTGAGACATTTTCTCGATGTTATGCATATTGAAAAAAATGTATTTGAAAGTGTTATCGGTACATTACTCAATATAAAAGGCAAGTCTAAGGATGACCTTAAAGCAATGGAGGACATGTTAAAGATGAGAATGAGAACTGAATTAGCACCCGTGAAGAAAGGAAGACGAACATATCTACCACCTGTTGCTTTTACTTTATCTAGAAAGGAGAAAAAAATTGTTTGTAAGTCTCTAAGTGATGTTAAGGTTCCAGAAGGATACTCATCAAATATCAGAAGACTTGTTTCTATGAAAGACCTCAAGTTGAAAAATTTGAAGACACATGATTTCCATGTTATAATGGAACATTTTCTACCTATAGGTATACGTTCATTGCCAGAAAAAGTAAGAAGTGTCATAACTAAATTGTGTTTTTTCTTTAGGTCAATCTGTAGTAAGGTGATTGATCCCGAGATCTTACCAACACTACAAAAAGAGATTGTAATTACCTTGTGTGAGCTTGAAATGTATTTTCCTCCGTCGGTTTTTGACATAACGGTTCATCTAGTTGTTCATCTTATGAAAGAGACACAATTGTGTGGACCAGCTTATATGAGATGGATGTACCCTGCTGAACGGTATATGAAAATATTAAAAGGGTATGTGAAATCCCGAAGTCGACTAGAGGGTTGTATTGTTGAACGATACATTGTTGAAGAAGCTGTTGATTTTTGTACTGAATATTTGTCTAGCGTTCAATCGATTGGACTACCCAAAGTTCAGATTTTCGAAAAAATGGAAGGTAAAAAATTAATTGCAAATAAAATTGTGACAGTATCAAGGGATGAACGAGATCAAGTTCATTTGTATGTTCTGCACAATGATAATGAGGTTGAGTCATACGTTGAAATGCACAGGGATGTACGCCGAAGGTTAAATCCGAACAGAAATGAAAATTGGATAGTTAGAGAGCACAATCAAAGTTTCATACAATGGTTAAAGGATCATATTTATTCGAAGCGCTATTCAGATCCTTCTTTGGTAACAGAAAGGTTGAGATGTTTGGCATATGGTCCAAGTTTGCATGTGTTTTCTCATAGCGCATACTCAATTAATGGATACACATTTTATACCAAAGAACAAGATGATAAGAGTACTATGCAAAATAGTGGTGTCACCGTGCTAGCTGAAGCAATGCATATATCAAGTATGAAGGACTTAAACCCCAAATATGCAAATTTGTCATATTTTGGAGTTATTGAGCATATTTGGGTGTTTGATTACGAGAAGTTTCAGATTCTCATCTTTGGTTGCAAGTGGGTAAATAGTAGTGGCATACGAATGAATAAGTCTAGATTTTTACAAGTTGATTTTACTAGGGTGGGGTACAAAGATGAACCTTTTATTCTAGCATCTCAAGCTAAACAAGTGTTCTATGTGAATGACCTGGCGAGTACAAAATGGTCTATAGTGCTTTTCTCTAACAAAGTGGTTGATGATAGCGATGTCGATCAATGTGATATTGATGTTGAGAATGAGTCATGCATTAGACGGAATGAGTTGAATAGAAATGATGAGGATGAGGATCTTATAGAGGATGAGTCATATATAAGAAACGATCATAATGAGGGAATTTGGATCAATTCATCCGTACGCATTGCTAAGAAACAAGTGATTAATATTCCAACAAAGAAAAGAAAGAGATGTTAGTGAAAGAGGTAAATTATGCAAAAATATCCTTGGTTTCTTTATTATAAGTTATATTTAATCATCCATAGTTTCTTTATTTTTTTTGTTTTCAGTTGCTTTCATTATAAGTTATATTTGATCATCCATGGTTTCTTTATTTTTTTTGTTTTCAATTTGTTTGATTATAAGTTAGATTTGATCATGCATGGTTTCTTTATTTTTTTGTTTTCAATTGCTTTGACTATAAGTTATATTTGATCATGCATGGTTTCTTTATTTTTTTTTGTTTTCAATTGCTTTGATTATAAGTTATATTTGATCATCCTTTGTTTCTTTATTACAGGTTAGACATGGCCACTAATGATGATAACCCACATGATCATCATTCGACACATGAAGGAGGTAGTAAAAAAGCATCTACTGAAGATGAGATTAGAAGAGGTATAATGGTTATGAGAAGAGTGGTCCATGGTAGATCTCGAGGCATCATTCTAGATGTGCATTGGAGACATCAAGGGAAGCTTATAAAACCTAATGGGCATACCTTAACTAGTTTCATCGGTGCACTAGTAAGGAATGAGATTCCCATTACTTGCGATGATTGGAGAAACAAAGACCTAAATGACTCCAAAAAAAGAATTTGGAGTGAGATAAAGGTACAATAATTATGTCTTTAATTATGCGAATCAATTATGTTTTTTCAATTACCTGTACTAACGCACAATCTGTATGTTTTTCTTAGCGGTGTTTTAACATCGAAGAAGAAAGAAGAGGTTTTTGTATGAAATTGGCCAGAAAGCTTTTACGAGGGTTTAGGACATTTTTATCATCCAAGTTCCTTAAGGATGCGGATGATAATCATGTTGATGCGGAGCTTCCCAAAAAATATGAAAGTTTGATATCAGTAGAAGAATGGGAAGCCTTCAAATCCAAATGACAAGACCCGATATTTAAAAGACTAAGTGCCACAAATTGGGAAAGAGCATCAAGTCCCGCATATCCGTACCGAAAAGGACGTGTCGGATATGGACACTTAGAACAATCCATGGTAAGTATTTATAAATTGCGATAATATATTTGTTCATCATATATTAGTTTTATTTGATCATATTGTATGACTGAATGTGTAGCTGCAGAAGGAGAAGAGTTCTTAAACATCTCTTCCTACACATATTTTGTGGAAGGAAGCCCGTGTGGGCAAATCTGGAGTTCCTAAAGAAGATGTTTTACAAGTATACGAGAAATGTGTAAGTATAACATTTTTTATTTAATTAAATAAAAACATTATAAACAAATATTTGACAAGTATACGATATTCATCTGATTTTCAGGAGGCGCTATCTCAGTCTTTACCTCCAGATGATACTAGAAGCATACTTAGTCGGGCATTAGATGTCAGTGAGTATTCTGGTCGGGTGAGGGGTAAAGGATTTGGAGTCACTCCGACCTCCCTGAGTATTAAAAAAGGAAAGGCTCCTAGTACTCGGGAGCTTAATGCAAAATTGGAAGCAATGCAAGCTGAGCTTGATGCATTGAGGAGAGAAAGAGAGGCTATTGCCTCAGCATGTTTCAAAGATGGTTCGGACAAAGATAGTATCAACTGTACCTTTCAGCCGAACATTCCAGAGGTAATTACATATAATTGTCTTAAATTGAACTACTTGCTTAAATTATGTAATTGACATATATACACATTAACAATTTCATTTTATTATTGGTTTTAGGGCATTTCCCACTGTCAGCTCTATTTATCGTCACCATATTATCGGATGGTTGGCAAGAGAAAAGTGCATAACACTAGCGGAGTATTACTTCATACTAGAGAGCTCCCTGCTGGATGTTTGAAGGTATCAGATGATATTGCAGTTGAGCCGAATGCATCATTACTATATCCTAACGATGGTTCGGATGCAACAACGGTGGAAGAAGAAGTAGGTTCGTTTGTTGCATGGCCGACAAACCTCATTAGCGTAGGATATGAGGTATGCCTAAAACCTTTGTTAACCTTAATGTGTATATTCAAAGTTTTTACGCGCATTTTACGTACATTTTTTACTTGGTTATGTTAAATAGACTCCCACAAGATCCAAATCAAAAGATAATGCTATTCCGCGGCATACCGAGTCTGTGGTTTCAAATAAACAGGTACAATACAATTATATGACATATATGCATGGAATTTGTTAAATTCTTAATTTCATATCTAACTATTTATATGATATGTAGCTTCAAGAAAAAGAGGTTAGCAACGTTTCCACACAACAAAAAAAAAGGAGGTTAGCAACGTCTCCACACAACAAAAAAAGGATGGTGCTAAGAAGACCGTAGCTAGGAAAAAACCTACCTCCAAGTATAGGCCGTGCCTCCAGACATTTATAGAGATGACAGATATACCGACCGGAGGTGTTCGTCGTGTGCATATGGAGGAAGGTATTTTCGGCTTTGAGTACGAACAAAACATTGGTAATGAATACTTCATGCAAGTTTTTGGTCGTGAAGAAATAGGCGTCAATGTTGTCAATACATATGTCAGGTAAATCCGGTCTACTTTGTTATATTAATTGAACAACTTATTTACTTTATGTTTCAAATGAGGCGTCTAATGTTAATGATGTTTTTATTTAAGGTTTTTGTATGACAAATTGATGCGCACCAATGGATTGGACGTAACATTTGGATTCTTGGCACCCGCGTCCGTCAACTTAAGTTTAATCTTAAGTAGACCGGATAACGTGATGGAGTACGTTCTCAGGATCCTCATGGCCAACAAAGATGCGGAGAAGTTGTTCTTCATAACCGTTTAATACCGGGTTAGATTTTCATTCTAAATTCATCTTTTATAATTATTTTGTATTTTGACGTCGTGTAGAAAATTTACATCTAACATTTGTTTAATCATACAGTGGACATTGGTTGTTACTCGCAATCAATCCTATCAGGGAAATCGTTTATTATCTTGACTCGTTAGGAAATGATTGGACAACATACCCGGATATGAAGGACACAATTGACACGTAAGTGAGATTGTTCTAAATTTTCTTGTGTGTATTTATTAATTTATGTGAGTTGATCTAATTACTTCATTTTTATTTTATCAGCATCCTACAAGCTTTTCAAACTATTTTATATTATTATGTAGTACTTTGATGAATTCAAGTGTGCATATTATACAAAAGATCAAGTGGACGAAATCAAAGAGCAATGATGTCAATTCATTATAGAGCTCAGTGTTATATGAGGTATAATATTGTACTCTTACTTTAATTGATGAGAATTTAAATATGTGTAACGTTGTAATTTCTATAATATTGTTTATTAATTGAATTACAATCTTTGTGTTGTTTCAGGACCTATGTAGATTTGAAGCAATGCATTGGATGGATTAGATATGTGTAATTATATAATATGTACATTTGTAGTAAAATGTAATGACTTGTAATTATAATTTTGGTACATAAATTTGTATCTAATTTGTGATATTTGTCTGCCAAAAATTGGTTGAAAACAGGTCAAAATTCTGGTTTAAAAACCTGGTAAAAAAGGTGGTTTCAAAAAAATTATGCAAAAATTTTCGTATACCTTAGACAGCGCTTTACACAAAAAGCGTTGTCTAAGGGGGCTTAGAAAAAGCTTTTGGCAAAAGCGCTGTCTAAGGGGGGCTTAGAAAACGCGTTTAAAAAAGCGATGTTTAAGGTATACCTAGAAAAATTAAAATAGGAGGGGCTTAGACAACGCTTTAACCAAAAGCGATGTCTAAGGTATACCTAAAAAAATTAATATAGGAATACCTTAGACAGCGCTTTCACCAAAAGCGTTGTCTAAAGTATACCTAAAAAAATTAAAATATGGGGGCTTAGACAGCGCTTTGGGGAAAACGCTGTCTAAGGTATTTCTAAAAATATTAAAAAGCGTTGTCTAATGATACCTTAGACAGCGCTTTTAAGATTTAAAAAAGTGTTGTCTAAACTTTTAGCAGCGGAGGTTTAGACAGCGCTTTAAAGCGCTGTCTAAGGGCAAAAAAAGCGCTGTCTAAGATCTCGATGTATCATTTTGCATTTAAAACTATATTTTTTGAAAATAAATAAATCCTAATTAATTCTAAAGTGCTTCCGTTGTGTTTAAAATTAATGTCTAGTTTCAGCTATCCGGTTAAACTCTCGTTTATCTTGACCTTAACCTTAATTACCCCTTTTTTACTCTCGTAACAAAAGTTGATTTAATTAATACAAGAAATCATAGCCTAAACAATAGTTTATAAAAATTCAACACCGACTATTATTTAACCTCTTCCGATTGATTTCTTCGCATACTGATATTAATGATTTAGGCGGACATGATTTAGAAATTAAACATGCTATCACAGTGATAAGTGCTAACACTAATTATACTTAACAAAATAAAAACAATAATTCAAATGCAAATAAATTGAACCTAGAAAATAAATTAACTTGTATATAATATTATGCTTGGGAATGACAATTGGATTTTTAGATGAATAAAATCTTATGCTTGGGAATGACAATTTGATCCCTTTATGCGATTTATTTCCGAGGTTGTTCTATGCTTCTGTTAATAACACAGTTACGGTGTCAGAGATTTGGAAGACCGTTATGCCTCTAAAATTAAGATTTTTGCATGGCGCGTGATCCTAAATAGACTTCAAACGCGTTTAAATCTTGAATCCAGAGACATTGTCGTGTCGAATCATGAAAAAGATTGTGTTTTGTGTTTTAATGCAAATGAGGACCTTCTTCAAATCTTTCTTTCTTGTCCTAAGGCTAGAAGGGTTTGGGACAAAATCTTCATTTGGGTTGGTTTGCCTAGGATTGAAGAAGCAAATTGCAGTGATCATATTTTGATGTGGATGTTGCATCTTGTTGGTAGATGTAAGGTCAAGTCAGCTTGCTTGATTTGGTTTATATGATATTGATGCAATTGGAAAGCACAGAATGCTATTATTTTCAACGACGATATATGTGATGTTGACTCTATTTTCCTTAGTATTGTTTTGATATCTTGATGTTGGTTGGTTATAGGGTCAAATAAACATAAAATTTGTTCTCTTTACGATTGATCGAAATGTCCTTTTGATTTCTTGTAATTTTTTGTATTGGATTGGAGAATCCCTTTTTCTCTTTTTTTTTTTAATTGGAATTTCATATTAAAAAAAACTATTGGAAAGATCTTGAAATTTTTCTATAAATAAATGTAGGGTAAGATGTCTTTAAACCTAACAAATGTCAAATGACAGGTTAGTGTTATAAATAATAGTTCAAATCTTTTGTAAAATAATTATTGTTCAGATTTTTGCTGATGCAAGTAACCCCATTGACTAATACTTAGTGTAAAGTCATCTATAAATCTTAGTGTGCTTGTATGCAATGAACTGATTTTAGTGGTGTGCTACTTATTTAATTGGGTAAGTGGAAATTAATCCAAAATTAGTATATTCCTTTGTTAATACTACTATTTTTATGATGGAACTCTTGCATGCTAGAAGTCAAATGCTATCTAAATCCCTTTTTTGTTACTTTAATTGTCAATCGAATCTTTTGTATATATTAGAAGGTGGAGCAATTTCATACTGAATATTTAAGAAAAATAAACTCATCCATATATGGTGAATTCTTGTTATTGATGTATAAACATGTGTGAGAATCAAATTTTGAGTTTGGTACCAAATATAATTGACCACTTTCATAAGCAAGGAAAACATAGCATGGTTTTCTTTCTCAAACTGTCAATTAATTAATCAACTAAACTACCCACATTACACTATTTCAAAATAGCATATGGTAGGTAATTTGCAACATTCAATGTCCCAATGTTAGTTAATATTTTGATATTAGCATAAACCACTGTTAGAAATACACTGTTTTCTTACATATTCACTTATAAATTTTAGCTAAATCTTTGCAAGAAATAGTTTTCTGCAATTTTTTCCTGCCACTTCGATAGGAAAATCCGCAGATAAATCTACAGGAAATAACTGTAGGGAAACTCGTTGGAAATATTTGTAGGTAAATCTGCATGAATTTGTTAATTTGTTTTTGCAATAAAATAAATAATAATAATTTTATTTAAACTAGTTTATATTTTAAATTGAAACAATCTCTAGATATACATTGGCTTGTATAGTCGACATTGTACAATTATTCACATGCAGCTGCATCGTATAATCTTCTGAATGAAGACCTGCATATAAATACTAGCTTGTTATAGCTGTAACGAATTTTTCTTGTTTTGTTTTGTCCTTGAATGCCATAGCTTTTATGGAATCAATAAATAACATTAGAAGATAAATAACTATCAATATTTCCTTGTTTAATATTTCCTTGTTTTTCTTTAAGAGAGCTGTCGCACGCTATTTTTATTCTACTTTCTTTTTCACGAATTTCACTTTTGCTTTTGTACAATTTAATTTTCGTGGAGAATTAATTCCCAAGACAAATCCTGTTGTTTAAGGATTCCATCGCTTTAAGGTTATTCTTATACTAATTTAATTCGATTTTTGTTTAATTATTTTCTATGAAATCATTTGCTTAATTTGAGTGCAATCGTTTTCTAAATTCAATTGTGTTCATATGATAAAATTGATTAAATTCGATTGTATGCATGTTCTTAAATTGAATTGAGTGTTACTGTTTGCTTAATTTGTTAACTCGTCATATTTTTAACTGTTAATTTGCTTAATCCGGTAAACAAGAACATAATTTGTATTATAATTTTGATAAATACTTATCTGATTGATCTCATAATCGAATATGATCAAAATCATTTAGGAATTGGTGTTATAATAGTTGAAGATAAGTTGAAATCCTGATCAATAGGATTAACCGCTTTAGCTTATTTGCTAATAACTTATTTTAATCCTTTTTTCCTTGTTTTCTAAAATCGTAATCCTAACCCCCATAAACTTTTATTATTATTGGTTAAATTCAATACAAGAATTATTGTTGCTACACTACTGTTTTTAAAATTATTTGTTTTTGACCAGCGTGCAAAAGCAGATCACCCTCTAACGTTAATAACATATGCATTATACAAATCGCGTAAGTCTATAATAAATTGAGACTCAAATAGAGCAAATACCACACCCAACTTCAATAGATTAACAACACCAAAAATTTCAATATAGCATAAGAAATTTCATGTTGGTCCACATACTGAGCTGAAAATACATACATCAAGTAAGAAGTTAGAACCATGTTATCATACCCTAATTTTTAATCCTAAGATCTTACCTATGATTGTATTTTTGCATATAAACAAAATCACAAACTTGATTCTCTCCACCCTCTAATCCTTGGATTTGTCCTTGCAGAGATCACCAAACACATTTATGTGTTTCTTACCTTTATGTTTATATGTTTTATATTTTATGAACCACTAATCAAAATATAAAAATATATTTTACTTCATTTATTTTTTAGTGCAAGATAGGTTTTTTGTATCAAAGACAACAAGCATGGTTCTTCAATAATTAAGATTTTCCTTTGAATCATGCACATCAATAGAAGATTGTTTAGTTACTTTTGCATTTTCCTTTATATCATGCATATCCATTAGAGATGATGAGCTATACTCATAACTGGGTTAGACCTTGATGAGTATGCTCCACTAGCATAATTCATTGTTCTTTTTGAATAATTTTAAATCAATGCCCCATCCATTTAGATTTGTCTTATATAGAAATTCGAGTCATTTGGTGAAAAAAAACATCATTTGAATGCAGGTCAATTGGTTCCCCTTATCAATTATGCTGGAGAGATTGCTAAAAATAGAGCTCAGCTCTGAATAGCCACAAAATATTTATTGTTTTGCTAAAACTTGTGGCAATACATTTTATGAATATATCCAAAAATAAACATGTGTAATAATCTACATTCGAAAGAGGATCTTCTAAAATAATTCTTGGTTTATGTTTTAATAAAACTCTGGTTACTTTAGATGATAGTTTAACTTTTGCAGAAGTACTAATATTATTTATAAGTAGAGTTAGTAATATTTTTATTAAAAATAATTATGATTGATGTTATTTTTTTTTTGGGTATATTTTTGGTTCTTTTGGTTTGGAAAGTTTTGAGAAAACTTCAACATGATAAAACAATAAAAATAGATTGTTTAAAGCACATCTTCCTCTCATTCTCATCTTTTCATTTATAAAAAAAAGTTAAAAGTTATTTATTATTTTTTAATTTCATTCTTATTTATTATGTCATTCTAGCATGTGCACTAAGTAATTTCAGTACCGACCTCTTCCTAACTGCCATGGGATACCACACATTCTAATATGATTTAATTTCATTGTCATTGTAGCTATAAATGGACAAGAACATTTACTTCTAATTTATTAGAATGTTGTAAACCCGTCCCACATCTCTCATGTTCATACGTACCAGGTGGTAGTTGAAAAAACATTAATAGCTATGAGTTTGAAGAAAATATTAGTATATGTTTGTTTAGTGGGTTGAATAATTTGTAACCTTCAGTCGAATGATATCTTATTAGGATTCTTTGAAACGACTTATCAAGTTTTTCTTTTAACTATTCTGGCACATGTCTATGTGTTATAGATCCAAATATCTTCAGATGACTCAAGCTAGATTTGACATCAAACCAATACTGTTCTGGCGTGATTCCTTCTAACCTTTTCGTTGGACATCTGTTCAAGATGTATGTTGCAGTTGACACAACTTTTCCCCATAATTCTTTAGGTATATGCTTACCTTTCAACAGACTTATCACGATATTCATGATGGTTCTATTCTTCCTTTCGGCCGTTCCATTTTGTTATAATGTGTAGGGTGCCACCACCTCATGCACAATCCCTTCTTTCTAAGTATTTCGACACATATTCTCCACCACCATCAGTCGTCAAAATCTTGAGATTCTGTCCACTTTGACTTTCGACTATTGATTTAAAGTTGGAAAATACCTTGACCACTTCACTTTTCTTCTTGAATAGGTAAGTCCACAGTTTTCAAATGAAATCATCTTTTAATGTGATAAAGTATATGTTGCCTCTAATTGAATCCACCTAGAAAGGTCCACACACATCAGAGTATATAATTTCAAGAACTACCTTCTGTCGCTCCCGGAATTTTCATCTCGGTATAGACGCAAAAGTGGTACGAAAAAGGAAGAGTCGTCAGCCATACATTTTTTATCCCGGAGGAAGGGTAATGCTGCACAAAATTGGAAGAAGGAGAAAACGGGGTCTCGCGAACCGAAGAGAAAGGGTAAGGGAGTCAATTACGAACTAGGAAGGTATTAGCACCTCAGATCGTCGGTCGTACCCGATGGGACCCACGCTTGCTAGCATTGTTTCAAAGGGTGAGGGTATCTGCTACTGCCACAACTGCTACTGGAAAGAACTGAAAAGAAAGAATGAGATAAAAGGATAAGGAGATGAAATGGCACAAAGAACGAGGAAAGAGACTGAAGGATTGTGTTCGCCAAGCGTCGGCGCTTGCGCCTACGTATTCCCTTTGTGCAATGGGAAAGTCAGAACATCATAGTTTGACTCAAAAAGACTTACACAACTTGCTTGTGTTTTTGGGATTGAGCTTCCTATGCCTAGGCTCAGTTATTGCAGGCTCGTCTGGAACGAGTGCGTTTAGTGTCTTACAAAATACAAGTAGGAGCAAGTTCTTTCGTTTAGAGTGAAGGAGATGAGAAGATAATTCCCGAAGGAAATACGCTTATTGTTTGTTGAAGGTTTTTAGAAGCTTTTATTGAAAAGTTTGCATAGGAAAGTGTATTCAAGTCTCATTCAATGGAGTATGCACTTCTTACATCACCCCAAGATGGAATGAATAAGAAGCACACCTAAGGAAGAATAATATTCTCAAGCTTAGTTCCAAGGATTGAGACTCAAATGCACTAGCCTATTTTTGCTTATTAGATGTTTTTTAGGTTTTGGATGAAGAAATGTTTTTTAGGTTTTCTTTATGAAGATGACTTCATATTTAGACTTGTATAACATGCTAGACAATTTTACATTATCCCAAGATGGGATAGATGCAAATGCCCCATGGAATAAGGCTATGGCACAAGAAGTCATTTCAACATTTATTAAGTGTTTTTTAGCTTTTTGTTTTAAGATGAGAAAGAGAAAGACTCAAGAGAACCCAAAAGGTAAAAGTCTAAGAGAAACTAAAAATCCTAAGTGACATTCTTGGATGTCCCAGGGTTAGTGAGGTTCAAGATCTCTATCCTAAAAGAAAGAAGGAGGAGGAGAGAAGAAAGAAGAAGAAGAAGAAGAAAAGGATTAGAAGACAACTTACTTCCAAGATTGAAGTTAAGTTGTTTCTAAGGGGGAATGAGAAGCAATTGGCCAAATCAAAGCATCTTAAATGCTTACACAAACAAAAGATTGCAATGTAAGAGAGAGAGAGAGAGAGAGAGAGAGAGAGAGATAGAGATAGAGAGAGATAGAGATAGAGATAGAGAGATAGATAAGAAGTTGAAATATGGAAGCACATCCACACCCCTACAACTTGCCAAAGCCCCTATAATGTTAGCAAATGAAACACAAATGTTCATAAGACATGAAATGGAAGCCAAACACACAAAGAAGGCTTAAGAAAAAGGGTCAAAGGTTAGATAATCCTACAAGGCAGAGCCAAATCACAAATGAACTTAAAGAAGCTCAAAAAAACCAAACCAAATCAAACAAATGCAAAGAAGCCCAAAAGAGGCAAGGAAGTTCAAAGAAACATTTATAAAGAAGTAAGGATGCAAAAGAGATCTAACATGGATGAAAACACATGAGAAACATCAAAGTTATAATGTTATGTCATATTAGAATGTCTAATGTGATCCTAAATGAACATACCAAAGTGCATGAATTAGTTCATGATAGCATGAGAGATGAGGAAAGGAAGACAATCACATGTTCATGAAAGAAGAAAACACCATTAAAGATGAAAGTCAAAGATGAAAAGATAACATGAGATGATGAAAGTCAGTAGAAAATGACCAAGATGACATGTTAAAGATGCACATATTAACATATCAAATTCACATAGCAAACAAGTCCAAACAGTCCACCAAACATGTAAAAGATTGTCATATAAGGAAATGATGCTTCATACTTAAGATGCAAGACCAAAAGATGCAACATGGCATACAAATGTGGATGCTTATTCATGAAGTCAGTAGCATACTTGACGTGTAATGAAAATGAGATGAAGATATGAACATGTTAGATGCACACAAACAAGCATGAGAAGCATAGTAGGAGAAGACATGGAAAAATTAGGTCAAAGATTGAACATGAATGCATAAACTCAAGCAAGAGGCCAACACAAACCACAATGGAACTATAAATAATTAAAGGAGACCTATAAACATCTAAACAAACCAAACAAACACATACAAGAGAACTCGCACAATGGCATAAATGCCTTCAAGCAATTAAGGTTAAGGAATGACAAGAAAAGGTCATGAAAGTTAACTTCAAACACAAGAAACCAAACACACATCAAACATCATTAAAATTTTTAGAAAATGTACCTTATGTGACCTAGGTCAGAGGCTATTTACTTGATAAAGCCTCATACAAAAAATCAAAATCAAACAAGGTCAAACAATTGTTCAAAGTTGCATAAGATCCAAATAGCAATAAAGCACAAAATTAGGACCAAAATGCACTATAAAATGTTTTTAAAAATATGAAAAAAAAAATAGGTATTTTATGATGTTGATGAAACAATGCAAAAAAATGGATGTAAAACTGTTTAGGAGCTATGAGAAAGAAATTGTAGAAGTTCAACTATCAAAGGAAGAAACAATTGAAAAATAAATACAAAAGAAATTCAAAATAAAATCCAAAATTTAATTAAAATAAGAAAATAGAAATGTATAAAATTTCTAAAATGAATTAAGATGCTATAAGAATTTTTTTGTAGGATTTTTATGCATGCAAAACTATTTTTAATAAAAGGAAAATGAAAACTATGAAAAATAAAATGAAAATATGTAGAAATGAGGGAGGGGTGTGACTATAGAAAAATTGTAGTTATAAACCATTGGACCTAATGACAATGGGGTGTGAAAAGCAACGTGGAAAGCCCCAGGGCGCATATGTTGAAGGAGTATGCTATGGAACTCCTAGTCAACATGTTTGACCAGTTTAATCCATTTGATCCTAGAGTCAAAAATTATACAATAATCCAAAGGCTAAGATGGAAGGTGTGTGTTAGGACCTAGAGGGATGCATGTATATGATTAGAAATATGGAGGTCCTAACGGACAGGGGCAAGTGTCACTGTCGAAGTGGACCTCACCACCACAACATTATCACAAGCAGTTTTACGTTCATAACAAAAGGAAAGGCAAGCACACCATTAACTCTCAGTATCACCTCTCACTCTCTCTCGTCGATATTTCTTCTTATAAAACCTAACCGTCAGAGAAGGCGGTGGCCGGCAGAGGCGCTGCCATCTTCTCTGGCACCCAACCACCTGAAAACCTAAAAGCTTCTTCACTAACCCTACCTAATTTATTCCCTTCATTCCAAATCCGTAAATAATTTTCTCAACAAATCACTCAAACAAAGGGATTGGAAAATTTCAGAACCAAGAATCATAAACTCAAAACCAGCTTAATCACAAAACCAACAATGGATATCTAATGAGTCAAAAGCTACAGTTAACATGGAAGATTAGTATTTGTGCGTACCTGAACCGATGAAGGAAAAGAATAACAAAAGGTAATGTAGATGCAAGCTTCCTTTAATATTTGATTTTGATGAATACAACAACATATTGCTCAAGTATGCATGTGCAAAAAGGAAGAAGGACTTTTGAATCAAGCTTCATATGGTTGGTCTAGCATTGCTCAAGTTTTGAAGAAATATCAAGTGGATCAAACATCAAACTATATTCATCATACTTTCAAAAAATTGTATACCAACTTGATATAACACAAAGGTATAACAAACATTGCTCAAAGTATTTATACAAGTGTTCACTGTAACACCCCAAAATTTGCCCTCTCATTTTCATATCATATAGCATAGCATATTGCATACATGATCAAGCATTTTTGCATAGAGAAATGAAGCATAACATCCATGGTTACTAGCATAGGGCATATGATCAGTTATCCGGCAATTCAATCTTCAAAGTCAATAAGAGCCAAGTGATTCTACAAGGAGCTCAATGCCATCCACAAAGCCCTGGAAGGGATCAAAATCCAAATCAACTCAAAATGGACGGTGCAGATGTATTCCTGGAGTTTCCCATAAGAAAAAGGAAAAATCAAATTTTTGGTCCGTTAACCGGTTAACCAATAACGTTAACTGGTTAAATCATGCGAAAATTGAATAAAAAGCTTCAAAAATTAGTTTTTTTTCCCATTTTCCCTCCACTTTTTCTTTAATTTTTTCCACTTTGCTTCACAAATTTCCTTACACTCTTTACACACTCCATTTTTCCCTTGGAACTTTCCACCACCTTCTAGATTCTTCTAGCATATTCCAAGGAATATTCTAGAACCCTAACTAACTTCAACTAACTCCAACCCTAACTCCAAGCCTCATTTCCTAAGCCTAATTCCTATGCTAGCTCCATGCCTAAGCTTCAGTCCAAGTCTAATCTCTATATAAATCCATTTCACTCCAAACCTCACAACTTAGTCCTCATTTTCACAATTTCAATTTCATTTCACTTCATTTCTCTCATTTTCTCTCAACTTTTTTCTCTCAATTTTCTTCCATTACCAAATTCGTCAAAGCTTCATCTTCATCACGATCCATCAAGTTTCACATCGAAACTTGATCGATCAGAAGTTTAGCCTCCATCTTCTTCACCGATTCAGTGGTTTATCGAAGATCCGGCGCAGTTACGGTGTTTATTTCACCAATGAGAAGCAATTTGGAGCATCGGCATTTATTTTGCATTATTGCAGATTGAAGATCGAAGCTCACGATTTTCTCTTCATTTTGCACACCGATAGACTCGCAACACTCACCAAAGCAATCCTCCGCTTTGTAGGTTGGTGATCCGATACCGATTCTTCGCTTTTAACTTATTCTCTCATCTCGTCGTATGGCATTCTTCTATTGCTTATTGTTTGATTGTGTTTGATCCTTTTTACGGTTTGCTTGCAATTTGTTAGTTTGGATTGTTTATAGCTAGAATTGTAGCTTAATCTAGGTGCTAATAGGTGTTAGAATACCTTAGATAAGTGGAAAATTAGTGTTAACATGTTCATATATTCTATAGGAGCTTTTAGAAGTAGGTTCATGACCAAAAGTGCTTATTTCTTAACTTTTTTCTGCATATTGTTCAGTGTTAACTGGTTAACGCATATGGTTAACCGGCTAACACATTGAAAACTGCTCTGGAAATTAATTTTTCAAGGCCGTTAATTGGTTAACCTATAGCGTTAATCGGTAAACGCTGTTTAAATTGGTAATTTTTGTTTGTTTCTTGGCATGTTTACATTCCATCATCCCTTTAATCTTCACACATTGTTAGATCATGATTTTAGGGAATTTTCAAGACCATTTTAGGTGCATGATTCCTTCGTTTCAAGTCGTTTCGACATGCGTTTCATGCATATTTTGTGCTTATTTGTTCATTAATGCATAAAGTGCTTTGTACATATTATTTCTAGGTTCAAATGCATCAAGTAGCATGTAAATAAATGTTTCACATTCTGTTTTGCATCATCTTTGTGGTGCATGTATGCTTCTAAATTGTTTGAGTGTTTTAATGTCATGCCATGATTCACTTGAAAACACATGATCACGTGTATGCATGTTCTTGCATTTTGTTTGCATATTTGATCACAATTATTTGATATCAATTCTGACTTTTGCATCAAGGTACATGTTCATTTTGTCGATCTTTGTTGATACATGTTCCTAATCCATGCTTATATGTTTATCTGCCAAATTCTTGAAAATGCATAATTGTTGTTTTGTTGTTTTGTTGCTTTTTGTGCATTCTTTCATAAGCATTTGTTAGAAATAATCATATTCATTTAATCATGCATTTTGATTCCATTTGATCATGTTAGGTGGTGTTTATGCATTAAAATCATCATTTTTGTGCATATTGAAAAATAAGTCAAATCTGTCTTGCATTTCATAGATGTATTTTGATGCAGTAGCTGTAAAATGTATGCTGAGTGTTGCATTTTTACACTTTTCACACATATTTTGCATGTTGTGTGTTGGCTGTAAAAAGTTGTTTGTATTGTGTATTGCATTTCATTGTTGTTTGTGCATTTAGGAGCTGTAATAGGCTGTTTTATTTTTGCTTTGCATTATTTTTAGGTCCCTTAAACCTAGGATTGAGTCTAGTTTAGGTCCTAGATCCCTTAGGAATTGTTTGGTAATTGTCTACCTCATTTCTTATTCATGTTTATCATGGTAACCCTTGTTTTGTAGGGAGGTAAAGGTAAGTTTACAACTTCATCTGTTTAAAGTGTATTTGTTTAAGCATTTTTGTGCTTAATTCTTTCATAACTTCATGTTAATCCCATTTAGGATCAACTTAGCTTCATTAGGAAGTAAGTTGTGTTCTACTTTCCTTCTTTCTTTTCTTTTTCGCATTAGGATTAGAAAAATGCACTAACCTAGGTTCATCTATGCATGATGACACTAGGATAATTAGTTTTCCCCTAAGACTTTTGCCTTTGTTCGCTTTCTTCTTCATCTCAAAGCAAAGCTAAAAGACACCTAATAAAGGCCGAGTTTTCTCATGTGCCATGAGACTTTGTCGTGGGTTACTTATGCACGTCTTATTTTGGGGAAAGGTGTAAGTCATATACCATGATGAACAAGTCTTAGTGTGGGAATGTTCACAAACAACAATCTCATAAAACACTTCTTTAAAAGACAGTAAACAAACAACACTCGTCTTTTCCTTCAGGAATTCTTTTCTCACCTCACTCGCTCTCAACGCGAACTTGCGACGAATGGTTTAATTTTCAAGACAGTAACGCACTCGTACCAGACGAACCTGCAACACCTGAGCATAGACATACACAGTTCAACTCTAAAAAACACAAAAATAGTTTCTGCCTTAGTTAGGCGAACTACGTCGACTCTGATCCTCATATTCCCGATGAGGTACGTAAGCAGTGGGGTAGGGCCCGTTCAAGCATATTCCTTATTTTCCCTACATTCTTCCAATTCGATCTCTTTTTCCAGTTCCCTCTTTCATTCCAGTTCCAGTTCTTTTGTTCAGCAGCAACTTTATTCTTTTACCCTTTGAAACAGACAAATAAGCATGGATCCCGTCGAGTACGGCGGACGGTTTGGGGTGTTAATACCATCCCAGGTCATAACCAACTCTCGAACTCAGATCTTTGGTTCGTAGGACCTTGTCTTTTCCTTCTTCCTTAGGTTTGTGCAACATTACATTTCCCGTTCTTTCGAAATAAAAATGAATTGCTGGCAACTCTGACTTTTCCCTGCCACTTTTTCATTTGTACTAGGATGAAAATCCTGGGAGCGATAGCTAGAGACTCTACTGGGGATCGAACCCATAATCTCTGGTTTCCCCTTGAGAGTCAATCCTAGCGCCTGTTTGTCTTTGTTTCTTTGGGTGTTTATCTGTTTGCCGTTGTATGTTTATTTTACTGTATTTTATTTACAATTTTATTTACAACATTTATTTACCGCTTTCAGTATTTATTTTCCATGCATCATATATATTGGACTGTCTGTGCTGGTTTGGTTTTTTTTCTGTGGGATGGGGTTACTGTGAGATGAGGTCGGAACCGGGGCTCGAGTGCACCCTAGGACTTAGAGTGGTTCCACTTTGGCTTCATGGCATCTTGCTATGTTGGTATTAGTGAGTTCCACGCCCAGCCTTGCGACCGTCTTGGGAATGTATTAATATTAAAATCTTGCTGGGTCAATACTCAACATCGATAGTTATGTGCAGCTAGGGACCGATCATTGAGAACCTTTGTGGAAACATCCATCTCCAGTGATGACAGTGGCAGACCATATTTGTTGGCAAACCCACTCGCATCCGAGGGCCCACTAGGAAGTCGCATAAGATGGTCTGGTTCTCTCATAAGAATCCAGTTAAAGTAAATTGTTCATATGACGATATAGTACTGTATCTGTAAACACCCCAAATTTTCCCTCACTAATTTCATACCATGGCTTATGATCTTCCATTTTGCATTAGTTTAAGCATATCATATCATATTGCATATTTGCTTCACTGCATTAGTTCAAGTTCATCTGCATCTAGGGTTTGTGATCTGAGCAATCCAAAATCCATCTGAGCCACTCCAAAGGTCTTCAATCATATCAAGAGGTTCCATGAATGTTCAAACATCATATTATATCCTTCAAAGATCAAGGAAGTCAAAAAATCACAAGAACTTGCACAACATGGAAGCAGAGTCAGGGTTTCACTACACAGATGACCCAAAATTAGGGTTTTGGTTTCAGAGGCCATAAATCCAAATTTTTTGGTCATTCTTGTTTCTAATGGTCTCAATATGTTATAAGGATCATGTGTACAAAGTTTGATGAAGAAATTCATTGTGGAAGTCATCTGTTCAATGGGTAACTTCTTGAGCAAGTCAGAGCAAAATCAGGGCCTCTGAGGCCCCCACCCATGGAACCAAAGTGGATTTTTCATCAAATTGAAGTTATATGATCTTTATTTGATCATTGAAGTGCTTATAAGTTCACAAAATTGAAGAAAAGTGAGCTAAACCAAAAGTTGCCAAAAATGGAAATGACTTGTATTGTAAACTTTCCATTTTGGGAAAGTTTTTCAACCTCCTCTTTCTCAACCAAAAATGCTTCAAATGAAATATTGTTGGTCATGAAAGTTGTAAATTAGGTCATTCCCTTTTCAAAAAGTACAAGAACAAGATCTAATTCATTTTGGAACTCAAGATATGGTTTGTCAAAGTTGGCAAAAATCCCATAATTTTCAAGAATGCACCAAAAGGGATTCTTTGCAAAACCACTTGCCAAGGCTTTTTATGACTTCAAACACACTTCAATGTATCATAACATCATAGTGCATTGCCTTTAGATCAGAATTGCCCAAAGAATTGCAAGATTACATGCCTTGAACATCAAGATTTCTCAAAGGGGCAAAAACTTCACATAATTGCAAAACACCACACAACTTTGTTTCAACTTGCTGAATTGCCTCCAAATGGATTCTATGGATATCCTTGATCTCAGCTGCACATGGACATGCCAAAAAGCCAGCTGCATCCTTGCCCATACCTCAAGTACACAAGTTGGTGACTTTTTGCAAGAAGCCCATACCAATCACCATAGGCCACAACCACTTCTCTGACCTATCACAACTTGATATGTGGACCAAAGGCAGATGATAACACACAACATTGCAAGCTAAAACCTAAGATTGATCAAGTTCCCAAAATCTCTCCCTCTTGCATTTTCCTTCGAAACTCATAGCTCACTGACTCAAACTCAAAACTATCTTCACCAATCAACTCAGCATCACAAAAGGACCCTTTCCCACCCTTCAAACAAGCCAGAAACACACCATACACATAACACGATTCTCATCCAGTTGAGGTGCAATCTCATAAATCAGCCACTCTCAAGGTCTTCCAAGCATCAAAGCTTCTTCAGGAAGGTCATTGGAGTCAGCTTGCATAAGAGGAGCAGCCTGAAAGCTCCAAACTGAGGAAGCTCAAGCTCAGGTAGCTTCTTCAAACATTTTTCCAGAAGTGTTATTTTAAGTGTTTAGATTGATCTTCATGCTTTGCTGATCACCATGATGTGTTTATTTTTAAGAATGGTTGAGAAATGAGCCTGTATGCATGTTCTGAAAGTTTCACCATTTTTGATCTTTTCTTCGAATCATGAGTTTGATGAGGAATAAATGTGTTTTGAGTGTGGATTTGAGCTTAGGAGAGTGAAAGGGTTTGATCTGGAGCTTTAGAGCTCCAGAAATAACCTAGGGAGGAAGTTGGAAATTTTCAGGTGAGGGTGTCACTGGAGAAGACGACCGGAGCTCTTCTCCGGTGACCTGAAAGTCATTAATGTTTTAATTAGGTTTAGGGTTTCATTTGAATGTAGGTCGTTGATTTAAGCTTCTCGCGCGTGTTTGTGTGGCTGAGATCACCTCATTAATTTTAATTAGGGTTTAACAATTAATTAATTAGGATTAATGAAATTTGAATTCAGGCCGTAGGATCACGCGCCAAGTCAACCTAGATTTCCCCAGAATCATTGTGAACCACTAGATCAGATTACCTTTGCTTTAATTAATTTTTATTCCATTTTTCTCATTTAATATTATATCATTTATTTAAAATAGCAAGAAAATTCCAAAAATAATTTTATTCTGCATTTTTACTTCAAATAATTTTCTCAACCCAAATATATTTTTAATTTTTATTTTTTGCATTAAAAAATCCCAAAAAAATCCCAAAAAAATCCCAACATGAGATGCAAAAATCCCAAAAAAATTCACATTGCATCTTTAAACATTTAGAGATATTGTCATACCATCCACACAAATTTATTTTTGGTCTTAAACCATCTTTGATAATTTTCTTGAATTTAGGGTTCATAAAATTCCTATTTTAGAACCCTAACTTCAAGAATTATTTTCTGCCTAACCAAGAATGGTATGACAATGGTTCTTTTTGCATTGATCTTCATTTGACATGTAGTTTCTAGCATAATTTTGTCACAAATTTCTTCTGCCTTTTTGAATTGATTTGAATTTTTTCCCTTTAGGTACCTTACAACCCTAGAAAACTTAGAAAAATCATAACTTTCATTAGGTTAAGAGTTAGGTCTTCTCCTTTGGGGTGTGGCATCATATGGGGTTAGGTTTCCTTTGATTGCATTTTCAATATTTTATCTTGTCATTTGCTTCTGTTTTTGGTTTTTTGCATCTCATGTTGTATGAAAACCCTAATTTCTCATCCTCCTTTGCATACATCTTGCATAAGCATTCATATAAGAACTTGCCATGACATTTTATGAATTCACATTACTCCTAAGACATCATAGGACACATTAGACTCATGCTTGATCATTTCTTCATCCATTTGCTATGTTATGCATTCATTACATTCCATGAACATTCATGAACTTTCATGCTTCTTACATGCTTCATTTGCATTCTCATCTCTTGTATGATCATTCACAACTCTTGACATACATTTGCATCATCTCTTAGAATCATTTACATCATAAATATGCTTCTGGTTTTGGTTTTCACCTTTGCATTCATTTCATTTTCATTTCATTTCTTTCTCTTATGCTAACTTTTCAGGTGGTAAGAACTTTGAGAAGTGAATTTGCCTTCACTTCTCACAATCTCTTCTCATATCTCTTATGCATTCATTGCTGCATTTTACTTTTGCTTTAGAGTGAGCTTGCTCATTCATGTTCTCTATCCACTTTCTTTCTTCAAGCAACTTATCTTCTTAAGTGAAGTAAGTTGACTTACTTCTTCTACTTCTCCTCCTTCCATCTTGCCTTCTCCTTGGTGGCTTTTCTTGAAGATCTCTTGCAAGCCTCATAATCCTAGGAACACCCAAGAATGATAACAATTAGGGTTTTGATTAGTCCCCCATTAGTTTTTCCTTTGTGTCTGTTGCACCCCAAAATTTGCCCTCACAATACAAGACTTTGTGTGCTAAGAAGGTTCACAAGGTTCACAAGATTCACAACACTTACAAGACCTTTCATGATGTTCATGGAGTCTACAAGTCACTTTATGAGGTTCACAAGGTTCACAAGATTCACAATGCTTACAAGACCTTTCATGAGGTTCATAAAGTCTACAAGATACTTTATGAGGTTCACAAGGTTCACAAGGATCACAATACCTCCCATGAGGTTCACAAGACATTTTATGATGGTTCACAAGGTTCACAAAGTTCACAATTGGTCAGAAGAGTTGACAATTCCCTCAGACAATGCACCTCCTAAGCAGTGCTTCCAAAACTAGGGTTTTGACTTTAATCAGGCTAAATGAACTTCCAAGACTTCAAGTGAGCTTCATAGCATCTTATATTTGTGTAAGAACCCCCATGACAAGTTTCAAGACTTTTCTCAAAAGTTTGCTCAGTCAGATGATCAGATAAGTCAAAATCAGTCAAAGCAGTTAAAAAGTCAAACTAGGGTCAACTGTGGTCAAACCAAAGTCAAACTTCATGATTTTTTGCCAACATCAAGTATATGAAGTAAAATTCATCATTTGATCAAGGGTTGATCATGATTCATCAAGGAGATTTCAGATCATCAAGAATCAGGAGTTTCTAAATTAGGGTTTTCTCAATAAAAGTCAACTGAACTTTGACCAGCCATAACTTTCACATGCTTCATCACCAAGTTTCCATCCAAAGCTCATTTTGAAGGAAATTGAATTCTCTACAACTTTGTGTCTCACAAGCCAAGCCCAAAAATGCTTCATTTGGAAGGTATGAGCTAAGACATTATAGGTCCTTTTGAAAGTCAACAAAAAGTCAACAACTTCAAAAGAGCATAACTTGAGAATGGTAAATGATATGGACATGAAACCAGTGGGGTTGGTTAGAGGACTCTTCAAGCTTTCCAAAATGTCCAAGAACACCCTCATACCATTAAAATTGAGGGATATGTGCCCTTGCAAAGTTGGGAAATTTTTGGTTGGTTTATGAAGAAAATGGAGGTCTAAAACTAATTTCTTCCAAATGGGCTTGCCATATGATGACCCAATCCATACTATAACCTCATGCACGACCCAAGACCTTAAAAATCAGATTTTTTATCATTTTATTTTTATTTATTTTGATTTAATTCATTAAAAATCATTTTAAATTAAAATAAAATATAAAATCAAAGATTAAAAAATGATTGAGCTTCTAGAAAATCATAAATATGTCTTGGATCAAATTGATATGGGAGTTATGATGATTGTCTTAAAATAGCAAGGATATATCAAAAAATATTTGGATTTTAAGACATGATATTTTTCAATCTTATTGATCCAAATTATCCAAAGAATGATCACATATTTTGACCTAATTCCATCCACTATAAGTACATAAACATATCACAAGCATTGGGGACGAATTTGCAGTCTCAAACAACACATTCAAACTTCAAAAATTCATCCAAAAAAGCTTGATTCGGATTCCTTGCTAGAGGTCATTCCAAAGCATTTTGAAGGTTGAAATATGTTCCCTGAACATCATTGAGTGTAACCTGATCATCATATTGCTCCATAACATCACATACTGACAAATCCGATCCAAACTTTCTTCATATTTTTTGATTTTTCGTTCTTGATCATTCACACATTATTAATGAGTTTTGTTTACTGATTTGTGTTTAGTGAAGGTTTGTGATGAATTCTGGGTGATTGGATTGAAGAAACTACGGCTGAATCGTAGGATGCCATTTTAGGGTTCATAACCTTCAAATTAGGGTTTCACGATTAAGTGAATATAAATGAATTTTAAAAAACGTAAATCAATTGCAAATGATGTTTGGATTATACTCATGTGATTAATTTAAAAGAACTGTATGTAAATGATAGTGTATGGGTTTCGTAGGGTTTCCTGCAGGTTGAAAATTCGCAGGAAAGGTGGCAACAAAATTCGCAGGTAATTTCGCAAGTCAGGAGGTTGAAGATGAAGTAGCTTGGCGCGAAAATCTGAATTCAAATTTGGATCGTTTTTATAATATGTATTTGTCATTCTATTATCAATTAGAGCGCGTAGCTCAGTTGGTTTTGGAGAAGCGCCTTTGAGACCAATGACCTGGGTTCGATCCCTAGGTTATCCTTTTTATTCAAAATTCCTTTTGTTTTAATAGGTTTTCTATATTATGACCAAGACTCATCCTATGGACACGCAGCTCAGTTGGTTGGCTAGTGCTGGTGGAAGCTTGGAGACCTGGGTTCGACCCCAGGCTCCAGCAGGTAAGTTTTTACCTCTTTTTTTTTATTTATTTCATTATTTTATATATATATATATATATATATATATATATATATATATATATATATATATAATTAAAATTATTAATATTATTTAAACTTTTCCCTAATATGTAAAAATCAATGATTTTCTTTATAAAAAAAAAATATTGATAATTCAAATTTTATGTTTCTAAAATATTTTGTGAGTAAACATTAATTTTTTTTATTTATGTATTTAAATTTTTGTAAATAAACCAATTAATATTTTAATTAAATATGTAAACCCTAATTTTATTATAAATATGTAAACCTAATTTTCTAAAACCCTAATTTTATTCTTACCTAAAATTTAATTCTATTGTAATTTTCAATTTATCATTTATAGACTTTAATCATGTATATATTTTTATTTAATATAATTAAATTTTGTAAATATAATTTTTAAATATGACCTAAATTGTTTATATTTTAATTTTGCATATATGCTTAGGAATAATTAAAAAAAATTGTTAAATTAATTTTGTAGTTATATTTATTTCTATAATATGTTTATCATTAACTTATTTTTCTATATAATTTACAAATAACTTAAAACTTTATAATTAATACAATTGTTTATATTTTTCTTATTAATCTTAAATAATTGTTCATATAAAAATTTGATCTTTTAATTATTTTAATATTTTTGCTTGTTATTATTAATTATGTTTATATGATTATTACTAACCCCATTTATTTTTAAATTGTTATTATTACTAACCCAATTATAATTGCTTATTTATTTTGCTTATTATTTTATTTTTGCTTATTTATTTAAATTGCTTTTATTATTGTAATTGCTCCTGGATGTAATATTTTGTAATGTTTAAATTATTTATTTTATGCCATGGTTAGTAAAAATAGGGAGTGTAACATGTATGTTATTTAAAAATTAATTTAGATCATTTAATTCAAAAGATTAATATTAAAAATTGTACACTCACACACGTAAGTCGATCTTTGATCGCCATCTCACTTTCTAGGGTTACCTCTCATTGTTGCCTAATCAAAAGGTTAAGTAGGGTGTATAAAGCAAAAGTCCCTTAAAAGAAAAGTCATCTAGTCCCTTAATAATCAAAGATCAAGTCCCTTAAATGGTTGCCTTCATAATGATCTTGTCCCTTTCGAATAATGATGACAGTCCCTCCAAAAATGCTTAATACACCCCACAGTTGCCTATATTAACAGATGACCCTCACATGTCCCTTACATCCAAGGTAATGACTACCTATTCCTTAATAATAGGGATAGTCTTACCATTTAAAGGATAAAGAACAGAAAGACTTAAACTTTAGGGTAGGTTTCTCATAGTTACTTGCTCACTATTCAAAAATTTCTCAAATACTTCACAAATTTCAAACAATTTTCAAACACAAGTTTTCTACGCATCCGTACATGGATCATTATCAAACTCTTATGAAAATTTCTATTCACACACTTCACATTTTCAAAAACAATTCAAAGTGAGCTAAGTAACTAAGAGCCCATGGATAACCATGGATGTAAAGGGTGCTAACACCTTCCCTTTACATAACCTACCCCCCGGACCCAAAAATCTTTTAAAAAGGTCTTTCCTGTTCTTTTATGCCTTTCCTTTGGATAAAATAAAAGTCGGTGGCGACTCTTGCTATCCGCAACATAACTAAAGTCAGTTCTCCCACCGTGTTACAGAACTGGCGACTCTGCTGGGGATTTAATATTAAAGAGGGGTACCCTTAGGAATTAGATCACTTTAAATTGTTTGCCTTGTTTGCTTTATACTTACTTGTTGGGCTTTATGTGTGAAAGATCCTAACCCGGATCTAGTGTACCTTAGGTAAATGGCAATAGACCAAGGAAACTGTACGGCGTATACCGATATGGTTGATCTGGTGGCCATAGTTAGTGTGACTTCTTGGTTGGTGCTTATGTTCCTTAAGTCAAGTTGAGGATAATATGAGGTTGTCATATGTTGTCAATGCACTAACTAACCTTTAGAACCCTAGTTAACTCATCTTGGCCTTTAGAAAGTAGTGAGATAGCCGGCTTTGGTGAAGACTGAAGTTGGTTGATACACGATACTACGCTCATTGAGATCTTAAACTTGGAGGGTTTTGGTTGGCAAGTAAGTTGCCTACTGAACAACCACCCTTGTGAAGGATCAATGATATTGAGATCCCTTAGAACATGGTTACTTTTGTAGGACAAGATGAACCAACTAACTTCAGCGGAGGGTACTTACCTTTGAACCTCTGCAAGCCTTCAAACCTAGGGCTATTGTGTGACTTGCTTGTGTGTGCCACATGTTTGTGATTGAGCATAACATCATGGCATCATCATGCATCATAAGCATAGCATTTTCACTAACCATTTCAAGGATCAAAGGATTTATCTTTGTTCTTTGTTGCAGGTCATGGCTTCTGCTCGTAGGAACACTATCCGGATCAACTTTGTAGGAATACCTCCTAAGCTTAAGGAGTTGGTTTCTCAAGTGTCTGAAAACTCCCAGTTTATCAAGAGGCATGGTCACCTACTGGATCTAGTCACTTCAGGGTTCAATGAAGACATGATGAGTGTTCTGTTTCAGTTTTTTGATCCTAAACATCACTGTTTCACATTCCCTGACTATCAATTGGTTCCTACAATGGAAGAGTTCTCCAAACTTCTAGGTATACTTATCCTTGATCAGAGACCCTTCACAGGCTTGGAGAAGGAACCTAAACCTGAAGTCATTGTTGCAGCCCTACATTTGAAGAAATCAGACATTGTCCTAGAGACAAGGAGTGGAGTTAAGGGTATTCTTGCTAAGGTGTTGATAGAGAAGGCTCGAGTGTTCTTGAAGTCTATGAGTTATGATGCTTTTGAGGAGATCTTAGCCTTATTGATTTATGGCTTAGTGTTGTTCCCCAATCCAGATCAGTTCATAGACGTTCACGCCATCAACATATTTCTGAGTCACAATCCAGTGTCTACATTGCTTGGAGACATCTTACACTCTCTTCATACCCGTACTACGAAGGCAAGAGGAACTTTGATGTGTTGCATACCTTTGCTATCTAGGTGGTTTATTTCTCACCTTCCTCGCTCAGTAATGAAGAATGAGCAAGGGTTCAGATGGTCCAAGAGAATCATGTCACTCTCGCATTCAGATATTCATTGGTGCTCCAGATCTATGGAGAATGTCACTATCATTGACCGTTGTGGGGAGTTTCCTAATGTGCCACTTCTAGGCATAAGAGGAGGCATCACCTACAACCCCTCTCTAGCTTTACGACAGTTTGGTTACGCTCGGAGTGATGGTCCACATGACATGTTGATTCAGGGCATTGTGTTTGACTACGACAATGATCTTCAAGGTTACCGTCAGAGATTCATACGAGCATGGGGAAAAGTAAACAAGGTTGACAGCAAGACACTGGAGCCTAAGTACACTATTCCTATGGAAGCTTATCTCAGATGGGTGCGATCTCGTGCTCAGACTCTCATGATGCCATATCCTGCTATCCTGCCAGTTACCATGGAACCTGTTGCTGAAGGAGATACTGCTTATACCATCCTTCACCCAGACATGCCTACTGACATGGAAGACTTACAGAGATCCTGGATCCAATTGAAGGAGCAAAGGGATACTTTCGAGGCTCATTACAAAACAAGTCAAGAAAGAATCCTGGAACTAACAAAGCAACTTCACGAGGAACGGAATCTCAACTCATACCTCAACATAAAGAGGAAACGTCCATGGGAGACTTAAAACCCCATCTCTTGTACTTATTTCATTTTTTGTAAGCCCAAGAGGCAAAACAAAGTTATTACTAATAAAAGTTTACTTTCATATTTGTCTAAGCAAATTTAAATCCTGCGGTCCTTGAAAACATTGCATACGCATTAATACATCATATCATTGCATCACAGGTTTATTTGTGCACAGGTTTCTTATCTTCTCGCTGTTTATTTCAGTAATGGCTCTTGAACAAACACTTAAGGATCTCCAGGCACAAAATGCACAGTTCCAAGAGCTGATCCTGAACCTGTCCAAGGGGCAGGATGAATTGAAGACACTGCTGGCCAAGAAGACTAAGAAGACTAGAAGGTCAGGTGGCCTGATCAACATGGGAAGAAGGTTCAGAGGTCCTGTCAAGACCAAAGAACAGGTTGAAGACTATGAATCGGAGGAATTTGAGAAAGAGGGAGGCAGTCTCCACAACACAATGGGGGACTCTGATTCTGAGGCTAATTACTACCATGATCCTAATGAAGACAAATTCAAGATGCTGGTGGATAGAATGGATGCTATGGAGTTGCAGAAATCTTCTGGGCTGGATTTTGAAGATTTGAGTCTGATATCTGGGGTTGTCATACCCATTGGTTTCAAGGTTCCTACCTTTGTTGTTTATGATGGGGTCTCTTGTCCCAAGCTGCATCTGAGGTCTTATGTCAGAAGAATCCAACCCCACACTGCTGATAAAAAGTTGTGGATCCATTTTTTTCAAGAGAGCTTATCTGGAGCTCAATTGGAGTGGTATTATCAATTGGAGAGTGTCAACATCAGGGAGTGGAATGATCTTGCTGAAGCTTTCTATAAGCAGTATCAATACAATGCTGACTTAGCTCCCACTCGCATGCAACTGCTAAGCATGTCTATGGGTGCCAAAGAAAGTTTTAAGGAGTATGCTCAGAAGTGGAGAGATTTAGCTGGAAGAGTTCAACCCCCTTTAACTGACAGGGAATTGGTTGATATGTTTATGTGTACGCTGAATGGTCCGTTTTACAGTCATCTCATCGGAAGCTCATCATCTGGCTTCACTGAGTTGATAATGACAGGAGAGCGAGTGGAAAATGGTACAAAGAATGGCAAGATCCAGGTGGGTACTTCTTCATCAGGTGTTGCAAAGAAGCCTCCCACTGGGAAGAAAGAATCCAATGCTGTTTATAGTCAACCTGATCGTAATAGAAGACATCAGTCTGTGAGTGTAGTTCACATCTCAAATCCAACTCCTACAACAACAGAGCAGCCACAGGGCAACCAACAGAGGGCTAGAAGGCAGTTCACAAAGATCAACATGTCAATGGCTCAGGCATTGCAACACTTGTTGAAGGCTGAACTTATTACTTTGAAAGAGGCTCCTCAGAATCCCAATGTTACCTCTCCCAGGTACAATCCCAATGCACGATGTGCATATCACTCAAACTGTCAGGGACATGATACTAATAACTGTTGGGTCTTGAAGAACAAAATTCAAGATATGATTGAGGCTGGAGAGATTGAGTTTGACCCTCCGGGTACTCCAAATGTGATTACTGCTCCAATGCCAAATCACGAGAAGACTGTTAATGCCATTGATGAAGATTTACATGTCTATTCAGTTGCAGAGTTGACCACACCATTATCTGTTATCAAGAAGAAGTTAGTACAAGCTGGGCTCTTTCCAGGTTGTCGTGATGATTGTTTGTATTGTACCTATAAGCCGGATAGTTGCTGGAGATTGAGAGATGGAATTCAGCGTCTCATGGATAAGTATACTATAGTGGTTGAGAGGACTCCATCGTCGGTGGAAAGTATGGTGGATCATATTACTCAAGGTAGGAAGATTGAAGAGGTTGATATGGTTGATAGAGCACCAGTAAGGATCACTGCTAAGGGACCTGTTAAAATCACTCATAAGGGTCCAATCAAGATTACTGCTGAAGGCCCTGTGAAGGTTGTTGCTGAAGCCAGAGTGGCTCCTCTGGTCATTACTACTCCTGGTCCTATCCCGTATACGTCTGATAAAGCTGTGCCTTGGCACTATGGATCCAATGTTTATATCCATGGTGTTAAGCAAGAACCATTAGCTGATGTGCCTGTTGATGTTGACAATATTGCTGGATCTAGTAAGATTACACGAAGTGGAAGAGTCTTTTCTCCACCAGTTATTTCCAAGAATGCAGTTACTCCTGCTGTTACTTCCACCACTGATGCTCGGGGCAAAGGTCCTGTTATTGAGCCTATACCTGCTGATGTGCCAGCTGCTGATGACCTCTCTAAGCAGATGGAGGAAGTATTGAAAATCATTCGCAAGAGTGATTATGACATTGTTGATCAGTTGGGGCATACTCCCTCTAAGATTTCTATGTTGTCCTTGTTGTTATGTTCTGAAGCTCATGCAAAAGCTTTGATCAAGTTTCTGAAGACTGCTCATGTACCCAATGCAATTTCTGTTGACCAGTTTGAGAATTGTGTTGCCCACCTGACCTATGATAATGGGTTAGGGTTTTCTGATGCTGATTTAACCCCTGCCAAGAGGGATCACAACAGGGCTCTGCATATTTCAATTGAATGCAGGGGCACTACCCTGTCACATGTATTGATAGACAATGGTTCCTCTCTGAATGTGTTACCCAAGGAAGTCCTGAATAAGTTGAGTCCTGAAGATGCTGTGCTGAAACCCAGTAATATAGTGGTTAAGGCTTTTGATGGTTCTAGAAGAGTGGTGCACGGAGAGATTGACTTGCCCATCAAAGTTGGTTCTCATATTTTTAATGCTACATTCTATGTGATGGATATCCGTCCTTCGTACTCTTGTCTGCTTGGTCGTCCCTGGATCCATGGGGCAGGTGCTGTAACCTCTACATTACATCAGAAGTTGAGATATCCGGTAGAAGGGAAAGTTGTTACTGTCTATGGAGAGGAGGAATATTTTGTCAGTCATGTAAACACCTTCAAGTATCTGGAAGTAGAAGGTGAATACGTTGAAACTCCGTGTCAGACATTTGAAGTGGTTCCTTGGATTGTTAATGATTATGTAGCTCCTCCGGTTGCCAAGAAAGTTCCTGTGGTCACCAGAGTACCTCCAACAATGGCAATGGCCTCCCTTAAAGATGCTAGAGCTGTGGTGGATGAAGGTGGTTGTACTATTTGGGGTCAGCTTCCTGATATCCCTTACAAGTCTGACAAGTTTGGTTTGGGTTTCACTGCAGAGTTCCAGAAGGCTGTTCGTCGTGCTCGTGCTGTTCGTATCACCAATCAAGGAGTTATGAAAGACCAGATCAATGCTGTGGGAGACTATGATGAAGACTACAACTTGGATGCTTGGATTTTTCCTACTGTGGGTGCTGGACCCAATAATTGGAAAGTTGAAGATGTTATCCCTATCTCCTTTAGTCAGGAGTAAATACTATTACTGTGTTTTTGCTTTTTAAGTTTGTAATTTCTTGAACAATAAAACTCTTAAGCCTTGTGCCTTACCCGGGGCACAATGGTGTGCTTGTTACGAGCTGTCATTTCATTTGCATACTTCATTCAATAAAATCAGTGGACGTTTCGTTTTAGTGTTCCTTGTCTTTCTTTTCTTTTATTTTTGCTTTATCAGCTATGTGTTCTTACACACACCCACATCACTAAAATGCAGATCCTCATCCACTCTGGATCCTGTTGATAACAGTTTTACTATTGCCAATTATAATTTCGAGAATCCGATCTATCAAACTGAAGGCGGAAATGAGGACAATTGTGAAGTACCTGTAGAGCTTGCTAGGTTGGTACAACAAGAAGAGAAAGCCATACAGCCACATGAAGAGCCAGTCGAAGTTGTGAATCTGGGAACTGAAGAAAACAGGAAAGAGGTCAAGATAGGGGCTGATTTAGAGGATAGTGTCAAGAGCAGGTTGATTCAGATGTTACGTGACTATGTGGAGATCTTTGCTTGGTCTTATGAAGATATGCCAGGGTTGGATACAGACATTGTGGTTCACCGTTTACCAGTGAAAGAAGATTGTCGTCCAAAGAAGCAGAAGGTTCGTCGTATGCGTCCTGAAATGTCAGAAAAGATCAAGGCAGAGGTAATGAAATAGTTCAATGCAGGGTTCTTAGCATTGACTTCTTATCCTCAGTGGGTTGCAAATGTGGTACCAGTTCCTAAGAAAGATGGTAAGGTACGTATGTGTCTGGACTACAGGGATTTGAACAAGGCTAGCCCCAAAGATGATTTTCCACTTCCTCATATCGATGTTCTGGTAGACAACACTGCTCAGCATAAGGTATTCTCTTTTATGGATGGTTTCTCTGGTTACAATCAGATCAAGATGGCACCTGAAGATATGGAGAAGACAACCTTTGTTACACAGTGGGGCACTTTTTGTTATAAGGTGATGCCATTTGGTTTGAAGAATGCAGGGGCAACATATCAGCGTGCTATGGTGGCTTTGTTTCATGATATGATTCATCATGAGATAGAGGTATATGTGGATGATATGATAGCCAGGTCCCAAAATGAAGAGCAGCATCTTGATCATTTGCATAAGTTGTTTGAGAGATTGAAGAAATACAAGTTGAGATTGAACCCAAACAAGTGTACTTTTGGAGTTAGATCTGGTAAGCTGCTGGGTTTTATTGTCAGTGGAAAAGGTATTGAAGTGGATCCTGCAAAAGTAAAAGCTATACGAGAGATGCCAGCTCCCCGTACTGAGAAGGAGGTTAGAGGTTTCTTGGGATGATTGAATTACATTGCAAGATTTATTTCCCAATTGACTGCCATCTGTGAGCCAATTTTCAAGTTACTGAAGAAAGATCAGGTGATGGAATGGAATGATGAGTGCCAGACTGCCTTTGATGAAATCAAGAGATATCTGCTAGAACCTCCAATTTTGATGCCACCAGTTGATGGAAGACCCTTGATTATGTACTTAACAGTGTTAGACAACTCAATGGGGTGTGTGTTGGGGCAACATGACGAGTCTGGTCGAAAAGAGCAGGCAATATACTACCTTAGCAAAAAGTTTACCGACTGTGAAACAAGATACTCACTGCTCGAGAAAACTTGCTGCGCTTTGGCATGGGCTGCTCGCCGACTAAGACAGTATATGTTGACTCATACTACCTTATTGATTTCGAAGATGGATCCAATCAAGTACATATTCGAGAAACCTGCTCTCTCCGGAAGAATTGCAAGATGGCAAATGATCTTAACAGAATATGACATACAGTATACTACTCAGAAGGCCATTAAGGGAAGTGTTGTTGCTGATCATTTGGCTCATCAAGCAGTAGATGATTACCAGTCAATGAGTTTTGAGTTCCCTGATGAAGACATTATGATTATTACCAAAGAACCTGGACAATATGACGGACCTGAACAAGGATCCCGATGGACTATGGTTTTTGATGGTGCCTCTAATGCACTTGGTAATGGTGTTGGTGTTGTGATCAGTTCCCCTGAAGGTTGTCATACCCCGATTACTGCCAGACTTTGTTTCTATTGTACCAATAACATGGCTGAGTATGAGGCCTGTATCCTGGGTATTAAAGCTGCTATTGATATGAAGATTCAGTTCCTGGATGTGTATGGAGATTCAGCCCTAGTAGTAAGTCAGATTAAAGGAGATTGGGATACCAAGCATGATAACCTCATTCCTTACAGAGAGCATGTGTTGTCTTTGATCCCACATTTCAAAGAGATCACTTTTGGACATATTCCATGAAGAGAGAATCAGTTGGCAGATGCTTTGGCCACCATGGCATCCATGTTTGAGATCAGTTGGGATGATGAAGCTCCCAAGATTGCTATTGATAGATTTGAAAAGCCTGCATACTGCAATGAGATTGACACTGAAGGGGCAGGGGAGAAGCCCTGGTACTATGAAGTGAAAAGATATCTTGAAGCTCAGGAGTTCCCTGAAGGGGCATCTGTCAAAGATAAGAAGTTTCTGAGAAGGTTTTCTGCTAAGTTCTTTTTGAGTAATGGAATTTTGTACAAGCACAATCATGATTCAACTATGCTTCGTTGTGTGGATAAGAAGGAAGCAACAGAGATTATGGAAGACATGCATGATGGGATTTTTGGCACTCATTCTAGTGGTCATACTATGGCAAAGAAGATATTGAGAGCAGGTTACTATTGGTCTACCATGGAAGCTGATTGCTATCAACACTCCAGAACATGTCACAAGTGTCAAATTTATGCTGATAAAGTACATGTACCTCCATCACCATTGAATGTGTTGACTGATCCTTGGCCTTTTGCCATGTGGGGCATTGATATGATTGGTGAGATCAAGCCTACTGCTTCTAATGGTCATCGTTTCATCCTGGTTGCTATTGATTACTTCACGAAGTGGGTAGAGGCAGCTTCATTTGCATCTGTTACCAAGAATGTTGTGGCTCGATTCATTAAGAATAATCTTATATGTAGGTATGGCATCCCTGAAAGGATTATTACTGATAATGGCTCTAATCTGAACAACACTATGATTACTGATCTCTGCATACAGTTCAAGATTAAGCATCACAACTCTTCTCCGTATCGCCCAAAGTTGAATGGGGCAGTTGAAGCTGCTAATAAGAACATTAAGAAGATTGTACAAAAGATGACTGTTACTTACAAGGATTGGCATGAGATGTTACCATTTGCTCTTCATGGTTATCGTACTACAATACGTACTTCAACAGGGGCAACTCCATTCTCCTTAGTCTATGGTATGGAAGCAGTTCTGCCCATTGAAGTTCAGATTCCCTCCTTAAGAATTATGAAGGATGCAGGCTTGGATGAAGATGAGTGGATTCAGACTCGACTTGACCAGATAAATTTGATTGATGAGAAGAGGTTAGCAGCAGTTTGTCATGGCCAGATGTACCAGAAACGGATGATCAAAGCTTTTAATAAGAAGGTTAAGCCAAAGGTATATCAGGTTGGTGATTTGGTGGTCAAGCGTATCATATTACCACAGGGTGATCCTAGGGGCAAGTGGACTCCAACATATGAAGGACCATTTGTGGTCAAGACAGTGTTCTCAGGAGGTGCCATGATACTCACTACTATGGATGGTGAAGACTTCCCACAGCCTGTAAACGCAGACATAGTTAAAAAATACTATGCATAAAAAGAGACCCGCTAGGTTAACTGGCCTAGGCAAAAATAAGGGCATCCCGGCAAACCAAAAGGGTTTGGGCAAAAATTAGGGATATATATAAAAAGATGTACACCCGGCAAGTCGAAAACCTGAAAAGGCGGCTTGAGCAAAAAAGGGTATCCCGGTGGATTGAAAACCTGAAAGGGCAATCCAGGAAAAAGTTAGGGATTAAAGCGTATGACTATGTCTAGTTTGGATCACCCATAAAACTGCAACCAGTTGTGTTACCTACTCAAGTTTGAACAGATAAAGCTCAATCCAATCGTTTGCGTCTCAACAGCAGAAGATGAGATACTTAAAGATAATGGCAATAGTAGAATTGAAACTCAATAGGATTATTTCCCACGTAGCTGATTTTCTTTGTTTTGTAAAATTTTATGACAAAATCCTCTTACTAGGGTTTATGTCTCCTTGTACAAACTTACCCATGTATGGGTCATTCTTTGATATAAATAAAATTCCATCTTTGAATCCAGATTTACTTTTACCCTATTTACATAAGCGAAACGTCCATTGGTTGTGTTTGAATGTATGTATGCTTTTGAATATGATTGATGTTTACCAGAAATGCATGTATGCTTAATATGATTGATGTTTACCAGAAATGCATGAAAATGCAGTAATAGTATTTACTAAGGACGAACGAGGGAAGGATTTCAACGAAGCTTCGCCGGTTCATCTCTACAAAACAGCTACAAATCCCTCAGTAGGATAAATCCATCTTCATAAAGTCACATCTCCCCTGGAATTTATATCCATCTCTTTTATCCTCATACGGATATTCGAGAATTTACTTTCCAATAAGAGTACGACGAACGAAGACGGGATGTTGTATCTACCCTACTATCAAACGAAGACGAAGGTTATATATACCTTACTATCCCCAGCAGATGGAAGGTTATATATACCTTACTATTTCCATGCAGACGGGAGGTTATATATACCTTGCTATCCCCAGAAGACGGAAGGTTATGTATAATATATTATCAAACAAGACGGGACTAAGTTCCTCATATTCTTCAGCAACGAATCGGGATTTATTTTCCCTGGCCAGCAGTTATTATACGAAGATATCCAAGACGCTTCTGGCAGCATCATATCATACATACATCATTTACATCATTTACATCATACCATACCATACATATACATAGATACATAATACATTACCTAAATGCATCATATTATACATGCATACATAATGCATAAACTAATACTACCATACAGAATGCTACCTTGTTTTCAGGTTAATTCTCCAGCAAACAAACTTCATCAACAACTTGTGACTATCAGGATTGCTTTATCCTCCTGAAAAGTTATCATTCCTCAGGATTGCTTTATCCTCCTGAAAGCTTCTCGTACCTCAGGACTGCTTTATCCACCTGAAAGCATACTATTTCCTCAGGATGGCTTTATCCTCCTGATAGCTCATCACTACCTCAGGACTGCTCTATCCTCCTGAAAGTTATTATCACTACATCAGGATTGCTTTATCCTCCTGAAAGAATATCACTACATCAGGATTGCTTTATCCTCCTGAAAGCTTATCACTGTATCAGGATTGCTTTATCCTCCTGATAGCTATCATCATCATCTCAGGACTGCTTTATCCTCCTGGCAGCTTCTTGTACCTCAGGACTGCTTTATCCTCCTGACAGCTTCTTGTACCTCAGGATTGCTTTATCCTCCTGAAATCATATCATTACCTCAAGACTGCTTTATCCTCCTGAAAGCTATCACTACCTCAGGACTGCTTTATCCTCCTGAAATCTATCACTACCTCAGGACTGCTTTATCCTCCTGAAAGCTATCATTATATCTTCATATTTTGGACTGCTTTATCCTCCAAGAAATGTATCTGAAGAACTTTTCTCCAAGTGGCATCTTTAAGCCCACTCAAGCATATACAACCAACCATTAATATCAGTTTGCGCACCGGTGAGTGCAAATTTTTGGGCTTTTGTGGTCAATCCCCTTCAACCTTCCAGATCACGACTGGCAAATATACCAATCTAACCCCCTCAGGTTTCAGAAAATTGAACAGGGGCAGCTGTTGCACCCCAAAATTTGCCCTCACAATACAAGACTTTGTGTGCTAAGAAGGTTCACAAGGTTCACAAGATTCACAACACTTACAAGACCTTTCATGATGTTCATGGAGTCTACAAGTCACTTTATGAGGTTCACAAGGTTCACAAGATTCACAATGCTTACAAGACCTTTCATGAGGTTCATAAAGTCTACAAGATACTTTATGAGGTTCACAAGGTTCACAAGGATCACAATACCTCCCATGAGGTTCACAAGACATTTTATGATGGTTCACAAGGTTCACAAAGTTCACAATTGGTCAGAAGAGTTGACAATTCCCTCAGACAATGCACCTCCTAAGCAGTGCTTCCAAAACTAGGGTTTTGACTTTAATCAGGCTAAATGAACTTCCAAGACTTCAAGTGAGCTTCATAGCATCTTATATTTGTGTAAGAACCCCCATGACAAGTTTCAAGACTTTTCTCAAAAGTTTGCTCAGTCAGATGATCAGATAAGTCAAAATCAGTCAAAGCAGTTAAAAAGTCAAACTAGGGTCAACTGTGGTCAAACCAAAGTCAAACTTCATGATTTTTTGCCAACATCAAGTATATGAAGTAAAATTCATCATTTGATCAAGGGTTGATCATGATTCATCAAGGAGATTTCAGATCATCAAGAATCAGGAGTTTCTAAATTAGGGTTTCCTCAATAAAAGTCAACTGAACTTTGACCAGCCATAACTTTCACATGCTTCATCACCAAGTTTCCATCCAAAGCTCATTTTGAAGGAAATTGAATTCTCTACAACTTTGTGTCTCACAAGCCAAGCCCAAAAATGCTTCATTTGGAAGGTATGAGCTAAGACATTATAGGTCCTTTTGAAAGTCAACAAAAAGTCAACAACTTCAAAAGAGCATAACTTGAGAATGGTAAATGATATGGACATGAAACCAGTGGGGTTGGTTAGAGGACTCTTCAAGATTTCCAAAATGTCCAAGAACACCCTCATACCATTAAAATTGAGGGATATGTGCCCTTGCAAAGTTGGGAAATTTTTGGTTGGTTTATGAAGAAAATGGAGGTCTAAAACTAATTTCTTCCAAATGGGCTTGCCATATGATGACCCAATCCATACTATAACCTCATGCACGACCCAAGACCTTAAAAATCAGATTTTTTATCATTTTATTTTTATTTATTTTGATTTAATTCATTAAAAATCATTTTAAATTAAAATAAAATATAAAATCAAAGATTAAAAAATGATTGAGCTTCTAGAAAATCATAAATATGTCTTGGATCAAATTGATATGGGAGTTATGATGATTGTCTTAAAATAGCAAGGATATATCAAAAAATATTTGGATTTTAAGACATGATATTTTTCAATCTTATTGATCCAAATTATCCAAAGAATGATCACATATTTTGACCTAATTCCATCCACTATAAGTACATAAACATATCACAAGCATTGGGGACGAATTTGCAGCCTCAAACAACACATTCAAACTTCAAAAATTCATCCAAAAAAGCTTGATTCGGATTCCTTGCTAGAGGTCATTCCAAAGCATTTTGAAGGTTGAAATATGTTCCCTGAACATCATTGAGTGTAACCTGATCATCATATTGCTCCATAACATCACATACTGACAAATCCGATCCAAACTTTCTTCATATTTTTTGATTTTTCGTTCTTGATCATTCACACATTATTAATGAGTTTTGTTTACTGATTTGTGTTTAGTGAAGGTTTGTGATGAATTCTGGGTGATTGGATTGAAGAAACTACGGCTGAATCGTAGGATGCCATTTTAGGGTTCATAACCTTCAAATTAGGGTTTCACGATTAAGTGAATATAAATGAATTTTAAAAAACGTAAATCAATTGCAAATGATGTTTGGATTATACTCATGTGATTAATTTAAAAGAACTGTATGTAAATGATAGTGTATGGGTTTCGTAGGGTTTCCTGCAGGTTGAAAATTCGCAGGAAAGGTGGCAACAAAATTCGCAGGTAATTTCGCAAGTCAGGAGGTTGAAGATGAAGTAGCTTGGCGCGAAAATCTGAATTCAAATTTGGATCGTTTTTATAATATGTATTTGTCATTCTATTATCAATTAGAGCGCGTAGCTCAGCTGGTTTTGGAGAAGCGCCTTTGAGACCAATGACCTGGGTTCGATCCCTAGGTTATCCTTTTTATTCAAAATTCCTTTTGTTTTAATAGGTTTTCTATATTATGACCAAGACTCATCCAATGGACACGCTGCACACGCAGCTCAGTTGGTTGGCTAGTGCTGGTGGAAGCTTGGAGACCTGGGTTCGACCCCAGGCTCCAGCAGGTAAGTTTTTACCTCTTTTTTTTTTATTTCATTATTTTATATATATATATATAATTAAAATTATTAATTATTTAAACTTTTCCCTAATATGTAAAAATCAATGATTTTCTTTATAAAAAAAAAATATTGATAATTCAAATTTTATGTTTCTAAAATATTTTGTGAGTAAACATTAATTTTTTTTATTTATGTATTTAAATTTTTGTAAATAAACCAATTAATATTTTAATTAAATATGTAAACCCTAATTTTATTATAAATATGTAAACCTAATTTTCTAAAACCCTAATTTTATTCTTACCTAAAATTTAATTCTATTGTAATTTTCAATTTATCATTTATAGACTTTAATCATGTATATATTTTTATTTAATATAATTAAATTTTGTAAATATAATTTTTAAATATGACCTAAATTGTTTATATTTTAATTTTGCATATATGCTTAGGAATAATTAAAAAAAATTGTTAAATTAATTTTGTAGTTATATTTATTTCTATAATATGTTTATCATTAACTTATTTTTCTATATAATTTACAAATAACTTAAAACTTTATAATTAATACAATTGTTTATATTTTTCTTATTAATCTTAAATAATTGTTCATATAAAAATTTGATCTTTTAATTATTTTAATATTTTTGCTTGTTATTATTAATTATGTTTATATGATTATTACTAACCCCATTTATTTTTAAATTGTTATTATTACTAACCCAATTATAATTGCTTATTTATTTTGCTTATTATTTTATTTTTGCTTATTTATTTAAATTGCTTTTATTATTGTAATTGCTCCTGGATGTAATATTTTGTAATGTTTAAATTATTTATTTTATGCCATGGTTAGTAAAAATAGGGAGTGTAACATGTATGTTATTTAAAAATTAATTTAGATCATTTAATTCAAAAGATTAATATTAAAAATTGTACACTCACACACGTAAGTCGATCTTTGATCGCCATCTCACTTTCTAGGGTTACCTCTCATTGTTGCCTAATCAAAAGGTTAAGTAGGGTGTATAAAGCAAAAGTCCCTTAAAAGAAAAGTCATCTAGTCCCTTAATAATCAAAGATCAAGTCCCTTAAATGGTTGCCTTCATAATGATCTTGTCCCTTTCGAATAATGATGACAGTCCCTCCAAAAATGCTTAATACACCCCACAGTTGCCTATATTAACAGATGACCCTCACATGTCCCTTACATCCAAGGTAATGACTACCTATTCCTTAATAATAGGGATAGTCTTACCATTTAAAGGATAAAGAACAGAAAGACTTAAACTTTAGGGTAGGTTTCTCATAGTTACTTGCTCACTATTCAAAAATTTCTCAAATACTTCACAAATTTCAAACAATTTTCAAACACAAGTTTTCTACGCATCCGTACATGGATCATTATCAAACTCTTATGAAAATTTCTATTCACACACTTCACATTTTCAAAAACAATTCAAAGTGAGCTAAGTAACTAAGAGCCCATGGATAACCATGGATGTAAAGGGTGCTAACACCTTCCCTTTACATAACCTATCCCCCGGACCCAAAAATCTTTTAAAAAGGTCTTTCCTGTTCTTTTATGCCTTTCCTTTGGATAAAATAAAAGTCGGTGGCGACTCTTGCTATCCGCAACATAACTAAAGTCAGTTCTCCCACCGTGTTACAGTGTCATCTTTTGTGTCTCTCCTCTCATCTCATAATCAGGGACTAAACCTTCAAGGTTTTAAGGCTTTGTGATTAAGATTATGCCTGCATCCTTCTCTTAAGATGGAGTGTATAACTTTAATCCTAAGTGTTAAACCCTTAAAGTGTTTAAATATCTTAATCAATCCACCTAATAATCACTAAGACAATAAGCTTGTAACTTGGGCCTTGCATTAGGGTTCTAATTCTTCCTTAATTGGTTAAGAAGGACTAACCATAGTGTTAATGGACTAGTCCCCCTCAAGTTGTCTTACCAACCATGAAATCCACTTCTTAATCTTACCATTAACTAAAATCCACTTTAATAAAGGCTTTGTTTTGTCATGATGTTAATCCCTAATCATGGATTAAGTTGGGGTATCTTCCTCAGCTTAAATGTTCTCATCTATTATCCTTCTATTAGGATGGTGTAATGGGTCCATTAAATCCTTGATTATGGCTTAAACTCATTACTCAACACTAAACAAAAACTCCAAAAACATCTAAATAATCACAAGTAGGTTAATGATCTTAATCTTACATCATGGTGATTAAGTGTGAGGTGCTTACTTCATGCTTAAGGTATTCTCATTACCCTTAATCAAAGGGAGGATGTGATGAGTTTACTAACCCTTGGTTTAGGCTTAAGCTCATTAACTTATGATAAACATAAAAAGCAATAAAAGATTGAAAACCCAAAAACAAACAATAATCGTCTCCTTCGGGATTCTTTTCTCACCTTATTCACTCATAAACGAGAACTCGCTTCTTCCGTCTAATGCAAGACAGTTTGCACCTGAGCCAGACAGGTCATACACTTGAGCATAGACAAGTAAGCAGTTCATCAGTTAATGTATTTTCCGGTCTCTTTGAGTCGAACTACGGTGTTCTGACTTCCTCATTGCACGAGAGGATACGTAGGCATAACTTAACTGTTATCGAACAAAAGTCTCTGTATATTCCCCCTCTTCCAGCATTATTCTTTAAGCCTCATTCCTGAGCATTTCACTTCACACTTCTTTTGCACTGACACTTGTATTCTTTTCCAGCTTTTGCACACAGATAGCACTGACACTACCCCTTTAAACACAAACTTTCAAGCGTGGATCCCGTCGAGTACGACGGACAATCTGGGTGCTAATATCTTCCCAGGTTGTAACCAACCCCCTTTCTCAGTTTCTCTGGTTTGCGATTGTCTTATCCATCTTTTTCCTAGGTTTATGCAACATTACCTTTCCTTCGGGATAAAAATGCCTAGCTGGCGAATCTATTCAGTTCATTTCATTTCTCCTCTCGCCGATCGTTCGCGCTTGTACCGGGATGCAAATCTTCGGGAGCGACAGCTTGGCGACTCTGCTGGGGAACCTTATACTGCAACCAGGGCTTCTGGTTCTTTTTGTGGGTTCCTCCTAGCGCTTGTTTGATTTGTGTTTACTGGGGTGTTATGTGCTAATTGTGTTTATTTATTTGCTTTATTTATTGCCTTATGTACAACTTTATTTACTTCTTTCTTTACAGCTTTTTATACATCATACTCTCATTATCATTGCTGGATCTGGTTTCTGTTTTGGTGGGTGGGGTTTCACTGAGTGATTGAGGTCCTATACCTGGGACCTGAGTGACACCTAGGCTAGAGTGGTTCATATTCTTTCCCATTCCATTTCGGTCTGGTGCGGGAATATGAAACACGGTTCAGATGTGGGTTTCTTCTTGAGAACTCTGTGCTACAGATTTCCTGTAGTGCTAGGGCTATCTGGGAAGCCTGCTAAGTCTGGATGACCTTTATTTTGACCTTCAGAATCTTAGAAGAATTAGAGGAGGATCTTTTATGGTTATTGTAAACACTGTACCTCCGGGTTAGAAGTGTTTACACTTCTCATAATGGATCCAAGTCTGGGGATTCTTGTTCTAGAACATTACATGTGAGGGGGTTGGGTTGTTTACAGGTTTGCAGGAACCCTTGGCCACATCATACCCTATTACTGTATTGTTTAAGAATACTTCACTTTGGACAGTTCTTGTGATTAACCCTGGACATGTGACTCTTTATTTGAGTCCCCCACCCTGGTTACTGGATTTCTGAGCCTCCATCCGGACCTTTGAACATAGATGGACCTTATACCAAGACAGATAATCAGATCCAGCTCTTGATCACAAACCCTTGCATATCATTTGCATATATCATCATTGCATCATTTAACATTTGTTTATTTGTTTTTCAAGGTATCCACCTCATTATATTTGGTTTGGTTTTGACCCCTTCTACTGCTTAGACCTCTGCTTCAGTTATCTTCTTCAGCATTTGCTTCAGCTATCTCCTTCAGCACCTGCATCAGTCTGTCAGAGACTCTCCTCCAGCTTTTCAGTCTGTGATCTTCATCAGCATTTGACTTCAGCTTCTTCATCAGCACTCATGGATATTCTAAGGAAGAGCAACATATCTTACCACTTCTTTGAGCCCATCTTGACTGGTATCAGGTAGGTACAGTCCCTTATCACACCTGACCACATCCCACTATTTAGAGAGCACTATGGGGGTATTTTAGACATGGTCATGGATCTTGATTCTTCTCAGAGGAGCATGATCCACACATGCTTACAGTTTTATGACCCTCCACTCAGATGCTTCACCTATCCAGATTTCCAGATGGGGCCTCTGTTGGAAGAGTTTTCCTTGTTGATTGGAGTGCCTATCAGAGGAGGGATCCCCTTCAACCCAGAGATGACTGCTCCCAGAAGTGGGGAGATAGCCAAGGCAGTGCATTTGGAGCCTGCCCTCATTGAGCAAAACACGACAACAAAAGCTGGGATTTCTGGTCTACATCTGGACTTCTTAATTTCTCAGGCCACCCTGAAGGCTGCAGTGGGAGAGTGGAAGGCAGTCTATGCACTTTTAGCCCTCTGCATATTTGGGTTTATATTGTTTGCAGATGAGCCCAAATTTGTGAGTAAGAATTCCATCCACTTGTTCCTGCTAAGGAACCCAGTGCCTACATTGTTAGGAGATTTTTACTACTCCATCCATCAGAGAAATGAAAAGCAAAGAGGGAAGCTAGTCAGATGTTGTGCTCCCCTTTTATACTCCTGGCTGATCAGACACTTGCCTAAATCAGATGCCTTCTTGAACCCCCATCAGTAGAATAATTGGGCCAAGAGGTTCATTGCCTTAACATCAGATGATATCAAATGGTGCACTCAGAGCACCAAAGGCAAGGATATTATTACCAGTTGTGGGCAATACCCTAATGTGCCTCTAATAGGAGTAAAAGGTTGCATCAATTACAAGCCTTTACTGTTTAAGAGACAATTGGGACATGCCTTGGTTCATTCTCCCAGAGGACAGGATTTAGCTGAGACCCTATACTGTGAGGTTCAACCTAACTCAGCTGTTGTCAGACAAGCTGCCTGGGCTTGGGACAACATTCAGACCAAAGGGACAACCATCCTTGGAAGGTGTAACAATATTGCTTCAGCCCATACTCTGACTAGTCCCGTACTAGAGCTCAGATCACCAGGATGCCTTTCACCTTGGAAGACACACCTGGACCTTCTACAGTACAGCCTGCAACAACTGTTAGCCTGGAGGAATTTGAAAAGCTGAAAGAGAGGAATAATCAGCTATCTGAAGCCCTAAAGAAGACTCGATGGAAGAGAAATGACAGTCGTCTGGACATTGAAATATTGGAAAGGCTCAAGACTGAGCATCTGACCAAGATTGAAAGGACAGATGACTACATAAGGAAGGCAAGAGCAGGAGAGTTGGTTTTGAAGAATGCCTGCAAGGAGGCCAAGATTCAGAAAGCTAGGGTTGAGCATTATCTAGAGGAGAGCCAGGCTAGGTGGATCAGGATCATCGAAGCCCGTGCACAAGAAGACCAGAGGACCCAGGCCAAGATTGAGCAGCTGGAGGCCACTGAGAAGAAGCAGCAAGAAGTTTTGTTGGCAGCTCAGAAGGAGATATCAGATTTGAAACTCCGGGCAGGGTTAAGGAGATCAAAGGATTAGGACAGGCATAAGAAGCTGACTAATTCCATTGCTACCAGGAACCTCCTCATTAGGACTATTACAGAGCACCCAGCTGGTCCAGTGACGGAGGCCCTCCTGAAGGAAGTCAGGGAGGATGACTTTGGATTGGATGTCTGATTCCTTTTTGCTTGTATTCCCTTTCTTTTGATGTACTTTTTTCTTTTTGGTTGTTGTATTTTTGACCCACCATGGGCATGTGTTGTAAAAAGACTATGTATTTTCATCATTTGTAATATATCAGTTTGTTTTATTTTGGTGGGCTTTCTCTCAACATCATCAAGCATTTCCTCGGGGGTCTGGAAAGGTCAAAACCAAAGAACCAAACCGGATACTTTGGAAGACAAATAAGCATATTGCATTGCATACTAACATTTTCTTTGTTTTGTAGGTTTTTGTTTGTTATTTTGTTTCTCACTTTGTTGTGGTTTCAGGAAACATTGCTCGTCGCAGAGTGTTCCCTATCAACCGCACACACCGGTACCCAACGCGAAACAACCTTCTAGGCATTCAAATGGATCAGGTGCAGCAGGACCTGAATGAAGTAAGAAATCAAATGGCAAACGAAAGGGTTGAAATGAGAAACCAAATGACCCAGTTTATGGCTGTGATGACTGGCTTAGCTCAGAGCCAGGAGAGGCTGAGAGAGCTGGTAGAAAGGCAGACACCTGAAGAGCCCCACCCTGGAACGGGAGGAACCAGCAATAATGAACGCGGGAAGCCTCGCATCGACCCACCAGAGTTTGGGCCCCATTTGAACCCAGACGTTAATATCTCAAGGAATATTCAAGGAAACATTGCTGCAGGCAGGATCTTGCAAGAAGATCCTCAGGAGGAGCAGTTCACAGTTATTGGGGTTGGGGATGAGGTGTATGACCGAAGACTGGATGAGATTGCTGAAAAGCTGAGGTCCTTGGAATCCCAGAATTCTTTAGGCTTTGACGTAATGGATATGGGGCTGGTAGATGGGGTGAGGATTCCCCACAAATTCAAACCCCCGTGCTTTGAAAAATATAATGGTACCTCCTGCCCGCGTACTCATCTGCAATCCTTCTTAGGGAGACTCAAGGCTTATACCAAGGACGAGAAGTTATGGATGTTCTATTTTGAGGATAGCCTGACTAGAGCATCAAGAGAATGGTATTCGCATCTGACGAGGGCCACTATAAGATGTTGGAAAGACTTGGTTGAAGCCTTCATCCGGCAATACCAGTACAACCTAGACATGGCTCCCAATAGAACTCTTCTAATGGGCATGTCTCAGTCTTCAAGGGTAAGCTTTCGGGATTATGCACAGAGGTGGAGACAGCTTGATGCTGCTGTCCAGCCACCCATGTCTGAAAGAGAAATGGCTGACATGTTTATGAACACCTTGCAAGGAACTTATATTGACAGACTTGCTGCTTTCTCTTCCACCAGTTTTGCCGATGTTGTTATAGCTGGTGAGAGAATTGAGAGTCTTTTGAAGATGGGCAAAATCTTTGACAATGGTTCAAGTTCCTCCAACAACCCCAGAAAACCTTTTTCAGGACCCCGAAGGGCAGGTGAAACAAATGCTATTCATGCAGGCAAGGGCAGACCCCAGTATTCTCACAGATCAATAGCAGTCGTTACTATCCCGTCTCTAGTGCCACAACAACCACTTTTTCCTCAACAACAACAACAACATCACTATCAGTAACAAACCCATTTTCCGCAACAAAGAACGTACAACAATAACAACGACAACCAACAGCAGCGCCCCTTTCAACAGAGGCCATCTCAGGAAAATAGGGTGATTGATCCCATCCCTATGCCTTATGCCTCTCTACTGCCACAACTCCTGAAGCTTAACCTGGTTGAGTTAAGAACGTTGGCTTCGCCAGATCCTCTCAACCTCCCGAAGAATTATGATGATAATTCCAGGTGTGCCTTTCATTCCAACGCACCTGGTCACAATACTGAGAAATGTAGAGCCTTGCAAATGAAGGTTCAGGATTTGGTCGATTCCAAAGCTCTCAATTTCGCACCTCCTCCGAATGTTAACAGAAATCCTATGCCTAATCATGGTGGGCCCAGGATTAATGCCATAGAGGAAGGTCAACCATCTGCACTGATTGATAATGTTGCACAGATTTAAACACCGCTGGCAGAAGTCAAAGCTCAACTCCTAAGATGCCAGATGTTCCCGGGCTGTGAGACCTGCTGCGAATCATGTAAAACTGCTATTAATGGTTGTGAGAGGCTAAGGTTCGGCATAGATGGACTTATCAGAGATGGAATTTTGCAAATTACCACAACGGCTCCTTCAACATCAACAACTCTTTCTTCAACAACAATGGATTCTCCTACAACATCAACAATTATTTCTTCAGCAGCAATAGATCCTCCTACAACTGCAACAACTATCATTCCCACTGATTCATCCACAACTCCAGCAATCACTCCATCCATTATTTCAACAGATCAGAGTTCAGCAACATTTACTTCTACAACATCAGCACCCATCTTATCAACGGAAACGCCTACAACACCAGCAAACACTAATGAAGATGTTTCAACGGTCACGATCTATTATGACCCGACAAATGTTCATCCCAACAACTATTTCCAACAACAAACTGCAACACCTCATGTCAGATCTCCAGTCACAATCTATTACGACCCGCATACCATCACATTTCCTTCCGCTGCAGCAATCAATTCGGTCACCATTACGGTGCCTGGACCTGTTCCTTATGAAAGCAGTAATGCCATACCTTGGAACTACGGCTCTGATCTCTACTGCGGCGGAAAGAAGATCACTCTAGATTCATCAACCTCTTCACCACAAGTTGACAATGTTGGGGGAGGCGGAGGCTTCACCAGAAGCGGACGCCTTTTTGCCTCACAAACACCGAGACTCAATGCTGAAGCAGAAGCTGTTGCTAAGGCAAAAGGGAAGAATGTGGTACTTGAAGAGCCAACTGTTAAAGAAACTCCGAAGACGTCTTTTGAACAAGAGGTGGACGAGTTCATGAGAATAATCAAAAAGAGTGATTACAAAGTGGTGGACCAACTTCATCAGACACCCTCCAAAATCTCTATATTATCATTGTTAATATGTTCCGAAGCCCATAGGAATGCACTGTTGAGGGTCCTGCACGTAGCCTACGTGCCGGAAGAGATTACGGTTAATCAGCTGGAAACAGTGGTTGCAAATGTTAACACCAGTCATGGACTGGGCTTCACAAATGCTGATTTAACGACGGAGGGACGCAATCATAACAAGGCTTTACATATCACCTTAGAATGCAAAGGTGTTGTTCTTTCTCATGTGCTGGTGGACACTGGGTCCTCGCTCAATGTCCTCCCAAAGAAAGCCTTGGTGAAGCTGGAGTATGATGGTTTGGCATTACGTCCAAGTAACTTGGTGGTGAGAGCATTTGATGGCTCTAAGAGATCAGTGCTTGGAGAGATTGATTTACCTGTGATGATTGGCCCACAAATCTTTAAAACTACTTTCTTCGTGATGGACATACAGCCGGCCTATAGTTGTTTGTTGGGTAGACCTTGGATTCATGCCGCTGGCGCTGTTACATCTACCCTTCACCAGAAATTAAAATTTGAGTGGGAAGGCCAGATCATCACAATTTGCGGGGAGGAATATATTTTTGTTAGCCAGTTGGCTACTTACAAGTATATAGAGATGGATGGGGAGATCCATGAGACTATGAGTCAGGGGTTTGAGGCCCTTAACATCAATGAAGAAACTGTTGTGTCTGGAACTTCCATCACTTCAAATCAACAAGCCTGGAAGGTTGTTGAGGAGGGTACCGCTGAAGGCTGGGGCAAGTTGCTGCCAGTAGAAAAGAAAGAAGACAGATTCGGGTTGGGTTACAGACCAACTCGACAAGATCAACCAGAGGCTGCAGCAGAGACCAAATTTGTCAGCGGGGGAATGCTTACCCCGAATGCTGTGAACAGTCTGGAAGACGAGGATGAAGACGAACGCAACCTGGAAAACTGGATACGTCCAAGGATCCCGGGGAACCAAGTCTCTAACTGGTCTTCCCAGGAAATTATAAGAGTTACTCCTGTAGAGTAATTATTATTTCCTGTCTTTTAAGCATGCATCAAGTCCTGCATCTTGCCCAAGGTGTCAGGACTCATTTTGTAATCGGGCCATCTTGTATTTTGTGCAAACGATCAATTAATGAATATCAGGATATCTTTTACAAACGAGTCTCTTTTTTCCGCTCACTGTTTTTCATTTTTCATTTTTTGTACAAAACAATAAAATGGCAATGTTTTCAAAATAATAACTTCATTTTCACTTTTTTTAAACAAGATAAAACTGATCACTAAAATGAACCAATCTAAACCCTTGCAGAGAGTGCCCTCCAGACTGCACCAACAACGACACTGCTATGACTTCGTATGAGTTTGACAATCCGATTAATCAAGCCGATGAAGGGGTTGAAGAAGATTATGAGCTACCTGAAGAACTAGCCAGACGGCTAAGGCAAGAGGAGAAGGTTATCACTCCTCATCAGGAGGAAGTTGAGACAGTTAATCTTGGTACCGAAGAAGACTTGAAAGAAGTGAAGATCGGGGCCCGTCTGCAAGATTCAGTGAAGGAACAACTTATTGACATGCTGCAAGAGTACGTTGATGTCTTTGCTTGGTCCTACCAAGACATGCCAGGTCTGGATACCAACATTGTTATGCATAAGCTGCCACTAAAAGAAGATTTTCCTCCAGTAAAACAAAAGCTACGTCGTACTCGTCCGGATATGGCCATGAAGATAAAAGAAGAGGTGCAAAAACAGTGGGACGCCGGTTTCCTTGCTGTAACTAGTTACCCGCCGTGGGATGCTAACATTGTACCAGTCCTAAGAAGGATGGCAAAGTACGGATGTGTATGGATTACCGGGATCTGAATAGAGCTAGCCCGAAAGATGACTTCCCATTACCTCACATTGATTTATTGGTCGACAACACGGCTCAGTTCTCGATATTCTCCTTCATGGATGGATTTTCAGGATATAATCAGATAAGGATGTCACCTGAAGACATGGAGAAGACAACTTTCATCACACCCTGGGGCACATTCTGTTATAAGGTAATGTCGTTCGGACTGAAGAATGTTGGTGCCACTTATCAACGGGCTATGGTAACATTATTCCACGACATGATCCACAAAGAAATTGAATGTTATGTGGATGACATAATTGCCAAGTCCATCACAAAAGAAGACCATCTGGTAAATCTGTTGAAGTTATTCAAGCGTCTGAGGAAGTACCAGCTGAAACTAAACCCCAACAAATGCACATTCGGGGTGCGTTCCGGTAAGCTGCTGGGATTTATTGTAAGTGAAAAGGGAATTGAAGTTGACCCTGACAAAGTCAAAGCCATTCAAGAGATGCCTGCACCAAAGACTGAAAAAGAAGTTCGGGGTTTTCTAGGTAGATTGAACTACATATCAAGGTTCATATCTCATCTTACTGCAACCTATGAACCCTTGTTCAAACTATTAAGAAAGGAACAAACGGTCAAGTGGAATGAAGACTGCCAGAATGCTTTTGACAAAATCAAGGAATACTTACAAGAACCTTTGATTCTTATGCCTCCAGTTGAAGGAAGACCTCTAATAATGTACTTGACAGTATTAGAAGGATCAATGGGGTGTGTGATGGGCCAGCATGACGAGTCTGGTCGAAAAGAGTATGCAATATACTACCTAAGCATAAAGTTTACCGACTGTGAACAACGTTATTCACTGCTCAAGAAAACTTGTCGTGCTTTAGCGTGGGCTGCTCGCCGACTAAGGCAGTATATGTTGACCCACACTACCTTATTGATCTCAAAGATGGATCCAGTCAAGTACATATTTGAGAAGCCAGCACTTACCAGAAGGGTTGCAAGATGGCAAATGATTCTGACAGAATATGACATTCAGTACACATCTCAAAAGGCCATCAAAGGCAGTGTACTGTCTGACTATCTGGCTGAGAAACCCATTGATGATTACCAACCGATGAGATTTGACTTCCCTGATGAAGACATCATGTCCCTAAAAGCAAAAGACCAGGAAGAGCTTGTTCACACTGAAGGGCCTGACCCATAAGAGGAATGGACAATGATGTTCGATGGGGCTGTTAACATGAATGGTCGTGGAGTTGGTGCAGTGCTTATTACACCTAAAGGAGTTCACATGCCTTTCTCGGAAAAACTCACCTTTAATTGCACTAACAATGAAGCTGAATATGAAGCCTGTATCATGGGTCTTGAGGAAGCCATTGACCTCAGGATCAAGACTTTAACTGTGTTCGGAGATTCAACTCTGGTAATCAATCAAACCAGCGGCAAATGGTACACTCACCAAGAGCATCTGATTCCATACCGTGATTATACGAGGAGATTACTGACTTTCTTCACAATAGTCAAACTTGAGTATATCCCTCGAGATGATAATCAGTTTGCAGATGCTCTGGCTACCATTTCCTCCATGATTAAAGTTCAAGATGCCAACTTTGTGCCTCGGATTTCAGTATCCAGACTTGACAGACCAGCATACATATTCTCCGTGGACATTGCTAAAGATGACAAGCCTTGGTTCCATGACATCAAATGCTTCTCAGAGGATCAAACATACCCACCTGGGGCATCATCCAATGATAAGAAGACCTTAAGAAGGTTGGCTGGTAGTTTCTTCCTGAATGCTGATGGTTCGTTATATAAGAGGAACTTTGACATGGTGCTTCTCAGATGTGTTGATAAGACAGAAGCAGACTTGCTGATGCACAAGGTGCATGAAGGATCTTTCGGTACCCATGCTGGAGGACATGCAATGGCCAAGAAATTGTTAAGATCAGGCTACTACTGGATCACAATGGATGCAGACTATTGTGCCTATGCCAGAAAGTGCCATAAATGCCAGATTTATGCAGATAAGGTGCATGTGCCTCCAAATCCTTTGAATGTGATGTCTTCACCTTGGCCCTTTTCCATGTGGGGCATTGACATGATTGGAAAGATCGAGCTGACTGCTTCAAATGGCCACAGATTCATCCTGGTAGCCATTGGTTACTTCACCAAATGGGTAGAAGCAGTTTCGTATGCAAATGTCACCAGACAAGTGGTAGCCAGATTCCTGAAGAGAGACATCATTTGTCGGTATGGAGTACCCGAGCGAATCAATACTGATAATGGTTCCAATTTGAACAACAAAATGATGGTAAAACTGTGTCGGGACTTCAAAATCCAACATCACAACTCTTCTCCTTACAGGCCAAAGATGAATGGCGCTGTTGAGGCAGCTAACAAAAATATCAAGAAGATTGTGCAAAAGATGGTGGTCACCTATAAAGACTGGCATGAGATGCTACCATTTGCCTTGCATGGGTACCGTACCTCAATCAGAACATCCACTGGGGCAACACCGTATCAACTTGTGTATGGTATGGAGGCAGTCCTACCTGTTGAAGTTGAACTACCCTCCTTACGGGTACTGATGGATGTCAAGTTGAATGAAGCAGAATGGGTCCGATCTCGGTACAATCGACTGAATCTGATCGAAGAAAAGAGATTAGCTGCAATTTGTCATGGGCAGCTGTATCAGAAGAGAATGAAGAAAGCCTTTGATCAGAAAGTCAGGCTTCGGGAATACCAAGTAGGAGATCTTGTGCTGAAAAGACTCCTTCCTCCTCATACAGACCATAGGGGCAAGTGGACTCCGAATTATGATGGTCCATTCATAGTAAAGAAAGTTTTCTCTGGTGGAGCACTAATGCTCACTACTATGGATGGTGAAGATTTCTTGTCCCCTGTGAATTCAGATGCAGTTAAAAAATACTTCGCATAAAATGACCCGCTGGACATAAAAACAGAATGTAAGTCCAGGAAAAAATAGGGCATCCCAGCGAGTCGAAAACAGAATAAAAGACTCGGGCAAAAATAAGGGAAGAATAAAGAAAAAATGTACACCCGCTGAGTTGAAAAGCCGCATTGGACAGCTCAGGCAAAAATGGGTATCCCAGTGGATTGAAAACCTGAAAGGGCAATCCACGCAAAATAAGGGAATAAGCGAACAACTACATCCTGAATTCGTCTGTATCCTTTACAACACGAAAAAGCTTCGAAAGGTTAAAGCATCGGTCAGAATCAACCTTCCTTAGAAAGCAAGATGAGAAGAACGTCAAGGTCATACAGGTCATAGCAAAGGGAAGCTCACTAAAGCGTCGTCAACATTGCCAGCACCTTTATTTTTCTCAATTTTTGTAAACAATCTCCTCATTTCAGGGGATCTGTTTCTTGGACTGTATTTGCCAATTCAGGGCACCCAGATTAATAAAATCAGATTTTCAGTCACACTTCGTCTTGTACATTTTATTTCATTTGCAAAAAATGTCCAATATCCTTGATATAACATTTGCATGAAAATAGACGTGCCTTTCTAATCACATGCTTGCAAGAAATATGTATTTACTTCCAGGAATATCTAACTCCTATGACGGAATCCGGTAAGGGATATCTCGGGGTACTTGTGCATTTCTTTGTCTTAACAGGATAGCGGTATTTGGAATGCCTTTCCCCAGTAAAGTTGCCAAGGAATCACTTCTCCAGCACATCTTCAAGCAGCATCAGAAAATGCTCATTTCCCCAGCTGAGTTGTCAAGTCTCCTCACCCTCAGCAGGATCCCCATAGAAATCTCTAGGAAGATCGTTCAGTAATTTTCCCTCCCAACAGAGCGCCAGATCTCTCTTCATCAGCAAGGACAGGGAACCATCTCCCCACAGAGCTCCAGCCTCTCCCAGAAGAGCAATGTCTGAAATTCTCACGCAACAAAGTGACGAAGCCTTCCTCATCCCCAACTGGGTTATCTCATTACCGGATAGATTTATCAGTGATCTAGTTCCCCAAGCAGAGTCGTATATTTTATCAGATCTACCAATGGTCTCGTCCCCAGCTGGGATATCCTTTCAAGCAGATCAGTCGGAGATCTCCACAAGCGGCAGGATCCGAATCTTGGATTGGTATCTTTTGCATAATCATGGCATTCGCATCATAAATCACCACTAAAGCGTAGCATTCCGTTTAAAACGGAGCATTACGGCAAAAATCAAACATATTGCATGATCACCAGTCAGGTTCGAGCCCGTCACCTGTAAATACCAACAGCACTTCATCAAGCTATATACAAAGGACGCCTCATATTTCCCCATAGAAAGCCAAAGCGTCCCCTTTGCAATCACAAACACATGTTCATATATACTTTCGACACTCGTCCGTGTCATATCATCCCCTGCAAATATAAACCAAACCAGTGCTTGTACATTCTCTTGACACTCGTCAGTGTCACCTATCCCCAGCATGGTTACCCAAACACTTATTATAATACACTCTCATTGACACCCTTCTGTGTCATCCTGTCCCCACACATTGCCTGAATACCTTTTACACTTATAAGTTCATAACTTATACACTTTCTCTTCTGACACTCGTCCGTGTCACCATTCCAGCAAGTCGAGCACTCGTCCGTGTCTTGCTCATACTTCACAATGCTTATTTTTACTCATACAGATACTCGTCCGTATCTCGTATATACACTTATTTCCCCTCAGAGTCGACACTTGTCCGTGTTCTTTGTTAACCAGTTGATACTCGTTCGTATCATCATCTTTGAACATGTGTCAGCGTTGTTTCTACTGATACTCGTCTGTATCGTAGTCTTAAGGATGCTCGTCCGCATCTTCAATCTATACATAATGTCAAACACTTATGCCTTTGCTTCTTAAAGCGTAAGCACTCGTCCGTGTTTACCATTCCCCAGCAAAGTAATCTATTTGTTATCTGACATTCGTCCTATGTCATGATACTTTCGGCAGTCGTACCCTGCCCGGTGATCGTCCTTCACCTTTGGATGACCGTCCCTCATCCTTTCCCCAGCGGGGTCTCCATTATTGGAACCCTTTCCTATCCGGCATTCGTCCTATGTCGTGATAAAGAGCAGCCGTACCCTACTAGGTGATCGTCCTTCACCTTTTTTGATGATCGTCCTTCATCATTTTATCCGATGGCCGTCCCCATCGTTGATCTTGTTATCTGACATTCGTCCTATGTCATGATAAACCCCGAGAGCAGCCGTACCCTGCTAGGTGATCGTCTTTCACCTCTTGACGATCGTCCTTCATCATGCTTATCCGATGGTCGTCCCCATCATCGCCCTTTTTCTATCCGACATTCGTCCTATGTCATGATAAAGAGCATCCGTCCCCTTCTAGGTAATCGTCCTTCACCTTTGATGACCGCCCCTCATCATTACTTCATTTATTCTTTAACCCGATGGTCGTCCCCGTCGTGGCCCCTTTCCCTTTTCCTGATGATCGTCCTTCATCAGTTTAACCTGATGGTCGTCCCCATCATTGCATTTCCTTTAATCCCCAGAGAACCTTCTTACTTTGCTTGATGACCGCCCCCATCATGATATCTTTATTTCCCCAGCATGTTCGTTGTCCCCGTCATTGCTTTGTCCCCAGCAGTCGTCCTCTACTCGATGGTCGTCCTCCATCGCCCACACTTTATAATCATACTATACTACCTTTTACAATTTATATCCCTTTTCTTCTTCTCCCCAATGAGTGCAAATTTCGGACTGTCTTTGGTATTCAACCACAAGTTATCTTATTTGTCTATTAAGCCCGTCGCTTACATCATGCACAGTTAACTTATGCTTGAATAGGGGCAGCTGTAAACACCCCAAATTTTCCCTCACTAAGTTCACACCATGGCTTGTGATCTTCCATTTTGCATTAGTTTAAGCATATCATATCATATTGCATATTTTCTTCACTGCATTAGTTCAAGTTCATCTGCATCTAGGGTTTGTGATCTGAGCAATCCAAGATCCATATGAGCCACTCCAAAGGTCTTCAATCATCTCAAGAGGGTCCATAAATGTTCAAACATCATATTATATCCTTCAAAGATCAAGGAAGTCAAAAAATCACAAGAACTTGCACAGCATGGAAGCAGAGCCAGGGTTTCACTACACAGATGACCCAAAATTAGGGTTTTGGTTTCAGAGGCCATAACGCCAATTTTTTTGGTCATTCTTATTTCTAATGGTCTCAATGTGTTATAAGGATCATGTGTACAAAGTTTGATGAAGAAATTCATTGTGGAAGTCATTTGTTCACTGGGTAACTTCTTGAGCAAGTCAGAGCAAAATCAGGGTCTCTGAGGCTCCCACCCATGGAACCAAAGTGGATTTTTCATCAAATTGAAGTTATATGATCTTTATTTGATCATTTAAGTGCTTAGAAGTTCAAAAAATTGAAGAAAAGTGAGCTAAACCAAAAGTTGCCAAAAATGGAAATGACTTGTAATGTAAACTTTCCATTTTGGGAATGTTTTTCAACCTCCTCTTTCTCAACCAAAAATGCTTCAAATGAAAAATTGTTGGTCATGAAAGTTGTAGATTGGGTCATTCCCTTTTAAAAAAGTACAAGAACAAGATCTAATTCATTTTGGAACTCAAGATATGGTTTGTCAAAGTTGGCAAAAATCCCATAATTTTCAAGAATGCACCAAAAGGGATTCTTTGCAAAACCACTTGCCAAGGCTTTTAATGACTTCAAACACACTTCAATGTATCATAAAATCATAGTACATTGCCTTTAGATCAGAATTGCCCAAAGAATTGCAAGATTACATGCCTTGAACATCTAGATTTCTCAAAGGGGCAAAAACTTCACATAATTGCAAAACACCACACAACTTTGTTTCAACTTGTTGAATTGCCTCCAAATGGATTCTATGGACATCCTTGATCTCAGCTGCACATGGACATGCCAAAAAGCCAGCTGAATCCTTGCCCATACCTCAAGTACACAAGTTGGTGACTTTTTGCAAGAAGCCCATACCAATCACCATAGGCCACAACCACTTCTCTGACCTATCACAACTTGATATGTGGACCAAAGGCAGATGATAACACACAACATTGCAAGCTAAAACCTAAGATTGATCAAGTTCCCAAAATCTCCCCCTCTTGCATTTTCCTTCGAAACTCATAGCTCACTGACTCAAACTCAAAACTATCTTCACCAATCAACTCAGCATCACAAAAGGACCCTTTCCCTCCCTTCAAACAAGCCAGAAACACACCATACACAAAACACGATTCTCAGCCAGTTGAGGTGCAATCTCATAAACCAGCCACTTTCAAGGTCTTCCAAGCATCAAAGCTTCTTCAGGAAGGTCATTAGAGTCAGCTTGCATAAGAGGAGCAGCCTGAAAGCTCCAAACTGAGGAAGCTCAAGCTCAGGTAGCTTCTTCAAATATTTTTCCAGAAGTGTTATTTTAAGTGTTTAGATTGATCTTCATGCTTTGTTGATCACCATGATGTGTTTATTTTTAAGAATGGTTGAGAAATGAGCCTGAATGCATGTTCTGAAAGTTTCACCATTTTTGATCTTTTCTTCGAATCATGAGTTTGATGAGGAATAAATGTGTTTTGAGTGTGGATTTGAGCTTAGGAGAGTGAAAGGGTTTGATCTGGAGCTTTAGAGCTCCAGAAATAACCTAGTGAGGAAGTTGGAAATTTTCAGGTGAGGGTGTCACCGGAGAAGACGACCGGAACTCTTCTCCGGTGACCTGAAAGTCATTAATGTTTTAATTAGGTTTAGGGTTTCATTTGAATGTAGGTCGTTGATTTAAGCTTCTTGCGCGTGTTTGTGTGGCTGAGATCACCTCATTAATTTTAATTAGTGTTTAACAATTAATTAATTAGGATTAATGAAATTTGAATTCAGGCCGTAGGATCACGCGCCAAGTCAACCTAGATTTCCCCAGAATCATTGTGAACCACTGGATCAGATTACCTTTGCTTTAATTAATTTTTATTCCATTTTTCTCATTTAATCTTATATAATTTATTTAAAATAGCAAGAAAATTTCAAAAATAATTGTATTCTGCATTTTTACTTCAAATAATTTTCTCAACCCAAAAATATTTTTATTTTTATTTTTTGCATTAAAAAATCATTTTTAAAACATTTAAATGTTTATTTTAATTAATTAATTAAAATATCATTTAGGTTTCTAAAAATCCCAAAAAAATTCACATTGCATCTTTAAACATTTAGAGGCATTGTCATACCATCCACACAAATTTCTTTTTGGTCTTAAACCATCTTTGATAATTTTCTTGAATTTAGGGTTCATAAAATTCCTATTTTAGAACCCTAACTTCAAGAATTATTTTCTGCCTAACCAAGAATGGTATGACAATGGTTCTTTTTGCATATATCTTCATTTGACATGTAGTTTCTAGCATAATTTTGTCACAAATTTCTTCTGCCTTTTTGAATTGATTTGCATTTTTTCCCTTTAGGTACCTTAAAACCCTAGAAAACTTAGAAAAATCATAACTTTCATTAGGTTAAGAGTTAGGTCTTCTCCTTTGGGGTGTGGCATCATATGGGGTTAGGGTTCCTTTGATTGCATTTTCAATTTTTTATCTTGTCATTTGCTTCTGTTTTTGGTTTCTTGCATCTCATGTTGTATGAAAACCCTAATTTCTCATCCTCCTTTGCATACATCTTGCATAAGCATTCATATAAGAACTTGCCATGACATTTTATGCATTCACATGACTCCTAAGACATCATAGGACACATTTGACTCATGATTGATCATTTCTTCATCCATTTGTTATGTTATGCATTCATTACATTCCATGAATATTCATGAACTTTCATGCTTCTTACATGCTTCATTTGCATTCTCATCTCTTGTATGATCATTCACAACTCTTGACATACATTTGCATCACCTCTTAGCATCATTTACATCATAAATATGCTTCTGGTTTTGGTTTGCACCTTTGCATTCATTTTCATTTCATTTCTTTCTCTTATGCTAACTTTTCAGGTGGTAAGAACTTTGAGAAGTGAATTTGCCTTCACTTCTCACAATCTCTTCTCATATCTCTTATGCATTCATTGCTGCATTTTACTTTTGATTTAGAGTGAGCTTGCTCATTCATGTTCTCTATCCACTTTCTTTCTTCAAGCAACTTATCTTCTTAAGTGAAGTAAGTTGACTTACTTCTTCTGCTTCTCCTCCTTCCATCTTGCCTTCTCCTTGGTGGCTTTTCTTGAAGATCTCTTGCAAGCCTCATAAACCCTAGGAACTCCCAAGCATGATAACAATTGGGGTTTTGATTAGTCCCCCATTAGTTTTACCTTTGTGTCATCTTTTGTGTCTCTCCTCTGATCTCATAATCAGGGACAAAACCTTCAAGGTTTTAAGGCTTTGTGATTAAGATTATGCCTGCATCCTTCTCTTAGGATGGAGTGTATAACTTTAATCCTAAGTGTTAAACCCTTAATGTGTTTAAATCTCTTAATCAATCTACCTAATAATCACTAATACAATAAGCTTGTAACTTGGGCCTTGCATTAGGGTTCTAATTCTTCCTTAATTGGTTAAGAAGGACTAACCCTAGTGTTAATGGACAAGTCCCCCTCAAGTTGTCTTACCAACCATAAAATCCACTTCTTAATCTTACCATTAACTAAAATCAACTTTAATAAAGGTTTTTTTTTGTCATGAGGTTAATCCCTAATCATGGATTAAGTTGGGGTATCTTCCTCAGCTTAAATGTTCTCATCTATTATCCTTCTATTAGGATGGTGTAATAGGTCCTTTAAATCCTTGATTATGGCTTAAACTCATTACTCAACACTAAACAAAAACTCCAAAAACATATAAATAATCACAAGTAGGTTAATGATCTTAATCTTACATCATGGTGATTAAGTGTGAGGTTCTTGCTTCATGCTTAAGGTATTCTCATTACCCCTAATCAGAGGGAGGATGTGATGAGTTTACTAACCCTTGGTTTAGGCTTAAGCTCATTAACTTATGACAAACACAAAAAGCAATAAAAGATTGAAAACCTAAAAACAAACAATAATCGTCTCCTTCAGGATTCTTTTCTCACCTCATTCACTCATAAACGAGAACTCGCTTCTTCCGTCTAATGCAAGACAGTTTGCACATGAGCCAGACAGGTCATACACTTGAGCATAGACAAGTAAGCAGTTCATCAGTTAATGTATTTTCCAGTCTCTTTGAGTCGAACTACGGTGTTCTGACTTCCTCATTGCACGAGAGGATACGTAGGCATAATTAACTGTTATCGAACAAAAGTCTCTGTATATTCCCCCTCTTCCAGCATTATTCTTTAAGCGTCATTCCTGAGCATTTCACTTCACACTTATTTTGCACTGACACTTGTATTCTTTTCCAGCTTTTGCACACAGATAGCACTGACACTACCCCTTTAAACACAAACTTTCAAGCGTGGATCCCGTCGAGTACGACGGACAATCTGGGTGCTAATACCTTCCCAGATTGTAACCAACCCCTTTTCTCAGTTTCTCTGGTTTGCGACCGTCTTATCCATCTTTTTCCTAGGTTTATGCAGCATTACCTTTCCTTCGGGATAAAAATGCCTAGCTGACGACTCTATTCAGTTCATTTCATTTCTCCTCTCGCCGACCGTTCGCGCTTGTACCGGGATGCAAATCTTCGGGAGCGACAGTATCCCAAGGGTTGAATGTACTTTTGTTTCTCGATTCAATGCTTGAATTTGGGGACTTATTAGGGATGCTTGTTTTCTCAAACTCAGTTGAGACCTCTCTGAGAAGTACATAATCCCAAACCAATTCCCTAATTTGGTGACGAACCATTTCTCGGAGATGGTGAATGTATTATTGCTACTCGACTTTGAGAGTCCGTGATGGTGACCCGAGTAGCACACCCATGAGTTTGGGAAGGGTTTATAGGTTTGCAGGAACCCTTGACCTCATCATACCCTCATTACTAGTACAATCATGTGTTTTGATTATGTTATCTAGAGGATTTTGGGGTTTCTGATCACTTGGCTCTCAGTATTCCAGCCAGACAGTGTCAGACTTATCATATGCCTGAATTGCATTTGCATCGCATCATACTAGCATTAATTGTCTGTGTTCCCATTTTCTCAAGTTACCACTTGCATCTTGCATCCAGTTCCGGTGATTATCTTTTATCTAGATGGAAGAGGATAGAGAGAGACTCCTAGAAAAAGGAATGTTCATTATACCTTTCCGCAACTAGAAACTGAGAGTATTCAAAAATTGATTAATTTGATGAACGATAAGGTTTTAGAGGACTTCAGAAAAGAGAATGGGAAAGTTCTGAATTATGTGGACAAGCCTATTGTTGATCGGAGGGATAGTCTCCACTCCTTACTACAATTCTATGATCCTTAGCTGAGAATCTTTGTGTTTCCAGACTATATTTTAGCTCCTACTTTGGAAGAGATTTCCAGCATCCTGAAGACCCCTATCAGAGAGGGTATTCCTTATTATACTTCAGGGAGGACTCCTTCACAAGTGGATATAGCCAGTGTTTGTCACCTGAATGTGCTTCGAGTCAAGATGGGTTTGGAGGCCAGCAAGGGTAAAGGAATCTCCTTGGATTTTCTTGTCACGAAAGCTCATCTTTTCGCTTTGGAAACAAATGGCCGAAGTTCAGTGCATTACTAGCCATGATAGTATACAGGACAAGCTTGTTCACAGAAGAGAAAGGGATAGTCAGCATGGAGGAAATTTCCATCTTTTTCCAAAAGAATCCAGTACCTACTTTATTGGGAGATTTCTATTACAATGTCCACTACCGAAACGAGAAAAGGAAAGGGTATGTAAATTTTTGTGCACCCTTATTCGTTGATTGGTTTACCAAGCAACTCTCAAAGGTATGACCATTCAAAGATCTCAAACATGAGTGGAAATGGTCGCGAAGGTTAATGGGCCTAGCCTCAGATGATATAGCATGGGGAAGCAACAAAGACTTAATGGGAAAGGATATTATTGCCAGCTGTGGTGATTTTCCCAATGTACCTTTTCTTGGTAGGAAGGGGATGATCAACTACAACCCCGTGCTTGTCAGAAAACAGTTTGGCTACCCGCTGAAGAATCCTCCAGTGAACAGAGAAGTAGTTGAGTCATTATATGCACCGTTGGAAGGAAATGAGAAGTTGATCACTCGAGAATTTCAAGCTTGGGAGGTCAGAGTGAGGAAAGGAAAGAAAGAGTTTGGAAAGGTGGACCCCAAGACGTATCCTCCATTTGCTGCTTGGCTACAAAAGCGTGTAGAATAACTACTCCTTCCCTTTTCATTAGAGGTTCCTTTGTACCCTAAGAAAGTGATATCACCGTCTACTATTCCTCTTGAAGACCTCAAGAAGCTGGAGGCTTTGATACATGAGTTAAGGGTTGAGAATATGGAGATGAACGGCTTATACCATCATGTAACACCCCAAATCTGCCCTCTGGTTTTTCTAGCTTTATCTGGATTTTCATACGCATTAGGTCATATCATGTGCATAGGCTCCTAGACATGGGATCATTACTTTCGTGGGAATTAGCACTTCATGTCCCTATTTGCGGATTATCAGAAGAATTCAAGGTTTTGGTTGTACAACCATCAATGGCATCATCTTCTGATTGTTTTTCTCACTAATTAGGGTTTATTTCCCTGTTCAAGGATTTTCACGTCTGAAAACTATTTACTGATGCATCTGGCCCATCATCAGGATATTCTCTTCCTCAATGTTTCTTCAATCAAGTGGTTTAGGGTTTCTTATCGTTGTGAGTTTATTGATTTTCATGGGCCGAATACGGTGGTTAGAATTTCATGTTGGAGGCATTTTGATGTTCATGGTATGAGAGATTTAGTGGATGATTTAATTCAAATGGTGTTGCTTCAGTGGTGAGTTGTTTAGTGGTTCAGAAGACTTATTTCTGTCAGAATTGTGGAAAAGGTTCAAGTATTATTGTTGGGTTAAATTCAGTCAAGATGTTTACAGAAGGCTTAAACAAGTTCATCATCATTCAAATCATTTTTATATCCATTCCATTTCAGAATCATAATCCGCTTTTTATCGAGTTATCCATGTTCATAATCCATTTATCTAAATCCTTATCTCTTAATTCTTTTTTTAACCATTTGTCATTTTTTTTAATTTACATCCATTCCAAAATGATCCCACCCTCAATTTCGTATTTTATCCCCATAAACCGTATTCATTTTCAAAACCATATTTTAATCCATTTTATTAATTTCTATCATTAATCCATTAAACCATCTTTCCAATTCTTTTTCAAATTACTTCAATATTCAAAACTATATACATTTTCTTCTTACCATTTTTTTGTCCACTAACAATACAAAGGAGGCCCATTTACATCCCAAAATCAATAAACAAATTAATATGTGGTATTTGCTTTATATCACACGTTACCCACCACCATTTATTGGAGGCCTCAGTAAATTTCTTCATAACAAAACCAAGTGACCACACATTGAACCCACCATTACACGATTCCCACTCATTTTTCCACCAATACCACTACAACAATATTCCAACAAATTTCGCTCCTCTCATCACACCGTACGCACTGCAAAAAACGCATTGACAAATTCACATCATATTCACAAAGGTCACGCAACAAACCGTTCTGCTCAATTCTCTCCGCCAACCGAGTTCACAAACCTAAGCCAAACCACACCTATTCTCAAATCGTTATTCAACAACACATACAAACTCTCCAACAAACACCCTTCAACACCCCCACACAACCCTCGAAATACACAGAACTCCTTCCCCATCCTTCAACCGTCAAACAAACATAACAAAGAAATAACCTGCAATATTTCCTTCACAACTCACCTCAACTCAATCCTCATCGCTCAACTTTCAACCCTCACTGCAAATCAACTTCACACAACCGCAGAAAAAACCTTCATCTCACCTCAAACCTTCATACCATCCACCTTCATCAAACCGATTCTGCAAACCATAAACAAAATTTAGAATCACAGAACAAAATACAACTTCACCAACAACCACAATAACCCAACCTCCACCATCTTCAACAACACAAATTGGTAACCTCACATTCAACAACATCCTCTCCGTCGAACACCACCGACCGCAACCTCCAACAACTTCCAAATCATTCCTCCAAACCGACCCTCCTTCAGTAAACTCTCCCCTCCATTCAGCCATAACCAAGCCGAGCACCACATAACCTTCAATCTATTCGTTCATCCTCTCAAACACCCTCAGATCACTGCTTCACACTAACATCAACAACACACTTCTTCAACATCAACAAGCAGAAAACAACGAGAGAAATAATTGAGATGAAATGAGAAGCTGAAGCAAATCCCGAGATCAAGACGGAGAGATCGACGTAATTGCACAAACAAGATTGAAGAAGGAGGATGCGGAGATGATCTTGATGATGACGAGATCGCGGCGGCAAAGCCTTGATGTTTCCGACACTGAGTTGATGTTGATGGTGATGATGAACGGCGGTGGAACTTCATTCACGCAAAGACGGAGCCGCTGATCACGTTCTCTCATTGTTGTCAGCGGTTTTAGTCATGATATAGGGGAGAAGTGTCTTCGGTTTTAGTGAAATAAAGAAGAGGACCCGTTTGCTTTCTTTTGATAATTCTTATTTCTTTTTTTATTTCCTTTTAAAAACAAGTTGTTTAATGATTTATTGGTCTATCTCATTTTGACCTTTTCTTCTTTGTAGAGAGATCTGTTTGTTTTGTTGTTGCAGTTGGGCTTTAAGAGCCATAAGCCCACGCGAATTCTCCTTTCCACACCCATTTCCAACATCCATAACCCTCCTTGTTGTTGCTGTTATGGGTTCTTAAACCCATTTGTTTGTTTTTTCTGATTGCACCACAATTTCCAACGCAACCCCCGTTTCATTGTTATTTCTTTCTTTATTTTTATTATTATTACTTTTAATGATTTCTTTTTTAATTAGGTTTTCCCTTATATGTATTGTGAATATTTAGTTAAGAGTTAGATTTAGAATTTTATTATAATCTTATATTCATTTAGTTCATTTTGATTGTTAATTTCAATTTAACTTTGACTTTAATTTTGGTTAATTTGGTTTAATTAAATAGGATTTTGTTTGATCTTGGTTTTAGTTTCTGTGTGATGTCTTGTAGGTTTATTGCTTGATTATTAGGATGGCGGATTTAACTTGATGATGGCCTTGAGATTGATCGTTTGTTCATGGATTATCGACTTGTTAATGCTCGTGGAATTCTTGATACAATTTGTGACGAATAGTGGACTATTGCCTGGGCTTGAAGACTCGTCCTGATAAATATTCTTAATGATTGGTAATTTTGATGCACGCCTTGATATTCTTTCCTGAGTTTCTCTTGCGTGCATTGAATAGGCAATGGACCTTCTCTGTTAGGTACCACTTGATCTATTTCTCGCACCTCATTTTAGTCCTAATGCCATGTTAGGAGCATGCTGCTGCATCTGGAAGTCCTACTGGTGTAGGCTCTGTTTGTGCATTGTTCGATTACTCCATATTGCATTCTCCTCTCCTCACTCATTTCTTATTCATCTCAACTTCTTCTTTCTCCTTCTTCTTTTCTTATCTCCTTCTTCTTTAGGATAGTTGAAGCCTCACTAACCTAGGGTATCCTTTGCATGTTAACACTAAGATTAGTATCTCCCCTTAGTTTTTTACCTTTAAGATCCTCTTTGGTTCTCTTTCTCTTCTCATCTCAAAACAAAAACCATAAAAAGCATTTAATAAGGATTGAAGTGGTCTCCTGTGCAATAGCCTTATTCCATGGGGCACTTGTAGTCCTCCCATCTTGGGATAGTACAAGCTTGTCTAGCATGATGCACAAGTCTGATCATGAGACCACCTTCGTAAAGAAAATCATAAAAAAGACACTTCTTCATTTAATTCACAAAAACACTTAATAAATTCAACGAGTTAGTGAGCTTAGGCCCTAATCTCTGGAATCAAGTTTTGGGGATCTTCTCCTTACTTGAGTGTGCTTGTTCTATAATTCCATCTTGGAATGTTGTAGCAAGTACACATTCCATGGAAAAGAGCTTGAGTTCACTTCCTTGTGCCACACTCATAGAAAACTCATAAAAAAACACTGGACAAACAATAAACGTCTCTCCTTCGGGACTTCTTTTCTCATCACCTTCACTTTCATCGTGCGAACTTGCTCCTACTTGTCATTTTGCAAGACGGTAACACACTCGTCGTTCGAGCCTGCAACACCTGATCATTGACATAGGCAGTTTAAGCCTTAATTCACAAGAATTCTTTTCCACCCCTAGTTAGGGGAACTACGGCGACTCTGATCCTCATTGTCCATATGAGGTACGTAGGCAGCGGGGTAGGGCCCGTTCGAGCACAATCTTTATTTTCCTTACATTTTTCCTATTCATTTCTTTTTTCAGCTTCTTGTTATCTTATCCAGTTCAGTTCTCTTTTGCAGCAGCTTTCTTTCTTTCCCCCTTTGAAAAATTTTCTTTGCAAGCATGGATCCCGCCGGGTACGGCGGACAATCTGGGGTGCTAATACCTTCCCAAGTCATAACCGACACCCGAACTCAGTTTCTTTGGTTCGTAGGACCTATGTCCTTCCTTTTCTTTTATTCGGTTTGTGCAGCATTACCATTCCCGTTCCTTCAGGATAAAAATGTCTGGATGGCGACTCTACCTCTTTCCGCGCCACTTTCGCGTTTGTACCAGGATGGAAATCCAGGGAGCGACAGCTGGCGACTCTGCTCGGGAATTCCTAACCAGAGTATCTCTGGTTCCCTTGAGAGTCTCTCCTAGCGCTTGCGTGTTTCTGTTTCATTGGGTGTTGATTATTTGTTATTGCTTGTGTATTTTACTATTGTTTTATTTACAGTTTATTTACAGCTTTATTTATAGTCTTCAGTACTTATATTCATGCATCATATATCATTACTGGACTGTTTGGACTGGATTTTTTCTGTTTGGTGGGACTTGTCTGATACTGTTACTGTGAGATGAGCTCATTACCAAGGCTCGAGTGCACCTTAGGACTTAGAGTGGTTCCACTTTGGCCTCATAAGATCTTGTCATGGGGGTAGTAGTGAGCTCCACGCCCAGATTTGCGACCGTCTTAGAAATGTTTTGATTTGGGGATCTTCCTCTCTCATTTAAAACCTTGATAGTTATGTGCAGCTGGAGACCGGTCATTGAGAACCTTGTGGAAACATCCCTCTTTAGTGGTGACAGTGGCAGACCACATTGTGTGGCAAACCCATTCGCACCCGAGGCCCACCTGGAACTCACATAGGATTACCTTGTTTTCCCGGACTCACGCTGAGACCTCCCTGAGTAGTACATAATGCCAAACCGATTCCCTGATTTGGTCATGAGCCATTTCTCGAAAATGGTGAATTTATTATTGTTATTCGGCTTTGAGAGTCCGTGATGTTTGACCCGGAGCACACCCGTGAGATTGGGAGGGGTTTACAGGTTTGCAGGAACCCTTGACCTCAACATACCCTAGTTATCAGTGTGTTCTATGTTTTGATTCGGTCACTATGGTCCTAGAGTGATTGACCTTTGGTTTTCGGTTACTATTTTGGATTATCATACAGAGATCTTGTGGTTACAGACACTCGATTCTTGACTCAGTATTCCAGATTCCAGGCAGTTTCCAGCTTTGATCCCATGTCTTTGCATCTTTGCATCATCATATTGCATTTGCATATGCACTATATTTCCTTCTTCCAGGAAGCTCATCCTTCCTCTTTTGTCCATGACCAGCCAGCTGATTTCCCAGTACTCAGTTTGAACAAGTGGTAACTGTTGGAAGACGAAAAACGTTGTTTGAAGCTAGACTGAGTAGTGCCAAGAGTTAAAAAGGTCAGTTTGGAAGCCGTCAGTAGCTATGTCAGAGAACAACCGTCAGAATGTTGAGTTTCCACCTGGTTTCACTTCGATGACCAATCCTTTGTATGGTCTTTCTCTTGATGAGGATCTTCCACAAGTGAACAACCTTACTCAAGCTCAGCCTGCGCAGAGCCTGATCGGGAATCAGAGTGCACCTGAACCATCCGTTGTCCGGGGTGGACCTTCATCTTCTTCTGATACTACGGATTATCAAAGCTTTGCTTTCCCTATGCTGAACTTCCAAGGTGCAATCCCTCTTGTGAAAACCAAGGATCCACCAACTTTTGATCCTGCTGAAAGGTTTCGTGTGTTGGATGAGCAACTCAAAGCCTTAGCGGATCCTGATGCCTTTGGTTTTGATGCTCTAAATATGTGTTTGGTGCCTGGTCTTGTCATTCCTCCAGATTTCAAGACTCCGAAGTTTGAGAAATACACTAGTGTCAGTTTCCCGAAGCGTCATTTGGTGATGTTCTGTAGAAAAATGAATTCTTATACCCACAACGATGAGCTGATGATTCACTGTTTTCAAGACAGTTTGAGTGGTGCATCCTTACGTTGGTACATGGATTTGGAAAGTAGCCGTATCCGATCATGGAATGATTTATCCAGAGCTTTCGTAAAGCAATACCAGTACAATGTAGATATGGTGCCCTGTCGCACGCACTTGCAGAGCTATCTCAGAGGAGTGGTGAATCTTTCAGAGAATATGCACAACGGTGGAGAGAATTGGCAGCCCAAGTGTAACCACCACCTTCAGACAGAGAATTAGTTGACCTGTTCGTGGGCACATTGCGAGGTCCGTACTTGGAATGAATGAGTAGCATTGGGACATCAAGCTTCTCTGATTTGATGATAGTTGGAGTACGCATCGAGAGTTTACTCAAAAGTGGAAAGATCCAAGACTTTTCAAACATCCCAGCTAGTGAAGGTGAATCTGTTGGTAGCTCCCAAGGGGAAGAAGGGTATGACATCAATGCAGTCATGGAAAATATTGAATATTTTGGACCAACATCTTCTCAGAGATCATCTTTTTCTAGGTCTGGCTACTCTTACGGACAACAAGCGATGCTCAGAGCACCATATCAGAAACCCTAGACTCCTCTTCGTCCAAATCTGCAAGCTCATGGTCGAAGACCTCAGAATCAGTATCAGAGCCAGCCTAGACCTCGCAACAATCTGGAAAGAAGGAATGCTCCTCTTCATCCAATTCCCATGGCGTACAGTGAACTTTTGCCACATCTAATTCAGAGCTCATTGGTGGTTCCTAAGCCTCTCAATCCGTTGTCAGAGCCGTACCCTCTAGAGTACAATCCTCATGAGCAATGTGGGTATCATGGTGGATCAATGGGGCATTCAACTGATGATTGCAAAGCTTTTCTGGCCAAAGTCCAACAGTTGATCGACAAGGGGTACATATCCTTTCCAGAAGGAAGCTTGGTTGTGCACGTCCACCTCTCGCCTGGTTGGGTTCGAGGACTTTGGAGAAGCGTCTCCTGATTTCAGTGGCTCAGACAAGATGTCATCAGAATTGGAGATCATTGTATCCTTTTGCATTGTAGTTTCTTTCCCGTTAGTTGCTACATGTCTTTTAAGCATTGTTGTTTTAAATGGTAATGTTAATGAAGTGATCTTGCGCTTTTTGATTCAGTTATATCGCATTCGCTCATTTTTCTTTATTTGCATTGGAAAAAAAACTATAAAAAAAAGCATCCATATACCTCCCATTTATTTCACTGTTGTTTAGCAGGTTTGAGGGAGGATGATGACAACTGGATACCCATAATTGTTGAACATATGCTTTCGGATTAGAACCTACTGACGATGTACAAGCATTGCTTCAATTCCCAAACACTGGAGATATAAGGGAGATAGACCTTCGTCAACCCCTTCGAGCCTTGAAGTAGGAGTTTCTTTTATGAACGAAAAACCCTCACATCCAACCCGGGGCGGGGTAGTCATCAGTTAATTTGACCGAGCGTTCAAATTTCCAAAGGAGTGTGCATCCGAGGATCTATTACCTTTATTCATTACACCTCAAGAGGTCAAGAGACGTGAAACCGCAATGGTTACCCCCTCAACAACAAAGGAATGAGGCAGTCACAACCCTTTCATGCAAGTCAGACAAACTAGTGTCACACGATTTGTTCAACAAAAATCAAAAGAAAAAAAGAAGAAGAAATAAAGCCCGCTAAGTCGACAAAAAAACATGAAAACAACTGACTTAGGCAAACGTTAGGGCATCCCGCTGGACTTCAAAATCGAAAAACATTAAGAAAGAATCAGTCCAAGCAAAAGTTAGGAAGTAAAAAATCAGAAAGAAAAAAAACTTCCATTAGAACAAAGTCGTGTGACCAGACACAAAGTCAGAAGGGGTGACTGTTACTCCAAGAAACCTCATTGGTGCTTAAACTGTCAACGTCATTGGTTCCTCAACCATTACAAAACCCTTTCAAGAGGTGAGCGCTTAGGTCAAATTAGCTGAAAAATAGGACTGGAGAACATCAAGGAGAATGGGTGGGCACAGATAAACTTCGAGCCATAAATCTTTCTTTCTAAAACCGTGAACCAGACCATGTTATAACCCTTGAAAGTCCTAATTGAATCAGGTTCAATTCTGGAAGCATACTGCGACAAGGTTGCGTAAACTGACTCCTAACAATTTGCTAACTCAGCACTATGTTTGGACTAATGGTCCATTCGTCACACACTATCACAACATCCAAATAAATAAATTTTCAAAACTTGTATGTGCACTGCATTAAAATTACCATTTGTAAATGAACAGTTTTTGCAAGTCATTCTGCGACGTGAGGGAAGTTCCTACAAAGAGCAATCAGAGGAGAATTTTATCATCCAACAATGATGACTAGAATCAAGAGCGTCTTGTTAGCTTATGAATCAGGGGCATGTTATCCAGTGGCCTTGTCAACCAAGGAATCAATCAATTTAAAGCAAGTTCCCAAGCACCAGTTGATTGAAGAACATCATTCAAGAGTCAGTTGATCAGAGCTGAATCTACCAATCAGGGCCAGGCCACCTAGAATTTATGTTTACTAAGGATGAATTCTTCCAATGCTCAGTCAGATTGAATCAAGTCGCTTCCACACTCGTGCTGGGGCAGTACACTTCCAGAGAACTAAATTCAACTCCCCTCAAGAGGACATCCAAGTCTGCCATTCCAAAAGTTGGATAATCAGGGGCAGTTTGTTCAAATACCTGCCAACTGGGGCAACTTTAGCTACAAAAAGCAAGTTATATCAGTAATCTCAGAGTTCAAGATGAGTGTCGGGAAATCACACTACCCACCCTCGCCATTGTCACCCTTCTCAACAAGAAGCCTTGTCATAAGACCTTTCTTCCCACCTTGGGAGCTTTTCTATCCTTTCATGAGCATTGCATAAATCATTTGCATACATTGTTCATGTCGCTTCGCTAGAGCATATGCATCATAAGTGCATTGGGCATCCTACCCTCACAAACATCAGACTCACACCCAGGGCCTCGTAACCCCAACTTCTTGACCGTTCAAGGTCCAGTTCTCGTCTGGCAAACCAACTTCAAATACCAGTTCTCTTCTGGTAGGCGAATCTTTTAACCAGTTCTCGTCTGGTCACCTTTTCATTTAGCTCATTGAACGCCAGTTCTCGTCTGGTAGTCAGTCTTTTTCAGAGTCAATTCTCGTTTGATAATGAACCCAAGGAGTCAGTTCTCGTCTAACGACTTATTCTTTGCCCAGCAGTTCTCGTCTGTTGGCCTACCTTTAATAAACTGATTCTCGTCTGGTAATTCACCTTCAAAGTCCAATTTCTTGGCAACCAAAAAGAGAAAAAAAGAAAAAAATCTCTATCAACCTAGTCCCATCCGCCCAACCATCCTTGCTTCAGTCTCCCGCTTGCATATCATCATATCCTTAGCATCTTGAGCATACATATACAACTTGCATCATTTGCATTGCATCTCCATACTGCATGGTTTCTGTTTTCCCTCTGGTGTGGGGCAAGAATAGTTTCAAGACATAATCTGGGGCAGTTATCTCGAAATCTGATGATTTTCTGCAAGAGTTTGAAGACACAGGGGCAATTCTGGATGCCAAGTCTTCTGTAAAATCCTATGAAGACAATCTTTTTCATAAACAATGCAGTCTGAGGCAATTTGAGGAGTAAATGAATGTTTGGTCATTTTTTTATAATCAGTATGCAACTGTCGAGCTCAGAAGCTTGAAGCACTATGTTAATTCTCAGGGAATGTCTGGTATTTATTTTCCCAGCAGGGCATTGGAATTTTATTTCTTCCCCGAGCATAAGGTTTTCCTTCAACCGACAAGGTTTCCTCATGAGGGGTTGGTTATTCTTAATCAGTCAAAGTCCAATTTTCATTGGCATATTTTCCCAATACAGTTGTCATACTACCCGGGGCATAATTTGGCTTATTGTGATCTCTAATTCTCCAGCTAAGTCTCTCATCAGCATGGCCAAATCTTTTTCTCAGCTAAGTCAGATGGTTGACATTTCCCCAACTGAGTCAGAGCAGATGGTATCCCTAGCAGAACTTCAAGGCTAACTGAATTGTTCTCATCCCCAAGCAGATTTATCTTTCCACCGTGAAGTATTCCTAGCATGCAGCTGAAGGCATGGCTTCCACGCAGAGCTTAGAATTATCATAATTCTCTCCCCAGCAAGAGTCTTGATGAAGCATTTCCCCAGCCAAGGCGGAAGATGATCTTTCCCCACAGATTTTCATGGTCGAGATTCACAACCATCATTGAAATATCCCCAGTGAGATAGCCAATTTATTTTTGGCCAGTGTGACAAATTAATACAGACATTTGTTCACATTTCATTCCTCAACCAAGTATTTCCAGGATATCTTGGTCTCCTCAGCAGAATGTTAGTCAGAAGGTTCTCATACCCAGCGGAGTTACAAATGGCATTATCCCTTGCAGAGTTGTTACTCTCTTCTCAAATCAACTAATATTGTATTGATCGCGTTGTCCCGTGTCAATGGACCTGTGGTGGATGGATCGTTTGATACCATTCTCTTATCAGATCGCTCGATCTTGTTTGGTTTGCAAATCGCTCGATATTGCAACACCGTTAAAGTCCACCGTCGTTGTGGCAAGTCAGTAGTCGCTTGGCGTCGTACCAAAAGACATGTTTGAGTTGTAAATCGCTTGATATTACGTTCTCGTCTTTCGGGTTATGGATCGCTCGATACTATTTCCTTAGCAGATCGCTTGATCTTGTCCGAGTCGTAAACCGCTTGATATTACTCCTCGTTGTTTGAGCCGTGCTCATGTTCTTGGTTATGGATCGCTCGATACCATTTCCTTAGCAGATCGTTTGATCTTGTCTGAGTTGTAAATCGCTTGATATTGCTCCTCGTTGTTTGAGTTGTAAATCGCTTGATGTTACGTGCTCTTCTTCCTGGTTATGGATCGCTTGATGCCATTTCCTTAGCAAATCTCTTGATGATCATCCAATACTCATCTGTGTTGAAGAGGTTTGAAGTCCTGACGGTGGGATTCAACGTCAAAATGGTTACCGGTCCTGGCGTAACAGGTTTATCCGAAGGAGGTTCGTCTGTCTCAGACATCACTTATCTACGCAAGATTTGTGAAGAGGGTTTGTCCAATCCTAATGCCGGTCCTGGGGTAACAGGTTATCTGAAGAAGACTCGTCTGTCTTAGACCATATATCCACGAATAATATATGAGGAGGGTTCGTCTATCCTGATTATGCATGTCTATCCCACAGACTTAAGTGCATCACCGGTCCTGGCGTAACAGGTTTATCCGAAGGAGATTCGTTTGTCTCAGGTCATATGGTACAAATGTATGAAGGGGCCTTGTATGTCTAGTTCATGGCGTAACAGGTTTACTTGAAGAGGGCTCGTATATCCAGTTCCTGGCATAACAGGTTTGCTTGAAGAAGACTCGTCTGTCTAAGTTTTCTTATTCGGCGTAACAGTTCAATATGGACGGAGTTCGTCTACTTTGCCGTCCCTTCAATTACCCAGAGTGTTATTTGGTTGGGGTTATTTCCCATTTCTGCATTCTCCGACAGAGTGCAAATTTCTGGTTGTTGTCGGTATTCAATCACAGTTTATCTCGAATGGTTGATAGCCGATGCTTTCGTCCTTTTCAGATTAACTGATGTTTGAATAGGGGCAGCTGTAACACCCCAAATTTGCCCTCTGGTTTTTCTAGCTTTATCTGGCTTTTCATACGCATTAGGTCATATCATGTGCATAGGTTCCTAGACATGGGATCATTACTTTCGTGGGAATTAGGGCTTCATGTGCCTATTTGCGGATTATCAGAAGAATTCAAGGTTTTGGTTGTACAACCATCAATGGCATCATCTTCTTATTGTTTTTCTCACTAATTAGGGTTTATTTCCCTGTTCAAGGATTTTCACGTCTGAAAACTATTCACTGATGCATCTGGCCCATCATCAGAATATTCTCTTCCTCAGTGTTTGTTTGATCAAGTGGTTTAGGGTTTCTTATCGTTGTGAGTTTATTGATTTTCATGGGCCAAATACGGTGGTTAGAATTTCATTTTGGAGGCATTTTGATGTTCATGGTATGAGAGATTTAGTGGATGATTTAATTCAAATGGTGTTGCTTCAGTGGTGAGTTGTTTAGTGGTTCAGAAGACTTATTTCTGTCAGAATTGTGGCAAAGGTTCAAGTATTATTGTTGGGTCAAATTCAGTCAAGATGTTTACGGAAGGCTTAAACAAGTTCATCATCATTCAAATCATTTTTATATCCATTCCATTTCAGACTCATAATCCGCTTTTTATCGAGTTATCCATGTTCATAATCCATTTATCTAAATCCTTTTTTTAACCATTTGTCCTTTTTCTTAATTTACATCCATTCCAAAATGATCCAACCCTCAATTTCGTATTTTATCCCCATAAACTGTATTCATTTTCAAAACCATATTTTTATCCATTTTATTAATTTTTATCATTAATCCATTAAACCATCTTTCCAATTCTTTTTCAAATTACTTCAATATTCAAAACTATATACATTTTCTTCTTACCATTTTTTGTCCACTAACAATACAAAGGAGGCCCATTTACATCCCAAAATCAACAAACAAATTAATATGTGGTATTTGTTTTATATCACACGTTACCCACCACAATTTATTGGAGGCCTAAGTAAATTTCTTCATAACAAAACAAAGTGACCACACATTGACCCAACATTACACGATTCCCACTCATTTTTCCACCAATACCACTACAACAATATTCAAACAAATTTCTCTCCTCTCATCACGCCGTACGCACGACAAAAAACGCATTGACAAATTCACAGCATATTCACGAAGGTCATGCAACAAAGTTGGCAACTCATTCTCCTGACTCTCATTCTTTTCCTTCTGCAAAAAACCATTCTGCTCAATTCTCTCCGCCAACCGAGTTCACAAACCTAAGCCAAACCACACCTATTCTCATATCGTTATTCAACAACACATACAAACTCTCCAACAAACACCCTTCAACACCCCACACAACCCTCAAAATACACAGAACTCCTTCACCTTCCTTCAACCATCAAACAAACATAACAACAAAACAACCTGCAATATTTCCTTCACAACTCACCTCAACTCAATCCTCATCGCTCAACTTTCAACCCTCACTGCAAATCGACTTCACACAACCGCAGAAAAAACCTTCATCTCACCTCCAACCTTCATACCATCCACCTTCATCAAACCGATTCTGCAAACCATAAACAAAATTTAGAATCATAGAACAACATACAACATCACCAACAACCACAACAACCCAACCTCCACCATCTTCAACAACACAAATTGGCAACCTCACATTCAACAACATCCTCTCCATCGAACACCACCGACCGCAACCTCCAACAACTTCCAAATCATTCCTCCAAACTGACCCTCCTTCAGTAAACTCTCCCCTCCATTCAGCCATAACCAAGCCGAGCACCACATAACCTTCAATCTATTCGTTCATCCTCTCAAACACACTCAAATCACTGCTTCAAACTAACATCAACAACACTCTTCTTCAACATCAACAAGCAGAAAACAACGAGAGAAATAATTGAGATGAAATGAGAAGCAGAAGCAAATCGCGAGATCAAGACGGAGAGATCGGCGTAATCGCACAAACAAGATTGAAGAACGAGGATGCGGAGATGATCTTGATGACGACGAGATCGCGGCGACAAAGCCTTGATGTTTCCGGCACTGAGTTGATGTTGATGGTGACGATGAACGGAGGTGGAACTTCATTCACGCAAAGACGGAGCCGCTGATCACGTTCTCTCATTGTTGTCGGCGGTTTTAGTCATGATACAGGGGAGAAGTGTCTTCGGTTTTAGTGAAATAGAGAAGTGGACCCGTTTTCTTTCTTTTGATAATTATTATTATTTTTTTTTTATTTCCTTTTAAAAACAAGTTGTTTAATAATTTATTGGTCTATCTCATTTTGACCTTTTCTTCTTTGTAGAGAGATCTGTTTGTTTTGTTGTTGCAGTTGGGCTTTAAGAGCCATAAGCCCATGCGAATTCTCCTTTCCACACCCATTTCCAACATCCATAACCCTCCTTGTTGTTGTTGTTATGGGTTCTTAAACCCATTTGTTTGTTTTTTCTGATTGCACCACAATTTCCAGCGCAGCCCCCGTTTCATTGTTATTTTTTTTATTTTTTTTTTATTATTATTACTTTTTATGATTTCTTTTTTAATTAGTTTTTCCCTTATATGTATTGTGAATATTTAGTTAAGAGTTAGGTTTAGAATTTTATTATAATCTTATCTTCATTTAGTTAATTTTGATTGTTAATTTCAATTTAACTTTGACTTTAATTTTGGTTAATTTGGTTTAATTAAATAGGATTTTGTTTGATCTTGGTTTTAGTTTCCGTGTGATGTCTTGTAGGTTTATTGCTTGATTTTGAGGATGGCGGATTTAACTTGATGATGGCCTTGAGATTGATCGTTTGTTCATGGATTATCGACTTGTTAATGCTCGTGGAATTCTTGATACAATTTGTGACGAATAGTGGACTATTGCCTGGGCTTGAAGACTCGTCCTGATAAATATTCTTAATGATTGGTAATTTTGATGCACGCCTTGATATTCTTTCCTGAGTTTCTCTTGCGCGCATTGAAGAGGCAACGGACCTTCTCCGTTAGGTACCACTGGATCTATTTCTCGCACCTCATTCTAGTCCTAATGCCATGTTAGGAGCATGCTGCTGCATCTGGAAGTCCTACTGTTGTAGGCTCTGTTTGTGCATTGTTCGATTACTCCATATTGCATTCTCATCTCCTCACTCATTTCTTATTCATCTCAACTTCTTCTTTCTCCTTCTTCTTTTCTTATCTCCTTCTTCTTTAGGATAGTTAAAGCCTCACTAACCTAGGGTATCCTTTGCATGTTAACACTAAGATTAGTATCTCCCCTTAGTGTTTTACCTTTAAGATCCTCTTTGGTTATCTTTCTCTTCTCATCTCAAAACAAAAACCATAAAAAGCATTTAATAAGGATTGAAGTGGTCTCCTGTGCAATAGCCTTATTCCATGGGGCACTTGTAGTCCTCCCATCTTGGGATAGTACAAGCTTGTCTAGCATGATGCACAAGTCTGATCATGAGACCACCTTCGTAAAGAAAATCATAAAAAAGACACTTGTTCATTTAATTCACAAAAACACTTAATAAATTCAATGAGTTAGTGAGCTTAGGCCCTAATCTCTGGAATCAAGTTTTGGGGATCTTCTCCTTACTTGAGTGTGCTTGTTCTATTATTCTATCTTGGAATGTAGTAGCAAGTACACATTCCATGGAAAAGAGCTTGAGTTTACTTCCTTGTGCCACACTCATAGAAAACTCATAAAAAACACTGGACAAACAATAAACGTCTCTCCTTCGGGACTTCTTTTCGCATCACCTTCACTCTCATCGTGCGAACTTTCTCCTACTTGTCATTTTGCAAGACGGTAACGCACTCGTCGTTCGAGCCTGTAACACCTGAGCATTGACATAGGAAGTTTAAGCCTTAATTCACAAGAATTCTTTTCCATCCATAGTTAGGGGAACTACGGCGACTCTGATCCTCATTGTCCAGATGAGGTACGTAGGCAGCGGGGTAGGGCCCGCTCGAGCACAATCTTTATTTTCCCTACATTTTTCCTATTCGTTTCTTTTTTCAGCTTCTTGCTATCTTATCCAGTTCAGTTCTCTTTTGCATCAGCTTTCTTTCTTTCCCCCTTTGAAACATTTTCTTTGCAAGTGTGGATCCCGTCGGGTACGCCGGACGATCTGGGGTGCTAATACCTTCCCAGGTCGTAACCGACTCCCGAACTCAGTTTCTTTGGTTCGCAGGACCTATGTCCTTCCTTTTCTTTTCTTCGGTTTGTGCAGCATTACCATTCCCATTCCTTCGAGATAAAAATGCCTAGCTGGCGACTCTACCTCTTTCCGTGCCACTTTCGTGTTTGTACCAGGATGGAAATCCAGGGAGCGACACATCATGCAGTCCATTCCAAGGAAGAGGTGGAAGAAAAGTTTCATAGGATGCAGGTAGCTCAAGAAGCTAGGGAGAGTGAATTGGATGGTAGGGAGGCTTACTTCCAAAAAAGAGGCTTGATGGATGCTAAGAGAGAGGAAGAGTATAAGAAGACCAAGAAGAATATCAGGGAAGCCAAAAAATCCCTCACCTGGTTACAAGATCAGAGGATTCGAGACCAAAATGAGCGCAAGGAAGGGGAAGAATTCTATGAACTGCAGATGAGTTCTAAGACCCAGCAGTTGGAACAGAGTTAGAAGGCACTTGAAGCGGCACTCCAAGAGATAGAAGATCTCAAGCTGATGGCTGGGGTCAAGAGAGCTAGAGTCGGGCCATGCTAGTAGGCAAGGATTAGCATCCTTTTGTTGTCTTCTTATTCAGTCTATTCTATTCAGATTACCTACAGACTTGTTGTAGGAATCCTTGTTTACTGCTTTCAGCATGTTCTTTGTTTTGCAAAGCTTGTAACCCTTCGGGGATCTTTTGTGACTCTTGCCTTGAAGGTTATTCATATTATGCATCTTTATTTCAGTCTCTCATTTAATCTTCTAAATGCACTTAATTGATCGTTAAAAATTATCAGAATTGGAATACCTCGGAAAAAATAGAGAATAAAGAGTAAATTCCCAAAAATCCATTTGGGTTATCGTCTTCCAAATACCGGAATTGGGGCATCAAATGCCTGACTAGGGGAACACAAATAGCTGCATTGCATGCATATCACTTTGTTTCTTTGTTTTGCAGGTACATTCTCGGATTGCTAACGTCTCTTCTGTTTTAGGCACTATTGCTACGAAGAAGGTTCACAGGTATCCTACTAAACAAAATAGAGGACGAATCATGGATCAAATGCAAGCTGAGTTGACGGAGCTGCGCAATCGTATGGATCAGTTCATGACTTTAGTAACTGGCATCAATCAGAACCAAGAGCGTCTACGGGAGATGATTGACAGGAATCAGGATGGCAACGACAACAACGGTGGAGGCCCTAGAGGTACTGGTGCTCAGGGAGGAGGTGGCCCTCAACCTCAACCTCAGCCTGAGGTTATTGTCAAGGCTAGTGGTGGTCCTCAACCCCAAGTGGATAATCAAGATGATCAGTTCACCATCCTGGAAGACATGGAAGGACAGGGTGCAGAGGTCAATCACCGTTTTGAGGAAATAGCTGAGCAAATTCATTCCATTAAGTCTCAGAACTCTTTGGGATTCGACATCAATGACTTGGGTCTTGTTCCTGGGGTGAGAATTCCCCACAAATTCAAAGCTCCCACCTTTGACAAGTACAATGGTACTTCTTGCCCAATGACCCATCTCTAGTCTTTTGTCGGTAGAATTGATGCTCATACCAATGATGAAAAGTTGTGGATGTACTATTTTCAGGATAGTCTCGTCGGAGCCTCCCAAGAATGGTACATGAAGCTGAGTAGGACCTCTATCAGGAGCTAGAAAGAGTTGACCGAAGCCTTTGTCAAGCATTATTAGTACAATATGGACATGGCTCCAAACCATACATAGCTTTAGAGCATGTCTCAGAATGCCAAGGAAAGTTTCAAGGAGTACGCCCAGAGATGGCGCCAACTAGCTACAAGAGTTCAACCTCCGTTGTTAGAGAATGAAATGACGGATATGTTCATGGGTACTCTACAAGGGGTGTTTATCGACCGTCTGGGTTCCTGTTCGGCTACCAAATCTATCGATCTCGTCATTGCTGGTGAAAGAGTGGAAAATTTGCTAAAAATGGGGAAAATTCAAGATTTCGGTGCCAGTAGTTCAGCTGGAGGATGAAAGCCCTTTGTCGGTTCCCAGAGGAAGAGAGAAGGCGAAACTAATGTTGACTACGTTAGAATCCATAGTCGGGGTCGTCAGAATCACTATGGTCAGATGACTGCAGTTACTATTCCATCCGGGCCTACTCAACAACAACCACAGCAACATAATCAGCGTCAACAAAGGCCTTACCAACAACGTTCACATCAATTTGATCGTGTCATTGAGCCCATTCCGATGACATTAACCGTGCAGCTTCAGAGATTACTGGATATGAACATGATTCATTTAAGGACATTGCAACCCATCACTGGGGATTCTCTACCACCGGGCTACGACGCCAATGCCAGATATGCTTTTCATTCAGGTGCCTCAGGGCATACAACTAAGAAGTGCATGTCTTTACAACTGAAAGTCCAGGATTTGATTAACGCAAAGACCATCAAATTTTCACCACCACCAAATTCTAATACCAATCCTATACTCGATCATGGGAGGGCAAGGATGAACGTTGTTGAAGAAGGAAGAACCTTGAATCTGATTCTGATTGTCAATGAAGTTAAGAATCCTTTGTATGTTGTCAAGGAGAGATTGTTGAAAGGCCAGGTGTTTCCTGGGTGTAACAAAGATTGTGAAGGTTGTAAGATTTCTGAGAATGGGTGTGATAAGTTGAAAATGGGTATCCAAGCTTTGATTGATGAGGACTCGCTGCAATTTGATAAGGTAAACAACCAAAGCGACGATGTATCTACTGTTACCATACACTTTACTCCTGAGGAGATGCCTTCTCATCCAACACCAGTTACCATCTACATACAGCAAGAGGCAAGCCCTGTAACCATCACGGTTCCTAGACCGGTCCCCTACGAGAGTGAAAAGTCAATATCGTGGCACTATAAGTCAAATGTGTATGTTCAGGGGCAGAAGATTGAAGACAAATCCCAATTTGTTATTGATCCAAGTGTTGTAAACGTTGGTGGAATATGTGGATTCACCAGAAGTGGACGACTGTTCGCCCCAAAGACTCTTCGAACAAACAACGAAGCTGAGGTTGCAACCCGAGCTAAAGGGAAACAGGTAGCTACAGAGGAAGTGGTGACTCCATCAAAAGAGCAAAGTACCTTCGAGAAGGAGGTCGAATAATTTTTGCGGATCATCAAGAAAAGGGATTACAAAGTGGTTGACCAACTGAACCAAACACCATCAAAGATCTGAATATTGTCGCTGCTTATGTATTCTCCAACACACCGTAAGGCATTGTTGAAAGTTCTACAGATAGCTTATGTTCCGCATGAGATAACCGTGAAACAACTTGAAACTGTGATCTCAAGTGTCAATGTCAGTCATGGATTGGGTTATACGGACAAATACTTGACATCGGAAGCGAGAAATCATAACAAGGCCTTGCATGTAACACCCATTTTTCCCATTTTCAAAAATAACATAAATTTCCACAAAAATCAGAGTTCAATTAACAAAGTGAGTGATTACACTTCAAAAACTTTTAATAATTCGATTCATTTTATCATAAGCAGCGGAAATATGTTTTCAATAACAATTGTGCCCAACGGCATAACAATCCAACAATACAAAACGATTCTCTAGTTCATTAACCCAATACGTAACTTAACAAAGTTGAGAAACAACGTAAAATAACATAATTCAAAAATCCCCATTCTCGTGTTACGTGTCAGAGCGCCCTAGGACTCGGACAAGCAACACCAGATCACTTCTCAGGTACCTGGGTTATCTGTACTTCCGAAGAAGCACATACACAACAAACACAAACAAAGGGGTGAGAAACAATTTCATATCATAACGGTGCAAACAACATATTTGAAGGAGTAATCACACACCAACCATAACATACAACACCAATCATACATTCAAATATATATATATATATATATATATATATATATATATATATATATATATATATATATATGTGCAATGTGACTCTATACACAATGCAAATGCGGTACCGACTTCAACAAATGTCCATCGATTCGAACCGGATGCATCGCTTAAGCTCCTACTAAGACACGATCATCCCCCACCCATTGATTCCCAATGAATCCGAATAACCACTTACGCTCCGTCCGAGACATGGTTATTCCCCTGTTATGTATGTGTATGCAAAACTCGATTCATACATACAATATCATCAACATGCATAGATATAATTATGCTCACATGATCCTCTTGATGCTCATCATTCATCAATCATCATATAAACACAAATCGTACATTTCCATAATCAACACAAGTTAATGGTCTTTAAAACTTATTTACTAAATGGTGGTTGTCAGGTCCTATGGTTGCTACTAAACATTATCCTCAACGCCTTAAATTAATGGTACAACCTTAACTAGAATAATGGGACAAAACCGACTCAAAATATCGCAATTTTTCCAAATGCAGAGGCCTGACACGACCCACTGTGTCCCCTGACACGGCCCGTGTCAGGTGGCCTGAAGCGCACTCCTGAAAACTCAACTTTTAATGAAAGACAGGGGTTGACACGGTCGCCCATGTCGTGTGACACGGCCTGTGTCACACCTCCTGATGGCCCCCTCCCCAAAACCCATTCAAATATCATGTTCCAGTGGCCTGACACGGCCGCCCGTGTCCAGTGACACGGCGCGTGTGTAACACGGTGGGAGAACAGACTTTCTATAAATGTTGCGGATAGCAAGAGTCGCCACCGACTTTTATTTTATCCAAAAGGAAAGGACATAAAAGAACAGGAAAGACCCATTTTAAAAGACTTGAGTTCGGGGGGTAGGTTATACAAAGGGAAGGTGTTAGCACCCTTTATATCCATGGTTATCCATGGGCTCTTAGTTACTTAGCTCACTTTGTTTGTTTGCAAGAGTGTAGTGTGTGATTAGAAAAATTTCTTTAAGTACTTGGTAATGACCCTCGTATGGGTGTATACAGAGCCTAGTTTAGAAATTGTGAGGTGTAAAAGTAAGTTTGAAAAGTGTGAGCAAGTAACTATGAGGTACCTACCATAGATTTAAGTCTTTCATGTTCTCGTATGTTCTTTCAATGGTAAGACTATCCATATTATTAAGGAATAGGTAGTCATTACCTTGGATGTTAAGGGACAAGCGTAGGGTCATCGTATGGTCATAGAAAGCAATAGGTAAGGGTGTCGTTAGCAATTCGTAGGGACTTATCATCTTTTATTCGAAGGGACAGGATCATTATCGTAGGCAACCTCGAAGGGACTTGATCTTTTAAATTGTAGGGACTTGATGATTTTATGAAGGGACTTTGCTTAAGACACCCCTATATTCGAGGGACTTGACCATATTTAAGGCAACCAAGAGGGGTAACCTAGGAAGTGCAAGATGGCGATCAAATATCGACTTACGTGTGTGAGTGTTCATGTTCAAGTATTTATCTTATTTAAATTAATTTTCTAAGTTATTTTAATCACATATAGGTTATACACACCCTAAGATTACTAACCATACAGTAATACATTACAAAAATAAAGCACAAATAAACCTATTACATGGCTTTAGCAATTACATAATAATAAAATAAAAATGATAAATATAATAATAAGGATAATAAATAAACAATAATCACATATTAGTAATAATAAAATGAAAATAAGGGTTAGAATAATAAATAAAGGAAATAAGAATTTAGCAAGAAAAATTAATATTAGAAAAGATTAGAAATTAATTTAGAAAATAAGTTTAATAATAATAAACAAATTATTTACATGTTAAAAAATATGGATTAATAATATAATTAGGGTTTTAGAAAAAAATAGATTAATTTTTAGGGTTAGGGTAAAAATTAGGGTTCATATTAAGAAAATTAGGTTTTTTTAATTATAATGATACATTATTATTTTATTTACAAAAATATAATAATAATTATATATATAAACATATTATAAAATAAATACAAAATAATTTACATTTAAGAAAATAAATATGATTTTTTGAAAATATAAAGTTTTATGAAAATATAATTAGTTATTATTTAGAAATTATTTTAATTGTATTAGTTTAAATTAAAAATAAGAAAATAGTTAAAACAAGAAAAAATGAGGAAAAGCCCCAAAAAGATAGGACCTGGGATTTGAACCCATGTCCCTTACCTCAACAACAACACTCAAAACCAGCTGAGGCAGCATGCCCTGGTGATAGCTATATGCAATTAAATCATTATATTATAAACCTGCAAAACCAAAATAATTATGAAAAAAATTGTTGGAACCTTGGATTCGAACCCCTGACCATCACACAACTATAATACCTCAAAATTTTCCCTCTCATTTCCTCAACATTTTGCATAGCATTTTGCATATATGGATTCATAAAAAAAACCAAAAAACATTGCATCAAACATTGCATAGATGAGGCATGGGTATGTGATCAATGATCAGAGCAACCGAAAGCTATGAAGAGGCTGCCGAAGGGCCACAAAGATTCTCAACCTTGTGCAAAGGGTTCACAATATTCCACAAGTTTTCACTTGAAGCCACAAGCCATGGAAGATGGGAGTTTGATTGAAGGAGGCAAGCAGTGCTATATTTCCTGAGGGAAAAAGTCCGAATTAGAGTTTCATTTCTACGGGGCTTCAGCATGAAGTTTCGATTCAAAGAGGATTCCTTTGTCTTATATATGATGTCAAGTGCCTGAGGTTCAAATCTCGTCCATAAATTCATTTTGGAAGGGGTTCGACTGGCCGGGCGACGGAAAATCGAGGAATCAGAGAAAAGGAAATCGAGCTAGGTGAAAAGGGTCGACTCCTGACTTTTAAGATCGAGATCATGAAATTAGGGTTACAATGATCCTATGGTTCATATTTGGTCAAGGAATGATGGAGGAATCATAAGGGAAAAATCAAAAGAAAAATCATTTGAAAAGGGGTTAGTTTCACCATTTCCCTCCACCTTTCCTTCCACTTTCTTTCCACACTTCCTTTCATTCTTTCCATCTCATTTTTCCACTCCAATTCCACTCCATTTCCCTTGGAAACTTCCACCATCTTCTAGAGTATTCCAAGGAATATTCCAAGGAATATTCCCTTTTCCAACCCTAACCCTAACTAACTACCAAACCTAATTTTGGATCCCAAACCTAATTTTTGGGCCCCAAACCCAAACCTAGCTCCTAGCCTAACCTCTATTTAAGCCACTTTCATCCAAACCAAAGGGTTGAACACCACTTTCCAATTTTTCACTCTTTGATAAGCATTTTTTCTCTCTCACTTTTCCTCCTTTTTCCCTCCTTTCACCAAAGCTTTTCAAATAAGCTCTTCAAGTTTCACATTGAAACTTGAAGATCTTGAAGCTTAAGCCTCCAATCTTCATATTTCGTGGATTATAGAAGAAAAAGCTACTGAATTTTGTTGAAGTTTTCGGCTTATCGGAAGTGCAAGAAGATCAAAACGTCAAGAACGCATTTATTTTGCGATTTCACGGTTTTCGGTTTTCTCTTCGATCAAGCTCTGATTCTTACAACAATCACCGAAGCACTCCTCCGCTTCGTAGGTTGGTGATCTTAATCACTTCTTCTTTAAGTTATTCTCTTCATCTCGCCACTTTTGGCATTCTTTAAGTGATTTTCGCTTTGTTTAAAATCAATTCCGTTTCAATTATGTTTGCTTGTGATTTGTGATTTTGGTTGAATTTAGAGTTAAGGTGTTAATAGATATAGGTTCTATCATGTGTAAATAAGCTCAAATTAAGTAGAAATTAGTGGTAGCATGTTTCTAGGAAGGTTAGGGATCATTAGAAGCAAGATTGTGGCAAAAAGCACTTATTTTAAAAGCTTTTTTTCAATTCTGTTCAGCATTAACCGGTTAACGCATTTGGTTAATCGGTTAACGCGTGCGTTTTTGGCCAAAATACTGTTGTTTTAGGTCCGTTAACCGGTTAACCCATACGGTTAACCAGTTAACGCTGTTGATTTTTGACTTTTTAGCTTATTTGATTGCTCATTCCTAATTTATAGTGCCTCTAATGTTCATGCATGTTTAGGTAGTGATTTTAGGGAATTTTTGAGTCCATTTCCAGTAGCTCATTCCCCCGTTTCGAGTCGTTTCGACACGATTCCGTTCATGTCACATATTAGGCATTTTTTTGTGTCCTTTGTGTATAGCTTAAGTTCTTGCATCCTTGTTGCTATGTTTGTGCATTATTTGGTATATATTAATCATGTTGCATTCTGGTTTTTATATGTTTGCATTGCATTAACTCATCTTTGCATTTCATGATTGATGTATGTTGCATTTTGCATAATCATATGTATGTGCGTTTGGTGGCATTTTGTTGCATACTTGATCACATTACTCATATCAATTTAATTCTGAATTTTGCATTGAGTTTAATATGTTTGTTGAGCTATCATGTTGCATGTTCATAATCAATAATCACCATGTTCAAATGCCATGTTCATATACGTGTTTAGGTGCTACTTTGTGCATTTGCTTGTTGCATAATTAATCATATGATGCATTCTTGCATAATCCTAAAAAATGTTCATTGATCTTGCATTCATGTATGTTGATCCTTTTTCAAATGCATATTCATGATGAGATTGTGGCATTTTCCATTGAGTTTGTGCATTAAAAATGAAAATAATCAATTCTAGATTTTGCATTTCATAGTTGTTTTTGCATAAGTGCTGTAAAATGTATGCTGTTTGTTATGTGTACATGCTGCATTTGACTTTCTACACCTACTTTTTCATGCTGCATGCTGGCTGTAAAAAGCTGAGTTGTATTATGCATTGTTTTCATAGCTCTTTGTGTAATAGGGGTTGTAATAGGTGTTGTATTTTGGTTTTAGCATTTTTCTAGTTCCTTTAGAATTAAGATTGAGTCTAGTATGAGTCCTAGAGTCCTTAGGAATTAATTGTTGTGTGTTACCTTATTCTTTTTAATAAAAATGTGCATTAACATTTGTTTTGTAGTGGGGAAGATTGAGGTAAGTTTACTTCACCCTATCCTTTTATTTTTTATGCATTTCTTTTGTGCATTTTAATTCATCTTTTCCTTCCATATTTGTGTTTGGTAGGATTCCCCCCTGTTAGGATCAACTTACCTTCCTTAGGAATTAAGTTGCATCCTTTTTCTTTCTTTCTTTTCCTTTTGATCTTTAGGATTAGAAAACCTCACTAACCATTAGGGTCTCCCTTTTGTGAATAATAAATAACTTAGGGTTGGTCTTCGTCCCCCTTACTTTTCGTCCTTTTTCCGACTTGAGTCATTCTTTCTCACCTCATAAAGAAAAGCAATAAAACACCTAATAGAGGTTGAACGTTCTTGTATGACACGAGACTTTGTTGCGAAGTGCTTATACGCGTCCTGTTTCGGGGCGAGGTGTAAGTACTTCCCGCGATGGATAGGTTTTAGTATGCGAATGTTCACAAACAAATTTAAAACACTTCTCATAAAAGACAAAAACAAATAACAAGCGACTATCCTGCGGGAATTCTTTTCTCATCTCATTCACTCTCAGCGCGAACTCGCGACGACTTGTCTCGCATGCAAGACGGTAAACGCACTCGTACCAGACGAGCCTGCAACACCTGAGCATAGACATACGCAGTTCCAGTGCATAAAAAGTACAAACAAATAGTTCCCGACTTAGTTAGGCGAACTACGTCGACTCTGATCCTCATTATCCCGATGAGGTACGTAGGCAGTGGGGTAGGGCCCGTTCGAGCACATTCTTTATTTTCCCTACATTTCCCCCTTTTATTCTCATTCTCCTTTTTCGGTTCCTTTCTCATTGCAGTTCCAGTTTCCAGTTAGCAGTTCTTATTCAGTAGTTTTATTTCTCACCCTTTGAAACAAGCAAGCAAGCGTGGATCCCGTCGGGTACGACGGACGATCTGGGGTGCTAATACCTTCCCAGGTCGTAACCGACTCCCGAACCCAGATCTTTGGTTCGCAGGACCTTGTCCTTTCCTTCTTCCTCAGGTTTGTGCAACATTACCTTTCCCATTCTTCCAGGATAAAAATGTCTGGCTGGAGACTCTACCTTTTTCGCGCTACTTTCGCGTTTGTACTAGGATGAAAATCCCGGGAGCGACAACAACAACCAAACACTCCAGCCACTAAGTCACATGGGGCGCGTCTGCAAGCTAATCACCAATCAAACATAATATATTAAGTCAATTGAATAATGAAGAATTGAACAAAATATTGTTGTCACCAAGGATCGAACACAGGTCACAACCAATAACACGCACACGCCAACACCACTGGGCCAAGCAGCATCTATGGAAATAATATGAAAACAAATCAATAAAATATTAAGTCAAAATTTGAATTTCCTCCTGCGCGCCAACTGACTTCATCTTCTTCATATTTCCTGCGAAATTTCCTGCAAATTCATCCACGAATTATCCTGCGAATTATGAATTTCAAGAACCTGCGAAAACTGGATCTTTCTTAATACGCAAAATTTCAACAAATTGATCACATAGACATGATCCACACATCATACATAGTTCATTTATGTCTTTAGAATTTATTTATATTGGTTTAATTGAGAAACCCTAAACGGCCACCCTAAACCCTAACAATGGCAAATCCTTGGTCCTGCGTCAAAGCTCAAATTAAACTATCCAGAAACGTTCCTTGGTTCATTATAAACCCAAAACATCAGTCAAACACAATTTATCATGCATGAATATAAGAAAACGAAAAATCATGGAAAGTGTAAGAACATGGATTCGGTTTATGCAAATGGTAATGATTTGGATGTTGTTGATGATCGAAACATGGTCAGTGAGCCTCAAGGAAGCTAAAGCAACCTTTGTTTTGTCTTGAAAGTGCCTCTAGGTCAAAAACCGAATGTGACTTTTTGTGTGAAAATTTGAAGTTCAATGGTGTTCTTGGAGGCTCTGAAAATCGTCCCCTTGCTTTGCTTCATGCTTATGGATATATAGTGAACAGAATTAGGTCATAACTTTGTGGATTTGTGGGCTTTCTTTCATAACTTGAGTGTGAAGAAATCTCATGATCAAAATATGTGAAAAATCAAATCTTTGTATGCCAATCTAGCCTAGCACGAATTTGGATCAGATCAATCATCTCTAAATAATGTTTATGACCTTCTAGAACAAGAATCAAATTTAAATATTGAGTTTTCATATTTTATTTTAATTTAAATTGATTTTTAATGAATAAAATCAAAATAAATAAAAAATAAACTATAAAAATCTGAATAAATAATATTTGATTCGTGCATGATGTCATGGTAGATATTGGGTCATAAAAATGCAAGCCCATGTGGAAAGAATTGGTTCTAAGACCCCATTTGCTCAATAAACCTCTCAAAAATTTCCCAACTTTGCAAAGGCACAAAATCCTCAATTTTAAGGCTATGAAGGTGTTCTTGTACATTTTAGAAATCTTAGAGAGTCCTCTAACCAACCTCTTTGGTCTCATATCCATATCCTTTTCCATTTTCAAATTATGCCCTTTGGAAGATGTTGACTTTTAAAATGACCTATAATGTCTTAGCTCATACCTTCCAAATGAAGCAATTTTGGGCTTGGCTTGTGAGACACAAAGTTGTAGAGAATTCAATTTCCTTCAAAATTAGCTTTGGATGGAAAACATTTGATGAAGCGTGTGAAAGTTATGGCTGGTCAAAGTTTAGTTGACTTTTCCTGTGGAAACCCTAATTTAGAAACTCTTGATTCTTGATGATCTGAAGTTTCCTTGATGAATCATGATCAACCCTTGATCAAATGATTAATTTTAATTCACATACTTGATGTTGGCAAAAAATTATGAAATTTGACTTTGGTTTGACCACAGTTGACCTTAATTTGACTTTTTGACTACTTTGACTGATTTTAGCCTATCTGAACATCTTACTGAGCAAACCTTTTGGGAAAGCCTTGAAACTTGACATAGGGATTCTTGAAGACATGTGGGGTGTTATGAAGTTCACTTGAGGCCTTGGAAGTTCATTTATCCTGACGAAATTCAAAACCCTAGTTTAGGATGCATTGCTTATGAGGATGTTTTGTTTGAGGGGATGGTCAAACTTTCTGACTAATTGTGAACCTTGTGAACCTCTTGAGATACTTTGGTACACAATATCTTGTCTATGTGAGGGAAAATTTTGGGGTGCAACAGCTGCCTCTGTTCAAGTTTCTGAAACCTGAGGAGTTAGATTGGCCTGTGTGCCATTCGTGACTTGGAAGGTTGAAGGGGATTGAACACAAAAGCCCAAAAATTTGCACTCCCCGGTGCGTAAAGTAATACTGCTGATTGGTTGTATTTGCTTGAATGGGCTTAAAGATGCCACTCGGATGGGCTGAAGATGGGCTTATAGATGCCATCCATAATATCAGAAGGTGATAGTAACTTTATGTTGTCACTGGATATCAGTACTAGGTCTTCGTATAGGCCGTCTCTGAATCATTCCTGTAACAAGGTTTGAGTTTAATGTTAGCACTAGATATTCGTATAGATCGTCTCTTCATTATCTCTGGGGGAAAAGAATATCCTTCATTAGGTGTCAGTACTTAGATCTTCTTGTAGATCGGATCTGAACCATCTTTAGGAACATACTTTAATTTAAGCATCAGAATCAAATCTTCGTGGCGATCTTTTCTGAATTGCTTTTGGTAATATTTTGGGCTAAGTACAAGATCTTCATATCGATCATTTATATACCATCCCACGGATAAATTGTTGCATAGACCATTAGAAATAAATCTTCGTAGCGATTATCTCTTCTGGAAATATCCCGGATTAGGTAATAGATCTTCGTATAGACCATTTACATACCTTCCCAAGGACAAAAAGGATATCAGGATTAAATCTTCGTGGCGATTATCCCTGAACTTCTTATGAAAGAATCTCTTGGATTAAGTGCTAGATCTTCGTATAAATCATTTACACACTATCCTAAAGATAGTTGACCATCAGAAATAAATCTTCGTAACGATTATCTCCTCTGGAAATATCCTGGATTAACACTAGATCTTCGTATAGATCATTTACGTACCCTTTCAAGGATTGAGCATCAGGATCATCAGAAATGAATCTTCGTAGCGATTATCTCTGAATTAAGTATCAGTACTAGATCTTCGTATAGATCGTCTCTGAACTGTTTCGAATTGTTGATAGTGTTTATCTGTCTGTAACTATCCTGAAAAGAAAAGGTTAGTTTATGCGAGATTACTATATGTATGCATGTATGGCATGATGCACCTAAGTAAATGTCTTATGCATTATGGATGTGTATGTTGTGATATGATGTAAATGATGTATGTATGAACCATGTAGCCTGAAGTGTCTGGGTATCTTTGTATAACAACTGCTGGCTAGGGAAAATAAATCCCGGTTCATTGCTGAGGAATATGAGGACTTCGTTCCCGTTTTGTTTAATAATATGATACTCAGAACCTCCCGTCTTTGTTCGTCGTGCTTTTCACTGAAGGAATGAGTTCCTGAATATCCTGACTGAGGATAAAAGAGATGGACATAAATCCGAGAGGAGATGTTACTTAAAGTATCTTGTATGGATATCTGTAAAGATTACTCTGTGGGGATGAACCGGTGAAGCTTCGTTGAATTCTTATCCTCGTTCGTCCTTAGTAAATACTATTACTGCATTTCATGCATTTCTGGTAAACATCAATCATATTCAAAAACATACATACATTCAAACACAATCAATGGACGTTTTTCGTTTAAGTAAACAAGGTAAAAATAAATTCGAATTCAAAGACGAGACTTTATTTATTTATAGAAGATGACCTATACACAGGAAAGTTTGTACAAGGAGACAGAAATCCTAGTAAGAGGAATTCGTCGTAAAAGTTTTACAAAAACAAGGAAAAGCAGCTATGTGAGAAATAATCCTATTGAGTTCCAATTCCACTATTGCCATTATCTTCAAGTATCTCATCTTTTGTTGTCGAGATGGACATGATTGGATTGTTCTTTATCTGTTTGAACTTAATTTAGGTAACACAAATAGATGGAGTTACATGGATGATCCAACGAGACATAGTCATACGCTTTAATCCCTAACTTTTGCCTGGATTGCCCTTTCAGGTTTTCAATCCACCGGGATACCCTTTTTTGCCCAAGCAGCCTTTTCAGGTTTTCGACTTGTCGAGTGTACATTTTTTTAATATATATATCCCTAATTTTTGCCCGAAACTTTTTGGTTCGTCGGGATGCCCTTATTTTTTCCTAGGCCAGTCAACCTAGCAGGTCTCTTTTTATGCATAGTATTTTTTAACTATGTTTGCGTTCACGGGCTGTGGGAAGTCTTCACCATCCATAGTGGTAAGCATCATGGTACCTCCTGAAAATACCTTCTTGACTGCAAATGGTCCTTCATATGTAGGAGTCCACTTGCCCCTAGGATCACCCTGTGATAATATGATACGTTTGATTACCAAGTCTCCAGCCTGATATACCTTTTGCTTAACCTTCCTATTAAAAGCTTTGATCATCCGTTTCTGGTACATCTGACCATGAAAATAGCTGCCAGCCTTTTCTCATCAATCAAATTTATCTGGTCAAGTCGAGTCTGAATCCACTCATCTTCATCCAAGCATGCATCCTTCATGATTCTCAAGGAGGGGATCTGAACTTCAATGGGTAGAACTGCTTCCATACCATAGACTAAGGAGAATGGGGTTGCCCCTATTGAAGTATGTATCGTAGTACGATAACATGAAGAGCAAATGGTAACATCTCATGCCAATCCTTATATGTAACAGTCATCTTCTGTAGAATTTTCTTGATGTTCTTATTAGCAGCTTCCACTGCCCCATTCATCTTTGGACGATACAGAGATCAGTAATCATAGTGTTGTTCAGATTAGAGCCATTGTCTGTGATAATCCTCTCAGGGATGCCATACCTACATATGAGATTATTCTTAATGAATTGAGCCACAACATTCTTAGTAACAGACGCAAATGAGGTTGCCTCTACCCATTTTGTAAATTAATCAATGGAAACCAGGATGAAACGATGCCCATTGGAAGCAGTAGGCTTGATCTCGCCAATCATATCAATGCCCCACATGGAAAAAGGCCAAGGAGCAGTCAACACATTCAACGGAACTGGAGGTATATGCACCTTATCAGCATAGATCTGACACTTGTGACATGTTTTGGAATGTTGATAGCAGTCAGCTTCCATGGTAGACCAATAGTAATCTGCTCTCAATATCTTCTTTGCCATGGTATGACCACTAGAATGAGTGTCAAAGATCCCATCATTCATGTCTTCCATAATCTCTGTTGCTTCTTTCTTATCCGCACAACGAAGCAAAGTCGAATCATGATTGCGCTTATTCAAAATTCCATTACTTAAGAAGAACTTAGCAGCAAACCTCCTCAGAAACTTCTTATCATTGACAGATGCCCCTTTAGGGAACTCCTGAGCTTCAAGATACCTTTTCACTTCATAGAACCAAGTCTTTCCCTCTACTCCTTCAGTGTCAATCTCATTGCAATATGCAGGCTTCTCAAATCTATCAATAGTGATCTTGGGAGCTTCAGCATCCCAGCTAATCTCAAACATAGATGCCATAGTGGCTAATGCATCTGCTAACTGATTCTCTCCTCGTGGGATATGTCCAAATGTAATATTTTCAAAATATGGGATCAAAGACAACACATGTTCTCTGTAGGGAATGAGATTTGCATTCTTGGTATCCCAATCTCCTTTAATCTGACTAACTACCAGGGCTGAATCTCCATATACGTCCAGAAACTAAATTTTCATCTCAATGGCAGCTTTGATACCCATGATACATGCTTCATATTCAGCCATGTTATTGGTACAATAGAAACAAAGTCTAGCAATAATTGGGGTATGACAACTTTCCGGGGAAATGATCACAACACCAACGCCATTACCAAGTGCATTAGAAGCTCCATCAAAAACCATAGTCCATCGGGATCCCTGTCCAGGTCCGTCATATTGTCTAGGTTCTTTAGTAACAATCATAATATCTTCATCTGGGAACTCAAAATTCATTGACTGATAATCATCTACTGCCTGATGAGCCAAATGATCAGCTATAACACTACCTTTGATTGCCTTCTGAGTGGTGTACTGTATATCATATTCTGTTAAGATCATTTGCCATCTCACTATTCGTCCGGAGAGAGCAGGCTTCTCGAATATGTACTTGATTGGATCCATCTTTGAAATCAACAAGGTAGTATGAGTTAACATATACTGTCTTAGTCGGCGAGCAGCCCATGCCAAAGCGTAACAAGTTTTCTCGAGCAATGAGTATCTTGTTTCATAGTCGGTAAACTTTTTGCTAAGGTAGTATATTGCCTGCTCTTTTCGACCAGACTCGTCATGTTTCCCCAACACACACCCCATTGAGTTCTCTAATACTGTTAAGTACATAATCAAGGGTCTTCCATCAACTGGTGGCATCAAGATTGGAGGTTCTAGGAGATATCTTTTGATTTCATCAAAGGCTACCTGGCATTCATCATTCCATTCCATTACCTGATCTTTCTTCAACAGCTTGAAGATTGGCTCACAGGTAGCAGTTAGTTGGGAAATAAATCTTGCAATGTAATTTAGTCGTCCCAAGAAACCTCTAACTTCTTTCTCTGTACGGGGAGCCAGCATCTCTTGTATAGCTTTTAATTTTGCAGGATCCATTTCAATACCTTTTCCACTGACAATGAAACCCAGGAGTTTACCAGACCTAACTCCAAAAGTACACTTGTTCGGATTCAATCTCAACTTATACTTCTTCAACCTCTCAAACAACTTGTGCAGGTGATCAAGGTGTTGTTCTTCATTCTGAGACCTGGCTATCATATCATCCACATATACCTCTATCTCATGATGAATCATATCGTGAAACAAAGCCACCATATCACGCTGATATGTTGCCCCGGCGTTCTTCAAACCAAATGGCATCACCTTATAACAAAAAGTGCCCCACTGTGTAACAAATGTAGTTTTCTCCATATCTTCTGGTGCCATCTTGATCTGATTGTAACCAGAGAAACCATCCATGAAAGAGAATACCTTATGCTGAGCAGTGTTGTCCACCAAAACATCAATATGTGGAAGTGGAAAGTCATCTTTAGGACTGGCCTTGTTCAAATCCCTGTAATCCACACACATGCGTACCTTACCATCCTTCTTAGGTACTGGTACCATGTTTTCAACCCATTGAGGATAAGAAGTCACAGCTAAAAACCCTGCATCAAATTGTTTCATCACCTCTGCTTTAATCTTTTCTGACATTTCAGGACGCATGCGACGAACCTTTTGCTTCTTCGGACGACAGTCTTCTTTTACCGGTAGACGGTGAACCACAATGTCAGTATCCAACCCTGGCATATCTTCATAAGACCAAACAAAGATCTCTACATAGTTACGTAACATCTGAATTAGTCGGTTCTTAACACCATCTTCTAGTTCAGCCCTTATCTTGACCTCTTTCCTGTTTTCTTCAGTTCCCAGATTCACAACTTCGATTGGCTCTTCGTGCGACTGTATAGCTTTCTCTTCTTGTTGTAACAACCTAGCAAGCTCTACAGGTACCTCACAATCTTCCTCCTTTCCATCTTCAGCTTGATAGATCGGATTCTCGAAATTATAATTGGCAATAGTAGAACTGTTATCAACAGGATCCAGAGTGGATGAGGATCTGCATTTTAGTGACGTGGGTGTGTGTAAGAACACATAGCTGATAAAATAAATATAATAATAAAAGAAGGACAAAGAGCACAATATTTACGAAAACGAAACGTCCATTGATTTTTATTGAATGAAGTATGCAAATGAAATGACATCCCGAAACAAGCATGCCATTGTGCCCCGGGTAAGGCACAAGGCTTAAAAGGTTTTATTGTTCAAAATTACAAACTTAAAACGAAACATAGTAATAGTATTTACTCCTGACTAAAGGAGATAGAAATAACGTCCTCAGCCTTCCAGTTGTTGAGCCCATCACCCATGGTAGGAAAGATCCAATCATCCAGGTTGTAGTCTTCATTACGGTCACCCACGACATTGATTTGATCTTTTATGACCCCTTGATTAGTGATACGAACAACACGAACACGACGAACAGTCCTCTGAGATTCTTTTTCAACCACAGCCTTAGCATCTTTGAGGGAGGCCATTGCAGGAGGTATTCTAGTAACCACATTAACTCTTTCAGAAGCAGGGACAGACTGAGGAACAGGAGCAGAGCAAGGAACAACTTCAAATGTTTGACACGGAGTTTCAACCATTTCACCCTCCATTTATACATATTTGAAAGTATTCACATGGCTAACCATGTACTCTTCTTCACCATAGACAGTTACAATTTTGTTCTTCACCGGATATTTCAACCTCTGATGCAAGGTGGAAGTCACAACACCTGCCCCATAGATCCAGGGGCGCCCAAGCTAACAAGAATACGCAGGACGAATATCCATTACATAGAAAGTAGAATTGAAGACTTGAGAGCCTAATTTGATCGGGAGGTCTACTTCTCCATGTACCACTCTTCTTGAACCATCAAAGGCCCTTACCACTACATCACTTGGCCTTAACACAACATCCTCAGGACTGAGCTTGTCCAGAACCTCTTTAGGGAGCACATTTAATGAAGAACCATTGTCCACCAGTACATGAGATAAAGTAGTGCCCCTACATTCAATAGAGATATGCAAAGCTCTGTTATGGTTCCTCTTGGCAGGAGTCAGATCAGCATCAGAAAAACCCAGACTATTATCACTAGTCAGATGCGCAACACAATTCTCGAATTGATCCACATAAATTTCATTTGGTACATGGGCAGCCTTTAGGAACTTGATTAAAGCTTTAGCATGAGCCTCAGAACACAGCAGCAGAGATAACATGGAGATTTTGGAGGGAGTATGCCCCAACTGGTCAACAATATCATAATCACTTTTGCGAATGATCTTCAGTACTCCCTCCATCTGTTTAGAAAGATTTTCAGCAGTTGGTGCCTCAGCTTGTACAGGTTCAATCACGGGATCTTTGCCCCGAGCATCAGTACTTGGCTCAGGATTAGAGGTATGAGTTGGAGTGACTGTACTTTTTGAGGTACCTTGAGGGGAGAAAATTCTTCCACTTCTGGTGACCTTACTAGATCCAACAAAATTCTCCACATCAAGATTAACATCAGTAACAGGCGCATCAGTCAAAGGCTCTTGTTTGACACCATGGATATAAACATCAGATCCATAATTCCAAGGTATAGCTTTATCAGAAGTATAAGGAACAGGGCCAGGAGTGGTAATGATCATGGGAGCCACTCTAGCTTCAACAACAGTCTTCACAGGGCCTTCAGCAGTAATCATGACAGGACCTTTAGAGGTGATCCTGACAGGACCTTTGGAGGTAATCTTCACTGGTACTATATCAACCATAGCTACATCTTCAAGCTTCGTGCTTCGAGTCAGATGTTCACACATACTTTCAATAGAAGGATTCTTCTCAAACAATATAATGTAATTGTCCATGAGGCGTTGAATACCATCCTTGAACTTCCAGCAACTATCAGGTTTATAGGCATAGTAAAAACAGTCTTCATTGCACCCTAGAAAGAACCCAACCTGCACCAGCTTCTTCTTGATAATGGATAAAGGAGTAGTCACATCTGCTACTGAGGAAACATAGGAAGCTTCATCAACAACATTAACAGTCTTCTCATGATTGGGCATAGGAGCAGTGATCACATTTGGGGTCCCAGGAGGGTCAAATTCAATTTCCCCAGCTTCGATCATGTCTTGAATCTTATTTTTCAACACCCAACAGTTGTTGGTGTCATGTCCCGGACTATTAGAATGATATGCACATCTGGCATTAGGATTGTACCGAGGAGAGGATGTATTAGGATTCTGGGGAGGATCCCTTAAGGTAATTAGTTCCCCTTTCAACATGTGTTGCAAGGCTTGGGCCAGTGACATGTTGATCTTGGTGAACTGTCTTCTAGGCTTCTGTTGATTGTTTTGTTGTTGCTATGGTGTTGTAGGGGCAGGATTGGAGATGTGAACTGCTCCCACAGGTTGGTGAATCCTGTTACGACTATGTTGACCATACACAACATTAGACTCTTTCTTTCCACTAAGGGGATTCTTAGCAGTGCTTGATGAAGAGGCACCCACTTGTATCTTACCACTTCTTATACCACTTTCCACACGCTCTCCAGTCATTATCAGCTCAGTGAAACCAGATGATGAGCTTCCAATGAGGTGACTATAAAAAGGACCATTCAGCGTACTCATAAATATATCCACCAGCTCCCTGTCAGTCAGAGGAGGTTGAACTCTGCCAGCCAGATCTCTCCATTTCTGGGCATACTCTTTGAAACTCTCCTTAGCACCCATAGACATGCTTTGGAGCTGCATACGAGTTGGTGCTAAATCAGCATTATATTGGTATTGCCTATAGAAGGCCTCAACAAGATCATTCCAATCACGAATATTAACACTTTCAAGTTGATAGTACCATTCCAATTGAGCTCCAGATAAACTCTCTTGGAAGAAATGAATCCACAGTTTCTTATCAGCAGTATGTGGTTGAATTCTCCGGACATAGGACCTCAAATGCAGTTTAGGACATGAAATACCATCATACACCACAAAAATAGGAACCTTGAAGCCAATAGGTATAACCACTCCAGAAACTAAACTCAAATCTTCGAAATCAAGCCCAGAAGATTTTTGTAGTTCCATAGCATTCATTTTGTCTACCAACATCTTGTACTTCTCCTCACTAGCAGGATCATGATAATAGTTCTCCTCAGAATCAGAATCTTCCACAGTACCATGGAGACTACCTCCCTCTTTCTCAGAATTCTCAGACTCATAATCCTCAACCTCTTCTTTTGACTTGATAGGACCTTTGAATCTTCTACCCAGGTTGATGAGACCCCCTGATTTTCTAGTCTTCTTCTTCTTCTTCTTAGCCAGCAGTGCCTTCAGCTCATCTTGTCCCTTGGACAAGTTCAGGACCAGTTCTTGGAATTGTGCATTCTGAGTCTGGAGATCCTTAACAGTCTGTTCGAGAGCCATTTCTGCTGAAATAAATAGCGAGAAGATAAGATACCTATTCATAAGAAACCTGTGATGCAAATATGGTATGTAAATGCATATGCAATGTTTTCAAGGACCGCGGGAATTAAATTTGTTTAAACAACCAGAAAGTAAACTTTTATTAGTAAACAATAAACTTGTTTGCCCCTAGGGCTTACAACAAAAATGAAATAAATACAAAGATGGGGTTTTAAGTCTCCCATGGACGTTTCCTCTTTGTGTTGAGGTATGTGTTGAGATTCCGCTCCTCGTGAAGTTGTCTTGTCAGCTCCAGGATTCTTTCATGACTAGCTTTGAAATGAGTCTCAAAAGTATCCCTTTGTTCCTTCAACTGGATCCAGGATCTCTGCAACTCTTCCATGTCAGTGGGCATGTCTGGATGAAGGATGATATAAGGAGTATCCCCTTCAGCAACAGGCTCCATGGTAACTGGCAGGATAGTGTAACACGGTGGGAGAACTGACTTTAGTCATGTTGCGGATAGCAAGAGTCGCCACCGACTTTTATTTTATCCAAAGGAAAGGCATAAAAGAACAGGAAAGACCTTTAAAAGATTTTTGGGTCCGGGGGGTAGGTTATGTAAAGGGAAGGTATTAGCACCCTTTACATCCATGGTTATCCATGGGCTCTTAGTTACTTAGCTCACTTTGAATTGTTTTTGAAAAGGTGAAGTGTGTGAATAGAAATTTTCATAAGAGTTTGATAATGATCCATGTACGGATGCGTAAAAAACTTGTGTTTGAAAATTGTTTGAAATTGTGAAGTATTTGAAACTTGTTTTGAAATAGTGAGCAAGTAACTATAAGGAACCTACCCTAAAGTTTAAGTCTTTCTGTTCTTTATCCTTTAAATGGTAAGACTATCCCTATTATTAAGGAATAGGTAGTCATTACCTTGGATGTAAGGGACAAGTAAGGGTCATCTGTTAATGTAGGCAACTGTAAAGTGTATTAAGCAATTTTGGAGGGACTGTCATCTTTATTCGAAAGGGACAAGATCATATTGAAAGGTAACCATTAAGGGACTTGATCTTTGATTATGAAGGGACTAGATGACTTTACTTTTAAGGGACTTTGCTTTATACACCCTACTTGACCTTTTTGAATAGGCAACATTGAGAGGCAACCCTAGAAAGTGAGATGGCGATCAAAGATCGACTTACGTGTGTGAGTGTTCAATTTTATATTTATCTTATAATTTAAATGATCTAAATTCAATTTTAAATATCATACATGTTACACTCCCTATTTTTTACTAACCATAGCATAAAAAATAAATAATTTAAATATTTAAGAAAATTACATCCAGGAGCATTTACAATAATAACAAAGCAATTTAAATAAATAGCAAAAATAAATAAATAAATAAATAAGCAAGATATAAATAATAAGTAAAATAAATAAGCAATTTAATTGGGTTAGTAATAATAATAATAATTAAAAAAATAAATGGGATTAGTGATAATCATGTAATAACAATAAAAATAAACAAATATATTATAATGAACAAAATTTTAATGGTTAGTAGAAAAATTATAAACAATTATATCAATTATTATGAAATTTAGAATTATAAACAAATTAAATAAATCATGAACATATTATGAAAAGTAAATTATAATTAAAAGTTAAATTAACAATTTTTAAACGTATAATAGAAATTATTTACATATATATTTAATTATAAACAATGATAGGATATTTGTATAAAATAGGATTAATTATAATTGTATTTACAAAATTTAATTATAAAATATATACAAAAATTAGAAATTAAAATCACAAGATAAAATTAGGTTTTTTAATTGTTTAGAAAAAAATAAATTAGGGTTTGTCAAATATTAGGTTTTTTTTAGAAAAATATTTAAGGGTTTATAATTTAATATACAAAATTATTTTAATAAATATATACATATTATAATCTAAATACATAATAATAAGAAAAAAACTAATTTTGAATTTAGAAAATAACTTTTTAGAATTTGAAAAAATATAATATATAAACATGTTTTATTTTTGAATTATTTAGATATATATATATATATATATATATATATATATATATATATATATATATATATATATATATATATATATACAAAATTATTTCTAATTAATCAAAACAAATAAAACAGAAAAAAAGGTTGGAACTTACCTGGCTGGGGTTTGAACCCAGCACCTCAGGCTTGCCAGTAACAACATTCACCATCAGGCTATCCATGCGCAGGTGCTAATGAGATGAGAATAATTTGTTTTATGCACTAAACCTGAAAATCACAAAAAATAAGAAGAAAAACAAAAGGCCTGGGGGAGAATCGACCCCAGGACCTCTCCAGCAAACGCACATGCACATTACCATCCCAACTAGGTGAGCGAATCTGATATTATGGTGGTCACAATGCATAATATATTATATTGGCTAAATGACTGGAAAAATGAACAAAAAAGGATTGAAGCCAGGATTCGAACCCCTGCCTTCTCATCACACGCGTGCTGGCCTTTCCACTGGGACAAGCATGTGCTTGTGAAATACAAACAGAAACAGTTCATTATATTTTAAAACAATAATTTGAATGTGAATTTCTCGCGCAGGCCAGTCATCTTCTTCCTTGGATTACCTGCGAAACTAGCTAGGGATTTTGTTGCACATTTTCCTGCAAACTTCAAAATACAGAAACCTACGAATTTGAACAAGCATCAAAACAGCAAAATTTCTCAACAATAATTAGAGTTTTATGATCCCCAAGGTTCATAGAATTGTCCTATGTTTTCAGAATTTGTTTATATTAGGTTTAGATCAAAGCTCCAAATCCATGGCCGAAACCCTAGCAATGGTGGTTTCCTATTCCTGCATCGAAACTCAAATTGCTTTGCCCAGAAACCTTCACAAGCTCAGTACAAACATTAATACAGCATCAAAATTAATTTATATTACATGTATGTATGAAAACGAAAAAAGAACAAATGTCTCAATGTTTGAATTCGGTTTGAGTGATTCATGGTGCTTTTGATGCAAATAAGTATTGGGATTGCTTCTGGGATGTTCAAGGAATGTTTCTATGTTCTCAAATTACCTTCAAATGCCCTAGAAGCCTGAAACCGAATTGGAGTTTGTGAAGGATTTTTGAATGATGCAACTTACACTTGGGAGGCAGAAAATCCGTGGCTTGTGCTAGGGTTTCACTATGTACTTATAGAACAATGGATTTAGGTTAAAAAATCATGTCATTGTGTGGAAGATTTGATATAAAAAGATTCAAAATGATAAGGCCTTAAAAATCAAATATTCTTGTATGAACACTTGCTATTTTAGGCTAATCATCATAACTTCCATATCAATTTGATCCAAGGCATAATTATGATTTTCTAGAAGCTTGATCATATTCAAATCTTTTGATTTTGTATTTTATTTTAATTTAAAATGATTTTAAATGAATTAAATCAAAATAAATAAAAATAAAATAATAAAAAATCTGATTTTTGATGACTTGGGTCGTGCATGAAGTTATTGTATGGATTGGGTCATCATTTGGCAGGCCCATTTGGAAGAAATTGGTTTTAGACCTCCATTTTCATCATAAACCAACCCAAAATTTCCCAACTTTGCAAGGGCACATATCCTTCAATTTTAATGCTATGAGGGTGTTCTTGGACATTTTGGAAAGCTTGAAGAGTCCTCTAACCAACCCCACTGGTTTCATGTTCATATCATTTACCAATCTCAAGTTATGCCCTTTTGAAGTTGTTGACTTTTTGTTGACTTTCAAAAGGACCTATAATGTCTTAGCTCATACCTTCCAAATGAAGCATTTTTGGGCTTGGCTTGTGAGACACAAAGTTGTAGAGAATTAAATTTCCTTCAAAATGAGCTTTGGATGGAGACTTGGTGATGAAGTATGTGAAAGTTATGGCTGGTCAAAGTTCAGTTGACTTTTACTAAGAAAACCCTAATTTAGAAACTCCTGATTCTTGATGATCTGAAATCTCCTTGATGAATCATGATCAACCCTTGATCAAATGATGAATTTTAATTCACATACTTGATGTTGGCAAAAAATCATGAAGTTTGACTTTGGTTTGACCACAGTTGACCTCAGTTTGACTTTTTAACTGCTTTGACTGATTTTGACTTATCTGATCATCTGACTGAGCAAACTTTTGAGGAAAGTCTTGAAACTTGTCATGAGGATTCTTAAACACATATAAGATGTTATGAAGCTCACTTGAAGTCTTGGAAATTTATTTAGCCTGATTAAAGTCAAAACCCTAGTTTTGGATGCACTGCTTAGGAGGTGCATTGTATGAGGGGATTGTCAACTCTTCTGACTATTTGTGAACTTTGTGAACCTTGTGAACCATCATAAAATGTCTTGTGAACCTCATGGGAGGTCTTGTGAACCTTGTGAACCTTGTAAAGTATCTTGTAGACTTCATGAACCTCATGAAAGGTCTTGTAAGCATTGTGAATCTTGTGAACCTTGTGAACCTCATAAAGTGACTTGTAGACTTCATGAACCTCATGAAAGGTCTTGTAAGCATTGTGAATCTTGTGAACCTTGTGAACCTTCTTAGCACACAAAGTCTTGTATTGTGAGGGCAAATTTTGGGGTGCAACAGATAGTAGGATATGGCATCATAAGAGTCTGAGCACGTGCTCGTACCCATCTGAGATAAGGTTCCATTGGAATGGAGTACTTTGGTTCCAAAGTCTTGCTGTCAACCTTGTTCACCTTACCCCAAGCTCGTATAAACCTTTGATGGTAACCTTGCAGATCGTTGTTGTAGTCGAACACAATACCCTGAATAAGCATGTCATGAGGACCATCACTCCGAGCATAACCAAACTGGCGTAGAGCTAAAGAAGGGTTGTAAGTAATTCCCCCTCTTATGCCAAGGAGTGGCATATTAGGGAACTCCCCACAACGGTCAATGATAGTAACATTCTCCATGGATCTAGAGCACCAATGAATATCTGAATGAGAAAGTGACATAATCCTCTTGGACCACCTGAACCCTTGTTCATTCTTCATCACTGATCGAGGAAGGTGAGAAATAAACCACCTAGACAATAGAGGTATGCAACACATCAGAGTTCCTCGTGCCTTTGTAGTACGGGTATGAAGAGAATGTAAGATGTCTCCAAGTAATGTAGGCACCTGATTATGAGTCAGAAATATGTTGATGGCATGTACATCTATAAAATGGTCTGGATTAGGGAACAACACTAGGCCATAGATTATTAAGGCCAAGATCTCCTCAAAAGCATCATAACTCATAGCCTTCAAGAATACTTGAGCTTTCTCCATCAATACCTTGGAAAGGATACCCTTAACTCCACTTCTTTTTTCTAGGACAATGTCTGATTTCTTCAGATGTAGGGCTGCAGCAATGACTTCAGGTTTAGGCTCTTTCTCTAAGCCTGTGAAGGGTCTCTAATCCAGGATAGGTATACCCAATAGCTTGGAGAATTCTTCCATTGTAGGAACCAGCTGATAGTCGGGGAATGTGAAGCAATGATGTTTAGGATCAAAGAACTGAAACAGAACACTCATCATGTCTTCATTGAACCCTGAAGTGACTAGATCTAGTAGGTGACCATGCTTCTTGATGAATTGGGAGTTTTCAGTAACTTGAGAGACCAATTCCTTAAGCTTATGAGGTATCTCTACAAAGTTGATCCGGATAGTATTCCTACGAACAGAAGCCATGACCTGCAACAAAGAACAAAGATAAATCCTTTGGTCCTTGAAATAGTTAGTGAAAATGTTATGCTTATGATGCATGATGATGTTATGATGTTATGCTCAATCACAAACATATGGCACACACAAACAAGTCACACAATAGCCCTAGGTTTAGAGGCTTGCATGAGGTTTAAAGGTAAGTACCCTCCCTTGAAGTTTAGATGGTTCATCCTGTCCTACAAAAGTAACCAGGTTCTAAGGGATCTCAATATCATTGATCCTTCCCAAGGGTGGTTGTTCAGTAGGCAACTTACTTGCCAACCAAAACCCTCCAAGTTTAGGATCTCAATGAGCGTAGTATTGAGTATCAACCAACTTCAGTCTTCACCAAAGCCGGTTATCTCACTACTTTCTAAAGGCCAAGATGGGATGACTAGGGTTCTAAAAGTCAGTTAGTGTATCGACAACATATGGCAGCCTCATATTATCCTCAACTTACTTAAGGAACATACGCACCAACCAAGAAGTCACACTAACTATGGCCACCAGATCAACCATATCGGTATACACCGTACAGTTTCCTTGGTCTATTGCCATTTACCTAAGGTACACTAGATTCGGGTTAGGATCTTTCACACATAAAGCCCAACAAGTAATATAAAGCAAACAAAGCAAACAATTTAAAGTGATCTAATTCCTAAGGGTACCCCTCTTTTACTTAGTATTTTCCCCAGCAGAGTCGCCAGTTCTGTAACACAGTGGGAGAACTGACTTTCTATAAATGTTGCGGATAGCAAGAGTCGCCACCGACTTTTATTTTATCCAAAAGGAAAGGACATAAAAGAACAGGAAAGACCTATTTTAAAAGACTTGAGTTCGAGGGGTAGGTTATACAAAGGGAAGGTGTTAGCACCCTTTATATCCATGGTTATCCATGGGCTCTTAGTTACTTAGCTCACTTTGTTTGTTTGCAAGAGTGTAGTGTGTGATTAGAAAAAATTTCTTTAAGTACTTGGTAATGACCCTTGTATGGGTGTATACAAAGCCTAGTTTAGAAATTGTGAGGTGTAAAAGTAAGTTTGAAAAGTATGAGCAAGTAACTATGAGGTACCTACCCTAGATTTAAGTCTTTCATGTTCTCGTATGTTCTTTCAATGGTAAGACTATCCCTATTATTAAGGAATAGGTAGTCATTACCTTGGATGTTAAGGGACAGACGTAGGGTCATCGTATGGTCATAGAAAGCAATAGGTAAGGGTGTCGTTAGCAATTCGTAGGGACTTATCATCTTTTATTCGAAGGGACAGGATCATTATCGTAGGCAACCTCGAAGGGACTTGATCTTTTAAACTGTAGGGACTTGATGATTTTATGAAGGGACTTTGCTTAAGACACCCCTATATTCGAGGGACTTGACCATATTTAAGGCAACCAAGAGGGGTAACCTAGGAAGTGCAAGATGGTGATCAAAGATCGACTTACGTGTGTGAGTGTTCATGTTCAAGTATTTATCTTATTTAAATTAACTTTCTAAGTTATTTTAATCACATATAGGTAATACACACCCTAAGATTACTAACCATACAGTAAATAATTACAAAAATAAAGCAAAAATAAACCTATTACATGGCTTTAGCAATTACATAATAATAAAATAAAAATGATAAATATAATAATAAGGATAATAAATAAACAATAATCACATATTAGTAATAATAAAATGAAAATAAGGGTTAGAATAATAAATAAAGGAAATAAGAATTTAGCAAGAAAAATTAATATTAAAAAATATTAGAAATTAATTTAGAAAATAAGTTTAATAATAATAAACAAATTATTTACATGTTAAAAAATATGGATTAATAATATAATTAAGGTTTTAGAAAAAAAATAGATTAATTTTTAGGGTTAGGGAAAAAATTAGGGTTCATATTAAGAAAATTAGGGTTTTTTTAATTATAATGATACATTATTATTTTATTTACAAAAATATAATAATAATTATATATATAAACATATTATAAAATAAATACAAATAATTTACATTTAAGAAAATAAATATGATTTTTAGAAAATATAAAGTTTTATGAAAATATTATTAGTTATTATTTAGAAACTATTTTAATTGTATTAGTTTAAATTAAAAATAAGAAAATAGTTAAAACAAGAAAAAATGAGGAAAAGCCCCAAAAAGATAGGACCGGGGATATGAACCAATTCCCTTACCTCAACAACAACACTAAAAACCAGCTGAGCCAGCATGCGCTGGTGATAGCTATATGCAATTAAATCATTATATTATAAACCTGCAAAACCAAAATAATTATGAAAAAAATTGTTGGAACCTTGGATTCGAACCCCTGACCATCACACAACAACCAAACACTCCAGCCACTAAGCCACATGGGGCGCATCTGCAAGCTAATCACCAATCAAACATAATATATTAAGTCAATTGAATAATGAAAAATTGAACAAAATATTGTTGTCACCAAGGATCGAACACAGGTCACAACCAATAACACGCACACGCCAACACCACTGGGCCAAGCAGCATCTGTGGAAATAATATGAAAACAAATCAATAAAATATTAAGTCAAAATTTGAATTTCCTCCTGTGCTCCAACTGACTTCATCTTCTTCATATTTCCTGCAAAATTTCCTGCAAATTCATCCACGAATTCTCCTGCGAATTATGAATTTCAAGAACCTGTGAAAACTAGATCTTTCTTAATACGCAAAATTTCAACAAATTGATCACATAGACATGATCCACACATCATACACAGTTCATTGATTTCTTTAGAATTTATTTATATTGGTTTAATTGAGAAACCCTAAACGGCCACCCTAAACCCTAACAATGGCAAATCCTTGGTCCTGCGTCACAACTCAAATTAAACTATCCAGAAACGTTCCTTGGTTCATTATAAACCCAAAACATCAGTCAAACACAATTTATCATGCACGAATATAAGAAAACGAAAAATCATGGAAAGTGTAAGAACATGGATTCGGTTTATGCAAATGGTAATGATTTGGATGTTGTTGATGATCGAAACATGGTCAGTGAGCCTCAAGGAAGCTAAAGCAACCTTTGTTTTGTCTTGAAAGTGCCTCTAGGTCAAAAACCGAATGTGACTTTTTGTGTGAAAATTTGAAGTTCAATGGTGTTCTTGGAGGCTCTGAAAATCGTCCCCTTGCTTTGCTTCATGCTTATGGATATATAGTGAACAAAATTAGGTCATAACTTTGTGGATTTGTGGGCTTTCTTTCATAACTTGAGTGTGAAGATATCTCATGATCAAAATATGTGAAAAATCAAATCTTTGTATGCCAATCTAGCCTAGCACGAATTTGGATCAGATCAATCATCTCTAAATAATGTTTATGACCTTCTAGAACAAGAATCAAATTTAAATATTGAGTTTTCATGTTTTATTTTAATTTAAATTGATTTTTAATGAATAAAATCAAAATAAATAAAAAATAAACTATAAAAATCTGAATAAATAATATTTGATTCGTGCATGATGTCATGGTAGATATTGGGTCATAAAAATGCAAGCTCATGTGGAAAGAATTGGTTCTAAGACCCCATTTGCTCAAAAAACCTCTCAAAAATTTCCCAACTTTGCAAAGGCACAAAATCCTCAATTTTAAGGCTATGAAGGTGTTCTTGGACATTTTAGAAATATTAGAGAGTCCTCTAACCAAAATCTTTGGTCTCATATCCATATCCTTTACCATTTTCAAATTATGCCCTTTGGAAGATGTTGACTTTTTGTTGACTTTTAAAATGACCTATAATGTCTTAGCTCATACCTTCCAAATGAAGCATTTTTGGGCTTGGCTTGTGAGACACAAAGTTGTAGAGAATTCAATTTCCTTCAAAATGAGCTTTGAATGGAAAATTTTTGATGAAGCGTGTGAAAGTTATGGCTGGTCAAAGTTCAGTTGACTTTTCCTATGGAAACCCTAATTTAGAAACTCTTGATTCTTGATGATCTGAAGCTTCCTTGATGAATCATGATCAAACCTTGATCAAATGATGAATATTACTTCACATACTTGATGTTGTCAAAAAATTATGAAGTTTGACTTTGGTTTGACCACGGTTGACCTTAATTTGACTTTTTGACTACTTTGACTGATTTTAGCCTATCTGAACATCTGACTGAGCAAACCTTTTGGGAAAGCCTTGAAACTTGACATAGGGATTCTTGAAGACATGTGGGATGTTACGAAGTTCACTTGAGGCCTTGGAAGTTCATTTATCCTGATGAAATTCAAAACCCTAGTTTAGGATGCATTGCTTAGGAGGATGCTTTGTCTGAGGGGATGGTCAAACTTTCTGACTAATTGTGAACCTTGTGAACCTCTTGAGATACTTTGGTACACAATTTCTTGTCTAGGTGAGGGCAAATTTTGGGGTGCAACACCGTGTCACGGAGCCTACGTCAAGAATTGCTTTTTCACCCAAAAATCACTTTTCCTCCATCTTTGATACCAGTCCGATTTCAATTCTTTTTACATGGATTTTTCACTCTCAACCAGTTCCATCATGGTTCTTTGGATCAAATTAAACCTATAACATCATCGAAATTATTAGCCTAACTTTTACTAATCAAATTTGGAAAAATCATAGTTCTCTTCATCTTCCCCAATCATCTATCATCATCAACAACCATAATCTAATTCACATATCACAATACATACACAAACAATTCAATCAACCTCACACATATCAACAATCATCATATTTTTCATAAACATATCATAAATCCATCAATTTCAATCCAAATTCATAAATCCCTAAGGGAGTAAGGAACTCCCAATCACCCTTCTATGTTAGATCACCAATATAAAACATTTTCTCCCCCTTACCTCAGATTCAATTGATCCTTGGAGAAATCTTGATCTTCAAATCCTACGATTCTTGATCTCCCTCTTCTTCTCCCTTTTCTCCAGAGCCCTCTGTTCTTCGTCAAAAAGCACGATAATGAGAAATGTATTGTGTTCTCCCTTTTTCACAATATAACCAAATTACCACCTTAACCCTTAGACCTCCAACTTACTCTTTAATTTTATTTTATTAAATAATAATATTATAATAATAATACACATCATCATATTATCATTATTTAAATAAAATACCTTCTCCCCTATAATTCCAAATATCTCACCATAGTCTTAATATTTATTTTATAAAAATAATTTATAAAATTGGGGCGTTACATTGCACATCACCATGGAGTGTAAGGGTTTTGTGTTATCTCATGTTCTAGTCGACACTGGCTCTTCAATGTACGAACTTCCGAAGAAGGCTTTGATGAAGTTGGAAGTAGATAGACTAATTCTGAGACCAAGTGACCTAGTGGTGAGATCATTTGATGGTCCTAGAAGACCGGTCTTTGGTGAAGTCGAGTTTCTAGTGAAGATAGAATCGCAGGTATTCAAAGCATATTCTATGTCATGGATATCCAGCCAGCTTACAGCTGTCTCCTGGGACGTCCGTGGATCCACGCTGCAGGCGCAGTAACTTCAACCTTACATCAAAAGTTGAAATATGTAGTTGATGGTCAAGTGGCTACTGTGTGTGGAGAAAAGGATATCTTCGTTAGCCATCTGTCGACATTCAAGTACGTTGAAATGGATGGGGAGATCCATGAAACTCCATTCCAAGCTTTCGAAGTCGTAAACATCAGTGTCGTTGCTCCCAACTGTGCTACCAAGAGCACTGAGCGAGTAGGAACTTCTATATCCTCCTACAAACAAGCCAGAGAGGTGGTTGAAGCTGGAAACACCCAAGGCTGGGGAAAGCTGGTCCAAGTAGACAAGAAAGAAGATAAGTTTAGGATATGCTATGTCCCGGGCCAGGCAACAGGATCCAAAAGCATAATAGTCAGTTTCTCGAGCGGGGGAGTAATTGACCCAAATCAAATCTGTGTCGTTGAAGATGTCATTGATGATGGTGGTGATCTCGACAACTGGGTGCGCCCATGCAGCCCAGAGGAAGAGTTAACAGACTGGTTCGCCGAGGATTTCATCCAAGTCACTGGCCTGTCAAAGTAATTTTAACGTCGTTAGTTTTTTTTGCAAAATTAACAAATATGATAACAGTTATAAAATACATTCGTCGTTAATTTTCTGTAAAATTAACAAATATTATCATGTGTTTATAATTGATCCCATTTTTAACTGTATTAATGTTCTCTATATCATAGCGAAGCAGAAAATACAATTGGCATTTACAGTGAATCAGATATACCACATTATAGTGAATCAGAACAGTGAATCAGATATACCACATTACATTGAATAAGAGAAAACAACTTATATATTCATAATATCACATTACAATTTATCAGAACATAATTAAACTTACATATTCATAATATCACATTACAGTTTATCAGTTTAACATAACACATATTACATAACTTCATATAATTGTAACTTGGTGTATTGGTATCTTGTCTTTTTGGTGTCTTGACTCTTGGCTTGGTACTGTCTGGACTCAAAATACCTATGATTTCAAATAATTATACTTAGTAAAAATACTTCTAAACAAAAACATGTACAATTAATATATTATGAATAAAAAATAATTTACATACTTGTTAATTTTCCCATATGCCTTCTTCATGATCGAGTCGTATATCATGCACGTCATCTCCATCAACTTCATCATATGAGGTAGAAACTTGTGTTGTGTAAGAATGTGTCGACGGAATATTAAGACTTTCATCACCGAGAGGAATGTGTTTTCCTTGGAGAACGATTAAACATTTCTCTTATATGTCTGATGGATCGACAACATAGAAAACTTGTTTTTCTTGAGAAGCCATAATGAATGGTTTGGTATTAAAAGATGTCTTTCCAAGGTCGAACCGGGTGAATCGTAAGTCATCAATGTCTACACCATTACTATTATTGGAAACTGTAGCACCCTAATTTTTTCCCTAAGTTTTCTTCGCATTTCATCTGCATCTTGCATACAAACAAGATCGCACTGGTTGCACGGTTCTTCTCGAGTTAGGTTTATACCTCGCAGGGGATCACCATTGTCTTTAAATTACTTTGTTTGTTTATGTTTACTAATCATTAATCAAAATCCAAAAAAAAATTGTTTTCTTTTACTAACCTTTTTTCAGGAAGAGGAACCATTGAAAATGCCAAAAATAGCAGTCCTGCAGCTCGAGTAAAATTTCACAGATAAAAGTCGAAGTTGATCCGCAAATAATTCAAATTTATCTGATCAAGGATTTCCAAGGTTCGTGTGTTTATTTCCATACCTTTTTCGACGTACAAAAAGAATCGGGCCACAACAACCAAGCCACCTCATTTGAATAAAATATTCAAATTGTGGCTTGGTTAACCGGTTAACCAGTGCGAAATTTGAATATTTTATTCAAATTCAGCACCCTTAGATCATTAGTATAATTGGAATATTCTAGATCCATTGGTTTCTGATTTCTCTACATCACTTTGATCATTTCCTACCATAAACCCTCACTAATCACCACTCTTTTCCATTTCCCACCAAAATTGCAATTACTAAGCCTAATTTTAATTACCAAAGCAAGCTCCATTCCACTAAATTCCCATACCTAAATTCTTTAAATAGGACCATAATTTCATTCATTCACAAGCTTTTGAGAGCCAAAAAACCCCTTGAAAAACGTTCTCCCAAAACCAAAAATTCACTAAAGCTCTTTTTCTTTCTTTTGAAGTTATCAAGAATTCACATTGAATTCTTGACTAACTTGAGCTAAACCTTCATCCAATTCTTCTTTTGTTCACCAATTGCAGTAGATCTAAGCTTGATTTGGTCCAATTTGAAGAAGTGCTTTTGGTATTTCATTTTTCTCCATAAACCCATATTCACCATCAACATTCAAGATGTAGATCTTTAATGCCTTTATTTCTAGATTCTTTATTTGTTGTTTGATTGCAGGGACTCCACTGTATTTTGGTTTTAAAATTCGTGCAAATTCAGATCATGATCATCAAATGTTTGAGAAAAGGTTTTAAAATGGATCATGCTGAATTTTCTGCATTTTTCTGCTTCTGGTACAATGTTAACCGGTTAACCATTTATAGTGCAAATTGGTTAACCGGTTAACCATCTTTAAAATTGCGCAGGTTTTGCTTGTGTTAACCGGTTTGGTTAACCGGTTAACGTAAGTCAGAATGGTATTTTTGGCTTGTTTCAAGCCCCTTTTTGGTTCCTCCTTCTTTTTCTTCTTCCTCCTTTTTATTTTTACCTTGGGAAGCACTTTTGAGAGTGATTTCTCCTTAATTTCAATGAACTTTGGGTGTAGATTAGAGTAGTTTATGTTCATTAATTCAAAACTACCGTTAAGTGGATTATTCAATTCATTTAAGGTAATTTGCATTAGTGATACATTTTCATGCTTGAATCCACCGAGATGAGTGATTGAACTTAAGGATGGAAGAATACCATGAGTGCGGCTCAATTTGGTATTCACCTTTAGCTTCGTGCAGTATTGCGTCTGGATAGCGATTTACATATCGTTTATCTCGCATGCATTAAAACTAACATTATGCCCCTTAATTGGTGGTGGCCGGCCTCATTTGTATGGTAATTACTAATTACTCAGAAATTGCTTAACATAGACCTAAATGTGTCCAGACTTCGGAATAAAAATCTAATTGGGTACTTGCACTTTCGTGGACCAGACCTCTTGTTGGTCGCGTAATCCCAAAGTAGTTAATCATATTGCATTAAGAACCGGGACTTATGAATGTTTGATACGTAGGTGCTTTGGGTCTCCCAATTGCCTTTCAAATTTCATTGAATTCGGTTCGGCTTGCCTTGATTAATCGCTATAGTGTAAGATGCTAAGCGGATCCGGCTGCCTTTCGATTTTTGGTTACTCTTTTGGTCGTGGTTGATTAAGTTCACCATACCACTCTTATGTAAATATTTTTATACTATTATTATTATTATTAATATTTAAGATTCTTGCACTTTAATTTCTTTTGCTACTAACATTTAATTTCTTGCACTTTTATTGCTTTTATTTTATTTTGCTTTATTATGCTTTATTCATCCATATCATGTTTATTATTTGGTCTTATTATTGTTTTGTTGATTTTCCTTTTGTCCATTTGGACACAAAAACATTAATAAAGGGTTAAACTTCTCAAAAAAAACTTGTGACTTTAATTTGTGGACTATTGGTTACTATCCTTGGCTTTGGAATGAAGATTTGGACTTAAATTCTTAGGACACATTTCCTTTTCCTTGACCTTCATGAAGTTGGAATTTGCCTTTATTTGGCCATTTGCTAGCTTATAAGGATGGAACTCTTATTCTCATAATTTTAAGTATCATCAAGTTTGGTTAGATCTTTCTTCCCTTATCTCCTTATTTTCTTTTTTTAGGATAGTCCCTTCATCTCCTCCCCTTTTTTTAATTTTCAAAATCTTCTCCCTTTTTCAAAGGATTCCTTCTTTTTAAATCATCACCTCTTTAATAAATAAAAACCTTTACTTTTGTCAAGTGGCTTTTACTCTTTTTCTTTTCTTTTAAAATCAATGAATCTAATCATGTTGACCTTAAATAAAAATAAATAAAAAGAATCAAACTCATTATTCTTTAGTCGGGTGCAAGTCTTGCAATCTCCATGGTTGTAGTTTGATGTAATTGAGTCTCTTGTCATTTGTGGGGGTTTAGTGGCATACTCGTTGATTTTATCCGAGTTGGCGCCCTCCCCGTAATGATGTATGAGTCCATGTCTTCATTCTCATGGTAGTTTGTTCGGTCATCCACTTGAAGATGACAAATTCTCTTCACTTAATAAAATCAATCATAACCAACCCTTTTCACTATTTGTACCACGAACTACGGGGTTTTGATCTCGCATTTCCCTTTGTGGGTACGTAGGCATGAGGTGGTAAACCTCTCCAAACACAAAAATATTAAGAAAAATAATTCTTTTCTCATCCCCCACTCTCATTTAACAAACCTTTTTCAAACCAAAAGCAGTAAATTTTTCAAAGGGCTCCCGTAGAATACCACGAACAGTTTGGGTGTGTAAAAACTTCCCATTGTATAACCTATCCCCTTACCTGTTTCTCTGTTGTGTTTCTTTAGCTTTTTTCTTTTAGATTCATTAGGATTTATTCGCTCTTTTTTGCTTTTCCTTTTGGAATAAAATAAAAGCGCGGTAGCGACTCTGTTTACTTTGAGCTAAGTTAACTAATATCTTACACTCATGATTTTACCGCTACAGAAACCCACTTGAATTTAAATAAAGCCACTTTGAAAATAACATAGTCAATCTCCCAAATCTTATCAATGACATCATAAAATACGGTAGTTGCCAATACCAGATTCTTATCTTTTGAACTTGAGAAATACATTGATTTGGCTTCAACCATAACTCCATTATTTTGCATTATACTACGATCATCTTTTGCTTTTGTATAAAAGGTATAATGACCAATGTCGTATGCACTCCAAGTAATGACACAAAATTTTGGCTCGTACGACAACCATTTAAGTATCTCGGATACACTACAACCATTAGATACACTTTTATTAAACCAATCCTTGAATCTATTGTTATACTCTATCAACAACAACTTGTCACTCAGTCGGGGATATTTTTTCTTCAAAAGTCTTTTGTGAGTTTCTATGAAAGGTTGAACCTTATCTATGTTATTCAATATATAGAGAATGTGTTTGAATAACTACATCTTGAGCCATTGACCTAACATATAGACCTTGAATAACTCTTTCTTCCATGTCAGCATGACGAGGCTTTGGAATTCCTATAAAATATGCATCTGACAAATAGTTTCTACAAAACTCGACAACTTCTTCTATGATGTACCTATCAACAATTGAAGCTTCCGGTCGATGATGATTCTTTGTATATCCATTACATATCTTCATATATCTCTCTATTGAATACATCCACCTCAAATAAACTAGACTATATATTCTGATTTCTCTGACGATATGAACAAGTAAATGTACCATAATGTTAAAAAATGATGATGGAAATACATATCCAATTGACACGAGATTATGGCAGCTTCGTCTTCTAATTCATCCAATTTTTTGAAATCAAGAACTTTATTACACATAAAATTGAAGAATAAACATAGTATCGTTATAGTTATTTTCACATTTTTTGGAAGGATCCCACGGATAGCCACTGGTAGAAATTGTTGCATCAATACATGACAATCATGAGGTTTTAAACCAATTAACTTTAGATCTTTCATTGATAAAAGTTTCTTGATGTATGATGAGTAACCTTGTGGAACTTTAATACCTTGCAAGAATTCACATAACATCTTCTTTTCATTTTTGGATAGAGTGTGACATGCTGGAGGCAGATAAGTTCTTTTACCTTTCTCTATCACACACATTTTTCTCTACATGCATCACATCAAGACAATATATAACATTAAGACTTGACCAATATGAAATATCAAAGAAGATGGACCTCTTTTTCCATATAGTTTTTGTAACCCCACCTTTTTCTTTTTTTCTCTTCCCACCTTTTCCTTTTTCACGTTTCCAACCTTTTCCTTTTTCTATCTTCCCACCTTTTTCTTTTTCTATCTTCCCAAAGACAACATTAATGTGTTCTTGTCGTTGATAAACTTCATCCCATGTTAAAGGTTTAGGAGCCTTACCAAACTCTTGCTCTCCATTAAAAGCCTTTTGAAATCTAAGATAAGGATGATCCAATTTTAGAAATGTTCGGTGCCCAAGGTAACATGTCTTTTTCCAAACCCAAGTTGGTGATAACAAGTATCATATTCACATATAGGACACACTGTATGTCCCTTGACATTATATCCATCCAACTTACCGTAAGTCGGAAAGTCGTTAAATGTGCAAAATAGCATTGCACGTATATTAACTTTTCCCCAGAATATGCATCATTAATTTCAACGTCTTTATCCCACAAGAGTTGTAAATCATCAATTAATGGACTTAGAGAAACATCTATGTCATTACCAGGTTGTTGCGGTCTAGAAATCATCATACTTAATAGTATGTACTTGCGCTTCATGTACGACCAAGGATATAGGTTGTAAATAGTGAGAAGAACATTCCACGAAGAATGATTAGTGCTCATATTATCAAAGGGGTTCATTACATCAGTGGTTATCCTAAGCCTTAGGTTTCTTGGCTCGACTCCAAAATCCGGAAACAACGAATCAATTTTCTTCCATTGCAACTAATCAGCCACATGGCGAATGTTTCCATCACGAACCCTTTCATTTGCATGCCATCTAATATTTTTTGCGTCCTTCGAGTTAGCAAATAGTCTCTTTAATCATGAAACTATTGGCAAGTACCATAACACTTTAGAGGGAGGATGCTTCCTACTAACATTGTCATAGTCATTGTCATTACCATTGTTGGCCTCGTAACGCGAAACACCACATTTCGGCCATTGACACAAATCTCCATACTCTTTCCAGTATAATATGCAATCATTAGGGAAAGCATGTATCTTGATCTACTCCATACACATTAGACACAATATCTTCTTGGCCTCATAGCAATGATCCGACATTTTATTATCTTCTAGTAACATTTACACAACTACAAAACGCGCAAACAATAATGCCAGGTTTACAACGGATTCAAATACACCGTTGTAATAGGTTACAAAATTTTATAACGTCAGATTTAACGACATTTAAACTAAAAATCGTTGTAATACATACAAATTTAACCATGGTTGTCTTTAAAACCGTTCTAATAAATGCAATGTAGCAAACTTTGATTCGCTGCAACTACATTTTTTTTTCCATTTTTTAGAGTACATTAAGTGTGTGTCACTTAAGTCCATTATTTTACAACGGTTAAATTAGACACCGTTGTTATAGCCTGTAGTTTAGTTCATGGTCAGAAAACCCGGTTTTAGAGGAAATTGTCTCCTTTTTGAAATCTGTTTCGTGCATTTGAACCCCAAATTCATCTTTTTCTATTTTTAATGAATTTTTTATTGTTTTCATAGTCTCAAAAAATTCCAAGAAAATTCTCAAAATTCTTATTTTACTTAATTAGATTAAATTTTGTGTTTTTTTTGTATTTTTTTGAATTTATTTTAATCATATTACTCACTTTTTTTTCAAAATGTTGATAGACCTTTCACAACGGGTGTTTAAAAAACCGTTGTTATAGGTAGCATTTTTTTTACTTATTTTTTCAAAATGCTAATTATCCTTTCACCACGGTTATTTAAAATAATTGTGATCATAGGTAGCGTCTGGTCATGAATTCAAGTCTGAATACCAACATTTTTGGTTTTTTACTTATTTTTCCAAGTCTCAGTACCAACATTATAGGTTGTACCCTTATTGAGTTTATTCATTGTCCTTAAACAAATCGTGACCGTCCATTTATTGATTATCAACGTCCAAGACACAAATATTAGTGATCTGCGTGAAACCCAATACTTAGACGAATTACATCTTCTACCTCCAAACATCATATTTCATTTACATACTCTATTTTGAAATCCAAACTAAATTTAGAACTCCAAGTAAAGTTTGGATTTGAGTTTGCAATGTTAGTTGTTGGTGTTTTTTTTAATTATTGTTGTTCTTTCTTATTATTGTTTTTCTTGGTGTTATTGTTGTTGTTGTTATTGTTGTTGTTGTTATTCTTATTCTTCTTCTTCTTGCTGTTTTTGTTGTTGTTGTTGTTGTTCTTGCTATTGTTCTTGTTGTTGTTCTTGATGTTATTCTTGATGTTCTTATTGCTGCAATTTTTTTATTTTATTAAAAGACACACAACAACAGTTATTTAAAATAACCGTTGTTATAGGTGGTTCTCCATAACAACAAGTATTTAAAATAAATGTTGTGATATGTCGCGCACTTTCTAGAATGCAACAACGGTTCCAGGACCGTCATTGTAAGTACCATATATACAACAATACTCTACATAAAAACGCCCTCGCCCGCGTCATTATATGTCTTTCCCAACCGTTGTTAAATAGGTTTTTCGTAGTAGTGTTGATGTAGAAATTCAAGTAATCCCGTGAAACGTTTATCCGACCATCCACTTTTTGCTTTCAGATTAAATAACTTTAACACCACCGACAATCGTGTAAACTCTGTGCATCCCTTATATAAAGGGGTGTCTTTATAACTACATAAAGTATCATAAATATGATTCTTAAAAGAAGATTCCCATATATCATGGAACATATCCTCTAGTTGATCTTCCATATATTCATCTTCATCCACTCTTTGACTTTGTGACGCTCGAGTTTCCTCATTATCCACCTCACCTTGCCACATCTATGTTGTATAATTTTGACAAATACCATCACAACAAAGGTGATTTTGTATTTCTTTCTTTTTACCCTTTTTGATATTTGCACAATCAACATAAGGACAATAAAAGATACCTTATTATCGGGAAGATGTTTATCAACGTATTCAAGGAACTCACAAACTCCTTTCTCATAAATCGAACATAATCTATTGGCTTTCATCCAACTACGATCCATTACAAATTCTAAAATTTATACATGTTTAATAATGTGAATGAAACTTCTCAAGTATATGCATATACAACATGTGCAAAGATAAAATCAATATACACTATGAACGTAAAGCATATGAAACAACTCCTTCTGACTTGAGCATATACAATATGAACATAGAAAAAAGGATTGAAGATATTGATGAATACCTATTTGTAATCAAATGAACATAAGGAATAAAGATGTTGAAGAATATCGTACGTCGAATCTGAAGAATCAAATGAACAAAGTTACTTAGAATCAGAAGCAACAAATGATATTTGCACAACATCAAAAAAAAGGAATGAAAAATATTGAAGATTACCTTACTTTGAAGTTGAAGCAGCAAATGAATATTGGTAAACAATACCGTTGTAATCAAATGAAGATGTTGGAGTACCATTGTCGTCTCTGTCGTATCTGGCTCGCATGTTCGATTAGGGCGTCTTTTGAAAGAAATACATAATAAGTTTTGTTTTAATTTATCAGTAAAACTTTTAATCTCGGTTGGAAAACAAACTGTAGTGGAAACTTAAACCTTTAACAACAGCTGTTTAATATAACCTTCGTAAAATAATTTACGATTTATTTTTAAAATAATGGTATTAAAAATTCCAAACTCATCTTTTTTCTATTTCTAATGAATTTTTTTTAATGTTTTCATCGTCTCAAAAAATTCCAAAAAAATTCTCAAAATTCTTATTTTACTTAATTAGATTAAATTTCGTGTTTTTGTAATTTTCTGAATTTATTTTAATCATATTACTCACATTTTTTCAAAATGCTGATAGACCTTTCACAACGGGTATTTAAAAAACTGTTATTATAGGTAGCATTTTTTACTTATTTTTTCAAAATGCTAACAGTCCTTTCACCATGGGTATTTAAAAAACCTGTGATCATAGATAGCATCTGGTCATGGGTTCAAGTCCCAACACTAACATTTTTTGTTTTTTACTTATTTTTCCAAGTCCCAGCACCAACATTATAGGTGGCACACTTATTGAGTTTATTCATTGTCCTTACACAAATCGTGACCGTCCATTTAGTTATTATCAACGTCCAAGACACAAATATTAGTGATTCGCGTGAAACCTAATACTTAGACGATTTACATCTTCTACCTCCAAACATCATCTTTCATTTACGATACTTTATTTTGAAATCCAAACAAAATTTAAGAACAAATTTCAGAACTCCAAGGAAATTACGGATTCGAGTTTGTAATGTTAGTTGTTGATGTTCTTTTTTAATTATTGTTGTTTTTGTTGTTCTTTTTTATTATTGTTTTTCTTGGTGTTATTGTTGTTGTTGTTTTTCTTCTTGTTGTTGTTGATGTTCTTCTTGTTGTTGTTCTTGATGTTGTTCTTGTTGTTGTTCTTGATGTTATTGTTTCTGCAAGTTTATTTTATTTTATTAAAAGACATACAATAACGGTTATTTAAAATAACTGTTGTTATAGGTAGTTCTCTACAACAACGAGTATTTAAAATAATTGTTGTAATATGGAGCACACTTTCTAGAATACAACAATGGTTCCATGACTGTCATTGTAAGTATCACATATACAACAACACTCTACATAACAACGCCCTCGCCCGCGTCATTATATGTCTTTCCCAACTGTTGTTAAATGGGTTTTCCGTAGTAGTGTTGATGTAGAAATTCAAGTAATCACGTGAAACTTTTATTAGACCATCCAATTTTTTCTTTCAGATTAAACAACTTTAACACCACCAACAATCGTGTGAACTCTGTGCATCCCTTAGATAAAGGAGTGTCTTTATAATTACATAAAGTATCATAAATATGATTCTTAAAAGAAGATTCCCCTATATCAAGGAACATATCCTCTAGTTGATCTTCCATATATTCATCTTCATCCACTCTTTGACTTTGTGACGCTCGAGTTTCCTCATTATCCACCTCACCATGCCACGCCCATGTTGTATAATTTTGACAAATACCATCGCAACAAAGGTGATTGTGTATTTCTTTCCTTTTACCTTTTTTGATATTCACACAAACAACACAAGGACAATAAAAGATACCCTTATTGCCAGGAAGATGTTTATCAGCGTATTCAAGGAATTCACAAACTCCTTTCTCATAAACCGGACTTAATCTATTGGCTTTCATCCAACTACGATCCATTAAAAATTCTGAAATTTATACATGTTTAATAATGTGAATGGAACTTCTCAAGCATATGCATATACAATATGAACAAAGATAAAATCAATATATAATATGAACGTAAAACATATTAAACAGCTCCTTCTGACTTGAGCATATACAATATGAACATAGAAAAAGGAATGAAGATATTGAAAAATACCTAGCTCTAATAAAATGAACATAAGGAATGAAGATGTTAAAGAGTACGGTACGTCGAATCTGAAGAATCAAATGAACAAAGTTACTTTGAATCAGAAGTAACAAATGAATATTGTTACAACATCAACAACAAAAAAAGGAATGAAGATATTGAAGATTACCTTACTTTGAAGTTGAAGTAGAAAATAAATATTGGTAAAGAATACCGTTGTAATCAAATGAAGATGTTGGAGTACCGTTGTCGTCTCTGGCTCACTTCTTTGATTAGGGCGTCTTATGAAAGAAATACAGAATACGTTTTGTTTTAATTTATCAGTAAATCTTTTAATCTTAGTTGGAAAATAAACCTTAGTGGAATCTTAACCCTATAATAACAGATGTTTAATATAACCGTCGTAAAATAATTTACAATTTATTTTTAAAATAATAATATTAAGTGACTCACGCTAAATGCTAATAAAAAATTGAAAAACATATTTGTAGGGAATCAAAGTTTGTTACATTTTATTTATTACTACGATTGTTTGGCACAACCGTTGTAAAATAATTTACAATTTATCTTTTAAATAATGGTATTAAGTTACACATGTTGAATGTATCCTAAAAATGGAAAAATATAGTTGCAGAGTGTATCCTAAATAATGGTATTAAGTTACACACACCCATTGAAGTTGTTAACACAGAACCAGAAGATTGAGCGAGAAACACGAACGACTTCGAGATGATGATTGAAAATAGCACACAATAGAGCGATCAGGGAAGCGTGAACGATCGATCAGCGAATGGTTGAAACTGAATCGATGTATTTCTCTAGTTCGAAAGATAAGAATCCAATATTGACAACTACCGTGTTTCATGGTGTCATTGATGAGATTTGGAAGATTGATTGTGTTATTTTCAAAGTGTCTTTATTTAAATGCAAGTGGGCATATGGAAAAATTAACAAGTACATAATTTATTATTTATTCATAATATATTGATTGTATGTTATAGTTTATATGTATTTTTACTAACAAGTATAATTATTTGAAATCATAGGTATTTAGAGTCAAGACACCAAGAGACAAGAAACCAATACACCAAGTTACAATCATGTGAAGTTATGTTATATGTGTAAACTATAGGTTGTTTGTTCTGATAAATTGTAAGATGTTTGTTCTGATGTAATTTAATATGATACAATTATGTGATATTATGAATATGTTACAATTAATATTATTATGAAAACTTTTTTACAAATTTGTATTTTCTGATGTGATATGGAGAACAATAATACAGGTTAAAAAATGGGATTAATTACAAAAGCAGGTTTATATTTGTAAATTTTGCAGAAAATTAACAGTTATATTTCATAACCGTTATAATATCTAGCGTGCTATCCAGGAAAAAATAAATATCAAAACGGTGAGCAAGGAATCGAACCCAGGACAATTATTTTTATCACAACGGTGTTCTTGAATAATCGTTTTGATAGGTAACGCACTTTCCAGTTTATTACAACGCCTATTGGGTTGTGATTATAAGTGCCGCATATATACAACAACACTCCCGCCCGCGTCATTAAATGTCTATCCCAACCGTTGTTAAATGGATTTTTCGTAGTAGTGATCTAGCAAAGAATCTGATAACACATGGACGAAGAAGCACATTGAAATGAGGTTCCATTATTTCAAGATTAGGTAGCAGATGGGAAGATGAACTTGAAACACTACAAAACAGAGAATTATATTGCATATATCATGACAAAGGGAGTGCAGGTCGAAGTGTTAGAGAAGTTAAGGTCTATGACGAATATGGATAGCTTAGACACAATGAATTAGGTGATGTGTTGAATTGTAACTCCTTGTGTCAAAGCAGATTGTTCGACAAGGACAATGAAGTTGTCAAATAGTCAAATGTATGTGTGTGTGTGTGTGTGTGTGTGTGTGTGTGTGTCAGAATACTAAGTTATCGAAGTGTCGAGGAGTTAGACTCGACATGGATTTTGTCTTAAATCTAATTATTGTAGTGTTGACAGAATTATGTATTTTGGGCCTTTTTGTTTTAAGGCTTTACTTATGAAGCAAGCAACTTAATCTATAAATAGGGAATAATCCTATTATTGTAAAGTGATTGCCTTGAATAAAAATTTCATTTTTGAGAATAAAAGTTACTCTACATAAATTCTTCTTACCTATTTTTTTTTTTTTTTTGCTAAAAACCCTAAACATTTTCTTCTTCCTCATTTCAATTTTTTTCAAATAAAAAATAAATATGTGATTGATTCTTGTTAATACTTCAATTTTGCAACATTCCCTATCCCAATGATAAACTTTTTAATAATTTAGCAAAAATCTTACTCTAAAATGAAAATTAAATTGATCTTGCACAGTATTTCATGTATGTTTCATTTGCTTATAGACCAAACTAGTGGCTTGTCGTATTAAAAAAGTCATAATGACTTATAAGCTCATGCATGTTAGTGGAAAAGGTATATTCTAAACATGGTTGAGTTAGCATTATCTCCTTCTGGACCAATGCCTAAGGTGAATATGGACCTGTTCATGCATCAATTCACTCAACTTCCATTCCAACAATTTCTAGTTTTCAAGTATTTCCAATAGGAATGTCACTATCTTCCAATTTAATGGAGTTTGTTTCAAAATTCCTATCAAATTTGAACTATCTTCCTGTTTAATGGTTTTTATCTCTTTTTATATTTGTCTCTGAAATTATTTTACAAATTTATTTCTTTTTTGTCATTCCTGACAAAATTTATTTCATTTTTGTCATTCTTGACAAGACTTGTGAAAGTTATAATTAATTCTTGTAATTTTTATTTTCATTTTTATTTAAAAGATTAATATTAAATATAATTGTTTTAGACTGATCTAATGACTAGACATGACCTAATCCTCTCCTACTCATGAGATGGTTCAATAGTCCAACGTCGACGGGGCTCACTAGGATCATGCTTCTTAAATGGTCTAAACTCGTCGATCACGTCTGCCCATGGTCGGCTCTCTGTTCATTCCAGACCTCTGCTCGACACCGGCAGAATTCACCCAGATTCGGTCAAATACGCTTCTGCTCAGATATTCATGTGCTCGACGTATCCATATCCCGACCAGGATTGCCCGTTCAACAGTTAGTTTCTGGCAGTTACCTATTTTTTGGAGATCCGCGATCCAGACCCAAAATAGAGACTGTTAGCCACGCGCCGGAGACTCTCTATATAAACCTTCTCACTTGAGATGGTCAAGTATCGAATATTCATTTCCTAAAAACTCTTACTTGTATTTGTACACTCTTATGTCCGCTCTTACTTTGACAACGGAGTATCTTGCAGGTACATCCCCCTCTCTTCGACGACTATGTATTCCTTCGAGATCCACGTCAACATCAACAACCATTAAAGATTCTGATCATTGTTACGATCAATAACATAAATTAATTTTAATACCAATAAATTAATACTAATACATTTATCCATATTCTCTCTTTCACATGTTGGTATTTCTTTCGAATTATCTATCAATATAATGACTTTGTTACGTCCAATGAAGGCAATATAACTCATAACTCTTAAAAATATAGTTATAACAATAGGATGAAAGGATGAATGAAGGCAACATTAACTCTTAAGAATAAAGTTATAACAATAGGATGAAAGGATGTTGGTTTTCAACATTACAAGCCACGTTTCGTCTTTCTATACCATCCACCCCTTAACTTAGTCGACGATGGTTATTGAACACCTATCACCTCCAAATGGGAATGGATTTCCATGTTCTGCTCCACCTTCACAAACCATAATTTTTTTCAATAAAATAAAACATGTTTACATGTTTTTAAATCTATATTTCATTACTTATAGAATAAAACATTTATAATTAAATTAAATAGAATCATTCAAGATAAATTATAATACAATTTTAATATTTAAAATTAAAATCCAAATATAAATCATCAAAGTAATTTTCTATTTTAATAAGTATAAATATGTAATAAAACTAATAAGTATAATAATAATTTATTAATTTTTAGTATATTAGGTGGGGCGGGGCTAAGTGTGGGGCGGATTTTATTGTTATGTAGATTGAACAAGTGATTCTCTAGGCAATGGTAACGGTTTGCCACCAATAACTTTTTCAGTTGGCCACTTTCTTAGGTAAGAGATATTAAGGTTTACAACATGTTTTAAAATTGCACTTGGAGTCACAAATATTGTTGTGGCCGTGGATGTTGTAATTATACGTTGAATTGTAATTCTATGTGTTGAAGTAGGTTGTTTTATATGGAAAAGGAAGATGTAGAATAATGTGTGTCGAAACATATAGTTTTCGAAGTATCGAGGAGTTAGCCTCGACATGAATTTTGTATTAAACTTTATATTTGTAATGTCGATAGAATTAGGTATTTGTTTTTGGATTTTGCTTAGGGAGAAAGCAAGTTAAATGTATAAATGAGGAATAACCGTATTATTGTAAAGTGATTCACAAATAAAAATTACAGTTTTGAGAACAAAAAGTTACACTGCAAAAATTCTTCTTTCCTATTTTTTCATGAAAATCCTAAACCTTTTATTATTTCCCAATTCAATTTTTTTTTCACACCATTGTGCAGCAATACAATCTTACAACCAAGGTTGGTTGATTCACTCAAGTGAAGAGTGGAAAACAAAAGGAATTTGATTGTTGTGATTGAATCTTATTCATCAAGATTGATTCAGAATTACTCAAAGTCTTGGGTTTAATTCCGACATCTAGTATCAGAGCGTGGTTGAGTGATTCGTGGAAAGAAAACCACGACGGCGATGAATCATGCGAACGAGAATTTTCCAGCGAGTCTCCCAATTTTGAAGTGTCGAAATTATGAGAATTGGTGCAAACAGATGAAGGTGATTTTCTGTTATAAAGATCTTTGGGATCTTGTGAAGGAATGAGTAACATCACTTGTAGAAAACATGTCAGATCAAGAAAAAGCTACATACAAAGAATTGAAGAGGGGAGATTATAAAGCTCTCATTATAATTCATCCAGACAATTTCGAAAAGGTCAATGATGTAGAACCAATAAAAGATACAACATGAGAGATCTAGGAGAAATCATTTAGAGGCACTGAGAAAATGAAAGAGGCGAGGTTAGAAACTTACAAAAGAGCTTATGAATTGCTTCATATGGAAGACAATGAAATCATAACGTATTTTTTCACTAGGGTTACAAAACGGGTGAAGCAAATTAAGGTATATGGAATAGTGTTAGCATCAAGATCAGACGGCACCACTGATCGTACATGTGATCAGAATCTACAATGGTTGGGGATGCTGACGTGGATATTAAAGTCTTTGCTTGATCGTCGACGAGAGTTGGGGGGTGTACCTGCAAGGTACTCCGATGTTAAAGTAAGAACGGGAAAAATAGTATGCAAGTACAAGTAAAAGTGTTAAGAGAGTGAATATTCGATACATGACCCTCTCATGCGAGAGGGTTTATAAAGAGCCTCTAGCGCTTGGCTCTTGGTCCCTATTTTGGGCCTGGATCGTAGATCCCACGGAAATAGGCAACTTCCAGAAACTAGCCGTTGGGACGAGCATACCTGGTCGGATGGGATATGCATCAGGCATAGAGATATCCGAGCAGGAGATGTCTTCGGCTGAATCTGGGTGACTCCTGCGGGCGTCGACATAAGTCTAGAGGGAGCGGAGAAATCCGACCACGGGTAACCGTGGTCGACAAGTCCTCATCAACTGAGAGGTATAAAGCCAATGGATCCCTCTGACATTTGGGCTATTGGGTCGTCCTATGTGCAGGAGTGGATTGGGCCATGCCTAATCATTGGGTCAGTCCGGAACAACAATGAAATCATAACGTATTTTTTCACTAAGGTTACAAAACGGGTGAATCAAATCAAGGTATGTGGAATAGTGTTGACATCAAGATCAGTTGTTGCAAAGATCTTGAGGTCATTGACTCCAAAGTTCAACCACGTGATAGTAGTCATAGAAAAGTCAAAGGATTTGTCAAGTTTGATAAAGGAAGAACTTCAAGGGACGCTTGAATCTCATGAACAAAGGATGACTAAAAGAGATACATGCAAGTCAAAGAATGATGTGACTCTGCAGGATACAATAATTCAATTAGTCGAAATCAACATGAAGGAAGTTGAAAAGGTATAATAGGATACAATAATTCGAATGGTCTAACAATTTCAAGTTTTCAAGTAAGTATTTCTAATATGAATGTCACTATCTTTGTGTTTAATGGAGTTTGTTTCAAAATTCCTATAAAATTTACATTATCTTCTTGTTTAATGTTATTCTTTTTTTCTTTCTTATATTGGTTCTGTTTGGTAAAAATAGCGGTTAATGGATAAGTTAGTTGATAGTTTATAATTTATGATTGATGACTGATGATTGATAGCTTATAGCTTATAGTTGATGGTCGATAATTTATAGCTGATAAGTTAATTGAAGTGTTTGATAAAATTAGCGTTCAGTTAGTTGATAAATTAAAATGACATAAAAAATATTTAATATATAATTATTTTATTTAAATTAAATTAAATTATAAAAGGCAATAGTGGATGTTAGATAAGATAATAAGGACAAAAGTGGGGAAAAAAATCATAAGCTATAAGTTATAAACTAAAACACTATTTAAAATAACATTTGAAATATAAGATATAAACTATTAAAATAAACTATAAGCTCGTGATGAAGAGACTATTATCAAACATGTCTTTTATTCTCATATGACCTTATAAGTTATAAGTTAAAAAAAATGGTTATATCAAATAAAGTTATTGTCTCTGTAATTATTTTATAAATTTATCTCATTTTTGTCATTGATGTTTTTTTAATCCCGACAAGACTTGTGAAAATTGTAATTAAATTTTGTATTTTTTTATATTTAAAATATTAATATTAAATATTTAAAATATAACAAATAAATTTTAACATCAATAAATTTTATAATGATTAAAGCAAAACAACATGACCAAAAGAAAATAAAATATATGTAAAGACAAAAAAACAAAAAAAAAAAAAAAAAAAATTCAAAATTTACAAAGCCTAGAACAAAAATAAAAAAATAAAAAAAGGTAAATTTTTATTTATCAAACTCAACAAGTTGAGTAAAGTTATCTTTAATGTAAAATGTATTGAAAACAATAAATAAATATATTATTTTATAATTAATTAAAAGAATAAAATTTAAATAATAATATATGATTGGTTGAAAAATATCCATATTTATGTGATTATAGTAGTTGTCCTAGAAATAAAAACTTAAAGATAAAAACTTTAACACATTCTCCCATATAATACTATAAAAATAGCAATTATTCTCAGAATCAAAATCTTACACACCTCAATAACAATTATTCATCCATCATGGGATGTCAAGGCCACTGAACACATGGGAAATAAAGAGAATCTTTCTGAATCATCTCACGTGGTTGTGAGGAACTCAGTTTTGGAAAGACATAAACTGAATGAATAATAACGTTAGGAAACTAGAAATTGACAGCTCTGGTCCTATCCCTGATGGACAAGGACGTTAACATCTCAACCAAACAATGAGATCCTCTAATCTTCATGATCATAACTTAGAAAGCTACCACACTGTCGTTTCTTTCTTGTATGTTTTATTATTAATGAATATTTTGTCTCTTCAATTATGATGTGTGGACAAGGATCTTACACTCCTGGTCCATATAATAGTAATAGAGGAATATTTAGTAACGTAGTATTCATTAGTGTTGGAACAATTTGCCAAACGAAACGTCAAAGTTTATTGGGATAAATTTTAAATAAATAAAAAATCATGAATCCTGTGATTTTAGAAAACTATGCATGTTTGTCTCTTAATTAAAAAAGATTATGTTTCTCGTATTGTTTAACTTACACACCTTAGTTAATTTCCAATATTATTTATGAAAAAGAAAATTCTAAGTTTAGCTTAATTTATATATTTCGGTGAGTTTTCATCATTATTATTTTTATAAGTTAAAGATTATTATTCGATAGAAGTATTAGAAGAATTCTAACTCAAATAATAAAATATCAAATCTCCTCCAAATAATTATACGAATATTTAAACCACTCATAATAGTTGTAGCGGATTTTAATAGTGATGTGTTTGATAAAATTGATAAATTAACTTGTATAAATAATTATAAAAATAAAAAATATATAAATATATATTATGTGGGTATGGGGCGGGTGAGTACTAAGGTACCCGTACCCACACCCATACCCGCTTATTTTAATGGGTAATTACTTGTGTCCGAGCCTGTACCTATTTTGCGGGTTTTTACTCTATCCGTTGTGTATAAATTTTGAGGGTACCCGTTGGGGATGAGTCTTATACCACACCATCCTACTTCTAAGACACCCACATAATATGTGATCGACATCCTCCTCAACAAAAAATAAAACACACAAACAAGGTCATGAGAATTATGAATAATACCTCTTGCTTCCAGATTCTTCCTTATTGGTAGTCTGTCCATCAATCTCTCCAACTAAAAACTTGAAATTTTTAGTGGCAATTTCGAGCTCCACAACAAATTAACAACAAATTTAAGATCACTACCTATGTTCGGTCTAACAAAAAGATCCAACATTCTATCATAATATGATACAACAAATTACCTCTTATTATCACTCCAAAGCCAGATGATAGAATCCTCGACTCCTGCCGCCGGGAATACATCATTTAGTTACTCAAGTAGCTCGCTAAAATCCAGCATCAGATTATTGGTAGCATCAAATTCCAAGGCTCCTAAGTTCCACGACCAGACACTGTCTTCCCAAAACTCCACTTCACTAATCAAAATAGATTTTTGGGCAGAAGAATAGAACAAACGAGGAAAAACATTCATAAGTCATTCCGGACCAATCCACTTACCCGACCAGAATGGGATAAGACTCTCACTGCCCAACTTACAAGAAATATACTCATTAAAAAACCCTTAACTAGCTAATCGCCCATAATCTTTAGGTCGCGCCACCAAAAAGATTCCAATGCATTATGTAACACGATGAGAGAACTGACTTTCTATAAATGTTGCAGATAGCAAGAGTCGCCACCGACTTTTATTTTATCCAAGTGGAAAGGACATAAAAGAACGGGAAAGACCTATTTTGAAAGACTTGGGTTTGGGGGGTAGGTTATATAAAGGGAAGGTGTTAACACCCTTTATATCCATGGTTATCCATGGGCTCTTAGTTACTTAGCTCATTTAAATGTTTTTGAAAAGTGTAGTGTGTGATTAGAAATTTTCTAAGTACTTTGTAATGATCCTCGTATGGATGTATACAAAGCCTTTAAGTTGAAAAATGTTTAAGAAAAGTGATGTGTGAAAAGTAGTTTTAAAGTGTGAGCAAGTAACTATGAGGTACCTACCCTAAGCTAAGTCATTCAAGTTCTTTTATGTTTCTTCAAGAGTAAGACTATCCCTATTATTAAGGAATAGGTAGTCATTACTTTGGATTTTATTAAGGGACAAGCGTAAGGCCATCGTATGGTCAATGAAGGCAACTTAAGGGGTGTCTTTAGCAATTCGTAGGAACTATCATCATTTTTATTCGAAGGGACAAAATCATTATTTCGTAGGCAACCTCGATGGGACTTGATCTTTTAATCTGAAGAGACTATGATGATTTATTCTTGAAGGGACTAAGCTTAAGACACTCTTATTTCGAGGGACTTGACCATTTTAAATAGGCAACCAAGAGGAATACCCTAGGAAGTACAAGATGGCGATCAAAGATCGACTTACATGTGTGAGTGTTATTTTTTAAATACTTATCTTATTTAATTAATTATCTAATTTATTTTTAATTACAAGTAGATTTTCACACCCTATTTACTAACCACGCAATTTATAAATAAAAAATAAGAAGCGAAAAGAAAATTCTAAACTATTACAAGGCTTATGGACAGATACAAAATAATCGGAAAATAATAATAATAATTATAATAATAATAATAGACATAATAAAATAAACAATAATAATAACCATAATAATAAAAATAGTAATAATAAAAAGATTAGAACTTTAAAAGAAATTATTTTAGGTTAGACAAGTTAGATTTTTTAGAAGTTATTAGAAAAATATGAGTTTAAAATAAATTAGTAATAATAAAAGAATTTAATGTTATATTAAAAAAATATTAATGTACAAATTATAAAAAGAGTTATATCAAAAAAAATATTAAGTTAGTTATTTATAAAAATAATAGAGATTATAGAAAATGTTAAATTATTAAGTTAATAGGTTTATTTATAAATTAATTATATACAAGATTTTAGAATTATTATTATTATTCAATTAAAAAAAGATTTTATTTACAAAATACATAAATAATAGAGATTATATACAAATTAAAAAATATTTATAAATTAATTGATTAAAAAAAACTAAGGAGTTAATTAGATTTTAGAAAACATAAAAAGAATTTATTTGGTTTTTATTTAGAAAGATTATGATTTTATTAAATTAATTAAATCTTATTAACTAAATTAATTATTATAATAATGATTAGAATTTAATTAAATAATATGAAAATTGAAGCAAAAAAAACATACCTGAGGGAGTCTGGGTTCGAACCCAGGTCTCCAGCTTCCACTTATGAACCCTTAACCAACTGGGTTGCGCGCTTGTTGCATTATTCAATCGGCTTCAATCAAATATATATTAAGTTATTTGACAAAATAAATGAAATAAAAAAAATGCCTCAGCACGGAATCGAACCCAGGCTTCTGGTTCCACACACACGCATCAACACCACTAGGCCATATGCGCCTTTGTGAAATTAAACACTAAGAATAATTAATAAAATAAGTCCAAATTTCAAAATTCAGACTCGCGCCAAAATAGTCATCTTCTCCAAATTTCCTACGAATTCTCATGCGTTTTTTCCTGCGATTTCACCTGCAAATCCATATTCATAGGTTTTCCTAGGTTCTCATCAATCACCACGAAACCTACAAAATTTTCAAAAATTGAACACACCAACAGAATCCTCATACAATTTACAATTCATTTACGTTGTTAAAATTCATTTATATTTGCCAAATCGTGAATCCCCAATTTAGGTCATAAAACCCTAACAATGGCCGATCGGGTTCTAAGCCATGACACCTTGTCAAACCTGTCCTGAAAGTTTGCTTGACTCATTCTAAACACAAAACAATCATTAAAATTAGCATATGATGCATAAAACATAAGAATCGAAAATTTCAAAAGCAAGAATAAGGGAGAATCGGTTCATGGATTTTATCATATTTTGGATGCAAGTGAGGGTTGGGATAGCATCAAGGATGTTCAAGTATCATGTTTAGACCTTCAAATTGCTTTGAGACTGCCTCTAAGTGAAAATCCGATTGCCACTTTTTCCTTGAAATTTTTGAGGTTGTTCTTAGTGTTCTTGGATGCAAATTTCGTCCCCTCTGCTTGGGTTGAGTTCATGTACTTATAAGGATTTAATTTAGGTCAAAAAACTTATGGATTTGTGGGCTTATGAGATAACTTGAGTGTGAAGGAAACCATGACCATAAATGCGATAAAAATCAAATGATACCTTTCTATTTTTGATCCAATCTGATTTCAATTGACTTCCAATCATTCTAAATATGATTTAAATGATTTCCAATCAAATATCTTGACCATTATTTGATTTTTCATATTTAATTTATATTTAAATTGAATTTTAATGAATAAAATCAAAATAAATAATAAATAAATAATAAAAATCAGAACTCTTTGGTTTTGGGTCGTGCTTGATGTCATCATAAAAATTGGATTGCAAAATGATAGGCCCATTTGGAAAATTTTGGTTTTAAGGCCTTATTTTCTTCATACACCCCTCAAAACTCTCCCAACTTTGACAAGGCACAAATCCTTCAATTTTAAGGCTATGAAGGTTTTCGTGGACATTTTGGGAAGCTTAAAGAGTCATCTAACAAACCTCTTTGGTCTCATATCCATATCGTTTACCCTTTTCAAATTATGCCCTTTGGAAGATGTTGACGTTTTGTTGACTTTTGAAATGACCTGTAATGTTTTAGCTCATACCTTCCAAATGAAGAATTTCTAGGCTTGGCTTGTGAGACACAAAGTTGTAGAGAATTAAATTTCCTTCAAAATGAGCTTTGGATGGGAAATGTTTGATGAAGCATGTGAAAGTTATGGCTGGTCAAAGTTCAGTTGACTTTTCTTAAGAAAACCCTAATTTAGAAACTTTTGATTCTTGATGATCTGAAACTTCCTTGATGAATCATGATCAAACCTTGATAAAATGATGAATTTTACTTCATAAAATTGATTTTGGCAAAAAATCTTGAAGTTTGACTTTGATTTGACCATAGTTGACCTCAGTTTGACATTTTAACTACTTTGATTGATTTTTGCATATCTGATCATCTGACTGGGCAAACTTATTGGGAAAGGCTTGAAACTTGACATGGGGATTCTTGAATACATGTGGGATGTTATGAAGCTCACTTGAGGCCTTGAAAATCATTTTAACCTGAGGAAACACAAAACCCTAGTTTTGGACACTTTGTCTAGGAGGAGGCATTGTCTGGGGAAACTTCTACACTTCTTGATCAATTGAGAATCTTGAGAAGCTTATGATCATTTAGAAGTCTTGAGAGATATTGTATTGACTGTGGGAGGGAAAATTTTGGGGTACAACAGCCGCCCCTGTTCAATTTTCTGAAATCTGAGGAGTTAGATTGGCATGTATGTCGTTCGTGACTTGCAGGTTGAAGAGGATTGAGCACAAAAGCCCAAAAATTTGCACTCGCCGGTGCGCAGAATGATACTGTTGATTTGTTGTGATGCTTGAATGGGCTTAAAGATTTCATTTGGAGAAAAAGTCTTCAGATATGTTTCTTTGAGAGGGAAGCAATCCCAAATGTTAAGCTAGCTTTTTGGGAAGAATAAACGACGGTCCAAAAATGAGATAACCTTCGGGAAGAATAAACGATGGCCCGAGGTAACAAGATAACCTTTGGGAAGAATAGACGACGGCCCAAGGTATCAATATGGCTTTTGGGAAGAATAAACAACGGCCCAAAATGAGATAACCTTCGGGAAGAATAAACGACGACCCAAGGTATCAGTATGGCTTTTGGGAAGAATAAACGATGGCCCAAAATGAGATAACCTTCGGGAAGAATAAACAACGGCCCGAGGTAACAAGATAACCTTTGGGAAGAATAAACGACGGCCCAAGGTATCAGTATGGCTTTTGGGAAGAATAAACGACGACCCAAAATGAGATAACCTTCGGGAAGAATAAATGACGGCCCGAAGTAACAAGATAACCTTTGGGAAGAATAAACGAGGACCCAAGGTATCAGTATGGCTTTTGGGAAGAATAAACGACGACCCAAAATGAGATAACCTTCGGGAAGAATAAACGACGGTCCGAGGTAACAAGATAACCTTTGGGAAGAATAAACGACGGCCCAAGGTATCAGTATAGCTTTTGGGAAGAATAAACGACGGCCCAAAATGAGACAACCTTCGGGAAGAATAAACGACGGCCCGAGGTAACAAGATAACCTTTGGAAAGAATAAATGACGGCCCAAGGTAAGTTGTTGATGAAGTTTTCCTGCTGGAGAATTAACCTGAAAAACAAGGTTAGTTCGGTGCAAATATAATGATATATATATATAACATTTTGCAAGATAATATTTTATGAGAATGCGTATAATATGATATTATATGATATGAGGTATGTATGAATTATATAGCTGAAGTGTATAAGTAGCTTCGTAGAACAACTGCCGACTGGGGAAAATAAATCCTGATTCGTTGCCGAAGAGTATGAAGACTTCGTTCCTGTCTTGTTTTAAGAATATCGTACTTAGGAACTCCCGTTTTTGTTCATCGTACTTCTTTTTGAAGGATTAGGTTCCTGAATATCCTAACCGAGGATAAAAGAGATAGACATAGATCCGGGAGAACTATGTAGTTAAGTATCAATTCTTCGGAGGATATGGAACCGCTTGGAGATTTTGTAAAGCTGGAAGTGTAAGCTATTACTTGAGGTATTCCGTAAGGATATCCGTAAAGATTACTCCATGGGGATGAACCGGCGAAGCTTCGTGGAATTCCTACCTCCCTTCGTTCTTAGTAAATACTATTATTGTATTTTATGCATTTCTGGTAAACATCAATCATATTCAAAGGCATATATACATTCAAACATAATCAATGGACGTTTTTCGCTTTAGTAAAAAGGGGAAAAATAAAGCTAAATAAAGAGGGAAAAGTAAAGCTGAATACGAAAAATGGAGTTTTATTTATTTTAGAAATAGGCCTATAAATAGGCAGGTTTTAACACGGAGACGAAATCCTAGTAAGAGGAATTTGTCAAAGAAATTTTTACAAGGAAAAATAACTATGTGTAAATAATCCTATTGAGTTTCAACTTTGCTATTGCCATTATCTTCAATTATCTCATCTTCAGCTATCGGAGAAGAAACAATTGGACTGATCGGTATCTGTTGAACTTGACATAGATAACAAAACTAGTAAAGGTTTCATGGGTGATCCAACGAGACATAGTCATACGCTTTAATCCCTAACTTTTTCTTGGATTGCCCTTTCAGGTTTTCAATCCACCGGGATACCCTTTTTTTCCCAAGCCGCCTTTTCAGGTTTTCAACTTGCGGGGTGTACATTTTATATATATATATATATATATCCCTAATTTTTGCCCGAACCCTTTTGGCTCGCCGGGATGCCCTTATTTTTTCCTAGGCCAGTCAACCTAGCGGGTCTTTTTTCATGCGTAGTATTTTTTAAATATGTCTGCGTTCACAGGCTGCGGGAAATCTTCACCATCCATAGTGGTAAGCATCATGGCACTCTCCAGAAAATACTCTCTTAACAACAAATGGCCCTTCATAGGTGGGGGCCCATTTGCCCCTGGGATCACCCTGTGGTAATATAATATGCTTGATTACCAAATCACCAGCCTGGTACACCTGCTGCCTAACTTTCTTATTGAAGGCTTTAATCATACGTTTCTGATACATCTTACCATGACAAACAGCTGCTAATCTCTTCTCATCAATCAAGTTTATCTGGTCAAGTCGAGTATGAATCCATTCATCTTCATCCAAGCCTGCATCCTTCAAAATTCTCAAAGAAGGAATCTGAACTTCAATGGGTAAAACTGCTTCTATACCATAGAAAAGGGAAAATGGGGTTTCCCCTGTTGAAGTACGTATGGTGGTACGATAACCATGAAGAGCAAATGGCAACATCTCATGCCAATCCTTATATGTAACTGTCATCGTTTGAAAGATCTTCTTAATATTCTTGTTAGCGGCTTCCACTGCGCCATTCATCTTTAGACGATATGGAGAAGAATTGTGATATTTAATCTTGAACTGCGTGCAGAGATCAGTAATCATAGTGTTGTTCAAATTAGTACCATTGTCTGTGATAATCCTTTCAGGGATGCCATATCTGCATATAAGATTATACTTGATGAACCGAGCCACAACATTCTTAGTAACAGAAGCAAATGAAGCTGCCTCTACCCATTTTGTGAAGTAATCAATAGCCACAAGGATGAAACGATGTCCATTGGAGGCAGTAGGTTTGATTTCCCCAATCATATCAATTACCACATGGCAAAAGGCCATGGAGCAGTTAGAACATTCAACGGAACTGGAGGCACATGAACTTTATCAGCATAAATCTGACATTTGTGACAAGTTTTTGAATGTTGATAGCAATCAGCTTCCATGGTAGACCAATAATAACCTGCTCTCAGAATCTTCTTAGCCATAGTATGCCCACTAGAATGAGTACCAAAGATCCCATCATGCATGTCTTCCATAATCTCTACTGCTTCTTTCTTATCCACACAGCGAAGCAAAGTTGAATCGTGGTTGCTGTTGCACCCCAAAATTTTCCCTCACCTAGACCAGACATTGTGTACTAAGGTATCTCAAGAGGTTCACAAGGTTCACAATTAGTCAGAAAGTTTGACAATTCCCTCAAGCAAAGCATCCTCCTAAGCAATGCATTCTAAACTAGGGTTTTGGATTTCATCAGGCTAAAGAGACTTCCAAGGCTTCAAGTGAGCTTCATAGCATCCTATATGTCTTCAAGAATCTCTATGTCAAGTTTCAAGACTTTCCCAAAAGGTTTGCTCAGTCAGATGATCAGATAGGCTAAAATCAGTCAAAGTAGTTAAAAAGTCAAACTAAGGTCAACTGTGGTCAAATCAAAGTCAAACTTCATGATTTTTTGCCAACATCAAGTTTATGAAGTAAAATTCATCATTTGATCAAGGGTTGATCATGATTCATCAAAGAGATTTCAGATCATCAAGAATCAGGAGTTTCTAAATTAGGGTTTTCATAGGAAAAGTCAACTGAACTTTGACCAGCCATAACTTTCACATGCTTCATCAAAAATTTCCCATCTAAATCTCTTTTTTAAGAAAATTGAATTCTCTACAACTTTGTGTCTCACAAGCCAAGCCTAAAAATGCTCCATTTGGAAGGTATGAGCTAAGACATTATAGGTCATTTTAAAAGTCAACAAAAAGTCAACATCTTCCAAAGGGCATAATTTGAAAATGGTAAAGGATATGGACATAAGACCAAAGAGGTTGGTTAGAGGACTCTCTAATATTTCCAAAATGTCAAAGAACACCTTCATAGCCTTAAAATTGAGGGATTTATGCCTTTGCAAAGTTGGGAAATTTTTGAGAGATTTATTGAGCAAATGGGGTCTTAGAACCAATTCTTTCCACATGGGCTTGCAATTTTATGACCCAATCTCTACCATGACATCATGCACGAATTAAATCTTATTTATTCATATTTTTATAGTTTATTTTTTATTTATTTTGTTTTTATTCATTAAAAATCAATTTAAATTAAAATAAAATATGAAAACTCAATATTTAAATTTGATTCTTGTTCTAGAAGGTCATAAACATTGTTTAAAGTTGATTGATCACATCCAAATTCGTGCTTGATCAATTTGGCATTGTTAGATTTGATTTTTGGTGATTTTCAAATATTTGATTTCTTCATGATCAAGCTACATCATAAAGCCCACAAATCCACAAAATTGTTGACCTAATTCACTCTACTACATAAACACAAGAAGACCATTGCATAAGGGACGATTTTCAGAGCCTCCAAGAACACCATTGAACTTCAAATTTTCATACAAAAAGTCACATTCGGTTTTTGACCTAGAGACACTTTCAGGACAAAATAAAGGTTGCTTTAGCTTCCTTGAGGCTCACTGATCATGTTTCGATCATCCACAACATCAAAATCATTACCATTTGCATAAACCGAATCAATGTTATTGCACTTTTATGATTTTTTCGTTTTCTAATATTTGTGCATGATAAATTGTGTTTGATTGTTGTTTTGTGTTTGTGATGAGCTCAGGAACGTTTCTGGATAATCTAATTTGAGTTTCGATGCAGAACCAAGAAGTTGCCATTGTTAGGGTTTAGAGTGGCCGTTTAGGGTTTCTCCATTAAACTAATATAAATGAATTCTAAAGACGTCATTGAATTGGGTTTGATATGTGGATCATATTTATATAATTAATTTATTGAAATTTTACGTATTATAGGAGATCCAATTTCGCAGGTTCTTGAAAAGAAGAATTTGCAGGAAAATTCATAAATATATTCGCAGGAAATTTTGCAGGTATGAGGAAGAAGATGAAGATGCTTGGCGTGCAGCTGGAATTTGAATCTTTGACTTAATATTTTATTGAATTGTTTTGGTATTATATCAGTTAACGTTGCTTGACCCAGTGGTAATGGTTTGCGCGTGTTGTTGTTTGTGACCTGGGTTCGATCCTTGGTGATAACATCTTTTTGTTTATTATTCCATTATTCATGTGACTTAATATATTATGATTAATTGTTGGTGTTTTAGCAGACGCGCCCCATGTGGCTTAGTGGCTGGAGTGTTTGGTTGTTGGCTGATGGGCAGGGGTTCGAATCCAGGTTCCCACATTTTTTCTCATAATTATTTTGTTTTGGCAGGTTTATAATATAATGATTTTGAGTCATATGGTTATCACCAGCGCACGCTGGCTCAGCTGGTTTTGAGTGTTGTTGTTGAGGTAAGGGACCTGGGTTCAAACCCCAGGTCATATCTTTTTAGTACTTTTCTTCATTTTTTTTTTATTTTTAACTATTTTCTTAACTTTAACTTAATTTAATATAATTCAAATAATTTCTAAATAAATATCAATAATATTTTCCTATAAAAACTTTATATTTTTCTAAAATCATATTTTATTTTCTTAAATATAAATTGTTTGTATTTATTTTATAATATGTTTATATATATAATTACTATGTATTTTTTTGTAAATAAATTAATAATGTATAATTATAATTAATAAAACCCTAATTTTCTTAATTCAAATATTAACCCTAATTTTTTGTCAACCCTAATTTTTATCTTAACCCTAAATATTAAACTTAATTTTTCTAAACCCTAATTATATTATTAATTTTTATTTTTATTACAATATAAATAATTTGTTATTTGTTTATTATTATTAAACTTATTTTTTTTTTAAACTTTTCTAATATTAATTTTATCTTGTTAAATTCTTATTTCCTTTATTTATTTATTTTTCTAACCCTTCTTATCATTATTTTATTATTACTAATATGTGATTATTGTTTATTTATTCTTATTATTATTATGTTTATCGTTATTATTTTTATTATTATGTAATTGCTAAAGCCATGTAATAGGTTTATATTTTTGCTTTATTTTTGTAATTTATTCTTATTGTATGGTTAGTAACTTTAGGGTGTGTATAACCTATATGTGTAAATAAAATAACTTAGAAAATTAATAAGATAAATACTTGAACATGAACACTCACACACGTAAGTCGATCTTTGATCGCCATCTTGCACTTCCTAAGTTGCCCCTCTTGGTTGCCTTTATATGGTCAAGTCCCTCGAATATAGGGGTGTCTTAAGCAAAGTCCCTCCATAAATATCATCAAATCCCTATAGTTTAAAGATCAAGTCCCTTTGAGGTTTCCTATGATAATGATCTTGTCCCTTCGAATAAAAGATGATAAGTCCCTGTAAATTGCTAAAGACACCATTACTTGTTGCCTTCATTGACCATACGATGACCCTACGCTTGTCCCTTACACATCCAAGGTAATGACTACCTATTCCTTAATAATAGGGATAGTCTTACCATTGAAAGAACATAAGAGAATAAGAAAGACTTAATCTAGGGTAGGTACCTCATAGTTACTTGCTCACACTTTTCAAACTTACTTTTACACCTCACAATTTCTAAACTAGGCTTTGTATACACCCATACGAGGGTCATTACCAAGTACTTAAAGAAATTTTTCTAATCACACACTACACTTTTGCAAACAAACAAAGTGAGCTAAGTAACTAAGAGCCCATGGATAACCATGGATATAAAGGGTGATAACACCTTCCCTTTGTATAACCTACCCCCCGAACTCAAGTCTTTTAAAATAGGTCTTTCCTGTTCTTTTATGTCCTTTCCTTTTGGATAAAATAAAAGTTGGTGGCGACTCTTGCTATCCGCAACATTTATAGAAAGTCAGTTCTCCCACCGTGTTACAGTTGTGCTTGTACAAAATTCCATTACTCAAGAAGAATTTAGCAGAAAACCTCCTTAGAAACTTCTTGTCATTGACAGATGCCCCTTTAGGGAACTCCTGAGCTTCAAGATACCTTTTCACTTCATGGAACCAAGGCTTTTCTTCTACTCCTTCAGTACCCACTTCATTGCAGTATGCAGGTTTGTCAAATCGATCAATAGTAATTCTCGGAGCTTCATCATCCCAATTGATTTCAAACATAGATGCCATGGTAGCTAATGCATCTGCCAACTGTTTCTCTTCTTGTGGAATATGTCCAAAGGTAATCTCTTCAAAGTACGGGATCAAAGACAACACATGTTCTCTGTAAGGGATGAGATTAGGATGCTTGGTATCCCAATCTCCTTTGACTTGACTAACTACCAGGGCTGAGTCTCCATATACATTCAAAAACTGGATCTTCATCTCAATAGCAACCTTGATACCCATGATGCACGCTTCATACTCAGCCATATTGTTGGTACATTTAAAACAAAGTTTTGCAGTAATTGGTGTAAAACAACCTTTAGGAGAGATAATTACCACACCAACTCCATTACCAAGCGCATTAGAAGCTCCATCAAAAACCATAGTCCATCGGGATCCTTGTCCAGGTCCTTCATATTGTCTAGGTTCTTTAGTAACAATCATAATATCCTAATCTGGAAACTCAAAATTCCTAGATTGATAATCATCCACTGCTTGATGAGCCAAATGGTCAGCTACTACACTTCCTTTGATTACTTTCTGAGTAGTATATTGTATGTCATATTTTGTCAAGATCATTTGCCATCTTGCTATTCGTCCGGAGAAAGCATGTTTCTCAAATATATACTTGATTGGATCCATTTTTGAAATCAATAAGGTGGTATGAGTCAACATATACTGTCTTAGTCGGCGAGCAGCCAAAGCCAAAACGCAACAAGTTTTCTCGAGCAGTGAGTATCTTGTTTCACAGTCGGTAAACTTTTTGCTAAGGTAATATATTGCCTGCTCTTTTCGACCAGACTCGTCATGTTTCCCCAACACACACCCCATTGAGTTATCCAATACTGTCAAGTACATAATCAAGGGTCTTCCTTCAACTGGTGGCATCAATATAGGAGGTTCCTGTAGGTACCTTCTGATCTCATCAAAAGCTACCTGGCATTCATCATTCCATTCCAATATTTGATCTTTCTTCAACAACTTGAAGATTGGTTCATAAGTAGCAGTCAACTGGAAAATAAATATTGCAATGTAATTTAGTCGTCCCAGGAAACCTCTAACTTCTTTCTCAGTACGAGGAGCAGGCATTTCTTGTATAGCTTTTACCTTTGTAGGATCCACTTCAATACCTTTACCACTGACAATAAAACCCAGAAGTTTACCATATCTAACTCCGAAAGTACACTTGTTTGGATTTAACCTTAACTTGTATTTCTTCAACCTCTCAAACAACTTGTGCAGGTGATCAAGATGCTCTTCTTCATTCTGAGATCTGGCTATCATATCATCCACATATACCTTTATCTCATGGTGAATCATATCATGGAACAAAGCTACCATAACACGCTGATATGTTGCCCCAACATTCTTCAAACCAAATGGCATTACCTTATAGAAGAAAGTTCCCCATTGTTTAACAAATGTAGTCTTCTCCATATCTTCAGGTGCCATCTTAATCTGATTATATCCAGAGAAACCATCCATAAAAGAGAATACCTTATGTTGAGAAGTGTTGTCTACCAGAACATCAATATGTGGAAGCGGAAAGTTATCTTTGGGGCTGGCTCTATTAAAATCCCTATAATCTACACACATGCGTACTTTACCATATTTCTTAGGCACCGACACCACGTTTGCAACCCACTGAGGATAAGAAGTAACAGCTAAAAACCCTGTATTGAATTGTTTCATCACCTCTGCCTTAATCTTTTATGACATATCAGGAAGCATACAATGAACTTTCTGTTTTATTGGGTGACAATCTTCTTTTACTGGTAAACGGTGAACCACAATATCTGTATCCAGCCCTGGCATATATTCATAAGACCAAGCAAAAATTTCCACATAGTCATGTAACATCTGAATCAACCTGTTCTTAACATCATCTTCCAACTCAACACTTATCTTGACCTCTTTCATGTTTTCCTCGGTTTCCAAGTTCACAACTTCGATTGGTTCCTCATGTGGTTGTATAGTTTTCTCTTCTTGTTGTAGTAATCTAGCAACTCTATAGGTACTTCATAATCTTCCTCCTTTCCATCCTCGGCTTGATAGATCGGATTCTCGAAGTCATAATTGGAAATAGCATAATTGTTATAAATAGGATCCAGAGTGGATGAAGATCTGCATTTTAGTGACGTGGGTGTGTGTAAGAACATATAGCTTTTTTTTTATAAAAGGAGAAAGTAAAAGAAAGACAAAGAGCGCAATATTTACGAAAGCGAGAAATGTCCATTGATTTTATTGAATGAAAATATGCAAATGAAATGACAACCCTAACAAGCATACCATTGTGCCCAGGGCAAGGCACAAGGCTTAAAAGTAATTAATTGTTCAAAATTACAAAAAATAAATTTAGAAAAATGAAATAGCATTTACTCCTGACTAAAGGAGATAGGAATAACGTCTTCAGCCTTCCAATTGTTGAGTCCATCACCCATGGTAGGAAAGATCCAATCATCCAAGTTGTAACCTTCATCACAATCTTCTGTAGCGTTGACTTGGTCCTTTATGATTCCTTTATGAGTGATACGAGCAGCACGAGCACGACGAACAACCTTCTGAGATTCTGCAGTAAAACCCAAACCAAACTTATCAGACTTGTAAGGAATGTCAGGAAGTTGACCCCAAATAGTACAAACACCTTCTTCAACCATAGCTCTAGCATCTTTGAGGGAGGCCATTGTAGGAGGCCCTCTGGTAATCACAGGAATTCTTTTAACATCAGGGGAAGTTTTAGTAGCAGGAACGACTTGAGGAACCACTTCAAATATCTGGCAAGGAGTCTCAACAAATTCACCCTCCATCTCAACATATTTAAAGGTATTCACATGGCTGACCATGTATTCTTCTTCACCATAAACAGTGACAATCTTTCCTTTCACCTTGTACTTCAATTTCTGATGTAAAGTGGAAGTCACGGCACCTGCCCCATGGATCCAGGGGCGCCCAAGAAAACAGGAATACGCAGGACGAATATCCATCACATAGAAAGTGGAATCAAAGACTTTGAGAGCCTACTTTAATTGGAAGATCCACCTCTCCATGCACCATTCTTCTTGAACCGTCAAAGGCTGTCACCACCACATTACTTGGTCTTAACACTACATCCTTCAAGTTGATTTTGTCTAGAACCTCCTTAGGTAATACATTCAACGAAGAACCATTATCCACCAATACATGAGACAAAGTAGTGCCCCTACACTCAATGAAGACATGCATAGCTCTATTATGGTTTCTTTTAGCAGGAGTCAAATCAAAATCAGTAAAACCCAAACCATTATCACTAGTTAGATGAGCAACACAATTTTCAAACTGGTCCACAGAGGTTTCATGTGGCACGTGAGCAGTCTTCAGGAATTTGATCAAATCCTTGGCATGGGCTTCAGAACACAATAGTAGAGATAACATGGATATTTTGTAGGGAGTATGCCCCAACTGGTCAACAACATCATAATCACTCTTGTGGATGATCTTCAATACTTCTTCCATCTGCTTAGAGAGATCTTCACTAACTGGTGCCTCAGCTTGAACAGGTACAATCAATGGTCCTTTTCCTCGAGCCTCAGTACTTGGCCCAGAGTTAGAGATATGAACTGGAGTAGCAGCAGTCTTTGAGGTGTCTTCTAGAGAGAAAATTCTTCCACTCCTGGTAACCTTACTGGATCCAACAATATTGTCCACATTAAGATTAACATCAGTAACATGTGCATCAGTCAAAGGATCTTGTTTGACACCATGGATATAAACATCAGAACCATAATTCTAGGGTATAGCCTTGTCAGAGGTATATGGGATAGGACCAGGAGTACTAATAATCATTGGAGCCACCTTTGGTTCAGCAGTAATCTTCACAAGACCCTTAGAAGTGATCCTCACTGGACCATTGGAAGTAATCTTCACAAGAATCTTGTTAACCATATCCACATCTTCAACTTTCAAATCTTGAGCCAAACCTCCACACAGACTTTCTATAGAAGGGGTCCTCTCAAACAGTATAGTATAATTATCTATCAGGCATTGAATACCTGACCTCAACCTCCAACAACTATCACATTTATAGGCACAGTAAAAACAATCTTCCCTGCAACACAGAAATAAACCGGCTTACACAAGCTTCTTCTTGACAATAGCTAAAGGAGTAGTTATTCCAGCCACAGTACGAACATAAACAACCTCATCAACAACATTAACAGTCTTCTCATGTTTAGGCATAGGAGTAGTAATCACATTAGGAGTTTCTAGAGGGTCAAACTCAATTTCTCCATTCTCAATCATATCCTGAATTTTGTTTCTCAATGACCAGCAACTGTTAGTATCATGGCCAGGGCTATTAGAATAGTATGCACAACTTGCATTGGGATTGTAACGAGAAGAGGAAGTATTGATATTCTGTGGTGGGTCCTTCAAAGTAATCAATTCTCCTTTCAACATATGCTGCAAAGCCTGAGCCAATGACATATTGAGCTTGGTAAATTTCCTCCTAGGCTTTGGATGACTATTCTGTTGCTGCTCTTATGGTGGAGGTGTAGGATTAGAAATCAAAACAGCTCCCACAGATTGGTTACGATCATTACGACCATGCTGGCCATACACAGCATTGGATTCCTTCTTCCCATTAGGGGGCTTCTTGGTGATACTTGAAGAAGCCACTATCTGAATCTTTCCACTTTGTATCCCACTTTTCACACGTTCTCCAGTCATTATAAGCTCAGTGAAGCCAGATGATGAGCTTCCAATGAGATGACTATAGAAAGGACCGCTCAACGTACTCATGAACATATCAACTAATTCCCTGTCAGTCAAAGGGGGTTGAACTCTACTTGCCAGATCTCTCCATTTCTGAGCATACTCCTTGAAACTTTCTTTGGCATCCATGGAAATGCTTTGGAGCTGCATGCAAGTTGGTGCTAAATCAGAATTGTATTGGTACTGCTTATAGAAAGCCTCAACAAGATCATTCCAGTTGCGAATGTTGGTACTCTCCAGTTGATAATACCATTCCAGTTGGGATCCAGACAAACTCTCTTGAAAGAAATGTATCCATAACTTATTATTAGGAGTATGGGGTTGAATTCTTCTGACATAAGACCTTAAATGCAATTTTGGGCAAGACACACCATCATACACCACAAAAGTAGGAACCTTGAAACCCATAGGGATGGAGACTCCAGAAATAAAACTCAAATCTTCAAAGTCAAACCCATAATTTTTTGTAGTTCCATAGTATTCATTATGTCCACTAGCATCTTATATTTCTCTTCACTAGTAGGATCATGATAATAGTTCTCCTCAGAATCATAATCTTCCATAATATCATGGAGACTGCCTCCTTCTCTCTCAGAATTTTCAGACTCAAGATTCTCAACCTCTTCCTCTGTCTTGACGGGACCTCTGAATCTTCTACCCAGGTTGATGAGGCCCACTAACTTTCTAGTCTTCTTCCTTTTCTTGGTCAAAAGTGCCTTCAACTCATCTTATCCCCTGGACAAGTTTAGAATCATTTCTTGAAATTGTGCATTCTGAGTCTGGATATCCTTAACAGTTTGTTCGAGAGCCATTTCTGCTGAAATAAACAGCGAGAAGATAAGATACATATTCATAAGAAACCTGTGATGTAATGATATGGTATGTAGATGTATATGCAATATTTTCAAGGACCACGAGATTTAAATTTGTTTAAAGAACACAAAAACAAAATTTTATTAGTAAGTGTTTAATATAAATTTGCCCTTTGGGCTTACAATGAAAAGAAATAATAATAAAATACAAAAAAATAAATATATGGGGTTTTAAGTCTCCCATGGACGCTTCCTCTTTGTGTGGAGGTACTTATTAAGGTTTTGCTCTTCGTGAAGTTGCCTTGCTAGCTCCAGAATTCTTTCTTGACTAGCTCTGAAGTGAGTCTCAAAAGTATCCCTTTGCTCCTTCAACTGAATCCAAGACTTCTGCAATTCTTCCAAATCAGTGGGCATGTCTAGATGAAGGATGGTACAAGGAACATCTCCTTCAGCAATAGGCTCCATAGTGACTGGTAGTGCTAAAGAGGGGTTGTAGGTAATTCCCCCTCTTATGACAAGGAGTGGCACATTAGGGAATTCCCCACAACGGTCAATGATAGTAACATTCTCCATAGATCGAGAGCACCAATGAATGTCTGAATGAGAAAGTGACATGATCCTCTTAGACCATTTGAACCCTTGCTCATTATTCATCACTGATCGAGGAAGGTGAAAAATAAACCACCTAGACAATAAAGGTATGCAACACATCAGAGTCCATCTCGCCTCCGTAGTACAAGTGTGAAGAGAATGTAAGATGTCTCCAAGTAATGTAGGCACTGGGTTATGAGTCAAAAATATGTTGATGGTGTGTACGTCTATGAACTGGTCTGGATTAGGGAACAACACTAAGCCATATATCAATAGGGCTAAGATCTCCTCAAAAGCATCATAGCTCATAGCCTTCAAGAACACTTGAGCTTTCTCCATCAATACCTTAGCAAGAATACCCTTAACTCCGCTTCTCGTTTCTAGGACAATATCTGATTTCTTCAGATGTAGGGTTGCAACAATGATTTCAGGTTTAGGCTCTTTCTCTAAGCCAGTGAAAGGTCTCTGATCAAGGATAGGTATACCTAGTAGTTTGGAGAACTCCTCCATTGTAGGAACCGGCTGATAGTCGGGGAATGTGAAGCAATGATGTTTAGGATCAAAGAACTGAAATAGGACACTCATCATGTCTTCATTGAACCCTGAACCCTGAAGTGACTAGATCCAGTAGGTGTCCATGCCTCTTGATGAATTGGGAGTTTTAAGAAACTTGAGAGACCAATTATTTAAGCTTAGAAGGCATCCCTTAAAAGTTGATCCGGATTGTATTCCTACGAGCAGAAGCCATGACCTGCAACAAAGAACAAAGATAAATCCTCTGGTCCTTGAAATGGTTAGTGAAAATGCTATGCTTATGATGTCATGATGCCATGATGTTATGCTAAATCACAAACATGTGGCACACACAAACAAGTCACACAATAGCCCTAGGTTTGAAGGCTTGCATGAGGTTTTAAAGGTAAGTACCCTCCCCTGAAGTTTAGTTGGTTCATCATGTCCTACAAAAGTAACCAGGTTCTAAGGGATCTCAATATCACTGATCCTTCCCAAGGGTGGTTGTTAAGTAGGTAACTTACTTTCCAACCAAAATCCTCCAAGTTTAGGATCTCAATGAGCATAGTATCTAGTATCAACCAACTTCAGAATTCACCAAAGCCGGTTATCTCACTACTTTATAAAGGCCAAGATGGGATAACTAGGGTTCTAAAAGTTAGTTAGTGTATTGACAACATATGGCAGCCCCATATTATCCTTAACTTACTTAAGGAACATAAGCACCAACCAATAAGTCACACTAACTATGGCCACCAGATCAACCATATCGGTATACGCCGTACAGTTTCCTTGGTCTATTGCCATTTACCTAGGGTACACTAGATCCGGGTTAGGATCTTTCACACAAAAAGCCCAAAAGATAAATATAAAGCAAACAAGACAAACAATTTAAGTGATCTAATTCCTAAGGGTACCCCTCTTTTACTTAGTAACTCCCCAGCAGAGTCGCCAGTTCTGTAACACGGTGGGAGAACTAACTTTCTATAAATATTGCGGATAGCAAGAGTCGCCACCGACTTTTATTTTATCCAAGTGGAAAGGACATAAAAGAACAGGAAAGACCTATTTTGAAAGACTTGGGTTCAAGGGTAGGTTATATAAAGGGAAGGTGTTAGCACCCTTTATATCCATGGTTATCCATGAGCTCTTAGTTACTTAGCTCATTTAAATGTTTTTGAAAAGTGTAGTGTGTGATTAGAAATTTTCTAAGTACTTTGTAATGATCCTCGTATGGATGTATACAAAGCCTTTAAGTTGAAAAATGTTTAAGAAAAGTGATGTGTGAAAAGTAGTTTTAAAATGTGAGCAAGTAACTATGAGGTACCTACCCTAAGCTAAGTCATTCAAGTTCTTTTATGTTTCTTCAAGAGTAAGACTATCCCTATTATTAAGGAATAGGTAGTCATTACTTTGGATTTTATTAAGGGACAGATGTCGAGTCATCGTATGGTCAATGAAGGCAACTTAAGGGGTGTCTTTAGCAATTCGTAGGGACTATCATCATTTTTATTCGAAGGGACAAGATCATTATTTCGTAGGCAACCTCGAAGGGACTTGATCTTTTAATCTGAAGAGACTATGATGATTTATACTTGAAGGGACTTTGCTTAAGACACCCTTATTTCGAGGGACTTGACCATTTTAAATAGGCAACCAAGAGGAATACCCTAGGAAGTACAAGATGGCGATCAAAGATCGACTTACGTGTGTGAGTGTTATTTTTTAAATATTTATCTTATTTAATTAATTATCTAATTTATTTTTAATTACAAGTAGGTTTTCACACCCTATTTACTAACCACGCAATTTTTATAAAAAAAAAAAGAAGCGAAAAGAAAATTCTAAACTATTACAAGGCTTATGGACAAATACAAAATAATCAGATAAAAAATAATAATAATAGACATAATAAAATAAACAATAATAATAACCATAATAATAAAAATAGTAATAATAAAAAGATTAGAACTTTAAAAGAAATTATTTTAGGTTAGACAAGTTTGATTTTTTAGAAGTTATTAGAAAAATATGAGTTTAAAATAAATTAGTAATAATAAAAGAATTTAATGTTATATTAAAAAAAACATTAATGTTCAAATTATAAAAAGAGTTATATGAAAAAAATATTAAGTTAGTTATTTACAAAAATAATAGAGATTATAGAAAATGTTAAATTATTAAGCTAATAGGTTTATTTATAAATTAATTATATACAAGATTTTAGAATTATTATTATTCAATTAAAAAAAATAGATTTTATTTACAAAATACATAAATAATAGAGATTATATACAAATTAAAAAAATATTTCTAAATTAATTGATTAAAAAAAACTAAGGAGTTAATTAGATTTTAGAAAACATAAAAAGAATTTATTTGGTTTTTATTTAGAAAGATTACGATTTTATTAAATTAATTAAATCTTATTAACTAAATTAATTATTATAATAATGATTAGAATTTAATTAAATAATATGAAAATTGAAGCAAAAAAAACATACCTGAGGGAGCCTGGGGTCGAACCCAAGTCTCCAGCTTCCACTCATGAACCCTTAACCAACTGGGTTGCGCGCTTGTTGCATTATTCAATCGGCTTCAATCAAATATATATTAAGTTATTTGACAAAATAAATGAAATAAAAAAAAACGCCTCAGCCAAGGATCGAACCTAGGCTTCTGGTTCCACACACACGCATCAACACCACCAGGCCATCTGCGCCTTTGTGAAATTAAACACTAAGAATAATTAATAAAATAAGTCCAAATTTCAAAATTCAGACTCGCTCCAAAAGAGTCATCTTCTCCAAATTTCCTACGAATTCTCATGCGTTTTTTCCTACGATTTCACCTGCAAATCCAGATTCATAGGTTTTCCTAGGTTCTCATCAATCACCACGAAACCTGCAAAATTTCCAAAAATTGAACACACCAACATAATCCCCATACAATTTACAGTTCATTTACGTTGTTAAAATTCATTTATATTTGCCAAATCGTGAATCCCCAATTTAGGTCATAAAACCCTAACAATGGCTGATCGGGTTCTAAGCCATGGCACCTTGTCAAAACTGTCCTGAAAGTTTGCATGACTCATTCTAAACACAAAACAATCATTAAAATTAGCATATGATGCATAAAACATAAGAATCAAAAATTTCAAAAGCAAGAATAAGGGAGAATCGGTTTATGGATTTTATCATGATTTGGATGCAAATGAGGGTTGGGATAGCATCAAGGATGTTCAAGTATCATGTTTAGACCTTCAAATTGCTTTGAGATTGCCTCTAAGTGAAAATCCGATTGCCACTTTTTCCTTGAAATTTTTGAGGTTGTTCTTAGTGTTCTTGGCTGCAAATTTCGTCCCCTCTGCTTGGGTTGAGTTCATGTACTTATAAGGATTTAATTTAGGTCAAAAAACTTATGGATTTGTGGGCTTATGAGATAACTTGAGTGTGAAGGAAACCATGATCATAAATGTGATAAAAATCAAATAATACCTTGCTATTTTTGATCCAACCTAATTTCAATTGACTTCCAATCATTCTAAATATGATTTAAATGATTTCCAATCAAATATCTTGACCATTATTTGATTTTTCATATTTAATTTATATTTAAATTGAATTTTAATGAATAAAATCCAAATAAATAATAAATAAATAATAAAAATCAGAACTCTTTAGTTTTGGGTCGTGTTTGATGTCATCATAAAGATTGGATTGCAAAATGATTGGCCCATTTGGAAAAATTTGGTTTTAAGGCCTTATTTTCTTCATACACCCCTCAAAAATATCCCAACTTTGACAAGGCACAAATCCTTCAATTTTAAGTCTATGAAGGTGTTCTTGGATATTTTGGAAAGCTTAAATAGTCCTATAACAAACCTATTTGGTCTCATATCCATATCATTTACCCTTTTCAAATTATTCCCTTTGGAAGACGTTGACGTTTTGTTGACTTTTGAAATGACCTGTAATGTTTTAGCTCATACCTTCCAAATGAAGCGTTTCTAGGTTTGGCTTGTGAGACACAAAGTTGTAGAGAATTCAATTTCTTTCAAAATAAGCTTTGGATTGGAAATTTTTGATGAAGCATGTGAAAGTTATGGCTGGTCAAAGTTTAGTTGACTTTTCTTAAGAAAACCCTAATTTAGAAACTCCTGATTCTTGATGATCTGAAACTTCCTTGATGAATCATGATCAACCCTTGATCAAATGATGAATTTTACTTCATAAAATTTATGTTGGTAAAAAACCTTGAAGTTTGACTTTGATTTGACCATAGTTGACCTCAGTTTGACTTTTTAACTACTTTGATTGATTTGTGCATATCTGATCATCTGACTGGGCAAACTTATTGGGAAAGGCTTGAAACTTGACATGGGGATTCTTGAATACATGTGGGATGTTATGAAGCTCACTTGAGGCCTTGAAAATCATTTTAACCTGAGGAAACACAAAACCCTAGTTTTGGACACTTTGTCTAGGAGGAGGCATTGTCTGGGGAAACTTCCACACTTCTTGATCAATTGAGAATCTTGAGAAGCTTATGATCATTTAGAAGTCTTGAGAGATATTGTCTTGATTGTGGGAGGGAAATTTTGGGGTACAACACATTAGCATCTTGAGTCTCACTATTTAGAATTCTACTTGAAAAGCTTCCATTTTATGTTGGAGAATCCCAACCCAAATAGCTTATTTATCCATCAACAACCTGTAACACCCTAAAATCTGCCTTTATATTTATTACCACCAACAAAGGGCTTATGCTTAATTCATTTGCATTTTAGGTCATTAAACATCATACATGTATCATTGACCCTCCAACGCATGGGATAATCCTTCAAAAGAAAAAGGGATTTCACTCAAGCTATGAAGTATTCTTGTGCTTAAGACATCTTACATCCTCAAATGATTGAAAAATTAGAAAGAAATGGAAGATGGCCACTCTCTCCTTATGAAGCCTCCAATTTAGGGTTTTTGCTGGACAAATGAGGCGATACATCCATGGGAAAAGAATTGGAAGCATCATTGTCATCTTGATACACATGGCAACTTGGATCAAAGAATCTCCATTCATCCCCAATAGAATTAGGATTTTGACCTTTAGTCAACCCTTATCCTCCAACTGGTTCAAAACTAGGATTTTGCCCAAGATCAATTTATTTCTAATTCTTGGGCCAAAATTTGATTCCATTGTCTTTCATATGTTCCCAAGTATTTATGGATGCAATATTGACCATTGATTTTATTCAGAAGGATTTCAACTGATTGGACAAAAAGTTAACCAAAAGTCAACTCTTGGCTTTTTGAGGTCAACATTGTTCTTAACATGCCAAATAGGATTATTTAATAAAATTTAATCAAGAAATGTCAAAAGGATCAAAAATCAAGACTTATTTGAAAATTTTCCGAAAAAGGAAATGACCTATAATAAAAAATTTCCTTTTTAGGAAATTTTTTATGGTTCATTCATCCAATTTCAAAGCTAAATTTCATCATGATAGAATTTCCATTTGATCAATCACCAAACATGAAAATTGTAGAAAACATTTACATATTTCCAACCATGTAAAGAACAAGGCCATTGGATCAAGTAATCAAAAGTTATGATCACTTAAAGATTGAATCAAATGTTGTAAAAAAATGGTTTTAACTTAGAAATTTTTCTAAGTTTCAAAGTGAACCTTTGAATCAAACTTTGTACCAATTTTTCACCTATTTTTGGACTTTAAATGATCACGGCACAAACATGAAATGTGTTGTACTAAGCTTGCTCTCTTCAAAAAGCTCAAAACCATGTTCATACATCAAGTATTCATCATGATATTTTTATTCAAAGTTACCAACTCAAGCATTTTCTCAAGTATCCAAATCTTGGTATTTTGCTATGAAAAAGGATTTCTACCATACAACATCAATTCATGTGCCCTACATACACACATCACATGTCATTTACCCAAAATAACCAAGCATATCCTACATGTCATGCATTACACCTCTCATTTTTTAATTTATGTTCAAATTCAAAACTAAACTTTATAAGTAAGTTAATCCATAAAGTCAGTATCCAAATCATCACCACATATTAGATGGACCTCACTATAACACCCATGCACCTCCATGCATGTGAGCCACCTCACTTTCACTCATGTTTAATTTTTCACTAACCACCCTCAAACTCAATTTTAACTTGGATTAAACTCCTATACCACACTCTAATCAATGAGATAAGAGCCTTATAACTGCCTAATGAATGGGTTAGAACTCATTGGCATAAAATCCTCCAAATTCCATTTTTGATCTCAAAAACATCTCCTTTCGAATATCCTTCTAGAGTGAGCATTTCACAAAAATTCCTTCACTAGCTTCATCATTGAGCTCAAAGGATCCTTTTGTATGCATTGATTTGCCTCTGGATCCACCATAATGCAAGATACTTTTTACACCATCTTCATCATCAACTCCATTTTCAAGAGGTTTCAAGGGTCTCTTGCCATTTATTTTGCCCACTACAGTTGATTTGAAGGCTCTACAAGAAGTTTTTCTAGGTTTCTTGAAGCTCAAAACACAACTCTAGCCAGGTATGTTCTTTACTTTTAGAGCATCCATATTAGAGTTTGTATGTGGCTAAGATAATGTAAAATAAGTTTCACATTGAGCCCTCCCACCTGAGGCACTGTTGGTAGATCAATTGATAGCTTAATGTGAGAGATCTAGAAATTTGAGGTTTAACTTATTCGCTTCGGTTAGAAGGATCCATGCATCTAATGGAGATTTCAACATGATATTTGGATTTAGGAGGAAAAATAGAGTCGAACCATGGTGATTTCTTGCATTTTTGGAAATTTTTATGAGCTAGCTTAGGCGACACTACACCAAAAATGACTTTTAATAGCGCATCTTAGACAGCGCTTTATTAAGAAAGTGCTGCTATTAGTAAAAAATAAAATAAAACACGGAAACTGTTCAAGAAAAATAGTGAAAGCGCTGCTAAAAGTCATACCTTAGACATCGCTTTTGGAAAAGCGCTGTCTAAGGTAGACCTTAGACAGCGCTTTTTGTAAGAGCTTTTAAAGGAATATCTTAGACAGCGTTTTCCTTAAAAGCGTTGTCTAAGGTCTTATAATTTAAAAAAAAACATCAAAAGCGCTGTCTGAGGTCAACCTTAGACAATGCTTTTCAAAAGCGCTTTTAAAGGGCTCCCTTAGACAACAATTTTGAAGAAAGCGTTGTCTAAGGTCTAATTAAATGAAAATATTAGAATACTCAGTATTCTATTTTCATATCTTTCTTATTCCGTCTCTGTGAACTACTGTGCGAAAATACTGTTACGAACTAACGAAGCTTCTAACACCACCGTTGTCCACCGTGCTCCTCTGTGACGTTTAAGGTTGTCGTCGTTCTCCTTCCTCCACTATACATTGTCTCATTTTCAGTAAGTTTCTTCTTTTTCTCTGTTAGGGCAACGAAATTAGTTTATCTTTGTTAGTTAGGGAAAGCACGAAAATAGCTTATTAAGATGAAAGAAGTAGCTTATAGAGATGAAAGAAGTAGCTTGTTACATTATTATATCTGATTTGTTAGTACACATTTAGTTTGAGATTGATTAAGTGCTTACTATTTTGATATCTTTTCGTATATAGTTTATCATGGTTGAAGAAGTGCTTATTATTTTAATCTCTTTTTGAAATTGAGGAAGTGCTTATTATTTTAATCTCTTTTTGTATATACTTAACATTGGTTGAAGAAGTACTTATTATTTTAATCTCTTTTTGAGATTGAGGAAGTGCTTATTATTTTAATGGGAATAACTTATTATTTTAATCTCTTTTTGAGATTGAGGAGTGCTTATTATTTTAATATCGTTTAGTTTGATTTGTTAGTACACGTTTAGTTTGAGATTAAAGAAGTGCTGATTAATAGTTAGAGCTTGGATAGTTCGTGTTTAGAAATATTATGTGGCTTATTTTTGAATAGCGTGCTATAGTAGAATAACATATCGGTGGTATGGTTCATTAACAACATTCTAAGGTATTTTATTTTGTTTACCTTAATAAGTAGGAAAACCATGGATAAAAAATGGATGTTTGTCGATCGATTGACCAAAGAGTACGAGAATGGGGTTGCAGAATTTGTTAAGTTTTTGTTCAACATGTTGAAGACCCTAGTCGAATGAAATTTATTTGCTTGAGTTATTGTTATATTGGTAAGGTTGACGCAGATGGATTAAAATCGCATTTACTGAGGCATGGAATTGATCGAAGTTATAAGTGTTGGATATTTCATAGTGAGAAAATTAACGAGAATGTTGAACCGTGGGAAAAAGTAATACGACATATGCTTCGGACGACAAAGACATGAAAACATATGATTGTGATCGAGTCGAAGAGATTGCAGAAGCACTTGAAGAAGATCTTCATAATTGTCCCGAAATGTTTGAGAGGTTGGTAAGCGATGCAGAGAAATCGTTGTATAAAGGTTGCACTAAATTCACAAGACTCTCTGCGGTATTAAAGTTGTACAACTTAAAGGACGGAAATTGATGGTCAGATAAAAGTTTCACAATGTTGTTGGCCCTTATGAGAGAAATGCTACTGGAGGATAATGTTTATCCTAATCGAACCTATGAGGCAAAAAAATGTTGTGCTTTATTGGCATGAGCTATGATAAGATACATGTTTGTCCAAACGATTGCGTTTTATTTCGAAACGAATATGCATCATTAACTGAGTGCCCTAATTTTGATTTGTCTCGATATAAGAAAAAATTATCTCCAACAAAAGTCTTATTGTATTTTCCTATAATTCTGAGATTTAGGCGCATGTTTCATAGTGAAACCGATGCAAGACACCTGACTTGGCATGTAGATGAATGAATTATTGATGGAATGTTACATCCGGCTGATTCACCACAGTGGTCGAAAATTGATAATGATTATCCTGACTTTGGAGAAGAAGCAAGAAACCTTCGTTTGGCATTATCTACTGATGGAATGAACCCGCATGGTCTTCAAAGTATCTCACATACCACATGGCCTGTGATTTTTATGATTTATAACCTACCTCCATGGCTATGTATGAAGCGTAAGTACATGATGTTATCTATGTTAATCTCTGGGTCTAAATAACCAGGGAATGACATAGACGTATACTTGACACCTTTGATCGAAGATTTAAAGATTTTGTGGGAGAATGGTGTAGAGGTTTATGATGGATATAGGAAAGAAAGTTTCAATTTGAGGGCGATGTTGTTTGGCACAATAAATGATTTTCCAGCATACGAGAATCTATTTGGGTATAGCATTAAAGGTCAACGTGCGTGTCATGTTTGTGAAGATGGAACCGATATGATTCGATTGGAACTTTGTCAGAAGAATGTGTCTCTCGGTCATCGTAGATTCTTACATTCTAAACATCACTACCGTGGGTGGAGAAAAGCATTTAATGGAGACACCGAACAACGTAAAGCTCCACCCGCATTGTCAGGTGACCAAGTTTTTGAAAAGGTGAAAGATGTGCGTATTGAGTTTGGAAAGCCTTTTGCACATAAGGTTGTCAAAGGTGGGTGGAAGAAGAGGTCAATTTTTTTTGAATTGCCATATTAGAAGTCTTTGTACGTGAGACATTTTCTCGATGTTATGCATATTGAAAAAATGTATTTGAAAGTGTTCTCGATACATTACTCAATAAAAAAGGAAAGTCTAAGGATGGCCTTAAAGCAATGGAGGACATGTTAAAAATGGGAATAAGAACTAAATTATCACCCATGAAGAAAGGAAGACGAACATATCTACCACCTGCTGCTTTTACTCTATCTAGAAAGGAGAAAAAATATTGTGTAAGTTTCTGAGTGAAGTTAAGGTTCCAGAAGGATACTCTTCAGATATTAGAAGACTTGTGTCTATGAAAGACATCAAGTTGAAGAATTTGAAGACATATGATTGCCATGTTATAATGGAACAGTTTCTACCAATAGGTATACGTTCTATTTTGCCAGAAAAAGTAAGAAGTGCCATAACTAAATTGTGTTTTTTCTTTAGGTCAATTTGTAGTAAGGAGATTGATCCCGAGATCTTACCAACACTACAAAAAGAGATAGTAATTACCTTGTGTGAACTTGAAATGTATTTTCCTCCCTCCTTTTTTGACATAATGGTACATCTAGTTGTTCATCTTGTGAAAGAGACACGATTGTGTGGACCAGCTTATATGAGATGAATGTACCCTGCTGAACGGTATATGAAAATATTAAAAGGGTACGTGAAAAACCGAAGTCGCCTAGAGGGTTGTATTGTTGAACGATACATTGTTGAAGAAGCGGTTGAGTTTTGTACTGAATATTTGTCCAAGGTTCAATCGATTGGACTCTCCAAAGCTCATATTTTCGGGAAAAAAAGGAAGGTAAAAAATTAATTGGAAATAAAATTGTGACATTATTAAGGGATGAACGGGATCAATTGCATTTATATGTTCTGCACAATGATAATGAGGTTGAGCCATATGTTGAAATGCACAAGGATGTACTCCGAAGGTTAAATCCGAACAAAAATGAAAATTGGATAGTACGAGAGCACAATAAAAATTTTATACAATGGTTAAAGGATCATATTTATTCAAAGCACTCTTCGGATCCTTCTTCGGTAACAGAAAGATTGAGATGTTTGGCATATGGTCCAAGTTTGCATGTGTTTTTTCATAGCGCATACGCAATTAATGGATACATATTTTATACCAAAGAACAAGATGATAAGAGTATTATGCAAAATAGTGGTGTCACCGTGCTAGCTGAAGCAATGCATATATCAAGTATGAAGGACTTAAACCACAAATATGTAAATTTGTCATATTTTAGAGTTATTGAGCACACTTGGGTGTTTGATTACGAGAAGTTTCTGATTCCCATCTTTGGTTGCAAGTGGGTAAATAGTAGTGGCATACGAATGGATAAGTCTGGATTTTTGCAAGTGGATCTTACTAGGGTGGGGTACAAAGATGACCTTTTTATTCTAGCATCTCAAGTTAAACAAGTGTTCTATGTCAATGACCTGACGCATATGAAATGGTCTATAGTGCTTTTATCTAACATAGTGGTTGAAAATAGCGGTGTAGATTAATGTGATATTGATGTTGAGAATGAGTCATGCATTAGACGGAATGTATTGAATAAAAATGATCAAGATGAGGATCTTATAGTGGATGAGTCATGTAACGCCCCAATTCGATTTTCCCAAATTTTGTGGAGTCTTTTATTTTATTTATATGATAATTGTTTTATTTGTGAAATTATCATGATGATATTTGATGTTGAGGAATTAATGTGGTGATATGTCATGTTGTGATTTTTACCGTTTTATGAATTTTCGGGTAAAAATTGGATAAGAGGGTATTCTAGACTTTTGTTAATTAGTGATAAGTTAGAAATTAGTAGAATTGGTATTTTGTGAGAAAATTATATTTGGTTGGAGAGAGTAGAAAATAGAAAGAAAATATAAGAGAGTGAGAAAGAGTATAAGTTGGTAAGAAGAGAAAGAAAAGGTAGAAAGAAAAAGAGAAGAAAGAAAAAGGAGAGAAGAGAAAAGAAGAGAAAAGAGGGAAAGTTGGAAAAGCTTCAAGATTGCTCCAAGAAATCGAAATAATCAGGTAAGGGTGATAAGCATTGTTATCTTAATATTGTGTATGATTATGAATGTGTTTGATTGGTTGAGTTTTGGTTTTGATGAAAGTTAGAGAAGATGAATAGTTAGGGTTTTAGTGGAAATGTGAAAAATTGGTAGATTAATCAGTTAGAAATCGTTATAATCAAAGTATGATGTTAGATATATATTATTGATCATGTTCGTATGGGTTTAGAGGAGTTTTGGAGTGGTTAAGGTTGACTGTTCGTAGCTGGTATGTTGCTGAAATCACAGTGGTCGCTCAGCGAGCTACCCCTCGCTTAGCGAAAGTTCCAGGGTGAGTTTCGCTCAGCGAGCTGTTTGTCGCTCAGCGAGCCTGGGAAGATTTTTGGTTTTTTTTTTACGTTTTGTTTCGTAACTTGAGTTTCGAGTATCCGTTTTTAGTGATTCTTATATCGATTTGAAGCTAAAAACACGTAGAATCTAATGATGCTAAAATATGTAATGTTTAGCCGACTTTTACCCGACTTTTCCGATAAAACGTAATTATGTTAATTATGGAATTGTGGGTTTGATTGTTGTGTTGTGGGCGTTTGGCAAGTAGATACATTACTTGAATTAAATGCGAATGTATGCTAATTGTATGAGATGAATGCATAACTATATTGTGAATATGTATGCATTTTCAAGAATGTTGTGTGTCATTTTGCATGTAAGCATAATGTATGCATTCTTGAGCTGTGGGATTCTTTGTGAATCCGTTGTAGCATCGTGTGCTCATGTGGAGTGTGAGCGATGACTACAACAAGATCGTGTGCCCATGTGGGGTGTGAGCGATCAGATTGTGTGCCCGTGTGGGGTGTGAGCAATCCAGAAACATCGTGTGCCCGTGTGGGGTGTGAGCAATCCAGAAACATCGTGTGCCTGTGTGGGGTGTGAGCAATCGGATTGTGTTCCCGTGTGGGGTGTGAGCAATCCATAAACATTGTGTGCCCATGTGGGGTGTGATAAATGGGTGAACATCGTGTGCCCGATGGGGAGTTACTTTAGGTAACAAGCGATGATTCCATTTGGTTCCTGAGATAACCTGCTGAAATGTTGAGTCGGTACCGCATTTGCATCTGCATAGAGTCGTGTGTCGGTCTCTATGAGTTGCATTTTTATCATTTAAATTATGATATACAGAAATAAACATGAATGTGCATATGTTTATTTGGAGTGTTATGGAGATGATAGTATGTGTGATGAAACATACCTGCTGGTATATATGCATGTTTGATATATGTATATGTATTTTATTTATACTTTTGTAATGTATATGTGCTATTAAACATAGCTAGTCGTATGTTTATGCGGAATGAATAGAATTGAGCAATAAGCATAAATGATGTAAGTTTATGTGAATTAGTGAATTGGTGCATGATGAACATGCTTGATTTGTGTATGTACACATTGCGATGTGTATAGGTGATGAGGATTGAAACGTGTGGTGAGAATATGTTTATGTGCATTTTTATATGTTGAGATATATAATTATATGCAATGTTATTATGATAATGTTTCTCACCCTTCTGTTGTTTTATGATGCTCTATGAGGCATTGCATAGTAGGTTGCTGGATGATATTTTGTGAAGTTCGTCTTCATCTTTTTGGTCGGTCGGCTCTGATATGTAGCACCGGGTAGCTAGGATTGGCTTGATGCTTTTTTGTGAATACATTTATATATGTATTTTGATGTGATATGTTTTATGTAAACATGGAGTATTTTGATGATTCAAACTTGCAGATATATTTATGATAAGTATATAAGTTTGAAATTGTTATGTTTTGTTTCCGCTGTTTAATGCATTGATGAATACGGGTGTAAGGATGAAATCCTTGTGTATGTAAGTTACCCCGTTTGTTGCATATCTTTATTGAGCATGTGTTGTATGTTTTTAATTTCAAGTATAATGTGGCATTGCTCTTTTATACCATTTTTCAAATATACTCTGATGAAATTTTAATATGTGCCTAAGTGAATTAATTGCTTATTTGGGGTATAGAAAAAGGGTGTTACATTAAGTGGTATTAGAGCCAGTGTTCGAGTTAGTTGTGTCTGTCTTGATGTTGTTGTGATTGAACTTTTGTTTAATCTTGTTGTTGTCTTTGGGAACAATCAGAATATGGTTGGTAGAAACGACAATGCTATGGATGCTGCTTTGGAAGCAATGGCTAGGGCGGTGCAGGGAGCGCCGAATGTGAATGTGAATGATGAGTTCAGGAAGAATCAACCGTCGGTCTTCAAGGGGAGATTTGATCCTGATGGTGCTCAGAATTGGTTGAAGGAGATTGAAAGAATATTCAGAGTCATGGATTGTGCTGAAGAGAGTAAGGTGAGGCTTGGTTCTCACATGCTAAAGGAAGAAGCTGATGATTGGTGGGTCGGTAGAAGCCAAACTCTTGAGGAGAATGATGAAGAGATAACTTGGGGAGTTTTTCGTACTGAGTTCTTAGGGAAGTACTACCCTGAGAGTGTGAAGGGAAGGAAGGAGATGGAATTCCTTGAGCTGAAGCAAGGTAGTGTGTCAGTGGTTGACTATACTGCTAAGTTTGTGGAATTGGTTCAGTTTCATCCTCATTATGCTGCTGCTACTGCTGAGTTTTCGAAGTGCATTAAGTATGAGAATGGTTTGCGTCCTGAGATTAAGCAAGCTGTGGGATATCAGAGAATCAGAAGGTTTTCAGATTTGACTGAATGTTGTAGAATCTTTGAAGAAGATAGCAAAGCTCGTTCTACATATTACAAGAGTGTGAATGAGAGGAAAGGGAAGCAACAAGCTAGAAGTGGACCTTATGTGACACCCGTTGATAAGGGAAAACATAGGGGAAAATTTGATAGGAGATCTGGTGGAGGGAGTTCTGGTCCCGTTAAGTGTTACAAGTGTGGCGATTTAGGCCACAAGTCCTTTGAGTGTGGGAAGAATATTGTGATATGTTCAAACTGTGGAGGTCTTGGACATGCTACTACCGAGTGTAGGAGGAATGTTGTGAAGTGCTTCAATTGTTGGGAAGTTGGTCACATTAGTACTAAGTGTACTAAGCCGAAGCAAGCTCAGGCGAGCGGAAAGGTGTTTGCATTAGCAGGGAAGGATACTACTAGTGCAGACCGTTTGATTAAAGGTACATGCTTTATTAATAATACGCCTTTAGTTACTATTATTGATACGGGAGCGACTCATTCGTTTATTTTTCTTGAGTGCGCTAAGCATTTGAATTTGTTTATGTCTTCTTGGGGTGGTGAGATGGTTATCGAGACTCCTGCTTCAGGGTCGGTAACTACTTCTTTGGTGTGTGTAAGTTGTTCTTTGACCATGTATGGTAAAGCTTTTGTTATGGATTTAGTTTTTTTGCCGTTGGAGGGTTTGGACGTGATCTTGGGTATGAACTTGTTGCAATTTAATCGAGTTCATATAGATTGTTATCAAAAGTTAGTAAGGTTTCCTTCTTTGGATGACGATGAAGAAGAGAGTTTCCTATCCATGAAAGAGTTGAAGAAACTTTTAGTGGATGAAGTTCAATTGTTTGGTTTATTTGTATCGTTGTCAGTGGAAAGCGAAGTGGATATCAGTAGGTTTCCAGTGGTGTGTGATTTTCCAAAAGTGTTTCCGGACGATATTATGGATGTACCGCCGGAAAGAGAAATTGAGTTTTCTATTGATCTAGTTCCGGGTACTAGACCGATTTCGATGGCACCGCATCGTATGTCAGCTTCAGAGTTGGTAAAGTTGAAAAAGCAATTGAATGACTTGTTGGACAAGTGGTTTGTTAGGCCGAGTGTTTCTCCTTGGGGTGCACCGGTATTGTTAGTAAAGAAGAAGGACGGAAGCATGCGATTATGTATTGATTATCGACAGTTGAATAAGGTGACAATTAAAAACAAGTACCCGCTTCCGAGGATCGATGATTTGATGGATCAATTGGTTGGTGCGCGTGTTTTTAGTAATATTGATTTGAGATCAGGATATCACCAGATTCGTGTGAAAGAGGAGGATATTCAAAAGACGGCTTTTAGGACACGGTATGGTCATTACGAGTATTCTGTGATGCCATTCGGAGTTTCTAATGCGCCGGGTGTGTTTATGGAATACATGAATCGTATTTTTCATGAACAGTTGGATCGTTTTGTGGTTGTGTTCATCGACGACATTTTGATTTATTCTAAGTCTCAAGAAGAGCATGAAGAGCATTTAAGGATTGTGTTACAGATTTTGAAAGAGAAGCAATTGTATGCTAAGTTGTCAAAGTGCGAGTTTTGGTTGTCGAAGGTAAATTTTCTTGGGCATGTTATTTCCGATGGGGGAATTAGTGTTGATCCATCCAAGATTGATGCGGTAATGCAATGGGAAGTTCCTAGATCGGTTACGGAGATTCAAAGCTTTTTAGGCTTGGCGGGTTATTACCGGAGGTTTATTGAAGGATTTTCAAAGTTGGCACTTCCGTTAACACAGTTGACTTGTAAAGGAAAGGCTTTCATTTGGGATATTCATTGCGAAGAGAGTTTTATGGAACTTAAGAGAAGGTTAAAAACAGCTCCGATCTTGATTTTGCCGAATCCGACGGAACCATTTGTGGTGTTTTGTGATGCTTCATTGTTTGGGTTAGGTGGTGTTTTGATGCAAGATGTAAAAGTTGTAGCTTATGCTTCAAGACAATTGAGAGTGCATGAAAAGAATTATTCTACGCATGACTTGGAATTAGCGGCCGTGGTTTTTTCTCTAACAATTTGGAGGCATTATCTTTATGGTGCAAGATTTGAAGTTTTTAGTGTTCACAAAAGTTTGAAGTATTTATTTGATCAAAAGGAATTGAACATGAGACAAAGGAGATGGTTAGAACTTTTGAAGGATTATGATTTTGGTTTGAATTACCATCCGGGTAAGGCGAATGTGATGGCCGATGCCTTGAGTCGTAAGTTGTTACATATGTCTGCATTGATGATGAGAGAATGGGAACTCTTAGAGAATTTTAGAGATTTGAGTTTGGTTTGTGAGATGAAACCGAGAAGTGTGAGACTTGGTATGCTTCATGTTACGAATGATTTTCTTGCAACCATTTGTGAAAAGCAAAAGTTGGACTTGAAATTTGTTGATTTGATGATGAATGAGAATGAGGATTTCAAGGTTGATAGTTTTGGAGTTTTGAGATTCCGTGGTCGTATTTGTATTCCCGATGATGAGGAGTTGAAAAAGAGTATATTGGAAGAGGGACACCGGAGTAATTTAAGTATTCATCTGGGAGCGAATAAGATGTATCAAGATTTGAAGAAGATCTTTTGGTGGTCCGGATTGAAGAGAGATGTAGCTCATTTTGTGTATGCGTGTTTAACTTGTCAGAAGTCTAAGGTGGAACATCAGAAGCCTAGTGGTTTGATGCAACCGTTGGATATTCCGGAATGGAAATGGGATAGTATATCAATGGATTTTGTTACGGGTTTTCCGAATACGCAAAGAGGTCATAATTCTATTTGGGTGATTGTCGATAGGCTTACTAAATCTGCTCACTTTTTTCCGATGGATATTAGTTATTCTTTGGAGAAGCTAGCCGAAATTTATGTTTCTGTGATTGTGAAGTTACATGGATTCCTAAGAGTATTGTATCGGATAGAGATTCTAGATTTACATCGAGGTTTTGGGAAAGTTTGCAAAAGGCTTTGGGTTCTAAGCTAAGATTAAGTTCGGCTTACCATCCGCAAACGAACGGTCAAACCGAGAGGACGATTCAATCGTTAGAGGATTTGTTGCGTGCTTGTGTGCTAGAACAAGGTGGTATTTGGGATAGTTATTTAGCGTTGATTGAGTTCACCTATAATAACAGTTTTCATTCGAGTATTGATATGACACCATTTGAGGCTTTATATGGTCGGAGATGTCGAACACCTTTGTGTTGGCATGAAACCGGAGAGAGAACGGTAGTTGGACCGGAGATGGTACAACAAACTACGGAAAAGGTGAAGTTTATTCGGGAGAAGATGAGAGCTTCTCAAAGTAGAAAAAAGAGTTATCATGACAAGAGGAGGAAGGATCTTGAGTTTTAGGAAGGTGACCATGTGTTTTTTAGAGTTACACCGGTTACGGGAGTGGGTCGTGCTTTGAAGTCGAAGAAGTTGACTTCTCGTTTTATTGGGCCGTATCAGATTACTGCACGAGTTGGTGTTGTGGCTTATCATGTGGTGTTGCCTCCGAATCTTTCGAATTTGCATGATGTGTTCCATGTTTCGCAACTTCGGAAGTATGTTCCGGATCCGTCACATGTTATTCTTATGGATGAGGTTGAGGTAAGAGATAACCTTACGGTGGAAGCTTTGCCGGTTAGGATTTTGGATCGTGAAATTAAGAAGCTAAGAGGCAAGGATATTGCACTTGTGAAAGTGGCGTGGGGAGGCGCTGCGGAAGGCAATATGACTTGGGAATTAGAGAGTGGAATGCGCGAGTCGTATCCGGAGTTGTTGGAATCAGGTAATATTTTCGAGGACGAAAATTTCTAAAGTGGGGGAGAGTTGTAATGCCCCGATTCGATTTTCCCAAATTTTGTGGAGTCTTTTATTTTATTTATATGATAATTGTTTTATTTGTGAAATTATCATGATGATATTTGATGTTGAGGAATTAATGTGGTGATATGTCATGTTGTGATTTTTACCGTTTTATGAATTTTCGGGTAAAAATTGGATAAGAGGATATTCTAGACTTTTGTTAATTAGTGATAAGTTAGAAATTAGTAGAATTGGTATTTTGTGAGAAAATGATATTTGGTTGGAGAGAGTAGAAAATAGAAAGAAAATATAAGAGAGTGAGAAAGAGTATAAGTTGGTAAGAAGAGAAAGAAAAGGTAGAAAGAAAAAGAGAAGAAAGAAAAAGGAGAGAAGAGAAAAGAAGAGAAAAGAGGGAAAGTTGGAAAAGCTTCAAGATTGCTCCAAGAAATCGAAATAATCGGGTAAGGGTGATAAGCATTGTTATCTTAATATTGTGTATGATTATGTATGTGTTTGATTGGTTGAGTTTTGGTTTTGATGAAAGTTAGAGAAGATGAATAGTTAGGGTTTTAGTGGAAATGTGAGAAATTGGTAGATTAATCGGTTAGAAATCATTATAATCGAAGTATAATGTTAGATATATGTTATTGATCATGTTTGTATGGGTTTAGAGGAGTTTTGGAGTGGTTAAGGTTGACTGTTCGTAGCTGGTATGTTGCTGAAGTCGCAGTGGTCGCTCAGTGAGCTACCCCTCGCTTAGTGAAAGTTCCAGGGTGCGTTTCGCTCAGCGAGCTGTTTGTCGCTCAGCGAGCCTGGGAAGATTTTTGGGTTTTTTTTTTACGTTTTGTTTCGTAACTTGAGTTTCGGGTATCCGTTTTTAGTGATCCTTATATCGATTTGAAGCTAAAAACATGTAGAATCTAATGATGCTAAAATATGTAATGTTTAGCCCACTTTTACCCGACTTTTCCGATAAAACGTAATTATGTTAATTATGGAATTGTGGGTTTGATTGTTGTGTTGTGGCCGTTTGGCAAGTAGATACATTGCTTGAATTAAATGCGAATGTATGTTAATTGTATGAGATAAATGCATAACTATATTGTGAATATGTATGCATTTTCAAGAATGTTGTGTGTCATTTTGCATGTAAGCATAATGTATGCATTCTTGTGCTGTGGGATTCTTTGTGAATCCGTTGTAGCATCGTGTGCTCATGTGGAGTGTGAGCGATGACTACAACAAGATCGTGTGCCCATGTGGGGTGTGAGCGATCGGATTGTGTGCCCGTGTGGGGTGTGAGCGATGGATGATTTATTCACATTGATTGTGTGCCCATGTGGGGTGTGAGCAATCAGATTGTGTGCCCGTGTGGGGTGTGAGAAATCCATAAACATTGTGTGCCCATGTGGGATGTGAGCAATGGGTGAACATCGTGTGCCCGACGGGGAGTTACTTTAGGTAACAAGCGATTATTCCATTTGGTTCCTGAGAGAACCTGCTGAAATGTTGAGTCGGTACCGTATTTGCATCTGCATAGAGTCGTGTGTCGGTCTCTATGAGTTGAATTTTTATCATTTTAATTATGATATGCAGAAATAAACATGAATGTGCATATGTTTATTTGGAGTGTTATGGAGATGATAGTATGTGTGATGAAACATACTTGCTGGTATATATGCATGTTTGATATATGTATATGTATGTGATTTATACATTTGTAATGTATATGTGCGATTAAACATAGCTAGTCGTATGTTTATGCGGAATGAATAGAATTGAGGAATAAACATAAATGATGTAAGTTTATGTGAATTAGTGAATTGGTGCATGATGAACATGCTTGATTTGTTTATGTACACGTTACGATGTGTATAGGTGATGAGGATTGAAATGTGTGGTGAGAATATGTTTATGTGCATTTTTATATGTTGAGATATATAATTATATGCAATGTTATTATGATAATGTTTCTCACCCTTCTGCTGTTTTATGATGCTCTATAAGGCATTGCAGAGTTGGTTGCTGGATGATACTTTGTGAAGTTCGTCTTCATCTTTTTGGTCGGTCGGCTCTGATATGTAGCACCGGGTAGCTAGGATTGGCTTGATGCCTTTTTGTGAATACATTTGTATATGTATTTTGATGTGATATGTTTTATGTAAACATGGAGTATTTTGATGATTCAAACTTGCAGATATATTTATGATAAGTATATAAGTTTGAAATTGTTATGTTTTGTTTCCGCTGTTTAATGCATTGATGAATACGGGTGTAAGGATGAAATCCTTTTGTATGTAAGTTACCCCGTTTGTTGCATATCTTTATTGAGAAGGAGTTGTATGTTTTTAATTTCAAGTATAATGTGGCATTGCTCGTTTATACCGTTTTTCAAATATACTCTGATGAAATTTTAATATGTGCCTAAGTGAATTAATTGCTTATTTGAGGTATATAAAGGGGGTGTTACAAGTCATATATCAGAAATGATCATAACGAGGGAATTTGGATCAATTCATCCGTCCACATTGCTAAGAAACAAGTAATTAATATTCCAACCAAGAAAATTAAAGAGATGTTAGTGAAAGAGGTAATATTATAAAATGTTATATATTATGTCATTTTCAATAAATTTATATGCTTTTCATAATTTTTCATAATTTATATTTGATATTCTTGGTTTTTTTATTTTTCATTTTCAATTGCTTTCATTATAATTTATATTTGATATCCTTGGTTTCTTTATTTTTCATTTTCAATTGCTTTCATTATAATTTATATTTAATATCCTTGGTTTCTTTATTACAGGTTAGATATGGCCACTAACAATGATCACCCACATGATGATGATTCTACGCATGAAGGAGGTAATAAAAAGGTATCTACGGAAGACGGGATTATAAAAGGCATAACAGTGATTAAGAAAGTGATCCATGGTAGAAACTGAGGCATCATTTTGGATGTGCATTGGAGCCCACATGGGCAGCTTATAGAACCTAACGGTCATACCTTGACTAGTTTCATTGGTGCACTAGTAAGGAATGAGATTCCTATTACTTGTGATGATTGGAGAAATAAACATTTGAAAGAAACCAAAGACAAATTTGGAGTGAGATAAAGGTACAATAATTATGTCTTTAATCATGCGAACTAATTAAGTTTTTTAAATTACTTGTACTAACGCACAATGTATATGTTTTTCTTAGAGGTGCTTCAACATCGAAGATGATAGAAGAGATTTTAGTCTTAAATTGGTCGGAAAGCTACTAAGAGGGTTTAGAACATTTTTATCATACAAGTATCTTAGGGATGAAGATGGTAATCATGTTGATGCAAAGCTTCCAAAGAAATATGAAAGTTGGATACAAAACATGTACCTATAATTTGGCAAATCCAGACAGCTCTTTTTAAAGGAAATTATTTTAAAAATTTTGTATACCTTAGACAACGCTTTCAACCAAAAGCGTTGTCTAAGGTAGGGTTTAGAAAGCGCTTTCACTAAAAGCGCTGTCTAAGGTGGGGTTTAGAAAGCGCTTTTAGTGAAAGCGTTGTCTAAGGTATACCATAAAAATAAAAAAACGATGTCTAAGGTATATTAAAAGAAGGCAAAAAGCGTTGTCTAAAGTGGGGTTTAGAAAGCGCTTTTGACCATAAAAGCGTTGTATAAAACACCTTTAGACAGCGCTTTTAACATTAACCAAAACGTTTCCTAAACATTTAGCAGCGCAGGTTTAGAAAGCGCTTTAAAGCGCTGTCTAAGGGGAAAAAAGTGTTGTCTAAGGTCTTGTTTGGCATAGTGCGACCTCACCGGAGAAGACGACCAGAGAATAACTCTAGCATTTGTAAGATCAAACCCTAGAAAATGACTTTGTTGGCATGTTCTAACCTGAATCGTGCATTATATGTGATCTAACAGCTCACGGTGTGCTAGCACATTAATGAGACACCCTCTTGACGTGTCTGACTCTTTTTTTTTAAAATTTCTAAATGATTTCCATTGGGTTGGGCTAAAAACGCTACCCCACCCCCATGTTTTGAGCCCAGCGCGTTCTCGAACTATGCTTTTATTATCGTTGCAACCCCATGGACATTTTTATTTTAGATGATAAAGGAAATCCATGTGCGGACACTACGAATGTTGTTTATAGTGAGGTTTTGGACAACTTGTAAGCATCAGAAGCATGTCGTTGTTGCCAATGAGGCCAATATGTTGAGTTATGTTTGTCGTGAAGCATGCTGCTACCAACTTCAAGGTAACATGTTCATCATTAATACATATAGTACTTGTGCAACATCTTAATGAGTTTCAATCTTTAGAAATTACCGTTTTATAAAAATAAGCAATAATACATATAGTACTTGTGCAACATCTTAACAGAAAATCAATATTTTACAAATATTTTAAAAAAGAATCACATCAAACTTTGGAAACTCATATCATACTATATTAGGCATTCCATGATTGTTTTTTTAACTTAATTCTATTATTACAAATTATGAAATGCTTATACACCTAAAAAAAATCACTTTTGTTAACTCATCTGGGTATTTTTCAATTTTGCAGAGGAACTAATTTTGATTCTATTATTACAATTTTATATTTTGTTCTATTATTACAATTTTATATTTTGTATATGTGTTTGATGACTTTTTGAATTTCAGGTTATGTAATACCCCGTATTTTATTAAATGCTCTAGATGATATTAATTGAGATCAATTGAGTTTCGACATGCTCTGAGAGTTATCTATTAAGATAATTAGAGCAACTAATGAGCTTGAGTTGATTTAAATAATATTATTTGACTATGAGGTTTTTATTAATTGGTGCATTAGAGACATTTTTGGATACCCTCAATTTTTGGACAAGTTAGTGTTACTAACTTAGTGATATTTCTATATATCATTTCCCATGCCTTTCCCTCATTTGGTAACAAAATAGAAACATTGAGAGAAGAAGTAGAGAGAAAGAGGAGAAAGGAGAGAAAAAAGGAGAATAAAGAAACCCTAGAAGTGAAGAAGATTAGATCATCATCTCATCTTCATCATATCATCTCATCATCTTCATCTTCATCTATTGTTAAGTTGGGTTCTAGTTAGGTGCTTTAAGATATATAACTTAGCATTGTTATAACTTAGGTTACAAATTGATATATTTAGTAACTTTACTAAATCAATGTTTCTAACGGTTCAAATGCGGGATAAAATGCGTGGTATAGTCGGGTTATGTTTGAATTGAACCTATAATACTTGTTATGATATTCCACTGTGTTTTAAGAAGTTTCAATGGATTTTTGAGTAAGAAAATGGTGATTTTTAGCTTCTGCTCAACGATTAACCGATTAACAGTGTAGTACCCTAAAATTTTCCCTCTTAATTTATTGCCAACCTCAAGTGGTTTATGCTTCGTCATTTCGCATGATAGTTCAAGCTTCGCATTGCATTAAAAATAATAATAATAATAATAATAAATCATGATTATTTGCATGTGCATGAGGTTTGTGATTGGGAAAGACTTGTCAAGCATTGGAGCTCAAGAGAAATGATGCACACAAATAATCCAAGGCAATTCCATAAGGTGCAATCAAAGAAAAGAAAAATTGAAGTTTTTATGTCGTTAACCGGTTAACACATATGGTTAACCGGTTAACGGGCGCGGATTTTGGGCAAAAAGTTTTAAAATTAGTTTGTTTCACACTTCATTCACACTCCATTTCACCTTGGAGTTTTCTACCATCTTCTAGACTCTTCTAGCATATTCTAAGGAATATTTCAAGGAATATTCTAGAAATCCAACTAACTCCAACTACCTCCTAACTTACCTCCAAACCTAACCTAATGCCTAAGCAAAGTCCAAACCCAAACCTAGCTCCATGCCTACACTTTATATAATCTCAAATCACTCCAAAGCAAAAGGGTTTCACTTCATTTTTCCAAGTTCTAACCTCATTTTCACCATTTTTCATCTTCAATCTCTCATTTCTCTCTCAATTCTCCCACTTTTTCATCAAATTTCTCAGAGCTTCTCCATAGAAGCTCTTCAAAATTTCCATTGAAATTTGAAGAACTTGAAGCTAGACCTTCATCAATCGTCAATTGTGGTGCTTATTTGAAGAAGCAATTCTGTTTTTGGATTGGTTTCGAGCTTATTGGAAGTGATTAATCAAGTGTTCATCAAGAAGCATCATACACCACATTTATTTTGCGCATTCGCAGATCTTCGGTTTTCTTCTTCACTTTTGTTTCGTTCTACACCGCAACACTCACTGAAGCAATCCTCTGCTTTGTAGGTTGGTGATCTAAAACCGCTTTTCGCTTTAACTTATTCTCTTCATCTCACCGTAACGGAATTCTTCACATGTTCATTGATCGTGTTTGCGTTTTACCATTCATTTATGTTTTGATTGCGATTTGCATATTTTGGTTGTTAGAATCTAGATTTATAGCTTAATCTAGGTCCTAATAGGTGTTAGAAAACCTCTTTTAAGTAGAAAATTTGAGTTAACATGTTCATGTATGTGTTAGGGATTCTTAGAAGTAGGTTCATGACCATAAGTGCTTATTTCTACACTTTTTTCACCATTTTGTTCAGTGTTAACCGGTTAACGCATTCGGTTAACCGGTTAACACGTTAAAAACGCCTCTGGAAATTGAAAGTTTTAGGGCGTTAACCAGTTAACCTATAGCGTTAACCGGATAACGCTGTTCAAAACTTGAAAAATACTTTTGTTTCATTGTGTGTTTGCATTTCATTGTGTCTTAAACTTCATGTAGTGATAGAGCATGAATTTAGGGAATTTTCAAGACTATTCTTGGCACCACCTTGCATCGTTTCGAGTCGTTTCGACGTGTTTCCATTACCTTTTGCATATTTTGAATTTACTTGTTAATTGTACATAAAGTAACTTGTAAATCATTGTTTCCATGTTCAAGCCTTTCATTTAGCATGCTTATATGTGTTTCACATTCTGTTTTGATTTCATTTTCATGATCCATAATTGCATTGCATATTGTATGTTGTATTTCACATAATCATAAATGTACATGTTGTTGCATTTTGTTTGCATCTTTGACCACCATGCATATTAATCCAATTTTGATTTTTGCATCAAGTTGCATGATTCATTGTGTTGATTTTTGATACATGCTAATAATCCATATCCATGTGTTTATGTGCAAATACTTGAAGTGCATACTTGTTGCATATTTGTCATTTGGTGCATTCTTTCATAATCACTCATTAAAAATAATCATGTTCATTTAATCATGCATTTTGATTCCATTTAATCATGTTGCATGTTAATTGTGCATTTACCATTGGTTTTGTGCATTAAAAATGAAAATAAGCAAATCTTCCTTTTTGCATTTCATAGTTGTGTTTTCATACAGTAGCTGTAAAATGTATGTTGATTGTTGTATTCCCTCACTTTTTACACCTGTTTTGCATGCTGGTTGTGGGCTGTAAAAAGCTGTTTGTACATTGAGCATTGCATTTTATTGTTGTTTATGCATTTAGGAGCTGTAATAGGCTACTGGATTTTGCTTGGCATTTTTTTAGGTCCTTAAACTTAGGATTGAGTCTAGTTTAAGTCCTAGATCCCTTAGGAATTGTTTGGTAGTTATTTACCTAATTTCTTATCATGTTTTACCATGCTAACCCTTGTTTTGTAGGGAGGGGGGAGGTAAGTCCTAAAACCTTGATCTTTTTACAAATTGTTTAGGCTTTCAAAGTGTGTATGCTTTAGCATTTTCTTTGCATAGTTTCACAACTTCATGCTAATCCCCTTTAGAATCAACTTAACTTCACTAGGAAGTAAGTTTTATTCTATTCCTTCTTTTTTCTTTTCCTTTACTCATTAGGATTAGAAAACCACACTAACCATTAGGACCTCCATGGAATAAACAATTTAGGGTTGTGTCTTAGTCCCCTTGGTTTGTCCTTTTGCAACTTGAGTCATTCTTTCTCATCTTAAAGAAAAGTAAAAAACACCTAATAAAGGTTGGTCTTCTCGTACACCACGAGACTTTGTTGTGGGTTAATTATACATGTCATGTTTCAGGGCAAGGTGTAAGGCATCTACCACGATGAACAAGTCTTAGTATGAGAAGGTTCACAAACAATAAATAGAAAACACTTCTCTAAAAGACAAAACAAACAATAAACGTCTTTTTGCTAGAACTCTCTTCTCATCTCATTCACTCACAACATGAACTTGTGATGACTTGTCTCATTTGCAAGACGGTAAACGCACTCGTACCAGACGAGTCTGCAACACCTGAGCATAGACATAAGCAGTTCAGTCATAAAAAACACAAATAGTTCCCACCTTAGTTAGGCGAACTACGTCGACTCTGATCCTCATTTTCCCGATGAGGTACGTAGGCAGCGGGGTAGGGCCCGTTCAAGCACATTCTTTATTTTCCCTATATTTTCCCCATTCTACCTTTTCGGTCTCTTTTTTCCAGTTCCCTTTCTCACTTCCATTCCACTTAGCAGTATTTTTGTTCAGAAGCAGCTTTATTTCTCATCCTTTGAAACAGACAAACAAGCGTGAATCTCGTCGGGTACGGCGGACGATCTGGAGTGCTAATATCTTCCCAGGTCGTAACCGACTCCCGAACCTAGAATCTCTAGTTCGCGGGACCTTGTCTTTTCCTTCTTCCTCAAGTTTTTGCAACATTACCTTTCCCGTTCCTTCGGGATAAAAATGTATGGCTGGCGACTCTACCTTTTCCGTGCCACTTTTGCGTTTGTAATAGGATGAAAATCCCGGGAGCGACAAATAGGATATGGTTAATCGGTTAACGCATGTAAGTTTGTACTTCTGAGTTAAAACATGACCGGTTAACCAATTAAACTGATATGGTTAACCGGTTACCAAAATGTGTCTCTAACTCTCATTTTGTCTTTGTGTGAATAGTTCAACATGGTTAATCGGTTAACCATATTTCGGTAACCGATTAACACTATTATGAAATGAGACAATCTTTGAAAATTCATATCTTTTGAACCGTGAATCCGATCAAGGTGTTTTTGGTATCGATAGAAAACTATGACAATTGAATGGAATTAATAGTTTATGTGATGGTGGAGCCACATAACTAAAATAACAAGAGTTGAGAAAGTGATAAAAACCTTATCATAAATCAATAGTATGAATTAATGATGTAACTAGGAATTGATAAATGATAATGTTGTACAATTGATGTCTAGATATGTATCATTGGCAATTATTTATATTATACTATTTTGGAGAATAGTTTAAATGGGTATTACAATGAGTCCCATAGGAAGTAGTGGTAATGGCTTGATATGAGTATTTCATTGAGTCTTATGGGAAGCCTAAGAGAGTAAGTCTTGAGGTGGGTGTTACACTGAGTCCCACGGGAAGATAATAGGAAGTCTTAAGGTAGATAGTAAATTGAGGTGGATATTAAATTGAGTCCCACGGGAAGATAAATGGAAGTCTTGAGGTGGGTATTACATTGAGTCCCACGAGAAGATTATAGGAAGTCTTGAGGCTAGTATTACATTGAGTCCCATGGGAAGATAAGAGGAAGTCTTGAGGTTGGTATTACATTGAGTCCCACAAGAAGATAAGATGAATTATTGAGGTGGGTATTACATTGAGTCCCACGGGAAGATAAAAGTAAGTCTTGAGGTGGGTATTACACCGAGTCCCACACTGAGATAAGAGGAAGTCTTGAGGTGGGTATTACACTAATTCCCACGGGAATATAAGAGAAAGTCTTGAGGTGGGTTTACACTGAGTCCCATGGGAAGCATAAGATTGAGGATTGATATGGGTATTACACTGAATCCCATGGGAAGAAAAGACAAGTTTCTAACTTGTGATAGTTGATTTATTGAACTCATGGATATGTTTCAACATAGTGTGAGAATGTAAACTCAAACTCTTGTCCCTTTCCCCCCGACTTGAGTTAGGTTTTGTTAGAACCTTGTAAAGCCAAGATAATCCATAAGATAGGGAACTCACTGAGATTTATTATCTCACCCCATGTCGTTGATTATATTTCAGGTACTTCATATTCTGTGAAGGGTAAGGATAAGTGTCGCTCCCCGGATTTCCATCCTGGTACAAACGCGAAAGTGGCGCGGAAAGAGGTTAGAGTCGTCAGCCAAGCATTTTTATCCCGAAGGAACGTGAATGGTAATGTTGCACAAACCAGAAGAAAGAAGAGGAAGAACACGGGTCCTGCGAACCAAAGAGACTGAGTTCGGGAGTCAGTTACGACCTGGGAAGGTATTAGCACCCCAGATCGTCCGCCGTACCCGACGGGATCCACGCTTGCAAAGAAAACTGCTTCAAAGGGTGTAGGAAAGAAAGTTGCTGCAAAAGAAAAGGAACTGGAACTGGAAAAGGAACTGAGAAAGAAAACAAAGGGAAAATGTAGGGAAAATAAAGATTGTGCTCGAACGGGCCCTACCCCGCTGCTTACGTACCTCATCTGGACAATGAGGATCAGAGTCGCCGTAGTTCCCCTAACTAGGGGTGGAAAGGATTGCTTGTGTATTAAGGCTTGAACTGCCTATGTCAATGCTCAGGTGTTGCAGGCCCGGACAACGAGTGCGTAACCGTCTTGCATAATGACAAGAAGAAGCAAGTTCGCGGACGGAGCGAAGGAGATGAGAAAAGAATTCCCGAAGGAAAGATGCTTATTGTCTGTTTGTGTTTTTTAGAAGCTTTTTATGAGTGTGTCACAAGGAAGTGAACTCAAGCTCTTTTCCATGGAATGTGTACTTGCTACTACATTCCAAGATGGAATAATAGAACAAGCACACTCAATTAAGGAGAAGATCCCCAAAACATGAATTCCAGAGATTAGGGCTTAGGCTCACTAACTCATTGAATTTATTAAGTTTTTTGTAATTTTGATGAAGAAGTGTGTTTTATGATTTTCTTGATGAAGAAGGCATCCTGATTAGACTGGTGCATCATAAGACAAGCTTGTACTATCCCAAGATGGGAAAACTACAAGTGTTTCATGGAATAAGGCTATTGCACAGGAGACCACTTCAATCCTTATTAAGGTGCTTTTTATGGTTTTGTTTTGAGATGAGAAGAGAAACAAAAGGATCTTAAAGGTAAAAGTCTAATGGGGGACTAACAAATTCTAATGTTATCATACAAAGGAAAACCTAGGTTAGTGAGGTTTACTATCCTACAGGAGGAGAAGGTAAGAAAAGAAAGAGAAGGATGAAGAAGAGAAGAAGGAAGAAGTAAGGAATAAGCCCCAACAATCACAAGTAAGAGAATATCAATAAGGAAAAGAGAAGAGATAAGACTTGGAGATGTGGGAATCACATCCACACCTCTCACTTACCAAAGCCCCTGAAATGGTTAGTAACATAAGAATAAATGCAACACAAAATGGTCATAAGATCAAACCAAAGCCACACAACCAGAAGTGTAATCTCAATCACAAATGCCAAATGCAAATACACAACATAAGAATTAGAAAGGGAATATACAACTCAACATGAAGTCTTATGGATTATCATGACAAAACAAAGTAAACATGAGATAACACAAAGCAAACTAGACAAAGCAACATCACAAACTTCAAGACCAGAACCCTAACATGTCAAGAATGTGCCTAAGGATCATAAGAGATGAAGAAAAGAAGCATACAAACTCAAGTATTAACATCATGAGAAGCAAAGAAGCAAAAGAAGTGAGGTGAACATGTACAAAAGTGAATGAACTTCAAAAGCAAGCAAACACACATTTTTTCAAAGTACAAACATCAACTCAAGACCAGAGATGGATCAACATCCTAAAGGGGTTCTAAACAACCTAAGGAAGTTGGCACAAGTGCCCTCCCAACCTAAGGATTAAACATATGACCAAAAGGAAGCAAAAGAGGACAAGCAAGGAGCAAAAATTCAAATCAAATCAAACATACATCCAAAAATTCCACAAACTTGCATAAAGACTCTTCAAACATACAATATTGACATGCCAAAAAGAAAGGATCAAAATCAGAGGCTAAGCAAATCAAGTATAGGCTCAAACATGGATTAGGGTTAGAAGGCTTCATGCACAAGTTAAGGACCAAAACTAACTAAGCAAACTTCTAAAAATAAGAGGAAAAATCATCAATAAACTACATCTCAAAGTGAATCCAGAGCAAAAAGAATCAGTTCAAAATTCATAATAGTGATCAAGATAGAAATTGTACAAGACAGCATGCATTAAAAGTGAAATAAAATCAATTAAGAAAAGAGAAAATTAATTCCAGCATGGCAAGTGAAAATAAATGAAAAATAAAAATGCCAAAAATTAAAGAAAACTCAAAACATCCTTCCTGAATTTTTTTGGAATTTTTAATGACTTATTTCTATTTTTAAAAATTAAGAATCAAACTGAAAACAAGATAAAATAATGAAAGAATTAGAAGAAGCCAGGGGTGCAATGAGAAATCTGGATCAGTTCATATACTCTGGGCCCAAACAAAGGGGGTGCATTTATCAAAAGGCCTTAGGCCCACCCAAAACTCCTAAAAACCTCACCAATAAATCAGACTTGTTACTTGTTATTATTATTTTTATTAAAACAAAAATGAACAAAAGTTATGTGAACTTAAAATCAATCGGTCCACTTAGGGTTAAGTCACTACGGGACAAAAACTCAACACAGCCACTCAAAACTCACCACCTCATCATCTCCTACCTCCCGCTCATGAAGAACTCGAAAGAAAAAGGCAAAATAGAACAACAATTCCACATATCATCATCAATTCAGAGCAACATAACTTCCTCAACTCTTAATGAAAATCAAAACTGTAAAAGCCAAAAGTGGAGTCTGCAACAAGAGGAACACGAATATGCCAATAGTTTTCACAAACAAGCATCACAGGGAACAGATCGATCGAAACAAGTTCAAGCATGAAAACTGAAATCTATAATTTAAGACATGCACAAGCTTCATTTCACTTCAGTTAACTTATATCAACCATTTGCAAGTCAAAACAAACAAGATTGAGGCCAAATCGAAGCAAAACAGATCTGAAACTCAAACCTGAGATTAAACTTTCTGGAAGAATTTGAGAAAACCAGAGGTGTTGAGAGCTTCTTTGAGCTTCCTTGAATCTTCTTTGAGCCACATAAAGGCTTGATGAGCAAGGATGTGAAGGAATATGAACGATCTGAAGATGATGTTGAATCCTCAACTCCACTGCAAAGTTCAAATGATAATGATGATGAAAGTGTAGTGATGTTGATGATGATACCAATGGATTGAAGGAAACGATGAATGAAGGATTTCAGAATTCAGAATTCTCTTAGAGGAATGTGAGAATATGCAGAGAGAGAGAGAGAGAAGTTTGATGCGTAATTTTCAGTGTAGAATGAAGCCCCTTCCTTCTGAATCGTGACCTATCTCTTATTTAAAGCAAAGGTGTGCAGTGCATTTGGTTGTGGTGTGAGAACTAAGTTGGTTATTTCATCCAAAACGCAGAGCCCGCGTGAAGCTCTTGCCTCTTTCAAACTGAATCCAGTGAGTGATGGTGCATGATATGTTTGGTGCAACTCTGCAGGTGTTATTGTCACGTTGAAAGATGAACAGCATGAGGATCTGATGGTGACGTGGTTGTGAGCTGTTGAGGGTGCATGAGGATCCTTGTTTCACGTGAACATTTTTCTTTCCCTTGGTGCAATACACGTGAGGTCAGTGTGAAAAGGGTGATGAATGGAAACGAGATTAAGGAGTGTAGTACATGCTGACGTTTCTATCACCTGCACACTTGCTTTGTATCATTCTTTTAATAAAATAACCCAAGAATAAAATGATGCCTCAAGATTTCCTCTTTCTTCTTTTGGTCACGTAGAAACAAACAAAGACTTATTAAGACAAAGTGAAAAAAAATAATGTACCAACACATGGCGCACAAAAAATAAAAAATGAAATATGGACCTATTAGAAATTGACAAGTATGCACCAAAACCCTAAAAAAGCATTAAACTTCAAAAAATCATAACTTTAGTTCTAAAAATGCTATGAGAGTGTTCTACAACTTTTCGGAAAGGGAAAATCGTACTCTACAACTTTTGTGTTCACCGGAAAATCATTGGAGCTTTTTCGCACATTAAATAATAACTTGAAGTTCAGGGACAAATAATTTCCAAAAATGGAAACTTCTAAATTTCCAAATTTAGCAACTTTTTGCATATTCCCGATTTTTGACATTTGAGCTCAACTGAATTATTCCTTGACATGATATGACCTCAAAAATTGGTGATCCTAAAACTCTGAAATCTTCATGTTGACTTTTTTTGACTGCGCAGTTGACTTTCTTGCTTCACTTTCAAGTAACTAGACAAAATCTTGACTTCTTCAGTGAATTTTTGCCTCAAACTTCATACATAAGCCAGGCAGACCAAATGAGAGCCTTTGACCACAAGAATTGGTCAAATCTAAGAGGATATGAGGATCTGGCTCAAAACCCTAATCAGGATTTCCCTCACACAGGAGAAAAGTTGCACTTTTGAACTTCTGATGAAATTTCTCTCTTCTGAACTTTTGAGGATGACCCTAGGCTTATTCAAGCCATGAGAAAACCTTATGAGCTTCTTGCAATGCTACCTGGCCAATGACTTGATTTTAAAATCCTGAATCGTCTGAAAACTGATCATATGCCTTATGCTAGAACATGTGATTATTATGTCTCATCTTTCTATGCCAGATGCTCAAAAATGATATGTTGATGCTATGCTCATGATTATGATATGATGATGATGCTTAAAAAAGAAGAGGGTAAATTTGGGGTGTTACAACTGCCTCTATTCAAGCAAATGTTAATCTGAAAAGGACGGTAGCACGGGCTATCGACCGTTCAAGATGAAATGTGGTTGAATACCAAGAAAACCTGAAATTTGCACTTTGCTGGAGAATGCAAGCAATGGGAAACAAACCCATCCAAATGACGCTTTGGTGACTGAAGTGGGGAGAAAGCAGACGAGCTCCTTCCAAGTTGAACTGTTACTTTGGATAGAAGAACTTAGACAAACGAGTCTTCTTTGAACAAACCTGTTACGCCAGGTGCTGGACATACAAGCCCTCTTCAAGAAAACCGGTTACGCCAGGAACTAGACATACGAGCCCTCTTCAAATAAACCTGTTATGCTAGGTAGCAACATATAATCGGAGACAGACGAACCTCCTTCAGATAAACCTGTTACGCCAGGACCAGTGATGAACTTAAGTCTGTGAGATAGACATGCATAATCAGGATAGACGAACCCTCCTCATATATAATCCGTGGATATATGGTCTAAGACAAACGAGCCTTCTTCGAGCAAACCTGTTACACCAGGTGCTGCATTAGGATTGGACGAACCCTATTCACAAATCTTGCGTAGATAAGTGGTGTCTGAGACAGACGAACCTCCTTCAGATAACCTGTTACGCCAGGACCGGTAACCATTTTGACGTTTAATCCCACCGTCAGGACTTCAAACCTCTTCAACACAGACGATCATTGGATGATCATCAAGAGAACACAAACAAGTGCCATAAGTCAATGATACAAACGAATATCAGACGATGATCTGAGAAACACAGACGAGCGCTTCAGGCGATGATACAGACGAATATCAACCACTAGTACAGACGAATACCAGAGATCCAACACAGACGAGCAATTGGAGCAGTAATACAGACGAATACCAGAAATCCAACACAGACGAGCAATTGGAGTAGCAAATACAGATGAGTACCAGAGCGATTATCAAATCAGTACATATGGATATAAGCCAACACAGACGAATGTGAGGGATGATACAGACGAGCATCCAAACGAGCTTCAAACGGATAACAAACACAGACGAGTGTTGGAGAATGCATACGAGCATCACCTAAGTTCAAACACAGACGAGTGTCGAGCATCAAAAGGAAGTTACACACAGACGAGTGCTGGGAAATGCAGACGAGCAAAAGCATCTACCAACCATGGGCGACTACTGGGAAAAACAAATGAGCAATAACAAAGTGTGAACACAAACGAGTGTTGGGGTGATGCTGACGAGCAACTACCAAACATCAAACACAGACGAGCATTGGGGAATGCAGATGAAAAAAAGCATTTATCAAACACAGACGAGTGCTGGGGGATGCATACGAGCATCAAACAAATGCCTGATTAGCAACAAGAATCACCACTTTGCAGGAGAGAACTATGTCAAGAGGCTATGACAATGCCTAATTCTTATTGGGGATGAATAACTATTTGTATCATCACATTGACCAAAAATAAATTGGCGACTTCGCTGGGGAATATTTCAATGATGGTTGTATACCAATCATGCAACTCTACGGGGAAATGACGATCTTCCAACACGGCTGAGGAGATGCTTGGTCAAATAACTTTTGCTAGTGAAAGAGTTCTGACAGTTACAACTCTGTGGGGAATTGAACCTCCCACTGCCTGCTGGGCATACTCCACTTGTAGGAAAATAATCTGCTTGGAGATTCAACCTGCCCTGACTCAGCTGGGGAAAATTCTGTTTGGGAAAATGTGACGCCATCCTGCAAAACCTGCAACAACAGAATACACATATGTGCCCCGGGGACTTGCATGGTATGATCTGTTCATCCATCGTCACCCGACACTCAAAGATGGTTTTAAATGTTTCTCTGCAATTTCATTTTTTCCTTTAAGAAAACAAACACCATGTTTTAAATGCAATGTTATTATTTTTGCCAAAAATTCAGGACATTTTTGCAAACAAAAACAAACACAACACAAATTTTGACTGAATATTCTTTTATTGAAAGGCCTCTGAATATGCAAAGTTTTTACATCAGGAAGAAACCACCTGGAAAGAGGTAGCTACCATAAAATTGAGAAAATAAACTATCCTAATGGCAATGGGAACGACATCCTAATGAGTTTCCATCTTGCTATGACCAGCATGTCTTCAAAGCTCATCATTCTTGCCTTTGCTTTCTGAAAAGATGAGGGGACCGATTCCTATCCTTCTGATATTGTCAGGCTATACGAAACGATGATTTGGTTCAGATTACTCGGATCGCAGTTGTTCGCTTATTCCCTTGTTTTGCGTGGGTCGCCCTTTCGGGTTTTCAATCCACCGGGATACCCTTTTTTGCCTGAGCTGTCCGATGTGGCTTTTCAACTCAGCGGGGGTACATTTTTTATTTATTTTCCCTAACTTTTGCCCGAGCTTTTTATTCTATTTTTAGCTCGCCGGGATGCCCTTTTTTTGCCTGGACTTTAATTCTGTTTTTGTGTCCAACGGGTCTTGTTATGCGAAGTATTTTTTAACTGCTTCCGAGTTAACAGGGGATTGGAAATCTTTTCCATCCATAGTGGTGAGCATCAGTGCTCCTCCCGAGAAAACTTTCTTCACTATGAACGGTCCTTCGTAGTTTGGGGTCCACTTGCCCCTGTGATCTGAACATGGAGGAACGATCCTCTTGAGCACAAGCTCTCCTACTTGATACTCCCGAGTACGTACTCGTTGGTCGAATGCTCGCTTCATTCTCCTCTGATAAAGCTGACCATAACAGATAGTCGCTAACTCTTTTCCTCAATTAGACACAGCTGATTGTATTGAGCACGTACCAACTCAGCCTCATCAAGCTTCACATCCATCATCACACGCAATGAAGGAATTTCTACCTCAACAGGCAAGACTGCCTCCATACCATATACCAATGAAAAAGGAGTTGCCCTGGTCGACGTCCTGACTGACGTTCGGTACCCATGCAACGCAAATGGTAGCATCTCATGCAAATCCTTATAAGTGACAACCATCTTTTGCACAATCTTCTTAATATTTTTATTTTCCGCCTCTACCGCACCATTCATATTTGGTCGGTAAGGAGAAGAATTGTGATGCTGAATCTGGAAGTCCCGACACAGTTCTGCCATCATCTTGTTATTCAAATTGGAACCATTGTCAGTAATGATTCGCTCGGGCACTCCGTATCTGCAAATGATGTCTCTTTTCAAAAACCTGGCTACCACTTGACGAGTGACATTGGCATAAGATGCTACTTCAACCCACTTAGTGAAGTAATCAATCGCAACCAGAATGAAACGATGACCATTTGATGCAGTAGGCTCTTTCTTCTTTTGGTCACGTAGAAACAAACAAAGACTCATTAAGACAAAGTGAAAAAAAATAATGTACCAACACATGGCGCACAAAAAATAAAAAATGAAATATGGACCTATTAGAAATTGACAAGTATGCACCAAAACCCTAAAAAAAACATTAAACTTCAAAAAATCATAACTTGAGTTCTAAAAATGCTATGAGAGCGTTCTACGACTTTTCGGAAAGGGAAAATCGAGCTCTACAACTTCCGTGTTCACCGGAAAATCATTCGGAGCTTTTTAGCACATGAAATAATAACTTGAAGTTCAGGGACAAATAATTTCCAAAAATGGAAACTTCTAAATTTCCAAATTTAGCAACTTTTTAAATATTCCCGATTTTTGACATTTGAGCTCAACTGAATTATTCCTTGACATGATATGACCTCAAAAATTGGTGATCCTAAAACTCTAAAATCTTCATGTTGACTTTTTTTGACTGCGTAGTTGACTTTCTTGCTTCACTTTCAAGTAACTGGACAAAATCTTGACTTCTTTAGTGAATTTTTGCCTCCAACTTCATACATAAGCCAGGCAAACCAAATGAGAGCCTTTGACCACAAGAATTGGTCAAATCTAAGAGGATATGAGGATCTGGCTCAAAACCCTAATCAGGATTTCCCTCACACAGGAGAAAAGTTGCACTTTTGAACTTCTGATGAAATTTCTCTCTTCTGAACTTTTGAGGATGACCCTAGGCTTATTCAAGCCATGAGAAAACCTTATGAGCTTCTTGCAATGCTACCTAGCCAATGACTTGATTTTAAAATCCTGAATCGTCTGAAAACTGATCATATGCCTTATGCTAGAACATGTGATTATTATGTCTCATCTTTCTATGCCAGATGCTCAAAAATGATATGCTGATGATATGCTCATGTTTATGATATGATGATGATGTTTAAAAAAGAAGAGGGCAAATTTGGGGTGTTACAATAAGGAAGTTTGATTATCCTTACTTATCCCGGATTTTTGGGATGACATAACTTCCATTGTGGAGATTTTATCTTGAGATCATTTTTTATATAGTTCTTAGTATTTGTGGACATCTTGGGTATATCATACCTTAGTTTTTTAGTATTATGTATTTTGGGCATGTAATGTATACAATGTGTTAACTTAAAACTTATTGGTATTTCAGTACCAAGACTTGGATTCATGTATATATATATATATATATATATATATATATATATATATATATATATATATATATATATATATATGTATATATGTCTTTTATGTGTTTAAAGATGTTTTTAGTTAATATCATATTGACTATAATTCTCACTTCGATTAAATATCTCCTTTTCATATATTATTGTACTGTGAGATCCTTAGTATGTAAGTATTGTTAGAAACAAATATTTAATGCTTTCTTGATATTCTAACACAACATAGTGTAAGAGAAATTTAATTTATGAAAAGTGAGATTTTATTTGACATGGATTTCATTTATAAACTGTAACTTTATTTATAAACTATAAGTGTTTGTGCGTGAGGCACTTTTAGTGAGGAAAGAATAAAGAGAGAATGAGGAAATAAGGATTTGTATTATTGAGTTGTAAAAATAATGATACAAACTAGGACTATTTATATACAATTCTAATTAGGCTTGGGCTAACACAACTTGAATTATATTTAAATATTAAATCTAATCAAATATAATCTAATATTTCAACACACTCCTATAATCAAGTTGTCGAGCCTACACTAGTCATAGTCGATCTTAAATATTCCTAATTTCTTTCTTAAATTCAGAAACCTGTCAATCTTCAATCATTTAGGGAAAATGTCGGCCAACTGTGCTTCACTTGAGCAATGCCTAACTTCAAGTTCACATCGATTTACATTTTTCCTCAAGAAGTGAAATCTGGCTTCGATCTGCTTACTCCTTCCATGCAGAACTAGATTCTTTGCCAGATTTATGACTGACTCTTAGTCGATTTATAACACAAGAGGTTTCTTCACTTCGACCTTCATTTCTTCAAGAATTGATCTTATCCAAATTACTTGACATGCAACATATGATCCTGCTATATATTCAGCTTCACACGATGACAATGCCACCATAGGTTGCTTTTTCGAACACCATGAGAATGGGGTACCAAATACATGAAAGAAATAGCCAGTTGTACTTATCTGATCTTCCTTATCTCTACACCAGTCATCATCTGAAAAGCAATTAACTATTGCTCCTTTACCTTCAAAATCTCGTCGAAATAGAATTCCAAAATATGTTGTTCCTTTTAAGTATCTCAGAATTCTTCTTGCAACTTTCATGTGTGAAACTCTTGGTTCACCCATGAATCTGCTCACTAATCTGACTGTGAAACCTATAATAGGTCGACTGTTGTACACATATCTCAGAGATCCAACTATTTGTTTGAACAAAGTTACATCAACTTTGTCTTCCTCTCCATGCTTCTCCAACTTCAAGTTTCGTTCGACATGTGAGGATGCAGGATTTGAATCATCCATTATGAATTTCTTGAGTATCTCTTTGACATATTTCATTTGATGTAGCACCATACCTTGCTTCGACATTTGAAATTCCATGCCTAGGAAAGAATACAAATTTTCCAGATCTGACATTTCAAATTCCTTTATCATCATCTTTTTGAACTTCGACAAGTTCTTCAAGCTATTTCCAGTTACCAACAAGTCATCCTCATATAAGAAGATGATTGTTATATCTTGTGCTACAACCTGAACATAGACACCATACTCAAACTTGTATTTCACAAATCCCAGTTTAACTAAATATGAGTCGATCTTCTTGTTCCATGCCCTAAGTCTCTGCTTGAGGTCATAGAGCGCTTTGTGCAACTTATATACTTTACTCGCTTCCTTCTGAATCACAAACCCATGAGGTTGTGTGACATAGACCTCTTCGTCTAACGGACCATTCATAAATGATGAATTCACATATAAGACTAGACACCTTTGTGAGAGACACACCACTTGTCCACCTAAAATCTTAAGGTGACACTACGCCAAAAATGGCTTTTCGCAGCACACAAAAGATATCGCTTTTAATGAAAAGCGCTGCTATAGGTCACTTGGAAATTTGCTCAAAAAAAGCGCTCTCTAAAGGGCATATTAGACAGCGCTTTCTAAGGTGACCACTTTAGAGAGCGCTTTCATCTAAAGCGCTTTCTAAGGTATAATTTAAGAAAGCACTTTATTTTAAATTATTTTACAAAAGACCTATAGCAGTGCTTTATAACAAAAGCACTGTCTTTTTTGCTTAGCACAATTTTACTGGACCATGTAAAGAATCACAAAATATGGCAAAATGGGGGATCGAACCCACGCCCTTTAGGTAGGGAAAGGAATTTTAAATTATATTAATATATCAAATTATATTTAATATATTTAAATCATATTAAATTAAATTTTAATTTATTTTAAATTATATTTATAATTATTCAAATATATGTTTTAAATACAAACATTTTAATTTATTAAAATTATGTTTAATATATTAAAATTATATTAATATATAATTTAAAATATATTAATTTAAAATATATTTGAAATTATATTAATATATCAAAATATAATTAATATATTAAATCATATTATATTTTAAATTATATTTATATTGATAATTTTTACAAAAAAAAAATATATTTATATTTATTCAAATAATATATTTAAATATATATGTTTTAATTAAAATATATTAATATATTTAAATATTTAAAATATATTAATTAATATATACAAATTAATATATTCAAATAATATATTTAAATAGTATATTCAAATAATATATTAATATATTCAAATAATATATTAATATATTCAAATAATATATTTAAATATTTAAAATATATTAATTAATATATGCAAATTATATTAATATATAATTTAAAATATATTAATTAATATATACAAATTATATTAATATATAATTTAAACTATATTAATTAATATATACAAATTATATTAATATATAACTTAAACTATATTAATTAATATATACAAATTATATTCATATATACTTTAAAATATATTATTTGAATATATTATTTAAATATTATTTGAATATATTATTGGGTCTGGGGTTCGAATCCCCCTCGCCCCATACTCATTTTTATTTTTTTCTCTAAAGTCAATCATTTATTAAAATATAAAACTTTTCTAATCATTTTCTTATTCAGAAACCATAATCGCTATCACTCTTAAACCCTTTTCTTGCTTTCTCATTGTTCGTTGATCATTGCTGAAGTTCGTTGCTCATTGCTGAAGTTGATCATTGCTCATTGCTAAAGTTCGTTCGTCCGTTCGTGTTTGTCGTTCGTCGTTGCTGAAGTTCGTTCGTCTGTTCGTTGCTGAGGTACGTCGTTTTGTTGTTGTACATTGTTGTTTTTGTCGTTGTTCTTGATGATATTGTGTTGAAGAAACCCATTTATGTTGTTGTCATTCTTGATGATGTTCTTGCTGATACTATGTTATTGTTGTTGTTCTTGACCAATCTGATACTATGTTGTTGATGATGTTCTTGACCAATCTGTTATATTACAACATTTATAGTTTAGTCATCAAATGCATAAAAAATACTATGTTGTTGTTGTCGTTGTTCTTGATGATATTGCATTTGATGACTTTTTTCATCTTTTATAGTTTGAATGGAAAGTAACCATAATTATATATATTACAACAAAAAAGTGTTTAGTAGTAGAGATTGCATGAAAAGTGTTTAGTAGTAGAGATTGAATGGAAAGTAACCATAATTATATCACTCTCACTAGTTTCTCAAATTGATTATGATTTATCGTTCTTTAAACATGTTAGAATGATAAGTTTAGGAACCACTATCTTATCATTCTTGATGATATTGTTGTTGTTGTCGTTCTTGATGATTGATTTGTATATTAAGAGACGGTATCAACTTCTAGTAATCTTCATTTTTTATGTAGATTGAAGGTAGCTTTTGAGGTGAGGTCTAGCAGTTGTTTACATCTAGATTTTTAGGTGAGGTCTAGAAGTTGTTTACATCTCTACAGGTATATTTGTTTTTTTTTTTGTTTTTAGTTTTGTTTTTGTTTAGTTTAATTAGTGTAACTATGGATAAGAAATGGATGTTTTCAAATCGATTGACGAAAGAGTACGAGAATAGGGTCAAGGGATTTGTTAAGTTTGTTGTTGCGCATGTCGAAGACCCCATTCGAATGAAATGTCCGTGCTTGGATTGTTGTTTTTTGGGTCGAGTTAACGCGAGTCAGCTGTTATCGCATTTACTGAGGCATGGAATTGATCGAAGTTATACATGTTGGGATTTGCATGGTGAGAAAAGTAACGGGAATGTTGAACCGGGGGATACTACGACCTATGCTTCAAACGATAATGGCATAGATACATACGATTATGATCGAGTCGAAGAGATTGCAGAAGCACTTGAAGATGATCTTAAGGATTGTCCTCAAATGTTTGAGAGGTTGGTAAGAGATGCAGAGAAACCGTTGTATAATGGTTGCACTAAATTCACAAGTTTGTCTGCGGTATTAAAGTTGTACAACTTAAAGGCAGGCAATGGATGGTCGGATAAAAGTTTCATAGAGTTATTGGCCCTTATGAAAGAGATGCTTCTAGAGGATAATGTTCTTCCTAATCGAACATATGAGGCCAAAAAGATGGTGTACTCTATTGGCATGAGCTATGATAAGATACATGCTTGTCCAAACGATTGCGTCTTGTTTCGAAACGAGTATGCATCGTTAAATGAGTGTCCTAAATGTGGTGTCTCTCGATATAAGAAGAAGTTGTCTCCAGCAAAAGTCTTATGGTATTTTCCTATAATTCTGAGATTCCTACGCATGTTTCAGAGTGAAACCGATTCAAGACACTGGACTTGGCATGCATATGAAATAATTATTGATGGAAAGTTTCGACATCCGGCATATTCACCACAGTGGATGAAAACTGATGATGATTATCCTGAATTTGGAAAAGAAGCAAAAAACCTTCGCTTGGCATTATATACTGATGGAATGAACCCACACGATCTTCAAAGTATCTCACATAGCACTTGGCCTGTGATTTTAATGATTTATAACCTACCTCCATGGCTATGTATGAAGCGTGAGTACATGATGTTATCTATGTTAATTTCTGGGCCTAGACAACCAGGGAATGACATAGGCGTATACTTAGCACCCTTAATAGAAGATTTAAATTTTTTGTGGGAGAACAATGTGAAGGTTTATGATGGGTACAGGAAAGAAAGTTTCAACTTGAGGGCGATGTTGTTTGACGTGATTGGAGGGCGATGTTGTTTCTATCAGGGTACAACATAAAAGGTCAATGTGTGTGTCCTATTTGTGAAGATAAAACAGATTTGACGTGATTGGAGTTTGGTCAGAAGAATGTCTTTCTCGGTCATCGTAGATTCTTACATTCGAGACATCACTACTGTGGGTGGAGAAAAGCCTTCAATGGAGACACATAACAAAGTAGAGCTCCACATATATTGACAGGTGATCAAATTTTTGAAAAGGTGAAAGATGTGAATACTCAGTTTGGCAAGCCTTTTGCACATACACTTGTCAAGAAAGGGTGGAAGAAGAGGTCAATGTTTTTTAAACTGCCATATTGGAAGTTGTTGTATGTAAGACATTTTCTCGATGTTATGCATATTGAAAAAAATGTGTTTGACAGTGTTATTGGTACGTTACTCAATATACCTGGAAAGTCTAAGGATGACCTTAAAGCAAGAAAGGACTTGGTAGCGATGGGGATAAGAACTGAATTAGGGCCCGTGAAGAAAGGAAACCGAAAATATATACCACTTACTGCATATACTCTATCTAGAAAGGAGAAAAAGATACTGTGTAAGTTTCTAAGTGAAGTTAAAGCTCTAGAAGGATACTCTTCAGATATTAGAAGACTTGTGTCTATGAAGGACCTCAAGTTAAAGAGTTTGAAGACGCATGACTGCCATGTTATAATGGAACATTTTCTACCAATAGGTATACGTTCTATTCTTCCTGAAAAAGTAAGAAGCGCAATAAATAAATTGTGTTTTTTTATTCAAGTCAATTTGCAGTAAGGTGATCGATCCTGCGATCTTACCAACATTGCAAAATGAAATAGTTATTACTTTGTGTGATCTTGAAATGTATTTTCCTCCCTCCTTTTTTGACATAATGGTTCATCTAGTTGTTCATCTGGTGAAAGAGACACAATTGTATGGACCGAATTATATGAGATGGATGTACCCTGCTGAACGTTATATGAAAATATTAAAAGGGTATGTGAAAAACCAAAGTCGAACAGAGGGTTGTATTGCCGAACGATACATTGTTGAAGAAGCGATTGAGTTTTGTACTGAATATTTGTCAAATGTACAATCAATTTGGACTCCCCAAATCTAATGTTGTCGGAAAAAAAAGCAGGAATAAAGCTAATTGGGAATAAAGTTGTGACAATATCAAGGGTCGGACGAGATCAAGTGCATTTGTAAGTTCTGCACAATGAGAATGGAGTTGAGCCGTATGTTGAAATGCAAGGGGATGTTTTCTGAGGTTTAAATTTGAATAGAAATGTGAATTGGATAGTACGAGAGCACAATTGAAGTTTCATACCTTGGTTTAAGAGTCACATTTTCGAAAAGTATTATTCAGATTCCGCTTCAATAACATAAAGATTGAGATGTTTAGCATATGGTCCAAGTTTTGTTGCGTTTTCTTATAGCGCATATGCAATTAATGGATACACATTTTATACCAAAGAACAAGATGATAAAAGTACAATGCAAAATAGTGGTGTCACTGTGGTAGCTGAAGTAATGCACATTTAAAGTGTGAAAGATTTAAACCCTAAATTTGCAAATCAGTCATATTTTGGGGTTATCGAGCGCATTTGGGTGTTTGATTATGAGAAGTTTTAGATTCCTATATTTTGTTGCAAGTGGGTTGAAAAAAATAATGGTGGACGAATGGATAAGTCGCGATTTTTGCAAGTGGATCTTAATAGGGTGGGATACAAAGATGAGCCTTTTATTCTTGCCTCTCAAGCTAAACAAGTGTTATATGTTAATGATTTGACTAATACAAAATGGTCTATAGTGCTTTTATCGAACAAAGTAATTGATGATAACATTGGAGATCAAGGTGATATTGATGTAGATATTGAATCATTTACTAGAAATGATCAAGGTGATATTGATGGTGATATTGAATCATTTACTAAAAATGATCATAATGAGGGTATTTGGATCAATCCAACCGTCCGTGTTGTTAAGAGATGGGTAGAATATATTACAACCAAGAAAAGAAAGAGAAGTGCCTAAAAAAGGTACTAATGGCTAGTAATTGATTATAGATTATGAATTTTAGATTTGTCATTTATTTTTTGGATTTTAGATTTGTCATTATAATTTGACATGTTATATCATTCAATGAATTATAGATTATGGATTTTAGATTTGTCATTTAATTTTTGGATTTTAGATTTGTCATTATAATTTGTCATTTAATTTTTGTTTTTTCTTTCTTACAGGTATAATGGCTAGTAATGAGGAAGACGCACACGAGACACACGAGACACATGATACAAATGAAACTTAGGAAAAAGCTTCGAAGGTAGAAAGTGAAATAAAACGTGGAATAACAATTATAAGGTCAATTCACCGTGCTAGAGACAAAGGGGTGAAATTTGATGTACATTGGAGTGATGAGGACCAACTAATTGAGCCTAACGGTTCAATGTTGGCTTCATACATTGGTTCACTTATCCGCCAGCACATTCCAATTACCAGTGATGATTGGAGGAAACCATTCTTGAAAGCTGTTAAAGATAAGATGTGGAGTGAGATACATGTACTTGATTACTAAACATGATTGATGTGTTATTAGATTTATTTTGACTTATATTAACACACTTATACTAACACATTTTATATTTATATGTGTATGTTTTTTTTGTAGAGGTCCTTTAATATTGATGAAAGCCGACAAAGGTATTATCTCCAATTGGCCGGAAAGAGACATAGGGGATTTCAATCCTTATTATCAAACATATATTTGAGGGGTGATCAAATTTTTTTTGTTGAAGCAGAACTTCCACCATTGTATTCGGATTTGATTACACCGGAAGAATGGAAAGTTTTTGTAACCAAACGGAAAACCGAAAAATTCAATGTAAACTTGTTTATCTTTTAATTTCATGTCTATTAATTGTATTATATACTTATTTGTCTTTGCATTAGTTTGTTCTTATATGACTTAAATTTGTTTATCCAGGATTTGAGTGCCACTAATCGCCAAAGAGCCTCAAAACCCGCATATCCATACAGAAAAGGCCGAAGGGATATGCACGCTTACAACAACAAATGGTAACTATATATAAATGATATGATCTTATTAATTGTCTCAATATGTTATAATTGACGATCTTATTACTTTTTTTCAATGTGTTGTTGGAAGAGGAGAAAAATGCAGAAAAATATCTTTCGGAACATGTTTTGTGGAAGACTGCTCGTGTGGGAAAGAGTGGAGTTCCTAGTGAAGACGTTCAACAAGTTTATGAGAAATGTGTAAGTATAACATTAAGTGTAACATTATGTCTTTAACATTATTTATTTAATCCCCACTAATAATTTTCGATTTGTCAATGAATTTCAGGAGAGTCTATCTAAATATTTAACCACCTGTGAGGATCAGGATTGCAGGAGCCTTCTTAGTCGAGTACTAAATGTTCCTGAGTATTTCGATCGAGTGAGGGGTAAAGGATTTGGTGTGACGCCCTCTTCCTTGTATAAGCAACCAAAAAGAAAAAATCCTAGCAATCAAGAAGTGATGAAAACATTGGAGGAACTTAAATCGCAAGTCAGTGCATTGCAAAAGGATAAAGAGATGTATGAGGTGTCTAAGCGCAGTTCCGGGTTGAAAGATACTAGTGACAAAACTAGTATCAATTGTGAAAATAAAATTCCCGAGGTAATTATAACACATATTTAACTTATTTAAATTAACACTTTTATTTTAATTGACCTTTACACACATTAACAATTATGCATTCACTATTGCTTCAGGGCATTTCCTCTTGTTAGTCGTATTTGTCATTACCGACTTATCGCATGGTTGGCAAGGGAAAAGTGTATAACCGAGCGGGAGAGTTACTTCACCATAATCCGCTCCCTCATGGATTTATGAAAGTTTCAGTTGATATTGCTGTAGATATAGGTGCGACACTACCTATACCTGACACGGTTTCAGAGATAACATCGTTGGGAGAGGCTTTAGGCTCGTTTGTTGCATGGCCGTCAGACCTCATTATCATAGATGATGAGGTAAGGTTAAAATCATAATTAATCTCTTAGTATTCAAATGTCAATTTTGAACCATTATGAAAATCATTTTGAACCTTACGTACATTATTTTGCAATATGGTAATTTTAGACTCCTACAAAACCCGCATATAAAGGGCTTTTTCCGGAAAAAGAGTCTGTTGCATCACAAAAAAGAGAGGTATATTTAAAGTGTTATTCTATGATATAGATTCAAAATTTTTATGATTTTATACTTTACCTAACTTATATGATTGTTAGGTTCCTTCTGCTCAAGCTTCACAAATTCCTCCTACTCAAGCTTCACAAGTTCCTCGTGCTTAAGCTTCACAACTGGTCGAGAGCAAGAAAAAGGTTCCTGCAAGAAGAGCTGCTGCAAATCGCTTTCGGTTTTGTCTTGAGACACTTGTGTCAACATCAGATATGATGCAAGGTTGTATTCATCAAATAGACTTGGACGAAGGTGTTTTTGGATTTCCTCATTGATCCGTGTGTCGCGCGCGGATCAAAAACGAGTAATTTTGAAAATATAGTTAACGGTAACGACAACTCGAGTATCGCTCTCAAGGATTCTTGTAAGAAATTAATCAATAACAAAAAGGATAAATGGGGGGTTTGATTTCGGTTTTGAAATAAAATTGATTTTTGAAATAAGTTGTTGTAAAATAAGCGATTATGAAATAAGTCAATCTACCGATTCAGTTCCTACTATCATCGATTAATCTAATTTTAATGCCCTAAACGAATTATTCATTCCTATTTGGATACAACCTCAATGACAAGCGCGGTGAGATTTGTAAGATGTACGATCCTATTGTCCGAATTAAGCAAACGTGATAAAATCTCATGAATTAAGCAAACATGATTGATCAAACACAAAACAAATTAAGCAAACATGTCGTGTCTATGTTAAGATCATACAATCAACCAAATTGAATCAATATATTTCATGCAATTGAATTAAACAAACAAGAACACAAAATATTATTGAAAGGAATTAAACTAAAATTAACATTATAATAATCTCAAGTGTGAAACCTGAATTACGGTAGATCGACTCAAGTGATTAGTTCTCAATGATCCGTCTCTTCGAAAGTAAAAAAATAAATCATAAAAAAGTGTAAGTGAACAGCTGCGGCTGCTAGGTTATATGGAAAAACAAAAAAAAAACCGTTTACAATCCAACTGGGTCAAATACATAACCCAAGCCCAATTCTAAATGACCCGAAACTAAATAAAACTAATGTAGCAGCTTCAAACGAAATTCTGGAAAATATGACTTCGAATCTGACTTCGGCTCCAACACTAAAGTTGTAGCTCTCTCTCTCTCTTAGCTTTTCGTCGACCGGTAGAACGCCTCAATTAGATTCCTGGAACTCCGGTTATGATAATTTCCGTAAAAGCTGTTAAAGCTGAAAATTAAGTACGAAAATCAAATTAAGCCAAAAATAAAATAAAATAGAAAAACAAATTAAAATATAAAAATAAACAAAGAAAACCAAATAAATGCTTAAGTGAAAACATGGTATAATGTGCATTAAAATGTACTGATCACTCAATCCGAGATAATCGGAATAGAGGACATGAAGCAGATTATCAAGCATCAAACATTAGACATCGGTGTTATGCATGCCTACATCTGGTACTCCGATCAATCTATTATTTATTTACTTGAACAATTTATTGGAACATTTCAATGAAAATAGTCTAATGTCTATTATATATTTTTATTTAAGGTACTTGTATGACAAACTCATGCGTGGGATGGAATTGTCAAACCGATTCCGTTTTCTTGCTTCCACTAGTGTCAACTGTACGACAATTGGTTTGAATGCGGATATAGTAAGACAATACTTAGTTGACAGATACATGACATCCAATACAGAAACTTTGTTTTTTTACCGTATAATACTGGACACAAGTAAGATTGTCATTCTAATTTCATTCTAATATTTGTATCTTTTGCGTAGAAATTATCCATCTAAACTTTTGTTATATTTTACAGTGGACACTGGTTGTTGGTTTCCATTAATCCTACAAAAGAAGTGGTCTATTATTTGAATTCAATGGAGCATGATTGGTCAACATATCCGAGTATAAAGGAAGTGGTTGATACGTAAGTGAGATTGTTCGAAAAATTCACGTGTATTTGTATATTTAATTATTTATGTGTGATTGTTCTAAATTTAAATTTTTCTTTTATAGGTCTATACTAGTGTACCGAGCACATAGAGATTATCGAATTGCACGGGCTAAAGCAAACAATATTCCATGGATCCATGTGCAGGTAAATTAATTTAATTTTCACAATGTTGTTTATTAGTGATGCTACTTGATAACACAAATTTGTTTGTCTATGTGTAGTATCCTCAACAGAAAAATGGCATAGACTGCGGGTACTACGTTTTGAGGTTCATGAAAGAAATCATTCAATTGGATCAATTAGAGATTCCTAATCAGGTATGCATAGATTTATAACTTAGGATTTATTTTAATATCGTATATTATGCATATTATCGGATATTAACTAATTAATACATATTTAGTTTTGTTATGTAGTACTTTGAAGAATTCGCGTGTCCTCATTACACGGCCGCAAAAGTTGGTGAAATTATGGAGGAATTGTGCGAATTTATTATAGAAAAAAGAATAATTTAAGATATATATATATATATATATATATATATATATATATATATAGGTTTATATTGTGGTATGTACATGACTTGTGGTATGTAAATGACTTGTGGTATGTAAATGTTTATATTATGATTTCCGGTGATAAATACCGAGAATATTGAGATTGTTTATATTGGTTTGGAATGGATAGAAATGAATTGGTTTATATGTAAATGATGAAATGGTCTGGAATGGTGAATTGGTTTATATACAGGTTTGAAATGAGAATATTGAGAATATACAGGTCTGCCTAAAAAAAACATATACAGGTATTGCGTATAAAAATGGAAGAAATTGGATATTTTGAAAAAATCATTAAAATTATAGGTACACTTTAGAGAGCGCTTTCAACTAAAAGCGCTCTCTAAGGTCCACAATAGCAAGCGTTTTCTCATAAAATCGCATTCTAAAGTAATAGAAAAAATAAAAATAAAATTATAGGTAGCCTTTAGAGAACGCTTTTCAAAAGCGTTGTCTAAAGAAGGACCAAAGAAAGCATTTTTTTTTTCTTCATAAAAGCGCTCTCTAAAGTAATGTAAAAATAATTATTAAAATTTTAAAAGTATACAATAGAAAGCGTTGTCTAATGGAATACCTTAGAGAGCAGGCCTACCTAAGAAAACACTTTTCCTTTAAAAGCGCTCTCTATGATGGGCCTTTTAAAGCGTTTTTTATTTATAAAAAAAAACGATGTCTTACCTAAGACAGCGCAACCTTTAACAACGTTTTAAATCACTCTCTAAGGTCAAAAAAACGCTCTCTAAGCCCTTATTTGTCGTAGTGTGATAGGTGAGTGGGTTCTTCCACTTATAAATGCTCAAGTCACCACATTCATATCCAATGTGAGACTATTTCTCCACTTACTCACACTTGCTTATACTATTTCAATACTTTCTCTTAAGTGTGAGTCCGCAACGCTCCCCTTTTTATACTTGTGCTGCCGTTGACACTTTTTCAAGGGTCTTTCAAGGGCATTACGATAAATCTCTTTCTGGGCGTCGATCTCAACGGAACATCACTTCCTAGGCGTCGATTTCAACGGAAAACCACTTACTGGACATTTCAATACAAGTAAGTCAATTTCTTTACGAACCACACTTTGATACCAATTTGTTAGTGCATGAGGAACTTTTAGTGAGGAGAGAATAGAAAGAATAAGAAAATAAGGATTTGTATTTCTGAATTGTACCAATAATAATACAAACTAGGATTATTTATATGTAATCCTAATTGAGTTTGGCTAACCCAACTTAGATTATATTTATATATTAAATTTAATCAAATCATTCAACCATAAATATTTATAAATATTATATTTAATATAAGAAATTATCTCTCGTACCATGACACTAGTATTTAATAAATCAATAATTTATATATTGAAAATAGAAACTATTACTCACGTCAAACCTAACAAGTACATCATATTTTAATGCGAACTTCTTTAAATTTTCTGCACAATGTGATTTTAATAGCTATCCATTTTATACGTTTGTTTTATTATAATATTATATATCATTTTATTATTTGATAACTTTTCTCATAAATAAAAAAATTAAATATATTGGATAATTAATATACAACAGTATATTGATCACATACATTCAATATTTTCTAAGAATATTTTTCTTATAAATAGACAGAGAGAGTATAATAATAATAAGGAAAATTATAATACATTTTAAAAATAATATTTCCTTAATTATTTATAATAAATTCATAAAAACTTAAAGTACTTAACTTTTAAAGTAATTTCTTTATAGATTTAATTAAAATACACTGATAGCCGTCGAATATTATAATAAGTATAACTTTTATTTTAAAATTATATAAAATATAATAAATGAGTGATGGTGATGAATTGACACTGTCAGTACATATCAATTAAATTCTTTCTTTATTTCTAATTGTTAAAATATCTCTATATAACACTTATTTAGAATTTTTTTTGAAAATATTATCAAAAGAAAAACTAAACAATTTTTCCTTAAAATTACAACTAAAATTGTGTTTGGATACATTAATTAGCATTGTACAAAAGGAAAGAAGTTATTCATTTTTGTCAAAAATCATCCTTAAGTCAAAAAAATATTCGAAAGGTGAATTCTTATTTATCCAATTCAAAAAATTAGGTAGAGTTATCCATAAAAGAAATTAGAGTAAATTATATTGATAATCGACAAAATTTAAACTATTAAATAATTAATTAAATATAATAAAATGATATGACATGAATTGATTGGTTGAATGTACCCTACTCAATTTTTTATGGTAGGTAAAAAAGTTATTCCATTAGAAATTTATACCTTTATATAACAAAAACACAACCACACAAAAATAAAATCCAAATCCACAATCTTCCATTCATTCTTCATTCAAACAAATCTCCAACTTCAACCAAGCATGTCTTCACAAGACCAAAACACCAAACCAGAAATTCATGTTCTATTGGTAGCGTTTTCAGCCCAAGGTCAAATAAACCCTTTACTTAGACTAGGAAAATCACTATTATCCAAATTGCTTGACATGCAACATATGATCCTACTAAATATTCAGCTTCACACGATGACAATGCCACCATTGGTTGCTTCTTCGAACACCATGAGAATGGGGTACCAAATACTTGAAAGAAATAGCCAGTTGTACTTCTCTGATCTTCCTTATCTCTACACCAGTCATCATCTGAAAAACAATTAACTATTGTTCCTTTACCTTCAGAATCTCATCGAAATAGAATTCCAAAATCTGTTGTTCCTTTTAAGTATCTCAGAATTCTTCTTGCAACTTTCATGTGTGACACTCTTGGTTCACCCATGAATCTGCTCACTAATTCAACTGTGAAACCTATAATAGGTCGACTGTTGTACACATATCTCAGAGATCCAACTATTTGTTTGAACAAAGTTACATCAACTTTGTCTTCCTCTCCATGCTTCTCCAACTTCAAGTTTCGTTCGACATGTGAGGATGCATGATTTGAATCATCCATTATGAATCTCTTGAGTATCTCTTTGACATACTTCATTTGATGTAGCACCATACCTTGCTTCGACATTTGAAATTCCATGCCTAGGAAATAAGACAATTTTTCCAGACCGAAATTTCAAATTCCTTCATCATCAGCTTTTTGAACTTCGGCAAGTTCTCCAAGCTATTTCCAATTACAAACAAGTCATCGTCATATAAGCAGATGGTTGTTATATCTTGTGCTACAACCTGAACATAGACACCATACTCAAACTTGTATTTCACAAATCCCAGTTTGACTAAGTATGAGTCGATTTTCTTGTTCCAAGCCCTAGGTTCCTGCTTGAGGCCATAGAGCGCTTTGTGCAACTTATATACTTTACTCGCTTCATTCTGAATCACAAACCCATGAGGTTGTGTGACATAGACCTCTTCGTCTAACGGACCATTCATAAATGATGAATTCACATATAAGACTAGGCACCTTTGTGAGAGACACATCACTTGTCCACCTAAAACCTCAAGGTGATAGGTGAGTGGATTCTCCCACTTTTAAATGCTCAAGTCACCATATTCATATCCAATGTGAGACTATTTCTCCACTTACTCACACTTGCTTATACTATTCCAATACTTTCTCTTAAGTGTGAGTCCAAAATGTTCCCATTTTTTATACTTGTGCTGTCGTTGACACTTTTTCAAGGGTCTTTCAAGGGTATTTCGATAAATCTCTTCCTGGGCGTCGATCTCAACGGAACATCACTTCCTAGGCGTTGATTTCAACGAAACACCACTTACTGGACATTTCAATACAAGTAAGTCGGTTTCTTTACGAACCACACTTTGATACCAATTTGTTAATGTATGAGGAACTTTTAGTGAGGAGAGAATAGAAAGAGTAAGAAAATAAGGATTTGTATTTTAGAATTGTACCAATAATAATACAAACTAGGACTATTTATATATAATCCTAATTGGGTTTAACTAACCCAACTTAAATTATATTTAAATATTAAATTTAATCAAATCAAATCTAATATTTCAACAATAAATATTTATAAATATTATATTTAATATAAGAAATTTTATCTCGTACCATGACACTAGTATATAGTAAATCAATAATTTATATATTGAAAATAGAAACTATTACTCACATCAAACCTAACAAGTGCATCATATTTTAATGCGAACTTTTTTGAATTTTCTGCACAATGTCATTTTAATAGCTATCCATTTTATACCTTTATTTTATTATAATATTATATATCATTTTATTATTTGATAACTCTTCTCATAAATAAAAAAATAAAATATATTGGATAATTAATATACAACAGTATATTGATCACATTCATTCAATATTTTCTAAGAATAATTTTCTTATAAATAGATCGAGAGAGTATAATAATAATAATAATAATAATAATAATAAGAAAAATTATAATACATTTTAAAAATAATATTTCCTTAATTATTTATAATTAATTCATAAAAACTTAAAATACTTAACTTTTAAAAGTATTTTTTTATGGATTTAATTGAATTACATTTACAGTGTAAAGAAATTTTATGAATCATAGTCGTCGTTATTAAGTCGAATATTATAATAAGTTTAACTTTTATTTCACCAATATATAAAATATAATAAACGAATGATGGTGATGAATTGACACTATCAATGCATATCAATTAAAAAGTTGGATAGAGTTATCCATAAAAAAAATTAAAGTAAATTACATTAAAATCTACAAAATTTAAACTATTAAATAATTTATTAAATATAATAAAATAATATAAATTGGTTGAATGTACCGTACCAATTTTTTTTGGTAGGTAGAGAAGTTATTACATTCAAAATTTATACCTTTATATAACAAAAACACAACCACACAAAAATCAAATCCAAATCCACAATCTTCCATTCATTCTTCATTCAAACAAATCTCCAACTTCAACCAAGCATGTCTTCACAAGACCAAAACACCAAACCAGAAATTCATGTTCTATTGGTAGCGTTTTCAGCCCAAGGTCACATAAACCCTTTACTTAGACTAGGAAAATCACTATTAACCAAAGGCCTTAAAGTCACACTCGCCACCACGGAGTTAGTTTACCACCGCGTCTTCAAATCGACCACCACTCCAACCACCACCGCCGTCCCTTCCTCTTACACCACCAACGGAATCGACGTTCTCTTTTTCTCCGACGGCGCCGATGGCCATAAATCTGTCGACGAATACATGGACCTCATAGCGAAATTCGGTCCCATTAGCCTCACAAATCTCATCACAAACAATTTCCTCAACAATAGTTCTAAGAAACTTGCTTGCATTATTAACAACCCTTTTGTTTCTTGGGTAACAAACGTAGCTTTTGAACTCAATATCCCTTGTGCTTGTCTATGGATTCAACCTTGTACTCTTTACTCCATTTACTATCGTTTCTACAATCATTTAAACCATTTTCCAACTCTCGAAAACCCCGAAACCGACGTCGAAATACCCGGTCTCCCATTATTGAAACCACAAGACCTTCCATCTTTTGTTCTTCCAACAAACGACATAAAAGCCCTATCAAATGTTTTACAAGAGATGTTCCAAAACATGAAGAAACTCAAATGGGTATTAGCAAATTCTTTCTATGAATTAGAAAAAGATGTGATTGATTCAATGGCTGAGATTTTCCCAATAACAACCGTTGGTCCTTTACTTCCTCCATCATTACTAGGTCAAGATCAAAACATCGACGTCGGAATCGAAATGTGGAAGCCACATGATTCATGCATGGAATGGCTTAACCAAAAGCCACCATCTTCAGTTATATATATCTCCTTCGGAAGTCTAATTTTTCTCAATGAAAAACAAATGCTCAGCATAGCCAAAGCATTGAAGAACAGTAACAAGTATTTTCTCTGGGTGATGAAGGATAAAGACGGAGACCAAGTTCGTCTTCCCGAAAAATTCGAAGAAGAAACAAAAGAGAAAGGAATGATAGTAGCATGGTGTCCACAAACTAGGGTTTTGGTTCATCCTGCAATAGCATGTTTCTTAACACACTGTGGATGGAATTCAACGTTGGAAGCCATAGCTGCTGGAGTGCCAATGATTGGTTATCCACAATGGACTGATCAACCGACCAACGCGAAACTCGTGTCGGATGTTTTTCGTACCGGGATTCGGTTGAAAATGGACAGTGATGGGTTTGTGGAGAGTGAGGAAGTTGAAAGGGCGATTGAGGAGATTGTTGGTGGAGAAAAGTCTGAGGAGGTTAAGAAAAATGCTTTGGAGTTGAAAACTGCGGCGAGGGAAGCGTCGGTAGATGGTGGATCCTCGGACAGGAATATTCAAACGTTTGTTGATGAGATTCTTGCAAGTGTTGAGAACAATAATTGATCTGTTGTCGTTTTAAATTTTTTATATGTTTTTTGTCTGTGTCCAGAACAATAATTGATTTGTTGTTGTTGAATTTCTTTTATGTTTTTTTGTTTGTGTCGGGAATAATGAGCTTAAAGGTAGTATATTATGGGTGTAAAATATTTTTACATCATACAATAGAATTATGACATTATGTTATATTATATTAATTTTTTTTTCTCCAAGAACAATAATTGATATTTTTTTTTGTTATTATTGAATTTTTTTGTATGTTTATGTTTGTGTTAGTAAATTTATTTTGTTTTATTTGTTGTGGGATTATTTTTGTTCATTTTTATTTATTGGTGGATTAGTTATGAAGTTGTTTTGGTTCAAATACTATGTGGTTTTGTATCAATCAACTTGTTATTTTGATATATATCTTATAATTTACATTCCCAGTATCATTATTTATTTATTCATTGGTATTATTTTGTTATATTGATTATTCTTTTTATAAACTTATTGGTCGAACGCAATAAGGATTATTATAAATTTAAATATCTGAAAAAGTGCTACTTATAAGAATATTGTTATAAAAGTTTATTTATGACATTCCAAGTTGGTTGGTGTAACCAATTATAGGATATGTGATAATTGGTTATTTACTGTTTTTGCAGAAATAATGTTTTTTTTTTTTTAACTTTGGATGTAACTGGTTATTTCAAATATGGTATCAGGTTACATTGGATCTTTTCTGTTTTTTAGCTTACTTTTCAAGCGGTTTGTTAATTCCTAATCATTTTGTACATGTTATATAAATAACCTTTAGTGTTTTAAATTATTGCTAATGCCTATTATAATTCTCATCCCCTCTCTCTCTCTCTCTCTCTCTCTCTCTCACACACACACACACACACACACACACATTTTCTTTCTCCAATTAACACAAATTCTTCGTTGATTCACTATTAAAGCTTATGTATGATCTAACATTTGACATCAAGAGCCTTTGTTCTGATCCATTAATATGCTTCAATGATTAATACCCTTTTCAACGATAGAGTACCCACCAACCTATCGATTCTTGATTCATAGAATTATGACAACTGGTCCAAACAAATGAAAGTTTTGTTTGGGTATCAAGAAATTCTTAAGGTGATAAAGAATGGAGTTACACCACTTGGGACAAAAGCTACAATTGCTCAGAAGGTTACTGTTATCTCCTAATTTTGACGCTCATATTATTCTTAAAGAGAAATATAAGGATTATATTCTTTATGGAGAATAAAAAGGCTTCGATTGAAGTTATGCTGAGAATCCAAGTCGAAGCTACACCAGTGTAAGGGAAGGATAATTTATGGACTTAGAAATATTTTTAAGTGATTAAAAATGTTGTTCGACAGATGCTTCTGAAAGCGTTCGACGCGAAAGAATTTGAATTCAAATATAGGGGGAAAGTTGGTTTCTTATCCGTTCTTAAAGAGACAAGTGGCGCACATCCAAGAATCAAAGACATGCAAGACAACACTTGTCGTGGTTTTAGTGATTATGCCGTTAATGACAGTTAATTAGATTATTATAAATAAGGGTCTTAGTAATATGATTCAATGTGTGAAAATCAATTTGTACAAGTCACTACACCAAAAATGGCCTAAGGCATCACTAAAAAGACATCGCTATGAACAAAAAGCGTTGCTATAAAATCTTTAAAAAAATCGCTAAAAAAAAGCGCTGCTAAAGGCTACCTTTAGAAAGCGATTTCTAAAAGCGCTGCTAAAGGTCGTACATAGACTCCACCTTAGAAAGAACTTCTAGAAAAGTGCTGCTATAGGTTTACCCTCAGAAAACGCTTTATAAAAGCGCTGCTATAGGTTTACCCTTAGAAAGCGCTATTATAAAGCATTGCTAAATGGTAACCTTAGAAAGTGCTTTTATAAAGCGTTGCTATAGACCGATTAAAATAAAGTGTTTTCTTAGGAAAAAGTGCTGCCTTAGGTCATTTAAAATAAAAACAACAAATTTCAGAAAAACGCCTTAATCACTTTTTCTAATCATTTTCACTCTTCTTCTCTCTAGCGACGTTTCTCTCGCCATTGTCCGTCGTTCTTTCGCTATTGTTTGCCGTTCTTTCGCCATTGTTAAGTTTTATCCATCTGCTATTGTTGTTGCCAAATGAATTTCTTGTTGTCACCGTTCTTTTCCCATTGTTAGGTACGTTTTGTTGTTGTTGTTCTTCTTGTTGTTGATATTGATTGATTTTTGTATACTGTGAATAAAAGGGTTGAAGATGATAGTTAAAGGTTGTACATTGTTGTTGTTATATTTTTGTTCAGTAAAATGTTGTTGTTCTGTTGATTGTTGTTTTGTTGTTTTATTGTTGTTTTGACTAGTTATGAGTTGGTTGATCAATTGGTACTCTATGTGTTGTTCTGTTGTTGTTTTGATTTGTTTTAATTAGTTATGATTAATATACAAAATTTGATAACATTTTTTTGTTGATTAGTTATGAGTTGTTTTGATTAGTTTTGTACATTGTTGTTGTTCTGTTGTTATTTTATTGAGCTCAACATTTGTTAAGTTTGTGGTATTAGTACTCTATTTCAACACTTGATAACAAACCATATTTTATACATTTGATATTACCAAAAGAAATTAGTGTTCAAAATTTCTCCTAAAAAAGCTTCAAGAACTAGTTAATAAAGTTATATATTGAAGGAAATATCTTGAGGAATGCTATATATTTCCCGCTGTTTCACAACTAACCATGTATTTATGACTTTCCATGAGTTTATGTATGTATAGGAAATAATAGAAATATGTATAGGTTATTGAGGGTTCATATGTTGTAACACACATGTTGGTTCTAGAAAATATTATTAGAATAAGATATTTATTGAAAATATAAAATACAACACAACTTAGATTGAAGAATTTTGAGGTATAGGATTGAGTCAATATATATTATATAGAATTCTTGAGTAAATTATAATTAGAATTTGGTATAGGATATATCTTGTTGAAGAGACATTTAAAAGTGAAAAGTTGGATTGATATTGATAGTATGATTGTTTTACAGGTGTATAGTGAAAGTCTGATCATTGGAGGAATCTTACATTGTGTGGGTCCAGAACTTGATTACTTCTCTACAGATAATTAGTTGTTCTTTTGGTATAGTTGCGTGAATAATTAACGTTTTTGTTTAGCTTAATTAGTTAAACCATTTGAATGAACTGCTTTGAATGAACTACTATGATGGATGAGCATTGCTTGCAATGATTGAGAACTAACTTATTGAATTTGCTATATATAGGGGTTATTTGTGATCAAAGTGTGAAAGTAGGATCGTCTCCCTACAGGTAAATAGTTTTTATTTTGTTTTTGTTTAGAATAATTAGTAAAACCATGGATAAGAAATGGATGTCTTCAAGTCGATTGTCTAAAAAGTACGAGAATAGGGTATTAAGATTTGTTAAGTTTGTTGTTGCGCATGCCAAAGACCCCAATTGAATGACATGTCCTTGCTTGGGTTGTTGTTATGGGAGTCAGTTTTATGCGGTTCGGTTGGCATCGCATTTAAATAGGCATGGAATTGATCGAAGTTATACATGTTGGAATTTGCATGGTGAGAAAAGTAACGGGAATGTTGAATTGGGGGAATGTTGTACATTGTTGTTATTTTGTTGTTGTTTTGAATAATTATGAGTTGGTTGATCAATTGGTACTCTATGTGTTGTTTTGTTGTTGTTTTGATTTTTTTTATTAGTTATGATTAATATACAAACTTTGATAACATTTGTTTGTTGATTAGTTATGAGTTGTTTTGATTAGTTTTGTACATTGTTGTTGTTCTGCTGTTATTTTATTGAGCACTACATTTGTTGAGTTTGTGGTATTAGTACTCTATTTCAACACTTGATAACAAACCATATTTTATACAACTGGTATTACCAAAAGAAATTAGTGTTCAAAATTTCTCCTAAAAAAGCTTCAAGAACTAGTTAATAAAGCTCTATATTGATGGAAATATCTTGAGGAATGCTATATATTTCCCGCTATTTCACAACTAACCAAGTATTTATGACTTTCCATGAGTTTGTGTATGTATATGAAATAATAGAATGAGATATTTATTGAAAATATAAAATATAACACAACTTAGATTGAAGAATTTTGAGGTATAGGATTGAGTCAATATATACACTATGCCAAACAAGACATTAGACAGCGCTTTTTTTAGCCTTAGACAGCGCTTTAAAGCGCTGTCTAAACCTCCGCTGCTAAAGGTTTAGACAGCGCTTTTTAAAATCTTAAAAGCGCTGTCTAAGCCCCCCCCCCCCTAGACAGCGCTTTGGCCAAAAGCGTTTTCTAAGCCCCTCCTATTTTAATTTTTTTAGGTATACCTTAGACAGCGCTTTTCAAAAGCGCTGTCTAAGCCCCCCCCCCCCCCCCCCCTTAGACAGCGCTTTGGCCAAAAGCGCTTTCTAAGCCCCTCCTATTTTAATTTTTTTAGGTATACCTTAGACAGCGTTTTTCAAAAGCGCTGTCTAATCCCCCCCCTTAGACAGCGCTTTTGCCAAAAGTGCTTTCTAAGCCCCCCCTTAGACATCGCTTTTTCCAAAAGCGCTGTCTAAGGTATACGAAATTTTTTACAGCTTTTGTTTTAAACCACATTTTTTCCAGGTTTATAAACCAGAATTTCTACCTGTTTTCAACCAAATTTTGGCAGACAAATATCACATTTTATATATGCCATTTCAAACCATTTTGGCCTTTTTTCTACCAATTTTTGGCTAACAAATATATATATATATATACCAATTCAAACCAATTTTGCCTTAAATGTATCAAAATATATACAAATTTATGTACACATTTACAAGTCATTACATATACTACAAATGTACAATATAATTACACAAATTTATGTACAAACATTGAGCTCTATCATGAATTGACACCACTCCTCTTTGATTTCGTCCACTTGATCCTTTTTATAAAATGCACACTTGAATTCATCAAAGTACTACATAATAATATAACATAGTTTGAATTAATTTCAACTATTTAATTATATGAGATATGTGTAAATATAAAAATAACTCATAAGTTAGAAATACATACATCGGTGGGAATCTCTAATCGGCCCAAAGCAAGAGTATCTCGCATAAACCTCAACATGAAATACCCGCAATCTATTTGATTGCGTTGTTGAGGACACTACATATGAAAAAAAAATATGGATTATAAATCCTAAGTTTTATAAAGTTTCATCACTAATATAATAAAAAATGTGATAATTAAAAATATACCGCCACTTGAATCCATGTAATGGAGTTGGCGCCCCTCCTTGAAGTTTGGATATCTCGTTGGGCCCGAAAAGCTTGTAGGACGCTAATAAAATAAAAATGAAGCAATTAGAACAATTCACATAAACTAAGAAAAATTTTGAACATTCTCACTTACGTGTCAATTAGGACCTTCATATCCGGGTATGTTGTCCAATCATTTCCTAACGAGTCAAGATAATACACAATTTCTCGGATAGGATTGATTGCGAGTAACAACCAATGTCCACTGTAATGATTAAGCAAATGTTAGATGGTAACTTGGAAAAAAATTATAATAGATGAATTTAGAATGAAATTCTAACCCGGTATTAAACGGTATAAAAAACAACTTCTCCGCATCTTTATTGTCCATGAGGATCCGAAGAACGTACTCCGTCACGGTATCCGGTCTACTTAAGATTAAACCTAAGTTGACGGTCGCGGGTGCTAAGAATCCGAATGACACGTCCAAACCATTGGGGCGCATCAATTTGTCATACAAAAACCTAATATAAAAACATCATTAACACCTCTTTTGAAACATAAAGTAAAACGGATTAACATAAAGTAAACATCATTAACATAAGCTGTTCAATTAATAAAACAAAGTAGACCGGATTTACCTAATATATGTATTGACAACAGTGACGCCGATTTCTTCACGACCAAAAACTTGCATGAAGTCTTCATTACCAATCATTTGGTCGTAATCAAAGCCGAAAATCCCTACCTCCATATGTACAGTCCGAACACCTCCGGTCGGTATATCGGTCATCTCTAGAAATGTCCTGAGGCACGACCTATACTTGGTGGTAGGTTTTTTCCTAGCTACGGTCTTCTTAGCACCAGAACTTTTTACCCGTGCGGAGGCGTTGCTAACCTCCTTTTTTTGTTGTGCGGAGGCATTGCTAACCTCATTTTCTTGAAGCTACATGTCATATAAATAGTTAGATCAAATTAAGAATGTAACAACTTCCATGAATATATGTCATATAATTGTATATTACCTCTTTTCTTGAAACCACGGACTCGGTATGCCGCAGAATCGCATTATCTTTTGATTTGGATTTTGTGGGAGTCTATTTAACATAACCAAGGAAAATATGTACGTAAAATGCGCGTAAAAACTTTGAATATACACATTAAAGTTAACATAAGTTTTAAGCATACCTCATATCCTACGCATATGAGGTTTGTCGGCCATGCAACAAACGAACCTACTGCTTCGTGCACCGTTGTTGCATTCGAATCATCGCTAGGATATGGTAATGATGCATTTGGCTCAACTGCAATATCAACTGATACCTTCAAACATCCAGCAGGGAGCTCTCTAGTGTGGAGTAATACTCCGCTAACGTTATTCACTTTTCCCTTGCCAACCATCCGATAGTATGGTGACGACAAATATAGCTGACAATGGGAAATGCCCTAAAACCAATAATAACAAGAAATCGTTAATGTGTATATATGTCAAATACATAATTTAAGCAAATAGTTCAATTTAAGACAATTATATGTAATTACCTCTGGAATGTTCGGCTTAAAGGTACAGTTGATACTATCTTTGTCTGAAGCATCTCTATATAATGTTAAGGCGCTAGCCTCTCTTTCTCTCCTCAATGCATCAAGCTCAGCTTGCATGGCTTCCAATCTTGCATGAAGCTCCCGATTACTAGGAGCCTTTCCTTTTTTAATACTCAGGGAGGTCGGAGTGACTCCAAATCCCTTACCCCTCACCCGACCAGAATACTCAGGGACATCTAATGCCCGACTAAGTATGCTCCTAGTATCATTGGGAGATAAAGACTGAGATAGCGCCTCCTGAAAAATCAGATGAATACCGTATACTTGTCAAATATTTGTGTATAAAAATTTTATTCAATTAATGGAAAAATGTTATACTTACACATTTCTGGTATACTTGTAAAACTTCTTCTTGAGGAACTCCAGATTTGCCCACACGGGCTTCCTTCCACAAAACATGTGCAAGAAGAGATGATTCTGAACTTTCCTCCTTCTGCAGCTACACATTAAGTCATACAATTTGATCAGATAAAACTAATATATGATGAAAAAATTTGTTATCGCAATTTATAAATACTTACCATGGATTGTTCTAAGCGTCCATATCCGACACGTCCTTTTCGGTACGGATATGCGGGACTTGATGCTCTTTCCCGATTTGTGGCACTTATTCTTTGAAAAACCGGGTCTTGTCTTTTGGATTTGAAAGCTTCCCATTCTTCAGCTGATATCAAACTTTCATATTTTTTAGGAAGCTCCGCATCCACATAATTACCATCCGCATCCCTAAGGAACTTGGATGATAAAAATGTTCGAAACCCTCTTAGAAGCTTTCCGGCCAATTTCATACAAAAACCTCTTCTTTCTTCTTCGATGTTAGAACATTGCTAAGAAAAACATACAAATTGATAGTTAGTATCGGTAATTGAAAAAACATAATTGATACCGTATAATTAAGGGCCAAATGATTGTACCTTTATCTCACTCCAAATTTTTTCTTTGGACTCATTCAACTCTTTGTTTCTCCAATCATCACATGTAATGGGAATTTCATTCCTTACTAGTGCACTGATAAAACTAGTTAAGGTATGCCCATTAGGTTCTATAAGCTGTCCCTGGTTGCTCCAATAGACATCTAGTATGATGCCTCGAGATCTTCCTTGGACTACCCTTCTCATTACTGTGATGCCTCTTCGAATTTCTTCTTCCGCGGATACTTTTTTACTAACTTCCTCATGTTGGTCATCAGCCATGTCTAACCTGTAATAAACCAAGGAAACCATCAAATATCAAATATAACTTATAATCAAAGCAATTGAAAACAAAAAAATAAAGAAATCATGCATTATCAGATATAACTTATAATCAAAGCAATTGAAAACAAAAATATAACGAAATCATGCATTATCAGATATAACTTATAATCAAAGCAATTGAAAACAAAAAAATAAAGAAACCATGCATAATTTACCTAAGTCACTAACATCTCTTTCTTTTCTTTGTTGGAATATTAATCACTTGTTTCTTAGCAATGCGTACGGATGAATTGATCCAAATTCCCTCATTATGATCGTTTCTTATATATGACTCATCCGGTATAAGATCCTCAACTTCATCATTTCTATTCAACTCATTCCGTCTAATGCATGACTCATTCTCAACATCAATATCACATTGATCGACACCGCTATCATTAGTCACTTTGTTAGAGAAAAGCACTATAGACCATTTTGTACTCTTCGGGTCATTCACATAGAACACTTGTTTAGCTTGAGATGCTAGAATAAAAGGTTCATCTTTGTACCCCACCCTAGTAAGATCAACTTGCAAAAATCCAGACTTATCCATTGGTATGCCACTACTATTCACCCACTTGCAACCAAAGATGGGAATCTGAAACTTCTCGTAATCAAACACCCAAATGTGCTCAATAACTCCAAAATATGACAAATTTGCATATTTGGGGTTTAAGTCCTTCATACTTGATATATGCATTGCTTCAGCTAGCACGGTGACACCACTATTTTGCATAGTACTCTTATCATCTTGTTCTTTGGTATAAAATGTGTATCCATTAATTGAATATGCGCTATGAGAAAACACATGCAAACTTGGACCATATGCCAAACATCTCAACCTTTCTGTTACCGAAGAAGGATCTGAAGAGCGCTTCAAATAAATATGATCCTTCAACCATTGTATGAAACTTTGATTGTGCTCTATAACTATCCAATTTTCATTTCTGTTCGGATTTAACCTTCGGAGTACATCCTTGTGCATTTCAACATATGGCTCAACCTCATTATTATTATGCAGAACATACAAATGAACTTGATCCCGTTCATCCCTTGATATTGTCACAATTTTATTCCCAATTAATTTTTTACCTTCCATTTTGTCGAAAATCTGAGCTCTGGGGAGTCCAATCGATTGAATGTTAGACAAATATTCAGTACAAAACTCAACAGCTTCTTCAACAATGTATCGTTCAACAATACAACCCTCTGGTCTACTTCGGGATTTCACGTACCCTTTTAATATTTTCATATACCGTTCAGCAGGGTACATCCATCTCATATAAGCTGGTCCACACAACTGTGTCTCTTTCACAAGATGAACAACTAAATGAACCATTATGTCAAAAAAAGACGGAGGAAAATACATTTCAAGCTCACACAAGGTAATTACAATCTCTTTTTGTAGTGTTGGTAAGATCTCGGGATCGATCACCTTACTACAAATTGACCTAAAGAAAAAACACAATTTAGTTATGGCACTTCTTACTTTTTCTGGCAAAATAGAACGTATACCTATCGGTAGAAAATGTTCCATTATAACATGGCAATCATGTGTCTTCAAATTCTTCAACTTGAGGTCTTTCATAGAAACAAGTCTTCTGATATCAGATGAGTATCCTTCTGGAACCTTAACTTCACTCAGAGACTTACACAAAATTTTGTTCTCCTTTCTAGATAAAGTAAAAGCAGCAGGTGGTAGATATGTTCGTCTTCCTTTCTTCACGGGTGCTAATTCAGTTCTCATTCCCATTTTTAACATGTCCTCCCTTGCTTTAAGGTCATCCTTAGACTTGCCTTTTATATTGAGTAATGTACCGATAACACTTTCAAATACGTTTTTTTCAATATGCATAACATCGAGAAAATGTCTCACGTACAAAGACTTCCAATATGGCAATTCAAAAAATATCGACCTTTTCTTCCACCCACCTTTCACAATCTTATGTGCAAAAGGCTTGCCAAACTCAGTACGCACATCTTTCACCTTTTCAAAAACTTGTTCACCTGACAATGCGGGTGGAGCTCTACGATGTTTGGTGTCTCCATTGAATGCTTTTCTCCACCCACGGTAGTGATGTTTAGAATGTAAGAATCTACGATGACCGAGAAACACATTCTTCTGACAAAGTTCCAATCGAATCGTATCGGTTCCGTCTTCACAAACAGGGCACGCACGTTGACCTTTAATGCTATACCCAGATAGATTCCCGTATGCTGGAAAATCATTAATTGTGCCAAACAACATCGCCCTCAAATTGAAACTTTCTTTCCTATATCCATCAAAAACCTCCATACCGTTCTCCCACAAAATCTTTAAATCTTCGATCAGAGGTGTCAAGTATACGTCTATGTCATTCCCTGGTTGTTTAGGCCCAGAGATTAACATAGATAACATCATGTACTTACGCTTCATACATAGCCACGGAGGTAGGTTATAAATCATAAGAATCACAGGCCATGTGGTATGTGAGATACTTTGAAGACCATGTGGGTTCATTCCATCAGTAGATAATGCCAATCGAAGGTTTCTTGCTTCTGATCCAAACTTAGGATAATCATTATCAATCTTCGACCACTGTGGTGAATCAGCCGGATGCCGATACTTTCCATCAATAATTCTTTCATCTGCATGCCAAGTAAGATGTCTTGCATCGGTTTCACTACGAAACATGCGCCTAAATCTAGGAATTATCGGAAAATACCATAAGACATTTGCGGGAGATAATCTTTTCTTATATCGAGACAAACCGCATTTAGGGCACTCAGTTAACGTTGCATATTCGTTACGAAACAAAATGCAATCGTTAGGACAAGCATGTATCTTATCATAGCTCATGCCAATAGAGCACAACATTTTTTTTGCCTCATAGGTTCGATTAGGAAGAACATTATCATCCGGTAGCATTTCTCTCATAAGGGCCAACAACTCTGTGAAACTTTTATCCGACCATCCATTGCCCGCCTTTAAGTTGTACAACTTTAATACCGCAGAAAGTCTTGAGAATTTAGTGCAACCTTTATACAACGGTTTCTCTGCATCGCTTACCATCCTCTCAAACATTTCAGGACAATCATGAAGATCTTCTTCCAGTGCTTCTACAATCTCTTCAACTCGATCACAATCGTATGTTTCCGTGTCTTTGTCGTATGAAGCATAGGTCGTATTACTTTTTCCACTCGATTCAACATTCTCGTTAATTTTCTCACCATGAAATATCCAACACTGATAACTTTGATCAATTCTATGCCTCAGCAAATGCGATTTCAATCCATGTGCGTCAACCTTACCAATATAACAACAACGCAAGCAAGGACAATGCATTCGTCTGGGGTTTTCAGCGTGTTGAACAGCATACTTAACGAATTCCGCAACCCCACTCTCGTACTCTTTGGTCATTCAATCGGCACAGATCCATGTTTATTCCATGGTTTTCCTACTTATTAAAGTAAACAATCAATCCAGACGAAAATACATAACTAAGGTAGTATCTTTGAATATCCTAACAATTTTAAAGTTCAATTCATTTTAAACTTCAATAACGTATACATAACCAATGTTAATATAAACTTCAATAACGTATCCGATACGCCAATATACCAACTTTAATTACCTCATCACTTTCATTTTTTATATTACAAGAATCAAACTTTTTCTATTACAATATACCTATAACTATACCTATAACACGTTAATTTTTCTATAACTAACTTTAATTTTCTATTAGAATATACCTATAACTATACCTATAACTATACTTATAAACATTTTCTATTACAAACAATTTTGTATTACAACATTTTTCAAGGAAGAACATTTTTCTATTACAACATTATTACTTATCAAACATAACAACTTTAATTACCTCATCACTTTCATTTTTTCTATTACAAGAATCAAACTTTTTCTTCCATTACTTTTCTCTTATAAACATTATTCTATTATAAACATTTTTCTATTATCAACATTATTACTTATCAAACATAACTACAACAATGTACCTTATGAATCAAAACAACTTAAACAAAGGATAATACACTAAACTCACTTTTTATGAATCAAAACAACAATGTACCTTCTAAACTCAATGTACCTTATGAATCAAAGCAACTAAAACAAAGGATAATACACTAAACTCAGTTTTTATGAATCAAAACAACAATGTACCTTCTAAACTCAATTTTTATGAATCAAAACAACTTAAACAACAATAATACACTAAACTCAGATTTTATGAATCAAAACAACTAAAACAAAGGATAATACACTAAACTCAGTTTTTATGAATCAAAACAACAATGTACCTTCTAAACTCAGTTTTTATGAATCAAAACAACTTAAACAAGAATAATACACTAATTGAAACGAAGTTACTGTGTTCAAGAAACGAAAATCAAGAAATGACCAAACATACCGCAAGAATGAAGAACAGTAGAAAGAAAAACGAAGTCAAACACGTTCACTGATTCTTCAAACACGTTCACTGATTCTTCAAACACGTTCACTGATTCTTCAAAAACGTTCAAGTTCGCTTCTACTGTGTTTCGCTGTTAGGGTTTCTTTCGCAGGAGGGAAAACAAAAGAACAGAGAACGAAAATAGAAGTCTGATATTTTATTTTAATAAGACCTTAGACAGCGCTTTTGTGGAAAGCGCTTTCTAAGGTATGCCTTAGACAGCGCTTCCCAAAAGCGCTTTCTAAACCCCCCCCCCCCCTTAGACAGCGCTTTTGGTTTAAAATTTTTTTTAATTTAAAGACTTTAAACAACGCTTTATCAAAAGCGATGACTAAGGTATATATTTAAAAGCGCTTTCTAAAAGCGCTGTCTAAGGGGGGGTCTTAGACAGCGCTTTTAGAAAGCGTTGTCTAAGACCCCCCCTTAGACAGCGCTTTCATTATTTTTTTGGAACATTTTCCGTGTTTTATTTTAATTTTAACCTTAGACAGCGCTTTCTTTTAAAAGCGCTGTCTAAGATGCGCTGTTAAAAAACATTTTTGGCGTAGTGATATTATGTAGAATTCTTGAATAAATTACTATTAGAATTTGGTGGATTCAAGGTATGAAAGTATATCACTAATTCAAAGTGTAGATTCAGAGTACGCCTAAGAGGGGGGGGGGGGGGTGAATTAGGCTTTTAAAATTTCTTTTAAAGTTTTTTCGATTTTTTTCGATTCTTTTACTTTTTAACGAGAACTAAGTGCGAAAATGATAAATGCAGAAAGTAAAAGAGACACAACAATTTATCCTGGTTCCCTTCACAATCCGAAGGTACATTCAGTCCCCTTTCCAAACCAAAAGAGATTTCCACTATTGTTAGATCTTTGTACAAGCCTAATCCCAAGACTTATCCTACAATCTTCTAACAACAACCCACCAAGAACAACCTCTTGGATTTTACAAATTTAAAGTCCTATTGAGAACAAATCTCACAATGGACCTCTTGTATCCACAATCCGGATAACAAGGAAAACCACCCAAGTAGAACAAGAAAACAATCCTTTCCTTTCTACTATCTTGTTTCCAACAATCCTGAAAACAAGGAATAATAATAATTCTGAATTTTGTAAGTGTATGGAAGATGAAGCTTTAAATATTTTATCAATATAAATATTGATCTTCTCCTTGGAACAAGTATCACTCAACAATAAATATACAAGTGTTCTTGAATAAATGAGATAAAACTAGAATGATGTTCTTGAAAATTTATGAAAAGTTTCTCTCAAAAAGTTTGAATATGAACACTTAAAAATATTTGAAACATGAAGAATATGAGTGATTTTTGATTATGAAAATTATTGGAGAGGAGTGTAAAAACTGAAAAATAATTTGTTTATATAATGCACAAAACACCCTTTCATAAAGGTATGATCAAATGAAAAGATGCAATGGTTTGGAAAATAGAAACAATGAAGTTTTTCATGAAAAATGCATATTTTCGGTCACTCTTACAGTGTTAACCGGTTAACCATATGGGATAATCGGTTAACACCCCTTCAACGTTAGAAAATATTCAAATTAAAAAACTGTACAAATTACGGCGGTTTTTTGTGCATTTACGTCAGTTGAAACTGCCATATTTTACCAAATTCTGCATGTTTAAATAAATTGAAAAATAAAACATTTTGTATAAATATTTATTTTTTAATGCATGAAATTTATGGAATGTGTTTTCTATTATTCCTAAACATGTATTTTATGCATGAGATATTTTTGAACACTTGCATATATATTTTTAAGCAATAATTGTTATACCTTTAATTTATTCCAAATTATTCTTCAATTCTTGAAAAAATGCAAGAAGCTTGAGACTTATGATTCACTTCCTTTTTGCACACACAATCTTGAGCATAATTTATTGTCTTCATCAAAACATGATATTTAAAGGAAGCTTGTCTTCACAATCTCCCCCTTTTTGATGATGACAACCTATATTTGAAAATTTGCTCCAACTTTGTTTCTCCAACAAAAAGTTTCCCCTTGATTGATGCTCCCCCTCAATCAAAGAAGTTATGGATAAAATTCTGCATAATAGAGTTAGAGAAACAACAATCCTTCTCCCCCTTTGTCATTAGCAAAAAGGATGGGAAAAGTCTTGAAGTATATAAGGAAATCTTTGAAAAATAAATAAACAAAACATAATTTTTACCTATGAGTTTTACATCATGAGACTTCATCAAACATTTATCCTTGTCGAAACATGATTTTGAAGTCTTTGTCACAAAGTTGATTTGTACTTGGAATATTATGCTTTAGTTCGTCAACTTAAAGTATATCTTCAATAGATGTGAAAGTTAGTGCTTCAACTTTGCCTATGCCAAAAATTCTTTCTTTAAGGGAATCCTCATATGTGAAATAATCCTTGGACTTTGGAACTAGATTTGAAAGTTAGTTTATATCCCCCATCAAGAACTTAAAACAACCACTTTGTTAATGAAACATTGATTTGAAGTGGTCTCCAAGCAAACCTACAAAACAATTTAAGTTTTATTTGGTACCCGATGTGCTTTGGGTCCATCATAGTTAGTGTCTTTCTTAACCCACACATAACACCCTTGTGCTATACTGAAATTTCTCACATAACATGCATTAGGTGTATGGCCAATTATTCCACAATAAAAACATGTTGGTTCAAAGTTGCTTTTATACCTAGGAATATAAGACTTATTCTTACCAAATATTTTTCTTTTAAGATATTGATGAACCACTTTAGGTTTGTCCACTTTCACTTTAGGAATTTGTTCACTAGCCTTTACAAAGATGGTCTTGTTAGAACTTGGTTGAGAAAATTTTGAGCAACTAAGACCACTCTTATTAATTGAATACTTTTGTTGACTAAGAACATACTCCAATCCAATTTGTCCTTTTTCATACCTTTCAAGGACTCTTTTTAGTTGGACAATTTGGAATGAAAGTGACTCACACTGTGTGCATACAAAATTCTATTTTTGATCACTAATTAATTTTTGTTTTTCATCTTTGAAACCATTTTCCACGGTCTTAACCTTTTCTTCTAAAGTTGAGATTTGTTTCTTTTGTGATGAAATTGTTTTGTACAAAATTTTGCATTCACTTAATAGTTCATCAATTACTCCTTGTGCATCACAATCATAAATAGAAAAATTATTGTTAACCTCATGTTCTTCATCACATGAATTATGTGAGACCATCAATGCCTTGTTTGCATGAACTTCATCTGAAGATGAACTTATTCCATTGTCATCCCATGCAACATATGATTTCTTTGGCCTTTTGTCCTTATTTCTTTTGAAGCATTTATCCTTATTTTTAAGTGTAGGGCATTCACTTTTAACATGACCTTTTTCTCCACATTCAAAACATTTAATCTTCCTTGTAAGTGCTTCTTCTTTAATGATTTCTTTTTTTCTTTCTTTTCTTAGAAATTTTTCAAACTTCTTGATAAGTTCTCCATCTTCATCACTATCAGATTCATCCTCTTGATTGCTATCATAATTTTTTACTCTTGTCTTTAATGAAACATCTTTTGAATCATTTACTTGAATTTCATGCTTCTCCAATCTTTCGAGTTCTAATTCATGCTCTTGAAGTTTTCCGAACAAGGAAGCAGATGTCATTGTAGAAAGACTTTTCTTTTCTGAAATTATCGTCACCTTTGGTTGTCATTCCCTGTTTAAAGACCTAAGTCCTTTAAGATTTAATTCATCGTTAGTAAAAGTCTTACCAAGAGTAATCAGGTGATTGGTTAAGTGAACAAATCGCTTTTGTAGAGCAAGTATTGATTCTCGGGGCTGCATTCTGAACATCTCGTATTCTTGGCTCAATGTATTCAATCTTGATCTTTTTACTTCAGCGGTTCCTTCATGAGTCTCATCCAAAGTATCCCATATTTGCTTTGCTGATTTACATTGAGAAATGCAGAAGAATTCATCCATACTTAATGCACTTTGAAGAATATTGATAGCTTTCTTTTCATTTAGAATTCTTTTCTTATCATTTTCATCATATGTGCTTTTCAACTTCGCGGTTCCAACACCATTGATCACGTTTACAGGATTGTGTGGACCTTCTTTGATTGCTTCCCATATACCTTCTCCTTGGGCTTCAAGATGTGCTTTCATTATGATTTTCCAGAAATCGAAATATTCGCCGGAGAAGAGTGGGGGCTTGCTGCTACTTCTACCATCTTTGAAAACAGGATTCGAGTTTGCGGAAGCCATACAGGATCTTGTAGGAACAAGTTACCTAAACCTACTTTGATGCCAATTGTAGATTCAGAGTATGCTTAAGATGGGGGGTGAATTAGACGATATATTTGGTGAGTTTCAGCACCATCTGGTACCAGACGAGTCTCGTTCAAACAGAGTTGAGTACGAATAGAGATACGTTGATGGCTACATCATGTGGTTATAAAACGTCTAACACCCCTTGAAGCTTCCCACTACAAATGGTGATCCTCCTAAATCAGCACATCATGAGATACTAGAGGAGGAACAATCTTAAATGGACCACGCTCAGGATCTGGTGCCTATATGTCTACAGGAAGTTAGGATTGGGCGGGCAGACATTGAAGTCAGTTTCTTCCCTGGGGGGACTGATGTCATGCATACAGTGGAGGAGATGATTCGGGTGGCATTGAGGGGTACATAGTACCGCAAGTATCTCTCCAGGACTAGTGGGCTAGGCAGGCAGGGAGGACGCAAAGGCATATGAGACGGTATAGGCATAGGCAGGGGAGAGCGTGCATCGGGGGCAGACAGAGGAGAGGGTGAAAAGGATGTACTCCCCCCACTCAGTAGCTATATTTTTTTTATGACAGTGATGTATTTATTTTGGATGATGACATTAATGTAATATATATATATATATATATATATATATATATATATATATATATATATATATATATATATATATATATATATATATATATATATATGTATGTATATATAAAATACTATTTTATTCATGTTTGTGTATTATTGTAATATGTATACGCGTCTCCGACTATAAAACTGGTTTAGTTTTTAAAAAGAAACTGTTCAGCTGAAATTCAGCAGATGAATCTACGGACTATTTCTGCATATGAATCTACGGAAGGTTTCAATATAAAACAAAAAATTGGTGTGTCCGAAAGTTTATCAGCGGATACAGAGAGCATATTTGAAAATGTAGCAGGTAACTGAAAGTATTATGGGGTGAATTGAGAAATCCTCTAAATATAACTCTTATTCTAAAGGAATATTCACTCATTCATGTATTCTCAAAATCCTAGCCGCACTAGGAATAAGAATCTGTATTCTCTCTAGAGCTTTTGTTTGTTCACACCTAACATTATAGGCAGAAGACTCCCTCATACCAGATTATGTTCGTAAGGACTCAATTGAGATCTATCATTCATGTGACGCTCATGATCCATCTGTGAACATTTAGATTGATCCATGGCAAGAGAAATTTTTGTGCTTATATCCAATGTGTTCATCTTTGATTATTCCTTATTCCCCTTTATACTAGACTACAATTTTTGAATCTTTTTCCAAGTAAAAAGAACTCAATATCTTTCAATGTGGTAGTGGTTTATCCTAATTCCAGACTTATGATAGATCCAGCTCCCTATAAACCTCTAGATCACTTAATATTTAATCAATATTTGATAACCATTTGTACACTATTGGAAAATTAGGGCATTTAGCCGTGCAAAAAGTATCCATAATAATGAATGCATTTACTATAAGTATCATAAAGGATCTCCACAATTGCTATAATTTCTTGTCCCTATTAACTCTCACATGCTATCATTCATCTTGTCTGGCAGTAAAAGGATTGAATTTCATGACCCTCCTCTTGCAAGAAGGTACTATCAGTAGCAATTGTTTCGGTAGCTTTATTTTAGGCCAACCCTAAGTAGAAGTCTTTAAATCATCTCTAGAGTACATGAAGTCTTCTATAGCGTCATCGAAGAATGAGTCATTGGCTGTTGCGCTGCCATATTTTAACCGGTTCCTGTTGAATTTCAGTTTGGTTGGCTAGTAATTTGGGTTTAGGTGTTGAAGGAGAGGTGGTAGTAGTAGTTTGATTGTTAAGATGTATAAAGTGTAAATTTGTGTGTTGGTCAAAATAGAATTTGCGGTCTGCGTGTTTGAAAATTACTTTTTCATTGAGGGTAGGTTCAGGTTCAGTTTCACGGAGAAGTGATTTTCTCTCGGTTAGAAAAGTGATTTTATCTTGATTTGTTGGGAGATGTAAAGAAGTTGAAAGTACTACTATAAAATACATATTCGGTAACACTGATACTATTACGGTTACGATATTCACCGTTGTAATATCGTAAACTGGATGCGCCTTATATATATTTGTTATTTTTTTAAGTTATTTAATCACAGCTGAAGTAAAGAATTGTGGTGATAAAGTAATAGTTACAAGCTTCGAATGCTAACAACTATATTTTTTCCATTATTCCTATTACAAAAAACGCGTGTTACTTAAGTTCATAAACAAATAAAAAAATTGAAAACTATTTAACATCGGTTCTACTATACAACCGTTATAATAATATATACATTTTAGTACAGTTGGATGTAATAACAGTGGTCAAAGGTTTTCCTGATAAATTTAAAATAAAATAGATTCATTATTTTCTTTATAACATGCCCTAAACGAACCAGCGAACCAGAGACGACAACGATAGTGATAGTGAAATCTTCATCTTCACAATTTCCTTTCATTTGAATCTTCATTCTTGTTGATCTTCACTATCTTCATTCTTAGTCTTTTTCTCTTCGAAGTAATGTATGTTTCGTGCAAACTTCACACTTTTCCTCATCTTCCTAAGTCTTGATAATCTTCACTATTTTCATTCTTGTTTGATTTTGTGGTTTGTTTCTTGCAAAATTCATATGCTTTATTTTTTGTTATTGGATTTAGCATTGAACAAAAATATTATAACTTTGCTACAATGTGTATATCAATATACATAAGATTTGGAGTTGTATTATTGTTATGAATATGCTTCAGTTTTTCGATATGCTTTAAGTTTAGTTTTTGTTGTGTCGTTCATAATATTGTTTTGATATAAATTTCAGAATTTATTATGAATCGTAGTTGGATGAAAGTTGATAGATTAAATCTGGTATATGAGAAGGAAGTTCTTGAATTCCTTAAATACGATGATCAAAATGTTCCTGATAATAATGGTATATTTTATTGTTATTGTGTTAACTACAGGAATATAAAGAAAGGTACAAAGGATGAGATATTCCATCACCTATGTTGTGATGGTATATGTCAAAATTATACAATATGGGCATGGCATGGTGAGGTGGAAAAAAAGTGAAACAGTGCGTCACAAAATCAAAAAGTTGATGAAGATGAATATATGGATGACCTTCCAGAAGATATTTTCCGTGATATTGGAGAATCTTCTTTTAAGAAAGCTCATATTTATGGTACTCTATGTAATGATAAGGACACCCCCTTTATATAAGGGGTTCACAAGTTTTATATGATTGTTTGCGGTTTTAAAATTATTTAATTAGAAAGTGAAAAATGGGTGGTCGGATAAAAGTTTCATAAAATTGCTTTATTTGCTAAAACAAATGATACCGGAAGATAATAGTTTGCCTTATCATTGTTATGATGCCAAGAAGATATTGTGTCCAATGTGTTTGGAGTATATCAAAATACATGCATGCCATAATGATTGCATATTATACAAGAAAGAGTATGAAAATTTGGATCAATGTTCGGAATATGAGGTGTCGTATTACAAACTGAAGGACAACAATGGTGATTACAATGACAATGACAATGTTAGTTTGAAGAAGCCTCATACTAAAGTGTTATGGTACTTGTCAATAATTTCAATATTCAAGAGACTTTTTGTTATTGCAAATGACCCAAAAAATATTAGATAGCATGCAGATAAAAGAAAATGTGATGGAAACATACGCCATGTAGTTGATTCTTTGCAATCAAAGAAAATTGATTGTTGTTTCCATATTTTGGCACTGAGCCAAGAAATCTTAGGCTTGGGCTTTCCACCGATGGAATGAACCCCTTTGGTAATCTAAGTACTAACCATTATCCACGACATGTTCTTCTCATGATTTATAATTTATCTCCTTGGCTGTGCATGAAGCGTACATATATGTTGTTAAGTATGTTGAAAGGTACATCACATTAGATGTTGTTGAGTTTTGTATAAACTATTTGTCGGAAGTAGAGTCTATAGGAATTCCTAAGTCTCTTCATGTTGATACTGAAGGTAGAGGTATTAAAGGTATAAATGTTAAGTCAATGGCTCAAGATGTAGTTATTTAGGCACATTTCTATATATTGAATAATCATGAAGAAGTTCAACCTTACGTGGTTACTCACAAAAAAAAAGAATTTAAGAAAAAATATCTAGGAAAGAGTGGCAAGTTGTTGTTGATCGAACATAACAAGAAATTCCTAGATTGGTTTAATAAAAGGATAACAAAAGATCATAGTGCATTCGAGACAATTAAATAGTTGTCGTTCATCTCAAAATTTAATGTGATAACTTGGACTGCATATGACACACTATGTCAAACAAGACCTTAGACAACGCTTTTTTTAGCCTTAGACAGCGCTTTAAAGCGCTGTCTAAACCTCCGCTGCTAAAGGTTTAGACAACGCTTTTTTAAATCTTAAAAGCGCTGTCTAAGCCCCCCCCCCCCTTAGACAGCGCTTTTTAAAAAGCGCTTTCTAAGCCCCTATACCTTAGACAGCGCTTTTGGTGAAAGCGCTGTCTAATCCCCTCCTATTTTAATTTTTTTAGGTATACCTTAGACAGCGCTTTTCAAAAGCGTTGTCAAAGCCCCCCCCTTAGACAGCGCTTTGGCCAAAAGCGTTTTCTAAGCCCCTCCTATTTTAATTTTTTTAGGTATACCTTAGACAGCGCTTTTCAAAAGCGTTGTCTAAGCCCCCCCCCTTAGACAGCGCTTTTGCCAAAAGCGCTTTCTAAGCCCCCCCTTAGACAGCGCTTTTGCCAAAAGCGTTGTCTAAGGTATACGAAAATTTTTGCAGCTTTTGTTTTAAACCACATTTTTCCAGGTTTATAAACCAGAATTTCTACCTGTTTTCAACCAAATTTTGGTAGACAAATATCACATTTTATATATGCCATTTCAAACCATTTTGGCCTTTTTTTCTACCAATTTTTGGCTAACAATATATATATATATATATATATATATATATATATATATATATATATATATATATATATATATATATATATATATATATATATATATATATATATATATATACCAATTCAAACCAATTTTTCCTTAAATGTATCAAAATATATACAAATTTATGTACACATTTACAAGTCATTACATATACTACAAATGTACAATATAATTACACAAATTTATGTACAAAGTTACAAGTCATGTACAATATACTACAAATTTACAAGTCATTACTTAAAACATTGAGCTCTATCATGAATTGACACCATTCCTCTTTGATTTCGTCCACTTGATCCTTTGTATAAAATGCACACTTGAATTCATCAAAGTACTACATAATAATATAACATAGTTTGAATTAATTTCAACTATTTAATTATATGAGATATGTGTAAATATAAAAATAACTCATAAGTTAGAAATACATACATCGGTGGGAATCTCTAATCGGCCCAAAACAAGAGTATCTCGCATAAACCTCAACATGAAATACCCGCAATCTATTTGATTACGTTGTTGAGGACACTACATATGAAAAAAAAAATATGGATTATAAATACTAAGTTTTATCAAGTGTCATCACTAATATAATAAAAAATGTGATAATTAAAAATATACCGCCACTTGAATCCATGTAATGGAGTTGGCGCCCCTCCTTGAGGTTTGGATATCTCGTTGGGCCCGAAAAGCTTGTAGGATGCTAATAAAATAAAAATGAAGCAATTAGAACAATTCACATAAACTAAGAAAAATTTTGAACATTCTCACTTACGTGTCAATTATGACCTTCATATCCGGGTATGTTGTCCAATCATTTCCTAACGAGTCAAGATAATACACGATTTCTCGGATAGGATTGATTGCGAGCAACAACCAATGTCCACTGTAATGATTAAGCAAATGTTAGATGTTAACTTGGAAAAAAATTAGATGTTAGTGCACCGATAAAACTAGTTAAGGTATGCCCATTAGGTTCTATAAGTTGTCCCTGGTGGCTCCAATAGACATCTAGTATGATGCCTCGAGATCTTCCTTGGACCACCCTTCTCATTACTGTGATGCCTCTTCGAATTTCTTCTTTCGCGGATACTTTTTTACTAACTTCCTCATGTTGGTCATCAGCCATGTCTAACCTGTAATAAACCAAGGAAACCATCAAATATCAAATATAACTTATAATCATAGCAATTGAAAACAAAAATATAACGAAATCATGCATTATCAAATATAACTTATAATCAAAGCAATTGAAAACAAAAAATAAAGAAATCATGCATTATCAGATATAACTTATAATCAAAGCAATTGAAAACAAAAATATATCAAAATCATGCATTATCAGATATAACTTATAATCAAAACAATTGAAAACAAAAATATACGAAATCATGCATTATCAGATATAACTTATAATCAAAGCAATTGAAAACAAAAAAATAAAGAAACCATGCATAATTTACCTCAGTCACTAACATCTCTTTCTTTTCTTTATTGGAATATTAATCACTTGTTTCTTAGCAATGCGTACGGATGAATTGATCCAAATTCCCTCATTATGATCGTTTCTTATATATGACTCATCCGGTATAAGATCCTCAACTTCATCATTTCTATTCAACTCATTCCGTCTAATGCATGACTCATTCTCAACATCAATATCACATTGATCGACACCGCTATCATTAGTCACTTTGTTAGAGAAAAGCACTATAGACCATTTTGTACTCTTCGGGTCATTCACATAGAACACTTGTTTAGCTTGAGATGCTAGAATAAAAGGTTCATCTTTGTACCCCACCCTAGTAAGACCAACTTGCAAAAATCCAGACTTATCCATTCGTATACCACTACTATTCACCCACTTGCAACCAAAGATGGGAATCTGAAACTTCTCGTAATCAAACACCCAAATGTGCTCAATAACTCCAAAATATGACAAATTTGCATATTTGGGGTTTAAGTCCTTCATACTTGATATATGCATTGCTTCAGCTAGCACGGTGACACCACTATTTTGCATAGTACTCTTATCATCTTGTTCTTTGGTATAAAATGTGTATCCATTAATTGAGTATGCGCTATGAGAAAACACATGCAAACTTGGACCATATGCCAAACATCTCAATATTTCTGTTACCGAAGAAGGATCTGAAGAGCGCTTCGAATAAATATGATCCTTCAACCATTTATGAAACTTTGATTGTGCTCTATAACTATCCAATTTTCATTTCTGTTCGGATTTAACCTTCGGAGTACATCCTTGTGCATTTCAACATATGGCTCAACCTCATTATTATTGTGCAGAACATACAAATGAACTTGATCCCGTTCATCCCTTGATATTGTCACAATTTTATTCCCAATTAATTTTTTACCTTCCATTTTTTCGAAAATCTGAGCTCTGGGGAGTCCAATCGATTGAACGTTAGACAAATATTCAGTACAAAACTCAACAGCTTCTTCAACAATGTATCGTTCAAGAATACAACCCTCTGGTCGACTTCGGGATTTCACGTACCCTTTTAATATTTTCATATACCGTTCAGCAGGGTACATCCATCTCATATAAGCTGGTCCACACAATTGTGTCTCTTTCACAAGATGAACAACTAAATGAACCATTATGTCAAAAAAAGACAGAGGAAAATACATTTCAAGCTCACACAAGGTAATTACAATCTCTTTTTGTAGTGTTGGTAAGATCTCGGGATCGATCACCTTACTACAGATTGACCTAAAGAAAAAACACAATTTAGTTATGGCACTTCTTACTTTTTCTGGAAAAATAGAACGTATACCTATCGGTAGAAAATGTTCCATTATAACATGGCAATCATGTGTCTTCAAATTCTTCAACTTGAGGTCTTTCATAGAAACAAGTCTTCTGATATCTGATGAGTATCCTTCTGGAACCTTAACTTCACTCAGAGACTTACACAAATTTTATTTCTCCTTTCTAGATAAAGTAAAAGCAGCAGGTGGTAGATATGTTCGTCTTCCTTTCTTCACGGGTGCTAATTCAGTTCTCATTCCCATTTTTAACATGTCCTCCCTTGCTTTAAGGCCATCCTTAGACTTGCCTTTTATATTGAGTAATGTACCGATAACACTTTCAAATACGTTTTTTCAATATGCATAACATCGAGAAAATGTCTCACGTACAAAGACTTCCAATATGGAAATTCAAAAAATATCGACCTTTTCTTCCACCCACCTTTCACAATCTTATGTGCAAAAGGCTTGCCAAACTCAGTACGCACATCTTTCACCTTTTCAAAAACTTGTTCACCTGACAATGCGGGTGGAGCTCTACGATGTTCGGTGTCTCCATTGAATGCTTTTCTCCACCCACGGTAGTGATGTTTAGAATGTAAGAATCTACGATGACCGAGAAACACATTCTTCTGGCAAAGTTCCAATCGAACCGTATCAGTTCCGTCTTCACAAACAGGACACGCACGTTGACCTTTAATGCTATACCCAGATAGATTCCCGTATGCTGGAAAATCATTAATTGTGCCAAACAACATCGCCCTCAAATTGAAACTTTCTTTCCTATATCCATCATAAACCTCCACACCGTTCTCCCACAAAATCTTTAAATCTTCGATCAAAGGTGTCAAGTATACGTCTATGTCATTCCCTGGTTGTTTAGGCCCAGAGATTAACATAGATAACATCATGTACTTACGCTTCATACATAGCCACGGAGGTAGGTTATAAATCATAAGAATCACATGCCATGTGGTATGTGAGATACTTTGAAGACCATGTGGGTTCATTCCATCAGTAGATAATGCCAATCGAAGGTTTCTTGCTTCTGATCCAAACTCAGGATAATCATTATCAATCTTCGACCACTGTGGTGAATCAGCCGGATGCCGATACTTTCCATCAATAATTCTTTCATCTGCATGCCAAGTAAGATGTCTTGCATCGGTTTCACTACGAAACATGCGCTTAAATCTCGGAATTATCGGAAAATACCATAAGACTTTTGCGGGAGATAATCTTTTCTTATATCGAGACAAACCGCATTTAGGGCACCCAGTTAACGTTGCATATTCGTTACGAAACAAAATGCAATCGTTAGGACAAGCATGTATCTTATCATAGCTCATGCCAATAGAGCACAACATTTTTTTTTGCCTCATAGGTTCGATTAGGAAGAACATTATCATCCGGTAGCATTTCTCTCATAAGGGCCAACAACTCTGTGAAACTTTTATCGGACCATCCATTGCCCGCCTTTAAGTTGTACAACTTTAATACCGCAGAAAGTCTTGAGAATTTAGTGCAACCTTTGTACAACGGTTTCTCTGCATCGCTTACCATCCTCTCAAACATTTCAGGACAATCATGAAGATCTTCTTCCAGTGCTTCTACAATCTCTTCAACTCGATCACAATCGTATGTTTCCGTGTCTTTGTCGTATGAAGCATAGGTCGTATTACTTTTTCCACTCGATTCAACATTCTCGTTAATTTTCTCACCATGAAATATCCAACACTGATAACTTTGATCAATTCCATGCCTCAGCAAATGCGATTTCAATCCATGTGCGTCAACCTTACCAATATAACAACAACGCAAGCAAGGACAATGCATTCGTCTGGGGTTTTCAGCGTGTTGAACAGCATACTTAACGAATTCCGCAACTCCACTCTCGTACTCTTTGGTCATTCGATCGGCACAGATCCATGTTTTATCCATGGTTTTCCTACTTATTAAGGTAAACAATCAATCCAGACGAAAATACATAACTAAGGTAGTATCTTTGAATATCCTAACAATTTTAAAGTTCAATTCATTTTAAACTTCAATAACGTATACATAACCAATGTTAATATAAACTTCAATAACGTATCCGATACGCCGATATACCAACTTTAATTACCTCATCACTTTCATTTTTTATATTACAAGAATCAAACTTTTTCTATTACAATATACCTATAACTATACCTATAACACGTTAATTTTTCTATAACTAACTTTAATTTTCTATTAGAATATACCTATAACTATACCTATAACTATACTTATAAACATTTTCTATTACAAATATTTTTGTATTACAACATTTTTCAAGGAAGAACATTTTTCTATTACAACATTATTACTTATCAAACATAACAACTTTAATTACCTCATCACTTTCATTTTTTCTATTACAAGAATCAAACTTTTTCTTCCATTACTTTTCTCTTATAAACATTATTCTATTATAAACATTTTTCTATTATCAACATTATTACTTATCAAACATAACAACAACAATGTACCTTATGAATCAAAACAACTTAAACAAAGGATAATACACTAAACTCAGTTTTTATGAATCAAAACAACAATGTACCTTCTAAACTCAATGTACCTTATGAATCAAAACAACTAAAACAAAGGATAACACACTAAACTCAGTTTTTATGAATCAAAACAACAATGTACCTTCTAAACTCAATTTTTATGAATCAAAACAACTTAAACAAGAATAATACACTAAACTCAGATTTTATGAATCAAAACAACTAAAACAAAGGATAATACACTAAACTCAGTTTTTATGAATCAAAACAACAATGTACCTTCTAAACTCAATTTTTATGAATCAAAACAACTTAAACAAGAATAATACACTAAACAGTAGAAACGAAAAATGAAGAAATGTAGAACATACCGCAAGAATGAAGAACAGTAGAAAGAAAAACAAAGTCAACACCCAAATGTACGATTCTTCAAACACGTTCAATGATTGAAACTGAAGGATGACAGTGTATTCAAGTTCGCTGTAATGGGTTTCACTGTTAGGGTTTGTTCGCAGGAGGGAAAACAAAAGAACAGAGAACAAAAATAGAAGTCTGAAATTTTATTTTAGTTAGACCTTAGACAGCGCTTTTGTGGAAAGCGCTTTCTAAGGTATGCCTTAGACAGCGCTTTCCAAAAGCGCTTTCTAAACCCCCCCCCCCCCTTAGACAGCGCTTTTGGTTTTAAATTTTTTTTTTAATTTAAAGACTTTAAACAGCGCTTTATCAAAAGCGCTGACTAAGGTCTATATTTAAAAGCGCTGTCTAAGGGGGGGTCTTAGACAGCGCTTTTAGAAAGCGTTGTCTAAGACCCCCCCTTAGACAGCGCTTTCATTATTTTTTTGGAACATTTTCCGTGTTTTATTTTAATTTTAACCTTAGACAGCGCTTTCTTTTAAAAGCGTTGTCTAAGATGCGCTGTTAAAAGTCATTTTTGGCGTAGTGACATTGGTCATTATACCCTTTATACAAATTCAAAAGATGATTGTAGTACAATGCAAAATAGTGGAGTTATGGTTGAGGCCGAATCCATTTATTTCTCTAGTTTGAAATATGAAAATCCAATACTAGCATCTAGTGCGTTCTATGGTGTCATTAAGGAGATTTGAGAGATTGATTATGTTATCTTCAAAGTGCTTATATTTAAATGAAAGTGGGGTCCATATAATATTAATGGTGTACAAAATGATGACTTAGGATTCACTTGGGTTGAACTTGGTAAGGAAAATTATATGATTGAACCATTCATCACAGCTTCACAAGTAAAACAATTTTCTATATGACCGACCCTTCTGACACATTGGGGAAATGATCAATTATTTCTCCGATGAAAAGACATTCCTAGTAGTGATGAAAATTTTGATATTCCTTCTACTCCTTCTTACATAACAAAAGTTCTTACCACATAAGATGAAGTTGGTAAAGATTATGTGCATGTTATTCGTATTGATCATAATGAAGGCATATGGAAAAATAATTAACAAGTATTTTATTCTTTATTCATAATTTAATGTGGGTTATTATTTATAAGTATATTTATTAATAACAAGTATGATTATTTGATATTGTATCTGTCTAAAGTCAAGACATCAAGAGACAAAGAAACCAAAACACTATATAAGATACAATTATGTGATGTTATATAATGTTTTAGGTTGTTTTGTGCCATTTTTATTTTGATGTAATATATATACAATGTTTGGTTGATAATCCAATGTATGGATTTGATGTAATACAATACAATTATTTGTTAGGATACAATTGTTGTTTTTGTTGTAATACAGTTCAAAAAAATAATGGTTAAAAAATGGAAAATTGTCAAAAAAGCATAATCTTTTTAAAAAAGCAGATAATTTAACGGCGATTGTTAATTATGAACGTGGTTGTATAGTGAACGTTGTACAAAATAATATATTTACCAAAAAGGCGACGCTGAGAATCGAACCTGGGATCTTTAATATATTATAACGGTTAGTAAATCAATTGTGGCAATATGTCGCGCGCTTTTAGGTTTTCTACAACAGTCATATGACTGTGATTGTAAGTAACTGATATACAACTACACATTACGTAACAACAGCCAGTCCTGTGTGATAATATATCTTTTCCAACTGTTGTTGTATATGTTTTCCCTAGTAGTGATGGTATATATCTTTTCCAACTGTTGTTGTATATGTTTTCCCTAGTAGTGTAGGCAGCAAAATAAAGAGGATCAATGTATGGTTCGGGGACATAGAAGTCATTTGGCTGTGTGATGCTGAGGGCAACCAGTAGGTTGGCGTCCGTGGCTGGAGGGGCAGTCTCCTCGACCTTTCGAGTTTCTTGCACCTCCTGTCGGGGAACCTCCTTCCCCTTGGTGAACTGCTTCAGGTGGCTGTCCGGGATGAGTATTTCGATGGCATCCTTTAGATGGATGCAATCATCAGTATTGTGCCCATGAGATTTGTGAAATCTGCAGTATTCGTCTTATCCGTATTTGGCTTGGTCGTCAACTACTTTGGAAACCTAATGCCGGCCTGGAGGAATTCGGAATTAGGACACTCAGACAAGATCTTCTCCCTCGACACGGTGAGGGTCGTGTAGCCGTTGAACCTCCCGGATGGTCCCTTATGCTCCCGTGGTTCATGGGAGCGGTCTTCCTTTCTTTTTTCACCTCCCCGAAGAGATGTCGAAGGGTCTTCAGTTTTGGAGGGTTTGGCATCTCCATGATGCCTCATATCACGGGCAGTGTTGGTTGCCTCCTTCTCCTCGTATTGGATATAAGCTTGTGCTTTATAGAGAAAAGCATCAAGCGAGGCCAGCATCTAAATGCCCACGGCCTTGGCAAAATCACTACGCGGACGGAGCCCGCGTTCAAGAAGATTTTTTTTTATGTTGTTCGTGGTTGAGACCTGGACAACTTCTTTATTGAATCTTTCTATGTACACCCGCAAGGATTCATCATTGCCCTAAATTATTTCCTTAAGAGAGGTATCAGTCTTAGGATTACGACGCGATGCGGTGAAGTGTCTGGAGAAAGTTCTCCCGAGCTGTCTCCAAGAGGTGATAGACTCATGAATGAGGCTTTTATACCAAGCTATATTTCCCTTTCTGAGAGTTATGGGGGAAAAGATGGTATTTGATCGCTCCTCGTACACCTTTGTAGTCGAGGAGAGTGTCAATGTTTTCGATATGCTCGTCAGGGTCTGTTGTCCCATCATAGGACCCCAAAGGAGCAGGCTTCTCTAGCCCCTTTGGCAGTTCCATGGACATAATCTCATGGGAGAGATGTCCGCGAGGTTCCTCCTTGTTGCTGAAGTCATATGAGATGGAGTGGGAGCGGTTGTCTCGGTGTCGAAGAGCGGACGTCGATCTTGATTGATTTCTTGCACCCATGGGCGATGGTTGTGCTCCGTCTAGAGAGTCATCCTGGTCTTCCTGGCTTTCCTGGTCTCTAAGGACTTGTGTCATCGGGGAGACGAACAATCCTGTTTATTGATAGACCCAGATGCCTCTGGGTGTTGGCGAGTTTTTCTCCGTTCAGGCGAACAACTACGGGACCTTCGGAGCCTCCTCGTAGGGGAGAGAGATCTGGCACGTCGAGCGTCTTCCAGAGCTTCTAATCTTTCACCTTGGCGCAAGATTAGAAGGTGTATAATGTTGGTTGTCTCGACCAAAGCAGTGCGTGTCTCATTGGTCCCCTCGAGAATGGGGGTGAGGGGAAGATCAACAGGGGTGATCTCAGGTTTCATGGATGGTTCTGGTGACGGGGAGGCGGTGTGTCCGTCTTGAAAACTGCCATGCTCCCCGAGCGGGGGATTGGTTTCGTCACTCTCTCGTTGCTTGACAGGTATCTTGGTGATGATCTGGGCATTAGCAGAGTCGTCACGGTTAGCCATTGAGAAAGTTGAATTGCGATGTTTTTGTTTTCACAATCCGAGGATGAGAAACTGGTTAACATGAATTTCCACGGACGGTGCCAATGATCGTTCATGTGCGATCAGAATTTGTAGTGGGCCACAAACATTGATGTAGATGATGATGGTGATACTCGGTCGTTGAGGAGAGATAGGAGGTGTACCTATAAGGCACTCCGATTCCAAAGTAAGGAAGGGCAGAAGAGTGAGCAAGTACCAGTAAAAGAGTTAAGGGAGTGAATATTTGATATCTCTCCCTCTCAAGTGAGGGGGTTTATATAGAGCCCCCAACGCTTGACTATTGGTCCCTATTTTGGGAATCGCGGATCCCCTGAAAATATGTAACTATCAGAACTAGCAGTTGTAATGGACATACGTGGTCGGATGAGTACGTCAAACAGAGAGGAATCCGATCAGGAGCCATTCCTCGGCCGGATCCAGGTGGCTTCCCCGAATGTCGGGCAAAAATCTAAAAGGAAGAGGAAACTGACCATGAGTGACCGTGGTCGACAATTCGCCCTGGCTGAGAGGCATAAAACCAGTGGGTCCCCTTGACATTGGGCTATTGGGCAGTCCTGGAAGTAAAAGAGGGTTGGGCAATGCTTAATCATTAGACCAGTCCGGAACAATATATATATATATATATATATATATATATATATATATATATATATATATATATATATATATATATATATATATATATATATATATATATATATATATATTAAAATACAAAATTTATTAATTTAAATTATTTATGTTACTTGTAACGGTGCTTATACCCTTGTCCATTTTTAGGCAATACAAGGGAAAATAGTTAGATGATGACGTTGATGTCATGAAAGACAAGTTCTAAGTTTCTCTAATGATGGTGGTTGTTGTTTTGTTATGCAAATGATTTTATGCAATATGTGCTTTAAGTTCCTTCGAAGATGGTTGTTGTTATTTTATTTTTTTTAAAAATTGCTATATTTGCATGTTAATTTATGAAGTTCCATCGTGTCAAATTTAGTTTTTTCCATGTCATGAAGTATGCCTATAACATATTGCAGAATATCTGGTATGTTGTATTTGTCTAAAAATTGATCAAAGGGGAAGAATATTGTTATATCTGATTGACGTAATTTTATAGACAACATGTGAAGATATATGTCATGACATTGTGTGAGACATATATCTCTATGAACTCAAACCATTAAGTAACATATGGACCATAATGTTTCACAGATTGTGAGACAAAATGTCTCACATCGAAGCTAATGTGCGTTAAGAGAATCTCGCGTCTTATTGAAGATTTGTTATATATTTGTCTAATCTTGTTTAAATGTTTTATATGCTTTTTGAATTAAAAAGATCAAATATGATATTATGAAGATCTAACAAATAAATATTTGCAAATCAACATGATGAATATTTTTTTTTTGTTGAATTGTAGTATTTTTTAGCCACAATCAAAGATGCAAACCATAATGGGTTTTGAAGTTGGATCGAGTTGCGATTTATGAAGGATCTCTCTATTTTAAAGACTTGGAACTTGAGAATCGAGCAAGGCATGTTTAGGTGTTTGAGTCTTTTGTTTTGTTTTGTGGTGTCATACACTTTTTGTAAGTCTCATTGTTATGTTAAGGAATAAAGAATTTTTAGTGTTAATTCGTTCCATTAGTCTTACTCTATTGTATGTAACTCTCCAAATAAATGGGAGAGTGTTTGAGAGAAAGTGAGGGGTCTTATATTAAGGATAAGTCATAAATTGGAATTCATGGATAGCGGAAAAAGCAATTGAACTAGGAGTGTTCAAATCAAATCAATATTTAGTTTTGACTATTAAGAATAAATTTCCTTGGGTAAATATCCTCCGGACGTAGACCATTATGTACCAAACTAGGTTAACAATTCCTTTTTTTATTGTACTTATCGTTATTATTTTATTTATTACATATTAATCTTGTCATACACATTGTAAGAACATTATGTCTGACAACTTGACATTCGTAGAACATTATTTCAAATGGAAAAATGGATTGTAAGAGATAGAATCAACAACAACAATGTTACTCTATAAGATGGGTAGTAAAAGCGAAAATATGTTTTGTTCAAGTTTGGAAAAATTAGTTTCTTCTATGAATGAATGTAATAAAAACAATAACAACAACATATAACATTGAAATATTTACTAACTAATTAAGAAACCTTAAAATATTTTTATGTCTTTTTATCCATCTTCAAAAAAGGATACTTATGAGTTCAGAGATAAAATAAATGATTTAGGTTAGGGAAAAATGTATTGAACGAAAGCTTTTATAGACAAAAATGAGTAATATTTCCCCTCTGTTAATAGTCTAACCAAAGGAATAGTCAATTTAATATTTAAATAAAAATTAATTAAAAAGAATGGCTCTATCATAAAAGAATTAAAAACATAAATTGTAGTTGTTGGGATTCAAAACATATCTCGTAGTTAGTTTTATTGAACATATAATTGCACACACAAAATGGAGGTGAATTGTGGGAGTTTGAAAATCATTCATGTGAAACAAACTTATTTTCTAAAGAGTTTAAAAATATTTTCTAAAAATGTTTGAATATGTAGTGGAAAATCATGGTAAAGAAAACAAGCGGAAAGTAAAATGTTAAGGAAAGAGAGATAATCCTTGATATTTATAGAGGTTTGGTCTAATTAATTTTAAGAGTATCCAATAATTCTTGAGAAATTTAGAAAGTTAGGCCCATGAAGCCCCTTATAAGATGAATAATGAAGTTTATGGTTTACTTATAATAAATTAGCACACAATGGAATGAATTGATTACTCTTCACGCTAGATAAGGAATGAATATTTGAGTGGTTATTCTCTAAGCCAAATAGATATTTTTAACGACTTATCTCGAACCAAAGTGAAGTTTTGATCTGACTATCCTCCTAATTGAATCGAGGTCTTACACAGACTATACATGAAATTAACCAAGATTTTTACCAGGATGATCTCAAACCTATTGAGATTTTACACATTTTGAACTCCAAAAACAAGAGAGATATTATTCCAAGCTAATACCAAAAAGATAAAGCTTTGAACCAGGATAGGCTCAAGAGTTGTTGTGAAATATTTTCATTAAGAGATAATGTGTGTGTGTGTGTGTGTGTGTGTGTGTGTGTGTGTGTGTGTGTGTGTGTGTGTGTGAGAGAGAGAGAGAGAGGAATGTAAGTGTTCTGGACTGGCCTAGCAGGTGCCCTACAATTCACAAGCATATGCCCTTATAAATACCCTTCATCTTTTGAGGGTTAGGTATTCAATTATAATCTCTCATTCTTTCTTAACGATTTGGTTTGATTCGCCATAAAACTTACTTGAGCGTCGGAGTACCTTGCAGGTACACCACCCCTTCTACAACCTTTGTTGCGGTCTTAAGCTCGCGTGGAGAAACACAAAAGTCAAGTAATTATGTCCTAGGGCTATCCCCCAGGTGTCATAAATAAATTAATGTGCATTCTAACACGTGTCATTAAAGCTAGAAATGTTTTATCTTCTAAAAACATAATCTTTTCCCTTAGTCTGTGGAACTTCCTTGCATGCCAGATGCCCGTCGTTATAAAAAGCACTTTGGTAACAGTCACTTGCTCGACCTAAATCCTCGATACCTTAAGTCAGTGTCCCACCTGAACACAGCGACCTGGGGGCTCCTGTTCTGGACTGGCCTAGCAGGTGTCCTACACCTTATTGAGGCTCAATCCAGATTATCTTTGGGCATAAGTAACTATCCATTTTTTTAACTAAAAGAAGAACCAAATATAGGATAGACAAAAATGACAGCACTAGGGAGACTAAATCAAAACCCCTTAAGAAATGATTGTATGTCTTGGCATGTCAAGCTTGTCTAACAAAAAATCATTGTTAAAGTCATTATGCATAAAATTGAACCAATTGCTAGCTCTAGACTTGAAATCAACAGTGGCTAATAAATCTGCACAACGTTGGCTTCTCTAAAAAAATGAGTGACCAAAAAATTTATGTTAAAAGTTAAATTAACACAGTCCAACCATCTAGTTCTAATTTTTCAAGGGACAATGCTAAAATTCGAAAATACATTAACTACATTAGTAAAATCAGACTCTATCCAAATGTTATTCCACTTGTGTTTAATGGCATACTCAATGGCAATAATGGTTGCCATGAGCTCAGCAAACATAGCGCTCCCGAAATCCAAGAAATTAGCAAAATTGTCAAAATATGCATACTCATTCATAATGATATCTCCGCAAGAACACAAGGACGAAACCCCAACAACAAAGTCGTATGGGTTACACTTGATCCATCCTCGACTCGGAGGCTGCCAAAGAACATTCATAATTTTCTTAAATTTGGGAGGTGAATAGAGATGTGAAGCTTTTTGTGAATGGTCTCTCTCTCTCTCTCTCTCTCTCTCTCTCTATATATATATATATATATATATATATATATATATATATATATATATATATATATATATATAAAGGAATCATTTAACATCGGTATCAAAATATTTACTTTGACATCAAATTCTACCTCTTTATTATTATTCATTTAATGACTAAGATAAATTTCATTAAAAAATTCATGGGTTAGTTTTAAGTGAATATATCTTAACCTTTAAATTAATAATAAAGAAATAAAATATGGTATCAAAGTTAATATTATGACACCAGTATCAAATGATCTTTTATATATATATATATATATATATATATATATATATATATATATATATATATATATATATATATATATATTCCTCTTCTTCTTAGTCACCAAATCGTGTACAGCTCGTTCGATATTCAATTTTTGGAATTTTTTTTTAAAATAACATATATTATAAAATAAAATTCCAAAATAACATATATTTGGAAAAATTTACCAAACTAACACAGTTTGGTAACATTTTCGCCAAATGGTTTGTTGAACATGTGAGTTTGTTCACTAGTTCTCCAAATGGAATGGCGAATGCATGCATGCATACAACCAATTCGCCAAACCATTTGGCGAATGCATGCAACACAAAAACCAATTCGCCAATTGGAATGTTGTGCATGTGTTATGTGCTTTTCTTTCATATTCTTTTGTTATATATACATATATATATATATATATATATATATATATATATATATATATATATATATATATATATATATATATATATATATATATATATATATATATATATATATATATATATATATATATATATATATATATATATATATATATATATATATGTATAAGTATATGTATATATATGTATAAGTATATATACATATATATATATATATATAAGTATATATATATATATATGTATATATATATATATACTTATATATATATATATATATATGTATATATATATATATATACTTATATATATATATATATATATATATGTATATATATATATATATATATAAGTATATATATATATATATATACTTATATATATATATATATATATATATATATATATATATATATATATATATATATATATATATATATATATATATATAAGTATGTATATATAAATATATATATATATCTATATATATATATATATATATATATATATATATATATATATATATATATATATATATTTATATATAAGTATATTAAAGAAAATTATAGATAAAGAAAACTAAAGAATATGAGAAAGAGAAATATATATTAAAAGAAAAATTATTATTAATAATTCAAGAACGATATTACAAAAATTAATTTCCCGCCCGATCTAACTGCCCCCCAGTACCACATCCACGGGGATGACCCCGTCTTCGAACCCTACCACCAGGTTGTCGAGGTTCCGCTTGTATTTGTGTGTTTGGTGGAGGCGGTTGTTGTTGAGTCCATGATTCAGCCTGTCCCCAATTACGTGGAAGGTTGCTGCCAAAGGCGCTGCCGTAACTGAGTTGTGTGCCCATGTTTTCAAAGCTGGGTCGGATAGGTTGGGCTGGGTTGGATTGGGTTGGGTGAGGACGATAGGCTTGACCAAACGAGGATATTGCCTCGTTTTGAGAACGAAACAAAGGTGGGGGGCTATAGGTTGGTGTGGACATGAAGGGGTTGTCGGGGGTATAGTGGTGTTGGTAAGGCTCTTGATGTTGTGATTGGGTTTGTGGCATGAAGGGGTTATGTGTTTGGATGAATGGCCTATGGGTGTTTGAAGTCGATGGCTGGAATTGGGTGGGGTAGTCATGTTGTGGAGTTGGTGGTTGGGCGTATGCTGCGGCCTGGGCGCGGGGGTCAATCAAGTATGGGTTATCAGACATGCATCAATTGAGAGTGCATGGAAGAATGTTGATAACGGCTGGCAGGAACCGCCTTCAACACATGTCTATTGTATTAGACACATAGCGCAAAACTTCATGAGAGAGATCAAAGATAAGACACTGCGGAAGAAGGTCGTGAATGCAGGGTACTCATTAACCGAACTGTCATTCAAACATTATCGTGACGAAATCAGAATGGCGAATGAAGATGCATTCAGATGGATAAACCAGATTCCTTTAGATAAGTGGACCAGGGCCTACGACAAAGGACAACGTTGGGGTCACATGACAACAAACCTCGTTGAATCCATGAACTCTGTTTTCAAAGGAATCCGCAACCTACCGATAACCGCTTTGGTGAGGTCAACCTACTTTAGGCTCGGAGCACTTTTTGACACCAGGCGTTCAAAGTGGAGTACAATCCTACAGTCTGGTCAAGTGTTCAGCGATAGTTCTATGACATTCATCAAAGACGAAGCATCCAAGTCTAACACACATGTGGTCACTGTGTTTAACCGCATTAAGGGACATTTCAATGTTGATGAGATCATGGATCACAACGAAGGGAGACCGAGGGGATCCTATCGGGTGGAACTTGATAACAATTGGTGCGACTGTGGTAAATTTCAAGCCTTTCGCATGCCTTGCTCCCATGTCATAGCGGCATGTTCGAAGGTTCGGCTAGACCCTTCAGGCTTACTATCCCCTGTTTACCAAGTGCACAACCTTTGCAACGTCTACAACAAAAGCTTTCCGGTTGTTGCAAATGAGGACTACTGGCCCTCATACAACGGGGAAATAGTCTGGCACAACGAGAACATGCGAAGAAAGAAAAAAGGCCGTCCTAACAGCACGCGTATTCGCACCGAAATGGATACGGCGAACAAGATGGTGAGATTGTGTAGTTCATGTCGTCAGCCCGGTCACAATCGAAAAAAATGTCCCAACGTTGGACCAAGCTCAACATCGTAAATTAGGTCATTGTAACCGTATTTATTTTATATGGAAGCCTAGTTCGTTTAATTCATATCAGTAAAATCATACAACCACAAGGAAATACATGATTCAGAAAATGATCGTACATAAATAAAACGGAAAAATACATAAATAAAACCACAACCACAAACACGAACATACATAAATAAAACCAGGAAATACATGATTCAGAAAATGACCATACATAAATAGAACAACTGCAAGATTCAACAAATCTAGCCTATCAGAACCATCAGGACAACTTCACCTCCACCTAGCATCATCGACAAAACACCTGCATCATTGACAATTTTTCTCCATTTCGTCACACCAAACTCCACAACCCTCTTCTCAATTTTAATTATCTTTTCTTTGTGGCCGATCTCTCCTTCTAACCAGCGGGTTAATTCTCTGTGCAAGTGTTCCAAAGTTTGGGGGTTCCATAACAGCATCTTCAGAGGATGCTTTGTTGCCGAGAAAAACACTAAAGCATTTTTCTTCAAGATATCAAATTTTGGAAGCGGTTCTTCTGATGTTGAGGAAGACGGTGCCGATGCATAATTAGATGGACGGGGAGAAGCCATATTGTGAGAGAGGGAGACTGAAAGGACTGAATGAGAGAGGGTTTGTAAGGATGGAGTGAGATGAGTCCTAGATTTATGAGTGAGGCATATATATAGTAAAAAAAGTTGCAAACCCTAGGTATATATACATGTATAAGTATATATATAAATATACATATATATATATGTATACGTGTATATATATATATATATATATATATATATATATATATATATATATATATATAGACTTATATATATATATATATATATATATATATATATATATATGTATATATATATATATATATATATATATATATATATATATATATATATATATATATATATATATATATATATATATATATATATATATATATATATATATATATATATATATATATATATATATATATATATATATATATATATATAGACTTATATATATATATATATATATATATATATATATATATATATATATATAGACTTATATATATATATATATATATATATATATATATATATATATATATACATATATATATATATATATATATATATATATATATATATATATATATATATATATATATATATATATATATATATATAAATGTATATATATATAAGGAATATTTGAATTAACTTATGAATTAACAAAGTGCAACACACCATTTGGCGAATGCATGTTGAATTTACAACACATTCGCCAAATGGAATGGCGAATTGGTGAGGAAATTTCATTCCTAGCCAAACCATTTGGCGAATCCTTAAACAAATACACATCTTTATCAAATGATTTGGCGAATGTGTGGCCAAAGTGTGTTAGTTTGGTATTTTTTTGGAAAAATATGTTATTTTGGAAATTAAAAAAACAAACTCTGTTATTTAAAAAAAAAATTCCAATTTTTGCGCCAACATTTGAATTATTGTTACGGGTACGTTAATTATCCATCATCAAAGAGGAAAGAGAATTTGCATTCTCTTTCAAATCATTGCCTCAGCCTCATATGCAAAGGAAGAGTTACTTTCACCGACAACCCTACAAATTTATTATTTTCAAAATAAATGTTATATTTGTAAGAATTTTTTATTTTAAAATAAGTGTTGTTTTTCTTTTCAGTAATTATAAATTTTATTTTTCAATTATATTACTGATATTTTAGTTTACTAATATAATTACTAATATTAGTAATTATATACTAATATTTTGTTTCTCTTTTCAGTGATAATTAGAATAAATCAAATAGTCAATAAATATAATTTAATAAAAATTTTATTCTCTCTTGTTATCTATCATAATTTTTAATCTCTATAAAGATATTAATTATAAAATTTATTTTTTAGACAGAAAGAATAAAACCAGAAAAAATATAGTTGGATAGGGATGCGTAATCCAATAATTTGAGTTGTCCATAGAAAAAAGGAAAATACTTGATAGGAAGAAAAAAAGTAAAAATAAAAAATGAAAGAATAAATTTCAATTAATCATCATTAAAAAAAATTTAAATTTAAAATCAGTCTCTAAAATAGTGATATATGTATATTTTTTTTCTTATTAAATAGTTTTACTTAAGAAAATAAAATACATGTCTTTAACTAAACTACTTAACAATATTATTCTTATTTTTAAATATTACCCATTTAAAAATGTTTAGATAATCACCCTTATGATTAAAATAAATTAGAATTAAATATATAAAATTTTGGTCTAAAGATCAATCCCTCTCAAACAATCGTTATAGGAAAACTATATTTTAGCGTCCGCCCAAAACGGAAGTTAATAGTTAAAAAATGAACACTAACCACATTTTAGTATATCAGTTTAGCATCCATGTGAATGACGTCCCAATTTATTTTATTTATACACTCGGATCTACAAGGATTTTAATTGATTTCTAATTTAAGTTTTCAATCTTTTGTTATATTTGTATTATAACGTCCCAATTTATTTTATTTATTTTTTGTAATTCAATTATATGATGTCATGTGTATGAATAGTTTATTGTACTTTTGGTGAGTTGTGGGTACTCTATGATAAAGGATAGTGGTCTTAATTAATAATAGACTTTGAAATATTTATTTTTACAATTAAAATAATATTTATGTTTATCATAGTATTAATTGATATTTATAAATCTAAATAATTTCATGAATATTTTTATAAATAATATCAAAATAAAATTAATATTTACATATAGAAAAATATACTATTGCTCTAAATATTTGTACATATGAAATAAATTATATTTATATTCCAAATATAGTTTAGAAACAAATTCGTGTAACAAATCATTACCCGTGCAAACGCACGAATATCTATATAGAATTTGTGCGAACACACAAGTTATTATATTTTTTGTATAATTAAAAAAATATATATATATATTTTTGTAAAGTTAATGTATGAATACACGGGGAAAATATATTTATTTATGTTATTAACATTTATTTCTATATATATTAATGTAATCATTTCACAAATATATATTATTAATAATAAATATTATTTTTAAATTAATGAGTGAATCATAATTTTTTAAATGAAACAACATTTATGTATCCAAATATTTTCATAAATAATACAAAAATAAAAATAATATTATATACAGAAAATATAGAGTTCATCCAACAAAAATTTATATGAAAAATTTATATTTATAATTAGTATATAAATTAAATTTTTTTTATAAAGATAATAAACTCTTTTATAAAAAAAAATGTTTTTTTCTTTGTTATATTTTAAAAATAAATATACATAAAAATTTAATATTTGTGTGAAAGTATTAGTATCTCACTAGTTATTGTTATATTAGATAGTTTTGTGAACGTATTAGTATCTCACTAGTTATTGTTATATTAGATAGTTTTATGTTGTATAAGGATAAAAAGAAATCTTTATGATGTAGGATTGGTTCTTTACTTCCAAAATATTTATCATTGTAACACACATTTCCATATGAGATTACTCACACCTTATATAGAAAATCCAAATATTCTTCCTTTCTTCCATGTGCTAGAAAAAAAGCATCCCAAGTTGGACTTTTCTGTATCCTCCATTTTGTTGCTGACTAAATAGGAAAAATATAATCTCTCCCTTCTATTTTCTTCTCTTTTTCTATTTATTATATTTTTGGTCAAGCAAACATAGCCTTAATGTTACTCTTTTTTTGTTACTATGGTGTTAATTTTCCAGCTCCAGTTTTCTATGAAAGGTACCCATTATTAATTTTAATTAGCAACAAAAGAATCTATTAAAGAATTTGTCCTATTTGTTAAAAGGCATATTTAGATATTTTTGGAGAACATTAAAAAAAATTCAGAATTCAAATATTGATATGATTTTGTTAGGAATATCTTATTTGATATATTTAACATGTTGATATATTTGTGAAAAAGAGGTATTTGTGAATGTCTTGATTGACACACAAGATGGAAGATCAATATTTAGACCAACATATATTATGGTATACTTACGGGTGGATAGGTGAAAAATATGTATGCGTAGATTTGATTAGAATTTCTCTATTGATTAGATTGAGGACAAGAAATTTTATTGTGGGGCAAACAACTTTTAAAGTCGCTTCAAATAAAGTTGCCAAGTATGAGAAAATATGTTTCAATAATTCATATCATTCTTCGCTACATAATCGAGTTTTCTTCAGTCTTGCACAAACTCGATAAAATGTTGAATTATCCTGGGTATTCTTACGTTCCAACTCTAAGATATTTTGGAGAGTGCTTGAAATATTTTTAAAGAAAGTGATTTCGTTCACGATTCTAGCCTTAATATAATCCACTTGATTTAAAGAATTTTTCAACCGTTGTCAACATGTGAAACTTAGTTGAGGATAAGCCAATAGTTTTTAATAGAGATTTATTTTTCTTCAAACGACTGTGATGGAAAAGAAATTGTATCCTTTGATCGGTTGATTTTTTTTTAAGTATTCTAGAGTAGTGTTTATAGTGTATAGAGATTTTGAACTATTTGTCAGAGAAATGTATCAAAAAATAAGGTATAGAAGAAAAATAATGTTAAATAGTTTGGTTGATTCATTGAATATGTTAGGCAACAATGAGAATTTTCTCCATAACTCCTGGGCGACTCTCGAAGAAACTCTGGAACAACCTGTTGGTAAGTGATGTTGCTACTATTGTCCAGAAAAAATCCTCTCAATTCAAGAAGAAACCTGCCACTCGGTCTCAAGCAGGACCTAAACAAATGTCCAAATGATTTGTATATTTTGGAACATCTGTGGTATGGCTAATGCTTCCTCCAGATCAGCCTTAAAAAGAATTTTGAAGAAACACAATCCTGATTTTCTTTTTATTGTAGAGCCTAAGATTAGCTATGCAAAATTCCCTAAGATCTGGTTCTATAAAATTGGTTTCAAGTTGTTCTCATTCAATAGTTTAGAGGAACCCTCTCTTTGGTGTCTTTGTAAGGATGAGTACAGTCCTACCATTATTTCTCAAGCTAAACAATCTGTTGTTTTTTCTTTTATGGTTGATAACCATTTAATGTCCATTGCGGCGGTTTATGCATCTACCAACTTGTATAAAAGGAATGAGCTTTGGAAGGAGTTAGATAACCTTCTCTCTAATTATCATTTGCCTTGGGCTTTTATTGGTGATTTTAATGCCATTGTTGGAGCCCATGAGCATAGGGGAAGTAGCAACCTTGCGTTCAGACCAATGACAGATTTCCGTAATTGGGCGAACGTCAATAATCTCTTGCATTTTCCCAATACTGGAGCGCACTTCACATGGTCAAATAAGAGAGGTCCTCTATTTTCCGTCGAAAGAAGATTGGACAGATGTATTGGAAATCCTCTTTGGGTTGACATTTTTAATTGCATTGCGGTCTCCGCTCTCACCAAAGTCAGCTCTGATCATCATCCTCTGCTGTTTGATTTTCATATAAACATTGTTAAGACTGTTTCACAATTCAGGTTTCTTTACACTTGGACATTACACGAAGGTTGCAGGGGGCTGATTGAGTCGGTCTGGTCGCGTAGCATTGTCGGGTGTCCAATGTATATCCTAACAAGAAGTTACAGCTTTTGAAGAAAGATCTTAAAAGCTGGAATAAGACTATTTTTGGAAACATTATTGAAAATGTCAAAAAAGCTGAGCAAGATCTTGTAGATGTCCTAAATTGTATTCAAGTTAATGGTATTACTGAGAATCTCGAGCTTCTGGAATTTGACGCTCAAACCACCCTGACTAAAGCTTTGGTAATGGAAGAGAACTTCTGGAAGCACAAAGCCAAAGTGAAATGGAATCTTGAGGGAGACCGTAACACGACATATTTTCACCAAATTGCCAAAATAAACTCAAATTCGGGCCAATTTCTTTGCTAAAAAATGGAGATGAAATTCTTACAAAACCTGAGGAGCTTTCTGACTGCACTGTGAGTTTTTTTGAAAAACTATTTTCAGCTAACCACAATGTTTTGCAAGACTACACTTCAGTGGACGCCTTCATTCCCTCTCTTGTGAATGAGGAGATAAATTGTATGCTCACTGTCTTGCCTTCAGCTGAGGAAATTAAATATGTTGTCTTCGATCTGAATGGGGATGGTGTGCCTGGGACGGACGGGTTTGGGGAGATTTTCTTTTAGAATTATTGGGATATCATTTCTCAAGACATCATTATGGTTGTTCTTCAATTATTTTCCTCGGGTTGGATCCTTTTGGGCTTCAATGCAAATGTTATAATTCTCATCCCAAAAATCAAAGGCGCAAACTCGTTGGATTTCTTTCGTCCTATTGCAGTTTCAAATTTCAAGTTCAAAATCATTTCCAAGGTGATTGCAGACAGGCTTGCTACTATCATGCCGATGTTAATCTTGGAGGAGCAACATGGGTTCATTCATGGCAGAAATATCCATGAACGCATGGGTCTTGCTTCAGAAGGAATAAATCTTTTGGATTCAAGGTCTTGGTGTGGAAATGTGGCCCTCAAAGTGGACATTTCCAAAGCTTTTGATACGTTAAATTGGGATTTTTTTCTAAAAGTGCTTCAGAATTTTGGTTTCAACCCTACATTTAGCTCTTGGATAAAGGGTATCTTGAATTTTGCGTTTTTGTCGGTAAACATCAATGGTGTGCTCAGCGGGTATTTCCAATGTTCGAGAGGAGTCCGACAAGGAGATTCGCTATCCCCCTGCTCTTTTGTATCGCGGAAGAAGTTCTTAGTCGCAAAATCAGCATGGCAATTTGAATTAAGAAGTTGGATCTCACCAAAGGGCCTAACAATATCACAGTACCTTCACACATCTTGTATGTTGATGATGTTCTAATTTTTTTAAAAGGGAAGATTTCCAACATTAAAACTCTTATCAATATTTTTGAAGATTATGCCAACATCTCAAGACAGAAAGTAAATTGCAGAAAATCCCACATTTTTGGAGGTGCCATGACCCAGTCCAGGTTGAATATTTTGTCGAATCTCTCGGGTTTTATTATTGGTTCTACGCCTTTTGTTTATCTTAGTGTTCTGATTTTTAAATACAAGCCTAAAGCGACTTACTTGCATCCTATTGCGGATATGGTTATAAATAAGTTAGCTTCTTGGAAGGGCACTTTTCTCTCTTTTGTCGGTCAGGTGGAGCTCGTTAAATCTGTCATTCAAAGTATGCTTATTCACAATATGAAATTCGTGGCCTATCTCCCTTGTTAGAGATATTGAGCGGGCGATAAAAAGATTCATTTGGAGTGTGGAAGTCACCAAGGCCAAAGTTATCTCTGTGGCATGGAGGACTATGCGCCACCCTTTAGAGGAAGGTGGTCTTGGTTTACAATCGCTTGTGAGTATGAATGAAGCGTATAATCTCAAACTTGCTTGGGAGTTGATGAATTTCAACAATACTTGGGAAGTTCTCCTCAGGCAGAGAGTTCTTATAAAAGGTAAAATCATAAAGCATCATATCTTCTCTTCCCTTTGGTTCAGTCTTAAAGCGGAGATGTCTACCATTGCTGAAAACTCTTCTTGGTGTTTGGAAAATGGTGATCTGATTAGTCTCTGGTTTGATAGTTGGTGTGGAGCTCCGTTACACATCGAGTTACCGGGCTCGAATGATATTCTGGATCAAAAAGTCAGTAGCATTTTGATTGATGACATGTGGGTTTTCTCCAATTCTCTCACACCCATCCCCCCTCCATTCAGTCTAGAATCAGGGCTTTCCCTTAAGGCCGGATTGTAAAGTATGGCAACATTCTATGGATGGTGTTTTAACTTTGAAATTGGTCTATAATTTTAAGAGATCTAAAGGGATTCAGAAGAATTGGTGGAGATGGATCAGGTCTAAATATATTCCTCTGTCAAAGTCTTGCTTTGTGTGAAAGCTCCTTCATAATAAGGTGCCAACGAACGATCAATGGAAGCACCGTCATTTTAATTTCCCCTCTCATATCTGAAATTGGGTTGGTAAAAAGTTGAGTTGTCAGGATGTTATTGGTGGGTGGTTGGATGTTGAAAATCTGCTTAACAAATGTGGTACAGGGCAATACAGAGAGACTTTCTGCGCTGCTGTAATTTTCGTCCTTAATGTAATTTGATCGGCCTGTAATAAGGTTAGATTTAATCATGAACCTCGTAATCATAACTCTATTATTTCGTACATCCTGGAGGCCATTTCTTTTGCTGGTAGTTCGAGTCAGGATTCCTTTTTGGATATGAACGAGTTTGAGATCCTCAAGAATTTTCTGGTCACCACTCGGCCTCTAAAGGTCCTGCAAATCGTTGAGATCTTGTGGAAGCCTCCTTTGAGAAACTGGATTAAAATTAACAGTGATGGAGCCTCTGTCTCTAGTATTTCGGCATGTGGTGGTATTGCGAGAGGTAGTGGCGGTGAATTTTTGGGAGATTTTGCTACTGGTTTGGGTATGTCCAATTCCCTCATTGTCGTACTCTCAGGTGCAATGTTTGCAATTGAGTTTTTCCATGAGAAAAATTAGCATAACGTTTGGTTGGATTCTGACTCTACGGCGGTGGTAAAAGCGTTTAGGTCCCCTTTTTTGGTGCCTTGGCATATTAGAAATAGATGGGTTAATTGTCTGAACATAGTCTCTAACTGGAATTTTGTGGTCTCTCATAATTTTAGAGAGCGTAATAGTTGTGCATATACGCTTGCTAACATCGGGCTTAATCTTAGTGAATATTCTTATTTTGACTCTATTCCTGCTTGCTTGAAAGCAAATTTTGTAAAGAATTGACTAGGTTTGCCATTCTTTAGATTTGTTTCCTCTTGATAGGGTCTTGGTAGATGTCCCCCCTATCTTTTTGTATCAATTTTCTTTCTATTTATATCATCCATATTTATAAAAAAAATTGAATATGTAACTAATTAACAAGTTATGGTATGTATAAATGAAACTATCATACTAACCATAACAGTGTCTTAAAAAGTTATTGTCTCATTCGGTTTTGACTAAGTTTAAGGTCTTGATGACCACAATATAACTTAATAGATTTCACAAAGAATTAGTTGACTCATACTCGAATGTGTGTATACTTGTTTGATTTTTATCGATTGAGGAACATTCTGTTAATTCTAAACTTGTCACTTTCAATTTCAACTAACACCTAAATTATTTTTAGGTGTAAAAAATATTATCTAATTAAGTTGCTTAATATAGCTTAAAATCTTCAAGTGGTTTCTTCTATTCAACAACATGTTTCTTCTTCTCAACAACATTAACACAATTAATTATCTCCTTTTACCACTAAGTTTTCATCTATTAGATCCAGATTCAATTATTACTACCAGATCCAAATCCAAATCCATCAAAAAGTACGTCTACTGGAAATTCATCTTTAATTAAGTCGCCCTTGTAAGAATCCTCTTCAAAGAATCCAAAAATATTATCTAACTTAAAGTTGATTCGACCAAACTGTATGGAACCAATGTTTTTGAGAGAATGTTGGCCAAATGAGAATATTAGTAGAGTATTGCTCATAGGATTCTTTCTCAAGACTATGAATCGAATGTTTTCAAGGATTATTAGAGATTTATACTCAAACCTCTTGATTGAAAGCCTGACTCTCACAAATCAGGTAAAAGGGATTGAAGTTAGCATCAACACAAAAGAATATGGGAAGTTATTTGAGGTACCATTTGTAACACCCTAAATTCCCTCTTGTAATTTAATTGAGAAATCAGAGTAAAATCAACCAATCATAATTTAAGGCATTACTTTTCATCCAAATAATTCCTCATTAATAGACATGTAACATGATTTGTAATTCAATAAATAAACTTTTATTATGCAACGGAAAAACAATCATAATAACAATAACGAAGTGTAACGGTTTTAACTAAAAAACTTCATTTGAAAAACTATAAAGACAATAAAATCTCTTTTAATGAAATAACTCATGTAAATAGCGTTCTCAACTCCCAATGTTACATATCAGAGCATACGCCACTAACGTGAAGTACTTCAACTTCACCGACCACAAACTTTAACTACTCCTGATTATCTGCACGTTACCCACATAGAGGCAATATTCAAATAGAAGGGGTGAGATCCTCAAACCAATCAAAAGGAAGAGATATATAAATACAAGGGCATAAATCATCAAGTTATTCACTCACATCACAATAATCAATAACATCACAACCTTCAATTCATACATAGATAATCACATCAAACATCATGCAACACGACTATCATAAATACAGTGAGACACAACTGGACTCAATGCATGTGGTACCAATTCGATCCTTGTTTCATGATCACAATTTCCGTCAGAATGTCTATTAGTCGCTCACACCCCACATGGGTACACGACAATCGTGATTGCTCACACCCCACATGGACACACAATCACCTCAATAACAACAACGTCGATTCCATCAAGGAATACGGATAGACGCTCATACCCCACATGGGCACACGTCATCCCACAACTCATGCAAATGATATGCACCTCCAACAACAATATGCAACAACGAAACAATGCTTAAACATAACATATCATTAATACATATCTATATCATTTCCCAACAATCAACATACACTAGTTCAAACATGCATCTTCATAATTTTTACAACACTTCATATCTTTTCATAACTAACTATGTATTTCACATTTCATCACATATAGATGTCAAAGAACACTCATACACATATTAACACATACCAGCAACAACACAACATTACAATAACATAAAATACATATTTTCAATTAATTTTAAATAAATAAAAAAATAATATTTTTCGTTTCAGGTCGCGCTAAGCGAGCTCCAACGCACTAAGCGAAAAATATTCCAGACCGTGCTAAGCGCCCTCTACGATTTCACCAGAAAACCCTGCGATAACAACACTCTCTCACTTGCGTTTTTCTGCACCTAAATCGATTTTTAACACAATTTTTCCATAGATTATGTACAACTATATATATATATATATATATATATATATATATATATATATATATATATATATATATATATATATTACATTCAAACAAATCAAACACAACAATTTCACCTATTCCAATCATATAATCATGAATTCTCCTCAAAACCCCAATCAACCCACAACAACAATTTCCATGAATTCAACCTAATGATTCTTACCCACATACATACATCATCTATCCCTTGAGCGATTAAAGAAATCTCACCCTTACCTTAGGTGATGAATCTTCTTTATCTCTAATGGAGTCTTCTCCCTTTTTGCCCTAGCATCTTCCACTCATGTTCTTCTCCTTTTCACGTACAATCAAAAACAAAAACTCTCTTATTTCTAATTATCTCTATAAAAACCATCATCTATGTTATTCCTCTTTTACCCTCACTCTTTACTCCATAATTACCAACTTAACCCTTACTCTCTACACAATCAACTATTTTATTGATCTCTCTCAATAAAAATAATAATAATAACAATAATTTTAATAATAATCCTCATTATTAATAATTCTACTTAAAACACATCGAAAACACGCCACGACGTCCAATCATCACAATAATTCATAATCATTTCACAAATAATAATTAAATAGAAAAAGGGGGCGTTACAACTCTCCCCCACTTAGAATATTTTGGTCCCCAAATATTAACTGATGCAAATAAGCTTGGATATGACTCTCGCATCTTGCTTACTAATTCCCACGTCATGTTCCCACCGGCAGCACCTCCCCATATTACCTTCAAAAGAACAATTTCCTTGCCTCTCAACTGTTTCACTTTGCGATCATCGGTTCGTTTTAGTAAAGCCTCCACCGTAAAGTTATCTCTCACCTCAACCTCATCCATCAGAATTACATGTGACAGATCCAGAACATACTTCCAAAGCTGTGAAACATGGAATACATCATGTAAATTTGACAACCGCGGTGGCAATGCCACACTATAAGCAATAAGTCCAACTCTTGCAGAAATTTGATACGGAAAAATAAATTGAGTAAGCTTGTAACACGGTGGGAGAACTGACTTGGGTGTTTTTGTTTGACAAAAACATGTGCGGATAGCAAGAGTCGCCATCGACTTTTATTTTATCCAACTTAGGAAAGGTATAAAAGAACATGAAAGACCTTAAAAAGATTTGAGTTCGGGGGTAGGTTGTAACATCCCGAAAATCTAAATTTAATTATTTAGTCAATTATTTAATTAATTTAGAAAAATTGGAGAGTTTGGATTAATTAGAGAATTTTGGAGAAAAAGAGTATTTTTATATAATAAGGATAAATAGTGTTTTATTATACTATTTTATTATTATTATTAAAAATATATTAAAGAAAAATGGTAAGGTGGTCCTTTTGTGAAATATATGAGGGTAAATAGGGAAAAGACTTAACTGGGATGTGTTTTGGTAAAAAGGAATACACAATCAGTTTTCTCATTTTCTATCGTGTTTGGTGAAGTGCTCTGAAGGAAGAAGAAACTCAGAGTTAGGAGGCTGTGGAGAACCCCAGAGAAGAGTGTAAAGCGGCGAAATTCTCTAAGGTATGGGGAGTTTTCATAATCTATTGTAATTATATAAGAATTGGATTATGAGTAGATTAGATTTGTATGAGTTTAGTGAGTTTAGAGGTTTTTGATTTAGGTTGAGTTTATGAGTAAAATCTTGATGAATTAGAGTGATAAAATGTGTTGAATCATATAATTGATTGTATAACTTGTTGTCTCGATGTTATTGTGTTTTGATTGATGCGTTAGAATGGTTTTGGGGTGGATTGATATGAATCCCGTAGTGAAATTTGGGAGTTTTGATGGTTGGAGTGCAATCTGCATTGAGTAGCAGAAAACTGCTGTAAAACGTGTGTTAACCGGTTAACGCTATGGGTTAACCGGTTAACCATTGAAATTTTGGTGTTTTTCTAAAGTTTTGCAGGCGTTAACCGGTTAACGCTATGGGTTAACCGGTTAACACTGTTTGAGAGGCAAATTTTAATTCTTTAAAAATCCATAACTTTCAAACCATAAGTCTGATTCGCATTCCGTTTGAAGCGTCGGAAAGAGCATAAATTGAACTTTATTTTGATGAATAAAAATGAGAAAAATGCAATAGTTTTTTATAAATGAATTTATGAAATAACCTTGTACTTGCCTCATAATTTACCGGGTAAGGGTCAATTCTTGATGTGTCAGAGTAGTTATAGAACCAGTGTTCTGGGTGTAATGTCATGATGATATATATGATTATTTGATGATTGGTTTGCTGATGTGAAATGAATGATGCGAATTATTTTGATGAATTTTACGATGTAGCACATCATTGCATTTCATAACATTCACGATGGGGCTTCGGCCTATTTGATTGCTTCAATCCCATTGTGTGGATTGAAGTGTCTCGATGATTTACGATGTGCTCCTTTGTGGAGGGTTGATGGTCATGTATCCATCTCACGATGAAAATGGTACCACATTCATATTGCATATCAGGATGTTAGAATTGCATAGTCTGGATGAATTTCATGACTGTGTTGGTGTTGCTTAATTTCATGATCGTGTTGTTGTTGTTGCTGAATTTTATAGTTGATGATGTCATGATATGTTGTACTAATTTATTTATGTTCTATATTCTTGTACGTTTATGATATATTATGATTACTCACCCTGTCTGCTTGGAAATGTTGCCTCTTTCGTGGGTAACTTGCAAATGATAAAGAATAGGCTTGCAGTGCAAGAGGAGTTTTTCATGAGTCTCGGAGCGTGCTTTAGTGTTCCTTAGAAGTGGTTTTGGTCTATGTGTCCTGCTCTGTGTCATGTAACACTGGGACGGGGTTTATTTGTTAAACTGTTTTTAGTTATGTTATTACTTTGATAAATGTTTTCTCATTATATGATGTTGAAATTTCGGATGGTGAAAATTATGTTTATGAAGTAAAAATTATGATTTTGAAATATGAAGTTTAAATTCCGCTGCGAAATGCTATATGTTATTCTTGATGTTGATTAACCCGTGTTACGGGACAAGACACTGTTCGATTGAATTTTGATGAAATGTGATACCCTTCTCGATGATTACTCTGATATTATTTAAATATTTTGTTTTGGGGTAGAAGGGTGTTACATCAGTGGTATCAGAGCAGGTCGGTCTGTCCGGCCAAGTCTTGTTGTTGTCAGTCTGTTGTCAAGTCGTTATTTAATTAATGATTATTCTCTTCTGATGTGGTAAGTGTTGTGCAGAATGGCTGGAAACAACACGCATGCTCTCGCTGATGCTATTGCAGCTCTTGCTCAGACTACTGCTTGTAACAATGTGCATGATGAGTTTCGTGCCTTGGAGATATTCCAGAGGAATAATCCACCTGTGTTTGAAGGAACTCATAACCCGGCGAGCGCACAGAAGTGGCTCAAGGCAATTGAAAAGATTTTCAGAGTGATGGCATGTGCTGACGCGCAGAAAGTTCAATTCGGGACTCATATGTTGTCTGAGGAAGCTGAAGACTGGTGGGATAATACTCGTCAGCGTCTAGAAGATGAGGTTGTTGTGGTGACTTGGACTGTGTTTAAGGCGGAGTTCCTTAAGAAGTATTTTCCGGAAGATGCTCGTGGTAAGTTGGAGGTAGAATTCCTTGAACTGAAGCAAGGAAACATGACAGTGGCAGAGTATGCTGCCAAATTTGAAAGGCTGGTGAAGTTTTGTCCACGCTACAACATGGCAGATGCTGAACTTTTCAAGTGCCTTAAGTTTGAGAATGGGCTGAGACCTGAAATTAAGCAGGGAATTGGATGCCAACAAATTCGCAAGTATGCAGAGTTAGTCGATAAGAGCCGTATTTATGATGAGGACAGTTGAGCTCGGTCAGCTCACTATAAACAGCTGAGCGAGAAGAAAGACAAGAGTCAGTATAGAGGGAAACCTTATGTGACTACTGGTGATAAAGGGAAGCAGAAGGCATCTGATGAGAAGAAGCAAAGTAGGGGAGCTGCTAATGTACCTGTTAAGTGTTACAAGTGTGGAGAGGCAGGTCATAAGGCCGATGTGTGTACCCCTAGAGTTATGAAATGTTACCGTTGTGGCAAACTTGGGCATAAGATGAGTGATTGTCCTAATGAGGGCCCAACCTGTTACAATTGTGGTGAAGAAGGGCATATCAACGCCCAATGCCAGAAACCAAAGAAGAATGCTCCTACTGCTCAGAATGCTGGGAGAGTTTTTGCGTTAGCTGGTTCAGAAGCTCCAAAGAAGGACAACTTGATCAGAGGTACCTGTTTTATTAATAATTCTGAGTTGATTGCTATTATTGACACTGGAGCTACACATTCATTTATTTCTCTTGAGTGTGCTAATAAATTGGGTTTAAAGTTGTCTAATATGAACGGTAATATGATAATAGAGACTCCTGCTAATGGTTCTGTGACTACCATGCTTGTTTGTTTGAAGTGTCTTTTGACAATTTTTGAGAAGAATTTTGTGATGGATTTGGTGTGCCTACCATTACACCAAATCGATGTTATCCTTGGTATGAACTGGTTGGAATTCAATTATGTTCATATTAACTGTTATAGTAAGACAGTGAAGTTCCCTGAATTGAGCGAGAATGGTGAGTTGATGTTTTTATCTGCTAAGCAAATGGATGAACTTGTATTGGATGAAGCTTTGATGTTTGCAGTGTCTGCATCATTGCAAGTTGATGATAAGACTGTCAGTGCAGAGTTGCCTGTGGTTTGTGAATTTCAAGATGTGTTTCCTGGTGATATAAGTGATTTACCACCGGAACGTGAAATTGATTTTTCTGTGGACTTAGTGCCGGGTACGAGTCCTGTCTCGATGGCTCCTTATAGAATGTCGGCTTCAGAGTTGAATGAGTTGAAGAAACAATTAGAAGAATTGTTAGAGAATAGGTTCATTAGACCCAGTGTTTCTTCTTGGGGTGCTCCGGTGTTGCTCGTTAAGAAGAAGGATGGTAGTATGAGATTGTGTGTCGATTACCGACAGTTGAATAAAGTGACTATCAAGAATAAGTACCCACTTCCGAGGATCGATGATTTGATGGATCAGCTAGTAGGTGCTTGTGTCTTTAGTAAAATTGATCTGAGGTCTGGTTATCATCAGATTCGAGTTAAAGATGATGATATTCCGAAGACAGCTTTCAGGATGAGATATGGGCATTACGAGTATACGGTGATGCCGTTTGGGGTTTCTAATGCACCTGGTGTGTTTATGGAATATATGAATAGGATCTTTCATGAGTATCTTGATAAATTCGTGGTGGTTTTCATAGATGATATCTTGGTATATTCTAAATCAGAAGAGGAACATGCCGAGCATTTGAGGGTTGTGTTGCAAGTGTTGAAAGAAAAGAAATTGTTTGCTAAATTATCTAAGTGTGAGTTCTGGTTAAAGGAAGTGAGTTTCCTCGGCCATGTAATTTCAAGTGGTGGAATTTTGGTGGATCCTTCAAAGATTGATGCGGTATTGCAGTGGGAGACTCCGAAGTCAGCTACAGAAATTCGTAGTTTTCTTGGGTTGGCTGGTTACTATCGTAAGTTCATTGAAGGTTTTTCTAAGATAGCTTTACCGTTGACGCAATTGACTAGGACATGTCAAGCGTATGTGTGGGATGTTGCTTGTGAAGAGAGTTTCATAGAACTGAAGAAAAGATAAACGACCGCGCCATTGTTGGTCTTACCGAATCCTGATGAGTCCTTTGTAGTTTATTGTGATGCTTCCAAGATGGGTCTTGGTGGAGTTTTGATGCAGGATAATAAGGTGGTTGCTTATGCTTCTAGATAGTTAAGAGTTCATGAGAGGAACTATCCTACTCACCACTTAGAGTTAGCAGCTGTGGTGTTTGTGCTTAAGATTTGGAGGCACTACTTGTTTGGTTCGAAATTTGAAGTATTTAGTGATCACAAAAGTTTAAGATACTTGTTTGATCAGAAAGAGTTAAATATGAGACAGAGGCGGTGGCTTGAATTATTGAAAGATTTTGATTTTGATTTGAATTACCATCCTGGTAAGGCAAATGTTGTGGCAGATGCTTTGAGTAGGAAGTCGTTGCATATTTCGATGCTTATGGTGAAAGAATTGGAAATGATCAAGCAATTCAGAGACATGAGCTTGTTGTATGAAACTACTATTGATAGTGTGAAATTGGGAATGTTAAAGCTGACCAGTGAGATTTTGGAGGAGATTCGTAAGGGTCAGAAATCTGATTTGAAATTAGTTGATCAATTGATGTTGGTTGATCAAGGTAATGCAGGTGACTTTTGAGTTGATGAAGATGGAGTTTTGAGATTCCGAGATAGAGTATGTGTTCCAGATATTATAGGAATTAAAAAAAGTATTTTAGAAGAGGGGCACAAGAGTCGACTGAGTATTCATCCTGGTGCTACGAAGATGTATCAGGATTTACGCGGGTTGTTTTGGTGGTCGGGTATGAAAAGAGACTTTGTGGAATTTGTATATGCTTGTTTGATATGTCAGAAGTCAAAGATAGAACATCAGAGACCTTCAGGTATGATGCAACCATTGAATGTTCCTGAGTGGAAATGGGATAGTATTTCCATGGATTTCGTGACTGGGTTACCTAGACTGCTAGAGGTAATGATTCGATTTGGGTAATTATTGACCAGTTAACTAAGTCGGCACACTTCTTGCCGATGAAGATTAACCATTCCATGCAAAGGTTAGCTGAGATTTATATTGAGGAAATTGTGAAGTTACATGGTGTACCTTCAAGTATTGTATCTGATAGAGATCCGCGGTTTACGTCGAGGTTTTGGAAGAGTTTGCAGGATGCCTTGGTTACTAAGTTGAAGATGAGTTCTGCTTATCACCCGCAAACGGATGGCCAGACGAAAAGAACAATCCAATCTTTAGAATATTTGCTGAGAGCTTGTGTATTAGATCAAGGAGGGTCTTGGGATAGTCATTCGCTGTTGGTCGAGTTTACGTACAATAACAGTTTTCATGCTAGTATCGGGATGGCTCCATATGAGGCGTTGTATGGTAGACGTTGTCGTACTCCATTATGTTGGTATGAGTCAGGAGAAAGTTTAGTGCTTGGGCCAGAGATTGTCCAAGAAACAACTGAAAAGATAAAAATGATTCAGGAAAGGATGAAAACGTCGCAGAGTCTTCAAAAGAGTTATCACGATAAGAGAAGGAAAGCACTTGAGTTCCAAGAGAGAGATCACGTGTTCTTAAGAGTTACTCCTATGACTGGTGTGGGAAGAGCTTTGAAGTCTAGAAAGCTCACTCCACGTTTTTTCGGTCCGTATCAGATTATGCAGAGGATAGGGGAAGTGGCCTATCGAGTGGCTTTACCTCCCTCTCTTGCGAATTTACATGATGTATTCCATATATCGCAGTTGAGGAAGTACATTTCGGACTCGTCGCATGTAATTCAGATAGATGATGTCCAGGTGAGAGATAATCTGACGATTGAAGCTTTACCAGTGAGGATTGATGGTAGAGAATTGAAGCAACTACGAGGCAAGGAAATTGCTTTAGTGAAGGTATTGTGGGGAGGACCAACTGGAGAAAGTTGGACTTGGGAGCGGGAAGATCAGATGAAAGAGTCGTATCCGACACTGTTTACTCCAGGTAATTTTCGAGGACGAAAATTCTTTAAGTAGGGGAGAGTTGTAACATCCCGAAAATCTAAATTTAATTATTTAGTCAATTATTTAATTAATTTAGAAAAATTGGAAGTTTGGATTAATTAGAGAATTTTGGAGAAAAATAGTATTTTTATATAATAAGGATAAATAGTGTTTTATTATACTATTTTATTATTATTATTAAAAATATATTAAAGAAAAATGGTAAGGTGGTCCTTTTGTGAAATATATGAGGGTAAATAGGGAAAAGACTTAACTGGGATGTGTTTTGGTAAAAAGGAATACACGATCAGTTTTCTCATTTTCTATCGTGTTTGGTGAAGTGCTTTGAAGGAAGAAGAAGCTCAGAGTTAGGAGGCTGTGGAGAACCCCAGAGAAGAGTGTAAAGCAGAGAAATTCTCTAAGGTATGGGGAGTTTTCATAATCTATTGTAATTGTATAAGAATTGGATTATGAGTAGATTAGATTTGTATGAGTTTAGTGAGTTTAGGGGTTTTCGATTTAGGTTGAGTTTATGAGTAAAATCTTGATGAATTAGAGTGATAAAAATGTGTTGAATCATATAATTGATTGTATAACTTGTTGTCTCGATGTTATTGTGTTTTGATTGATACGTTAGAATGGTTTTGGGGTGGATTGATATGAATCCTGTAGTGAAATTTGGGAGTTTTGATGGTTGGAGTGCAGTCTGCATTGAGTAGCAGAAAACTGTTGTAAAATGTGTGTTAACCTGTTAACCATTGAAATTTTGGTGTTTTTCTAAAGTTTCGCAGGCGTTAACCGGTTAACGCTATGGGTTAACCAGTTAACACTGTTTGAGAGGCAAATTTTAATTCTTTAAAAATCCATAACTTTCAAACCATAAGTCTGATTCGCATTCCGTTTGAAGCGTCGGAAAGAGCATAAATTGAACTTTATTTTGATGAATAAAAATGAGAAAAATGCAATAGTTTTTTATAAATGAATTTATGAAATAACCTTGTACTTGCCTCATAATTTACCGGGTACGGGTCAATTCTTGATGTGTCAGAGTAGTTATAGAACCAGTGTTCTGGGTGTAATATCATGATGATATATATGATTATTTGATGATTGGTTTGCTGATGTGAAATGAATGATGCAAATTATTTTGATGAATTTTACGATGTAGCGCATCATTGCATTTCATAACATTTACGATAGGGCTTCGGCCTATTTGATTGCTTCAATCCCATTGTGTGGATTGAAGTGTCTCGATGATTTACGATGTGCTCCTTTGTGGAGGATTGATGGTCATGTATCCATCTCACGATGAAAATGGTACCACATGCATATTGCATATCAGGATGTTAGAATTGCATATTCTGGATGAATTTCATGACTGTGTTGGTGTTGCTTAATTTCATGATCGTGTTGTTGTTGTTGCTGAATTTTATAGTTGATGATGTCATGATATGTTGTACTAATTTATTTATGTTCTATATTCTTGTACGTTTATGATATATTATGATTACTCACCCTGCCTGCTTGGAAATGTTGCCTCTTTCGTGGGTAACTTGCAGATGATAAAGAATAGGCTTGCAGTGCAAGAGGAGTTTTTCATGAGTCTCAGAGCGTGCTTTAGTGTTCCTTAGAAGTGGTTTTGGTGTATGTGTCATGCTCTGTGTCATGTAACACTGGGACGAGGTTTATTTGTTAAACTGTTTTCAGTTATGTTATTACTTTGATAAATGTTTTCTCATTATATGATGTTGAAATTTCGGATGGTGAAAATTATGTTTATGAAGTAAAAATTATGATTTTGAAATATGAAGTTTAAATTCCGCTGCGAAATGCTATATGTTATTCTTGATGTTGATTAACCCGTGTTACGGGACAGGACACTGTTCGATTGAATTTTGATGAAATGTGATACCCTTCTCGATGATTACTCTAATATTATTTAAATATTTTGTTTTGGGGTAGAAGGGTGTTACATAGGTTATACAAAGGGAAGGTATTAACACCCTTTGTATCCATGGTTATCCATGGGCTCTTAATTACTTAGCTCACTTTAACTTGTTTGAAAAAATGTGTAGTGTGTTTAGAATTTTTTTCAAAAGTCTTTGACTTTGTAATGATCCTCGTATGGATGTATACACAATGTTTAGTTTGAAAATGTTTAAAAGTGGGTTGTGAAAAGAGTTTTGAAAGAGTGGGCAAGTAATTAAATGCTACCTACCCTAAGTTGGTATTTCATGTTTTTCTATTTCCTTTCAAGGGTAAGACTATCCTTACTATTAAGAAGTAACTAGTCATTACCTTTGATTTATTAAGGGACGGGCGTAGGGTCATCGTATGGTCATAGAAGGCAACTTGTGGGGGTGTCTTAGGAATTCGAAGGGACGATCATCATTTTTTCCGTAGGGTCATCGAGGGACAAGATCATTATTTCGTAGGCAACTTCGAAGGGGATGTGATCTTTTAAATCTTAAATGGACTATGATGAGTTTTAATCTATAAGGACTTTTCTTAAGACACTCCTACATTCGAGGGACTTGACCATTGTATTGAAGGCAACCAAGAGGGGAAACCCTAGGAGGTGCAAATGGCGATTGTAGAACGATCGACTTACGTGTGTGAATATCAGTTTCAAATATTTATCTTATGATTAGTGATCTAAGTCCAAATTAATTTTCATTTATTCTTTACACTCCCTTAATTACTAACCACGCAATAATATTTACAGAAATTTAAAAGCGGAATTTAAAAGGTCCTACGCTATTACATGGCTTCGTGATAGTTACATAATAATAGATGCAGAAAATAAAATGCGGAAAGTTAAACCTACGTTATTACATATGAAAGATAGTTACATAATCGAGCGAAAAATAAATTACATAATAAGACATTCAAAAAATAATAAGAAGAAAGTAAATAGAGAAATAATTTTTAAAGAAAATTAGGTTAAGAAAAATCAGGGTTTAGAAATATTATGATTGATTAAAATTAGGGTTAGAAAAAAAATCAGGGTTTGATTAGTAAAAAAAATTAGGGTTTAATTAACCTAAATCTAATTAGTTAATTTTATTTACAAATTTTAATTAAAATCAAATAAACTAAATATTATAAAAATAAATTATGTGAGAAAAAATTAGTTAAGAATAATTATTGAAATTGTTTTTTAAGAAAAAGATTAGTGGAGGTTACTTTAATGGTTAATTATAATTAATTATTTAGTTAATATAATAATAATAATAATAATTAAAATATGAAAAAGAAAGAAAAGAAAGAAATTTGCACAAAAATAAATGGTGGAGGCTGGAATCGAACTCTCGCCTTTTACCTCACACACGCACACTTCATCCACTGGGCCAACGCGCTGGTTGTGATATGAATATGGAACAAACCTATTATAAAATAAATCCAAAATTTGAATTCTAAAAATATGCGCGTTCCATCGTCTTCTCTGTTTGGCTGTCTATTTAGAATATAGTGACAGTCGTCCGTAGCTAAAGGTTGTAGTGACGGATTTTGTCTGTCACTACATGTCCTGCACTTGAAAAAAAACATAATACAAAATAAAAATTTCTCTAATCATGGAAAATCAACCAAAGGCAGTACTATGAATCTTATTAGTCCATTGATTTCGTGTGAAATCGCCTCTATGCAAAGTTCCAAATTTCGACCTCCAAAACCCTAACCATGGCATAATTCGAATCCTGCAATGAAACTCCAATCTAATTGCCCAAAATCCATCTACACATCATCACAAACAAGATTAAACAAACCAAAACAATTTATAATGCATTAAATATGTGAATCGAAAAAAATCAAGAAGAACATAAAAACAGATTCGGTTTATGAGTTTTATGATGTTTTGGATGATGGTGATGATCGAAACATGCTCAAAATACTTCAAGGAAGCTATTGCAACCTTCAAATGACTTGGAAAGGGCTTGGATCGAGGAAATCAGATTTTGAAATTTTGATGAAACTTTGAAACTTTTGAAGTGGTTCTTTCTCTGAATTTTTCGTCCTTAATCCTTATGATCATGTTGTGTCTATATAGTGGTGTAATTTTAGGGTAAAACTTTGGGCTTTGATGGAGTTTTCTTGGGTTGCTTGGATGTGAAGAAATCCATATTTCCAAAGTTGTAAAAATCACATAAAACCATGCCATTTGAATCTTGCACGAATTTTGAAGGGATCAATAAATATAATCATCAAATATTTGATCCCAAAATAATTTTGGAATCAAATATTTGATTTTTTATGATTTATTTCAATTAAAATTGAATTTAAATGATTAAAATTCAATATAATATAAAATAAATAATAAAAATCAGAAAATATGATCAATGGGTCGTGAATAGTCTTAGAATTGAGTTTGGGTTGAAATATTATGGGCCCATTTGAAGAAAACTTGAGTTTTGGCCATTTTTGCTTCATACACCTCCTCAAAATTACCCAACTTCAACAATGCATAACTCCCTCAATTTTTATCCCATGAAGGTGTTCTAGGACTTTTTAGAAAGCTTAGAGTGTCCTATAACTTCTAATTTTGATCCCATGTCCATATAATTTTCCATTTTTAAGTTATGAACTTTGGAATAAGTTGACTTTTTGTTGACTTTTAAAAGGACCTGTAATGTCTTGACTCATAGCTTCCAAATGAAGCATTTTTGGACTTGGCTTGTGAGACACAAAGTTGTAGATAATTGAATTTCCTTCAAAATGAGCTTTGGATGGGAAATTTTTTGATGAAGTATGTGAAAGTTATGGCTAGTCAAAGTACAATTGACTTTTCTTGCACAAAACCTTAATTTAGTAACTCCTAATTCTTGATGATTCTGAGGTTTCCTTGATGAATCATGATAAACCCTTGATCAAATGATGAATTTAACCTCATAATCTTTATGTTGACCAAAAATCTTGAATTTTGACTTTATGTTGACCACTGTTGAATTATTGACCAAATTAACTGATTTTTAAGTATCTGAGCATCTTATTGACCAAACTTGTAGGGAAAGCCTTGAAACTTGACATGAGGATTCTTTGAGGTATATGGGATGTCATGAAGTCCACTTGAGGCTTTGGAAGTCCAATTTTCCTTGAGAAACTAAAAACCCTAGTTTCAGATTCATTGTTTAGGAGGAGGCTTTGTCTGATGAAACCTTGAATCCTTTAGAGCAATTGTGAATCTTGTGACTACTAGGAGACCTCTTGAGACACATTGCCTTGAATATGGGAGGACAAATTTTAGGGTACAACAACTTTCCCTATTCGATTTTCTAAAACCCGAGGAGTTAGATTGACTTGTACGCCATTCGTGACTTGAAGGTTGAAGAGGATTGAACACTAAAGCCTAAAAATTTGCACTCGCCGGTGTGTAAAGTAAAATTGTTGGTCGATTGTATTGCTTGAATGGGCTTAAAGATGTCATTCGGAGTAACTGGAGATGGGCTTATAGATTCCATCCAAAATATTTGTGGGTAGGAGTATCAGAATATGTCTATGTTTGACTATATCTGAATATTGTCACTTCACTAAGTATCAGAATTAGATCTTCGTTCTGACCATCTCTGAATTGTCTCTGTAACATATCTGAGCTAAATATCAGCACTAGATCTTCGTGTAGATCGTCTCTAAATTATATCTAGGGTAAAAGATACCATGTACTAAGTATCAACACTAGATCTTCATATAGATCGTCTTTGAACTGTCTTTGTGGGGAAAAGATATCCTGCACTAAGTATCAACACTAGATCTTCGTATAGATCGTCTCTGAACTGTCTCTGGGAAAATATCTTGAGTTAAGTATCGGAAATAAATCTTTGTGTCGATTATCTCTGAACTGCTTCTGGAAAGTATCATGTACTAAGTATCAACACTAGATCTTCGTATAGATCGTCTCTGAACTATCTCAAGGACAATTTCTTGAATTAAGTATCAGAATTAAATCTTCATTTCGATTATCTCTGAATTGCTTCTGGAAAGTATCCTACATTAAGTATCCGCACTAGATCTTCGTGTAGATCATCTATGAACTGTCTCTAGGATAATTTCTTGAATTAAGCATCAGAATTAAATCTTTGTTTCGATTATCTCTGAATTGCTTCTGGAAAGTATCTTGCACTAAGTATCAGCACTAGATATTCGTGTAGATCGTCTCTGAACTGTCTCAAGGACAATTTCTTAAATTAAGCACCAGAATTAAATCTTCGCTTCGATTATCTCAGAATTGCTTCTGGAAAGTATCATGCACTAAGTATCAACACTAGATCATCACGTAGATTGTCTTTGAACTGTCTCAAGGACAATTTCTTGAATTAAGCATCAGAATTAAATATCAGTTTCGATTATCTCTGGATTACTTTTGGAAAGTATCTTGCACTAAGTATCAACACTAGATCTTCGTGTAGATCGTCTCTGAACTGTCTCAAGGACAATTTCTTGAATTAAGCATCAGAATTAAATCTTTGTTTCGATTATCTCTGAATTGCTTTTGGAAAGTATCCTGCACTAAGTATCAGCACTAGATCTTCGTGTAAATTGTCTCTGAACAGTCTCAGGGAGTTGGTAATGTTTATCTGACTGTGAACTATCTTGAAAAGGAAAGATTAGTTTATGCAGGATTGTTTGCATATATGACATAATGTTCTTAATATGAGTGAGAATGTGATATGCATTGCGTATGCCCTGATATGATGTAAATGATGTATGTATGTAGTCTAAGCATATTAATAGCTTCATGTAATAACTGCTAGCTGGGGAAAATAAATCCCAATTCGTTGAATACATCATTCCCGTCTTGTTTCAGAATATTGTACTTAGGATCTTCCGTTTTCCGTTCGTCGTACTTCTTATTTGAAATATCACATTCCTGAATACCCTTATTGGGGATAAAAGAGACGGACATTCCCCTAAGAGACTTATCTGACCAAATGTCAATCTTTCAGAGGATATCAGGCTTGAGAGAAATCTGCTTGGGGATCTCGTAGAGTTGGAAGTACAAGAGGCTACTTGGAATACTTCGCTGAAATATTTCCATAAAGATTACTCTGTGGGGATAAGTTTACGAAGATCCGTTGAATATGAACTTTACTGGGGATTCCTACCTCCGATCATCCTTTGTAAATGCTATTATTGTAATTCTATATTATTTTATGCATTTCTGGTAAACATCAATCCTATTCAAAAGCATATATACATTCAAACATAATCAACAGACGTTTTCGCCTAAGTAAAAAGGGAAAAGTAAACATGACTTCGGAAATAGAGTTGTATCAATTTTGAAAGTGTATACTCATTCAAAATAACCAATGGATTTAGAACTTCTGATATTCTCGACTTCCCCGAGTAATTTTATAGGAATTCTCATGACTGAATCCGAAGAGATGATACTGACACCATCTAATATTATTAGCACAAATAATTAATTTCCACAATGGTTTCTGCTAAGAATCCAATATCAAGGCAACGTAATGAGATGAATATGTTTTCAGACTGCGGTGGACCGTATACGCTCCGGGTAATGATTAAGGAGTTTGATCTGATTAGATTTTAAAAGAGAGTGTTGCCCCTAGCCGAGGATGATTTTTCCCAGTATGGAAGTATTTGAAAGGAGTTACCTCAAGAGAAATAAACAAAATACCCCACAATAATATGCCCCTAGCATCATGAATTTGGTAATGTTACTTCTAGCAATTCAGATGAGGAAATCTACCCCTGGCTATTAAGCATCGTTGAATCTTGACCTGACTTCCCCAAGTGAATTGGACAATAACATGGCATGCCCCCTTGATTGGAAGATAATGACTATGCCCCTTGTATACATTGGCTTTGATCCAGAAGCAGCTTTGTCTGCCAGGAGGACTTTGGTTTATTGAATGTTCATCATGAAAGCTTCTTTGCTATCAAACACTTAGTTATATGCAAACAATGATATTCAAAATGCAACGCTTATGTGCGTCTTGAAATTTTGAAAAAGAATTATTTTAGCAAAACAATGTTTATAAAACTGTGATATTAACTCAAGATTTATAATAAGCCCTAAAGGAGTCAGGATACCTTTTTGTAGCAGTACGCTTTCAAACTAACCATGCTTCAGTTAGGACTTTTAAAGGGTTGTAACGTGGCCTAGTTCACGGTTTAAGAAACAAAGGATAAAGGCTCAAATTTGATTTGTACCCAACCCATCCTTCGTGACGTTCTTCAGTCCTATGTTCAGTTAACTTATGCATTGAGGCTCCAAAGGAGTTTGGAATTGTAACACTGATAGAAGTTTATTTGAAAAGCCAGTCATCTTTTTTTTATTGAGGATTTATAGTGACCTCTTTTTCTTTTGATTTTGTTATCCCTTCCTTTTGCCTGAACTGTTTGTTTCTAGATTACAGTCAGCGGGATGTCTCAATTTTTACTAAGTCTCCTTCATAGGTTTTGACTTAATGAGATTTTCTTTTGCTAGATATTGACTGTTGGGCTTAACGATTATAGGGAACCTTCATTATTTGTGTACAAAAGGACAACTTGCATAATTGAGTTAACCGAGGAACTATCCTGCCCCAGGTTATGATTAAGGGTTTTAATTTGTGTGAGACTGAAAACTCCTACTTCATAGGCTCAAAAAGGTTGACTAGGGATTAACTTCCTTATATCTCCAGTGTTTAGGAATTGAAACAATGCCTGTACATCACCAGCATAGTCTGTTCAAAAGCATACTGCATAAGATTATGGTATTGTTTTTGTCATCCTCCCTCTAAAGGCTTACAACTTTAACAAGAGTTAAATATCACAAAAGAGAGGTAAGGAGTATAGTTTTAATATAGTGAAACGAATGGATTAATTCAAGACAAACATATGTAATGCATTATTGTGAAAATTCTGACATAATAATAAGTGTTTAAGTCGACAAAAGAAATTACAAATGAAAATTCAAATGTTCTCAAAGCCTCATTCTCTAAAAATAGGGTTAGAATCAGGGTTTGATTAGTAAAAAAAATTAGGGTTTAATTAACCTAAATATAATTAGTTAATTTTATTTACAAATTTTAATTAAAATTAAATAAACTAAATATTATAAAAATAAATTATGTGAGAAAAAAATAGTTAAGAATAATTATTGAAATTGTTTTTTAAGAAAAAGATTAGTGGAGGTTAATTTAATGGTTAATTGTTAATTATAATTAATTGTTTAGTTAATATGATAATAATAATAATAATTAATTAAAATATGAAAAAGAAAGAAAAGAAATTTGCACAAAAATAAATGGTGGAGGCTGGAATCGAACCCACGCCCTTTACCTCACACACACACACACTCCATCCATTGGGCCAACGCTCTGGTTGTGATATGAATATGGAACAACCCTATTATAAAATAAATCCAAAATTTGAATTCTAAAAATACGCGCGTTCCATCGTCTTCTCTGTTTGGTATTCTATTTAGACTATAGTGACAGTCGTCCGTAGCTAAAGGTTGTAGTGACGGATTTTGTCTGTCACTACATATCCTGCACTTGAAAAAAAACATAATACAAAATAAAAATTTCTCTAATCATGGAAAATCAACCAAAGGCAGTCCTATGGATCTTATTAGTCCATTGATTTCGTGTGAAATCGCCTCTATGCAAAGTTCCCAATTTTGACCTCCAAAACCCTAACCATGGCATAATTCGAATCCTGCAATGAAACTCCAATCTAATTGCCCATAATCCATCTACACATCATCACAAACAAGATTAAACAAACCAAAACAATTTATAATGCATTAAATATGTGAATCGAAAAAAATCAAGAAGAACATAAAAACGGATTCGGTTTATGAGTTCTATGATATGTGAATCGGAAAAAAAATCAAGAATAACATAAAGAATCCAATCATGCATTCAAGAACCAAGCACATAGATATAAGACATCACTTCCTTCGCGATCATATGTTAAAAGGTGACATTGAGATTTCCTTCATCGGTACACAAAATCAACTTGCGGATATTTTCACAAAACCTCTCGCAAAAGAGGCATTCTTTAAGATTCATCGTGAACTTGAAATTTTGGATGACAATGTCATATAGATTCTTCATCCGTTTTATACATCAAAGGTGCACAAATGTCTTTAATTCTTCTAATTATTCTTGAAATTTATTTTTAGTGCATCTCTCATTCTACTCCTTCTTATAATTGTTTATTATGTTTGATATACATTAAAGTATGGTTAAAATATGTTTTGTTGCATGTTGCTTTATGTTTTTGGAAAATTTTCACATAAGCAATCAATTGTACACCTATGACAATCGATTTCACACTAATGCAAATTGATTTGCACCTGTAACATTGCCAAAAAAATATAATTTTTTATTCTTTTTTCATTAGGTTTGGTCCATTGAATGGTCATTCATGCACATCAATTCAAATCAATATTTTTTATTTTTTCCTTTCTTTTTGCTAATGAAAAAAGGGGAGACAATGTATGTGTTTAAGATGTTGGGTTTGTGTTTTTTTTCTCTCTAACAAAATGCAGCTAGCAAAGACTCTCTAAAATCATGAATTTAGGGGGAGCATGGATCAAGGGGGAGCCTTTTGTGTTAGAGAAACAATATTATAGGAAATTTTTAAAATTGGATTGTCATCATCAAAAAGGGGGAGAATGTGGAGTCAAGCTTCTTCAATATCATGTTTTGATGAAGACAACTACTATGTGCATATATCAAATAATGAGAAAAAGCATCATGAAACAATATGGCTATGGATCAAGATTGCAATATTATGAAGACTTGCATTGATCTTTATTAATTAAGGTATAAGCATGCAATATATATTGATAAAATAGTGCTCAAAATAATCTGCAAAATTCTTTTGCATGCATGGTTCATTTGATTGAAAATATATCATTATTTCTAGCTTTAAAAAATAATTTTTTTTATCATACATTTGAAAATTTGTTTTGCATATTTGAACCATGTTAAATCACTTTCAAATATAATATATTGATTTGGATAAATCAATAGACATTGCATAATATTTGTTCAAACATTTAGACAAATGTTTTTTTTTAATTTATTTAAACATGCAGTTTTTGGTAAATTATGGGAGTTTGAACAGTCATAACAGGAATAAAAACCGCCATAATTTGCACCCATCTGAAGCAGTATTTTAATTTTGAAATTCAAAAATTATTTTGCATTTGTTAAGTCAGGTATCCATTAAAATTGACTTAACAAGTCTTGTACGAATTTGAAAAAACAATAATTTTTTTAACACCTTTTCATGCATCTTTTCATGAAACAATTTCTTTTAACTTAACAATTGTTCATGATATTTTTTGCATAACTTTATAATGTTTTAAAAAGGTGTTATACACTTATAAATACATTTTATAATCAGAATTTTTTCCTTCACCTCTAAAAAAATCACTTATTCTACATTTTCATACAATTTTGAGTACACTTATTCAAAATCTTCAAAAAGTGAAACTTTACATTAAATATTTTCATATCACTTTTAAAGTTTCATTTCATAAAATAGTGATGAACACTTATATATATTATGTGAGTGAGAAAAATTCATCAAAAGAGAAGATCAATACTTGTATTGATAAAAAGTTCAAGACTTCACCATTTTCATCTATTTAAGAACTACTTATCTCTTTGTATCATTGTGACTATTTATCCTTAGGATTGTTAGGGATAAATTAGTGTGATTACCTTATTGTCCAGGATTGTTGGAAACAAGTGAGTGTTTGAAGATGATTGTTCTTCCTAAACTTTAGCTACCTATAGATTAGATAGTAGGCTTCATCATTTGTATGATTAGGCTTGTACAATCATTCTAAACTATAGTGAAATCTCTTATATATTGTAAGGGGACTGGACATAATCTCGGATTGTGAGGGGAACTAGGATAATTCTATTGTGTCATTTTTACTTTCCGCTTTTTACTTTCAGGCACTAAAACTACATACATTAAGAAAAATCAGAAATCGAAAAAAGAACTCGAAGAATTTGCTAAACACCTAATTCAACCCCCCTCCCCCCTCTTAGGCGCATTTCTAAATTACAATCACTATACACCTCAAATCTGGAACCATACAGAAAATACCTCCAAATCTTTAGTACAAACACTACTGTTGCTAATTCTAAATCATGGGTATGATAATTCCTCTCATGAATTCTCTACTAACATGAAGCATAAGCTACTACTTGACCGTCCTTCACTAACACACCACTCAAACCCATCAAAGAAGCATCACAATACACTACAAACAGTTCATCTGGTTTAGGTAAAATCAAAATTGGAGCGGTAGTCAACTTCTTCTTCAGTTCAATGAAACTCTGCTCACACTGGATGTCCCACACAAATTCTTTATCCTTACAAGTTAACTGAGTCAACGAAAGTGCCAACTTTGAAAAACCTTCAATGAATTTATGATAATAATCAGCTAATCCCAAAAAGCTTCTGATCTCAGTCACCGACTTTGGAGCCTCCCACTGTAGAACTGCATAGACCTTAGATGGGCCCACCGCAATACCATCACCTGAAATGACATGACCAAGAAAACTCACCTCTTTCAACCAAAACTCGCACTTTGATAACTTAGCATACATCTTTTTCTCTTTCAGTACTTGCAATACTATTCGTAGATGTTCAACATGTTCTACTTCTGACTTAGACTAAATTAGAATGACATCTATAAAGACAACCACAAACTGATCCAAATAATCATGGAAGATTAAACTCATATACTCCATGAATACTCCAGGTGCATTAGTAAATCCAAATGGCATCACTACATACTCATAATGTCCATACCGAGTCATGAAATTTATTTTCTGAATATCTTCATCCTTTACCATATCTAATGATAACCTGACTGCAAGTCAATCTTTCTAAACACACAATCGCCCGCCAACTGATCCATCAAGTCATCTATTCTTGGAAGTGGATATTTGTTCTTAATTGTTACTTTATTCAACTGTTTGTAGTCATTACACAACCTCATACTACCATCCTTTTTCTTCACCAACAACAATAGAGCTCCCCAAGGTGACACACTCGGCCTTATAAACTTCTTTTCCAACAATTCTTCCAACTACTTTTTAAATTCTGCTAATTCTGATGTTGACATCTGGTACGGTGCCATGGAAATAGGCCTAGTACTAGGTATAAGGTCAATACTAAACTATACCTCCCTTTTCGGAGGCACAACAACAACGTCATCTAGAAAAACTTCCAGAAATTCACTTACTACTTGCAACTCATCAATCATTGCTTCTCTCTCTACCGACAAGGATGCAAATAATGTCAATGCTTGAGCTTCTTCATCTAAGAGTTTCCTCCACTCTCTAGCAGATAGGTAACCAACTTCCTCTTCTTCCTCATCAGGAGTAAGAAATCGCACTGACTTACTAAAACAATTGATATGAACATGATTCAATTCCAACCAGTTCATTCCCAAGATTATATATAAACCTCCCAATGGTAAACAAATGAGATTGATATCAAAGTCCTTACCGTAAATTGATAGAGGACAATTCAAACAGACTAGCAAAGTAGGCATTAATCCCTTCGCAGGATTTTCGGTAACCATTTCTCCCTTCATAGGCGAAGCAACAAGGCTTATCCTTCTCACACAATCAACAAAAATAAAATAATGAGTAGAACTAGTATGTATCGTAGCAATCAAATGAGTATTATTAATGTAACAAATACCTCTGATCAGTCGGTCTTCACTGGAAGTATGAGTTCCTGTTAGAGTAAACACCTTTCCTCCAATTGCATTTTTCTTCGGGTTCTGGCAACGAGTATTAATATGGCCCTGATCTCCACAGTTGTAGCAAGTCATAACATTAATTTGAAATCAGCAATACAATGTCCAGGTTGTCCAAATTTGAAACAATTATTCACGTCACTCGTGCACTCACTATTACATGATGACTAAACTCACCACATCTTTAACACTTTAGAGGAACATGAGCTCCTCCCCCACTTAGCTTCTTGCCATCAGCATATCTCTGCTTACCTTTGTCAGCAGGAGCTGCATAAGGCTTCCCATAGTGCATCTGTTTTTTTTCCTCTCCTCTCGGCTAACCCCTTAAAGTGATCTGATCGAGCCTTGGTATCCTCTTCAAAGATCCTACAGTAATCAACCAAATCTAAAAACCTTCTGATCCGCTGATAACCAATCTCCTATTTGATCTCAGGCTTCAAACCATTCTCAAACTTGACACGCTTCGAGAACTCAACAGTCATCTCACTATAGTGTGGATAAAACATGGCCAAATCTGAGAACTTGGCAGCATACTATGTAACCGACATACTACCCTGCTTGAACTCCGGAAATTCAATCTCTTTCTTCCCTCAAACTTCTTTGGGAAAATACTTCCTCAAGAACTCTACTAAAAATAGCCTAGATGATTTCCTCATCAGTCACTTCCAATTGTTGGTGAGTGCTAACCCACTAGTCATAAGCTTCTCCGGATAACATGTGAGTACCCAATCACACCTTTCGTGCTTCAGGACACTCCATCACCTGGAAGATTCTCTCGATCTCTTTGAGCCACTCCTGAGATCCATTTGGGTCATACCTTCCCTTGAAAGTAGGCGGACTATTCTTCTGAAACTCGTCATTCTCGTTATTCCAAGTATTAGGCAGATTCTGCAAAGCTTGTGCAATAACATGCAAGGCGGAAGCAAGTGCAACATCGTTCCTCTCATCCATTCTAAATATGTTACACATCAACAATAAATAACAATGGTTAAGGAATCTACAACGACAATATCAACGGTCGCACACAACGACGACTCAACAACTCGACTACTTGGCCGAGCAGACGAACTTGCTATGATACCACTTTGTAACACCCTAAATTCCCTCGTGCAATTTAATTGAGAAATCATAGTAAAATCAACCAATCTTAATTTAACACATTACTTTTCATCCAAATACTTGCTCATTAATAGACATGTAACATACTTTGTAATTCAATAAATCAACTTTTATTATGCAGTGGAAAATGAATCATAATAACAATAACAAAGTGTAACGGTTTTAACTAACAAACTTCATTTGAAAAACTATAAAGACAACAAAATCTCTTTTAATGAAATAACTCATGCAAATAGTGTTCCTAACTCCCAATGTTACATATCAGAGAAGACGCCACTAACGTGAAGTACTTCTACTTCACCGACCACAAACTCTAACTACTCCTGATTACCTGCACATTACCCACGTAGAGGCAACATTCAAACAAAAGGGGTGAGATCCTCAAATAAATCAAAAGGAAGAGATGATATAAATACAAGGGCATAAATCATCAAGTTATTCACTCACATCACAACAATCAATAACATCACACATTTCAATTCATACATAGATAATCACATCAAACGTCATGCAACATGACTATCATAAATCCAATGAGACACAACTACACTCAATGCATATGGTACCAATTAAATCCTTGTTTCATGATCATAGTTCCCGTTAGAACTTCTATTAGTCGCTCACACCCCACATGGACACACGACAATCATGATTGCTCACACCTCACATGGGCATACAATCACCTCAACAACAACAACATCGATTTCATCAAGGAATCCGGATAGACGCTCACACCCCATATGGGCACACGTCATCCAACAACTCATGTAAATGATATGCACCTCCAACGTCAACATGCAACAATGAAATAATGCTTAAACATAACATATCATTAATACATCACTGTAGCGGTAAAATCGTGAGTGTAAGCTATTGATTAACTTAACTCAAGGTACACAGAGTCGCCATCGCGCTTTTATTTATTTCCAAAAGGAAAAGGTAAAAAGAACGAACAAAAAAACCTAAGGAATCTAAAAGCAAAAGCTAAAAGAAACAAACAGAGAACGGGTAAGGGGATTGGTTACAAATCGGGAAGGTTTTACGCACCCGATTTGTCCGTGGTACTCCACGGGAGCCCTTTGACATATTTATTGCTTTTTTTTGGTTTGAAATTGGTTTGCTTGAAAATGATTGAAGGGATGAGGAGAAGAATGTTTTTTTAAGATTTTGTGTTTGAAGAGGTTTTAACGCCTCATGCCTACGTAACCACAAAGTGCAATGCGAGATCAGAACCTCGTAGTTCGTGATACAAAATTTGAAAAGAAACAAATGAGTTGCATTAATTTTAAAATGTAGAGATAAGTCGTCATTCTTTAGCGAATAATTCCTCTAGAAAGAATGAATCATATCTAAACATATAAAAAGAAAAGTGCACAAAGGCACAAAAACAATTGAGTGAGTTTTGGATTTTTTAAAGTATTTAAGAAAATAATTTCGATATATTTACATGGATTATCATTTATTAAGAAAGTACAAATGAAAAGGATAAAATCACTTGACCTAAGTCAAGGTTTGATTGAGAAAGCGTTTAAAGTTTGAAAACAAAGAAGATTTTTGAAATAGGGAGAAGTTTTGAAAATCTAAGAATGGGGATGAGATGAAGGGACTATCCTAATACTTGAATTAAAAAGTTAAAAGAAGAGCGATCAAACCATATTATGAACATATCTTCAAGGTAACGGAATTCCATCTTCAAAGACAAATGAAGTTAATTCGAGGCCAAGGTTTTCAATCAATCACAACTTGAGCAAAGGGAGAGATCCTAAAATCTAAGTCCAAACTCCAATGCTAAGGATAGTAACCATAGTCCGAAATTAAAGTCACCAATCTTTTTTAATGTTCAATCCTTTATTAATGTTTTGTGTCCAAATGGACTAAAGAAAAAAACCACAAGCAACAATATAAACATAAACAATATGATATATGATATAATATGATAATAGCATAATAAGAGAGATAAGGAGCGAGAAATTGAAATAAAGAGGATAAGGTGCGAGAGATTGAATTTAAATGGATTATATTCTCATTATTATAATATTTACATATAAGTGGTATGATGAACTTAATTAAGCACAACCACGAAAGATAATAAAAAAAATCGAGGCAACCGGATCCAAGTGGATCTTATTCCGAATCGGGACAAATTTAGGTCTATGTTAAGCAATCGCCGAGTAATTTACGAAGTAATTACCCTACAAATGAGGCCGGCCACCACTAATTAAAGTGGAAAATATTCGTGCTAATACATGTTAGAGAAACGATATTATGGATCGTTCTCCGAAAACATGTCGCACGAAAAGAAAAAGAATGGTCTAATCTTAATCGAGATTTTCGTTGAATTTATCGAAGGCAACCTATCACTATCTCAAAGTATGGAGAATGATCCAAATGATCATTCATCCATAGATTTGAAATAATGAAGATTAAACTTCTTCGCAAACCAACAATCTACGAATCGGAGATTTTCATCGACCAAAACAAAAAAATAAGAGATGAAAAAGAAATATGGATCTACAAATAAATCCATAAAGGAAATTGAAATATTTTTTTCAAATCTTTTTCTAAAATATATTTTCTAAGTCTTTTTCTAAAATATATTTTCTAAATCTTTTATATCAAAAATAAGTTGTAACAATAACATTTTAAAAACATAAAGAAACTAAAGAATAAAAAAAATAGAAATGGAAGGGGGAGGGGGATCCGCGGGACTGTGATGGTGGATAGCAATAAATCCCAATGGCCTTAAGGCCCAAACTCCAATCCATCATTCTTTATTAAAATTAAATGAAAACAAAAATATAAAAAAAATGGAAAAAATAGAAGAATCTAAGTCTTCTTCTTCCTCATGTGAGCCGCGGCAAACACAGTGGCATCACCTTCAACAAAAACAAATCGGCCGTAAAAATCAGTCAACAAATCGTTCTTCTTCGCGAATCTCTTTCCTCTTCCGCGAACCTCTTTCTCAAAATCGATCAACTTTCACTTCGTCTCACTCTCGCCGATCTTCTTTCACGGATTTCAAATTCTTAACCTCTTTTCTTTCCGATTTGGCTTTGGAGGTTGCTGATGAAGAGCTTAATGTGAAATATTTCGAAACTGTGATTGATTTTTGAAATTTGAGGAGATTAAGGGTTATTAGGAAACTAAAAATGAAATTGAAAATTTGAAGTTTGATTTTGACAGGGATTTAGGAGGCTATGAAAGCTTGGGAAATTTAAAGATGGAAAGGCTGTATTTATAGGAGAAGTGTGACGAAATTGGATTTCCGTTTTGAATCGATTTTAGGCGTTTTGAAGGTCATGCTTTTTCCGTGTTTGCTGCTGCGTTTCAAGGCCTGTGGTTACTGCGTTTTGAGGCTTGTGTTTTTGCGTTTCAGCTTGCGTTTTGATTTGTTTTCAGGTGGGCTGTATTTACCGCGTGTGTTTTGAGTGTTGGCGTGGTGATGTTTGCGTTGGGCTATGTGTGACTTGCATTTTGTGTTGTTCTGTGTTGCGTTTTGCATGGTGTAAAGGCGTGTACCGCATGTGCGTTTGGATGCTTGGCTTTGAGTGATGTCGTAAGATTTTTGACTGCGTTTTGCAGGCTGTGAAGCTGAGGCTGTGTGCTCGCGAGGCTTGCTTGAAGGCGTGCGTTTGTGAAGCTGATGCGCGACTTGGCTGTGACGTTATTGGCTTAGTCTTGTGTTTGGATGGAAGCTGGAAATGTGATGCGGCGTGTTGTTCTGGTGGCTTGAGCTGAAGTTGTTTCACTTGGGAGCTTTGGAGCTGATGCTTGTTGTGTTGCTAACGGCGTGTGGTGTTGTTGTTTTGGTGATGCTGAGAACGCGTGCGGAAGGCTTGATGTGATGACGTGGGAGAATTGAGAAATAAGGTTGAAGTGCAGTCAGTAAAGTAGCATGTTGTAGTTTTGATAAAGTAACTGAAATAATTTGGGCCAGTAAGTATATTTATTTTTCTAGCTATTTTTTATTTTTGTATTGATGATTTTTTTTGTAATGGTGGTTCAATGGGCTTAAGAAATGGTAGAGGTTTTTGTACACTAAATTTTGTAATGTAAATGAAAAAAATGATAGAGAAATAAGATTAAAAAAAATGATTTGATGGGATATGATTTTTTTAAATTAATAAATGGGGTATAAAAGAAAATATATGGGCTATTATTAATTGGTATATTGGATAAAAAAATGATAGATGTAGAAGTTTCTAAAAGGGTAATGGAAATATGAATTAAAGGTGTATCTTGAGGTGCAATTAAAATTAGAAAAAGAAATGGTTTAAATGTACATGATTTTTGAAAGTGAAATGACCTAATCGGAAGAAGCAAAAATGGATAATGAATACTCGAACTAGAAGAAGAGAGAAGAAAAAAAAATGGTTTAGAAATTAGATAAAATGATGATTTTTCTATTTAAGCCTAGGGCCAAATTGATTTTTCACATGCCACTTGATCAGAATGAACACAACCATCTTTGAGCCACTGAACAACCTGCCACTCCAACCACAATTACTGAAATCGTCTGAAATTTGCCTAAATTATTTGAATCTATGCTGAGGAAAATAAATCCTCAGATGAACTGCTGATAAACTGGTGAACTTGAAGACTCAAACCACACTTCGCACAAAACACTGTCTGATAACTGATGTCTTTCACACACAACACCACTTGAACTTTGGAAACGCATTGTCTGAGGAATAGACCACTGGCACACATAACATGCAGTCAAAACAATCTTTTGATAGTTTGACCAATATTAGGTCAAACATCCATCTGAAATCGAATTGTGACTGAACAAACGCATCTGAATTGAAATCACTGTCTTATCTTTGAAATCCTGCAACACAGAGAAGAAGAAGAAGAACACTGCAACATTTTTTTGGTATTTTGGTTAGAAGTTAGTAAATATAAACAAATATAAAGAAGTAAAAACAATGGTGATCCCCTACGAAGCATAGACCCTTCATCTGAGGAGAAACTGAGAAAACTGTGCGATCTTGTTTGTATGCAAAATGCAAATGATATGCGAAGAAATCTTAGGACAAAAATTAGGGTGTTACAATCACCACATTATTGCCCAACAATTAACATACACTAGTTCAAACAAGCAACTTCATAATTCTTACAACACTACACATATTTTCATAACTAACTATGTTTTCACATTTCATCACATCAAGACATCAACTAACACTCATACAAGTATTAACACACACCAATAATAATACAACATTACAATAGCATGAAATACATATTTTCAATTAATTTTAAATAAAAAAATATATATATATTTTTCGTTCCATGTCGTGCTAAGCGAGACCCAGCATGCTAAACGTGCACTTTACTTCCTCAAAGAGGAAAAAATATTCCAGACCACGGTAAGCGCACTACACCGCACTTAGCGCCCTCTGCAGTTACAACAGAAAACCCTGCAATAATAGCATTCTCTCACTTGCGATTTTCTGCACCTAAATCAATTTTTAACACAATTTTCCACAAATTATGTACACCTAGTCTATATCCAACATATATATTACAACCAAACAAATCAAACACAGCAATTTCATCTATTCCAATTATATAATCATGAATTCTCCTCAAAACCCCAATCAACCCACAATAACAATTTCCATGAATTGAACCTAATGATTTCTACCAGTCACATCCCAAATTTTTCCCCTAGTCTTTCATGTCATATATTCATCATATTATCATCACATCTTGGCATATATTGAGCTTGGAATTTGTAGAATCTTAAAAAAAATGTTTATTTCAAGGCTTGATGCCACAATTGGTTGAGATGTTCAATTCTCATAGTTTTGATTCTCATAGAACCATACCTCTTGGTGTTGGTACTCATAGAACAGAGGGTTTGTGTTTTATTACTGGATGTCGATCCAAAGATCGTGATTTTTGTACGCCATTTTTTCAAGATTTCAGGTTTGACTGGGCTATTTGTTTTTTTATTGATTTTGTCATCGCCTATTCACTTATTTCCTTTCCATTCCAAATCACAATACATAATCAAGATCAATTTCTAAATCATTCTAAGCTTTAATTCAAGTTCTCAATTTATCATCCAAGTTCAAGTTTTAATTTCAAATTTCTATTCCCAATTTCATTTCAAATTTCCAAAATTCTAAGTTTGTTCTTAGTTTCTAAGTCTTTTCAAGTTCAAAATTTATTTCCAAAGTTCAATTTAAAGTTTACATTCAATTCAATTTCAATTCTATTTCTAAGTTCTAAGTCATTTTCAATCCCATCTTTAATTTCAATTCCATTCCTTTTTTTTTAAGTCCAAATTTCTTTCTAAGTTCAATTCAAATTCCAAAATCCATTCAATTCAAGATCAATTTTCAAGTTCATTCTATGTCATTTCAAAGTCTCTATTTTCATTTCAATTTCTATTTAAAGTTTTAATTCCAAACACAAATTCTCAAATTTCAATCTATATTAAGTCTTAATTTCAATTCTAAGTTCTAAATCCCAAATTCAAATTTCATATCAAGATTCCAAGTTTCAATTCAAGTCTAATTTCATAACCACTTTTTGAATTTCATTCCCAAATTCCAATGTCAAAATTCCAAATTTCTACTTCAAGACTCTAAGTTTAAATTGCAAAACTCAAGTTGATTTCAAGTTGCATTCAAGGATTTTACAAGATAATAAAAGGCTCATTGGTACAAGAGTTAGAATGGCACGTTGGAATTAAATTGAAAGGCCATGTCCAAATTACTCCTAAGGATGTGTTACAAAGGATAAGAAAGCCTATTCTTTTTCCTCCAAGTTCATCATGAATCTAAGCCTAAGAAATTGCAAAAAGAATAAGAGTCTAATGACGTGTTTCACACGCTTTGACGAAGGATTGTTGTAACGCCCGTTTATTTAATTAAATATAATTGTAGTATGTTGTATTAAGTCGCGTTGATTTTAAGTTGATTTCCAAAATATAGGAATATTATGTTGATGGTTGTAAGTTGGTTCGAGTCAAATTTAATTATTTAAGTCTATATAAGTTGTAGAAGACGATATGAAGTGTTTTCCGTTTATTGTTGGATATGTCGATTGAATTGTTTGGATAATTTGGTTGATAATTGGAAGTTAATCTATTAAGTCGGGAATAATTATTTATTCGTGAATTATTATTAGGTTGATTTTATGTTAAGTCGTTAAGTCGGAATATTAAGTCGGAAAGTCACGAAAATAATATTAGAAGTGATATTATTGATTATTGGAGCGTTTGGTTAATGGGCTTGGATTGCGTCGAAATTAGAAATTAAAGAGGTATAAGACTTAGGCCTATTATTGTTATATTGGATTATTATTATCATTTTAATAAAAAGAATAAAATAAAGAATTAGTCAAAAATAAATATCAGTAGAAGTGGAGAAAAAGAGGAATGACGAAAATTGGAGAACGAGGAAATTGAGAGAACGCGATTACGAGAAGTTGTCGTCGGAAAACAAAATCGGTCGAAGATTCGAGCAGCCATCGATTAATATAATGGTGGGGTTCGATCTTTACAACCGGGTTTGCTAAATGATATTGGGTGGTGGTGGTATGTGATGTGTTTTGTTGATACTGATGTCGAATTATCACTACACCAAACAAGACCTTAGACAACGCTTTTTTTGCCTTAGACAACACTTTAAAGCGTTGTCTAAACCTGCGCTGCTAAAGATTTAGACAACGCTCTTTTAAATCTTAAAAGCGCTATCTAAAGGATGGTATATTTAATGAAAATCGCTGTCTATGGTACCATTAGACAACGCTTTTTGACATTTTTAGGTATACCTTAGACAACGCTTTAAGAAAAGCGCTGTCTAGGCCCCACCTTTTTTAACTTTTTTAGGTATACGAAAAGCGCTGTCTAAACCCCACCTTAGACAGCGCTTGTAGTCAAAGCGCTTTCTAAGCCCCACCTTAGACAACGCTTTTTCTTTAAAGCGTTGTCTAAGGTATACGAAAATTTTTATATAATTTTTTTTAAACCCCAATTTATACCAAGTTTTTCAACCAAAATTTTGACTTGTTTTTGAACCAATTTTTTTCCAAAAAAAACATCACAATTTGGATATTCAAAACAAATCCATTTGGCCTATTTAAATGTACCAATTTATGCACCAAACAAATATATATCCAAATGGATTGGCAATTCAAACATATATACTTACAAATGTACATATTACTTATACCACTTTTGTTAGAAATGTACCAATTCAAACATATTACAAATTATTACTTATACTACTTTTGCATCCAACCAAAGCATTGCTTCAAATCTACATTGGTCCTGAAACAACACAAAGATTGTAATTCAATTAAAAGAATACAATATTATAGTTACAAAGTTACACATTTAAATTCTCATCAATTAAAGTAAGAGTACAATATTATACCTGATAAAACACTGAGCTCTATAATGTATTGACACCATTCCTCTTTCATTTCTTCCATTTGATCTTTTGAATAATATGCACACTTGAATTCATCAAAGTACTACATAATAATATAACATAGTTTGATTTAGTTTCAACTATTTAATTATATGAGAGATAGTGTTAAATATTAAAATAACTCATAAGTTAGAAATACATACATCGGATGGGATCTCTAATCGGCCCAAAGAAAAAGTATCTTTCATAAACCTTAACATAAAATATTCGCAATCTATTTGATTACGTTGCTGAGGACACTACAGGTGAAAAGAAAATATGGATAAATCCTAAGTTTTATCAAGTATCATCACTAATATAATAAAAAATGTGATGATTAATAATATACCGCCACTTTTATCCATGTAATGTTGTTGGCTCTCCTCTTTGATACTTGGACATCTCTTTGGGCTCGAAAAGCTTGTATGATGCTAATAAAATATAAATGAATAATTAGAACAATTCACATAAATTAATAAATACACACAAGATTATTTAGAACAATCTCACTTACGTGTCAATCATGTTCTTCATATTCGGGTATGTTGTCCAATCATTTCCTAACGAGTCAAGGTAATATACAATTTCTCTGATAGGATTGATTGCGAGCAACAACCAATGTTCACTATATGATTAAACAAATGTTAGATGTAAATTTTCTACAAGACGTTAAAATAAAAAATAACTATAATAGATGAATTTAGAATGAAAATCTAACCCGGTATTAAACGGTATAAAGAACAACTTTTATGTATCTTTGTTGGCCATGAAGAGGTTAAGAACGTACATCATCACGTCATCTGGTCTACTTAAGATTAAAGCTAAGTTAACGGACGCGGGTCTTAAGAATCCAAATCATTGGTCCAATCCATTTGGGCGCATCACTTTGTCATACAAAAACCTTAAATAAAAACATCATTAACATTAGACTATTGATTTGAAACATAAAGTAAATAAGTTGTTCAATTAATATAACAAAGTAGACCGGATATACCTCACATATGTATTGACAACACTGACGCCTATTTCTTCACAACCAAAACCTTGCATAAATTCTTCATTACCAACGGATTGTTCGTATTCAAAGCCAAAAATACCTTCCTCCATATGTATAAAACGAACACCTTCGGTCGGAATATCTGTCAACTCTAGAAACGTCCGAAGGCACGACCTATACTTGGAGGTAGGTTTTTTCCTAGCCGCCGTCTTCTTAGCACCAACCTTTTTTGTTATGTGGAGACGTTGCTAACCTCCTTATCATGAAGCTACATATCGTATAAATAGTTAGATGACGTATAAAATTAAGAATTTAATATATTCCATGCATAAATATCATATAATTGCAATGTACCTGTTTTTTTGAAACAACGGACTTGGTATGCCGCGAAATAGCCTTATCTTTTGATTTGGATCTTGTTGGAGTCTAATTAACATAACCAAGTAAAAAATGTACGTAAAATGCGCGTAAAAACTTTGAATCTACACATTAAGGTTAACAAAGGTTCATAATGGTTTTAGGCATACCTCATATCCTACACTAATGAGGCTTATCGGCCATGCAACAAACGAACCTAATGCTTGTTCCACCATTGTTACATCCGAAACATCGTCAGGATATGGTAATAATGCATTCGGCTCAACTGCAACTTCAACCGAGACTTTCAAACATCCAGTAGGGAGCTCTCTAGTATGAAGTAATTCTCTGTTATTGTTGTAAACACCCCAAATTTTCCCTCACTAAGTTCGCACCATGGCTTGTGATCTTCCATACTTGCATAAGTTTAAGCATATCACATCATATTACATTTTTGCTTCACTGCATTAGTTCAAGTTCATCTGCATCTAGGGTCTGTGATCTGAGCAATCCAAGGATCCATCTGAGCCACCCCAAAGGTCTTCAATCATCTCAAGAGGGTACATGTATGTTCAATCATCATATTTTATCCTCCAAAGATCAAGGAAGTCAAAGAATCACAAGAACTTGCAAAGCATGGAAGCTGAGCTAGGGTTTAACTACACAAATGACCTGAAATTAGGGTTTTGGTTTCAGAGGCCATAACTCCAAATTTTTTGGTCATTCTTGTTTCTATTGGTCTCAATATTATATAAGGATCATACATACCAAGTTTGATGAAGAAATTCATTGTGGAAGTCATCTGATCACTGGGTAACTTCTTGAGCAAGTCTGAGCAAAATCAGGGCATCTGAGGCCCCCCAACATGGAACCAAAGTGGATATTTCATCAAATTGAAGTTGTATGGTCTTTATTTGATCATTGAAGTGCTTGGAAGTTCACAAATTTGAAGAAAAGTGAGCAAAACCAAAAGTTGCCAAAAATGGAAATGACTTGTAATGTAAACTTTCCATTTTGGGAAAGTTTTTCAACCTCCCCTTTCTCAACCAAAAATGCTTCAAATGAAAAATTGTTGATCATGAAAGTTGTAGATTGGATCATTCCCTTTTCAAAAAGTACAAGAACAAGATCTAATTCATTTTGGAACTCAAGTTATGGCTTTCCAAAGTTGGCAAAAATCACATAATTTCATGTTTCATGCCAAAGAGGGATTTTTGCAATTTCAAGTTTCAAGCTTCTTAATGACTTCTAATGCACTCCAATACATAATATTATGATCACACAACATATTTGGACCCAAATTGTGCCTTGGATCACAAGAAACCATGAGCCATTCTTCACAAAATTCCAAAGAGGGAAATATGCAAGAACATTGGAAACTCTTGATCAAGGCCATCCAGCTCACAAAATATGATCCAAAGGCCTTCCTTGATCCAAGCTGAAGCAAGACAATCCCTAAGATCTTCTCTGACCCGAGCCATGCCTATGGTACACAAAATCTTGACTTTTTGCATTTTCACCCATAACAATCAAACTGTGACATTACCAACTCTCTGGCCAATCAGCATACATTATGTGGACCTCATGGACCTAAAACAACACAAGAAACAAGCCTGAAAGAACACACACAATCAAATTACACAAAACTTGCAAAAACCTTCCCTTCTTCGATTCTCTCAAACCATCCATCAAACTTCAGAAATTCTTTCACCATCCATTCAGAAATCACCCATAGAACACAAACCAACCATTGGAATGGCCTGAAACATCACAAACACAAACCTCAAATTCTGCTACACCAGAACTGGAACCTTCAATTTAGCCACCATCAAAGGTTTTGAAGCATTCCATTAGCCTCAGGAGGATCAGAGGAGACTTTTTGCACGAAGGAGAGGCCCTGAAAGCTCACATTTGCAGTTCATCAGCTCAGGTAACCTCAAGAACAAAACTTTTCAGAGCTTAGATTTTTTGTTACAAAATGAAAATATATGTTATGGGGATCACACTGATGCTTTTAGATTTGAAAATAGTCAAGAAATGAGCATGTTATGAGCTTCTGAAATTTTGTCCAGATTTTTGTTCTTCTTCGATTCTCCATGTTTATGTGATATAAATCATGTTTGAAGGTTGATTTAAGTTTAGTTTGGGTAGGGGATCATTTCTGGGCAGTTAATTTGAGGTGGGGTGGCCTGTAGAGAGACTTAGGGTTTTTGTTTCGCCGGAGAAGATGACCGGAGCTCCCCTCCGGTCACCTGAAAGTGATTAGCCCTAATTAGGGTTTAATCTCCAGGTGCGTTGTGGACCCTTGGATTGTGTTTAGTTTAGGAGATTGAGTGGCCCAGATTGCTCCATTAATTCTTAATTCAGTTTAATTAGTTTAAATTAGGATTAATTAATAAATTAAATCAGAATCAATCCTGGCCCTCAGATCACGCGTACAGTCAAACCCCCTTCCCCAGATTTGAATTCCAGCCTTCGGATCAGCATACTTTCATTAAATTCATTTTTATTTCACATTTTTCTTATTTATTTTGTACGAATTATTAAAAATAGTAAAAACCATCAAAAAATTCTGAAAATTTTTATCAAACCTTTTATTAATTTTTAGAGCCCAAAAATATTTTTAATTTTAATTTTTGCATTAAAAAAGTATTTTTAAATCATTTAAATGTTATTTTTAATTAATTAAAGTCTTTTAATTAATTAAAAATACATTTAAGTATTTAAAGATCACCCAAAAAATCAGAGAACATTCTTAAACATTTAGAAGCATTTACAAACTCACCATACAAATTTCTTTTTGGTTTTGATCATGCTTTGACATTTTTCAATGAATTAGGGTTCTTAAAATTGTTCATTTTCTAACCCTAACTTCAAAAATTCATAACTTTTAAACCAAGTTGATTTTGTGAATGGTTCTTTTTGAATTGTTCTATGCATGGCTTCTAGCATCCAAAAACATTTTTGTTTCATTTTTATCTTGCATTTTCAAATTATTTGGCATTTTACATTGAGGATCACCCAAAAAACCCTAGAAACTTAGGAAATTCATAACTCCTTCTAGGTTTAGCTTCTGACCTCACCCTTTGGATGGTAACCTAGTATGGGGTTAGGGTTCCTTTAAGTCCATTTTCAATTTTTTATCTTGTCATTTGTTTCTGTTTTTGAGTTTTGCATCTCATGTTGTATGAAAACCCTAATTTCTCATCTTCTTTTGCATACATCTTGCATATGCTTGCATTCATGAACTTGCCATGACATTTCTTGCATCCACATGACATATAAGACATCTTAGGACTAATTAGAATCATTATTGATCATTTCTTCATCCATTTGTCATGTTATGCATTCATTACATTCCATGAACATTCATGAACTTTCATGCTCCTTTCATGCTCCTTTCATGCTCCTTTCATGCTTCATTTGCATCCTCATTACTTGTATGATCATTCACATCTCTTGGCATGCATTTGCATCATCTCTTAGCATCATTTACATCATGAACATGCTTCTTCACCTTCTTCCTTCAAGCAACTTACCTTCTTAAGTGAAGTAAGTTGACTTGTTTCTTCTGCTTCTCCTCCTTTCATTTGCTTCTTCCTGGGTGGCTCTTCTTGAAGATCTCTTGCAAGCCTCATAAACCCTAGGAATAGCCAAGCATGATAACAATTAGGGTTTTGATTAGTCCCCCCATTAGTTTTACCTTTGTGTCATCTCTTGTGTCTTCTCTTCTCACCTCATAATCAGGGACTAAACCTTAAAGGTTTTAAGGCTTTGTGATTAGGGTTATGCCTGCATCCTTCTCTTTGGATGGAGTGTATAACTCTAACCCTAAGTGTTGAACCCTTAATGTGTTTAAATCCTTTAATCAATTCATCTAATAATCACTAAGACATCAAGCTTGTAACTTGGGCCTTGCATTAGGGTTCTAATTCTTCCTTAATTGGTTAGGAAGGACTAACCCTAGTGTTAATGGACAAGTCCCTCTCAAGTTGTCTTACAAACCTAAAAATTCATTTCTTAATCTTACCATTAACTAAAATCCACTTTAATAAGGGTTTGTTTTGTCATGAGGTTAATCCCTAATCATGGATTAAGTTGAGGAGCCTTCCTCAGCTTAAATGTTCTCATCTATTATCCTTCTATTAGGATGGTGTAATTGGTCCATTAAATCCTTGATTATGGCTTAAACTCATTACTTAACACTAAACAAAAACTCCAAAAACATCTAAATAATCACAAGTAGGTTAATGATCTTAATCCTACATCATGGTGACTAAGTGTGAGGTGTTTACTTCATACTTAAGGTATTCTCATTACCCCTAATCAAAGGAAGGATGTGATGAGTTTACTAACCTTTTGGTTTAGGCTTAAGCTCATTTTCTTATGACAAACTCCAAAAGGCAATAAAAGATTGAAAATACCAAAAACAAACAATAATCGTCTCCTCCGGGATTCTTTTCTCATCTCATTAACTCACAAACGAGAACTTGCTTCTTCCGTTTAATGCAAGACAGTTTGCACCTGAGCTAGACAGGTCATACACTTGAGCATAGAAAAGCAAGCAGTTCACAAGCCAATTTGTCTTTCAGTCTCTTTGAGTCGAACTACGGTGTTCTGACTTCCACATTGCACGAGAGGATACGTAGGCATAACTTAACGGTTATCGAACAAAAGTCTCTGTATATTCCCCATCTTCCAGCATTATTCTTTTAAGCCTCTGTCCTAAGCATTTCACTTCACATTTCTTTTGCACTAACACTTTTAAATTCTTTTCCAGCTTTTGAACACAAAATAGCACTGACACTACCCCTTTAAACACAAATCTTTTAAGCGTGGATCCCGTCGAGTATGATGGACAATCTAGGTGCTAATACCTTCCTAGGTTGTAACCAACCCCCTTTCTCAGTTTCTCTGGTTCGCGACTGTCTTATCCATTTCTTTCCTGGGTTTATGCAGCATTACCTTTCCTTCGGGATAAAAATGCCTAGCTGGCGACTCTTTTCAGTTCATCTTCATGTTCTCTCCTTTCGCCGACCGTTCGCGTCTGTACCCCTCTTGACCAGGTGTCATTTGGTGGGAGCGACAGCTTGGCGACTCTGCTGGGGACCCTTATACTGCAACCAGGGCTTCTGGTTCTTTTTGTGGGTTCCTCCTAGCACTTGTTTGATTTGTGTTTACGGGGGTGTTACATGCTACTTGTGCTTATTTATTTGCTTTATTTATTGCTTTATGTACAACTTTATTTATTGCTTTCTTTTACAGTCTTATGCATATTTCATACTGTCATTATCACTATGTTGGATCTGGTTTTCCTTGGTGGGTGGGGTTTCATTGAGAGATTAAGGTCTTATACCTGGGACCTGAGTGACACCTAGGCTAGAGTGGTTCATATTCTTTCCCATTCCATTTCGGTCTGGTGCGGGAATATGAAACACGGTTCAGATGTGGGTTTCTTCTTGAGAACTCTGTGCTACAGATTTCCTGTAGTGCTAGGGCTATCTGGGAAGCCTGCTAAGTCTGGATGACCTTTATTTTGACCTTCAGAATCTGGGGTGAATTAGAGGAGGATCCTTTATGGTTATTGTAAACATTGTACCTCCAGGTTAGAAGTGTTTACACTTCTCATAACTGATCCAAGTCTGAGGAACCTTGTTCTAGAACATTACATGTGAGGGGGTCGGGTTGTTTACAGGTTTGCAGGAACCCTTGACCACATCATACCCTGGTACTGTATTGTTTAAGAATACTTCCCTTTGGACAGTTCTTGTGATTAACCCTGGACATGTGACTCTTTATTTGAGTCCCCCACCCTGGTTACTGGATTTTTGAGCCTCCATCCGGACCTTTGAACATACATGGACCTTATATTAAGACAGATAATCAGATCCAGCTCTTGATCACAAACCCTTGCATATCATTTGCATATATCATCATTGCATCATTTAACATTTGTTTATTTGTTTTTTCAGGGTATCCATCATATCATATTTGGTTTGGTTTGGTTTTGACCCCTTCTATTGCTTAGACCTCTTCTTCAGCATCTACTTCAGCTATCTCCTTCAGTGCCTCCATTAGTCTGTCAGAGACTCACCTGCATCAGTCTGTCAGAGACTTACTTCCAGCTTTTCAGTCTGTGATCTTCATCAGCATTTGTCTTCAGCTTCTTCACCAGCACTCATGGATGTTCCAAGGAAAAGCAACATATCTTACCACTTCTTTGAGCCCTCTTTGATTGATATCAGGCAGGTCCAGTCACTTATCACACCTGACCACATCCCACTGTTCAGAGAGCACTATGGGGGTATCTTGGACATGGTTATGGATCTTGATTTTTCTCAGAGAAGCATGATCCACACATGCTTGCAGTTTTATGACCCTCCACTCAGATGCTTCACCTTTCCAGACTTTAAGATAGGGCCTCTATTGGAGGAGTTTTCTTTGTTGATTGGAGTGCCTATCATAGGAGGGATCCTCTTTAACCCAGAGATGACTGCTCCCAGAAGTGAAGAGATAGCAAGGGCATTGCACTTAGAGCCTGCCCTTATTGAGCAAAATATGACAACAAAAGCTGGGATTCCTGGTTTACATCTGGACTTCTTGATTTCTCAAGCCATCCTGAAGGCTACAGTGGGAGAATGGAGGGCAGTCTGTGCACTATTAGCCCTCAGCATATATGGGGCTATATTGTTTGCAGATGAGCCTAAATTTGTGAGTAAGAATGCCATCCACTTGTTCCTGCTGAGGAACCCAGTGCCTACATTGCTATGAGATTTTTACTACTCCATCCATCAGAGAAATGAAAAACAAAGGGGGAAGTTGGTCAGATGCTCTGCTCCCTTGTTCTACTCTTGGCTACTCAGACACCTGCCTAAATCAGATGCTTTCTTGAACCCACACCAACAGAAGAATTGGGCCAAGAGGTTCATTGCCTTAACATCAGATAATATCAGATGGTGCACCCAGAGCACCAAAGGCAAGGAGATTATTACCAGCTGTGGGCAATACCCTAATGTGCCTCTGATAGGAGTAAAAGGTTGCATAAACTACAACCCTTTACTATTTAAGAGACAATTGGGATATGCCTTGGTTCACCCTCCCAGAGGACAGGATTTAGCTGAGACCCTATATTGTGAAGTGCAACCTAATTCAACTGTTGTCAGGCAAGCTGCTTGGGCTTGGGACAACATCCAGACCAAAGGGACAGCCATCCTTGGGAGGTGTAACAATATTGCTTCAGCTCAGTACTCTGACTGGTCCCGTACTAGATCTCAAATTACCAGGATGCCTTTCACCTTGGAAGACACACCTGGACCTTCTACAGTACAGCCTACTGCAACTGTTAGCCTGGAGGAATTTGAAAAGCTGAAAGAGAGGAATAATCAGCTATCTGAGGCCTTGAAGAAGACTCTTTGGGAAAGAAATGACGGTAGTCTGGACATTGAGAAATTGGAAAGGCTCAAGACTGAGCATCTGACCAAGATTGAGAGGACAGATGACTACATAAGGAAAGCAAGAGCCGGGGAACAGATATTGAAGAATGCCTGCAAGGAGGCCAAAATTCAGAAAGCTAGGGCAGAGCATTACCTGGAGGAGAGCCAGGCTAGGTGGATCAGGATCACCAAAGCCCGTGCACAAGAAGACCAGAGGACTCAGGCCAAGATTGAGCAGCTGGAGGCCAATGAGAAGAAGCAACAAGAAGCTTTGTTGGCAGCTCAGAAAGAGATATCAAAATTGAAGCTCCGGGCAGGGTTAAAGAGTTCAAAGGACCAGGATAGGCATAAGCAGCTGACTAATGCCATTGATACCAGGAACCTCCTCATTATGACCATTACGGAGCACCCAGCTGGTCCAGTGACTGAGGCACTCCTGAAGGAAGTCAGGGAAGATGACTTTGGATTGGATGTCTGATTCCTATTTGCTTGTATTTCCTTTCTTTTGATGTACTCTTCCTTTTTGTTGTATTTTTGACCCACCATGGGCTTGTATTGTAAACAGACTATGTTTTTTTTCATCATTTGTAATATATCAGTTTGTTTTATTGGGTTTTCTCTCAACATCATCAAGCATCTCCTCGAGGTCTGGAAAGGTCAAAACCAAGAACCAAACCGGATACCTTGGAAAACAAATAAGCATACTACATTGCATACTGACATTTTCTTTGTTTTGTAGGTTTTTTATTATTTGTTTCTCACTTTGTTGTGCTTCTAGGAAACATTGCTCGTCGCAGAGTGTTCCCTGTCAACCGCACACACCGGTACCCAACACGTAACAACCTTCCAGGCATTCAGATGGATCAGGTACAGCAGGACCTGAATGAAGTGAGAAATCAGATGGCAAACGAAAGGTCGAGATGAGAAACCAAATGACCCAATTTATGGCTGTGATGACTAGCTTAGCCCAGAGCCAAGAAAGGCTGATAGAGTTGGTAGAAAGACAGACACCTGAAGAGCCCTACCTTGGGACAGGAGGAACCAACAATAATGAACGGGGACAGCCTCGTATCGACCCACTAGAGTATGGGCCCCATTTGAATCCAGATGTTAATGGAACAAGGAATGTTCAAGGTAATATTGCTGGGGGCAGAATCCTGCTGGAGGATCCCCAAGAAGAACAGTTCATAGTTGTCGGAGCTGGGGATGAGGTGTATGACAGAAGACTGGATGAGATTGCTGTAAAGCTAAGGTCTTTGGAATCTCAGAACTCTTTAGGCTTTGACGTAATGGATATGGGGCTGGTAGATGGGGTGAGAATTCCCCACAAATTCAAATCCCCTTGCTTTGAAAAATATAATGGTACCTCATGCCCGCGTACTCATCTGCAATCCTTCTTAGGAAGACTCAAGGCTTATACCATGGACGAGAAGTTATGGATGTTCTATTTTGAGGACAACCTGATTGGAGCATCAAGAGAATGGTATTCGCATCTGACAAGGGCTACTATAAGATGTTGGAAAGACTTGGCCGAAGCCTTCATCCGGCAATACCAGTACAACCTAGACATGGCTCCCAATAGAACTCTTCTAATGGACATGTCTCAGTCTTCAAGGGAAAGCTTTCAGGATTATGCTCAGAGGTGGAGACAGCTTGCTGCTGCTGTCCAGCCACCCATGTCAGAAAGAGAGATGGCTGACATGTTTATGAACACCTTGCAGGGAACTTATATTGATAGACTTGCTGCTTTCTCTTCTACCAGTTTTGTCGATGTAGTTATAGCTGGTGAGAGAATTGAGAGTCTTTTGAAAATGGGCAAAATCTCTGACAATGGTGCAAGTTCCTCCAACAACCCCAGAAAACCTTTTGCAGGACCTCGAAGGGCGGGTGAAACAAATTCTATCCATGCAGGTAGGGGCAGACCCCAGTATTCTCACAGATCAATAGCAGCCGTTACTATCCCGGCTACAGTTCCACAACAACCACTTTTTCAACAACAACAACAACAACACTATCAACAACAATCTCATTTTCCGCAACAAAGAACTTACATCAACAACAACAACAACAACAACCAACAGCAGCGCCCCTTTCAACAGAGACCATCTCAGGAAAATAGGGTGATTGATCCCATCCCTATGCCTTATGCTGCTTTACTGCCACAACTCCTGAAGCTTAACCTAGTTGAGTTAAGGACGTTGGCTCCACCAGATCCTCTCAATCTCCCGAAGAATTATGATGCTAATGCCAGGTGTGCCTTTCACTCCAACGCACCTGGTCACAATACCGAGAAATGTAGAGCCTTACAGATGAAGGTTCAAGATTTGGTCGATTCCAAAGCTCTCAATTTCGCACCTCCTCCGAATGTTAACAGAAATCCTATGCCTGATCATGGTGGGCCCAGGATTAATGCCATAGAAGAGGATCAACCATCTGCACTGATTGATAATGTTGCACAAATTCAAACACCACTGGCAGAAGTCAAAGCTCAACTCTTAAGATGTCAGGTGTTCCCAGGCTGTGAGGCCTGCTGCGAATTGTGCACAACTACTATTAATGGTTGTGAGAAGCTAAGGTTTGGCATAGATGGCCTCATCAGAGATGGAATTTTGCAGATTACCACAACAGCTCCTTCACTAACTCTTTCTTCAGCAACAATGGATTCTCCTACAACATCAACATTTCTTTCTTTATCAGATCCTCCTACAACAGCAACAACTATCATTCCCACTGATTCATCAACAACTTCAGCAATCACTCCATCCATTATTTCAACAGATCAGAGTTCAGCAATATTTACTTCTACAACATCAGCACCCATCTTATCAACGGAAACACCTACAACACCAGCAAACACTAATGAAGATGTCTCAACGGTCACGATCTATTATGACCCGGGAAATGTTCATCCCAACAACAATTTCCAACAACAAACTGCAACACCTCCTGTCCGATCTCCAGTCACAATCTACTACGACCCGCACACTATCATAGTTCCTTCCGCTGCAGCAATTAGTCCGGTCACCATTACGGTACCTGGACCTGTTCCTTATGAAAGCAGTAATGCCATACCTTGGCACAACGGTTCTGATCTCTACTGCGACAGAAATAAGATCACTCTAGATTCATCAACCTCTTTACCACAAGTTGACAATGTTGGGGGAGGCGGAGGCTTCACCATAAGCGGGCGCCTTTTTGCCTCACAAATACCAAGACCCAATGCTGGAGCAGAAGCTGCTGCTAAGGCAAAAGGGAAAAATGTGGTACTTGAAGAGCCAACTATCAAAGAAACTCCGAAGGCATCCTTTAAGCAAGAGGTGGATGATTTCATGAGAATAATTAAAAGGAGTGATTACAAAGTGGTGGACCAGCTTCATTAAACACCCTCCAAAATCTCTATATTATCACTGTTAATGTGTTCCGAAGCCCATAGGAATGAATTGTTGAAGGTCCTGCTGTTGCACCCCAAACTTTTCCCTCACAAGATAAGACTTTGTGTACTAAGAGGCTCACAAGGTTCACAAGGTTCACAAGGTTCACAAGACCTCTCATGAGGTTCACAAGGTTCACAAGACCTCTCATGAGGTTCACAAGGTTCACAAGACCTCCCATGAGGTTCACAAGTTTCACAATACCTATCATGAGGTTCACAAGGTTCACAAGATATCTTATGAGATTCACAAGGTTCACAAAGTTCACAATTAGTCAGAAGATTTGACAATTCCCTCAGACAATGCATCCTCCTAAGCACTGCATCCTAAACTAGGGTTTTGACTTTAATCAGGCTAAATGAACTTCCAAGACTTCAAGTGAGCTTCATAACATCTTATATGTGTTTAAGAATCCCCATGTCACATTTCAATACTTTTCCCAAAGGTTTGCTCAGTCAGATGATCAGATAGGTCAAAATCAGTCAAAGTAGTTAAAAAGTCAAACTGAGGTCAAACATGGTCAAACCAAAGTCAAACTTCATGATTTTTTTGCCAACATCAATTATATGAGGTAAAATTCATCATTTGATCAAGGGTTGATCATGATTCATCAAGGAGATTTCAGATCATCAAGAATCAGGAGTTTCTAAATTAGGGTTTCCTTAGGAAAAGTCAACTGAACTTTGACCAGCCATAACTTTTACATGCTTCATCAAATTTTTCCCATCCAAAGCTCATTTTTAAGGAAATTGAATTCTCTATAACTTTGTGTCTCACAAGCCAAGCCCAAAAATGCTTCATTTGGAAGGTATGAGCTAAGACATTATAGGTCCTTTTAAAAGTCAACAAAAAGTCAACAACTTCAAAAGGGCATAACTTGAGAATGGTAAATGATATGGACATGAAACCAATGGGGTTGGTTAGAGGAATCTTTAAGGTTTCCAAAATGTCCAAGAACACCCTCATAGCATTAAAATTGAAGGATTTGTGCCCTTGCAAAGTTGGGAAATTTTTGGGTGGCTTATGAAGTAAATAGGGTCTTAAAACCATAATTCTTCAAATGGGCTGAATTTTTTGTGACCCAAGGTGTTCCATGACATCATCCACGAAATTTATATAATATTTTCATAATTTTATTTTATTTATTTTATTTATTATGATTTTTTATATTAAAAATCATTTTAAATTCAAATAAAATATAAAATATGAAGATTTAAAATATATTTTGATTCTAGAAAGTCATAAACATGAATTGGATCAGATTGATATGCAATTGATGGTGATTGTCTTAAGATAGAAAGGATACATTAAAGAATATATGAAATTCAAGCCATGATCTTTTTCAATCTTTTGAATCCAAAAAGTCCAAACAACCATTCAATTTTTTGACCTAGTTTCATATACTATAAGTACCTAAACACATCACAATGCATAGGACACGAAATTGCTGCCTCAAGAGTAAGTTTCCAATTTTTCAAAACTCACCAAAAACTCAATTCGGATTTCATTCTTCAAGCTCTTTCAAGGCAATTTGAAGGTTGATACATGTTCTATGGACATCACTGAACCCATTCCAATCATTAAAAGCATCAAAAACATGACATATTGCATAACCCGAATCCAACTTTTCATACTTTGATGAATTTTTCGTTTTCTTATATTTGTGTGTTATAAATTAAATTTGATCATTGTTTCATGTTTATAATGAGTTATTGATCGTTTCTGGGCTGGTTAATTGAAGTTTTGATACAGGTTTGAGGAACGGCCATTGTTAGGGTTTCGTCCAAGCTTTTAGGGCTTCACACTAAACCTAATATAAATAAATTTGGAAGACATAGGATGATTGTGTGAACTATGGGAATCATAATGCCCTAATCAATTGGAAGAAATTGTACCGTTTGCTTGTTGTTTGAAATTCGCAGGTTATGAGTATCAAGAACTCGCAGGAAAATGCATAGGTGATTTTGCAACAAAATTCGTAGGTATCCAGGAAGAAGATGAAGTCCTTGGCGCGCTGGCTGGAATTCAAATTTTGTCTTAATATTTTATTGCATTGTTTATAATTTGTTTCACAAAAGCAGGCTTGGCCCAGTGGTGAGGGATGCGCGTGTGTTGGTTCAAGGCTTGGGTTCGATCCTGGGAAGCAACATTCTTTTTGCTTGATTTTCCCACTTATTCACATAACTTACCATATTATTATTTGTTGTGAATCATATATCAGGTGCGCCCTTCTGGCTGGATGGTTGGAGTGTGTGTTTGTTTGGTAGAGGGTCCTGGGTTCGAATCCCCCCAGGCCCTTTTTTGTGTTGTTTTGTTTTTGTTATGATTTTTTTACAGGATTTGAAACAAAACTATATGGATTTCATGCTATATCACCAGCGCGCGCTGGCCTGGATGGTTTTGTGCTCTGCCTATGAGGTAGGGGACCTGGGTTCAAATCCCAGGTCCTTTCTTTTTGAGCAATTTTTCATTATTTTCTTATTTTAATTATTTCCTTTTTATTTAAATTAGCAAATACAATTTATAAATATTATTAAAATACTTTTGTTCAAAATTCTTAAAACTTCATATTTTCTTTTATAAAAAATATTTTTATTTATAATATGTATATATATATATATATATATATATATATATATATATATATATATATATATATATATATATATATATATATATATATATATATATATATATATATATATATAATTTGTGAATAAATTGATTTAATTTGACTTAATTTGTAGATAAATAAGTAAAACCCTAATATTTTCATGAACCCTAATAATATTTTTTCTAAAACCCTAATTATTTTATATAAATGTTAATTATATTTCTTTATTTTTATTATTTGTTTATATTATCATTATCTATAGTTTTATATAAATCATGTAAATAATTTTAGATTATGTTTAAAACAATTAAAAACTCCTAATTTAATCTTATAAATATAATTTATTTTTATAATATCTTTATTTAATTATAATTAACCATTATCTTTATAACATGTATATAAATTTAAATCTTTATAATAATTAGTATATAGTATGAATTGCTTATTTTTCTTCTTAAAATCTTAAAAAATAAATTATTTATTAAAAAATTGAACTTTTAATTTATTATTTATTATTATGCTAATTTCTTTATTTTATTCTTATTTATTTTATTACTAACCCCATTTATTTATATATTATATGATTTTTATTATTATTATTGTTACTAACCCAATTATTTATTATTATTTATTTGCTTATTTATTTTATTATTATTATTATGTAATTGTATCTAATATGTAATAGTTGTAGTAATTTTTAATATTTAATTTTAAAATGCTATGGTTAGTAAAATAGGGAGTGTAAACATGTTTGTATTTAAAATTGAATTTAGATCACTAATTTGTAAGATAAATACTTGAATTGGTACACTCACACACGTAAGTCGATCATGGATCGCCATCTCACTTCTTAAGGGTTACCTCTCATGTTGCCTAAACAAAAGGTCAAGTAGGGTGTATAAAGCAAAGTCCCTCATCTCACATCATCTAGTCCCTTAATAGATAAAAAGATCAAGTCCCTTCGTGGTTGCCTTCGTAATGATCTTAGTCCCTTTCGAATAAAGATGATAAGTCCCTTCGAATTGCTTATTGTTGCACCCCAAAATTTGCCCTCACAATACAAGACTTTGTGTGCTAAGAAGGTTCACAAGGTTCACAAGCTTCATAATGTTTTCAAAACCTTTCATGAGGTTCATGAAGTCTACAAGTCACTTTATGAGATTCACAAGGTTCACAAGATTCACAATGCTTACAAAACCTTTCATTGGGGTTCATGAAGTCTACAAGTCACTTTATGAGGTTCACAAGGTTCACAAGACCTCCCATGATGTTCACAAGGTTCACAAGACATTTTATGATGGTTCACAAGGTTCACAAAGTTCACAATTGGTCAAAAGAGTTGACAATTCCCTCAGACAATGCCTCTCCTAAGCAGTGCATCCAAAACTAGGGTTTTGACTTTAATCAGGCTAAATGAACTTCCAAGACATCAAGTGAGCTTCATAACATCTTATATGTGTTTAAGAATCCCCATGACAAATTTCAAGACTTTTCTCAAAGGTTTGCTCAGTCAGATGATCAGATAAGTCAAAATCAGTCAAAGTAGTTAAAAAGTCAAACTGAGGTCAACTGTGGTCAAACCAAAGTCAAACTTCATGATTTTTTGCCAACATCAAGTATATGAAGTAAAATTCATCATTTGATCAAGGGTTGATCATGATTCATCAAGGAGATTTCAGATCATCAAGAATCAGGGGTTTCTAAATTAGGGTTTTCTCAGTAAAACTGAACTTTGACCAACCATAACTTTCACATACTTCATCACCAAGTCTCCAATCAAAGCTCATTTTGAAGGAAATTGAATTCTCTACAACTTTGTGTCTCACAAGCCAAGCCCAAAAATGATTCATTTGGAAGTTATGAGCTAAGACATTATAGGTCCTTTTGAAAGTCAACAAAAAGTCAACAACTTCAAAAGGGAATAACTTGAGATTGGTAAATGATATGGACATGAAACCAGTGGGGTTGGTTAGAGGACTCTTCAAGATTTCCAAAATGTCCAAGAACACCCTCATAGCATTAAAATTGAAGGATGTGTGCCTTTGCAAAGTTGGGAAATTTTGGGTTGGTTTATGAGGAAAATGGAGGTCTAAAATCAATTTCTTCCAAATGGGCTTGCCAAATAGTGACCCAATCCACACTATGACTTCATGCACGACCCAAGTCATCAAAAATCAGATTTTTTATTATTTTATTTTTATTTATTTTGATTTAATTCATTTAAAATCATTTTAAATTAAAATAAAATATAAAATCAAAAGATTTGAATATGATCAAGCTTCTAGAAAATCATAATTATGCCTTGGATCAAATTGATATGGAAGTTATGATGATTAGCCTAAAATAGCAAGTATTCATACAAGAATATTTGATTTTTAAGGCCTTATCATTTTGAATCTTTTTATATCAAATCTTCCACACAATGACATGATTTTTTAACCTAAATTCATTGTTCTATAAGTACATAGTGAAACCCTAGCACAAGCCACGATTTTCAGCCTCCCCAAGTGTAAGTTTGCATCTCACAAAAACCTTCACAAACTCAAATTCGGATTTCTTGATACAAGACATTTGAAGGTATTTGAAGCACATAGCCATGATCATTGAACATCATTGAGTGAAAACCAATACTCATATGCATCCATAACCCCTTAAATTATGCAAACCGAAGCATTGTTCATCCACTTTATGATTTTTTCGATTCCCATAATATTGATATTATTGTCTGAATTTGATCATATATTTGTGTTTGTGATGAAGTTTGAAGCGTTTCTGGATCAATTAATTCGATTTTAAGTGCAGGATGAAGGAACCACCATAGTTAGGGTTTTATGGCCGTTTTAGGGTTCTTTGATTCATCAACTATAAATGAATTTTAGAAACATGGATGTGTTGTATAGACCTCATAGAACGTAATGCACTAATCAATTTCACAAAATATTGCTGTTTGCTTGATGTTTGGTTAAACGCAGGAAAACCTAGGAAACTAAATTCGCAGCAAAGACCCTAGCAAAATTCGCAGGAAATTTTGCAGGTCTGGAGGAAGAAGAAGGTCCTGCGCGCGTTCTGGAAAATTTGAATTTTATTTTAAATATTTTATGTTTTATTGTTTGTTTAATATCACAAGCGTGCAGCTTGTCCCAGTGGTAAGGCTAGTGTGAGTTTGGCTATAGGACCTGTGTTCGAATCCTGGCTTTGTACAAATTTTTCCTATTTTTTCAGGTTAAACATGAAGCTTAATATATTATGCCTTCTTGCCACTCCAATATCAGACGCGCTCATCTAGCTGGAATGGTTATGTACTTGTGTGTTTGTGTATAAGGTCCTGGGTTCGAATCCCCCAGGCCTTTTGGTTTTTTTTTCTTATTTTTGTGATTTTCCAGGATATTGCATAAAACAAATTGGGTCCATTCCTTTATCACATGCGCGCATGATAGCTTGGTGGTGGATGTTGTTGCTGGCAAGCAGAGTGTCCTGGGTTCAAACCCCAGCCAGGTAAGTTTTTGCTTCTTTTTCTATCTTATTTTAATTAATTGATTTTGTTTAATTATTTTTATTAATAATCATAAAATTAAATAATTTCACATATATATATTCAATATTCTCTAAATTCTAAAACTTTTTTTTTTCTTAATTCAAAATTAGTTTTTTTTAGGTATTTAGATTATAATATGTATATATTCATTAAATTAATTTTGTAAATAAAATAAACCCTAATATTTGACAAACCCTAATTTATTTTTTCTAAACAATTAAACCCTAATTTTCTTTTCTTCTTTTATATTATTATTTGTATTCATAATTTAATTAAAATATTTGATTTAATAAATTGTTTATAAACTTAAAATTTTGTATATAAATATGTGTAGAAATTAAAATGTCCAATTTATTTATAATGTCCAAATATTTTCTAATTGTTTATAATTAATTATATATGTAAATAATTTCTAAAAATTGCAAATGTAATAATTTCCCATAATATGTTCATAATTAGTTTTATAATTTACACTTAACTTAAAATTTCATAATTGTTCATATTTTTTATTAATTTTAAATAATTGTTTATATTAAATTCTAATCTTTTAATTATTATATTATTTTTGCTTATTATTTTTAATTATGTTCTTATAATTATTTTTCACTAACCCCCTTTATTTTAAATTGTGATTATTATTATTATTACTAACCCAATTAAATTGCTTATTTGTTTTACTTATTATTTATATTTTGCTTATTTACTTATTTATTTATTTTTGCTATTTATTTAAATTGCTTTATTATTATGTAATTGCTCCTGGATGTAATTTTCTTAAATATTTAAATTATTTATTTTTTATGCTATGGTTAGTAAAAATAGGGAGTGTAACATGTATGCTATTTAAAAATTGAATTTAGATCATTTAAATTATGAGATAAATATAAAACAAAACACTCACACACGTAAGTCGATCTTTGATCGCCATCTCACTTTCTAGGGTTGCCTCTCAATGTTGCCTATTCAAAAAGGTCAAGGAGGGTGTATAAAGCAAAAGTCCCTTAAAAGAAAAGTCATCTAGTCCCTTCATAATCAAAGATCAAGTCCCTTAATGGTTGCCTTTCATAAAGATCTTGTCCCTTTCGAATAATGATGACAGTCCCTCCAAAAATGCTTATACACCCTACAGTTGCCTTCATTAAACAGATGTCCCTCACTTGTCCCTCACATCCAAGGTAATGACTACCTATTCCTTAATAATAGGGATAGTCTTACCATTTAAAGGATAAAGAATAGAAAGACTTAAACTTTAGGGTAGGTTCCTCATAGTTACTTGCTCATTATTTCAAAACAAATTTCAAATACTTCACAATTTCAAACAATTTTCAAACACAAGTTTTTTACGCATCCGTACATGGATCATTATCAAACTCTTATGAAAATTTTTATCCACACACTTCACATTTCAAAAACATTTTAAAGTGAGCTAAGTAACTAAGAGCCCATGGATAACCATGGATGTAAAGGGTGCTAACACCTTCCCTTTACATAACCTACCCCCCGGACCCAAAAATCTTTTAAAAGGTCTTTCCTGTTCTTTTATGCCTTTCCTTTGGATAAAATAAAAGTCGGTGGCGACTCTTGCTATCCGCAACATAACTAAAGTCAGTTCTCCCACCGTGTTACAGAACTGGCGACTCTGCTGAGGACTTAATAAAAGAGGGGTACCCTTAGGAATTAGATCACTTTAGAATTGTTTGCCTTGTTTGCTTTATATTACTTGTTTGGGTGCTCTTATGTGTGAAAGATCCTAACCCGGATCTAGTGTACCTTAGGTAAATGGCAATAGACCAAGGAAACTGTACGGCGTATACCGATATGGTTGATCTGGTGGCCATAGTTAGTGTGACTTCTTGGTTGGTGCTTATGTTCCTTAAGTCAAGTTGAGGATAATATGAGGCTGCCATATGTTGTCTATACACTAACTAACGTTTATAACCCTAGTTATCCCATCTTGGCCTTTAGAAAAGTAGTGAGATAACCGGCTTTGGTGAAGACTGAAGTTGGTTGATACTCGATACTACGCTCATTGAGATTCTGAACTTGGAGGGTTTTGGTTGGCAAGTAAGTTGCCTACTGAACAACCACCCTTGTGCAGGATCAATGATATTGAGATCCCTTAGAACCTGGTTACTTTTGTAGGATAGGATGAACCAACTAACTTAAGGGGAGGGTACCTACCTTTGAACCTCATGCAAGCCTTTAAACATAGGGCTATGGTGTGACTTGTTTGTGTGTGCCACATGTTTGTGATTGAGCATAACATCATAGCATCATCATGCATCATAAGCATAGCATTTTCACTAACCATTTCGAGGACCAAAGGATTTATCTTTGTTCTTTGTTGCAGGTCATGGCTTCTGCTCGTAGAAACACTATCAGGATCAACTTTGTAGGCATACCTCCTAAGCTTAAGGAGTTGGTTTCTCAAGTGTCTGAAAACTCCCAGTTCATCAAGAGACATGGTCAGCTACTGGATCTAGTTACTTCAGGGTTCAACGAAGACATGATGAGTGTTCTGTTTCAGTTCTTTGATCCTAAGCACCATTGCTTCACATTCCCCGACTATCAGCTGGTTCCTACAATGGAAGAGTTCTCTAAACTTCTGGGTATACTTGTACTTGATCAGAAACCATTCACAAGCTTGGAAAAAGAGCCTAAACCTGAGGTTATTGCTGCAGCTCTACATCTGAAGAAGTCTGACATTGTTCTAGAAACGAGAAGCGGAGTTAAGGGTATTCTTGCTAAGGTATTAATGGATAAGGCTCAAGTGTTCTTGAAGGCTATGAGTTATGATGCTTTTGAGGAAATCTTAGCCTTGTTGATTTATGGCTTAGTGTTGTTCCCCAATCCTGATCAGTTCATAGACGTTCATGCCATCAATATATTCCTGAGTCACAATCCAGTGCCTACATTACTTGGGGACATCCTGCACTCTCTTCATACCCGTACTACAAAGGCACGAGGAACTCTGATGTGTTGCATACCTTTGCTATCTAGGTGGTTTATTTCTCACCTTCCTCGCTCAGTGATGAAGAATGAACAAGGGTTCAGGTGGTCCAAAAGGATTATGTCACTCTCTCATTCAGATATCCATTGGTGCTCCAGGTCTATGGAGAATGTTACTATCATTGACCGTTGTGGGGAGTTTCCTAATGTGCCACTTCTAGGCATAAGAGGAGGCATTACTTACAACCCTTCTTTAGCTTTACGACAGTTTGGTTACGCTCGGAGTGATGGTCCTCATGACATGTTGATTCAGGGTATTGTGTTTGATTACGACAACGATCTGCAAGGTTACCGTCAAAGGTTCATACGAGCGTGGGGAAAAGTGAACAAGGTTGACAGCAAGACTCTGGAGCCCAAGTACACTATTCCTATGGAAGCTTACCTCAGATGGGTGCGATCTCGTGCTCAGACTCTAATGATGCCATATCCTGCCATCCTGCCAGTTACCATGGAACCTGTTGCTGAAGGAGATACTTCTTATACCATCCTTCACCCAGACATGCCCACTGACATGGAAGACTTACAGAGATCCTGGATCCAGTTGAAGGAGCAAAGGGATACTTTCGAGGCTCATTACAAAGCAAGTCAAGAAAGAATCCTGGAGCTGACAAAGCAACTTCACGAGGAGCGGAATCTCAACTCATACCTCAACACAAAGAGGAAACGTCCATGGGAGACTTAAAACCCCATCTTTTGTATTTAGTTCATTTTTATTGTAAACCCAAAAGGGCAAAACCAATTTATTACTAATAAAAGTTTACTTTCTTGATTGTTTAAGCAAATTTAAATCCTGCGGTCCTTGAAAACATTGCATCTGCATTTACATATCATATCACTGCATCACAGGCTTCTTGTCCACAGGTTTCTTATCTTCTCGCTGTTTATTTCAACAATGGCTCTTGAACAAACAGTCAAAGATCTCCAGGCACAAAATGCACAGTTCCAAGAGCTGATCCTGAACTTGTCCAAGGGGCAGGATGAATTGAAGACACTGCTGGCCAAGAAGATTAAGAAGACTGGAAGGTCAGGAGGCCTGATCAACATGGGAAGAAGGTTCAGAGGTCCTGTCAAGACCAAAGAACAGGTTGAAGATTATGAGTCTGAAGAGTCTGAAAAAGAGGGAGGCAGTCTCCATAATACAATGGGGGACTCTGATTCTGAAGCTAACTACTATCATGAGCCTAATGAAGATAAGTTCAAAATGCTGGTGGATAGAATGGATGTTATGGAATTGCAAAAGTCTTCTGGGCTGGATTTTGAAGACCTGAGTTTAATATCTGGGGTGGTTATACCCATTGGTTTCAAGGTTCCTACTTTCGTAGTTTATGATGGTGTCTCTTGTCCCAAGCTGCATCTGAGGTCCTATGTCCGGAGAATCCAACCCCATACTGCTGATAAGAAGTTGTGGATCCATTTCTTCCAAGAGAGCTTATCTGGAGCTCAATTGGAATGGTACTATCAGTTGGAGAGTGTCAACATCCGTGATTGGAATGATCTTGCTGAAGCTTTTTATAAGCTATATCAATACAATGCTGATTTAGCCCCTACCCGCATGCAACTTCAGAGCATGTCTATGGGTGCTAAAGAAAATTTCAAAGAGTATGCCCAGAAGTGGAGAGACTTGGCTGGAAGAGTGCAACCCCCTCTAACTGACAGGGAGTTAGTTGATATGTTCATGTGTACGTTGAATGGTCCCTTTTACAGTCATCTCATTGGAAGCTCATCATCTGGCTTCACTGAGTTGATAATGACAGGAGAACGCGTAGAAAGTGGTATAAGGAGTGGCAAGATCCAAGTGGGTGCTTCTTCATCCAGTACTACAAAGAAGCCCCCTAGTGGGAAGAAAGAGTCGAATGTTGTTTATGGTCAACCTGATCGTAATAGGAGGCATCAATCTGTGAGTGCAGTTCATATCTCTAATCCAACTCCTGCAACACCAGAACAGCCACAGGGAAATCAACAGAGGGCTAGAAGACAGTTCACTAAGATCAACATGTCACTGGCCCAAGCCTTGCAACACTTGTTGAAGGGTGAACTTATTACTTTGAGGGATCCTCCTCAGAATCCCAATGTTATCTCTCTCAGGTACAATCCTAATGCACGATGTGCATATCATTCAAATTGTCAGGGACATGATACCAATAGTTGCTGGGTATTGAAGAACAAAATTCAAGATATGATTGATGCTGGAGAGATTGAGTTTGACCCTCCGGGTACTCCAAATGTGATCACTGCTCCCATGCCAAATCATGAGAAGACTGTCAATGTCATTGATGGAGATTCACATATTTCCTCAATTGCAGAGTTGATTACACCATTGTCTGTTATTAAGAAGAAGTTGGTACAAGCTGGGTTTTTTCCAGGTTGTCGTGAAGATTGTTTATATTGTACCTATAAGCCGGATAGCTGCTGGAGGTTGAAGGATGGAATTCAACGCCGCATGAATAATTATACCATAGTGTTTGAGAGGACTCCACCTTCTGTGGAGAGCATGGTTGATCATATAACTAAAGGTGCGAAGGTTGAAGAGGTGGATATGGTTGATAAAGTGCCGGTGAGGATTACTTCCAAGGGTCCTGTCAAAATCACTCATAAGGGTCCAATTAAGATTACTGCTGAAGGCCCTGTGAAGATTGTTGCTGAAGCTAGAGTGGCTCCTATGATCATTACTACTCCTGGTCCTATTCCGTACACTTCTGATAAAGCTGTGCCTTGGCATTATGGTTCCGATGTTTATATCCATGGTGTTAAGCAGGAACCCTTAGTTGATACGCCTGTGGCTGATGGAAATCTTGATATTGATAATATTGCTGGATCTAGTAAGATCACACGAAGTGGAAGAGTTTTCTCTCCTCCAGTTACCTCCAAGAATACAGTTACTCCAACTACTACCTCTACTGCTGATGCTCGGGGCAAAGGTCCTGTTATCGAACCTGTACAAACTAATGTGCCAGCTGCTGATGATCTTGCTAAGCAGATGGAAGAAGTATTGAAGATCATTCGCAAGAGTGATTATGACATTGTTGATCAATTGGGGCATACTCCCTCCAAATCTCTATTGAATGCAGGGGCACTACCCTATCACATGTGTTAATAGTCAATGGTTCCTCGTTGAATGTGTTGCCCAAAGAAGTTCTGAAGAAGCTTAGTCCTGAAGATGTTGTGTTGAAGCCCAGTAATATAGTGGTGAAGGCTTTTGATGGCTCGAGAAGAGTGGTGCATGGAGAAATTGATCTCCCAATCAAAGTGGGTTCTCAGGTCTTCAATGCTACTTTTTATGTAATGGATATTCGACCGTCGTATTCTTGTTTGCTTGGGCGTCCCTGGATTCATGGGGCAGGTGCTGTGACTTCTACTTTACATCAGAAGCTGAGATATCCAGTGAAGGGAAAGGTTGTTACTGTTTATGGAGAGGAAGGATATATAGTTAGCCATGTGAACACCTTTAAATATCTTGAAGTGGAAGGTGAATATGTTGAAACTCCGTGTCAGACATTTGAAGTGGTTCCTTGGATTGTTAATAATTATGAAGCTCATCCGGTTGTCAAGAAAGTTCCTGTGGTCACCAGAGTACCTCCTACAATGGCCTCCCTCAAAGATGCTAGAGCTGTGGTGGATGAAGGTGGTTGTACTATTTGGGGTCAGCTTCCTGACATTCCTTACAAGTCTGACAAATTTGGTTTGGGTTTCACTGCAGAGTCCCAGAAGGCTGTTCGTCGTGCTCGTGCTGTTCGTATAACTAATCAAGGGATTATAAAGGATCAGATCAATGTTGTGGGTGACTATGATGAAAATTATAACTTGGATGCTTGGATTTTTCCTACTGTGGGTGCTGGGCTCAATAATTGGAAAGCTGAAGATGTTATTCCTATCTCTTTTAGTCAGGAGTAAATACTATTACTGTGTTGTTACTTTTAAAGTTTGTAATTTTTGAACAATTAAACTCTTAAGCCTTGTGCCTTACCCAGGGCACAATGGTGTGATTGTTACGGGATGTCATTTCATTTGCATACTTCATTCAATAAAAATCAGTGGACGTTTCGTTTTCGTAAATATTGTGTTCCTTGTTTTTCTTTTCTTTTATTTTTGTTTTATCAGCTATGTGTTCTTACACACACCCACATCACTAAAATGCAGATCCTCATCCACTCTGGATCCTGTTGATAACAGTTCTACTATTGCCAATTATAATTTCGAGAATCCAATCTATCAAGCTGAAGATGGAAATGAGGACGATTGTGAAGTACCTGTAGAGCTTGCTAGGTTGTTACAACAAGAAGAGAAAGCTATACAGCCACATGAAGATCCAGTCGAAGTTGTGAATCTGGGAACTGAAGAAAACAGGAAAGAAGTCAAGATAGGGGCAGATTTAGAGGGTAGTGTCAAGAGAAGATTGATTCAGATGTTACATGATTATGTGGAGATCTTTGCTTGGTCCTATGAGGATATGCCAGGGTTGGATACAGACATTGTGGTTCACCGTTTACCGGTAAAAGAAGATTGTCGTCCAAAGAAGCAGAAGGTTCGTCGCATGCGTCCTGAAATGTCAGAGAAGATCAAAGCAGAGGTAATGAAACAGTTTGATGCAGGGTTCTTAGCTGTGACTTCTTATCCTCAATGGGTTGCAAATGTTGTGCCGGTACCTAAGAAAGATGGTAAGGTACGTATGTGTGTAGACTACAGGGATTTGAACAAGGTCAGCCCCAAAGATGACTTTCCACTTCCTCATATTGATGTTCTGGTAGACAACACTGCTCAGCATAAGGTATTCTCTTTTATGGATGGTTTCTCTGGTTACAATCAAATCAAGATGGCACCTGAAGATATGGAGAAGACTACATTTGTTACACAGTGGGGCACTTTTTGTTATAAGGTGATGCCATTTGGTTTGAAGAATGCAGGGGCAACATATCAGCGTGCTATGGTGGCTTTGTTTCACGATATGATTCATCATGAGATAGAGGTGTATGTAGATGATATGATAGCCAGGTCCCAGAATGAAGAACAACATCTTGATCATCTGCATAAATTGTTTGAGAGGTTGAAGAAATACAAGTTGAGATTGAACCCAAACAAGTGTACTTTTGGAGTTAGGTCCGGTAAACTCCTGGGTTTCATTATCAGTGGAAAAGGTATTGAAGTGGATCCTGCGAAAGTGAAAGCTATACAAGAGATGCCAGCTCCCCGTACTGAGAAGGAAGTTAGAGGTTTCTTGGGACGATTGAATTACATTGCAAGATTTATTTCCCAATTAACTGCTACCTGTGAGCCAATCTTCAAGTTATTGAAGAAAGATCAGGTAATGGAATGGAATGATGAGTGCCAGACTGCCTTTGATGAAATCAAGAAATATCTCCTAGAACCTCCAATTTTGATGCCACCAGTTGATGGAAGACCCTTGATTATGTACTTAACAGTGTTAGACAACTCAATGGGGTGTGTTTTGGGGCAACATGACGAGTCTGGTCGAAAAGAGCAGGAAATATACTACCTTAGCAAAAATTTTACCGACTGTGAAACAAGATACTCACTGCTCGAGAAAACTTGATGCGCTTTGGCATGGGCTGCTCACCGACTAAGACAGTATATGTTGACTCATACTACCTTATTGATTTCAAAGATGGATCCAATCAAGTACATATTTGAGAAACCTGCTCTCTCCGGAAGAATAGCAAGATGGCAAATGATCTTGACAGAATATGACATACAGTATACTACTCAAAAGGCCATTAAGGGAAGTGTGGTAGCTGATCATTTGGCTCATCAAGCAGTGGATGATTATCAGTCAATGAGTTTTGAGTTCCCTGATGAAGACATTATGTTTATCACCAAAGAACCTGGACAATATGACGGACCTGAACAAGGATCCCGATGGACTATGGTTTTTGACGGAGCTTCTAATGCCCATGGTAATGGTGTTGGTGTTGTGATCAGTTCCCCTGAAGGTTGTCATACCCTGATTACTGCCAGACTTTGTTTCTATTGTACCAATAACATGGCTGAGTATGAGGCATGTATCCTGGGTATCAAAGCTGCCATTGATATGAAGATTCAGTTCCTTGATGTGTATGGTGATTCAGCCCTGGTAGTAAGTCAGATCAAAGGAGATTGGGATACCAAGCATGATAATCTCATCCCCTACAGAGAGCATGTGTTGTCTTTGATCCCACATTTCAAAGAGATTACCTTTGGACATATTCCACGAAGAGAGAATCAGCTGGCAGATGCTTTAGCCACCATGGCATCCATGTTTGAGATCAGCTGGGATGATGAAGCTCCCAAGATTACTATTGATAGATTTGAGAAGCCTGCATACTGCAATGAGATTGACACTGATGAAGCAGAGGAGAAGCCTTGGTTCTATGAGGTGAAAAGATATCTTGAAGCTCAAGAGTTCCCTGAAGGGGCATCTGTCAAAGATAGAAAGTTTCTGAGAAGGTTTTCTGCTAAGTTCTTTTTGAGTAATGGCATTTTGTACAAGCGCAATCATGATTCAACTTTGCTTCGATGTGTGGATAAGAAGGAAGCAACTGAAATTATGGAAGATATGCATGATGGGATCTTTGGAACTCATTCTAGTGGTCACACCATGGCAAAGAAGATATTGAGAGCATGTTACTATTTGTCTACCATGGAAGCTGACTGCTACCAATATTCCAGAACATGTCACAAGTGTCAAATCTATGCTGATAAAGTCCATATACCTCCATCACCATTGAATGTGTTGAATGCTCCTTGGCTTTTTGCCATGTGGGGCATTGATATGATTGGTGAGATCAAGCCTACTACTTCTAATGGGCATCGTTTCATCCTGGTTGCAATTGATTACTTTACTAAGTGGGTGGAGGCAGCCTCATTTGCATCTGTTACTAAGAGTGTGGTGGCTCGATTCATTAAGAATAACCTCATATGTAGGTATGGCATCCCTGAAAGGATTATTACTGACAATGGATCTAATTTGAACAACACTATGATTACTGATCTCTGCACGCAGTTCAAGATTAAGCATCACAACTCTTCTCCGTATCGTCCAAAGATGAATGGGGCAGTTGAAGCTGCTAATAAGAATATCAAGAAGATTATACAGAAGATGACTGTCACTTATAAAGATTAGCATGAGATGTTACCATTTGCTCTTCATGGTTATCATACTACAATACGTACTTCAACAGGGGCAACCCCATTCTCCTTAGTCTATGGTATGGAAGCAGTTCTGTCCATTGAAGTTCAGATTCCCTCTTTAAGAATCATGAAGGATGCAGGCTTGGATGAAGATGAGTGGATTCAGACTCGATTTGACCAGATAAATTTGATTGATGAGAAGAGGTTAGAAGCAATTTGTCATGGCCAGATGTACCAGAAACGGATGATCAAAGCTTTTAATAAGAAGGTATATCAGGCTGGTGATTTGGTAATCAAGCGTATCATATTACCACAGGGTGATCCTAGGGGTAAGTGGACTCCAACATATGAAGGACCATTTGTGGTCAAGACAGTATTCTCAGGAGGTGCCATGATACTTACTACTATGGATGGTGAAGACTTCCCGCAGCCTGTAAACGCAGACATAGTTAAAAAATACTACGCATAAAAAGAGACCCGCTAGGTTGACTGGCCTAGGAAAAAATAAGGGCATCCCGGCGAACCAAAAGGGTTCGGGCAAAAATTAGGGATATATATAGAAAAAAACGTACACCCGGCAAGTCGAAAACCTGAAAAGGCGGCTTGGGCAAAAAAGGGTATCCCGATGGATTGAAAACCTGAAAGGGCAATCCAGGCAAAAGTTAGGGATTAAAGCGTATGACTATGTCTCGTTTGGATCACCCATAAAATACAACTAGTTGTGCTACTTACTCGAGCTCGAACAGATAAAGCTCAATCCAATCATTTCCGTCCCGACGGCAGAAGATGAGATATTTGAAGATAATGGCAATAGTAGAATTGAAACTCAATAGGATTATTTCTCACATAGCTGATTTTCTTTGTTTTGTAAAGTTTTACGACAAATTCCTCTTACTAGGATTTCTGTCTCCTTGTACAAACTTGCCTATGTATAGGTCATTTTGTGATATAAATAAAATTCCGTCTTTAAATCCAGATTTACTTTTACCCTATTTACATAAGCGAAACGTCCATTGGTTGTGTTTGAATGTATGTATGCTTTTGAATATGATTGATGTTTACCAGAAATGCATAAATGCTTAATATGATTGATGTTTACCAGAAATGCATGAAAATGCAGTAATAGTATTTACTAAGGACGAATAAGGGAAGGAATTCAACGAAGCTTCGCCGTATCATCCCCACCAGACAGCTACAAGTCCCCCAGTAGGGCAAATCCATCTTCATAGATACTTCGAATCATATCTCCCCTGGAATTTATGTCCATCTCTTTTATCCTCAGAAGGATAATAGGGAATTTATTCCTCTAATAGGAGTACGACGAACGAAGACGGGAGGTTATGGATACCTTACTATCAAACGAAGACGGGATGTTATGGATACCTTACTATCGAACGAAGACGAGAGGTTATGAATACCCTACTACCAAACGAAGATGGGAAGTTATGAATACTATATTATCAAACGGGAACGAGTTCCTCATATTCTTCAGCAACAAATCGGGATTTATCTTCCCTGGCCAGCAGTTGTTAATACAAAGATATCCAGGCGCTTCAAGCTACATGATTCATACATACATCATACCATAACATACATATCCATAATTACATAATACATTACTTAAGTGCATCATACTATGCATACATACATAATACATAGACTAATATTATCTGGCAGAATGTTTTATACATCAAACTAATCTTGTTTTGCAGGTTAATTCTCCAGCAGACAAACAATATCAACAACTTATACCTCAGGACGTGTTTATCCTCCTGAAAGCTATCATGACTTTGGGCCGTTGTTTATCCTCTCAAAAGTTATACTTATACCTCAGGACGTTGTTTATCCTCCTGAAAGCTACCATGACTTTGGGCCGTTGTTTAGCTTCCCAAAAGTTATACCCTTACCTTGGGACGTCGTTTATCTTCCCGAAGGCTATCTTGAGACGTCGTTTATCTTCTCAAAAGCCATATTGTTACCTTGGGCCGTTGTTTATCTTCCCAAAGGTTATCTCATTATATTGGGACGTCGTTTATCTTCCCGAAGGCTATCTTGAGACGTCGTTTATCTTCTCAAAAGCCATATTGTTACCTTGGGCCGTTGTCTATCTTCCCAAAGGTTATCTCATTATCATGGGACGTCGTTTATCTTCCCGAAGGCTATCTTGAGACATCGTTTATCTTATCAAAAGCCATATCATGACTTTGGGCCGTTGTTTATCTTCCCAAAAGTTATACTTATACCTCAGGACGTTGTTTATCCTCCTGAAAGCTATCATTACTTTGGGCCGTTGTTTATCTTCCCAAAAAGTTATATCTTCATACTTTGGACTACTTTATTCTCCAAGAGATATATTTGAAGAACTTTTCTCCAAGTGGCATCTTTAAGCCCACTCAAGCATATACAGCTAGTCATCAGTATCACTCTACGCATCGGTGATTGCAAATTTTTGGGCTTTTGTGTTCAATCCCCTTCAACCTTCCAGGTCACGACTGGCACATATACCAATCTAACCCCTCAGGTTTCAGAAAATTGAACAGGGGCAGCTGTTGCACCCCAAAATTTGCCCTCACATTGACAAGACTTTTTGTACTAAGAGGCTCACAAGGTTCACAAGGTTCACAAGACCTCTCATGAGGTTCACAAGGTTCACAAGACCTCTCATGAGGTTCACAAGGTTCACAAGACCTCCCATGAGGTTCACAAGTTTCAAAAGACCTCTCATGAGGTTCACAAGGTTCACAAGACATCTTATGAGATTCACAAGGTTCACAAAGTTCACAATTAGTCAGAAGATTTAACAATTCCCTCAGACAATGCATCCTCCTAAGCACTGCATCCTAAACTAGGGTTTTGACTTTAATCAGGCTAAATGAACTTCCAAGACTTCAAGTGAGCTTCATAACATCTTATATGTGTTTAAGAATCCCCATGTCAAGTTTCAAGACTTTTCCCAAAGGTTTGCTCAGTCAGATGATCAGATAGGTCAAAATCAGTCAAAGCAGTTAAAAAGTCAAACTGAGGTCAAACATGGTCAAACCAAAGTCAAACTTCATGATTTTTTGCCAACATCAAGTATATGAGGTAAAATTTCATCATTTGATCAAGGGTTGATCATGATTCATCAAGGAGATTTCAGATCATCAAGAATCAGGAGTTTCTAAATTAGGGTTTCCTCAGGAAAAGTCAACTGAACTTTGACCAGCCATAACTTTCACATGCTTCATCAAATTTTTCCCATCCAAAGCTCATTTTGAAGGAAATTGAATTCTCTACAACTTTGTGTCTCACAAGCCAAGCCCAAAAATGCTTCATTTGGAAGGTATGATCTAAGACATTATAGGTCCTTTTAAAAGTCAACAAAAAGTCAACAACTTCAAAAGGGCATAACTTGAGAATGGTAAATGATATGGACATGAAACCAATGGGGTTCGTTAGAGGACTCTTTAAGCTTTCCAAAATGTCCAATAACACCCTCATAGCATTAAAATTGAAGGATTTGTGCCCTTGCAAAGTTGGGAAATTTTTGGGTGGCTTATGAAGTAAATAGGGTCTTAAAACCATAATTCTTCAAATGGGCTGAATTTTTTGTGACCCAAGGTGTTCCATGACATCATCCACGAAATTTATATAATATTTTCATTATTTTATTTTATTTATTATGATTTTTTATATTAAAAATCATTTTAAATTCAAATAAAATATAAAATATGAAGATTTAAAATATATTTTGATTCTAGAAAGTCATAAACATGAATTGGATCAGATTGATATGCAATTGATGGTGATTGTCTTAAGATAGAAAGGATACATTCAAGAATATATGAAATTCAAGCCATGATCTTTTTCAATCTTTTGAATCCAAAAAGTCCAAACAACCATTCAATTTTTTGACCTAGTTTCATATACTATAAGTACCTAAACACATCACAATGCATAGGACACGAAATTGCTGCCTCAAGAGTAAGTTTCCAATTTTTCAAAACTCACCAAAAACTCAATTCGGATTTCATTCTTCAAGCTCTTTCAAGGCAATTTGAAGGTTGATACATGTTCTATGGACATCACTGAACCCATTCCAATCATTAAAAGCATCAAAAACATGACATATTGCATAACCTGAATCCAACTTTTCATACTTTGATGAATTTTTCGTTTTCTTATATTTGTGTGTTATAAATTAAATTTGATCATTGTTTCATGTTTATAATGAGTTATTGATCGTTTCTGGGCTGGTTAATTGAAGTTTTGATACAGGTTTGAGGAACGACCATTGTTAGGGTTTCGTCCAAGCTTTTAGGGCTTCACACTAAACCTAATATAAATAAATTTGGAAGACATAGGATGATTGTGTGAACTCTGGGAATCATAATGCCCTAATCAATTGGAAGAAATTGTACCGTTTGCTTGCTGTTTGAAATTCGCAGGTTATGAGTATCAAGAACTCGCAGGAAAATGCATAGGTGATTTTGCAACAAAATTCGTAGGTATCCAGGAAGAAGATGAAGTCCTTGGTGCGCTGGCTGGAATTCAAATTTTGTCTTAATATTTTATTGCATTGTTTATAATTTGTTTCACAGAAGCAGGCTTGGCCCAGTGGTGAGGGATGCGCGTGTGTTGGTTCAAGGCTTGGGTTCGATCCTGGGAAGCAGCATTCTTTTTGCTTGATTTTCCCACTTATTCACATAACTTACCATATTATTATTTGTTGTGAATCATATATCAGGTGCGCCCTTCTGGCTGGATGGTTGGAGTGTGTGTTTGTTTGGTAGAGGGTCCTGGGTTCGAATCCCCCCAGGCCCTTTTTTGTGTTGTTTTGTTTTTGTTATGATTTTTTACAGGATTTGAAACAAAACTATATGGATCTCATGCTATATCACCAGCGCGCGCTGGCCTGGATGGTTTTGTGCTCTGCCTATGAGGTAGGGGACCTGGGTTCAAATCCCAGGTCCTTTCTTTTTGAGCAATTTTTCATTATTTTCTTATTTTAATTATTTCCATTTTATTTAAATTAGCAAATACAATTTATAAATATTATTAAAATACTTTTGTTCAAAATTCTTAAAACTTCATATTTTCTTTTATAAAAAATATTTGTATTTATAATATGTATATATATATATATATATATATATATATATATATATAATTTGTGAATAAATTGATTTAATTTGACTTAATTTGTAGATAAATAAGTAAAACCTTAATGAAATTCTGTGATCAGGTATGAGATGTCGAATGAGATGTTTAAACACTTGAAGACTTAACTAAAACTTAAAGTGCAAGAAAATTAAACAACACAGGAATTTGTTAACCCAGTTCAGTGTATAACCACACTTACATCTGGAGGCTACCAAGCCAGGAGGAAATCCACTATAAGTAATATTAATTCTAGACTTAAACCACCTAGTTTAATCTTTCACTTAATATCTACCCAATGCAATTTCTACCTAAGACACAACTTAGATATGAGTACCAACTCACTCCCCCTCAATCACACAGTGATCTTGTTTACAAGTTTAATAAAATTGAAGTCATACTTCAAACAAAAAACAGCTTGATCTTACTTCACAGTTTTAATCAAGACACAAATACACTTTTGCTTAAAAGCTCATAAAGTGGTACAATAAAACAACCTGCTATTAAAACTCAAAACACCTTATTTTGTCTTCTGAAATTCGTGCTCTATTCTGAGAGTTTCTGTTGCTTAAATAGGTGTTTGGATTTTGGGCTTTCTGTAGGTTTATCCAATCCTAAAACGCATGCTGCTTCCACCTTGAATTAGGGTTTGTTACTTCCTAGATTCTAGGTGATTTAGTTGTTCTGATTATGCTGAAAACATATAACAATACTCCCTACAGATGCGCCTTGTTCTGTTTTATCCATCCATATAATTAATTCCAGATAACTTTCCTTAATTTACTCAGTTCTGTTAGTCATTAATTAATTCTGGTAGCAGGTTTGAGATGTCACAACATCTGTTGGGACATCCTGAAAACTGAACTTACTTCATTAACTGATACAATGTCACAACATCTGATGTGACATCCTGTAAACTGAACTTATATCATTAACTTATGCAATGTCCCAACATCTGGTGTGACATCCTGAATTAAGTTCATTTACTTATACTCTGTTTGATAATGTCCCAACATCTGATAGGACATCCTGAACTAAATTCAACAATTCTTGTTGGTCAAAAATTCTGCCAATTCTAAACATCTACAAACTCCCCCTTTGGCTAATTTTTGGCTAACATTCTTTTCTGGTTATCAGAGTGCAGCAGAAGTTCTTTTATCAGAGTATAGCAGTTCTTTTCTGTTGAGTTATGTGTGAGTTTACTCCCCCTCAAACATACATGTCTTTCAGTTTTGTTGCAACAAAAATTCTCATTAAAACACAGCTTTAGTTCAGAAGCAAACATAAGTTTTTCATTAATCAGTAATTTGGATTCATACATTGTTGTTGTTGTTCAGTTCTCCCCCTTGTTAGACATAAATTGGGGCCAAAGTTACTAATACAAAATTACAATGCAGCAGTCATTATATTTTCCTCACATACAGTTTTTCACTCAGACTCCTCACAGTCAGTTTCTTCCTCTTCCTCAGTCTCCTCATCAGAAGTAGCGGCTTTCTGAGCACTTTCTTCAATCTCTAGCCTTTGGATAATCTCCTCAAGCTTCTGCTTCCTTGCATCCAGTTCTTTGCATGTGATCTTCAGCTCAGCAATCAAGGCAGCTTTGGAGATTGGAGACTTTGCCTTTGAAGGACCAGCAGATGTCCCAGAGGGAGCTTCAACATCAGCTGCATGATGACTCAAGAACAGCTTGTAGTGGAAGGCCAGAAGGCTTTCTCTTTTGCAAATGGAGTCCTTCTCAGTGAGGATACCTGGATATTGACTAAGCATAATTCCACACAGCAGAGAAGGGAAGGCAATTGGCAGCTTTGTTGCAGAGGATCCAACATGCTTCAATGTCTGATCAAAGATATAAGCCCCATAATCCAGCTTTGTTTGGGTGCCCACAACATATATGAACCTGCCCAATCCAGTTGCTATTGAGGAGGTATGGTTGGTAGGGACCCAGTTTGCAGTGCCAATCCTATGCAGCATGGCATACTTCCTTGTCAGCATGCTAACAGATAGCTTCCCTTTGACTGGCCAAGTCTTGACCTGATTGGCAGTGATAACCTTGCAGACCTGGTTATCAGTCTTCCCTAACTCATTTGGACCATCAGATTCTCTTCCAAGGTAGTGGTTGATAACCCTAGGAGAGAATTCTACACACCTCCCTCTTACATAGACTTTTCTAAAGTCAGCAGACTTACCATCAGCACAGTCTTCTTGGAGGTTGACTATGAATTCCTTGACTAGCAGCTCATAGCAAGGAGAGAAGTTGGAGACAGTTTTGAATAGGCCAGCAGAAGAGATGAGATCAATTACCTCTATGTACTCAAGTGCATTACTGCTCAGCTCTCTTTCAAGTGCTATCCTTCTTTGATAGACAAACTTCCATCTGTTCACACTTGACACATGATGAAAAGAGATGTTGTCCAAAGGAGCTTCTGGAACAGCAGTTGATGACCTTGAAGGTGCTGGTTTCTTCTTTGGTGGGGATGTTGGGACATCCTCTTCAACATCTGAATCTGGAGGAGTGACAGCTTTCCTCTTTTGTGTTTGCACCTTGCTCCATTGTTTTGTAGGACCAAAGACAACTTTAGCTTTGTCCTTCTTTGGTGTAGCTTGCTTCTTCTCAGGAGTTGCATGTCCTGCATTCTTCTTTTCCTTTCTGGTTCTAAGCCTTTTGGCTATGCTAGGGTTGACAGAAGCAATGATTTCTGTATCAGAATCATGCTCTATATTCACAACAGGAGGAGGTTGAGCAGTCTCCTCTTCAGCAGGTGGTTCAACAGAGATTTGATCTTCAGTGGAGGCCTTGTGCTGGTCCTCAGATATTTCTTCATCATTATCAGTGGAGGCCTTTTCCTGGTCCTCAGATGTTTCATCAGCAGCATCAGATGAGGCCTTTTGCTGGTCCTCAGATGTTTCAACATCTATTGGGACATCCTGTTGAGCAGGAGTGTCCTTTTCAGCCTGAGTTTGTTGATCTTCTTGTGGAGCTGGCATGGTGTTCAGAGGAATAGATATGTCACTTACCACTCTTTGCTCAGATAAGATCTTGGTTACCAGCTCCTTTATGGAATCATCCACATAATCAGAAGCTTTTGGAGTGATGTTTGATGGTGAAGGCAAGCCTTTGGCCTTGCTGAATACAGGATCCTTTGTTCTTTTAGGGGTTCTTGGTTTTTGAGCAAGAGGAACACTTCCTCTGATTTCGTCCATTGGAGTTGAATCCATAGGTACCACAGAGATGGGGGTTGCATGCACCACATCTTCCTTGTTGAGGATTTCTTCAGAAATGTTAGGGTTTTGGTGATGAGCCATTTTTGAATGTGGTGAAGAAAGAGATTGAGATTGGTTGAGTTTGATGATCTCTGAAAGTTAGCTATAGCAAGCAAGTTGTTGTGAGAGAATGATGAGAAGATGAATAGCTGAAAGTGAGCTGTTATTCTTATAAGAGCCGTTACTTGGAGAATTTCTAGGAGTGGAATACACAAGGTGCTTGACCAGACTGGTGTTGCCATCTGGTGATCATGCCACACAATGTCATATGACATGTTGGCACATCTCCATAACTGCTAAATTTCACATAAACAGATTCCCAATTTACCCCTTAGGTTTTCAAATTGGGTAGCATCCAAGGCTTTAGTAAATATATCAGCTAACTGCAGATTTGTAGCTACATGTTCCAATGAAATCACTTTCTCTTCCATAAGATCTCTTATGAAATGATGTCTGATATCAATATGCTTGGTCCCGCTATGTTGGATAGGATTCTTTGATATGTTAATAGCACTTAAGTTGTCACAGTACAATGTCATGACATCTTGTGGGACATTGTACTCAGTGAGCATTTGCTTCATCCAAACCAATTGTGAACAACTGCTTCCAGCTGCAATATATTCAGCTTCAGCAGTAGATAAGGATACACAATTTTGTTTCTTACTGAACCAAGAAATCAAATTGTTTCCTAAAAAGAAGCATCCTCCTGAAGTGCTTTTTCTGTCATCAGCACTTCCAGCCCAATCAGCATCACAGAAGCCAGTGAGAATTGGTTTGCATCTATGAAAGTACATTATGCCATAGTCACAAGTACCATTGACATATTTCAGAATTCTCTTGATTTGGTTTAGATGACTGACTTTTGGATCAGCTTGATATCTTGCACAAACACCTACTGCAAAGGATATGTCTGGTCTGCTAGCAGTCAGATATAATAAGCTTCCAATCATACTTCTGTATAGACTTTGATCTACATTCTCACCCTTGTCATCTTTAGTCAGCTTTAAATGTGTGGGGGCAGGAGTTCTTTTATGAGTAGCATTGTCCATCCCAAATTTCTTGACAATGTTCTTAGCATAATTGCTTTGGGAAATGAACAATGGAATCCTCCATTTGCTTTATTTGCAATCCAAGGAAGTAGGTTAGTTCTCCTACTAGGCTCATCTCAAATTCAGATTCCATTTGAGTGACAAAATGTTTAACCATCCTGTCTGACATCCCACCAAAGACAATGTCATCTACATATATTTGAGCAATCATGACATTACCTTCATCATCCTTCACAGACAAGGTTTTGTCTATTCCACCTTTCCTGTACCCTTGCTTGATAAGAAAAGTAGTCAGTCTTTCATACCATGCTCTTGGGGCTTGCTTCAGTCCATAAAGAGCTTTCCTTAGTTTGTACACATGATTTGGACAGCTTGGATCAACAAATCCTTTAGGCTGTTCTACATATACTTCTTCATTAAGATATCCATTTAGAAAAGCACTTTTCACATCCATTTGAAATAGCTTGAACTTCAAGATACAAGCAATTCCTAACAGTAGTCTGATTGATTCAAGCCTTGCTACTGGTGCAAAGGTTTCATCAAAATCTACTCCCTCAATTTGTGTGTATCCTTGAGCTACAAGTCTAGCTTTGTTCTTTGTAACAACTCCCTGCTCATTTGACTTGTTCTTATACACCCATTTAGTGCCAATCACATTTATGTCATCAGGTCTAGGAACAAGATCCCACACTTCATTCCTTGTAAATTGACCTAATTCTTCTTGCATTGCACAGATCCAGTACTCATCAGTAAGAGCTTCCTTGATGTTTTTAGGTTCTATTTTTGAGACAAAACAGGAACTTGAAATCACCTCTTTTGATCTAGTGCTTACACCTCTGTTGGGATCCCCAATTATCAAATCTTTGGGATGATTTAATTTGTGAATAAATTGTGACATAATTTGTGAATAAATTGATTTAATTTGACTTAATTTGTAGATAAATAAGTAAAACCCTAATATTTTCATGAACCCTAATAATATTTTTTCTAAAACCCTAATTATTTTATATAAATGTTAATTATATTTCTTTATTTTTATTATTTGTTTATATTATCATTATCTATAGTTTTATATAAATCATGTAAATAATTTTAGATTATGTTTAAAACAATTAAAAACTCCTAATTTAATCTTATAAATATAATTTATTTTTATAATATCTTTATTTAATTATAATTAACCATTATCTTTATAACATGTATATAAATTTAAATCTTTATAATAATTAGTATATAGTATGAATTGCTTATTTTTCTTCTTAAAATCTTAAAAAATAAATTATTTATTAAAAAATTGAACTTTTAATTTATTATTTATTATTATGCTAATTTCTTTATTTTATTCTTATTTATTTTATTACTAACCCCATTTATTTATATATTATATGATTTTTATTATTATTATTGTTACTAACCCAATTATTTATTATTATTTATTTGCTTATTTATTTTATTATTATTATTATGTAATTGTATCTAATATGTAATAGTTGTAGTAATTTTTAATATTTAATTTTAAAATGCTATGGTTAGTAAAATAGGGAGTGTAAACATGTTTGTATTTAAAATTGAATTTAGATCACTAATTTGTAAGATAAATACTTGAATTGGTACACTCACACACGTAAGTCGATCCTGGATCGCCATCTCACTTCTTAAGGGTTACCTCTCATGTTGCCTAAACAAAAGGTCAAGTAGGGTGTATAAAGCAAAGTCCCTCATCTCACATCATCTAGTCCCTTAATAGATAAAAAGATCAAGTCCCTTCGTGGTTGCCTTCGTAATGATCTTAGTCCCTTTCGAATAAAGATGATAAGTCCCTTCGAATTGCTTATACACCTCACAGTTGCCTAAATAACAGATGTCCCTTCACTTGTCCCTCATACATCCAAGGTAATGACTACCTATTCCTTAATAATAGGGATAGTCTTACCATTTAAAGGATATTTAAGAACAGAAAAGATCTAAACATAGGGTAGGTTCCTCTTATGTACTTGCTCACTCTTCAAAAACATTTCAAACACTTCACATTCTTCAAACAATTTTCAAAACAAAGGTTTTATATATATCCGTACATGGATCATTATAAAACACTTAAGAAAATTTCTAATCACACACTTCACATTTCAAAAACATTTTAAAGTGAGCTGAGTAACTAAGAGCCCATGGATAACCATGGATGTAAAGGGTGCTAACACCTTCCCTTTACATAACCTACCCCCCGAACCCAAAAATATTTTAAAGGTCTTTCCTGTTCTTTTATGCCTTTCGTTTGGATAAAATAAAAGTCGGTGGCGACTCTTGCTATCCGCAACATAACTAAAGTCAGTTCTCCCACCGTGTTACACCTGCACGCAACATATGTGCCGGAAGAGATTACGGTTAATCAGCTGGAAACTGTGGTTGCAAATGTTAACACCAGTCATGGACTGGGCTTCACAAATGCTGATTTAACTACGGAGGGACGCAATCATAACAAGGCTTTACATATCACTTTAGAATGCAAAGGTGTTATTCTTTCTCATGTGCTGGTGGACACTGGGTCTTCACTCAATGTCCTCCCAAAGAAAGCCTTGGTGAAGCTAGAGTATGATGGTTTAGCATTGCGTCCAAGTAACTTGGTGCTGAGAGCTTTTGATGGCTCTAAGAGATCAGTGCTTGGAGAGATTGATTTACCTGTGTTGATTGGCCCACAGACCTTTAAAACTACCTTATTCGTGATGGACATACAGCCGGCCTACAGCTGTCTGTTGGATAGATCCTGGATTCACGTCGCTGGCGCCGTTACATCTACCCTTCACCAGAAGTTAAAATTTGAGTGGGAAGGCCAGATCATCACAATCTGCGGGGAGGAAGACATTTTTGTTATCCAGCTGGCTACTTACAAGTATATAGAGATGGATGGGGAGATCCATGAGACTATGAGCCAGGGGTTTGAAGCCCTTAACATCAATGAAGCAACTGTTGTGTCTGGAACTTCCATCACTTCATATCAACAGGCCCGGAAGGTTGTTGAGGAGGGTACCGCTCAAGGCTGGGGCAAGCTGCTGCCAATAGAAACGAAAGAAGACAGATTCGGGTTGGGTTAAAGACCAACTCGACAAGATCAACCAGAGGCTGCAATGGAGCCCAAATTTCTCAGCGGGGGAATGCTAACCCCGGATGCTGTAAATAGTCTGGAAGACGAGGAAGAGGACGAACGCAACCTGGAAAGCTGGATACGTCCAAGGATCCCGGGGAACCAAGTCTCAAACTGGTCTTCCCAGGAAATTATAATAGTTACTCCTGCAGAGTAATTATTATTTCCTGTCTTTAAGCATGCATCAAGTCCTGCATCTTGCCCAAGGTGTCAGGACTCATTTTGTAATCGGGCCATCTTGTATTTTGTGCAAACGATCAATTAATGAATATCAGGACATCTTTTGCAAATGAGTCTCTTTTTCCCGCTCATTGTTTTGCATTTTTCATTTTTTGTACAAAAATAAAAGGGCAATGTTTTTCAAAATAATAACTTCATTTTCACTTTTTCTAAACAAGATAAAACTGATCACTAAAATGAACAAATCTAAACCCTTGCAGAGAGTGCCCTCCAGACTGCACCGACAACGACACTGCTATGACTTCGTATGACTTTGACAATCCGATTAATCAAGCCGATGAAGGGGTTGAAAAAGATTATGAGCTACCTGAAGAACTAGCCAGGTTGTTAAGACAAGAGGAAAAGGTTATCACTCCTCATCAGGAGGAAGTGGAGACAGATAATCTTGGTACCGAAGAAGACTTGAAAGAAGTAAAGATCGAGGCCCGTCTGCAAGATTTAGTGAAGGAACAACTTATTGATATGCTTCGGGAGTATGTGGATGTTTTTGCTTGGTCTTATCAAGATATGTCAGGTTTGGATACCGACATTGTTATGCACAAGCTGCCACTAAAGGAAGACTGTCCTCCAGTAAAACAGAAGTTGCGCCGTACTCGTCCGGATATGGCCATGAAGATAAAAGAAGAGGTACAAAAACAGTGGGACGCCGGTTTCCTTGCTGTGACTAGCTACCCGTCGTGGGTTGCTAACATTGTACCTGTGCCTAAGAAGGACGGCAAAGTGCGGATGTGTGTGGATTACCGAGATCTGAATAGAGCCAGCCCGAAGGATGACTTCCCATTACCTCACATTGATGTATTGGTCGACAATACAGCTCAGTTCTCGGTATTCTCCTTCATGGATGGATTTTTAGGATATAATCAGATCAAGATGTCACCTGAAGACATGGAGAAGACAACTTTCATCACACCCAGGGGCACATTCTGTTATAAGATAATGCCATTCGGACTGAAGAATGCGGGTGCCACTTATCAACGGGCTATGGTAACATTGTTTCATGACATGATCCACAAAGAAATTGAATGTTATGTGGATGACATGATTGCCAAGTCCCTAACTGAAGAAGACCACCTGGTGAATCCGTTGAAGCTATTCAAGCGTGTGAGGAAGTACCAACTGAAGCTAAATCCCAACAAATGCACATTCGGGGTACGTTCCGGTAAACTACTGGGGTTCATTGTAAGTGAAAAGGGAATTGAAGTTGACCCTGACAAAGTCAAAGCTATCCAAGAAATGCCTGCACCAAGGACTGAGAAAGAAGTTTGGGAGTTTCTAGGTAGATTGAACTACATTTCAAGGTTTATATCTCATCTTACAGCAACCTGTGAGCCCTTGTTCAAGTTGTTAAGGAAAGAACAAACGGTCAGGTGGAATGAAGACTGCCAAAGGGCTTTCGACAAAATCAAGGAGTACTTACAAGAGCCTCCAATTCGTATGCCTCCAGTTGAAGGAAGACCTCTAATAATGTACCTGACAGTGTTAGAAGAGTCAATGGGGTGTGTGCTGGGCCAACATGACGAGTCTGGTTGAAAAGAGTATGCAATATACTACCTAAGCAAAAAGTTTACCGACTGTGAACAACGTTATTCACTGCTCGAGAAAACTTGTTGTGCTTTAGCGTGGGCTGCTCGCCGACTAAGGAAGTATATGTTGACCCACACTACCTTGTTGATCTCCAAGATGGACCCAGTCAAGTACATATTTGAGAAGCCAGCACTTACCGGAAGGGTTGCAAGATGGCAAATGATTCTCACAGAATATGACATCCAGTACACATCTCAAAAAGCTATCAAAGGCAGTGTATTGTCTGATTATCTTGCTGAGCAACCCATTGACGATTACCAGCCTATGAGATTTGACTTCCCTGATGAAGACATCATGTTCCTGAAAGCAAAAGATCATGAAGAGCCCGTTCACACTGAAGGGCCTGACCCAGAAGAAGAATGGACAATGATGTTTGATGGGAATATTAATATGAATGGTCGTGGAGTTGGTGCAGTACTCATTACACTTAAAGGAGTTCACATGCCTTTCTCGGCAAAGCTCACCTTTAATTGCACTAACAACGAAGCTGAATACGAAGCCTGTATCATGGGTCTTGAGGAAGCCATTGACCTCAGGATCAAGACTTTAACTGTATTCAGAGATTCAGCTATGGTAATCAATCAGACCAACGGCAAATGGTACACTCACCAGGAGCATCTGATTCTATACCGGGATTATACGAGGAGATTACTAACTTTCTTCACCACAGTCAAACTTGAATATATCCCTCGAGATGAAAATCAGTTTGCAGATGCTCTGGCTACAATTTCCTCCATGATCAAAGTTCAAGCTGCCAACTTTGTGCCTCGGATTTCAGTATCCAGACTTGACAGACCGGCATACGTATTCTCAGTAGACATTGATAAAGATGATAAGCCTTGGTTCTATGACATCAAATGCTTCTTAGAGGATCAAACATACCCACCTGGGGCATCATCCAATGATAAGAAGACATTAAGAAGGCTAGCTGGTAGTTTCTTCCTAAATGTTGATGGCTCCTTGTACAAGCGAAACTTTGATATGGTACTTCTCAGATGTGTTGATAGGAAAGAAGCAGACTTGCTGATGCACAAGGTGCATGAAGGATCTTTCGGTACCCATGCTGAAGGACATGCAATGGCTAAAAAGTTGTTACGATCAGGTTAGTACTGGATCACAATGGATGCAGACTGTTGTGCTTATGCCAGAAAGTGCCACAAATGCCAGATTTATGCGGAGAAAATGCATGTGCCTCCGAATCCTTTGAACGTGATGTCTTCACCTTGGCCATTTGCCATGTGGGGCATTGACATGATTGGAAAAATCGAACCGACTGCTTCAAATGGCCACAGATTCATCCTGGTAGCCATTGACTATTTTACCAAATGGGTTGAAGCAGCTTCGTATGCAAATGTAACCAGGCAAGTGGTAGCCCGATTCCTAAAGAGAGACATCATCTGTCGGTATGGAGTTCCCGAGCGAATCATTACTGATAATGGTTCCAATTTGAACAACAAAATGATGGCAGGACTGTGTCGGGACTTCAAAATCCAACACCATAATTCTTCTCCTTACAGGCCAAAGTTGAATGGCGCTGTTGAGGCAGCTAACAAGAATAACAAGAAGATTGTGCAGAAGATGGTGGTCACCTATAAGGACTGGCAAGAGATGCTACCATTTGCCTTGCATGGGTACCGTAGCTCAATCCGAACATCCACTAGGGCAACACCGTATCAGCTTGTGTATGGTATGGAGGCAGTCCTACCTGTTGAGGTTGAATTACCCTCTCTACGGGTTCTGATGGATGTCAAGTTGAATGAAGCAGAATGGGTCCGTTCTCGGCGCGATCAACTGAATCTGATCGAAGAAAAGAGATTAGCTGCAATCTATTATGGGCAGTTATATCAGAAGAGAATGAAGAGAGCCTATGATCAGAAATTCAGGCTTCGGGAATACCAAGTGGGAGATCTTGTGCTGAAAAGACTCCTCCCTCCTCATACAGACCACAGGGGCAAGTGGACTCGAAATTACGATGGTCCATTCATAGTAAAGAAAGTTTTCTCTGGTGGAGCACTGATGCTCACTACTATGGATGGTGAAGATTTCTTATCCCCTGTAAATTCAGATGCAGTTAAAAAATACTTCGCATAAAATGACCCGCTGGACATAAAAAACAGAATGTAAGTCCAGGAAAAAATAGGGCATCCCGGCGAGTCAAAAACAGAATAAAAGACTCGGGCAAAAATAAGGGAAAATAAAGAAAAATGTACACCCGCTGAGTTGAAAAGCCACATTGGACAGCTCAGGCAAAAATGGGTATCCCGGTGGATTGAAAACCCGAAAGGGCGATCCACACAAAATAAGGGAATAAGCGAACAACTGCAGTCTGAATTCGTCTGTATCGCTCACAACAAGGCAAACTTCGAAAGGTTAAAGCGTCGGTCAGAATCAACTTTCTTCAGATAGCAGGATGAGAAGAACGTCAAAGTCATACGATTTATAGCAAGAGGAAGCTCGCTAAAGCTTCGTCAACATTGCCAGCACCTTTTTGTTTCTCAATTTTGTAACAATCTCCTCATTTCAGGGGATTTATTTCTTTGACTGTACTTGCCAATTCAGGGCATACAAATTAATAAAACCAGAATTTTCAGTCACATTTCGTCTTGTACATTTTTATCTCGTTTGCAAAAACGTCCGATATCCTTGATATAATGGTTGCATGCAAACAGATGTGCCTTTCTATTCACATGCTTGCAGGAGATATATTACTTACTCCCAGGAGTGTCTAAACTCCTATGATGGAATCCCGTAAGGGATACCTCGGGATACTAGCATTTTTTTGTTGTAACAGGATTACAGGTATTCAGAACGCAACATGGGGCATGAAAGGTTTTCCCCAGCACCGGAAACACTTTCTCCCCATCAGAGTTGCCAGACATCACTTCTCCAGCACATTTTCTTTAGAGCAGCATCAGAAGGTGTTTATTTCCCCAGCTGAGTTGTCGGATATCATCATCCTCAGCAGGATCCCCACATAAATCTCTAAGAAGACCGTTCAGTGGTTCTTCCTCTCCCAACAGAGTACTAGACAGGGAACCATCTCCCCACAGGACTCCAGCTCCCTCTCCAGAAGAGCAATGTCTGAATTTCCCACACAACAAAGTGACGGAAGCTTTCTCATCCCCAGCTGGGCTCCTCATTACAAAGATAGGTCTATCAGTGACCTATTTCCCCAAGCAGAGTCGTATATTTTATCAGGTCTACCAATAATCTCATCTTCAGCTGGGATATTCTTTCAAGCAGATCAGTCGGAGATCTCCACGACAACAGGATTCGAGTTCCGGATCGGTATCTTTTGCATAATCATATCATTTACATCATATTTCCCCTCAGAGCGTAGCATTCCGTCTAATACGGAGCATTACGGAAAAAATCAAACATATTGCATGATCACAAGTCAGGTTTGAATCAGTCACCTGTACATACCAACATTCCATCAACAATGTATATAAAGACTCACAGTCCCTGCAGAACGCCAAAGCATCCCTTTTGCACTCTCAAATGCAGATACATGCTCCTTTTGGCACTCGTCCGTGTCATCCTTCCCCAGTGTAGTCGCCATAACACTTTCTACAAACAAATACCTATATATATACTTTGTTGACACCCGTCCATGTCACCACTCCCCAACATGGTTGCCCAAACACTTATTGTAAACCAAACACTTCTTCATAATACACTCTCTTGACACCCGTCCGTGTCATCCTATCCCCGCAGGTCGCCAGAATACCTTTTACACTCTCATATACAAATGTTTGTTCATAACTTATACATTTTCTCTTTTGACACCCGTCTGTGTCACGCTCTCCCCAGCAAGTTGAACACTCGTCTGTGTCTCACTCATGCTTATTTTTACTCATACAGATACTCGTCCGTATCTTGTATACACCACTTATTTCCCCTCAGATTCAACACTCATCCGTGTTCTTTGTTAACCAGTTGGTACTCGTCCGTACCATCATCTCTGAACATGCGTCAGCGTTTGTTTCTACCGATACTCATCCGTATCGTAGTCCTAAGGATGCTCGCCTGCATTTTTAATCTATACACAGTGTCAAATACTTATACCTTTTATTTCTTGGATGTAAGCACTCGTCCGTGTTTACTATTCCACAACAAATCCCCTGTGAAATTACTTTTCTTCTATCAGACATTCGTCCTATGTCATGATACTTTCGGCAGCCGTACCCTGCCAGGTGATCGTCCTTCACCTTTTTGATGACTGTCCCTCATCATTCCCCAGTGGAGTCTCCATTATTGGAACCCTTTTCTATCCGGCATTCGTCCTATGTCGTGATATTTAGAAGCCGTCCCCTGCTAGGTGATCGTTATTCACCTTCCTGATGATCGTCCTTCATCATTTTATCCGATGGTCATCCCCATCGTTGATCTTGTTATCTGACGTTCATCCTATGTCATGATAAACCCCGAGAGCAGCCGTACCCTGCTAGGTGATCGTCTTTCACCTCTTGATGATCGTCCTTCATCATGCTTATCTGATGGTCGTCCCCATCGTCGAACTTTTCTATCCGGCATTCGTCCTATGTTGTGATACTTTCGGCAGCCGTACCCTGCCAGGTGATCGTCTTTCACCTTGGATGATTGTCCCTCATCCTTATCCCCAACAGAGCAGCCGTCCCCTGCTAGGTGATCGTCCTTCACCTTTGATGACCGTCCCTCATCATTTATTTCATTAACCTGATGGCCGTCCCCGTCGTTGTTTACCCGTACCTTACAAACTTGGTGGCCGTCCCCATAATTACCTTTACCTTAACCCCCGGAGAGTCTTATTTCTCTACTTGATGGCCGTCCCCATCACGATCCCTCTATTTCCCCAGCATGTCGGCCGTCCCCGTCGTTGCTTTATCCCCAGCAGTCATCCTCTGCTCGATGGTCGTCCTCCATCGCCCGCACTTTATAATCATATTATACTTTCTTTTACAATCTATATCCATTTTCTTCTTCTCCCAGTGAGTGCAAATTTTGGACTGTCTTTGGTATCCAACCACAAGTTATCTTGTTCGTCTGTTAAGCCCGTCGCTTACATCCTGCACAGCTAACTCATGCTTGAATAGGGGCAACTGTAAACACCTCAAATTTTCCCTCAATAAGTTCACACCATGGCTTGTGATCTTCCATACTTGCATAAATTTAAGCATATCACATCATATTGCATTTTTGCTTCACTGCATTAGTTCAAGTTCATTTGCATCTAGGGTCTGTGATATGAGCAATCCAAGGATCCATCTGAGACACCCCAAAAGTCTTCAATCATCTCAAGAGGGTCCATGTATGTTCAATCATCATATTTTTCCTCCAAAGATCAAGGAAGTCAAATAATCACAAGAACTTGCAAAGCATGGAAGCTGAGCTAGGGTTTAACTGCACAGATGACCTGAAATTAGGGTTTTGGTTTCAGAGGCCATAACTCCAAATTTTTTGGTCATTCTTGTTTCTATTGGTCTCAATATGATATAAGGATCATACATACCAAGTTTGATGAAGAAATTCATTGTGGAAGTCATCTGATCACTGGGTAACTTCTTGAGCAAGTCAGAGCAAAATCAGGGCATCTGAGGCCCCCCAACATGGAACCAAAGTGGATTTTTCATCAAATTGAAGTTGTATGGTCTTTATTTGATCATTCAAGTGCTTGGAAGTTCACAAATTTGAAGAAAAGTGAGCAAAACCAAAAGTTGCCAAAAATGGAAATGACTTGTAATGTAAACTTTCCATTTTGGGAAAGTTTTTCAACCTCCTCTTTCTCAACCAAAAATGCTTCAAATGAAAAATTGTTGATCATGAAAGTTGTAGATTGGATCATTCCCTTTTCAAAAAGTACAAGAACAAGATCTAATTCATTTTGGAACTCAAGTTATGGCTTTCCAAAGTTGGCAAAAATCACATAATTTCATGTTTCATGCCAAAGAGGGATTTTTGCAATTTCAAGTTTCAAGCTTCTTAATGACTTCTAATGCACTCCAATACATCATATTATGATCACACAACATATTTAGACCCAAATTGTGCCTTGGATCACAAGAAACCATGAGCCATTTTTCACAAAATTCCAAAGAGGGAAATATGCAAGAACATTGGAAACTCTTGATCAAGGCCATCCAGCTCACAAAATCTGATCCAAAGGCCTTCCTTGATCCAAGCTGAAGCAAGACAAGCCCTAAGATCTTCCCTGACCCGAGCCATGCCTATGGTACACAAAATCTTGACTTTTTGCATTTTCACCCATACCAATCAAGTTGTGACATTACCAACTCTCTGGCCAATCAGCATACATTATGTGGACCTCATGGACCTAAAACAACACAAGAAACAAGCCTGAAAGAACACACACAATCAGATTACACAAAACTTGCAAAAACCTTCCCTTCTTCGATTCTCTCAAACCATCCATCAAACTTCAGAGATTCTTTCACCATCCATTCAGAAATCACCCATAGAATACAAACCAACCATTGGAATGGCCTGAAACATCACAAACACAAACCTCAAATTCTGCTACACCAGAACTGGAACCTTCAATTTAGCCACCATCAAAGGTTTTGAAGCATTCCATTAGCCTCAGGAGGATCAGAGGAGACTTTTTGCACGAAGGAGAGGCCCTGAAAGCTCACATTTGCAGTTCATCAGCTCAGGTAACCTCAAGAACAAAACTTTTCAGAGCTTAGATTTTTTGTTACAAAATGAAAATATATGTTATGGGGATCACACTGATGCTTTTAGATTTGAAAATAGTCAAGAAAAGAGCATGTTATGAGCTTCTGAAATTTTGTCCAGATTTTTGTTCTTCTTTGATTCTCCATGTTTATGTGATATAAATCATGTTTGAAGGTTGATTTAAGTTTAGTTTGGGTAGGGGATCATTTATGGGCAGTTAATTTGAGGTGGGGTGGCCTGTAGAGAGACTTAGGGTTTTTGTTTCGCCGGAGAATATGACCGGAGCTCCCCTCCGGTCACCTGAAAGTGATTAGCCCTAATTAGGGTTTAATCTCCAGGTGCGTTGTGGACCCTTGGATTGTGTTTAGTTTAGGAGATTGAGTGGCCCAGATTGCTCCATTAATTCTTAATTCAGTTTAATTAGTTTAAATTAGGATTAATTAATAAATTAAATCAGAATCAATCCTGACCCTCAGATCACGCGCGCAGTCAAACCCCCTTCCCCAGATTTGAATTCCATCTTTTGGATCAGCATACTTTCATTAAATTCATTTTTATTTCACATTTTTCATATTTATTTTGTACGAATTATTAAAAATAGTAAAAACTATCAAAAAATTCTGAAAAGTTTTATCAAACCTTTTATTAATTTTCAGAGCCCAAAAATATTTTTATTTTTAATTTTTGCATTAAAAAGTATTTTTAAATCATTTAAATGTTATTTTTAATTAATTAAAGTCTTTTAATTAATTAAAAATACATTTAAGTATTTAAAAATCACCCAAAAAATCAGAGAACATTCTTAAACATTTAGAAGCATTTAGAAACTCACCATACAAATTTCTTTTTGGTTTTGATCATGCTTTGACATTTTTCAATGAATTAGGGTTCTTAAAATTGTTCATTTTCTAACCCTAACTTCAAAAATTCATAACTTTTAAACCAAATTGAGTTTGTGAATTGTTCTTTTTGCATTGTTCTATGCATGGCTTCTAGTATCCAAAAACATTTTTGTTTCATTTTTATCTTGCATTTTCAAATTATTTGGCATTTTACATTGAGGATCACCCAAAAAAACCCTAGAAACTTAGGAAATTCATAACTCCTTCTAGGTTTAGCTTCTGACCTCACCCTTTGGATGGTAACCTAGTATGGGGTTAGGGTTCCTTTAAGTCCATTTTCAATTTTTTATCTTGTCATTTGTTTCTGTTTTTGAGTTTTGCATCTCATGTTGTATGAAAACCCTAATTTCTCATCTTCTTTTGCATACATCTTGCATATGCTTGCATTCATGAACTTACCATGAAATTTCTTGCATCCACATGACATATAAGACATATTAGGACACATTAGAATCATGCTTGATCATTTCTTCATCCATTTGTCATGTTATGCATTCATTACATTCCATAAACATTCATGAACTTTCATGCTCCTTTCATGCTTCTTTTGCATCCTCATTACTTGTATGATCATTCACATCTCTTGGCATGCATTTGAATCATATCTTAGCATCATTTACATCATGAACATGCTTCTGGTTTTGGTTTGCATCCTTGCATTCATTTCATTTTCATTTCATTTCATTTCATTTCCTTTTACTAACTTTTCAGGTGGTAAGTTACTTTGAGAAGTGAATTTGCCTTCACTTCTCACAATCTCTTCCCATCTCTCTTATGCATTCATTGCTGCATTTTGTATTTGTATTAGAGTGAGCTTGCTCATTCATGTTCCTTCTTCACCTTCTTCCTTCAAGCAACTTACCTTCTTAAGTGAAGTAAGTTGACTTGTTTCTTCTGCTTCTCCTCCTTTCATTTGCTTCTTCCTGGGTGGCTCTTCTTGAAGATCTCTTGCAAGCCTTATAAACCCTAGGAATACCCAAGCATGATAACAATTAGGGTTTTGATTAGTCCCCCCATTATTTTTACCTTTGTGTCATCTCTTGTGTCTTCTCTTCTCACCTCATTATCAGGGACTAAACCTTAAAGGTTTTAAGGCTTTGTGATTAGGGTTATGCATGCATCCTTCTCTTAGGATGGAGTGTATAACTCTAACCCTAAGTGTTGAACCCTTAATGTGTTTAAATCCTTTAATCAATTCATATAATAATCATTAAGACATCAAGCTTGTAACTTGGGCCTTGCATTAGGGTTCTAATTCTTCCTTAATTGGTTAAGAAGGACTAACCCTAGTGTTAATTGACAAGTCCCTCTCAAGTTGTCTTACAAACCTAAAAATTCATTTCTTAATCTTACCATTAACTAAAATCCACTTTAATAAGGGTTTGTTTTGTCATGAGGTTAATCCCTAATCATGGATTAAGTTGAGGAGCCTTCCTCAGCTTAAATGTTCTCATTTATTATCCTTCTATTAGGATGGTGTAATGGGTCCATTAAATCCTTGATTATGGCTTAAACTCATTACTTAACACTAAAAAAAACTCCAAAAACATCTAAATAATCACAAGTAGGTTAATGATCTTAATCCTACATCATGGTGACTAAGTGTGAGGTGTTTACTTCATACTTAAGGTATTCTCATTACCCCTAATCAAAGGGAGGATGTGATGAGTTTACTAACCTTTTGGTTTAGGCTTAAGCTCATTTTCTTATGACAAACTCCAAAAGGCAATAAAAGATTGAAAATACCAAAAAAAACAATAATCGTCTCCTCCGAGATTCTTTTCTCATCTCATTCACTCACAAACGAGAACTTGCCTCTTCCGTCTAATGCAAGACAGTTTGCACCTGAGCCAGACAGGTCATACACTTGAGCATAGACAAGCAAGCAGTTCACAAGTCAATTTGTCTTTCAGTCTCTTTGAATCGAACTACGGTGTTCTGACTTCCTCATTGCACGAGAGGATACGTAGGCATAACTTAAAGGTTATCGAACAAAAGTCTTTGTATATTCCCCCTCTTCCAGCATTATTCTTTTAAGCCTCAGTTCTGAGCATTTCACTTCATATTTCTTTTGCACTAACACTTGTACATTCTTTTCTAGCTTTTGCACACAAAATAGCACTGACACTACCCCTTTAAACACAAATCTTTTAAGCGTGGATCCCGTCGAGTACGAAGGACAATCTGGGTGTTAATACCTTCCCAGGTTGTAACCACTCCCCTTTCTCAGTTTCTCTGGTTCGCGACTGTCTTATCCATTTCTTTCCTGGGTTTATGCAGCATTACCTTTCCTTCGGGATAAAAATGCCTAGCTGGCGACTCTTTTCAGTTCATCTTCATGTTCTCTCCTTTCGTCGACCGTTCGCATCTGTACCCTTCTTGACCAGGTGTCATTTGGTGGGAGCGACAATTGTTATGCACTTTTCCCTTACCAACCATCCGATAATATGGTGACGTTAAATATAGCTGACAATGGGAAATGCCCTAAAATCAATAATAAAATGAAATTGTTAATAATGTGTATATATGTCAATTACATAATTTAAACTAATAGTTCAATTTAAGACAAATATATATAATTACCTCTGGAATGTTAGGTTGAAAGTTATAGTTGATACTATCTTTGTCCTAAGCATCTTTAAAACATGCTGAAGCGCTAGCCTCTTTTTCTTTCCTTAATGCATCAAGCTCAGCTTGCATTGCTTCCAATTTTGCATTAAGCTCTCGATTACTAGGTGCCTTTCCTTTTTTAATACTCAAGGAAGTCAGAGTGACCCCAAATCCCTTACCACTCACCTGACCCGAATACTCACGGACATCTAATGCCCGACTAAGTATGCTCCTAGTATCATCTGGAGATAAAGCTGACTGAGATAGCGCCTCCTAAAAATCGGATGAATATCGAATACTTGTCAAATATTTGTTAATAAATTTTTTATTTAATTAAAGAAATAATGTTATACTTACACATTTCTCATACACCTGTAGAACATCTTCTTTAGCAACTCCAGATTTGCCCACACGGGCTTCCTTCCACAAAACATGGACGACAGTGGCTTTTGAAGCTTCTAGGGAAAAAATGGCGTTCGCACGGCTCGTTCACAGAGAGAGGGAAAGAAAGAAATGAAAATAAAAACTGCGTATTTTTCATATAATTAGACCTTAGACAACGCTTTGGTGGAAAATGTTGTCTAAGGGAGGCCTTAAATAGCGCTTTTGAAAAGTGCTGTCTAAGGTCAACCTTAGACAACACTTTTGATTTTTTTTTAAATTGAAAGCCTTTAGACAGCGCTTTTGAAAAAGTGTTGTCTAAGATATACCTTAGACAACGCTTTCAAAAACCGTTGTCTAAGGTCTATCTTAGACAACGCTTTTTTTAAAAGCATTGTCTAAGGTATGACTTTTAACAGAGTTTTTATTATTTTTTTGGACCAGTTTCCGTGTTTTGTTTTAATTTAACTTATAGCAGCGCTTTCTTTATAAAACGATGTCTAAGGTGCACTGTTAAATGTCATTTTTGGCATAGTGTGTGTTGATTCTTGCATTTTGTTATGTTAGTATTTTGTGGACCGATTTTGTATATTTGCTGATTTCTTGATGATTAAAAATTGTTCATGAGTTATTCCGTATAGTGTCGATTTTATGTTGTTGCAATTTTGTATTTTCTGAAAAATTCGGATTGGGGACGTTGAATTTGGTGCAGAAACCCACGAGTATCGCAGGCCACCCAAGTGGGGGTGGTGCCGGCCACCCAAAAGAGGAAGCAACCATGTGGAGGGTGCCACATGGGAAGTAGCGCAAGCCACTTGGGACAAACATGAATGGTGTCTTTGCGCCACCCTGTGTAATAAGGAACATGTGATTTTTGTTTTTCGCAATATTTTAGTTGAATGATTTTCTAAACAATCTCATATTATATTTATTAATTATAACTAAAATATTCTAGTTTCATGAAATAACATTTTACTAAGAACCAAAAATTGGTATTTGAGAAATTAGAAATCAGGAGCAGTTGAATTGTGAACAAAAACTGTTTGATAACTAGCACTGTGTTATATAATTTTTGACAGAAAGAGGTGGTTTTAGAAAGTTAGTAGAAACAAATAGTAAGCTATATTTTTATGATAGATAATATGTATCAGAAAACAAAAAATTGTGGGTTTCTTAATAAACTTGTGATAATCACAGAATGATGAAAACGGTGTCAGTTTAGTCAGTTTAACCGAATTAGGCGAAAAACTTAGCTGTCTGGAATTTAATGAAATTTGTCGGGGTAAGTCGGGTAATTTAATAGTTGATTTTTGTTGCGTTGATTTGTCGAAAATATGTTGTAAAGTTGAGTTACATGTACAATTGAGTTGGTAAGTGGTTCCGGTTATGGAAAATCTCTAAGATGTTATGTTTTGAAGGTTTTAAAAAGACGAAGTTGATTTTAAGTTGCCTATGTCGTATAAGTTGTTATGTTGTTCAAGTTGTATGCTTAATAGCCAACATTGATTTGAGTTGTTCATGTTGTATAAGCTGGTTGTGCCGTTGATGTTGTATGTTGTTATGTTGTTCATGTTGTTATGTTGGTTTGCGTTGTAAAGTCACGTATGTCATATAGGACATCTGCATATTGTGTCGGAGTGTTGCTCACGCCACGTTGGTCTGGATTGGCACTAAGTTGAAAGTTGAAGGATTATGCCTTGATTGCTTCATAACCTGGAAATAATTTTAAGTTGGGAGTTTTACTCTGAATGGTACCATATGCATTTTCATAGTTGAGTCGCATTTGTGTTGCATTATTTATGTTGGTTATGCGTTTTTGTCGTTCAAGTTGATAAGTTGTTTATGTTGTTTTCAAGTTGACTAAGTGAATTGTGTTGATTAGGCTGATTAAGTAGTTCATGTCGAATATATGATTATGTGGTGTATGTAGAAAATGTTGATGGATATAATAGTAGTAAAATAATTTGATAAAAGGTGGATGATTGTTAACTTATTGTTTCTGTTGATGTTGTGAAGTGTTGAGTTGCTTATGATCCTTATCTAATTATTGTTTATCCTATGGCGTTTATAATTATCGATATCTTACCCCTTCTGTTTGAATGTTACCCTTATGTTGGTAACGTGCAGGTAGCTTGCAGGAAGATGGTTATCTTCATTAGTTCGAGTCGGTGTCGGTGCTCTGATACGTAACACTTGGGGGATGGACGCTTAGTTGTTTTGTTGTTGTTTTTAAGTTGTTGCAGTATGAATATGTTGTTATTAGGTTGTTTTAAGTTGAATAACATGTTATACCATGTTTAGTTGAATAATTTGAAAATCTGATGCGTAGTTGTAAAAGTTATTTTGCTTTTACAAATGAATAGAAAGTTGTTATTTTTAGTTTATTTCGAACCAAACGTGTTATGTATCAATTTTCATGAAATTAAATGAAGTATTTTTATAAGTTGAAAAATGTAGAAACTTGTTTTGTGTATTTGTTGATTGACTTTTAATACTCTGAGTTTAATTTAATTGTTGGGTAGAAATGGGATGTTACATAAGTGGTATCCGAGCAGGTCGGTCCGTCCGGCCAATGTTAATGTCGTTTACTCCTTAGTGCGCAACATGTGTGTGTAAAAATACTGTCGACACTTGTTTGTTGGTTTCTAGTCGCTGTCTGCAAGTGTTTGTTTGGAATTAAGTGGGGGAGAGGTTGCTCCCGAACTATTGTTGGAATGCCGAAGTTGGTTCAAAGTTGATGTTGATTGCGAGAGTGAAAGGTATTTGAAGCGATGTTGTTATGGACCAACGAGAGTATGGACTCATGAATTCGTATCGGCCGAGTTTGAGATGCGCGTAGAATATGGAAGGTGAAATGGTTGAGATTAGGGAATTATTCTAATGGAAACGATAAGTTAATGGTTCAAGTCGGTAGATTAATTGCCTTGAGTTTAGTTGGATTAAAGTCAAGTAATTTTGGAGTTTTATAAAGAGAAAGGATGTCGGTGAATTTTGGAATCTTGGAAGTAAGAGGGAGAAAGGTGGAACTTTTATTCATCAATCTCAAAATTCTGGTTTTTGCAATCTTGGAGCAGCTGTCACGAGAAGAGGCATAACGTTTTAATCGTGATTATGATAGATGCGATTATGGACTTTTTAGAAAGCTTATGAAATTCTCTACAGTTTAAATATAAGATTTGAATTCATGAGGTTTGTGAAGAGTGAGATAAGTGTGTTTTAATAGTTGGGTCTGCTGCTGATTTTTGGAAAATTCTGCATACAGGAATTCTGAACCAGTCCCATTGCAAGGAGGATAACTTTCCACTCGTGAGTCGGATTCAACGAATCTTGAAGTTCTGGAATCTAAACGAAATTCTCTTCATTTTGGAACATAAATTTGTAATTTGGAGGTTTTTATGGGAACAAATAATTGTGTTCGAAGTTGAACGTTTATTGCTGAAAATTTGAAAAGATGAAAATGTTGATAAAGAATAAAATATTGGTATTAGAAGGAATGTAAAGGTATGATAGAATACATAGAGATGTGATTTATGTCGAATGATAAATGTTAAGTGCCGATGTTAGATGATGGTAATGTTGGGAGGAAGACGGATGTTTGATTAGTGTTGTTAAGAATTTTCTTTAACTCAGATGAAAGTTGTAATTGGAAATGAACTGAATTTGATTATACTTGATGTTGTGGCGACTCTGGTGTTAGAGGGATATTTAAAGTTGTTTTTTTCTATGAACGTGTATAAGAGATTGTGTATCAGATTTTGGATGTTTGTTGTAATTGAAGAAGTCGGAATTAAGGAAACTAAAAAGACGTTGGTAAGCCTTAGAGAGTTGGCGGAGCGTTATGCTTACAGACTTTGGACACTAGTTGAAGTACGCTATTGTGTTGGGCAAAGATGATTTATGTCACCATTATGGTTTCCGGATTTCTATTGACAAATTGAGGAACTGATCAACCTTAATCTATTGTTGATAGTATACGAAATCATAATTGTTGGATAGATGTATCATGCCAACCAATATAATATGTACGTTGAATTGGTCGAAGTCAAGCCGAACGCTTGAGAATTGTTTGAATTGTCGATGAAGATTCGTATATAAGGATATTAGTTGGATTTAAAGATGATAGCATGAAGTTGCGTTTGGATTAAATAATATTGAGGAAACTTATAGTTGAACTTTGGATAATGGAGTGTTGTTTAGGTGATGAATTAAGTGGCATGAGACTTGAAGTTTTCTTGAAATAATTCAAGGGAAAGTATATAGAAATGTAAGACTATGATTGACAAAATGTCGGATAGAGTTGAGTTGGAAGTATTAGAAAAAGTGAAAATATAAGTTGGTTTATTACAATGCGGTTTTAGTTGGAATAAGAAGAGTGGTTTGGTTGTGTCGGTTCAGATAAGAATTTATGTAGGGTTGAGTCACTATGAGTACGAATCGAGGATTCAGTATGTTGAATTAGTTAGAAGTGAAGTATATGAACTATCTTGTGGAAGTTTGCTGGACCCTTGTATCATATGTTGTTGTAATGATGTTGCGTGTTTAAGATGATTTTAGAAGGACGTGTTGTTAAAAGATAGTAAAGTTGTAGTTGTGTTGAGGATGATTGGGAAGTATAAGTATATCTTATCCAAGATTTGGAAGTAGTCGCAATTGTAATTGTGTTGAACGTTCATAGGCATTGTCTTGTGGATCTAAGTTGGAAGTATTCAGTAACTCTAAGAGTTAGAATACCTGTTGGAACGAAATTCCAAAGGATTAAGTCGGAAACTTTGTTGATATGTCGATTTTGGTGAATGTAAGTTGGAGTTAAACTCGGTAAACTTGGTATTTTACAAGTAATCAGAGTGCGCAGCGAACATATGGTGTAGTAAAATTGTTCGTATGTGAATAACAAAGATGTTGATAGTTGATTGAGTTGATGTTATGTTTAAGTTATGTGTTCTTATATTGATGTGTTCTAAGTTTTAAGTTGGTTACTCGTTGTGTTATGTTGATAGTTGTCAAGTGTATTGCTTGAAGGGTCTTCGTGTTGTTGTTGCCATTGAAGTTGTGTATTATTGTTGTGGTATACGTGGGTTGCCTTTGGAAATGAGAGTTGATTAGTCGGATGGAATAAGTAGTTAAAGTAGTTTAATCGGATAAATTTTCGAGGACGAAAATATTCTAAATGGGGGAGAGTTGTAACGCCCGTTTATTAATTAAATAATTTAATTAAATATAATTGTAGTATGTTGTGTTAAGTCGCGTTGATTTTAAGTTGATTTCCAAAATATCGTAATATTATGTTGATGGTTGTAAGTTGGTTTGAGTATAATTTAATTATTTAAGTCTATATAAGTTGTAGAAGACGATATGAAGTGTTTTTCGTTTATTGTTGGATATATCAATTGAATTGTTTGGACCATTTGGTTGATAATTGGAAGTTAATCTATTAAGTCGGAAATAAATATTTATTCGTGAATTATTATTCGGTCGATTTTATGTTAAGTCATTAAGTCGAAATATCAAGTCGGAAAGTCGAAGAAATAATATTAGAAGTGATATTATTGATTATTGGAGCGTTTAGTTAATGGGCTTGGATTGCGTCGGAATTAGCAATTAAAGGGGTATAAGACTTAGGCCCATTATTGTTATATTGGATTATTACTATTATTTTAATAAAAAGAATAAAATAAAGAATTAGTCAAAAAGAAATATCAGTGGAAGTGGAGAAAAAGAGGAACAAAGAAAACTGGAGAACGAGGAAATTGGGAGAATGCAATTACGAGAAGTTGTCAACTGAAAGCAAAATCGGTCGTAGATTCGAGTGGCCATCGATTAAGGTAAGGGTGGGGTTCAATCTTTATAACCGGGTTTGATAAAGGATACTAGGTGGGTGGTGGTACGTGTTGTGTTTTGTTGATACTGATGTCAAATTATGTTGATTCTTGCATTTTGTTGTGTTAGTATTTTGTGGATCGATTCTGTATATTTACTGATTTCTTGATGATTAAAAATTGTTCATGAGTTGTTTCGTATAATGTCGATTTTATGTTGTTGCGATTTTGTATTTTCTAAAAAATTCGGATTGAGGACGTTGAATTTGGTGCAGAAATGCACGGGTGGCACATGCCACCCAAGTGAGGGTGGCGACGGCCACCCAAAAGAGGAAGCAACCATGTGGCAGAGCAAGCCAATTGGGGACAAGCATAAAGTGGCGCAAGCCATTTGGGACAAACATGAAGGGTGGCGCAAGCCACCCTGTGTAATAAGGAACATGTGATTTTTGTTTTATGCAGTTGAATGATTTTCCAAACAATCTCATATTATATTTATTAATTATAACTAAAATATTCTAGTTTCATGAAATAACATTTTACTAATAATCAAAAATTGGTATTTGAGAAGTTAGAAATCAGGAGCAGTTGAACTGTGAACAAAAACAGTTTGATAACTAGCACTGTGTTATATAATTTTTGACAGAAATAAGTGGTCTTAGAAAGTTAGTAGAAACAAATAGTAAGCTATATTTTTATGACAAATAATATGTATCAGAAAACAGAAAATTGTGGGTTTCGTAATAAACTTGTGATAATCACATAATGATGAAAATAGTGTCGGTTTAGTCGGTTTAACTGAATTAGGCGAAAAACTTAGTTGTCAGGAATTTAACGAAATTTGTCGGGGTAAGTCGGGTAATTTAATAGTTGATTTTTGTTGCGTTGATTTGTCAAAAATATGTTGTAAAGTTGAGTTACATGTACAGTTGAGTTGGTAAGTGGTTCCGGTTACGGAAAATCTCTATTTTATGTTGAAGGCTTTAAAAAGCTAAAGTTGATTTTAAGTTGCCTATGTCGTATAATTTGTTATGTTGTTCAAGTTGTAGGCTTAATAGCCAACGTTGATTTGAGTTGTTCATGTTGTATAAGCTGGTTGTGCCGTTGATGTTGTATGTTGTTATGTTGTTCATGTTTTTATATTGGTTTGCGTTGTAAAGTTGTGTATGTCATATAGGACATCTGCATATTGTGCCGGAGCGTTGCTCACACCATGTTGGCCTGGATTGACACAAAGTTGAAAGTTGAAGGCTTATGCCTTGATTGCCTCGATAACCTGGCAATAATTTTAAGTTGAGAGTTTTACTTCAAATGGTACCATATGCATTTGCATAGTTGAGTCGCATTTGTGTTGCATTATTTATGTTGGTTATGCGTTTATGTCGTTCAAGTTGATAAGTTGTTTACGTTGTTTTCAAGTTGACTAAGTGAATTGTGTTGATTAGGCTGATTTAGTAGTTCATGTTGAATATATGATTATGTGGTTTATGTAGAAAATGTTGATGGATATAATAGTAGTAAAATAAGTTGATAAAAGGTGGATGATTGTTAAGTTATTGTTTTGGTTGATGCTGTGAATTGGTGAGTTGCTTATGATCCTTATCTAAGTATTGTTAATCCTAAGTCATTTATAATTATCGATATCTCACCCCTTATGTTTGAATGTTATCCCTATGTTGGTAATGTGCAGGTAGCTTGCAGGAAGATGGTTATCTTCATTAGTTCGAGTCGGTGTCGGTGCTATGATATGTAACACTCAGGGATGAACGCTTAGTTGTTTTGTTGTTACAGTATGAATATGTTATTATTAGGTTGTTTTAAGTTGAATAACATGTTATACCATGTTTAGTTGAATAATTTGAAAATCCGCTGCGTAGTTGTAAAAGTTATTTTGGTTTCACAAATGATTAAAAAGTTGTTATTTTTAGTTTATTTCGAACCAAACGTGTTATGTATCAATTTTCATTTAAGTAAATGAAGTATTATTATAAGTTGAAAAATGTAGCATCCTGTTTTGTGTACTTTTTGATTGACTTTTAATACTCTGATTTTAATTTAATCTATGGGTAGAAATGGGGTGTTACAACCATGTTTCATCATCCATTATGCCTAAGCCTTACACTCCAACTTCATTACAACATATCAATCATCAATCTTTTCTTTGCCATGGTCCATGTTATCAGCCTATAAAGAAAAAAGAACCACCAAGTTAAAACATGTTCATATCAATCTAAGCATTTCTTCATTTCATTTGATTCAATAACAAACATTCATGTTCCAAAACTTTCATATAAAAAATTCTATCATAATACATTCATCTTATCATTCAAAGCATTACTCAAAACATATTCAAAATCACATAATCATATTCATCATAATTCACAATCCATAACATTTTTATTCAAGTCATTCATTCATCATTTTGTCATAGTATATTCAAATTCATATCATTAACATATTATGTCCCAAAGAGTTTGTTCAAAAAATATAATTTTTCAAAAAAAAGGCAGAATTTCATAAGGGCCAGACATCAAGAAAACCAGTAGGGACCACTTTTCACAAACTAACAAAACCAACAAAACAATAACCCCAGACTTGCATAAAACTAAGACGCCCAGATCACTACCACCTCCACCCACAATTTTCATACTTTGTTCCCCCTGTCCAAACACCCTTCACCAACAAGTTATCATAATACACAATTCAAATTCAAACACAAACCCTAATCTCTTAGCTATATATGTGCTATTGTTTTATTCATCAAGGGAGGAGAGAAAAAAAGAACAACCAAGAATCAAAAGCACCACAAACAGAGAAAAATAGAAAATAAGAGAGCATTGAGTTTACTCATATAAACACTAAGTAAATTTTAGTAGGAGGAAGAAACCAAAGCATACAACAACCAAGCAATACATTTTCAGAAGAAAAAACCCACAAAAAACCTTAGACACTATCATATCATCAGAACAGAGCCACCATTAACAATCATAAAACAAAAACCATACAAAAAACCTAACAGAGGTCATCTAGTAGATAAAAGAAGAGGAAAAAAAGAAGAAAAGAACGAGCATAAGAGGTAGGAGGGAAATGAGCCGCGTTTACCTGAAGTGGAGACACCCGCCGGAATCTCTTCGTCGGAAACTCACCGGACTAGCTCCGTTTACGTAATTTCTTAACCTTTTCTTGATACCACTTTGCTCCTTGTGATGTAGTGATGTGTAATCCTCTGTCAATTGTGCGAAAACACTTGTGGTTTTCTTGTAATTTGATTTCTAAGCATTAGAGTTCTTGCCTTAATTTGTAGATTAATTGTTAAGGGTTTAGAATTTTGAAGTTTTTTGTTCAGATTTGTGGTGAGGGGAGAGAGACGAACATTTTGAGTGGGGTAGATCGTTTGTCGGGTTGACGGACGGTGCGGCGGCGACGTCACCAGAAATTGGGTACAGAGATAGGGAAGGCAATGCGAGAGAGGCGCTGAAAGAAATTGAGACTAAGTATTTTGTTTTTATTTTTTTAAAAGAAAGTTCTTTCTTTAAGTAATAATGACGCGTTTTATTGGATTTTCAGTGACTAAAGAAACCAGTGACAAGTGTCATCGGTTGTAGCCCTCTTGTTTTATTGCGTGCGCCTCCTTTTGAATCCTTATGGTGTTTCCCCCTTCTGTTAGCCCTTGGATGAGTTAATAGATTAACCCTCCATGAGATCAATGAACCAGGATTGACACTAGGATTAGAGTTGACAAGAGATTTCCACCATAGACACTCAACGCATCATGGGCTTTCTCTCCTACTAAGTTTAGGTTTTTTTGTGTGCTAATTACACCCCTATGGTTTACTTGTTTTCTGACCCATTCATTTATTTTCTTTTTGTTGATTTATTTAAATGTTAGTTTTTAGTTTTTATTATTAACATAATATTATTAAAATACCTCAAAATATTTTCTTTGATTTTTTTAAAAACCTTTTTTATTTTAAGATATTTTATTTAATAATTAGTTTTTTTAGTTTCTATTTACCCTTTTTAAGATATTCCAAAAAAAACAAAAATATTTTATCTTTCTTTATGTGTGATTTTGTTAATTTTTAATTAATATTTAGATTTAATTATTTCTATATCTATTTTTTAACTTATAAAAATCTTTCTTGGATTAACTTTATTTAATTCTAAAAAATCCAAAAAATATATTTTTTATTAAATTTTTTATCTTAGAGTTAATTTCGTTTATTTTTTTTAGGTTTGTTTAATTAGTTTCCATTTTTCACTTTCATTTAATATATAAAAAAAAAACATTTTCTTATTTCTTTAGTTAATCTTTATCTATTCTAAAAAACCCTAAAAAAATATGTTTAGAACCTTTTTTTCGTTTTAGATAGTTGTTTAGGTTGTTTAGGTTAGATCTTTCTAAGTGTGAGTAGTTAGGTTCAGGTTTATCTCTTTGCGTAAGTATGGTTTAATCTTTCATCTATTTGGTTGTATACCATGAATTGTATTGATCTTAATTCCGCACCATGACCATAAATTTCTAAGATAAAACTTGAAACGCCTCACCATATTGATTTTAATTTTCAAGATAATAAATCCTTGGTCCAATGCCAAGTGAGCTTTACACACTTCACACTTTTCTCAATTTTTTTTCAACTTAAACGAATCAATTCACCGCTCTTGTTTTCCATAACAAGTTACCAAATTCAAAGTAGTTGATCCACATATTAAGTTCTATCCAACTCTTTCAAAGTCGAGCGCATCGTGCCTCGCAGCCAATTCCTAAACCATTGTAAGTCAGTCGCCTCGTGCATCGTCATCTACCTTAACCTAGTCCATTAGGTTCTCCATACCAATTTACCTCAAACCCTAAGACGTTTCTCATACACGAATTCAAACTTCGATCCAACGTCGAGTTACTTTTTTCTAAGGTGTAAAAGAGAAGTGTGGAATCTTTTATGCTTCTCCTCAACTGTTTCAATATGAGGCATATGTCTCATATGTGAGAAGTTTACGCCTCTTAAACTTCAAAAACATTAAACCTTTATGAAACACATCTTTTCTCAAAGGTGTAAAAGAGAGTTGTCGGATCTCCGATGCCTTTCTTCAATTGTTTACATGTGAGGCATCTGTCACGCACGTGAGCAGTTGTCACCTCTTTAAAAAAAATCCAACAAACAATCAATCCTTTTTCTTAATCAAAATTAAGATACTTAATAACTATTAAACATCATTTTATTCAATGGTGAAAAAAAGAGTTGTCGGATCTCCGATGCCTTTCCTCAATTATTTACGTGTGAGGCATCTGTCACGCACATTAGCAGTTGACGCCTCTAAAACGAACCAACCAACCGTAGTACCACAAACTACGGAGCTCTGACTTTCCCATTGCACAAAGGAATACGTAGCCACAAGAATCTTAATTCTTGTCGAGTCCCCTAAGAATAAAACCACCCATTCTCCATACTCGTTTACCTTTAAGAAGAAGACAATAACATAAGTTAGCTTTCGATCGCAAACTAGACTAAGAGGTTCCCGTTGAGTACAACAGACGTAAGATGTGCTAATACATTCCTCTTGCATAACCATATCCCAAACCTAGAATTTAGTTCCAACGACCAAGTTCTTTCTGCATAGGTTTTATCTACATCTTCCTTTTCCTTCGTTAGAATAAATAGAATTAGGTGGCGACTCTGTTGTTTGTTATTCCGCGTCCTTCACGAGGATCATATTTTCCGAGGTACGACACTACCCATATACATAAATCATCTAGCCCTTGAGCGATTAAAGAAATATCACCCTTACCTTAGATGATGAATCTTCTTTCTCTCTAATGGAGTCTTCTCCCTTTTTCCCCTAGCCTCTTCCACTTCTGTTCTTCTCCTTTTCACATACGATCAAAAATAAAAACTCCCTTATTCTCTAATTCTCTCTATAAAAATCCCTCATCTATTTTATTCCTCTTTTACCCTCACTCTTTTCTCCATAATAACCAAAATTAATGAAATTCCATTTTTGCTTTCAAATTATTTTTCACCGGTATTATTTATTTTACTACTTTAATCATATTCTTAAAATAAAAAAACAAACTTGATTTTGTCATCTTTATTTTTTTTCCTTTCGATTATATTCCATTTTTGTTAATGAAGTCTTAAGAATCGTAGGATCATTGATTTATCGGCGGAAGATCCGTGATTAAGATGAGACAATTATCCTTTAATGTTCCATCATTTGCATTCCCATCACTTATTTCTCACCATCATCATCGTCATCACATAAGGACAATAACGTTCACCAGGAGCACCCTTAAGGACTAAGTTCGATCTCAATTTTTTCTCGCATTTATCTTTAGATATGGTTTCGATCACTAGGAGCACCCTTAGGAACTAGGAATCGAATTAGCATTTTCTCAAAACTCTGTCCAACGCCAAGTGGAACCCACACATTCTTGATCCACATATTAAGCCATACCCAAAATTTATAAGTCGATCGCTTTTATCATCACCATTAACCAACCCAATTAAACCTTTCATAAACGTGTTTAAGCAAAACCTTCTCTTAACTAAATAACAAAAGAATTGGGCTTTTGGAATCTCACATTCCTTAGGCCCTTGAATGATTGCTTTTCTGGCTAGCTCCTTGGGTTGTGGCCCATTCAACCTTTCGTTCCTAAAATACTTAAGTTTATTAAAATCTCTTCCTAATTGAACAACGAAAGTATTGAGCCCTTGGGATCTTGCATTCTTTGAGTTCTTGAATGATTTCTCTTGAGGCTAGCCCTCTGGGTTGTGTTTCATTTGCTCTTTCGTCTCTAAAACACTTTAACCTAACCTCCCCCAACAAATCATAGTTAGCCGAACTACGACGCTCTGATTCCCCAAGAGGATATATAGGCACAAGGATACACCTCCTTTGAGAGCCCATTAGTAAATATTTTCCTTTTTCTCTCTCTTTCGTGTGATCGAGACCAACCACCCGTAGTTCCATGAACTACGAACGCTATGACTTTCCCATTGCACGAGGGAATACGTAGGCACAATGATCTCAATCCTTGGCGAGCACCCTAAGAATAAAACCACTCATTTTCCCTTAGCACGTAACTTTAGATTAGAACCTTTCACGATCCCTTATTATTCGAAGAAGACAGATATCATAAGTTAGCATTCAATCACAAATATAACTAAGAGGTTCTCGTTGAGTACAACGGGCGTGAGTGGGTTCTAATACATTCCCCTTGTGTAATCGACTCCCGAACCTAGAACTTAGTTGCGATGACCATTTTCTCTTTTTAAAAGGTTGTCTCGGTATTTTCATATTCTTTCATTGGAATAAATTAAGTTCTGTGGCGACTCTGTTTGAACGTAAAAACTTTTTTCATGGTCTTTTATCTGTGCAACACTTTTTGCAACCATATTATTTTGATATGCACCCAAGAGATCATACAAACCACTATTCACTTTCTTTACATTGTCTTCGTAGCCACTTGGATCAAGTTTCTTAAAGTAAAAGTTCAAAAAGTCTAACTTTGATGTTGGGTTAAGAACATTTCCAAATGCAAGAGTAACTACTGAATATTCACTATAATATTTATCAAACTTTTCTTTCATCCCCTTAACCAATACTTATCAAACTTCCCCTCAAAATTAACAAAAACAATTTTCTAATTTTTTTTATCAAAATAAATTATTATTTTTTAATATTTTTAATGGACCAACCCGAAACCCATTTTGTCGACCCGACATGACCCATAAAAAATATCAATCCGGTGCTAAAATTTAGAACTTATATCGGTGGAATGGGTAAAAACATTTTTACAGTTCTATAATCAACCAAAATTCATGATATCACAAAACTAACTTTTTAAAAAGTTATAATAATTGTCAAATGAATGCTGCATAATTTAAATCAAATAGTAATAAAACGTATATGTGTCACATCATGACAAGAAGGATAAAAAAAATCTTCATATCATAGGACAAAAACTCTATTTCTTTTCATATATTTTTCACACTCACTTGCTAAAATGAGTGACGGCAAATTGAATATTTAACCTTTTATTTTATTTCATACGATAAACAAATCATCTATTTTCTTAAAATAATTCTAACATTGTCCCTTGGCGTGCAAGTTAAATTAATCAAGTTAAATTAGTCGCATTCAAAATAAAGTTTGAAACATGGTACACATAACACATAAAATAAAATATATAATAAAAAGACCAAAACTTTGTCGATGAAACGTAGATAGAGAATATATGTGGCCCTAAACAAATTCCATTTTTCAGAAAAAAGTTAATTAAATTTTATTTTTTAGCAGAAAAATGTTTCTTTTTATAAAAAAATTGAAATTAAAAGAAACACAAAAGATGCTCATCCTATTACATTTAAGAAAAACTCAACAAAACCAACCATACCAAAACAATCTAACAATAAATATTTTAGGTTTGATTTTTAATTATTATAAATTAGTGAAAAGGTTATATATTTTAGAACAAATATAATATAAACAAGAAAAATAAATGTTAGGTTAATTATCTATATTTTTTAGTAAAGAAACATCAGTTTCACCTTAATCTAAATAAAAATGTTACTATTATAATTTGTTATCATGATTCATATTGTAAATATAAATATATATATATATATATATATATATATATATATATATATATATATATATATATATATATATATATATATATATATATATATATATATATATATATCTTACGAGAAACAAATGACGAGCCTAATTTGTTCTTTTCTGGGACAAAATTTGATTTGTTATAAAAGTTATATCATTCACGTATGTATGATCTGAATATGACAAATTTCATCCTTAAAAATTAAAATAAATTGGCGAGATGAACTATGATAATTGGATGTAGATGAAAAGACAAGTTCTTTTTGCTTTTTCTTGTTTTATAATGGATACAAACTTATATTATATTAATATTATAATAATACAAAAGTTGAAAGTCAAATTATTTAAGAATAGATAATAAGGAATCTCTGGCCCAAAAAACTACGACAACAAAAAAGGGGTTAAAATGTAAACCTTAAATATTAAAGGAAATTGAACGGAAATTTAGTCTATTTGTATAAATTACAACGAGACCTATCGATTTTTCCTAGAATCAACCACATGTAATCAATCAAATGGTTGGGATTGTCTCATTCTTGCATCTACCATGAGGTCTTAAAAACCACGAAAAGACATGATTTCTACACTCAGTTTCCGAAATCCTTCCAATGCAAACCTAATCACAAACCAAATTCCCCAACAGAATTGATTTGTTGCATTTGAAAAAAATGCGGGACAATTCTTCAAAGTCGATAAAACAGAGGACACAAACTTGTTCATGCGGATTGAAAATAACACCACAAGACGTAAGATTCATATGCATTGACAACCTATTAATAAATAACCTCCATCCAAATATCTTGATCTTCAAAGGCAAATGAGACCTCCAACAAAGACCAAGGGCTATAATAGTAGCCAGAGCAACATTCTGGCTGATATCCCTCTCAACAATGAGGTTGTAACAAGACTTAACGGAAAATCCATTATCATGATTAACATTCTAACTCCACGAGTCAACGACATTCCTTCTCAGATCAGACTGACCCAACTTGTTACGCAGATGTTCAATGTCGTCTTCGAGGCCCAGATACGCAATGAAATCACAGTTATGCACTTTCCATCTCCAATAATCTTCCGCTCAGCATCCCATTTCGCTGACAGTGCATGATTTATGAACGTTGTCTTCATACAGTAGAGGAAATTCATCCTGCAACGATGAAATCCAAAGCCAAATGATGTTCCAAAAATAAACTGAACAGTCAGAGCCAATATTGCAATGCAAATCTTCAATAAACCACCTCTTATCCACTGACCTTGATACCAACATGATGTCACTTAACCATACAGAAGCTGCCCCATGTTGGCATCAGAATAACTGGGCTGAAATTTCATCGCCAATGCACCGTATCTGCTGACTAAAATTGGTCTCCGCATCTCACTTCTAGCATTAATCAACTTCCAAGCCCACTTTGACAATAAAGCTTTATTGAACTTACCGACATGTTTGATCCCTAAACCACCACAAGCTTTTAGTTTGCAAACAAAAATCCAGCTAACCCAATTAATACCTTTCGTATCGTGCGACCCATGCCACAAAAAGCTTCATTGAATTGCAATAATTTCTTTCACGACACCGGAAGGAGCCTTGAAAAATGATAGGTAATGGATATGAAGGTTTGCCATAACATAATTAATAACGGTAACTCTCCCTTCAATCAAAAAATTCCGCCCAATCCAAGGGGACATCCTAGCTTAAACAGTTCAAAATTGGTTTCCAAAACGCTTTAGTTCAAAATTACCGCCCACCACTAGCCCCAAGAATTTAAAAGGCAAACTGCTCGAATTACATTGGAGGAAATGTTCAACAGTAAACATAAAATACGGATCCAGCCTCCGAATAGACAACTTTTAGCGAAGTTAATTTTCAGACCAGGCACTGATTTGAAACTACAAAAAATACTTTTAAAAGCCCAAAGATTTGAATAAGACCCATCTCCAAAAAGCAATGTGTCGTCTGCGAACTGAAAGATACTTACAGACGTATACTCACTAAGATTGAAATCCTTCCAAATATTCAAGTCTATCGTCCTTCTAACCATCATAACAAGACCTTCGACTACAATCGCAAACATAAATAAATAAAAAATATAATAAACTACAAAAATAGTTAATCAAGCATTATGCTCATATTATACAAGTGTATTAACTATATTATATTAAAACAAAAGTTAAAGGTCAAATTATTTAATATTACTTATTAACATAATATATATAAATAAATTAAAAAAAAACAACGTAATCAACTACAAAAATAGTTAAGCGAGCATTATGCTTATATTATACAAGTGTATTAACATATTTATTTTTTATTAAAGGTGAAAAATAAATTAGATAAGAACATATTCGTAAAAGATTTAAATTTAATCTATTATAAATAATTAACATCTAGTTTTTTTTTAATAAGCAAGAAGTATATTAATAAGGAGTAATAGGAACATCCCAAACCACAATACAAAATAATCACAAAATAAAAATACTTATTACAAAAAATCTAAAGAGAATTTGTAATAGTCATAAAAACTACAACATAATTTATCTTTTGAAAGATTTAAAATCTACCTCAAAGAAAGAAATTTAATCGACCCAACTATTACCTCAGGATCACTAATCCCGTCCCCAAAAATTATGTTGTTTCTCGTCCGCCAAATGATCCAACAAACAATCATCCACAAGCTACAAACAATCTTCTCAGACAACCTTCCACTAAGATTAAGAATCCAAACTAACACATGTTTAGAAATGAATGATTCTTGTATCTCTCTAATATTCAACCACTCAAAAATCTTCTTCCAAATAACTCTAATTATGGGGGAAAACAAGAAAAAAATGTTTATCGGTTTCCAAGTGCCCAAAACAGAAAACACAAATTATATGATGAGGATTAACTAAAATACCTCGACGTAACAAGTTACCTCTAGTAGCTAATTTGTCCCACACTAAGCCACATGAACAACTTCACTTTTGATGGACTAAAAGATTTCCACACTATATGCATAGCTAGCTTAGGATCATCCTCCAACATGGCAACATCCGAAGCTGATAAAAACTTCAAATAATAGGAATTGATAGAAAATTTATTGGAAATTCCCGCAGGTTATAACACCATATCAACACTATTCATCACCGGTTGTATATCATGCACCAGAAGGAGCAGTTCCTTGAGATCTGCTGTAGCAGCCAGAGGCAGATCATGTGCTTGGAAATTCAAAGACCACACCCGCACATTGGAGTTCCATGCACCCATTTCCGCAATCAAAGTTTGGTTTGGAACAACCAGAGAATGCAAGGTAGGATATTGTTGTTGTAGGATGTTACTCCCCACCCATCTTGCACTCCAAAATGGAATAATTGTGCCGACACCCAATCTTAAGGTAATTAAATCTCCAAATGGCACAACAACAGCCACTGTATTAATCCTAATAACATCCCTCCACCATTGAGAATCAAATTTTTTTGGAACATACATTTCCCTTTCTAAGATAGATTTAACATAATTTTCATACTTATGTTGTAAAATACCGCACCATAATGCCTCCAGCTCGAATAAGAACCTCCACAACCACTTTTTCGATAAAGCCACAATAAATAATATTAAGTCTTTCACCCCAAGACCACCCTCTTCCTTGGATTTGCAAATTGATTCCCACCTCACCCACACTGCACGATTACCATCGTCAGTCCCATGCCACAAAAAGTTATGTTCGAGAGAAATAAGAGCCTCCACAACCTTTCTTGGTGCCTTGAAAAAAGATAATTGATGGATAGGCAAATTAGTTGTCACCTAGTTAATTAAGGTCACCTTCCTCCTATTGAAAGTAATCTCCCTTTCCAAGGAGCTAATCTCTTTTTAAAAGATTCAACGACTGAATTCCAATATGAAATTCTATTATGCTTATCCCCCACCTTAAGACTCAAGAAGTTGAACGAAATTGTTCCAATCTTACGACTTACAAGCAAGAAATTGCTCTGACGCCTTCATGAAGAAATCGTCTACTCCAATACTATACAAATAACTTTTTCCCATATTCACTCTCAACCAGAACACTAATTCAAAACCTTTCAATGGAGCTTTAAAATCCCATAAATTTGACCACTCACTGTTACACATGATAACGGTATCATCCGCAAATTATAGTAAATTATACCTAACCTCCTCATTTACTTGAAAATCTTTCAATAATCCTATAATTACAATCCCATCCACCATCATAGAAAAAGCTTCAGCTATAATAGAGAAGAAAATAAAAGGAGACAATGAATTTCTTTGCCTTAACCCACAATACACCCTAAAGTCTCCCGTAGGACTACCATTATCCATAATGGACATGAAACTCGTAAAACACCACCATCCATCCATTTCAACCATCTTTGCCCAAACCCATGGAAGATAACATGTGTTTCAAAAAAGACCGATCGACGTAATCATAAGCCTTGGAGAAATCAATCTTAAATAAGACACAATTTTTCTTATTCTTTTTAGCTAAGTCGATAATTTCGTTAAGAACTAGCACTCCGTCAAATAATTGACGACCCAGAATAAAAGTCGTATGGTTTTTAACAATAAACTTACCAATAACAAACCTTAATCTAGAAACCAAAAACTTAGAGAGAACTTTGTAGAAACTACCGATCAAACAGATCGGACTATACTTATTAAAAGACTAAAGGCAATCATTTTTTGGAATAAGCACTAGGAAAGAAGAAGTAAATGATTTAGGGAACCTAGTCATATTGAATGAGTAATTATTGAATGAGTCATCTCTTACGTCAGAATTTGAAAGAGATGCAAAATGGTGGTCGTAATCATTTTGAATGGTACCAACAAACAAATTTTGTCTTTTGTCCTTATTAATTGAATTTGATTGGTCATGCTTAACTAAAGGAACGTTTGTTTTAGCTTTAAGGTTTTCTTTTTTTCTATTTTATAAAATGGTTGTTATAAAAATATGTTTTTAAATATTAATAGTGTTTTTTTTAATTTGTTTTTACAAATTAATTTTAATATTCTATAACATAAATACATATTATTAGATTAAAATATAATTATAATTATAATTTTTTTAAAAAAGGTTGTATATGAAAAGATGATTTTAAAGAAAAGATATTTGGAATAAAATTATTCTATATATAATCAAGATTATATATAAATAGCATGCAAAAATCTGAGAGGGTTGGTCTAGTGGGGGGAGAGAGTTCGGTCTCAAGGGTTTGCTCCTCTTGAGGTTCTGAATTCGAAGGAGGCTACGTGTGACGAAAGCTCTTGGATGAATTAGTCAGTACGGAAGAAATGATATCATTCTATAAAAAAAAACATACAAATCAATAAAACATTCACCCATTTAGTTCAGTCAAGTCTACACATGCATGTTTTCATCTACCTACTCATACATCAGAGCATCTGCTGGCCTAAGAATCGATCTTCTCTCCGGTGGATAAGTCAATAAATTCACAAACGTCTCTTTCTTCACTAGAGCACCATACCGTATATTTCATTGTCTCCCAATATATGATTCGGTAACACCCAAGATTGGGCCTAGAATTCCCAAACGTGTATGAGACAACCTCTATGTTCGAATACAAACTCAATCCCTTAACTTTAATGTCCAATTTTTTTTCTTTCAATAAAATGGTAAAATAGTTAAAATAACTTTTAAAAAATTATTCAAACTATATTTTTATTTAAAGTTTTTATTAAAAATTCTTTATTATTTTTTAACAAATTTTAAAATAAAAAAAAATTAAAACAAACACACCCTAAATCTTATTGCACTATCACTGAATTTATATCCTGTATGAAAAACTTATTTTATTATCATTAGAAAAACATATAATTTAGTTAGAAAAAACATTAATATTGATTCATAAATTAGAAAGTATATTCCTTCTGGTACCTCTATAAAAGTCATATATCTGACTCTGAACAAGAAAATCACACCAAAGAAAAAAGAAAAAAGAAAAATGGGATCCGAAGCTCCCATTCAAATCCTCCTTGTATCTTACCCTGCACAAGGACACATAAACCCTCTTCTTAGACTAGCAAAATGTCTTGCTGCAAAGGGCTCTTCTGTCATTTTCATTACAACAGAATTTGCCGGCAAAAACATGCGAACCGTTAACAACATCACTGATAAATCAACCACCCCAATCGGTAACGGTTCTCTCACTTTCCACTTCTTTGACGACGGTTTACCAGACGATGACCCCATCAGACAAAGTCTCAGCGGCTACTCCGAACAGCTTGAGCTTGTTGGGAGAAAGTTTCTTTCTGAAATTATCAAAATTCATGCTGATTCAAACAAACCAATTTCATGTATCATAAACAATCCTTTTCTTCCATGGGTTTGTGATGTTGCTTATGATAATGATATTCCTTCTGCTTTGCTATGGATTCAATCCGTCGCTGTTTTCGTAGCTTACTATAACTATTTCCATAAACTAGTACGTTTTCCTACGGATTCAGAACCTTATATTGATGTTCAACTCAATTCTTCTTTTGTTCTTAAATACAATGAAATCCCAGATTTTCTCCACCCTTTTAGTAAATATCCATTTCTTGCTTCACTCATCTTAGAACAGTTTAAGAATTTATCTAAAGCGTTTTGCGTACTGGTGGATACATATGAAGAACTAGAACATGATTTCATCGAGTACGTTTCAGAAAAATCGATCCTCATGAGACCTATAGGTCCTTTGTTCAACAACCCAAAAATCAAAGATGTTAGTGATATTCGGGGCGATTTTGTTAAGAGAGATGATTGTAATATTGTAGAGTGGCTGAACACGAAACCAAAAGGCTCAGTGGTTTATGTTTCGTTTGGGACTATTGTGTATCTTCCACAAGAACAAGTGGATGAAATAGCATATGGGTTGTTGGAGTCACAAGTCTCGTTCTTATGGGTATTGAAACCACCTCCTAAGGAAGTTGGTCTGAAGCCACATGTTTTGCCAGAAGGGTTTTTAGAAGAGACTAGTGGGAGAGGAAAAGTAGTGAAATGGGGTCCACAAGAAGAAGTGTTGTCTAATCCTTCAGTGGGATGTTTCTTAACACATTGTGGTTGGAATTCATCAATGGAAACACTTACTTTAGGAGTTCCGGTATTGACGTTTCCAGCATGGGGTGATCAGCCCACAAATGCGAAATTTCTGGTTGATGTTTATGGAGTTGGGAGAAGGTTGGGTTATAGTCAAATTGAAGATAAATTGGTAACAAGAGATGAAGTGAAGAAGTGCTTATTGGAAGCAATGACTGGGGAAAAAGCAGAGGAGTTGAAGAAAAATGCGATTAAGTGGAAGAAGGCGGCGGTGGCGGCGGTGGTGGCTGGTGGATCATCAGATAGGAATCTTGATGAGTTTATGGAAGATATTAAGAAACGTGGATCTGTAAAATATTCACAAGATTTAGTGTAGAGTTCGAATAATTATTAAATGTCTTTTTTTGTCTTGTCGCATGTTAATGTAAAAGTACTATAGTATAGTGGGATTTTCGTGACACATTTGTATGCAAAATGCAAAACGGAACTATTGTAAACGTTTTGTTTCAATAAAAAGAGATCTGTGTCTCTTCTAAAAGCATAATAAATTAATAATAAATGTACCATTTATCACTATTAATTATTTTTTAATAATAATATCTTCCTCTCACAATAGGTATCATATTTTCTATTTTTATTTTTTTTTAAATTATTTGTTCATTTAAATTATCAATGTAATATTTATTATTTTTCTACTAATTTATTCTTATTTATCATATTTTAATTCATATAACTATTCTATTATTTAGAATTATTTTAGTAAATAATCATTTTATTATTAAAATTAATATAATTAATCATTTTCCTTAAAAGTGTGAAAATCTCAAAATAATATGAGAGGAGGAAGTAATAAAATATACTATTAATATTTAAAAACAATTGAATAAGACATAAATATCTTTTCTAACCTAACCAAAAAGTCTTAGTTCTATGCAATTTTGAACACGGAATTGAATCAATCAATTTTGCTGTTAATTGTTGTCCTCCGACTTTATGTGCATAGTGCATATCTAGCTTTAAGAAAACATTTTATTTATTATAATTAATTAAATTGTTAAATATAAATTAAAATTTCAATTAATGTTTTTCTCATTATCTCCTTAACCAGTCATTAATTGAAATTATTTATACGTCTTTTATGACTTTATTAAAAATAACTTAAAAAGAAAATATATATATATATATATATATATATATATAGATATATATATATATATATATATATATATATATATATATATATATATATATATATATATATATATATATATTTGTTTTTATTTAATGACATAGGGCTTTTTTAAACATGTTCTATAAGATCCTTTTATTATTCTCTATTACATGATTAATTACTTATTAAATACATCATAAAAAGTTTAGTAGATCGGGAGAATTTGGAGTATTAGTTCTTCATTTTACCAAATTTTGTTAATCTATTAAATTTTCTTGGTGTATTTTGGAACACTTAAAATCCTGAAATTTGTATAAAAAGTGTTACTCTATAGATTAATGTGTCACCACCAACAACTATAACCCTTCGTTAAAAAATAAATATTTTAAAAACATGCAACAAAAAACAAAACAACATATAATACATGTCATTGAATACTCACCTTCAGGTACGATATCATCGAAGTAGGTGAATATTAAATGTGACAATAAAAAAAGTCAACTTCAATTTAGGTCTTATTAAGATTTAACTTTTACAAAATAACTAAAAATGAGTTTAAATATCCATCCTGATGTGGTGTTCCTTTCGGAGACGTTAGCGTAGAACCAGAAGTTGGAAAGGGTTCGTGTGTTGCTACAGTTTGACTTGTATAACAGTGGACGTCGAAGGGCGTAGCGGAGTTTTGGCGGTGCTGTGGAAGAATAATATTCAATGCAGTGTTATAAACTTCTCGAGGAACTTCATAAATCTACTAATTCAAGATGAAATCAGAGGAGAGTGGAGACTAACTTGCTATTATGGATGTCCTGAAAGAACCATGAGAAGATATGTGTGGGATATGTTGCGAAACTTGCGAGATATGTCGAATGTTCCGTGGTGTATCGTCGGGGATTTTACGATGACGGAGTAAATATTCATTCAAGTTTGAAAATAGTTGGTTGAAAGAGGAAGATCTTAGTGAGATTGTTTGGCTGGCCTGTAATAAAAGTAATTATAATGATGTTCTACAACGTATCTCAGCTTGTACGCATGATTTGTCAAGATGGAACAGAAGGAAAAATTGCATAGTGAAAGAAGAGATGAAATAGTATATGTCAACTATGGAAGCCTATCGTATGGGGCAGGATGCTGAATCGATTTACAGGTCCTTCGAAGCACAGAAGGAGTACAACAAACTATTGCTCCGGGAAGAGGTTTTCTGGAAACAACGTGCGAAGATGCATTGGTTCGGGAGGGTGATCTTAATACTAAATTTTTCCATAGATCGGCTACTGTTAGGAAGAATTTTCAAAGAATTGATATGCTGATGAATAACGGTTCGGGGAAAATTCGATCGCAGGAAGGAATGTGCGATATTGCTAAAAGTTATTTTGAGAACTTGTTTGTTGCACATACTGGTGTGTATGAACCAGTTCTAAAACTCATGAAGCCGGTAATCTCTACTGGAGATGATATTATGCCGACTGTGCACATTACGAAGGAGGAGTTATTCAAAGCTCTTAATAGCATGCACCCTGATAAATTTCCAGGTCCTGATGGATTTAATCTGGCTTTTTACCAAAAATTCTAGGGGATTTGTGGAGATGATGTGTTTGAAGCAGCCAAATAGTGGCTGGAAGTTGGTTACTTTCCAGCAGGTCTTAATGAGACCAATATTTGCCTTATCCCTAAATGTGTTAATCCTATCAATATGGAGGAACTTCGCCCCTTCTCCCTGTGCAATGTGGTTTATAAATTAATCTAAAAAATGATTGCAAATAGGGGGAAGATTTACTTGAATAAATGTGTGTCCGAGGAACAATTGGTGTTTATCGAAGGTAGGTCTATTCTTGATAATGCGATGATTGTTATGGAAATCATTCATACTCGTAAAAGAAAAAAAAAGGAAACAAGGCTCACCTTGCGCTTAAGATTGACATCAGTAAGGTGTACGATAGGGTCGATTGGGGATTTCTGAAAGACATGCTTCACAGTCTAGGTTTTGCAAAAAAATGGATTCAATGGATCATAATATGTGTAACCTCGGTGCAATACTCCGTTCTAGTTAATACAGATAATGTGGGACAAATACAACCAGGAAGGGGCTTGAGACAAGGAGACTCACTATCTCCTTATCTATTTATTCTTATATTCGAAGGTCTTTCGCACTTATCAAAGACGCTGTTGCTCGAGGGGATCTTCATGGATTCCAAATTTGTAGGGGGCACCTAGTGTGTCTCACCTGTTTTTTGCTGACGATTGTTTTTAGTTTTGCAAGGCTAATATATCAGAGGTATCCTATCTTATGGAGGTCATAAAATCTATGCGGACGCGTCAGGTCAAGAAATAAACCTGACCAAATATGAAGTGTTCTTTAGTCGGAACATCAGTAGGCCGGCTCAGGAGGATATTGCTAAAGTTATGGGAGTTCGACATGTTTTAGGTACCGGAATGTATTTGGGTTTACCTTCGATGATTGGTAGAAGTAAGAAGGCGAATTCCGATTTTATTAAAGATCGAATTTGGAAACGAATTAACTCCTAGCGAGGTAGATCTTTGTCTAAAGCGGGAAAAGAGGTTATGATAAAATCTATTTTGCAATCAATATCAGCTTATATAATGAGTGTTTTTATTCTACCAGATGCAGTAGTGAGTGATATATAGAAGATGTTAAACTCGTTCTGGTGGGGAGAAGGAAGTCATTATAAAGGTATTAAATGGATGGCTTGGGATAAGTTATCTTGTTCAAAGAATGAAGGAGGCATGGGAGTCAGAGCCCTTAAGGCCTTTAACTTGGCTATGGTAGCTAAACAAGGGTGAAACATGATTTCAAATCCGAAGTCGCTGGTGACCAGAATCTTCAAAGCAAGGTATTTCCCTAGATCCTCTTTTATTGACTCGTCCCTTGGAAATAATCCTAGTTTTGTATGGAGAAGTGTTTGGAAATCTAGGGAAATCTTATCTCGTGGTTGCAGGTGGAGTATAGGAGATGATAGCCACATTAAAGTTATGAATGAACCGTGGTTAATAAGGGAAGGAGAATCCTGTCTGGAAGGACCTCATGAACAAGGTGTGTATGATCTCTATGTTCAAAACCTCATATTACCAAATGTTAACCAATGGAATATGCAAGTAATAAAATCTTTATTTGATCAAAATGTAGCTGAAGAGATATCCAGAGTCCCGTTAGTGGAATATGTGGTAGAAGATGGTATGATTTGGCAGGAGGAAAAAAATGGTGTGTATAATGTCAGGTCTAGTTATAGAGTGTGGAGAAATTCTTAAGATCAATGTTTAAATAAAAAGGAGGAAGGGAATTGGAGAAATCCTTGGAACATTTCCGCACCACCCAAAACCAAACATTTGCTATGGAGAATATGTAGGGGTTGTCTTCTATCTAGAACTAGACTTCGTCATCATCATGTCCAATTCCCTTCTATTTGTCAGATATGTGAGATAGATAACGAGGGCGATTGACATGTATTTTTTGGATGTACTACTATTGCTCAGTGTTGTCAAGCAGCAAGTTTGTCTCATTTAATCTAACATCATAATTATGTTTTTAGTGATGTTAAGTCCTTTATTCTTGATATCTGTAAGAGAAGGGATAAAACGGATGCTGGTAGATTCGCGGTTATGATGGATGTGATTTGGAAAAATAGAAATAATGTTGTTTGGAATAATACTCTGGAGGAGGCATCAAGATTGGGTTTACAAGCTTTTTACAATTGGAAGGATTGATTTTCATCTCAAATTGAGAATGAGACAACAAATGATCATCAATATCCTCTTGTTTGGAGTCCTCCTAATGAAGGAAGGTTGAAGTGAAACATATATACTGGTTTTAATAAAGTTTGAGGCACAACTAATAAAGGTTGGTGTGTGAGAACTAATTTGGGAGAATTCTTAATTGCATGTGTATTTTGGGATGTTAGTTTCCTATCTAGCATTGAAGCGGAGTCCATGGCCTTAAGAGAAGCTATGCAAGGGGCCATTTCTTTACAACTTGATAATGTAACATTTGAAAGTGATTCTCAACAAGTTGTTCAAGCCATTAGTGTTAAGAATTTAGGAAGATCTGAATTTAGTTTTGTTATTTTATCTATTAAAAACTTATTGCGTTTATTTTCGAACTTTGAGGTAAATTTCATCAAACGCCAAGCGAATTCGGTTGGCCATAATCTAGCTGAGGCGGCCAATTCTTGGTTTAGGCGTAGTCTTATTCATGTAATACCTCCTTGTATTGAACTATCTTTAAGTAATGAAAGCTATTAAGTCTGTTTCTTTCAAAAAAATATCCAACTGTTAACAATTCCAAAACAACTCGACATATTAGTTTAGAAACTTTGGCAAAATGAGTAAATTGACATCAACATAATAAAAGAAAATATGATTTTCCCCCAATGTTACAAGATCGGAGCATGGTGACTAAAATACTATAAAAATAATGAAAATTACTCCAAAAGATATTTCCCACTAACAACAGTAACTTTACTCCTAAGTATCTTCAAGATGTCCATGGTGGACAACATAAAAAGGGTGAGAATTCATATCAATATTAATGTCATAAGTTGCATCGTAGAATTCAGACATCTACAAACTCAACAACAATCACACCACATCATTCTCACACCAAAATTCATGAACATACACAATACAATCACATATTCATCATTTAAATTATGCAATGAGACTCACAATTTTGACTAGACTCATATGCATGTGATAACAGGTTTACCTTGCTCGATCCCCGAATCCATCCTGCTTAATTCAGGACATGTCACCAATCCACTCTGCTCGGATTACAACTTAGATCTTTCATCAACAACAACGACATAAAGAATGCATGTCACAACACATAAATGCAAAAACAACATAATATATAAAGTCTCCTCCTTATAATAAATAAAACATGCATTAATCAAATGATAATAGTTCCTCTCCTAAATTATCATCCCACAACAATATATTCTTAATTCGATAACATAATTCATGCTCACACTTCATCATTCATCACAAATCACAAGAATGATCACATCATCATCCTCATCATCATGTATGCACATATTTAAGGGTGTTCGCGGGCCGGTTTGGTCAGGTTTTGAGAGACCTTGATGCCTAAATCGATCAAGAATATATGAATTGGTTTAAATTGTATTTTCACATTTTTTATAAAACCCAAACCGAACCAAACCGAAAAATAACATATTGATTTGGGTTGGATTGATCAGATACATTAGAAACAAATATGCAAAAATATTTTCAAAAAATTTATAATTTACATCAACTAAGTTTTTATAATAATAATTTTTTTGGGTTAATAGTCACTTACCCCCTTAAATATAGACATGTTTTAATTTACCTCCCTTTAAAAAAATAATTTTGGATTATCCCCCTGAAATTTTTGGGTACCCCTAAGCGTGTAAAAACCATGGGGTAAATAAAAAAAACAATTTTATAGGGGGCGAGATAATTTTTCCATCTGGGAACAAAAGACTTAGAATTTCAAAATTTCAGGGGGTAATCAAAAATTAGTTTTTTAAAGGGGGGTAAATCAAAACACGCCTATATTGCAGGGGGTAAATAACTATTAACCCTATTTTTTTTTCTTTCATTTTTTTCATATAGGTTGTGAATGTTACAAATGACGTTTCATTTTTTTTTTTGTTTTTTTTGTTTTTCACCCTCTGGTTCCTAGGGGAAATGGGCCATAGTAGTCCAGAGTTCGTGTCGAGAGGTCATGGCACTAGCCAAACATTGTTCCCACCGGAAATCGAACTCAGTATTCCCCGAATCTTCGTTCCTTAGCAGGAGCTTGTTTACCACTCGAGCCCAAGTGCTTGGTTATTTTTATTTCTTCTTAAACTTGAATATATTATACTAGTTTTTATGATAATGATATAAATTATATGAATTAATATGGTTAGTTCGGGTAGATGGACTTGCGGGTATAATTTTGGAAATCTGTTACTCGAACCAATTAATATTGGGTTACATTGGTTTGGTTTGGTTTTTGCTCGTCCTCTTTACGTTTCTTACGCTTTTTCTTGAGTTCATCAGAGTCATCCACGGTTGGTTCAGAAATTGGTGGTAAGTCAGGATCTAATACATAATGAACCTTTAGAGTTATCAGTAGGAATGCCATTATTTCTTACTATTCGGTGTAGTTGGTTCCATCAAAGTGATCCAACTTGACAAGGTCATGGTTCATAACCTTGATGCTTGATACTACAACGCTGGAAGCCATTATTTGAATACTTTTAAGACTATTAGAAATATCAGTAAAGTTAAATGGATCCAGGTCTGAATCATAAATGATGTCAAGTATTTCAAGAAATCTCAATTATTTCTTAGAGTTGGAATGCAAGGATACCAAGGATAATTTGTCCTTATATTGAATTTGCATAAGATCGACGAAAACTTAATTTTTGTAGCGAAGAAAGTTTGGAATTTGTTCAAAAGGATATTCGATATTGTAATGTGTTTTCTGAAATCCGAAATGAAGTATTTATAGGCCATGTATGTGTTTTATCACAAAGTCACGATCCTTGATGAAATAACACTTATTAACTGAAAGTTGCATTGTTTCCAAGCAATGTTTATTTTCATTCTGCAACAAAATTTTACGAAGGGTTGCATCTCTTCGAATATACAAATTCAAACGCATGCAACGACTAAAAAGAGAGCAATATTGAACCTGACCTTAGGCCGAGCCTCCTGGCGGAGCACCACTAGTGTCGCCTCATAATGTCGCGAGTAACCTGAATGCTCTGATGCTTTGTGCCTACATGCTTAAGTGTCGGCTACAAGCAACCACTAGCGCCTCTATGCCCACACCTTCAGATCTGGTCCTGGAGCCGAAGTCACTAATGTCGACACCGACGAGGGGTGTATGGAGGAGACAAGTGACATAATGCTTGGGACCACCACATTTGTCCATGTGGTACTTTATCCACATTTGTCCTTTTGTTTAGTTAATGTTCTTAAATCTTTATAAAGGCATTGAATGTGAGTAAATATTTCTATGTAGGACTATTTCCCATGCATTCATTAACATTTCCTCTATTCCCATTTCTTATCATTTTAGAACACACACATGAACATTGAATGTCATGAATTTATAATAATCCCCTACTTGCTCCAATAATGATAAGACCAATTCCAGACAAGAGAAAAAAAGAAAGTTAATACAACTAAGTAATGTTCGAGTCCATGCCACGTCATACAATAACCTGACATATATTTATAAAAAAAAATTACACATAAACTTTTTTTGATCAAAATTGAAATGAGATATCAAAACATTATAAAACTAAGGACTAAATCCGTGAGTAGACCAAAACAGGAGGGTCAAATATATATATATATATATATATATATATATATATATATATATATATATATATATATATATATATATATATATATATATATATATATATATATATATATATATATATATATATATATATAATTCTTAGACATAACCAATAAAAATAAAAATTTGGAGTTTTTTAAAAATAAATTTATGATAAAATGTATAAATAATTTCACTTAATGATTTGTTAAGGAGAAAATGAGCGATAAATTAATTGAAAATTTAATTTATATTTAACAATTTCATTAATTATAATTAATAAAATGTTTTCATAAAGCTAGATACCCACTGCCACTATGCACATAGAGTCAGTCATAGGACAATATTAAACAACAAAATTGATTTATTTTTGTGTTCAAAATTGAATTGAACTAACAATTTTTGGTTAAATTAGAAAAGATCTTTATATCTTATTCAATCGTTTTTAAATACTAATAAAATATTTTCATTAAAGTATATTTTATTATTATTAAATAAACTCAATATATATATATATATATATATATATATATATATATATATATATATATATATATATATATATATATATATATATATATATATATATATATATATATAATTTTTGGGTCAAATAATCTAATTGATTAAATTCATTTTAATATTTAAATCAATAAAATATTGTGCATTCGAATTCGCAACTCTATATTTGATATTTCTTATAACTATAAATTAAATTAGGAAATGTTAATATATGTTTCAAGGGCATATATTAATAACTTAGTATTCTTTTGGAGTTTAATTTTTAGTATTAATAATTTATTTTAATTTTTATCTAAGGGCACATGTTAATATGATCCAATTAAATTTATGAGTTTAATTAGTGTATTCCAATTAAATTCTAAATTTATTTATATAGATTTATTTATATGATTGCTATCATATTATTTTAATAAAAATAAATTAATAGTGATAAATTGAACATTTTGTTAATAATTTATTATGCTTCTAGAAGAAGAGACAGGATCTCTTTTTATTGAAAGAAAATATTTACTATGCCGTTTTGCATTTTACATACAAATGTGTCAAAAAAAATTCCACTACTATAATAATTTCTCATTAATATGCGACAAAACAGACATTAATAATGATTGGAACTTTACTTTACATTGAATCTTGTGAATATTTTACACAGCATTTCTTAATATCTTCCATAAATTCATCAAGATTCCGATCAGAAGACCCACCAACCGCAACCGCAGCCTCCGCTGCCTTCTTCCACTTGATTGCATTTTTCTTCAACTCCTCTGCTTTTTCCCCAGTCATTGCTTTCAATAAGCACTTCTTCACTTCATCTCTTGTTACCAATTTATTTTCAATTTGACTATAACCCAACCTACTACCAACTCCAAAAACATCAACCAGAAATTTCGCATTTGTTGGTTGATCACCCCACACTGGAAATGTCAACACAGGAACTCCTAAAGTAAGTGTTTCTATTGATGAATTCCAACCACAATGTGTTAAGAAACATCCCACCGAAGAATTAGACAATACTTCTTCCTGTGGACTCCATTTCACCACTTTTCCTCTCCCACTGGTCTCCTCCAAAAACCCCTCCGGCAAAACATGTGGCTTCAGACCAACTTCCTTAGGAGGTGGTTTCAATACCCATAAGAACGAGACTTGTGACTCCAACAACCCATATGCTATTTCATCCACTTGTTCTTGTTGAAGATACACAATAGTCCCAAACGAAACATAAACCACTGAGCCTTTTGGTTTCCTGTTCAGCCACTCTACAATATTACAATCCTCTCTCTTAACAAAATCGCCTCGAATTTCACTAACATCTTTGATTTTTGGGTTGTTGAACAAAGGACCTATAGGTCTCATGAGGATCGATTTTTCTGAAACATGGTCGATGAAATCATGTTCTAGTTCTTCATATGTATCCACCAGTATGCAAAACACTTTAGATAAATTCTTAAACTGTTCTAAGATGAGTGAAGCAAGAAATGGATATTTACTAAAAGGGTGGAGAAAATCTGGGATTTCATTGTATTTAAGAACAGAAGAAGAATTGAGTTGAACATCAATATAAGGTTCTGAATCCGTAGGAAAATGTACGAGTTTATGGAAATAGTTATAGTAAGCTACGAAAACAGCGACGGATTGAATCCATAACAAAGCAGAAGGAATATCATTATCATAAGCAACATCACAAACCCATGGAAGAAAAGGATTGTTTATGATACATGAAATTGGTTTGTTTGAATCAGCATGAATTTTGATAAATTCAGAAAGAAATTTTCTCCCAACAAGCTCAAGCTGTTCGGAGTAGCCGCTGAGACTTGGTCTGATGGGATCATCGTCTGGTAAGCCATCGTCAAAGAAGTGGAAAGTGAGAGAACCGTCACCAATTGGGGTGGTTGATTTATCAGTGATATTGTTAACGGTTCGCATGTTTTTGCCGGCAAATTCTGTTGTGATGAAAATGACAGAAGAGCCCTTTGCAGCAAGACATTTTGCTAGTCTAAGAAGAGGGTTTATGTGTCCTTGTGCTGGGTAAGATACAAGGATGATTTGAATGGCTGCTTCGGATCTCATTTTTCTTGTTTCTGTGGTGTGATTTTCTTATTCAGAGTCAGATATAGCTGTTGAATTTTCATTACTGCAAGAAAATAAATATATAACTTGATGCCATCTTTCAAGCGTGGGCATTAAATTTATCTACCCATAGATGTACATGAAAATTTAAAATAATATATGTTGGAACATGAGGGGAGTATGCATAGCCGATCAAAGGTTCACAAGGTCAAAGGTTCACAGATATCGGTAAAGACAGACTGATCGAACTAGGTTTTGCTAAGCCTGAGCTTAATCTGTCAAATAAATCGAAGTCCAAGTCTGATCTGTAGTCTATCATACATTTATTTTTAAATATGACTCTAGTCATTTCTATGGTCTGGTTATTCTGTTAGCCTATATAAAAGTCTATTATTTTAGACATATATAAATAAACAATTAAAATAATGTTTAAATAAACTAACAAACTAAAAAATCAATGAGACTAAAAATTTGTTTGCATTGACTTATTTTAACTTACATTTTAGCAAAAGTTTTGTGTGACTATTTGTTTAATATAACTTTTGAAAATAACTTATAACATTGTTCATAAGAAGTTCTCATCTTATTTTCATAAGTTCTCCAAGATAACCAATTTTAATTTATGTATTTTAGTTCAAATTACAAAACATAACATAATGATAGTAAAAAACTATTTATATTTATTTAGATAGGTCGGTCTGTTAGGCTTAAAAGACTTTTTCATGGCTGAGACCTAGCCTTTTTAATAAATAGGTTTATAAAAAAGCCTAGGCATTTTCTATTTAAGAAAAAAACTTGACCTAACTTGAACCTGCGTAGGCCTAGACCGTAGACCCCTGATGTCGGCCTGTCCTATTTCCACTCTTATTCACATATAGATCAATCTAAAACTTTAGGCTTAAATTTTTTTAATTTAATTATAAATATAAAATATCATAAATTAATTATATAATTTTTTTTATAGTTGAGTTGATTAAAATTCTTGATATTAATTTCAACTCATTGTTGTAACAAAAAGGATTTGTACGGGTAAAAAAAAATACAGGTGTGTATGATATTTTTATAAGGGCATGATATACTTAGAGGTCTTAGTAGGTTTATAACAATTTAAGGTGGTTAGGGGTTGCTCATGACGGTGAGAAGCCTCGTATGATGGTGTTACGACAATTTTAGTGGACTTGCTCACATGAGATGAGAGACTTTATAGTTTATCGTAGTGCTTACAATATTCTATGCAAGTTATGAACTGTCATTTTCCCATTATGGGAGATGTATTTATAGAGACTTTTTGGCTTAGGGTTTCCTTGGGAAGGATAAAACACGAGGGGATTTTTGACAAATATAACACTACAAAGTCCGTCATGCACGGGCCCGGGGGACTTTGATAAAGTGCAAGTTCTTTTTAACCCATAGAACGATGGAGTATCCCGAGGCCCTGAGTTTCTCGATGATATGTGTGGTGAAACTGATTGGTTGAGATTTGGGATCTTAAAGAGGTTATGTTAAGCTTGGCTGATAAGACTACAAGTTTCTCATGCAAAGTTGTATGTAGTCTTGCTGATGAGACAATAGGTCTTTCAGGCGAGACGTTGGACCTCTTGGGCAATGATTCTATCAAGCTCTCAAATAGAACTTAAACCAACCATCTTAGACTTGCCTTCCGACACGCCTCTTGGGAGAGATTTATATCTTTGGTCCCGCCTGAGGAAACTACAAATCCCTCAGGAATGAAGTTTAGATAGTCTGGGAAATCTCAGTCTCTAGAAAAAATTACATAGAGCTTATCTGATGTGTCTACAAGTCCCTCAAGTGAGGTGTTAGAACTATAAGGAAGAACTTCTATCAAGCCCTTAGACATGACTTAAACAAAGTATCTTAGGCTAGACTTTAGTCGCGCCTCTTGGGCAAGATTTATATGTTGGGTCCATCCCGAGGAAACTCTAAATCTCTCAGGCGGGGGGAGCTTAAATTAATAGTCTTGAAATCTCAGTCCCTCAGGTAAAATTATATGGAGCCTGGTTGATGAGACTATAAGTCCCTCAGGAGAGGCGTTGAACATATTGGATTACACTTCTATTAAGCCCTCAAACATGACTTAAACTAAGTCTCTTAGGCTAAAATTAAGTCGCCCCTCTTGGGCGAGATTTACATGTTGGTTCTGTCTGAGGAAATTGTAAGTTGTGCAGGATGGAAGTCTAGATAGCCTGGGAAATCTGAATCCCTCGGGAGAAATTACACGGAGCCTGAATGATGAGACTACAATTCCCTTAATTGAGGCGTTGGACCTCTCAGACGAGATTTCTATCAAGCTCTCATAAAAGACTTAAACTATGTTTCTTAAGCTAGACTTCAGTTGCGCCTCTTTGGAGAGATTTATATGTTTTGTCCCGCCGGAAGAAACTTCATGTCTCTCAAGCGGGGAGTTTAGATAACATGTTCGTATTCTCTGAGGGGGTGGCAAAGACCTTTACCAGAAAGTCCAACATTCGAAATATTGCCTCAAGAGGTGGCAAGGATTTTCGCCATGATGTCCAACATAAAAAAAAAGCCTTAATATGTGAAAAGATCTTCTCCATGAACTCCAGCATGCAGAATATTACATTAAAGGCATTTAGGATGGGTTAAATCAGATTTTTGAGACTTATATCCTTTTTTCATAAACCGCGAACCGAACCCCGTTCCAACTGTTAAATGACCTAGGTTAACATAATTTGTTGTTATGCAAGAAACATCCAATGTTTTGTGGGTAAGGGAAACAAGATTCCCTTTTCGTAGGCTAAGTGGCTAGGTGACAATTGCTTACAACACATATTCCATGTTTATTTTTCAAGATTCTACCAAGAAGGATTGTGTCAATGAAGATGTGGGAGATTGGACTAATGGAAGGTGTGAGTGGAATCAAGATAAGATAATCTTTGATGACCATATTGTTATATCTAACAATGTTGCAGAGTTGAAGATATTGTTGACATATGTTCATCCTAGTTTGGAGGTTGTTGACAAGTTTTCATGGAAGGGCAATTCATCGAAGATTTTTTATGTTTAAAGCTATTATGATTTGTTGCATCAGCTGATAGACAATTCTACTGATTTGGAGGCGCATATCTTATAGGCTTATGTCTGATGTTTGGAACATATGGACAAAGAGGAATAAAATTATATTTCAAGGTGAAGTGCACAATGTGAATGATATATATATATATATATATATATATATATATATATATATATATATATATATATATATATATATATATATATATATATATATATATATATATATATATATATATATATATATATATATATATATATATAGTATTAGCAATCAAAATGACAGCTCGGAGGTGGAATGTAATAGGTAGAACTCATAATCCTAATTATGATTTCCAAGAATTTTATGTTGCTCCTCTTGATTGTCTTTTGTAAGTGTCATTGTTGTTTTTTTGGAGTGTTGTCTTGATTGTAAGGGTTAGAGCACCCCTAATGCTCTAATTAATTCTATTATTTTATTATATATATATATATATATATATATATATATATATATATATATATATATATATATATATATATATATATATATATATATATATATATATATATATATATATATATATGCTCTTTATTCCATTGAAAGAAGAATTACTGGATTAAAAAATCTACAATTGAAAGGTCATTGCCGTATCAATATTATCATTAGGGATGACAATGGATACTCATAGGGATGAACACTAGTCCCCCGCTACTCGTCCCGTTTAGTAAATATGATATTCATATCCGCCTCATATCCTGTAGGTATCCAGTAGACGGGTACCCGTGGATTTTGAGATATCCATGGATATTAACAGATATCCATGAATATTTAGTTATAATTTACAATTTTTTTTATTAAATAACTTCTTCTTTTTTTATCTTTTTTGTAATTAGAAGATTATGTGTAAATAGAAAATCTACCTATAGCTTTTCATGAAAGTCATGATTCAACAAACTTGAAAGAAATATATATTGAAACTATGCTTTGAGAATGTGATAAAAATTATCACATAATGCATATTAATTTATAGAAACATCAAACAAATAATAACATATGACACTTGTGATCTAGTACAAATACCATAAATTACACATGTGATCTAATAGAATCTATTATATAATATGTGATTAATTTTTCTAAAGGATAAGTAATTAATAATTTTTAAGAATATTTAATTAAATTTATTAATTATAAACGGATACAGATACCCGTGGGTACGAGTATCATTAAATTTATATATATGTCCGTAATAAAACGGGTACTTAAATATCCGTTTATATTACCGTGAAAATCTGTTAAGCTATCCCACTTGTATTTGTGACAGAGTTTTTGCCATCCCTAATCATCTCATTGTAATTATATGAATCCTAAATATACGCTTCCGCTTTTATTTCACCTTGAATTCAGAAACGAATTTAGTAAAGAATTTAGTAAAGTATTGATTGTTAGAAACCAACAAGTACTATCAGAGAGCCAACCATACTTGTTTCATAGTTGAATTTAAGAATATAAAAAAGAAAATTAGATTTCAAAATTGAGATTTTTCATGCTAACCAATGTTCCGGGGTATTGGTTAAGAATCCAAAATATAGAAAATATTATATGTTCAGCAAATTGAATAGATACAATATTCTTTAAAACAATTAATTATTTTTGTTTCATTGCATTGAATACATATATTTTTTTAGAAAAACTTGTCTTTTTATTCTCTTAAAAAAATATTCAATTTATCTTTTTAATCTTATTAACGAGTATCGGGGTACTCGTTAACATTTTTCTTATATTATTCTAATTTTGGTTAAAAACTAAATAAAGAAATTGTATGTATGATGCTGCCAAGAATTTTATTGCATAATATATTTATGCTGTGAATGATTTGATTTCTAATGGAGCTAGTAAGATATTTGTACGTCCGCACGGGTAATATATTTATTAGTTTAGACATAAAAACTATTAAGATTCAGCTGTATAAATAAAATGAGTTGTTACAATGTATTTAGATACACTTATAATTTGAAAGGAATATTTAACTGTAAATGAGTAACAATAGTATAAACTCATTTGAATTTTTTGTAATTGTTAGATTTTTAATATTTTCATTCAAGTACATCTCTAGAACTTGTAGTTAACATATATTAGATACACAATTGAATTCTAAAATAGTGTATTGGCCTAACTCTAAAATAATGTATATTCGTATAAAAAAACAATATAACATGATGAACTATATAACAAAATGTATAAAACAGTTTTGATCAGTAAAATGCAAGTCAATCTGGTTTCATTAGTCTAATATTACAGTAGTTTTTTTTATAAGTTAATGTTACACTAGTTGATGTAATGAATCTTACAATATTGTTTCATTATTAAAAACAAGCAATTTGAGCATTAATAGTTGACTTTGAATAGAATGAAGAAAATGAATACTTAATTTTTGTATGGATTATTATTGTATATGTGGCTTGGGATGTTGGTTTTCTTTTCATCAAGGCAATGACCTTAAGAGAAGCTGTGCAATGGGTGGAAAATGTTATATCATATTAAATTATAATTCCGTAACTTTTTTCATTAAAATTTCCCTCCAATTTTTTTTCCCTATTATTCTATCTATTAATTAATTCATTAATAATTAATACTAAATAATAATCCTATAACTTCTTCCATCAAAAATTTTCTCCAAAACTTTTTTCCTATTATTCTATCTATTAATTAATTCATTAATAATTAACTAAAATAATTTATTCTATTAGCTAGTCATTAATTGATATTAAAATTCCGCTAAAACATTACACATCTTAAATACAACCATACGATAAAATAATTTATTCTATTAGTTATTTATTAAATTATTATTATTATTATTATTTATTATAAATTTTTGGATAAATAAATATAAGAATAACAAATTACAAAATTATCCTCAGTTTTAACCTCAAAATATTATATTAGTGACTTAATAACTTTGATATATGAAATTTATATTATAAATTAATATAAAAATAAAAAATTATATTAAATGACTTAATAACTTTTATATAAGATTTATATATAAGATACGTAAAACCATACTAAATTATAATCCTATAACTTCTTCCATCAAAATTTCCCTCCAAAACTTTTTTCCTATTATTCTATCTATTAATTAATTCATTAATAATTAATACTAAATTATAATCCTATAACTTCTTCTATCAAAATTTTTCTCCAAAACTTTTTTCCTATTATTCTATCTATTAATTAATTTATTAATAATTAACTAAAATAATTTATTCTATTAGCTATTCATTAATTGATATTAAAATTCCGCTAAAACATTACACATCTTAAATACAACCATACCATAAAATAATTTATTGTATTAGTTATTTATTAAATTACTATTATTATTATTTATTTATTATAAATTTTTGGATAAATATATATAAGAATAACAAATTACAAAATTATCCTCAGTTTTAACCTCAAAATATTATATTAGTGACTTAATAACTTTGATATATGAAATTTATATTATAAATTAATATAAAAATAAAAAAATATATTAAATGACTTAATAACTTTTATATAGGATTTATATATAAGATTTGTAAAACAAATGTCCAAATTAAAAAATCACCAACCCACTACCAAAATAATAACTTAAAAACCACTAACCCACTACCAAAATAAAAATAACTTAAAAACCACTAACCCACTACCAAAATAAAACTAACTAATCACTATATATTTTAGATTATAGACTTTACCTCCCTTTTCAATTAATTTTTCTCCTTTTCTGATTTCAAATTATTTCTCTCTTTTTTCTGATATTTATTTCTTTCTTTCACTATTCCTTCTATAATTTGTTTCCTTCTTTCATTATTCCTTCTATAATTTGTTTTTCTATTTTCCCCTAATATCAAATATTAGTATTTGTTGATTTACAAATTTCCGATGATTTTTAATTTTATCCATTTTTTTTATAGTTAAATATATTGTATAATATAATTCTTGAGGAGATTTAAAAGATGATGTTTTGTGTGTAGGTTTTTGTGACTACATACCAAGTTGACAGATGAAGTGATTAGAGCTCATGAGTTGTCTTCATCTTTCAAAAGTTTATAGCCCATAATATATTCATTTCTCTATCTTGTTTTCTTTGTTATTTGTATTATTACTAATCCTAATTTTCTTTTATAAAATTTAGATGGTGTAGCCTCTCATAACCTCTTATGGATTTGTTGACTACGATGGGAGGAATTACTTATTAGGTTAATGAATTTGATAAATATCTCATTAATAATAATTCAACAGTATCTTCTCGTGCATAGCACGGGTAAACGACTAGTTTGAAAGTGATTCTCAACAAGTTATTCAAACCAGTAATTCTAAACATATAGATAGATCGGAGTTTAGTTCCATGGTGTCTTCCATTAAGAATTTGTTGCGTCATTTTCCGAACTTTGAGGTTAAGTTAATCAAACGCTATTGGGAAAAAACCCAAGTCCCACATTGGCTAGATATATAACTCCCAAAGGGTTTAAATAGAGTGACACTCCTCACCTTACCAACCGGTTTTGTAGGGTGAGTTAGGTCAAACTCTAATTCTAACATGGTATCAAAGCGGAAATTATACCCTGTACCCCTACGTTTATCCTTGTACCCCTACATCAAATTTTTTTGGACGATTTTACCCTCATATAAATAGTAAATAATTAAAAAAAATCACTTTTTCACCTCATTTCACTTCAGACAAGTTTTTGTAGAAAAAATCGCACAGTGAAAATTCTTTCCGGATAACCCACAGCTGCTACTTCCGGTTCATATTTTTGCCAACCGGAAATCTTAAGTAAGCTACTTCCGGTTCTGTTTTTTTTTTATTTTGCACTCCAGAAGTAAGGTCATTGCTACTTCCGGTTGAGAACGTTACATACCGGAAGTAGCTAATGAGCTACTTCCGGTTGTGTTTTTTTTTGTTTTTTTTTGTTTTTTTTTATTTTTTTATTTTTTTAAATATTTTTTTTGTTTTGTTTACAGTGTCTCGAATCAGAGGACGCGACAGGCATATTCATCGGCGATTGCCCGATGAAAGGACAGTTCCTACGCATTTATACCAGCAGGAACTTGACGCATTACAGGCTGCTAATCCTGTTACGCCTCATGTTCCTCCACATCCACCGTTCCCCGGAGGACCTTCTGATACCTCACTTTTTGTGAGGTACCAGAATCATTTGCGCGCCATTTGTGGGATGGCGAGGTAAGAGAACCTATAAACGTTTAGTAATGAATAACATTTATTTTAATCTTTAGTTGATAATAATATATAATTTGTATTTTTTTTCAGGAGAGACGACCGAAGAAGGAGCTTAAGGTTGCTGCACATGGCAGCAAACTTATAGGATGAGTTCCATCTATGCTCCCACCTCAGATACAAGAGTGGATGTCTCAGTCAGGTCTAGCGTCTCTTCAGTGGACCAGCTTATCCAGGATCGATACGAACCTCTTATCTGCATTTGTCGAGAGATGGCATCCTGAGACCTCGTCTTTTCATATGCCCTTTGGCGAGATGACCATCACGCTGGACGATGTATCCCACCTCCTTCACACACCTATTAAAGGAGAGCTATTTATCCCGACAAAAGGCATTACTAACTCAGATGTCATCGGTCTTGCTATTCGTCTGATGGGTATTTCGCTGGAGGATGCAGCCGAGGAGGTCCGTGCATGCCGAGGTCCATATTATAGACTTGAGTGGTTGAAGACTCATTTTGTTCGTCTACGATCTGATGAGAGATTTGATTGTGCGGCCATGGTGTATATGTTGTTGATACTTGGCTACACTATTCTTACGGATAAGACCTTTACTCTTGTAGAGGCAAAGTATTTACCCCTGTTTGAGGACCTGGACAGATGTGGCAGATACTGCTGGGGAGCTGTTGCACTTGTCACACTTTATAGATACCTCGGAGATGCTTCATTTTATTCGTGCAAGCAGCTTGGTGGATATGCCCCTCTTCTACAGGTACAAAATTTTAATTTTAATTTACTTTATTATTTCAAGTGACTTTATAATATTCATATTATGTAATTTATAATAAGTTTAAATGATAATATTTTGATTACAGTGTTTGATTCACGAGTATTTCCCGTGTATTGGGAAGAGAGGCTTCTCGAAGATGTCTGGTGGTGCTGGTGCTCGGCTTTCGAGGGCGATGAAGTGGTGCTACAAGCAATCGTCGACGAAGGTTGACGAGATCAGAGCTCAGTTAGATGGATTGACACCCAGTGATGTGATATGGCGCCCATTCGAGGATCATAGGCAACACAGGCCCTCTGATGATATCGTTTTGTACAAGGGTGGTCTGCGATGGTACGATACATTTGTCCTTTATTTACCTGACAGATGCTTACGACAGTTTGGATACCAGCAGTACGTACCATCATATCCCACTGACATTGATTCACTGGACATAGTCGTTGATTGGGTCAGTTACCACCAGAGCGTTAGACAGGTGATTCAGCAGGCGCGCTTTGCAGATGTTCCACATGATATTGTGGCAGAGTATCTGGCTTGGTACTGTAGTGGTAAAATCATGAGTGTAAGCTATTGATTAACTTAACTCGATGTACACAGAGTCGCCACCGCGCTTTTGTTTATTTCCGAAAGGAAAAAGGTAAAAGAACGAATAAAAACCTAGGAGTCTAAAAGCAAAAGCTAAAACAAACAGAGAATGGGTAAGGGGATTGGTTACGAACTGGGAAGGTTTTAGGCACCCGACTCATCCGTGGTACTCCACGGGAGCCCTTTGAAATATTTATTGCTTTTTGGTCTGAAATTGGTTTGCTTGAAAATGATTGAAGAGATGAGGAGAAGAATATTTTTTAATGATTTTGTGTTTGATAAGGTTTTAACGCCTCATGCCTACGTACCCACAAAGTGCAATGCGAGATCAAAACCTCGTAGTTCGTGGTACAAAATTTGAAAAGAACAAATGGGTTGAATTGATTTTAGAATGTAGAGATAAGTCGTCATCCTTTAGCGAATAATTCCGCTAGAAAGGATGAATCATATCTAAACATGTGAAAAAAGAAAAGGTGCACAAAGGCACAAAAACAATTGAGTGAATTTTTGTATTCTTTAAAGTATGTAACAAAATGGTTTTGATATATTTACATGGATTAACATTTGTTTAAAGAAATAAAATGAAAAAAAGTTAAAATCGCTTGACCTAAGTCAAGGTTTGTTTATGAAAGTGTTTGAAGTTTAGAAAACAAGAAGATTTTTGAAATAGGGAGAAGTTTTGAAAATTTAAGAATGGGGAGGAGATGAAGGGACTAATCCTAATACTTGAATTAAAAGTTAAGAGAAGAGATACCAAACCATAATATGCACAATTCTTCAAAGTTCGGACTTCCATCTTCAAAGGCTAATGACATAATCTTGAGGCCGAGGTTTCTAATCCATTCCAACTTGAGCAAGGGGGAAGATCTTAAAGTCTAAGTCCATTCTCCAAAGCAAGGGATAGTAACCATAGTCCAAAATTAGAAGTCACAAGTCTTTTAAGTGTTTAATCCTTTATTAGTTTTTTTTTGTGTCCAAATGGACAAATAGAAAATCAATCAACAAATAATAAGGACAAATAATAAATATGATATGGATGAATAAAGCAAAATAAAATAAAGGTAATAATAGTGCAAGAAATTAAATGTTAGTAACAAAAGAAATAAAAAAAATGCAAGAATCTAAAATATTAATAGTAGTAATATTATAATAATATTCATATAATAATGGTATGGTGAACTTAATCAACCACAAAAAAAAAAAAAAAGTAACCAAAAACGAAGGCACCCGGATCCGCTTAGCATCTTACACTATAGCGATTAATCAAGGCAAACCGAACCGAATTCAATGAAATTTGAAAGGCGATTGGGAGACCCAAAGCACCTACGCATCAAAAATTCACAAGTCTCGATTCTTGATGCAATATGATTAATCACTTTGGGATTACGCGATCAACAAGAGATCCGGTCCACGAAAGTGCAAGTACCCAATTAGATTTTTATTCCGAAGTCGGGACACATTTAGGTCTATGTTAATCAATCGTCGAGTAATTTACGAAGTAATTACCCTACAAATGAGGCCGGCCACCACCAATTAAGGTGCATAATATTAGTGCTAATGTATGCGAGATAAACGATATATAAATCGTTATCCGAACGCAATACCACACAAAACTAAAGATGAATACCAAATTGAGTCATACTTATGGTATTCTTCCATCCTTAAGCTCAATCACTCATCTTGGTGGATTCAAGCATGAAAATGTATCACTAATGCAAAGTACCTTAAATGAATTGAATAATCCACTTAAAGGTAGTTTTGAATTAATGAACATTAACTACTCTAATCTACACCCAAAGTCCATTGAAATTAAGGAGGAATTATTCCCAAAAATACTTCCCAAGGTAAAAATAAAAAGGGGAAAGAAGAAGAAGAAAGAGGAACCAAAAAGGGGCTTAAAACAAGCCAAAAACACCATTCTGACTTGTGTTAACCGGTTAACCAACTGGTTAACCGATTAACGCAAGCATATTTTGAATAATCTGCGCTGTTTTTAAACTGGTTAACCGGTTAACCAAATGGTTAACCGGTTAACGCTGTACCAGAAGCTGAAAAATGCAGAAAATTCAGCATGATCCATTTTGAAACCTTTTCTCAAACATTGGATGATCATGATCTGAATTTGCACGAATTTTAAAACCAAAATACAGTGGAATCCCTGCAATCAAACGACAAATAAAGATCCAAAGGATCTAGAAACAAAAGCACCAAAGATCTACATCTTGAATGTTGATGGTGAATATGGGTTTATGGAGGAAGATGAATTACCAAAAGCTTTTCTTCAAATTGAAACAACACAAGCTTAGATCCACTGAAATTGATGAGCAAGAGAATGAAAGGATGAAGGTTTAGCTCAAGTTAATCAAGAATTCAATGTGAATTCTTGATAACTTCAAAAGAAAGAAAGATGAGCTTTGGAGAATTTTGGTGTTGGGGGAATAATTTGCAAGAGATTTTTTGGCTATCAAAAGCTTGTGGAATGAATGAAATTGAGGTCCTATTTAAAGGCCTTAGGTATGGAAATTTGGTGGAATGGAGCTTGCTTTGGTAATTTGAATTTAGGCTTGGTAATTAGAATTTTGGTGGGAAATGGAAAAGAGTGGTGATTAGTGAGGGTTTTTGGTAGGAAATGATCAAAATGATGTAGAGAAATCAGAAACCAATGGATCTAGAATATTCCAATTAAATCAAAGATCCTAGGGTGCTGAATTTGAATAAAAAATTCAAATTTCGCACTGGTTAACCGGTTAACCAAGCTGAATTTTGAATTTCTTGTTCAAAAATAGCTGGTTGGTTGCTTCGGCCCGATTCTTGTGTACGTCGAAGAAATAAACACATGAACCTTGGAGATCCTTTGAATGAAACAATTAACTTGAGAAATCCTTGATCTGATAAATTTGAATTATTTGCGGATCGTCTTCGACTTTTTTGTGAAATTTACTCGAGCTGCAGGACTGCTATATCTTTTTGGCATTTTTATATGGTTCCTCTTCCTGAAAACAAAAGTTAGCAAAAGGAAACAAAATATTTTTGGATTTTGATTAATGGTTAGTAAACACAATCAAACAAAACAATTAAAGACAACGGTGATCCTCTGCGAGGCAAAATCCTAACCCGAGAAGAACCGTGCAACCAGTGCGATCTTGTTTGCATGCACAATGCAGATGAGATGCAAAGAAGTCTTAGGGGTAAAATTAGGGTGTTACAGCTGCCCCTATTTAAGTTTCTTCAATCCGGAGATATGAAGATTGACATCTTCGTCGCTACAAGATAGGAGAGACTTAAATACAGAATACCCAATTTTTGTCCTAAGAGAACAAGATATGATATGAATATGATATGCAAACCCAAGATCTCTGTGGGGAAAATATGACCACCAGAGGAAAGAAAAAATTTGGGGACACAAAAGAAAATCCCGCTGGGGAAACAACAAACAACGAAAGAGTTACCAGGAAAATAAATCACTGGATAACAGACTCCACTTGGGAAAAGATATGATATAATCAAGATACAATATTCAACCAGGGAAAAATAAACACCCTGCCAGGAATATCAACCAAACAAAATATTTGAATCCAAGAATGGAGAAATATTGTGTTGGAAGAGAATCATCAACTACCTGTTTACTGGGTAGGAAATATAACATACTCGACTATCAATTTACTGGATAGGAGCGAAACACAGAGGTATAACTTCCACTACCTTTTTACTGGGCAGAAAAATATATGGGACTCGACTATCAATTTACTAGATAGGAGTGAAATAAAAAGGAATAACCTTCACCACCTTTTTACTGGGTAAGAAATATTTTCAACTACCTGATTTACTGGGTAGAGAATATAAAGGACTCGAATATCAATTTACTGGATAGGAGTATGATCATCTACTTGATTTACTGGGTAGGAACTCAATCGAATGGAAACAGCTTCTATTACCTTTTTACTGGGTAAGAGGAAAATATCTCTACTATCGGATTTACTGGGTAGGAGCTTAAGCAAATGAGAACAAACTCTATTACCTTTTTACTGGGTAAGAGGCAGAAATCTCGACTACCGAATTTACTGGGTAGGAGTACAAGTAAAAGAAACTTGATCAATTTGGTAATATTACCCACTATCGATTACTGATAGCTTAATTCCAAAGTAATAATACTCAAGCTGGAGAAAGTGTTGCCCACTATCAAACAATGATAGCTTAATTCCAAAGCAATATATCCACAAAAGGGGACCAAAGTTCAATTCAAGAACAAATTGGAAAGAAACGGTCAAGCAAGACTCATCCCGAGGAGGAAATATCTCAACTGGGGAAAATTCCATCCAGATAATAAACTGGGGAGGAAACTGAATCAACATCATCCACGAGAAACAAACTCGGTGGGGAATTAGAAAGGATTAACTCTTTCTGCTTAAGGGTCGACACTCTAAACTTGAGAGGAAGACGACACACACACTCTGTGGGGAGAGTCCACACCAAAGAGCAGATAACAATGATAAACGCAAGAATGCAAGCAAACGATGATATGCCTATGCGTATGAATATGCTGGAAAAACAGACATAAAAAAGAAACGGGTGACATGAACACCACCACAACCGGATACTCGGCTAATTCCAAGGCAACAATGCGGGGAAATCTGGAGATTCAACTTGAAATCTGCAGGGGAATATCATAAGCCATCAAAGGAATAAAATCCTACAACAAGGCTTAAATCATGAAGAGACAACATCTGCTAGGAATATCATTCTGCTGAGGAAAAGTAATAATCTGCTGAGGATGAAAATATTCTTGATAAAAAATCAAACTTCACAAGGAATAACTGTCATACCACTCCTGCTCCACTTGGGGATAGAGTGCAAGACCTGCTAAAAATAACATAGGAAACTGCTGGAAATCAACACATGCAGACCTACTGGGGATCCATATAGGGATATCAGAAGTTAACAACATAGCCACAACACAGTTACGAGGGATTTTAAATCAGTACCCACCATCGGGTAAAAGAAAACCTCTAAACTGACTGCTATATCAATACTTCTATATTCAAGGATGCAAACAAATCAAACTGGGGAACATGAGCTCAGCTGGGGATTCCCAATACTTCTCAAGTTAAAGATAACTTGCCGAGGGAGAGATCAAAACTCAGCTAGGGATTTTCAACATCCCTTCCAACAATTCTTCTGGGGAATACATACAATCTCTGTTCATACTTGTTGTTGGGGAACAAAACATCATTAACATCAACCTGTCAAGACTATCCAGGAACTCCACATGGACACTAACCGAATCAAACCCTGCTTTGGGAGAGACGAGCTACACACATCCAGACTTTACCATTCTCGGAATCACTATCGATATCCTTTCTTTGTTCATATATCAAAAGAAAATGTTTTTAAAATCTTCAAAAAATTAAATTTATTAAATCTGTTTCAAAAATCATCATCAACAATAAATTGAAATTTTGTAAACAGAAACAATATAAAGAATTGCAAACAATTGGATAAAAGCTCAAATTCATTGATAGAATGGTAGCCAGCAAATGGCATGACTCCATGGATCATTAGAAGTTTGAAAAAATGGTAAATACATGGAAAAGGGCTACATTGAGATACAATGATCACTATTCTCCCTATCAACTTTGAACTCCACTGTGTCCGAAACTTCAGTCAAGGATGAGTGAATAAGAATCTTTGATGAATACTTCTTCTGAGGGATAGAATCTGAAATCCTCGGTCACTACAAGTGATTCAGTCTGTCGACACAGTTACTTGCCATGATCCCTAACTTTTGCCTAGATTGCCCTTTCGGGTTTTCAATCTACCGGGATAATTATTTCTGTTTTTGTCTCTAATTTTTGCCTGGACCGCCCTTTCGGGTTTTCAATCCACCGAGACGCTCATTTTTGCCTAAGCCGCCCTTTCGGGTTTTCAACTTAGCGAGCTGTTCTTTTATTTTTTAGGCGAAGTATTTCTTGACTGCATCCGCATTCACAGGACGAGTGATCTCCTCACCATCCATAGTTGTAAGAATTAATGAACCGCCAGAGAAGGCTTTCTTAACAACATATGGGCCATCATAGTTCGGAGTCCACTTGCCCCGAGAATCTTTAAGGAAAGACCGAATCTTTTTGAGCACGAGGTCGCCTTCTCTGAATACACGAGGTTTGACCTTCTTGTCAAAAGCTTTCTTCATTCTTTGCTGGTACAACCGACCATGACACAAAGCTGTAATTCTTTTTTCTTCAATCAAATTCAACTGATAAAATCTACTTTGACACCATTCAGCCTCAGTCAACTTGGCTTCCATCAGAACTCTCATTGAAGGGATCTCAACTTCGACGGGGAGCACTGCTTCTGTACCATAAACAAGTGAGAAAGGGGTTGCCCCTGTTGAAGTGTGGACAGATGTACGATACCCATGCAAAGCAAAAGGGAGCATCTCATGCCAGTCCTTGTACGTCACAACCATCTTCTGAATGATCTTCTTGATGTTCTTGTTCGCAGCTTCAACAGCCCCATTCATCTTCGGTCTATAAGGATAGGAATTATGGTGTTGAATCTTGAAATCTTCACAAAGCTCTTTCATCATCATATTGTTCAAGTTCGAACCATTATCAGTAATGATTCTATTCGGAACACCATATCTGCAGATAATGTTGTTCTTGATAAACCGAACCACAACTTGCTTGGTCACATTAACATACGATGCCGCTTCCACCCACTTGGTGAAGTAGTCAATTGACACGAGAATAAAACGATGTCCATTCGAAGGCTTGGGTTCAATCATACCGATCATATCAATTCCCCACATAGAGAAAGACCATGGGGAAGAAATCACATTGAGGTAAGCTGGTGGCACATGAATCTTATCAGCATACACCTGACACTTATGACACTTTTTCACATACTTGCAACAATTAGATTCCATTGTCAGCCAATAGTAACCTGCTCTCAACATCTTTTTGGCCATTGCATGCCCATTAGCATGAGTACCAAAGGATCCTTCATGAATTTCTTTCATCAACATGCCTGCTTCGTGTCTATCCACGCATCTGAGCAAGACCATGTCAAAATTTCTCTTGTAAAGCACATTTCCATTCAGGAAGAAATTGCCTGCCAATCTCCTCAAAGTCCTCTTATCTTTATTAGATGTCCCAAGCGGGTATTCCTGACTCTGGAGAAAACATTTAATATCGTGATACCAAGGCTTGTCATCATGGACCTCTTCAACTGTAAACACATGAGCTGGTCTTTCAAGTCGCATCACACTGATCATGGGAACATCATTCCACTGGTGCACCTTTATCATAGAAGCTATGGTTGCTAAAGCATCTGCCATCTGATTCTCATCACGAGGAACATAATGAAACTCAACTTTAGTGAAGAAAGTTGATATCTTCCTGGCATAATCTCTATAGGGGATTAAGTGGGGTTGATGAGTTACCCACGTGCCCTGGATCTAATTAATTACTAAGGCAGAATCTCCATACACATCAAGATGCTTAATCCTCAAATCAACGACTTCCTCAAGACCCATAATGCAGGCTTCATACTCAGCTTCATTGTTGGTACAAGGAAAAGTCAACCTTACGGCAAAAGGAATATGTGAACCATGGGGAGTAATGATCATTGCCCCAATTCCTCTTCCGCGTGCATTTGCAGCACCATCAAAAACTAAACCCCATCGAGATCCAGGCTCCGGCCCTTCCTCAATCAAAGGTTCATCACAATCTTTTACTTTCAAGAACATCACATCTTCATCTGGAAAATCAAACTTGATTGGTTGGTAATCATCAATCGGTTGATGTGCCAAATAGTCAGCCAAGATACTACTTTTTATAGCTTTTTGAGTTCCGTACTCGATATCATATTCTGATAATAACATTTGCCAACGAGCAATCCTCCCAGTTAAAGCAGGCTTTTCAAAGATATACTTGATTGGATCCATTTTAGAGATCAACCAAGTTGTATGATTCAGCATATACTGGCGAAGACGCTTTGCAGCCCAAGCTAAGGCACAACAAGTTTTTTCAAGAATGGAATACCGAGACTCACAATCAGTGAATTTCTTACTCAAGTAGTAAATTGCATATTCTTTTCTTCCAGATTCATCTTGCTGACCAAGCACACAACCCATGGAATCTTCCAACACAGTCAAGTACATGATCATCGGTCTACCTTCCACCGGAGGAGACAAGATAGGAGGTTCAAGCAGATATTCTTTAATACTTTCAAACGCCTTTTGGAAATCATCAGTCCAGACACAACCTTTATCTTTTCGAAGCAGTTTGAAGATCGGAGCACATGTGGCAGTCATGTGAGAGATAAACCTTGAAATATAATTCAAACGGCCCAAGAATCCTCTTACTTGCTTTTCGGTTCTTGGAGCAGGCATTTCCTGAATAGCTTTCACTTTATCAGGATCAACTTCAATACCTCTTTGGCTGACAATGAAACCTAGCAACTTTCCAGAACGTACACCAAATGTGCACTTGTTAGGATTCAAACGAAGCTTAAACTTCCTTAACCTTTGAAACAACTTCAGCAAATGCTCAACATGATCCTCTTCAGTCTTCGACTTGGCGATCATATCATCAACATATACTTCGATTTCTTTATGCATCATATCATGGAAAAGTGTAGTCATAGCTCTTTGATACGTCGCACCAACATTCTTCAATCCAAAAGGCACCACTCTGTAACAGAATGTTCCCCATGGTGTAATGAATGTGGTCTTTTCCATGTCCTCGGGTGCCATCTTTATTTGATTATAACCGGAAAATCCGTCCATAAAAGAGAACACATCAAACTTAGCCGTATTATCTACCAACATGTCAATGTGTGGCAATGGAAAATCATCTTTCGGACTGGCTTTGTTCAGATCTCTGTAATCAACGCACATTCGGACTTTTCCGTCTTTCTTCGGAACAGGAACAATATTGGCCACCCATTCAGGATAAGTTGACGTCACAAGAAAACCGGCATCAATCTGCTTTTGAACCTCCTCTTTGATTTTTACTGCCATGTCGGGATGAGTTCTTCTGAGCTTCTGCTTCACCGGTGGACATTCAGGCTTCAACGACAATCTATGCTCCACAATATCAGTATCAAGACCTGGCATGTCTTGATAAGACCAAGCGAATACATCAACATATTCTCTGAGAAGCTCAATAATCCTCTTCTTAACATCAGGACCAAGTAATGCTCCAACTTTGACTTCTTTCTTTTCATCTTTAGAACCCAAGTTGACCATCTCTATAGACTCTCCATGAGGCTGAATAATCTTCTCCTCGTGCTCAAGCAACCGAGAAATCTCATCGGGAATCTCTTCATCATCCTCTTCCTCAGCTTCAAACACAGGGAATTCAAAGTTGGGAGAGGGCATAGGATCATTGTTTTCAATGGGTTTATCAATCAATCTGCACAATGATTTTATTTTTATTTTAGAGTATGAACAAAAAGTGCAAACAATATGCAGATAAACAATTATATATTTTGGGTTTTTTAGGTTACCATTTTTCAGAATAAAGCAAAAATGAAAAACACATATGGAAATAACAAAATAACATTTTATTGATGATGATAAAATTTTGAAACAAAGCCCGACAAACATCACTTTCACCTTGGGCAGAGTGAAAGGATTTTTGAAAGAAAATAAAAACAAATTACTTTGAAGAATGAACGATAAAAGGAACATCAACAGTAATCCAATTCTAGCAAATCTTTCCATGCGTAACAAAGTCAAGCATTTCTTCGTCTTCATCATCATCAATGATGGCAGCAGCAGAATGATCGTTGATAAATCCAGCACTTCGGAAGCCTTCTTGAATAGTCTTTAGATCTTTGATAACCGCACCTGGCGCAAAGCCGATACCGAAACCTTCCTTGTTGTCGACAGCATCAATAATTCGCCCCCAACCATCAGACTGACCAGCTTCAAGCACTCGCAGAGCATCTTTGAAAGAAGACATGGGCATGGCATTCTTCTTAACAGCATTATCCACAACAGAAAGAGCTTGAAACGAAGTTCCCACCTCTTCCTCAGCATCAATATAAGAGAAAGAAGACAGATTGCTTACAAGCATCGCTCTTTCACCTTCAATGGTCACCAATTTACCCTCTCTCACAAACTTCAACTTTTGATGAAGAGTGGATGTTACAGCTCCTGCCTCGTGGATCCATGGTCTTCCGAGGAGACAACTGTATGCGGGACGCATATCCATTACTCGAAAAGTAATCTTGAATATAAATGGTCCAATAAGAATAGGAAGATCCACCTCTCCAATCACGATATTTTTCGACCCATCAAACGCTTTCACTATAATCCCACTGTGCCTCATGGGAGCACCTTGAAACGCAAGCTTTGACAAAGTCGATTTTGGCATAACATTCAGAGACGATCCGATATCGACTAGCACCTTGGACATAGCATCTTCTTGACAATTCACCGAGATATGCAAAGCCAAGTTATGATTTCTTCCTTCTTTAGGCAGATCGTCATCACAGAAGCTCAAATTGTTGCATGACGTGATATTAGCCACAATACTATCAAATTGATCAACAGTCACATCATGGTCAACATAAGTTTGATCCAGAATCTTCTGCAAAGACTGCCTATGAGCCTCAGAACTCATCAAGAGTGATAACACCGATATCTTTGATGGAGTCTGCAACAACTCCTCAGTGATGTTATACTCACTCTTCTTTATCAACTTTAGCACCTCATCATCATTATTACCAGATTGGCCCGATTGGGCAACATCATCCATAATCTGTCTACTTGCACTTGTATCTTCAACTCTCTTCGGAGGATCTGAAGCATACACTCTACCACTTCGGGTAACCTTCGTCACATCAGCAATGCTAACCACAGACTTTGGAGTAGGAAGAGGAACTTCCCTACCATTTTCTATCATCGTAGCATTATACCGGTACGGAACAGCTTTATCAGACTCATATGGCATTGGACCAGGCACATTGATCACCAATGGAGTAACAACAGTTTTGCGACTATCGAAAGAAATAACCACCCTCTCAGGAGCAACCCTCTCAGGAAGATTGAACTGAGGCATAATGACGTTCACTTCATTTTCATATTCATCTCTTTTTGCTGTTGTCACTCCCATCAAAATGACACCTGGTCAGAAGGGGTACAGACGCGAACGGTCGGCGAAAGAGGGAGAGAACACACAAGGGTGAACTCAAGAGAAAAGAGTCGCCAGCTAGGCATTTTTATCCCGGAGGAAAGGTAATGCTGCATAGACCTAGAAAGATATGGATAAGACGGTCGCGAACCAGAGAGACTGAGAAAGGGGGTTGGTTACAACCTGGGAAGGTATTAGCACCCAGATTGTCCGCCGTACTCGACGGGATCCACGCTTGAAAGATTTGTGTTTTAAAGGGGTAGTGTCAGTGCAATCTGTGTATCAAAGCTGGAAAAGAATGCAAATGTCAGTGTAAAAGAAGTGTGAGGTGTGTAAGAGAAGTGTCAGTGTAAGAATAGGAGTGCTAAGCTCAAGACTATGAGGCTCAATGAATGATGCTGGAAGAGGGGGGGATATACAGAGACTTTTGTTCGATAACTGTTAAGTTATGCCTACGTATCCTCTCGTGCAATGAGGAAGTCAGAACACCGTAGTTCGACCCAAAGAGACTGAAAGATGGATTGACTTGTGAACTGCTTGCTTGTCTATGCTCAAGTGTATGACCTATCTGGCTCAGGTAAAAACTGTCTTGCATTAGACGGAAGAAGCAAGTTCTCGTTTGTGAGTGAATGAGATGAGAAGAGAATCCCGGAGGAGATGATTATTGTTTGTTTTTTGTGTTTTCAGTCTTTTATTGCTTTTTGGATTTTTGCCATAAGTTAATGAGCTTAAGCCTAAACCAATGGATTAGTAAACTCATCACATCATCCCTCTGATTAGGGGTAATGAGAATACCTTAAGTGTGAAGTCAGCATCTCACACTTAATCACCCTGATGTAGGATTAAGATCATTAACCTACTTGTGATTATTTAGATGTTTTTGTTGTTTTTGTTTAGTGTTGAGTAATGAGATTAAGCCATAATCAGGGATTAAACAGACTCATTACACCATCCTAATAGAAGGATAATAGATGAGAATGTTTAAGCTGAGGAAAACTCCTCAACTTAATCCATGATTAGGGATTAACTTCATGACAAAACAAACCTTTATTAAGTGGATTTTAATTAAAGGTAAGATGAAGAAGTGAGTTTTATGATTTGTAAGACAACTTGAGGGGGACTTGTCCATTAACACTAGGGTTAGTCCTTCTTAACCAATTAAGGAAGAATTAGAACCCTGATGCAAGGCCCAAGTTACAAGCTTGATGTCTTGATGATTATTAAGTGAATTGATTAAAGGATTTAAACACATTAAGGGTTTAACACTTAGGATTAAAGTTATACACTCCATCCTAATAGAAGGATGCAGGCATAAGCTTAATCACAAAGCCTTAAAGCCTTTAGGGTTTAGTCCTTGATTATGAGATGAGAAGAGAAGACACAAAGAGACACAAAGGTAAAAGCTAAATGGGGGACTAATCAAAGCCCTAATTATTGTCATGCTTGGTTGTTCCTAAGGTTTATGAGGTTTGCAAGAAAGATCTTCAGAGAAACCACCAGGAAGCAGATGAAAGGAGCAAAGAGGAGCAAAACAACTTGCTTCACTTAAGAAGTCAAGTTGCTTGAAGAAAGAAAGTGAGATGAACAAGAATGAGCAAGATCAATCCAAATCACAAGACAAAATGCAGCAATGATGCATAAGAGAGATGAAAGGATATTGTGAGAAGTGAAGGCAAATCCACTTCTCAAAACAACTTACCACCTGAAAAGTTAGCAAAAGAAATGAAATGCTATGCAAATGAGATGCAATGTCATGATGCAAACCAAAACCAGAAGCATGAGTATGATGTTAATGATGCTAAGAGATGATGCAAACATGAGGCAAGGCAAGAGGATAATCATACAAACATATGGATGCAAGAGAAGCATGTTATGAACCATGGATGTTCATGAAAAGTTATGAAATGCAAATGACATACAACATGGCAAATGAAAGATGCAATGATCACACATGATTCTAATATGTCCTAAGATGTGTTATGAATCAAATGGATGCACAAAATGTCATGGCAAGTCATGGTATGCAAGCAAATGGAAGATGGATGCAAAGGAAAGCCCAAATTAGGGTTTATGATCAATGCATAAAACAAAATTCAAAACCAGAAGCAAACATCATGATAAAAATTTGAAAATGAAATCAAAGGAAACCTAGACCTATACAAGTTCACTGCCCAAAGGAGGGGATCCAACTCTTAACCTAGTGAGGGTTATGAATTTCCTAAGATTGCTAGGGTTTTAAGGTACCTTGTCAAGAAAAATGCAAAACAAATTGAGAATGCAAGATCAATTCATGCCAATTTTATCCTGTAGACTACATGTTATGCAAGATGCAATGCAAAAAGAATCATGATCCAACTCTCAAAGGTTAGACAGAAATGAATTTTTGAAGTTTGTCACAAAATAATGCCTTGAAATGAAATTAATTCCATTGAAAATGATCAAAAGGCATCAAGAACAAAAAATAAATTTGGTTTGAGAGTTGGACAATGTTTCCAAATGTCTTTGAATGTTTCATGAATTTTTTTGTGATTTTTAAATACCAAAAAGTATTTTTAATTAATTAATTTTCATTAATTAATTAAAAATAAACTTTTAAATGATTTAAAAATAATTTTTAATGCAAAAAATAAAAGTAAAAATGTTTTTGGGTTCTGAAAATTAATAAAAGCTTGAATAAAATTTTTCAGAATTTTTAGACCTATTTTACTATTTTTAATAAAATGTACAAAAGAAATGAAATTTAATGAAATAAAAATAGAATAAAATGAGAAGTCAACTGATCCTAAGGCTGGTATTCAAATTGAACGCGCGGGAGTTGACTGACGCGCGCATCTGGACGGCCAGAATTCAAATCTCCCTAATTATGATTAATGCCCTAATCTGAACCCTAAACATATTCAGGTGACCGGAACAATGTTCCGGTCATCTTCTCCGACGAGCTCCTCTTTCAATCTCTCTCAATACGCCATGAAACTTCACAAATCTCTCCAGAATCACTCATTAAACATCATTAAACCTAAACCCCACCCCAAAATCCATTTATTTTACCTGAATCATAAGAATCAAAGAAAAATTTATTTCACGGGCAAAGTTTCAGAGACCTCATACACTCTCATTTTCCAACCATTCTTGAAAATAAACACATCAGTGTGACCAGCATAACATAAAGAATCACTTTGCAGCAAAAGAAATGAGTTCTGGAAAAATGTTTTGGATGGTTACCTGAGCTGGAGTTCCTCTGATTCCAAGCTTCCTGGCCTCAAGCTTTGCACAAACCTTCTCCTTTGATCCTCCTGATGATGGAATGGAGCTTATAATGCTTTGAAAGTGGCTGGTTTGGGAGATTGACAGAGTTCTGTTCAAGGGGGGAAGGAAATCGTGTTTTGATTTCAGTGAGTTTCAGGCTGTTTCAATGGTTGATTTGTGATCAGTGAGTCATGTTGAGATCAATGGTGAAGTTTGTTTGTGTGTTTGATGCTTGTGGAGTCAGTTTCGAATGGTTTTGCAAGTTGGAGCAATTTTGATAACTATGGCTTGGAGTGTGTTTCAGCATGAATTGTTATGTGCTTTTGCTTGCATTTGATCCACATAAAGAAGTGTGATAGGTCAGAGAGTGGGTGCTGGCCTATTGTGATTGGTATGGGCAAGTTGCCAAAATGTCAAACTTTGTGTAAGAGAAGTATGGGCTCATAGCTAGCCAAGGAAAAATGGGGTGTCCTGCGCAGCAAGAAGTGTGGAGAGCCCTAGGATCAATTCTGAAGTCAGCAAGCAAGTGGATTAGGGTTTGAGTGAGGTTTTGCAACTTGCTTCATCTTTGGCCCTTTTGAAATTTCTTGTTCCACAAGTCACAAAAATGAGCAAACTCTTGGTGAATTCTGATTTTTAGGCATTGGTTCATGTTTGTATGAAGATTAGAAGTCTATTTGGTAGCACAATTTTCCTTGGCAAGTGATTTTGCAACTTTGCCTCTTTGGTAGAAAACTTGAAATTATGTGATTTTTCCCAACTTTGACAAGCCATAACGTTTGATCCAAAATGAATTAGGTCAAGTTCTTGTACTTTTTGAAAAGGGAATGATCCATTCTACAACTTTCATGACCAAAGTTTTCTCATTTGAAGCATTTTTGAATCAAAAAGTAAGGGTTGAAAAAGTTTCCCAAAATGGCAAGTTTCCATTACACGTCTTTTTCCCAAAAAGTCAACTTTGCAAATGGCTTGAAATTCTTCAATTTTGTGAACTTCCAACATCTTCTATGATCAAATAAAGGTCATACATAATCAAAATGATGAAGAACACCCTTTGGTTGGGTCATTGGGGGCCTCAGATGCCCTGATTTTACACTGACTTGCTCAAAAAGTCAACTCTTGATCAGATGCCTTCCCCATGGAATTTCTTCATGAAAATTGATATGCATGATCCCTATACCATATAGAGACCAATAGAATCAAGAATGACCAAAAAATTTGGAGTTATGGCCTCTGAAACCAAAACCCTAATTCTAGGTCATCTGTGCAGTCAAACCTGGCTCTACTTCCATGCCATTCTCAGCTCTTGTGATTTTTTGACATTCTTGACTTTGAGAGGACACAATATGATGCTTGAACATACATGGAACCCTTTGAAGTGATTGATGACCTTTGGAGTGGCTCAAATGGCTCAGGGATAGCTCAGATTACAAACCCTAGATGCAGATGACTTAGAAACAATGCAGTGAATCAAAAATGCAATATGAGATGCTATGATTGAGTTTATGCATATGAAATGATCACAAGCCATGGTGTGAATGGGTGAGGGCAAATTTGGGGCGTTTACAGCTGCCCCTATTCAAGCATGAGTTAGCTGTGCAGGATGTAAGCAGCGGCTTATCAGGCGAACAAGATAACTTGTGGTTAAATACCAAAGACATTCCAAAATTTGCACTCACAGAATGAAGAAGAAAAAGGATATAGATTGTAAAAGGAAAATAAAGTATATTTATAAAGTATGGGCGACGGAGGACGACCGTCGAGCAGAGGACGACTGCTGGGGATAAAGCAATGACGGGGACGACCGACAAGCTGGGGATATGAGAGATTATGATGGGGACGACCATCATGTAAAGCTATAAGATTCTCTGGGGATTGTAGGTAAAAATAAATGATGAGGTACGGTCATCAGGTTCATAAATTAAAGTAAACAACGATGGGGACGACCATCGGGTTAAACTGATGAAGGACGATCATTAGGAAAAGGTAAAGGGACCACGACGGGGACGGCCATCGGGTTAAAGAATAAATGAAATAATGATGAGGGACGGTCATCAAAGGTGAAGTACGATCACCAGGAAAAGGAAAAGAGACCACAACGGGGACGGCCATCGGGTTAAAGAATAAATGAAATAATGATGAGGGACGGTCATCAAAGGTGAAGGACGATCACCTAGCAGGGGACGGCTGCTCTGTTGGGGATAAGATGAGGGACGGTCATCTAAGGTGAAGGACGATCACCTGACAGGGTACGGCTGCCAAAAGTATCGCGACATAGGACGAATGCCGGATAAAAGGTCGACGATGGGGACGGCCATCGGACGAGCATGATGAAGGACGATCATCAAGAGGTGAAGGACGATCACCTAGCAGGGGACGGCTGCTCTCAAGGTTTATCATGACATAGGACGAATGTCAGATAACAATATCAACGATGGGGACGGCCATCGGATAAAATGATGAAGGACGATCATCAAAAGGTGAAGGACGATCACCTAGCAGGGGACGGCTGCTAAATATCACGACATAGGACGAATGCCGGATAAAAAGGGGTTCTAATGAATAGAGACTCCGCTGGGGAATATTAAACACGGACGAGTGTTTATATCCAAGAAAATGAAAGGTATAAGTGTTTTGGCACTGTGTATAGATTAAAGATGCGGACGAGCATCCTTAGGACTATGATACGGACGGGTATCATGTAGAAGCAAAAACTGACACATGTTCAGAGATGATGACACAGACGAGTATCAACTGGTTAACAAAGAACACGGACGAGTGTTGAATCTGAGGATGTATAAGTGGTATACACAAGATACGGACGAGTATCTGTATGAGTGGAACAGGAGTAATAAGTATGAGTGGTGTATAAACGGGTATTTAACTTGCTGGGGAGAGTGACACGGACGAGTGTCAAAAGGATAAAAGTATAGTATAAACAAGTATCTGATATACAAAGTGTTCGGGTGACTACACTGGGGAAGGTGACACGGACGGGTGTCAAGGAATTGTGTATATATGTATCTGTGAGTGCAAAGAGGACGCTTTGGCTTTTTGCTGGGGACATGACACGGACGGGTGTCAAGAAGTATCTGTTACTGATAATGATTCGGGCGGAAGCCTTTTGGGGCATTTTCGGGGCGCAATGGCACGTGCATGGAATTCTGTAACAAAATGTCTGCATTCATCATGATACCCAATACTAGTGTTTGGCTATGCGAAAACATAACTACATATCAGAGTGCGAAATATGACCCGAATAAAATCTCCTCTTTCATTCTAGTCAGTGTTGCCACAGCAAGATAGTATCCCAAATATTTCGTTGCCTTTTTAGCAGCAAAGCCGCTTAGAAAGTGAATCAGAATTGCCTGCTGAAACATAAGATTGTCTGGCTTCAGATTTTCTGCAGAGATGGTGACATTCTAAGTAAGCTGCACTAGCCTTGGTGAAATTTACAAAGGCATATCCTTTGTTCAGCCCCATTCAGAAATCTATCGGTAAGCAGACAAAATCAAAGGAGAAAGTGTGTGTGTGTGTTTTTTTTTTTTTTTTTCAACCACGCAATGGCTCTCCAAGAACTTCACTATCATGTCCCGATTGTATCTGCTAGGAATGTTTTTGATCATAACCGTTGTTTGATCTCCCTCAGGGCGAACTGGAACAACACTTGGTTGCTTGGGCGAAATTCGGGAGCTTCTGCGTTTAAACCTGAAGAAACTAAGGAAGCCTTTGGAGAAAGCGAAAGATGTGGTTTTTCCTAACAATGTGAATGAAAAGTGTGGTTAGGGGTTCATACTCTCTCTCCCCCCCTCTCTCTCTTTTTTTTTTTTTTTTTTTGCGACTTCACTGGGGAATCATGACATGGACGGGTGCCAAAAAGAGTGTTCATGAGTGTAAGGCAAATGCCTTAGCTCTCTGGTGGGGAATTGACACAGACGGGTGTCAGGAAGTATCCATATTTGTAAGAGAAATGTCTGGGCTCTCTGCCGGGGATTTTTTTTTGGAGTTTTCTGTATGTCGCTGATGGATTGTCGGTATTCACAAGTGTCTGATTCAGAACATGGCTTATGATTATGCAATATGTTTGATTTTTACCGTAATGCTCCGTATTAGACGGAATGCTACGCTCTGTGGGGAGAATATAATGTGAATGCTTATGATTATGCAAAGGTACCGATCCAGGATTCGGATCCCGTTACTGCGAAGATCTCTGGCCGATCTGCTTGAGGTGGACATCCCAGCTGGGAGTGAGATCATTGGTAGATCTAACATATATGATTCTGCTTGGGGAAATAGGTCACTGATAGACCTATTCCAGTAAATGAAGGACCCAGCTGGGGTTTGTAGAAGCCTTCGTCACTCTGTTGTGATTCCTTCACGCGTTGCTCTTCCGGGTAGAGGCTGAAGCTCTGTGGGGAGATGGTTTCCCGGCTTTTGCACTTGGCTGTGGAGGAATAGTAGATGGCAACTCGGCTGGGGAAGAAGAAAGGCCATGGGAAGGTCTTCCTGGAGATTTCTGTAAGGGGCCTGCTGAGGATGATGCTGGAGGACTCAGCTGGGGAGAAACCATCTCCGGTGCTAATTGGGAGATAGACTGAGTAGATAATGATTTGCCAGCTCGCTGGGGTGAAGCTTACATGCCCCATGTTGCGTTTTGAATACCTGCAATCCTGCAAAGACAGAGAAACGCACAAGTAATCCCGAGGTATCCCTTACCGGATTCCGTCGTAGGAGTTTAGACACTCCCGGGAGTAAATATATTTCCTGCAAGCACGTATTCTTCAGAAGAGAAGCATCTGTATTTATGCAATCAGTATCTTAAAGACATCGGACATTTTGCAAATAAAAGAGTACGAGACAAAGTGTGACTGAAAATCTGATTTTATTAATTTGTGTGCCCTGAATTGGCAAGATACAGTCAAGGAAACAAATCCCCTAAAATGAGGAGATTGTTACAAATTGAGAAACAAGATGTTGGCAATGTTGACGATGCTTCAAGGAGCTTCCCCTTTGCTATGACTCGTATGACATTTGACGTTCTTCTCGTCTTGCTTTCTGAAGAAGGCTGATTCTGAAAGAAGCTTGATCCTTTCGAAGCTTACCAGGTTGTAAGTGATACAGACGAATTCAGAATGCAGTTGTTCGCTTATTCCCTTATTTTGCATGGGTCGCCCTTTCGGGTTTTCAATCCATCGGGATACCCATCCTTGCCTGTGTTGTCCAATGCGGCTTTTCAACTCAGCGGGTGTACATTTTTTATTTATTTCCCTTATTTCTGCCCGAGTCTTTTATTCTGTTTTTGACTCGCCGGGATGCCCTATTTTTGTCTGGACTTACATTCTGTTTTTATGTCCAGCGGGTCATTTTATGCGAAGTATTTTTTAACTGCATCTGAATTCACAGGGGACGAGAAGTCTTCACCATCCATAGTGCTGAGCATCAGTGCTCCACCAGAGAAAACTTTCTTTATTACGAATGGCCCTTCATAGTTCGGAGTCCACTTGCCCCTGTGGTCTGTGTGAGGAGGGAGGAGTCTTTTCAGCACAAGATCTCCTACTTGGTACTCTCGGAGCCTAACTTTCTGATCGAAGGCTTTCTTCATTCTTTTCTGATACAGCTGCCCATGACAGATTGCAGCCAATCTCTTCTCTTCAATCAGATTCAGTTGTTCGTATCGGGACCGGACCCATTCTGCTTCGTTCAGCTTAACATCCATTAGTACCCGCAGGGAGGGTAGCTCAACTTCAACAGGTAGGACTGCCTCCATACCATACACAAGCTGATACGGCGTTGCCCCAGTGGATGTTCTGATTGACGTACGGTACCCATGCAAGGCAAACGGTAGCATTTCATGCCAGTCTTTATAGGTAACTACCATCTTCTGCACAATCTTCTTGATATTCTTATTAGCTGCCTCAACAACGCCATTCATCTTTGGGCTGTAAGGAGAAGAATTGTGGTGTTGGATCTTGAAGTCCCGGCATAGCTCTGCCATCATTTTGTTGTTTAAGTTGGAACCATTATCAGTAATGATTCGCTCGGGAACTCCATACCGACAGATGATGTCTCTCTTCAGAAATCGGGCTACCACTTGCCTTGTAACATTTGCATAGGAAGCTGCTTCAACCCACTTGGTAAAATAGTCAATGGCTACCAGGATGAATCTGTGGCCATTTGAAGCAGTCGGTTCAATCTTGCCAATCATATCAATGCCCCACATGGCAAAGGGCCAGGGTGAAGACATCACATTCAGAGGATTGGGAGGCACATGCACCTTATCCGCATAAATCTGGCATTTATGGCATTTCCTGGCATAGGCACAATATTCAGCATCCATTGTGATCCAGTAATATCCTGATCTTAGCAACTTTTTAGCCATGGCATGCCCTCCTGCATGGGTACCAAAGGATCCTTCGTGCACTTCATGCATCAACAAGTCTGCTTCTGTTCTGTCAACGCATCTGAGGAGTACCATATCAAAGTTCCTCTTGTACAGGGAACCGTCAGTGTTCAGGAAGAAACTACCAGCAAGCCTTCTTAAAGTCTTCTTATCATTGGAAGATGCCCCAGGTGGGTATGTTTGATCCTCCAAGAAGCATTTAATGTCATGGAACCAAGGCTTATCATCCTTAACAACATCTGCTGCAAATACATATGCTGGTCTGTCAAGTCTGGACACTGAGATCCGAGGTACGAAGTTGGCAGCTTGAACTTTGATCATGGATGAAACGGTGGCCAGAGCATCTGCAAACTGATTCTCGTCCCGAGGGATATACTCAAGCTTGACCGTTGTAAAGAAAGTCAATAACCTCCTTGTATAATCCCTGTAAGGTATCAGATGATCCTGGTGGGTGTACCATTTGTCGTTGGTTTGATTAACTACCAGAGCTGAATCTCCGAACACAGTCAAAGTCTTGATCCTGAGGTCAATGGCTTCCTCAAGACCCATAATACAAGCTTCGTATTCAGCTTCGTTGTTAGTGCAGTTGAAGGTGAGCTTTGCCGAGAATGGCATGTGAACCCCCTTAGGTGTAATGAGTACTGCACCAACACCACGACCATTCATGTTGACAGCCCCATCAAACATCATAGTCCATTCTTCCTCCGGGTCGGGCCCTTCAGTGTGAACAGGCTCTTCATGATCTTTTGCCTTTATGAACATGATGTCCTCATCAGGGAAGTCAAATCTCATAGGCTGGTAGTCATCAATAGGTTGCTCAGCAAGATAATCAGACAGTACACTGCCCTTGATGGCTTTCTGAGATGTGTACTGGATGTCATATTCTGTGAGGATCATTTGCCATCTTGCAACCCGTCCGGTAAGTGTTGGCTTCTCAAAAATATACTTGACTGGGTCCATCTTTGAAATCAATAAAGTAGTGTGGGTCAACATATACTGTCTCAGTCGGCGAGCAGCCCACGCTAAAGCACAACAAGTTTTCTCGAGCAGTGAATAACGTTGTTCACAGTCAGTAAACTTTTTGCTCAGGTAGTAAATTGCATACTCTTTTCGACCAGACTCGTCATGCTGGCCCAGCACACACCCCATTGACTCTTCTAATACTGTCAAGTACATTATTAGAGGTCTTCCTTCGACTGGAGGCATAAGGATTGGAGGCTCTTGTAAGTATTCCTTGATCTTGTCAAAAGCCTTCTGGCAATCTTCGTTCCACCTGACCGTTTGCTCTTTTCTTAACAGCTTGAACAAAGGCTCACAAGTTGCTGTAAGGTGAGATATGAACCTTGAAATGTAGTTCAATCTACCTAGAAAACCTCGAACTTCTTTTTCTGTCTTCGGTGCAGGCATTTCTTGAATGGCTTTGACTTTATCAGGGTCAACTTCAATCCCTTTCTCGCTTACAATAAAGCCCAGCAGCTTACCAGATCGTACCCCGAATGTGCACTTGTTGGGGTTCAACTTCAGTTGGTACTTCCTCAGACGCTTGAACAGCTTCAGCAGATTTACCAGGTGGTCTTCTTCTGTGAGGGACTTGGCAATCATGTCATCCACATAACATTCAATTTCTTTATGGATCATGTCGTGGAATAATGTCACCATAGCCCGTTGATATGTTGCACCCGCATTCTTCAGTCCGAATGGCATCACCTTGTAACAGAACGTGCCCCAGGGTGTGATGAAAGTTGTCTTCTCCATATCTTCAGGTGACATCTTGATCTGATTGTATCCTGAAAATCCGTCCATGAAGGAGAATACCGAGAACTGAGCTGTATTATCCACCAATACGTCAATGTGAGGTAATGGGAAGTCATCCTTCGGGCTGGCTCTGTTCAGGTCCCGGTAGTCTACACACATTCTCACTTTGCCGTCTTTCTTAGGCACAGGTACAATATTAGCAACCCACGGCGGATAGCTAGTTACAGCAAGGAAACCGGCGTCCCACTGCTTTTGCACCTCTTCCTTTATCTTCATGGCCATGTCTGGGCGAGTACGACGCAACTTCTGTTTAACTGGCGGGCAGTCTTCTCTTAAAGGCAGCTTGTGCATGACAATATAGGTGTCCAACCCTGGCATATCCTGGTAAGACCAAGCAAACACATCCACATACTCCCGAAGCATATCAATCAGTTGTTCTTTCACTGAGTCTTGTAGGCAGGCCCCGATCTTAACTTCTTTTACATCTTCTTCCGTACCAAGATTAGCCGTTTCCACCTCCTCCTGATGAGGAGTGATAACCTTCTCCTCTTGCCTTAACAACCTGGCTAGCTCTTTAGGAAGCTCATAATCTTCTTCAACCCCTTCGTCAGCTTGATTGATTGGATTGTCAAACCATAGCTGTGCTGTTGTCGGTGCAGTCTGAAAGGCACTCTCTGCAAGGGTTTAGATTGTTCATTTTAGTGATTGATTTTAATCTTGTTTGGAAAAAAGTGAAATGAAGTTTATCATTTTGGAAAACATTGCCATTTTATTTTTGTACAAAAAGAAAAATGAAAAACAGCGAGCGGAAAAGAAAAAGACTCATTTGCAAAAGACGTCCGATATTCATTGATTGATCTGTTTGCACAAAATTACAAGATGGCCCGATTACAAAATGAGTCTTGTCATCTTGGGCAAGATGCAAGACTTGATGCATGCTTAAAAAATACAGGAAATAATAATTACTCTGCAGGATTAACCCTTATAATTTCCTGGGAAGACCAGTTTGAGATACGGCTCCCCGGGATCCTTGGACGTATCCAGCTCTCCAGGTTGCGCTCATCTTCCGACTCATCTTCCAAGTTGTTCACTGCATCTGGGGTGAGCATTCCCCCGCTGACAAAATTGGGCTTCTTGGCAGCCTCTGATTGATCTTGTTGAGTTGGTTTGTAACCCAACCCAAATCTGTCCTCCTTCTTCTCCACGGGCAGCAGCTTGCCCCAGCCTTGGGCAGTCCCCTCTTCAACAACCTTCCTGGCTTGCTGATAAGACTTTATGGAGGTTCCAAGTACAACAGATGCTTCATTAATGTTCAGGGCCTCAAACCCCTGGCTCATAGTTTCATGGATCTCCCCGTCCATTTCTATGTATTTGTACGTAGCCAGATGGCTAACAAAGATGTATTCTTCACCACAGATGGTGATGATCTGGCCTTCCCACTCGAATTTCAGCTTCTGGTGAAGGGTAGACGTAACAGCGCCAGCGGCATGGATCCAAGGTCTACCCAACAAACAGTTGTAGGCCGGCTGAATGTCCATCACATAGAAGGTAATTTTAAAAGTCTGCGGGCCAATCATCACAGGCAGATCAATCTCCCTAAGCACTGACCTTTTAGAGCCATCAAATGCTCTCACCACCAAATTACTTGGACGCAATGCCAAGCCATCGTACTCCAGCTTCACCAAGGCTTTCTTTGGTAAAACATTGAGTGAAGACCCAGTGTCTACCAGTACATGTGATAGAACAGCACCCTTGCATTCTAGAGTGATGTGTAAAGCCTTGTTGTGGTTACGTCCCTCAGTTGTTAAATCAGCATTGGTAAAACCCAATCCATGGCTGGTATTGACATTTGCTACCACGGTTTCTAGCTGATTAACGGTGATCTCTTCTGGCACGTAAGCTGCGTGCAAGACTTTCAGTAATGCATTCCGGTGAGCTTCGGAACACATCAGCAGGGATAATATGGAGATCTTTGAGGGAGTTTGGTGAAGCTGATCCACCACCCTGTAATCACTTCTCTTTATAATTCTCATGAACTTGTCTACATCTTGCTCAAAAGATGTCTTCTGAGTTTCCTTGAGAATGGGTTCTTCAGATATTACACTCTTTCCCTTTGCTTTGGCAGCAGCTTCTGCTTCAGCATTAGGTTTCTGCATTTGTGAGGCAAAAAGGCGTCCGCTTCTGGTGAAGCCTCCGCCTCCCCCAACATTATCAATCTGTGGAGAAGAGGTTGAAGAATCCAATGTGATTTTCTCCCCGTTGCAGTAGAGGTCAGAGCCATAATGCCAAGGTATGGCATTGCTGCTTTCATATGGAACGAGTCCAGGCACCGTGATGGTAACTGGACTGACTGCTGCAGAGGAGGGTACTGAAATGGTGTGCGGATCGTAGTAGATGGTGACTGGTGACCTGGCAAGAGGTGCCACTGTTTGTTGTTGAAAGTTGTTGTTTGGAGGCACACTTGACGGATCATAGTAAATAGTGACTGCTGAGTTATCTGTTGGCGTTGTAGAAGATTCTGTTGAATAAATGGGTGTTGATGTTGTAGAAGAGATGGTTGTTGATATCTGGTTTGTTGAAGTGATAGATGAAGCATTTGTTGATGAAATTGATGAATTGTTCGGAATGATTGTCGTTGCAGTTGTAGAAGACTCAGGAATTGTTGTCAAAGAGATTGCTGGATTTGTAGGTGCTGATGTTGTGATTTGAAGTATGCCACTCTGGATAAGACCATCTACGCCGCTTCTCAAGTTATCACACCCGTTGACCGAAATGTTGCAATAACCACAACCGAGCTCACACCCGGGGAACATCTGGCATTCTAGGAGCTGACTTTAATTTCTACCAGAGGTGTCCGAATCTGCCCAACACTGGTGATTAAGAAAGATGGCTTATCTTCCTCAATGGCATTAATTCTTGGTCCTCCATGATTGGGCATGGGATTCTTGTTGACATTTGGCGGGGGTGCAAAGTTGAGGGCTTTGGAATCCACTAGATCCTGTACTTTCATTTGCAAAGCCCTGCATTTCTCCGTACTGTGGCCAGGTGCATTGGAGTGAAAAGCACATCTGGCGTTGGCGTCATAATTTCTTGGAAGACTGGAGGGATCTGGTGGTGCCAACGTCCTTAATTCAACCAGGTTGAGTTTCAGGAGTTGTGGCAATAAAGCGGCATAAGGCATAGGGATAGGGTCAATCACCCTATTTGCCTGTGATGGTCTTTGTTGAAAGGGTCTTTGTTGTTGATTGCTGTTGTTGTTGTTGTTGTAGTTTCTCTGTGGCAGATACTGAACTTGTTGCTGATAGTGTGGTTGTTGTTGTGGTTGATATGTTGGTTGCTGAGGAATCAGAGCTGGAATTGTGACAGCTGCCACTGACCTATGAACATACTGAGGTCTGCCCCTGTTGGCATGAATGGCATTTGTCTCACCAGTCCTTCTAGGTCCCACAAAAGGTTTCCTGGAGTTGTTGGACGAGCTCGCACCATTATCAGAAATCTTGCCCATCTTTAATAGACTTTCAATTCTTTCTCCAGCTATAACTACGTCAGCGAAGCTGGTGGAAGAAAAGGCAGCTAGCCTATCAATGTATGTCCCTTGCAGAGTTTTCATAAACATGTCGGCCATTTCCCTTTCCGACATGGGTGGCTGGACAGCAGCAGCAAGCTGTCTCCACCTCTGGGCGTATTCCCTGAAGCTTTCTCTGGAGGACTGAGACATTCCCATCAGGAGGGTCCTGTTAGGAGCCATGTCTAAGTTGTATTGGTACTGCCTGATGAAGGCCTCAGCTAGGTCCTTCCAGCATCTAATAGTAGCTCTGGTCAAGTGAGAGTACCACTCCCTTGAGGCCCCAGTCAAACTATCTTCAAAATAAAACATCCACAGTTTTTCATCCATGGTGTATGCCTTAAGCCTCCCCAGAAAGGATTGCAAGTGGGTTCGTGGACAGGAAGTTCCGTTGTACTTCTCGAAGCACGGGGGTTTAAACTTGTGAGGGATTCTTACCCCATCCACTAACCCCATATCCATGACATCAAAGCCCAGGGAATTTTGAGACTCCAGAGATCTCAACTTCTCAGCAATTTCATCAAGTCTCCTATCATAGACTTCATCCCCAGCTCCCATCACAATGAACTGTTCTTCCTGGGGGTCTTCTTGTAAGATTCTGCCCGCAGTAGCATTTCCTTGCACATTAACCGGGATATTGACTTCCGGGTGTAGATGAGGCCCATAGACCGGTGGGTTAACATGAGGCTGAACCCTCTCATTGTTACTTGTTCCTCCAATTCCCAGATGGGGTTCTTCTCGGGTCTGCCTTTCTACCAATGCCCTCAATCTTTCTTGACTTTGAGCCAAGCCATTCATTACTTCCATGAACTGGGTCATTTGGTTTCTCATCTCTAGCCTTTCATTGGCCATCTGAGTCCTGACTTCTGTCAGATCTTGCTGTACTTGGTCCATCTGTATACCAGGAAGGTTGTTGCGAGTAGGATATCTATGCGGACGGTTGAGAGGGAACACCCGACGACGAGCAATAATTCCTGAATCACAACAGAGTTAGTAACAAACAAAACAAGAGCCTACAAAACAAAACAAAAGTTAGTATGCAATGCAGTATGCTTATTTGTTTCCAAGGTATCCGGCTTGACATTTGGTTTTGACCTTTCCAGACCCTGAGGAAGATGCTTTGATGTTGCTTGGGAGAAAGAAACTCAAATGAAACAAACTAATGAATATATTACAAATGGTGGATCATATAGTTTGTTTTTTTACAACACATGCCCCTGAGGGGTCAAATTACAACATAAAAGGAAAAGTACATGAAATGAAAGCAACAACAAGCAAAAAGTCAGACACCAAGACCAAACTCATCCTCCTTCACCTCCTTCAGAAGTGCTTCCGTTACAGGATCAGCCGGATGCTCTGTGATGTTTCTGATAAGAAGATTCCTGGTGGTGATAGCAGTGGTCAACTTCTTATGCCTGTCTTGGTCCTTTGACCTCTTCACACCAGCCCTAAGCTTCAACTCTGAAATTTCCTTCTGGGCTGCTAGCAGAGCCTCCTGTTGCTTCTTTTCATTGGCCTCCAACTGCTCAATCCTGTCCTGAGTTCTCTTATCTTCCTGAGTGCGAGCTTCAGTGATTCTGACCCACCTAGCTTGACTTTCTTTCAGATAGAGATCAGTCTTAGCCTTCTGAAACTGGGCCACTTTACAGGCATTCTTCAGAATTTTCTCCCCAGCTCTTGATTTCTTGATGTAGTCCTCTGCTTTCTCAATCTTGGCTAGATGCTCCACTTTAAGCTTTTCCAACCTTTCAATGTCTAAACGACCATCACTCCTCTCCCAGAGGGTCCTCTTCAGAGCTTGAGACAGATTCTCATTCCTCTCCTTCAGTTTCTCAAATTCTTCCAGGATGACAGTGGCTGGAGGTGGTGCTGTGGATGGTCCAGGTGCATCCTCAATGGTAAAAGGCATCCCAGAAAGCTGAGCCCTTACATGAGACCATTCATTATACTGAGCTGAAGCCACATTATTGCATCTCCCCTGAATGGCCATCCCTTTGGTCTGGATGTTGTCCCAAGCCCAGGATGCTTGTCTGACAACAGCTAGATTAGGCTTCATCTCACAATACAGGTTTCAGCCAAGTCTTGCACTCTAGGAGGGTGAACCAGAGCATAGCCCAACTGTCTTTTGAATAGCAAAGGGTTGTAGTTGATGCAACCCTTCACTCTTATCAGAGGTACATTGGGGAACTGCCCACAACTAGTAATTATGTCCCTGCCTTTGGTGCTCTGGGTGCACCACCTGATGTCATCTGAGGTCAAAGCAATAAGTCTCCTAGCCCAATTCTTCTGTTGGTGAGGATTCAAGAAGGCATCAGTCTTGGGCAAGTGTTTAAGCAGCCAGGCATGGAACAGGGGAGCACAACATCTCACCAACCTTCCTCTTTGCTTCTCATTCCTTTGGTGAACAGAGTAGTAGAAATCTCCCAGCAATGTGGGCACTGGGTTCCTCAGAATGAAAATATGAATGGCATTCTGGCTGATAAACTTGGGCTCGTCTGCAAATAATATAACCCCATATATGCTGAGGGCTAACAATGCACAAACTGCCTTCCATTCTCCCAAGGAGGCCTTCAGGATAGCCTGAGAAGTCAAGAAATCCAAGTGTAGACCAGAGATTCCAGCCTTTGTTGTCATGTTCTGCTCAATCATAATTGGTTCCAGATATAGTGCCTTAGCCACTTCTTCATTGCTAGGAGAAGCCATCTCTGGGTTGAAGGGGGTACCACCCCTGATAGGCACTCCAATCAGTGATGAATACTCCTCCAACAGGGGTCCCAACTGAAAATTCTGGAAGGTGAAGCATCTCAAAGGAGGATCATAGAACTGTAGGCAAGTGTGAATCAAACTCCTCTGAGAAGGGTCCAAGTCCATAACCATATCAAGGATGCCTCCATAATGTTCTCTGAATAATGGGATATGGTCTGGAGTGATAAGTGCATGGACCTGCCTGATGCCAGCCAGCACAGGCTCAAAGAAGTGGTATGAAATGTTGCTCTTCTTGGGTGCCATGTCTGCTGATGAAGAGCTGAAACAAATGCTGATGATGAAGACTAACACTGGAGATGAGCCACTGATAGGCTGATGCTGGTGATGAAGGTAACTGAAGCAGGTAGCTGATGAAGATAGCTGAAGCAGATACTGATGAACAGGGGTCTATGCAGATGAAGGGGTCAAAGCCAAGCCAAATGAAATGTGGATACCCTGAAAGACAAATAAGCAAATGTTAAATGATGCAATGATGATGTATGCAAATGATATGCAAGGGTTTGTGATCAAGCTGGATCTGATTACTGCCTTGATATAAGTCCATGTATGTCTAAGAAGTCCAGATGGAGGTTCAAAAGTCCAGTAACCAAGGTGGGGGACTCAAATAAAGAGTCACATGTCCAGGGTTAAATCACAAGAACTGTCCCAAAATGGAGCACTCTTAATCAAACAAAGTAACAGGGTATGCTGTGGTCAAGGGTACCTGCAAACCTGTAAACAGCCCAACCCCCTCACAGGTGGTGTTCTAGAACAAGGATCCTCAGACATGGATCAGTTATGAGAAGTGTAAACACTTCTAACCCGGAGGTACAGTGTTTACAATAACCATAAAAGATCCTCCTCTAATTCACCTCAGTTTCTGAAGGTCATAATAAAAGGTCATCCACACTTAGCAGGCTTCCCAGATAGCCCTAGCACTACAGGAGATCTGTAGCACAGAGTTCTCAAGAAGAAACCCATATCTGAACCGTGTTTCATATTCCCGCACCAGACCAAAATGGAATGGGAAAGAACATGAACCACTCTAGCCTAGGTGTCACTCAGGTCCCAGGTATAGGACCTTTAAACTCTCAATAGAACCCCCACCCACCAAGACAAAAAACCAGATCCAGCAAGATGACAGTATGACAGTATGATATATAAAGCTGTAAAGAAAGCAATAAATAACTGTACATAAAGCAAAAATAAATACAAATATACAAACACAATCAGCACATAACACCCCAATAAACACAAATCAAACAAGCGCTAGGAGGAACCCACAAAAAGAACCAGAAGCCCTGGTTGCAGTATAAGGGTCCCCAGCAGAGTCGCCAAGTTGTCGCTCCCATCAAAATGACACCTGGTCAGAAGGGGTACAGACGCGAACGGTCGGCGAAAGAGGGAGAGAACACACAAGGGTGAACTCAAGAGAAAAGAGTCGCCAACTAGGCATTTTTATCCCGGAGGAAAGGTAATGCTGCATAGACCTAGAAAGATATGGATATGACGGTCGAGAACCAAAGAGACTGAGAAAGGGGGTTGGTTACAACCTGGGAAGGTATTAGCACCCAGATTGTCCGCCGTACTCGACGGGATCCACGCTTGAAAGATTTGTGTTTTAAAGGGGTAGTGTTAGTGCAATCTGTGTATCAAAGCTGGAAAAGAATGCAAGTGTCAGTGTAAAAGAAGTGTGAGGTGTGTAAGAGAAGTGTCAGTGTAAGAATAGGAGTGCTAAGCTCAAGACTATGAGGCTCAATGAATGATGCTGGAAGAGGGGGGGATATACAGAGACTTTTGTTCGATAACTGTTAAGTTATGCCTACGTATCCTCTCGTGCAATGAGGAAGTCAGAACACCGTAGTTCGACCCAAAGAGACTGAAAGATGGATTGACTTGTGAACTGCTTGCTTGTCTATGCTCAAGTGTATGACCTGTCTGGCTCAGGTAAAAACTGTCTTGCATTAGACGGAAGAAGCAAGTTCTCGTTTGTGAGTGAATGAGATGAGAAGAGAATCCCGGAGGAGATGATTATTGTTTGTTTTTTGTGTTTTCAGTCTTTTATTGCTTTTTGGATGTTTGCCATAAGTTAATGAGCTTAAGCCTAAACCAATGGATTAGTAAACTCATCACATCATCCCTCTGATTAGGGGTAATGAGAATACCTTAAGTGTGAAGTCAGCATCTCACACTTAATCACCCTGATGTAGGATTAAGATCATTAACCTACTTGTGATTATTTAGATGTTTTTGTTGTTTTTGTTTAGTGTTGAGTAATGAGATTAAGCCATAATCAGGGATTAAACAGACTCATTACACCATCCTAATAGAAGGATAATAGATGAGAATGTTTAAGCTGAGGAAAACTCCTCAACTTAATCCATGATTAGGGATTAACTTCATGACAAAACAAACCTTTATTAAGTGGATTTTAATTAAAGGTAAGATGAAGAAGTGAGTTTTATGATTTGTAAGACAACTTGAGGGGGACTTGTCCATTAACACTAGGGTTAGTCCTTCTTAACCAATTAAGGAAGAATTAGAACCCTGATGCAAGGCCCAAGTTACAAGCTTGATGTCTTGATGATTATTAAGTGAATTGATTAAAGGAGTTAAACACATTAAGGGTTTAACACTTAGGATTAAAGTTATACACTCCATCCTAATAGAAGGATGCAGGCATAAGCTTAATCACAAAGCCTTAAAGCCTTTAGGGTTTAGTCCTTGATTATGAGATGAGAAGAGAAGACACAAAGAGACACAAAGGTAAAAGCTAAATGGGGGACTAATCAAAGCCCTAATTATTGTCATGCTTGGTTGTTCCTAAGGTTTATGAGGTTTGCAAGAAAGATCTTCAGAGAAACCACCAGGAAGCAGATGAAAGGAGCAAAGAGGAGCAAAACAACTTGCTTCACTTAAGAAGTCAAGTTGCTTGAAGAAAGAAAGTGAGATGAACAAGAATGAGCAAGATCAATCCAAATCACAAGACAAAATGCAGCAATGATGCATAAGAGAGATGAAAGGATATTGTGAGAAGTGAAGGCAAATCCACTTCTCAAAACAACTTACCACCTGAAAAGTTAGCAAAAGAAATGAAATGCTATGCAAATGAGATGCAATGTCATGATGCAAACCAAAACCAGAAGCATGAGTATGATGTTAATGATGCAAAGAGATGATGCAAACATGAGGCAAGGCAAGAGGATAATCATACAAACATATGGATGCAAGAGAAGCATGCTATGAACCATGGATGTTCATGAAAAGTTATGAAATGCAAATGACATACAACATGGCAAATGAAAGATGCAATGATCACACATGATTCTAATATGTCCTAAGATGTGTTATGAATCAAATGGATGCACAAAATGTCATGGCAAGTCATGGTGTGCAAGCAAATGGAAGATGGATGCAAAGGAAAGCCCAAATTAGGGTTTATGATCAATGCATAAAACAAAATTCAAAACCAGAAGCAAACATCATGATAAAAATTTGAAAATGAAATCAAAGGAAACCTAGACCTATACAAGTTCACTGCCCAAAGGAGGGGATCCAACTCTTAAACTAGTGAGGGTTATGAATTTCCTAAGATTGCTAGGGTTTTAAGGTACCTTGTCAAGAAAAATGCAAAACAAATTGAGAATGCAAGATCAATTCATGCCAATTTTATCCTATAGACTACATGTTATGCAAGATGCAATGCAAAAAGAATCATGATCCAACTCTCAAAGGTTAGACATAAATGAATTTTTGAAGTTTGTCACAAAATAATGCCTTGAAATGAAATTAATTCCATTGAAAATGATCAAAAGGCATCAAGAACAAAAAATAAATTTGGTTTGAGAGTTGGACAATGTTTCCAAATGTCTTTGAATGTTTCATGAATTTTTTTGTGATTTTTAAATACCTAAAAGTATTTTTAATTAATTAATTTTCACTAATTAATTAAAAATAAACTTTTAAATGATTTAAAAATAATTTTTAATGCAAAAAATAAAAGTAAAAATGTTTTTGGGTTCTGAAAATTAATAAAGGCTTGAATAAAAATTTTCAGAATTTTTAGACCTATTTTACTATTTTTAATAAAATGTACAAAAGAAATGAAATTTAATGAAATAAAAATAGAATAAAATGAGAAGTCAACTGATCCTAAGGCTGGTATTCAAATTGAACGCGCGGGAGTTGACTGACGCGCGCATTTGGACGGCCAGAATTCAAATCTCCCTAATTATGATTAATGCCCTAATCTGAACCCTAAACATATTCAGGTGACCGGAACAATGTTCCGGTCATCTTCTCCGACGAGCTCCTCTTTCAATCTCTCTCAATACGCCATGAAACTTCACAAATATCTCCAGAATCACTCATTAAACATCATTAAACCTAAACCCCACCCTAAAATCCATTTATTTTTACTGAATCATAAGAATCAAAGCAAAAAGTATTTCACGGGCAAAGTTTCAGAGACCTCATACACTCTCATTTTCCAACCATTCTTGAAAATAAACACATCAGTGTGACCAGCATAACATAAAGAATCACTTTGCAGCAAAAGAAATGAGTTCTGGAAAAATGTTTTGGATGGTTACCTGAGCTGGAGTTCCTCTGATTCCAAGCTTCCTGGCCTCAAGCTTTGCACAAACCTTCTCCTTTGATCCTCCTGATGATGGAATGGAGCTTAGAATGCTTTGAAAGTGGCTGGTTTGGGAGATTGACAGAGTTCTGTTCAAGGGGGGAAGGAAATCGTGTTTTGATTTCAGTGAGTTTCAGGCTGTTTCAATGGTTGATTTGTGATCAGTGAGTCATGTTGAGATCAATGGTGAAGTTTGTTTGTGTGTTTGATGCTTGTGGAGTCAGTTTCGAATGGTTTTGCAAGTTGGAGCAATTTTGATAACTATGACTTGGAGTGTGTTTCAGCATGAATTGTTATGTGCTTTTGCTTGCATTTGATCCACATAAAGAAGTGTGATAGGTCAGAGAGTGGGTGCTGGCCTATTGTGATTGGTATGGGCAAGTTGCCAAAATGTCAAACTTTGTGTAAGAGAAGTATGGGCTCATAGCTAGCCAAGGAAAAATGGGGTGTCCTGCGTAGCAAGAAGTGTGGAGAGCCCTAGGATCAATTCTGAAGTCAGCAAGCAAGTGGATTAGGGTTTGAGTGAGGTTTTGCAACTTGCTTCATCTTTGGCCCTTTTGAAATTTCTTGTTCCACAAGTCACAAAAATGAGCAAACTCTTGGTGAATTCTGATTTTTAGGCATTGGTTCATGTTTGTATGAAGATTAGAAGTCTATTTGGTAGCACAATTTGCCTTGGCAAGTGATTTTGCAACTTTGCCTCTTTGGTAGAAAACTTGAAATTATGTGATTTTCCCCAACTTTGACAAGCCATAACTTTTGATCCAAAATGAATTAGGTCAAGTTCTTGTACTTTTTGAAAAGGGAATGATCCATTCTACAACTTTCATGACCAAAGTTTTCTCATTTGAAGCAATTTTGAATCAAAAAGTAAGGGTTGAAAAAGTTTCCCAAAATGGCAAGTTTCCATTACACGTCTTTTTCCCAAAAAGTCAACTTTGCAAATGGCTTGAAATTCTTCAATTTTGTGAACTTCCAACATCTTCTATGATCAAATAAAGGTCATACATAATCAAAATGATGAAGAACACCCTTTGGTTGGGTCATTGGGGGCCTCAGATGCCCTGATTTTACACTGACTTGCTCAAAAAGTCAACTCTTGATCAGATGCCTTCCCCATGGAATTTCTTCATGAAAATTGATATGCATGATCCCTATACCATATAGAGACCAATAGAATCAAGAATGACCAAAAAATTTGGAGTTATGGCCTCTGAAACCAAAACCCTAATTCTAGGTCATCTGTGCAGTCAAACCTGGCTCTGCTTCCATGCCATTCTCAGCTCTTGTGATTTTTTGACATTCTTGACTTTGAGAGGACACAATATGATGCTTGAACATACATGGAACCCTTTGAAGTGATTGATGACCTTTGGAGTGGCTCAAATGGCTCAGGGATAGCTCAGATCACAAACCCTAGATGCAGATGACTTAGAAACAATGCAGTGAATCAAAAATGCAATATGAGATGCTATGATTGAGTTTATGCATATGAAATGATCACAAGCCATGGTGTGAATGGGTGAGGGCAAATTTGGGGCGTTTACAGCTGCCCCTATTCAAGCATGAGTTAGCTGTGCAGGATGTAAGCAGCGGCTTATCAGGCGAACAAGATAACTTGTGGTTAAATACCAAAGATAGTCCAAAATTTGCACTCATAGAATGAAGAAGAAAAAGGATATAGATTGTAAAAGGAAAATAAAGTATATTTATAAAGTATGGGCGACGGAGGACGACCGTCGAGCAGAGGACGACTGCTGGGGATAAAGCAATGACGGGGACGACCGACAAGCTGGGGATATGAGAGATTATGATGGGGACGGCCATCATGTAAAGCTATAAGATTCTCTGGGGATTGTAGGTAAAAATAAATGATGAGGTACGGTCATCAGGTTCATAAAGTAAAGTAAACAATGATGGGGACGACCATCGGGTTAAACTGATGAAGGACGATTATTAGGAAAAGGAAAAGGGACCACGACGGGGACGGCCATCGGGTTAAAGAATAAATGAAATAATGATGAGGGACGGTCATCAAAGGTGAAGTACGATCACCAGGAAAAGGAAAAGAGACCACAACGGGGACGGCCATCGGGTTAAAGAATAAATGAAATAATGATGAGGGACGGTCATCAAAGGTGAAGGACGATCACCTAGCAGGGGACGGCTGCTCTGTTGGGGATAAGATGAGGGACGGTCATCTAAGGTGAAGGACGATCACCTGACAGGGTACGGCTTCCAAAAGTATCGCGACATAGGACGAATGCCGGATAAAAGGTCGACGATGGGGACGGCCATCGGACGAGCATGATGAAGGACGATCATCAAGAGGTGAAGGACGATCACCTAGCAGGGGACGGATGCTCTCAAGGTTTATCATGACATAGGACGAAAAAATTTGGAGTTATGGCCTCTGAAACCAAAACCCTAATTCTAGGTCATCTGTGCAGTCAAACCTGGCTCTGCTTCCATGCCATTCTCAGCTCTTGTGATTTTTTGACATTCTTGACTTTGAGAGGACACAATATGATGCTTGAACATACATGGAACCCTTTGAAGTGATTGATGACCTTTGGAGTGGCTCAAATGGCTCAGGGATAGCTCAGATCACAAACCCTAGATGCAGATGACTTAGAAACAATGCAGTGAATCAAAAATGCAATATGAGATGCTATGATTGAGTTTATGCATATGAAATGATCACAAGCCATGGTGTGAATGGGTGAGGGCAAATTTGGGGCGTTTACAGCTGTTACTTCAATCAATTTATCGTCCATCATCTTTTGAATATCCCTTTTAACAATCACGCAGCCACGAGGATTCACCGAGCAAATACAACATCCAGCATAGTCGTGATCAATATCATGATATTCACTCAAGAAATCATGCATATCAACCAAAGACCTTCGAATATGACAGACTTCATAGATCTTGAACAACCCAGGACAACCATCAACCATATTCGCAGACGCATTACCATGCTTCGGCAACGGATTCTTCTGCACATTAGGATTAACATCATTGAAATACAGAACATTGTTCCTCATCAACTTCTGTACTTCAAACTTCAATGGATAACAATTCTCAACATCGTGCCCCGGGGCACCTTGATGAAAAGCACATTGAGCCTCTGGCTTATACCACCATGGAATAGTCTCTGGAACTGGAGGTGGAGGACGGGTTTGCACAAGATTATTTGCAATCAAAGACGGAAGCAAGTCCGCATACGACATCGGAATAGGATCAAAACTTGGCTTAGCCCGAGCCTGTTGATTACCACCTTGTTGCACAGAAGGTTGCTGATAACGAGGTTGATACTTTGGAACTGCTGGCACAGTTGGAGCCATGTTAATCATCGGTGTTGAAGAAGCCACATGCTGCGAATGGTGATTCCCACGACTGTGAGGCCTTCTATAACTTTCACGGGATACTGCATTAGTCTCATTTTCTTTCTTTTTCACAAAGTTTAACCTTCTAGAGCTTGAACCATTACCATTCTCTTGACTCAACCGTCCTTCACGGACACCTTCTTCTAAACGCATTCCCATGCTCACCATCTTGGTGAAATCGGAATGAGCGCTTGCTATCATCCTCTCATAATAAAAAGAACCCAACGCCTTCAAGAAGATCTTCGTCAATTCTTTTTCTTCCAGTGGAGGAACAATCTGGGCTGCCAGCTCGCGCCATCTCTGCGCATATTCTTTAAAAGTCTCTTTGTCCTTCAGGGACATAGCACGAAGTTGATCTCTATCTGGCACCATATCAACGTTGTACTTGTACTGCCTCACAAAAGCTTCTCCCAAATCATTGAAGGTCTTGATTTGGCTATTATCCAAGCTCATATACCACCTCATGGGTGCACCGGTCAAACTATCCTGGAAATAGTGAATCAGCAGCTTATCATTATCAGTCTGAGCAGACATCTTTCTTGCATACATCGTCAAATGGCTCAACGGACAAGTGTTGCCTTTGTACTTCTCAAACTCAAGCAGGTTGAATTTGTAAGGAACTTTAACATTTGGGACCAGACAAAGGTCATAAGCATCTTTTCCGAACAAATCCTTATGCTTCAAAGCTCTCATCTCCCTCTGGATCTCAACAAAGCGTCCCTGGAAATCATCAAGTCTTTCAGCAACTCCAGCACCTTCACTGGGCTCAGCATGGTAAATCATTTCATCATGATGCGGAATATTGTGCACCACAGGCGGTATAGTAGTCACAACTGGAGGAAGAGTAGTCCACACTGGTGGGAGAGTATTAAATGCAGCAATCTCAGGCTGATGAGGAGGACGATAACCAGCAGGAAAAAAGTCAACCGGCATGCCCCAAGGTGTGCTAGCAGGCATACGATAGCGAGGAGAAATAACAGTCTCAACAGGAATTGTTGCGGTAACAACCTCGGAAATGACAGTATTCTAAACAGGAGAAGGAGGTGGTTGATTCTGAGCAGCCACCAAACTTTCCATCATAGCAGACACTCTTTCCAAGCTTTCCCTCAGATAAGTAACCTCTTCGCACAGCTCGCGATTCTCTTGTTGCAAAGTTTCCATCACTCTTCTCCGATTAGCTCGAGTATCAAAACGGTGAGTCAGCTTGACAGGAGAACTGAATGAAGACCAAGAAACAACAATAAGATCCCTGGAGAACACTCAAAAAGCAAGACAAATGCGAGTATGATGCATGATATGCGTATGCAAATGCAAAGATTTCAAAGGATTATAAGATAACTTGCAATATTTATAAAGAGACATTTTTGAAATACTTAAAAAACTCATTCTCATTAATATCAAAGTGAGGATTACAAATGAAGTACAAACATCAATAATCCTAATACATAAGAGGAAAAGTAAACTAAGCCTATGGAATCATATCCGAAGAAGCTCCGAATCCTGGCTGATACTTCATACGAATCCTCTTGATCTCTTTCTTGTACCGCTCTTCCATATCTTCCTTGTCTTTCACCAACTTGTCGACAACGGCCTTTCAAGCACCGGAAGTAGGAGGAATAGTAGATGGAGTACTAGAGGAAAATAAATCCTCTCTCGGTCTCTTCGTGACACGCCGCTCAAGTAGCTCAATGAGATCATCCTTCTCCTTAAGCTGCTCCTGCATAGTAGCCCTCTCAAGTAGCCATTCTTCTTTCTCTTTCTTCATCTTCTCTAACTCTTCTTGAAGAACCACCTTCTCATCAACGGGAGGAAGAAAAGAAGACAATGGCAATATGGGAAACAAAGGCTCCTCAGGTGGATAAGGCATCTTGAGCTTGGAAGCTCTAGATCGAACCCACTGAATATAACATTCGGAAGGAGGAAGGTGTTGTCTTCCCAACTGACTCTTCTCTTTCCGGTGAACAGCATGCCAGGAATGAGCAATCCTTTTCTTCATCTCTATATGATCGGCACCATTAAGAAAGAAGAAACGGGATAATGCAAGATTGTTTGGAACATCCTTCAAACAATAACCGAACTGTCGTCTAGCCAAAATGGGGTTGTAGCTAACTCCCCCACGTGTACCAAGAAGAGGTACATTAGGAAATTCTCCACAACTATCAATAAGAACTCCAGTGTCATAATGAGAACTATACCATGTCATGTCCTTATGAGAAAGCGACATCAACCTCTGAGACCATCTTCGATTCTCTCTATTATCCTTGAAAACATCCGACTTTGGTAGGTGCGAAATAAACCAACTATAAAGAAGAGGCGCACAACATACAATCTCTCCGTCACCTTTGGAGGTCCTATAGTGAAAAGCATGATACATATCTCCAAGCAAAGTAGGCACCGGGTTCTTCTTCAAGAAGATCTGAATAGCATTCTCATCCACAATACCATCCAAGTTCGGGAACAAGACAATCCCGTAAATAAGCAAAGCAAGAATAGCCTCAAATGCATCCTTATGACCCAAAGTAAGTGAAGTAGAAGCCTTTCCCATCAAGAACTTAGCATTAATACCACGAACACTCCCCTTTGGAAGAAACTTCCCATTAAGATCGGATTCCTTAAGAAACAGTGCTTTGGCGATGACCTTGATAGTAAGCTCCTTCTCTAAACCAGTGAAAAGAAACTCCTTGTCCAGAATAGGCAAACCTAACCAATGAGAATACTCCTCCAAAGTCGGCACAAGCTGATAATCCGGAAAAGTGAAACAGTGATGCAACGGGTCATAAAATTGAGCTAAAGTAGGGAGAATCCCCTCAGGTACATCAGTATCCAACATATACAAAAGCTTCCCATGACATCTTCGGAACTCTTGGGTATCAACAACCAAAGCTCCTAGCTTTATCAACTCTACAACATTAGGATTCTTGAAAGTGTACTTCTTTGTATTCCTCCTTTCAAAAGTCATAGCCATGGACATCTGAAATTTTGCAAAAGTTCCTTATAAGTCCTTTGAAATATTACGAATAATGCTCATGAATGTATGATGGCATGTATGCAACAAACACAAACAAGATCACACAAGGCACACGAGCTTAGGTTCCGAGTCACGAGCATGAAGTCAAGGTAACAGAACACCAACCCACACAGGTAGTACTAAGGTTTTGTCTTCATTGTACCTGCAGAAAACCAAAAGGGTGCTAACAGAGGTGCCCGGAGTTAACAGCCATCTTTAGAATATCATCGGTACGTTGGATTACTCCCCAACCCATAACATTCTTAAAATAGACCTCGTCCGAGTGTAGTATCGCGTGACAACCGCCTTAGGTTTACACCCAGACAGTTTCCGCACTACGTTCCTAAATTGGCTTGGATGGGTTAAGGGTTCTAAGGTCCTCAGTATGATCAGCTCAAGGTCGGAAAATAATGCCACGTACGATTACTCGTCATGACATTGATAGTCCAAGAGAGCCTAACCGAGTGGAGATTATCAAATTGATATTGCTTTGGACTACTCCATCACATATCGCTTCGAATATCGCCGTCCTATCATAAGTTTCAACTCAGATCCGGGTTAGAATCTATCTCACACAGAGAATCACCAAAACCAAAATAGAACAATCAAATAACAAACAAATCAAACCAAAGCAATAAATAAATCAAAGTAGGCTGAATCCGCTTATAGATTACTCCCCAGCAGAGTCGCCACTTTTCTGTAGCGGTAAAATCATGAGTGTAAGCTATTGATTAACTTAACTCGATGTACACAGAGTCGCCACCGCGCTTTTGTTTATTTCCGAAAGGAAAAAGGTAAAAGAACGAATAAAAACCTAGGAGTCTAAAAGCAAAAGCTAAAACAAACAGAGAATGGGTAAGGGGATTGGTTACGAACCGGGAAGGTTTTAGGCACCCGACTCATCCGTGGTACTCCACGGGAGCCCTTTGAAATATTTATTGCTTTTTGGTCTGAAATTGGTTTGCTTGAAAATGATTGAAGAGATGAGGAGAAGAATATTTTTTAATGATTTTGTGTTTGATAGGGTTTTAACGCCTCATGCCTACGTACCCACAAAGTGCAATGCGAGATCAAAACCTCGTAGTTCGTGGTACAAAATTTGAAAAGAACAAATGGGTTGAATTGATTTTAGAATGTAGAGATAAGTCGTCATCCTTTAGCGAATAATTCCGCTAGAAAGGATGAATCATATCTAAACATGTGAAAAAAGAAAAGGTGCACAAAGGCACAAAAACAATTGAGTGAATTTTTGTATTTTTTAAAGTATGTAACAAAATGGTTTTGATATATTTACATGGATTAACATTTGTTTAAAGAAATAAAATGAAAAAAAGTTAAAATCGCTTGACCTAAGTCAAGGTTTGTTTATGAAAGTGTTTGAAGTTTAGAAAACAAGAAGATTTTTGAAATAGGGAGAAGTTTTGAAAATTTAAGAATGGGGAGGAGATGAAGGGACTAATTCTAATACTTGAATTAAAAGTTAAGAGAAGAGATACCAAACCATAATATGCACAATTCTTCAAATTTCGGACTTCCATCTTCAAAGGCTAATGACATAATCTTGAGGCCGAGGTTTCTAATCCATTCCAACTTGAGCAAGGGGGAAGATCTTAAAGTCTAAGTCCATTCTCCAAAGCAAGGGATAGTAACCATAGTCCAAAATTAGAAGTCACAAGTCTTTTAAGTGTTTAATCCTTTATTAGTTTTTTTTTGTGTCCAAATGGACAAATAGAAAATCAATCAACAAATAATAAGGACAAATAATAAACATGATATGGATGAATAAAGCAAAATAAAATAAAGGTAATAATAGTGCAAGAAATTAAATGTTAGTAACAAAAGAAATAAAAAAAATGCAAGAATCTAAAATATTAATAGTAGTAATATTATAATAATATTCATATAATAATGGTATGGTGAACTTAATCAACCACAACCAAAAAAAAAGAAAGTAACCAAAAACGAAGGCACCCGGATCCGCTTAGCATCTTACACTATAACGATTAATCAAGGCAAACCGAACCGAATTCAATGAAATTTGAAAGGCGATTGGGAGACCCAAAGCACCTACGCATCAAAAATTCACAAGTCTCGATTCTTGATGCAATATGATTAATCACTTTGGGATTACGCGATCAACAAGAGATCCGGTCCACGAAAGTGCAAGTACCCAATTAGATTTTTATTCCGAAGTCGGGACACATTTAGGTCTATGTTAAGCAATCGTCGAGTAATTTACGAAGTAATTACCCTACAAATGAGGCCGGCCACCACCAATTAAGGTGCATAATATTAGTGCTAATGTATGCGAGATAAACGATATATAAATCGTTATCCGAACGCAATACCACACAAAACTAAAGATGAATACCAAATTGAGTCATACTTATGGTATTCTTCCATCCTTAAGCTCAATCACTCATCTTGGTGGATTCAAGCATGAAAATGTATCACTAATGCAAAGTACCTTAAATGAATTGAATAATCCACTTAAAGGTAGTTTTGAATTAATGAATATTAACTACTCTAATCTACACCCAAAGTCCATTGAAATTAAGGAGGAATTATTCCCAAAAATACTTCCCAAGGTAAAAATAAAAAGGGGAAAGAAGAAGAAGAAAGAGGAACCAAAAAGGGGCTTAAAACAAGCCAAAAACACCATTCTGACTTGTGTTAACCGGTTAACCAATTGGTTAACCGGTTAACGCAAGCATATTTTGAATAATCTGCGCTGTTTTTAAACTGGTTAACCGGTTAACCAAATGGTTAACCGGTTAACGCTGTACCAGAAGCTGAAAAATGCAGAAAATTCAGCATGATCCATTTTGAAACCTTTTCTCAAACATTGGATGATCATGATCTGAATTTGCACGAATTTTAAAACCAAAATACAGTGGAATCCCTGCAATCAAACAACAAATAAAGATCCAAAGGATCTAGAAACAAAAGCACCAAAGATCTACATCTTGAATGTTGATGGTGAATATGGGTTTATGGAGGAAGATGAATTACCAAAATCTTTTCTTCAAATTGAACCAACACAAGCTTAGATCTACTGAAATTGATGAGCAAGAGAATGAAAGGATGAAGGTTTAGCTCAAGTTAATCAAGAATTCAATGTGAATTCTTGATAACTTCAAAAGAAAGAAAGATGAGCTTTGGAGAATTTTGGTGTTGGGGGAATAATTTGCAAGAGATTTTTTGGCTATCAAAAGCTTGTGGAATGAATGAAATTGAGGTCCTATTTAAAGGCCTTAGGTATGGAAATTTGGTGGAATGGAGCTTGCTTTGGTAATTTGAATTTAGGCTTGGTAATTAGAATTTTGGTGGGAAATGGAAAAGAGTGGTGATTAGTGAGGGTTTTTGGTAGGAAATGATCAAAATGATGTAGAGAAATCAGAAACCAATGGATCTAGAATATTCCAATTAAATCAAAGATCCTAGGGTGCTGAATTTGAATAAAAAATTCAAATTTCGCACTGGTTAACCGGTTAACCAAGCTGAATTTTGAATTTCTTGTTCAAAAATAGCTGCTTGGTTGCTTCGGCCCAATTCTTGTGTACGTCGAAGAAATAAACACGTGAACCTTGGAGATCCTTTGAATGAAACAATTAACTTGGGAAATCCTTGATCTGATAAATTTGAATTATTTGCGGATCGTCTTCGACTTTTTTGTGAAATTTACTCGAGCTGCAGGACTGCTATATCTTTTTGGCATTTTTATATGGTTCCTCTTCCTGAAAACAAAAGTTAGCAAAAGGAAACAAAATATTTTTGGATTTGGATTAATGGTTAGTAAACACAATCAAACAAAACAATTAAAGACAACGGTGATCCTCTGCGAGGCAAAATCCTAACCCGAGAAGAACCGTGCAACCAGTGCGATCTTGTTTGCATGCACAATGCAGATGAGATGCAAAGAAATCTTAGGGCAAAAATTAGGGTGTTACAGGTACGACACAGTATCTCATCCTCGTTTGACTCCACCAGCTCGGGGAGAGGACATACAGGTTCATGTTCCTGAGTTTGATGGTGGACCGACAAATCCGAGGTTATGGCATATCTCACATGAGCTTAGTTGCTATTTGCAGTGTCACCAGGCTGAGGAGGAGGATGGTGAGTTTGTTGAGATCTTCCGAGCACTACGTCTAGCGCAGGGTGGACCGGTTCCTCAGGGTGGACCAGTTCCGCAGGGTGGACCGACTCCTCAGGACGATGTGTGATCTTTTATTGTAGTTATTTTTGTTGTAGTAATCTTTTGTTTTTTATCTTCAGATAACTTGTATGATTCGTAATTATTCAGATGAAATCAAACTTATATTATTTATAATTGTTCATCCAACATATAAAAAAGAAAATAACATATTAAGGATAGTACTTTAGAAATATATAGAAAAAATGAAACCATATTATAATTTAATATGGCTTGGGAGAATCGGGGTAAGCTTGTGCCAATGTTGTAACCGTCCAGAGAATCCTGTTATCCAAGATGTTGCATCTGGTGTGCGATTATCCATCCAATCCACTGTGACGGGTGGTAAAGGAAACCCTTCGTTCATGTTAACTTGTTACACACATGAATAGATATAATATTTATCTGTAACAAAAATGCATACATATAATGTTAACCTATAACAAAAATGAATAGATATAATTACATGAACCCAATGATTTGAGTTTACAAAACCAATGCAGTAAATGGAGACATTAGGATTATATTTAGTCGTCATAGGGAAGAACGTCAAACTAAGAGAACTTAAGGATACAAGAACGATGTTATAACGATTTGCTATGACGTAACCCATTTCTGGTAGTGTCATCCATTTATCATATGGCTGAGAACCTACAAATGATATCAACAAGGATTCTCTTACTTTTCCTAAGCGATCACCAAATAATTTCGCATAAATACTATTTCTAGGTCCTCTGATTTCATTATCTAGATCACGACGAACCATTGACCAACCATCTTCACCATACCCATGCATTGATGCAATGACTCTAAACCCACAATTTCCATCATCCTTAACATCAACAATGTCGTCAATAAAAGGTCTAATATGTGTCGGAAATTGTGCAATGTACCTGTGAGACGGTTTTTTCTTTGACGTCTGTGATAACTGTGAACATGGCCTCTTGGACGATTTCTGAGAATTGTTTTGTGATTGTTCAACATACTCATGATACGAAGGATCATGGTAAACATCATACCCAACAGGTTTTTCCCTTTTCTCTTCACTCCTCCTTTGGTCTTTATCTTCTCAGGTGGTGGTACCATCTTTGTTGTATTGGGGTAAGCTATTTCAAACACCCTACTTTTTAATGCTCTCTTACCTGCAACATCTAATGAATGAAACCGTTTCCACAGTGCCTCAATGTAATACCTCAAAATTTGCCCTCCTATTTATTTCCTCTATTGGCTAATTGTTTCGCATTTGTCTGCATTACCCCTTAGATTATCATCATGCATTTTGCATTGTTTTCCTCAGGCATGGGATTAGGGTCCTTTGAGGGACCAGATTATTCCGTGGGTTTGTGGTTTCTTTTTCATTGGAGTTTGTCTCACGAATTATGGAACTAGGGTTTCGTGCCCTATGTGTGGTTATTAGATGGATTCAAAGCGCTGATTATGTGGCAATCAATAATCTCTTCTTCACATGTTTTTTTTCTAATTCATCAAGGTTTCGTTTCCATGATTAAGTGGTCTTCAAGGATTGCGCTTACAAAGACTGGTCATTGGTGTATTCGGCCTATCGGCTAGTGTGCAGTTTAAACTTCTTTGAATCAGGGTATGGTTCAACCTCAACAGGTTCAAAATCAACAAGTTCAAAATCTACAACCAGAGCAGAGCAGTTTGCTTATCCGTCCCCCTAACTCTAATGTGGAATGATGTCTTCTGATGGATGGAGCAGCTGTGAGTATGCTCAGTTCTGTCAGGACTAGAAACTGTAGGCCCTTTTGTCAGCACTGTACAGATGAAGCTGATCATTCATGTGGGCTTTGGGATATGGAGACAGATATCCATTATTTTCTGCGGGTCCTGTTAAATGATTAAGAAATTTATATTGGTAGGCAGCGTTGCATGCTTTATTATTCTCTCAAAAGTCTTGTATTTTACCACTGTTCTTAGAGGGATTCTTCTCCCATTTTTTTTTTTTTTGGAAAGAGACGAAGATAGAGGTACATGTACAGGGTCGTCTCTTGTACTTTCACCCCTTTCTATTTTTCTTGTTCTCCCTGCCCTTTTGCAGAAGAACACTTTTTTGCTCTGTTAGATTAGATTATATGTTATTATACCCTGTTAGATGTTTGGGATAACAATCATTTTATGAGCAAAAGCCAATTCAAAGTTTTGTGAATACAATACTTCTGATATATACGGACCAATCGATAATGTGTTTTACATGCTAAAAAAAAAAGAAAAGAATATTGCTGGTTCGGCCATTGCCGGTGCTCTTAGTGGATTTAATGCCCATGTTAGCAACCTTGTATCCGCCATTTTCATAGCCACGGGTCAAGATCCAGCTCAAAACGTTGAAAGTTCCCATGGCATAACAATGATGGATGCCGTAAATGACGAGAAATACTTCCATATCTCGGTGACCATGCCTTCCATTGAAGTGAGTACAATAGGTGGTGGGACATAACTTGCATCTCAATATGCTTGCTTGAAGTTGCTTGGTGTGAAGAGTTCCAGCAAGAAATCACCACCAGGATCAAGCTCGAGACTCTTGGTAACCATTGTGGCTGGGTCTGTTTTAGCAGGCAAGCTGGCTCTGATGTCTGCCATTGTTGCAGAGCAACTAGTCAACAGTCGTATGAAATGCAACAGCCTGCAGAATCCAATACCAACATGTTCAATTCAACTCACTACAATTTAATCTACAACAACAAAGGAGCATAGCACAAGAGGAAAACAGGGGAGTAATTCAAACCAAGAGATCAAAAGCAGAGAAACGAAAAAATCCGAAAATGAAAAAGTAACCGAATGCTAACAGAAGACCTAATGCAGTTACACTAATGGAGAAGCTATGGGTACTTACAAAAAAAGGGAATCTGCTCCAAGAGACTCGTCCCCTCGTACCAGCGACAATCCAACCGAAATAACCGCTACTCCCAGTACCACTGCTTCTGGAGTTCAAGAAGCTGAGCCCACTGATGAATTCTTTGATCCACACGGCTCTACGTTAGATGCATTGCTTCTTGCGCCAAATCCATTTGGATTCACCATTCAAGGCCGATACTCATGATGAAACTGTTCCACCTCAACACTAGGCCCACCAAAGTTTTGGACCTTCTTAATCAGAGGTTTTAATGCCGACGCAATGATGTCTAAATTTGGAGTTGAGGACTCATTTCCTATCGTACCATAATCCGTATCTGTTACCAGTGGCAGCCAATCTTCTTCTGCTAAGTCTAGCTTTGTGTCCCAAAAGTCGTCGTCTCAACAATTTGCAACTGATACTCTTGCTAACATTTACCTGAATTGACATCACAGTAAAACAGTTCTCTCAGCTGCAACAAGGCAATATATACAAATCCTTTCCAGCGGTTGATTCACCCAGCAACTCTTTTTCAATTTTTCCAGCTAACACCAGCCCATGTGCACACTCTTCAGCCAAAACCGTTTCCACTTCAATCCTACATATCACATAAAGAAAGTTTCAGAAAATTTCACAAAGCTACATATTACAGGAGTAGTGCTAACAGAATGGTAACAGAATTCTGAACAGAAAATTAACAGAAGCATAACCGAATTCTCTAACTGAATCCACCTGAAGTTTCTGGAGTCTTCTCCAAATCTCCTATATATCAATAGCTTCTCATTCAATCAGCTTCTTCCACCATTTTTTTTCCTTTCTTCACCAGCTTCCCGAATCCCCCTCAGTTCCAGGCTAGCACCATTTCCCCTCATCAATCTGCAGCATCATCAACAAACTGAATCCTCATCAATATTCCTGCATTGAGTTTGAAGCACTCAACAATTAATGAGTGAATGGTATAAACGGAAATCCAATAGCAGTTCAGAAGCGAGAACAAGGATCAAGAAAGAAAGTTGCGGAATGATATGAATACCTGAGATTGCGAATTCAAATTCGTATAAAAGGTACCATCAAAGCCACTCTGTTAGGTGTTCAAAGTTGGGCGTTTTCGAGCACCGTCTTCTTAATCACGGCGTTTCGATCGCCATCTTCCTCACGGTGTTTCATCTGCCTTCATTGACGACTTCGTGACATCGACATCAACATCTTTGTCGCGGCAACTTCGCAATAGAAGCATCATCTTCGACGCACTCAGTTCATCAGGTACGGCTTTAAATGCATTCTTGAGGTGCGATGTTGTTTTAATGGCGTTGAGAGTAGTCTAAGGTAGAGACTTCATTTTCGGATTCTAAGTTTTGATTATGTTAGAGTTTGTTGAGTTTTGTTTGGTTTTGCCTAAAATAATGATGGAGGTGGCGGTAGTTTGAAGAAAGAGGTTGGGGATGGCAATGGTAAGGTGGCGGCGGTGCCGAAAGGGGGAAAGAGCTTAGGGTTTTTGTAATTCATTTGTGTTTAATTTTTAGGGTTGAGTTAGCTTCTGATTAGAAGAAGATGAAGGGTAGGTTAAGTTGTTGTTGAAGAATAGGGAAGAAGATGAGAAGAAGGAGGCGGAAGGGTTTGTTGACGGCGCGATGAAGGAAAAGAGAGGAACTAGGTTTTTTTCTTTAAGTTTGTTCTTCAGTCTTTTATTTTATGTTATAAGATAAATAAAGAACTAATTTTAAGTTAATAAGTTAAGAGTTTATGAATTTTAAAAAAGGGTATTATTATTAGATAAAGATCTAATTCAATGTTAATTTAGAAGTTTATAGAATTTTAAATTAAATATTAAGACTATAGTTAAATTAAGATTTTAGAAAATATTATAATAAGATTAGTTTAATTGATATTATCATAAGATTGTTGGTTTAATTCATTTTTTAAGATTAATAGTTTAATTGATAATTCATAAGATTATTAGAATTTAATTCATTTTCTAAGTTAGGAATTTATAAAAGAAATATTATAATAAAAACTATAGTTTAATTCAGATTTTAGAAAATATTATCATAAGTTTAGTTTAATTCTCTTTTTTTAAATTAAGGTTTAGAAAACATTATCATAAGTTTAGTATAATTCATCTTTTTAATTTAAGATTTTAGAAAAAAGCATATGATACTTGCACCACCCTTAATGATTCATAAAGAAAGAATAGTTGAGAATATTACTATCTGTACCCCCTGGCTTCCAATGCAAAATGGGCCCAATATCATTGCTATCCGCACCCCATTCAGAGCCCATCATAAAAAATAACTTAAAACAGCTGCTGAATGCACTCCCCCTCTTATTCTGCGTTTGGGCTTAGTCTATTTGATATTCAAACCTCCCTCTTTAGGCCCAGCACAAAAACACCTAAAAAATTTACTTACTGAACCCCATTTATTTTCTTGTTAGAATTTTATTTTTTAGTTTAATTATGGTTTCAAATTAAATTCATAAAAAATACTAAAAAGCATTATAAATTCCCCAAAAAATTAAGTAGATTAATAATTGAATTTAGAAATTTATGTCATTTTTATTTTCTGGAATTTGATTATTTTTGAATTAATTCTGAATTTTTCTTTTAATTAGCTTTATTGAATTTCTTTTAATTATGCTGGATTTTGTTCATTTTATTTAAGTAGCTTCCAGCAACTTTTTTGAGCCATTCTTTTTTCTGTAATTAGAGGACTCATAATAGTTCTTAGGATATTTTTTATGGAATTTTTAGGACCTTTTATCTTAGGTTTTAGTGGAGTAATCCTTAGGGATTAGTAGTTAATTATTAGCTGGAAATAATTAATTGTTAGGCATAGAAAAAATAAGATTTTTTAGAATCCCTCTTAATACAATATTTTAGATAGTGTTAGGACCCCATAGTTTAAGTTTCATAATTTTTCTAGAAGTTTTAATATTTTTTTTTAGAATATTAGTTTTAGGCCTAGTTATGCATAATTCCCATTAGTTTAGGCCATTAAAAGGAAATAAAGTTCAATATAAAAATAATAGTGTAGTTTAAGTTTAATCATAGAATTCAATTTAGACTTAGGTTAGTTCAATTAAATTTTTAAGATGAATATTAGGTTTGGCTTAGATTTAGTACTTAGACTTGAAACTTCATTTCCATGTAGAAGTAGAATAAATAAATAGACTATTTTTTTAATTCATGCCTCTAAGTGTATTTTAGAATATTTTATGTTTTGCCTTATTTTCATAGTTATAACTTGTATAGGCTTCCCTCATTTGTTCTTAGAATCAACTTAACTTCATTAAGAAGTAAGTTGAATTCTAGTAGTTTTTAAGTTTCCATTAGGAATAGAAAACCTCACTAACCATTAGGATCACTTTGTAAATACATAACAAAATTAGGATTGAGTCTTAGTCCCTTAGATTTTTCCTTTTATCAACTTGAGTCATTCTTTCTCATCTCATAAAGAAAAGCAATAAAACACTTAATAAAAATCGAACAATCTTGTACGACACGAGACTTTGTTGCGGAGTGTTTATACGCGTCCTGTTTCGGGGCGAGGTGTAAATGCTTCCCGCGATGGATAGGTCTTAGTATGAGAATGTTCACAAACAAATTCAAAACACTTCTTTTAAAAGACAAAAACAAATAACAAGCGACTATCCTGCGGGAACTTCTCTTCTCATCTCATTCACTCACAACGCGAACTCGCGACGACTTGTCTCATTTGCAAGACGGTAAACGCACTCGTACCAGACGAGCCTGTAACACCTGAGCATAGACATACGCAGTTCTAGCTGTAAAAAACACAAACAAATAGTTCCCGCCTTAGTTAGGCGAACTACGTCGACTCTGATCCTCATTTTCCCGATGAGGTACGTAGGCAGCGGGGTAGGGCCCGTTCGAGCACATTCTTTATTTTCCCTACATTTCCCCATCCTTTCTTTTTATTCTCTTCTCTTATTCCTTTCTCATTCCCAATCCAGTTAGCAGTTCTTATTCAGCAGCATCCTATTTTCTCACCCTTTGAAACAAGCAAGCAAGCGTGGATCCCGTCGGGTACGACGGACGATCTGGGGTGCTAATACCTTCCCAGGTCGTAACCGACTCCCGAACTCAGATCTTTGGTTCGCAGGACCTTGTCCTTTCCTTCTTCCTCAGGTTTGTGCAAAATTACCTTTCCCATTCATTCGGGATAAAAATGTCTGGCTGGCGACTCTAACCTTTCCGCGCCACTTTCGCGTTTGTACTAGGATGAAAATCCCGGGAGCGACAGCTGGCGACTCTGCTGGGGACTAACCTGATTCTTCCGGTTTCCCTTGTAGAGTCAATCCTAGCGCCTGTTTGGTTTTGTTTCTTTGGGTGTTTATTTGTTTGATGCTGAGTGCTTTAGTTTAGCTTTACTGTTTTATTTACAGCTTTACTTTATCGCATTTATTTACCGCTTTCAGTATTTTATTTTCCATGCATCATATTATACTGGACCGTCTGGCTGTGCTGGTTTTCATTTTTTCTGTGGGATGGGAGTTACTGTGAGATAAGCCAAATACCCGGCTTGAGTGCACCATAGGATTAGCGTGGACATGTTGTGCTCGCATGGTTACATGATGAGTGGTGATGTGTTCCACACCCAGGTTGCGACTGTCTTGGGACTATTCTGTGTGGGGGTTCTTCCCCACTTCAGGGTACAACCTTGATAGTTATGTGCAGCTGGGGACCGATCATTGAGAACCTTAATGGAAACAACCCTCTCCAGTGATGACAGTGGCAGACCACATTTGTTGGCAAACCCACTCGCATCCGAGGGTCCATTGGGAACTCGCATAGGATGGCCTGGTTCTCTCATAGGAATTCAGTTAAAGCGAACTGTTCGTATGACGATAGTATTGTACCCTTCGGGATGAATGTACTATTGTTTCTCGATTCAGTGCTTGAAGCTGGAGACTTGTGAGGGATGCTTGTTTTTCCGGAATTCAGCTGAGGCCTCCCTGAGTAGTACATAATGCCAAACCGATTCCCTGATTTGGTCATGAGCCATTTCTCAGAAATGGTGAAAGTATTATTGCTATTCGGATTTGAGAGTCCGTGATGTTGACCCGTAGTAGCACACCCGTGAGATTTGGGAGGGGTTTACAGGTTTGCAGGAACCCTGATACCTTCAACATACCCACTTTGCCTTTGGTTCAGTTTTGTGATCTGGATTTCTGTTCTTAAGTTATGGATCCCGGATCAGAGGGATGATTATTATGATATCTGGATTTTGAGACCTGGCACCGACACCTGATTATATGATTGGCACATCACAGACACTTCACTGATCACATGCCTTGTCTTGCATAAACATCATATCATCATTAATCATTTGTGTTTCTTTTATTCTCAGGGTCTACATTTATTCCCGGTTCCTGGCCATATTATTGCTTCAGAATGGAAGACGTCAAAAAGAGAACTGTGCACTACAAATTCTTCGATACTAAGATGGACCTGATCAACCAAATGGTGTCTCTGATTACCCCGGGTCATTTGAGTTACTTCAAGGAAAAGTATGGTGATATTCTGGATCTGGTATTCAACTTGGATTGTTCTCAGAGAAGCGCCATTCACACTTTGTTGCAGTATTATGATCCACGGTTTAGGTGTTTCACATTTCATGACTTTCAGTTGGGTCCTTTGTTGGAAGAATATGCTGAGATTATGGGAGTTTCAATCAAGGATCAGCTTCCTTTTAACTCGGAGATGACAAGACCAACTCACGATGATATTGCTAAGGCTCTTTATTTGAGCCCGTCAGAGGTGTCTTCTAATCTGGTTTCCACCAAAGCAGGAGTACTTGGTTTTCCCTTAGAGTTTCTGGTCAAGAGAGCTGAAGAACGTGCCGTAGAGAAGCAGTGGGATTCAGTTTGTGCTATCTTGGCGTTATCTGTGTATGGGATAGTTTTATTTGCTGACATGGACAAGTTTGTGGACATGAATGCCATTCATTTGTTTGTGTTGAAGAATCCGGTGCCCACTCTCTTGGGTGATCTGTATTATTCTGTGCATTACAAGAATGAGAAGAAGCGAGGAGGTCTTGTTAGATGTTGTGCTCCTTTATTCTACAAGTGGGTTATGAGACACTTGCCTACTACTGAGAGTTTTACGGATCCTAATTCTACTTGGGCTCAGAAGCTGAGTACTTTGTCTGCTGGAAATATCAGGTGGTTTACTTTGAGGTTGAAAGGAAGGAATTTCATTACCAGTTGTGGTAATTATCCTAATGTGCCTTTGTTAGGAGTATCAGGATGTATTAACTACAATCCCATCCTCTTAAGAAGACAGTTAGGGTATGCGATCAAGGAGGTTCCTGATGAGTCTGAATTATTCCAAACCTTCTATTTTCCGGTAAAAGACAATCTTCCTTTGGTTCAAAAAGCTGCAGGGTCCTGGAAGATGATCAAGAGGAAGGGTATAGCATGTCTGGGCAAGAGCAACAATCGAATGTTTCCTGAATTTGAAGCCTGGATAAAGAAGGAGGTTCAAGCGGCTCTAGTTCCTTTTTTCTGTGCCAACTCCACCACCTGCTACGGTACCTTTGGAGGAATATCAGAAGTTAGAGGCTTTGGTTAAGCAACTGAGGGTTGAAAATCAAGAGGCTCTTAATTCTTGTCAAAAGTTGATGATCCAGAACCGTCAATTGAAAGATAGAGCTGTGCAAGCTGAGGAAATAGTCCGTCTTAAGCAGAAGGACTTTGAAGATAGGGAGCTCTACTTCCGAAAGAAAGGTTTAGCTGAGACTCACAAGACGGCCCATCGCCGAAGAGAGAAGAAAGATCTTAGCGAAGCCAATGAAGCTGTTACGTTATGGCAGGAGAAATGGGACGAAAACTTGAAGAAACAAAAAGAGTTGGAGGCCAAGCATAAGCAGGAAATCAAAAGTCTTCAGGATTCTTTAAATGGGCAAAAAGAACTCCTCAGGAAGGCTTATTATCAAGAGGAGGATCGTATCCGGCGCGTAACAGAAAGCCAGCAGGCACTGAAGGAAGCTCAAAAGGAGATTGAAGACTTGAAGTTGAAAGCTGATGTGAAAAGGTCGAAGGCCAAGTCAAGCCAAAGCAAGGAGAATGAAGCAGCATTTCTACAGCAGATCGAGGAGTTACACGCTTCTTTTGATACGAGGGACCTCCTCATTCAGAAGCTCATCCAGGAGCCCGGTCATCCAGATGTGGTTCAGCTGTTCCAGAGCGTCCAACGCCTTAGCTGGAGATTGAAAGATATAGAGTTCCCTAGGGTTTAATTTCATGTTGTTGTACTTGGATTACCCACAGGCTTGTTGTGGGATTCCTTATATGTGATGTACTTTTGTTGTTATTTTGATTGGTACCCTTCAGGGACGTTGTATTTTCAAACTCCAGTTTATGTGATTGATTTGTTTCGGATTTCTTGTTTGTTATTTGCACCGACACGGGGTAATGAGCACCAATTCTCCACAGCCGTCATTATGTCTGAATATTACTTGGGTCTTCTTCCCAATTCTTATCTTCTTAATGCCAGGACCGGACACAGTAAATACTCGAGAATAAAAGGAACACATTGCATTGCATACACATCATTTGCATTTTGTCTTTGTCTTTGCAGGTTTTTCTTCGGGATGTTTAATTTATCTGTGTTCATCAGGCAAAGATTGCGAGGGCCGCCAAGACTCGATACCTTCGACAAAATATCCCTCATCGGTACGCGACCCGCAGTAATCAAAGAACAGCAATGGACGCCATGCAGACAGAACTCAATGAAGTCCGTACCAAGATGGCAGAATTTATGACCCTGATGCAAGGGATGGCCCAGGGGCAGCAGGAGCTGAGAAATGCAATTCAAGGGTTAACTCCTCCTAATACAAATGCTCAGGCAACCACTTCCGGCGGGCTAGGGGCTCCTCCCAACACCAACAACGGTTCAGGTGGACCTCATGTTCCAGATCCAGCTATGGCTACGTATGTTCCTGTGCACGATAGGCAGGAAGACCAATTCCAGTACTTCAACAACGATATGGGTTTCGGCGGTGATGGAAATCTCAATGACTTCTTGGTGCTTGCAGAGAAGGTCAAGGCCTTAGAGTGCAAAGACACTTTGGGAATTGACGTGTCAGACATGGGTTTAGTACCTGGGGTGGTCATTCCACACAAGTTCAGGCCACCAGCATTTGATAAATACAACGGCAGCTCTTGCCCGAAAACTCACCTACAAGCCTTCTACAGGAAGATTGCGGCCCACACGCGAGACGAGAAACTATGGATGTACTATTTCCAAGATAGCCTTTCTGGAGGGTCCTTGGAGTGGTACATGAAGTTGGAAAGGAGCTCTATTAGAAGTTGGAAGGATTTGGGAGAGGCCTTCCTCAGACAATATCAATACAACATTGACATGGCACCTAGCCGTACTCAGCTTCAAAGCCTGACACAGAGGAGTTCGGAGAGCTTTAAAGACTATGCACAGAGGTGGCGTGAGGTGGCCGCCCGAGTGCAACCACCTTTATTGGAAAGAGAGATGGTCGATCTTTTCCTGAATACCCTCCCAGGGCATTTCATGGAAAGGTTGGCTGGTTGTTCCTCAAGTGGTTTCTCGGACATTATCTTGACTGGAGAAAGAATTGAAAGCTGGCTCAAACAGGGGAAAATTCAGAATGGAAGCGCTTCGGTGTCTGGTATCAAGAAGCCTTTTGTGAAAAGGAGGGAAGGAGAAACAGGTGCAGTATACGCACAGAGGGGAATGATGCACCAAGGATATTATCAGCAAGTGGCCCCCGTCACTATTTCAACTCCACCCGTCCAACAACAGGTCCAGCCTTCACAGCCGCAACGCTCACAGGGGTATCAGCCGCGAGCCCCTCGTCCGTACTACCCTCAGAAGCCGAGGGATAGACATTTTGAAGCTCCACCGATGTCTTACTCACAACTTTTAAAGAATCTCCTACAGCTTCAAATGATTCAGCTCCGGACCTTGCAACCTCCGAAGCCAAGCCAAATTCCTGAAGGTTATGACTTAAATGCTAGATGCGAGTTTCATTCTGGAGCTCCTGGCCATAGTACTGAGAATTGTAAAGCATTGAAGCATGTTGTTCAGGACTTGTTGGATTCTAAAGCGATCAATTTTGCTCCCTCTCCTAATGTGCTGGAAAATCCCATGCCTCCTCACAGGGGCACGGTTGGTGCAATTGGTGAAGGGGAGAACTTGAATTTGGTGGATGATGTAGATGACTTGCAGACTTCATTGGTTGCTATCAAAGTTTGTTTGTTGAAGAAAGGCATTTTCCCCGGATGCGAGGATGATTGTTCAGAGTGTACTGAAGCTACCAACGGTTGTAAACGATTGAAGGCCAGAATTCAAGGCATGATTGATGAAGGAGTGCTGCAATTTGACAAGATTGTGAAAGAAAGTGAAGTATCTACAATAACTATCTTTTATGATCCATCCCAAGTTCCTTCACGTGCCAGAGCGGCACCAATAACTATTACCACTGCTGGACCCATAATGTACCAAAGCGACAGAGCTGTTCCTTGGAATTATGGTGGCGAAGTGTATTGCAATGGCCAGAGGCAAGAGTTGGCCACGACTAGTATAACCCCAGCTCAAGTAGAGAATGTTGGAGTAGGGGGTTTTACTAGAAGCGGAAGACTGTTTGCGCCGGAAACGCTAAGAAACAATGTGATACCACCTAGAGATACTGCCGAAGCCCAAGCTAGAGCCAGGGGGAAGCAACCAGTAGTTGCCAATGATCCAACTCCATCAACTGATCCAGATCTCACCTTTGATAAAGAAGCCGAAGAATTCCTGAGGATCATCAAGAAGAGTGACTATAAGATTGTAGACCATTTGCAGCAGACGCCGTCAAAGATCTCCATCTTATCATTACTCATGTGTTCGGACTCTCACAGGAAGGCCCTTTTAAATATTCTGAACAAGGCATACGTGCCTCAGGATATTTCTGTAAACCAGTTAGAAACGGTGGTGTCCAGCGTTAATGCAAGTCATGGATTGGGTTTCACAAATTTGGATTTGACTTCTGATGGGCGTGCTCACAATCGGGCATTGCATATCTCCCTGGAATGTAAGGGTGCAGTACTCTCCCATGTGCTGGTAGATACTGGATCATCTCTGAACGTCTTGCCTAAGAAGGCATTGATGAAGCTGGACTATGATGGAGTGGTGCTAAAGCCCAGTGATCTAGTAGTTCGGGCATTCGACGGGTCAAGGAGATCGGTATTTGGAGAGGTGGAATTACCCATCAAGGTAGGTCCACAAATCTTCAATACCACGTTTTACGTGATGGATATCCAGCCAGCCTATAGTTGTTTACTTGGAAGACCCTGGATACATTCGGCAGGAGCGGTTTCGTCTACACTCCATCAGAAATTAAAGTTCGTCTGGGAAGGTCAAGTTGTGACGGTCAGTGGGGAAGAAGATATCTTCGTCAGTCATCTAGCCTCATTCAAATATGTGGAGATGGATGGCGAAATAGTCGAGACCCCATGTCAAGCTTTTGAGCCCTTGAAGTCTGAGCAAGCATCCGTTGTGGCAACATCTCCTGAAGTGCCGAAGAAAGGGGTTTCCATAGCCTCGTATAAACAAGCGCTTGAACTAGTAGAATCTGGAGTGCGAGAAGGCTGGGGCAGCCCAATCGAAGTGCCAGAGAAGAAAGACATGTTCGGGATTGGCTATCACCCTGGAAGATCTTCGTCTGAACCAAGTGCAAAAGGTTGTCAGAGCCCGATCACTTTCACAAGTGCGGGAGTGATAGACTACGGAAATATCAGCGCAGTGCAGGATGAAGCTGTTGATAGTGACTGTGACTTAGATGAATGGATTAGGCCTGGAACTCAGCTTAGCAACTGGACGTCAGAAAGGCTCATTTCAGTAACATCTTTTGAAGAGTAATGATTTTTGTTTCTGTTTTCCTGTATTAAAGCACTATGCCTTGCCCGGGGCATAGTGGCTCTTTGTAAGGGTTCATTTGTTCATTAACACAATCATAAATAAAATTGACGTTTCACATTCATTCATGTTGTTCTCTGTCTTTCGTTTTTACTTTTGTTTTTCAAAAAAAAGAAAGAAAAGTTTTAAAATGGCAATGATTCTCATTTTATCAAGTTGTTGCTAAAGCCTTGCATGAATCATCATTCATGCAGGTGCTTGTCACCGGATCTTATCAATGACGACCCTGTTATGGCTGAGTATGACTTCGACAATCCAATTTATCAAGCCGATGAGGAAGGTGAAGAGGATTGCGATTTACCCGAAGAATTGGCCAGACTGCTTAAACAAGAGGAGAAGATGATTCAGCCGCACGAGGAAGATGTTGAAGTGATAAACCTGGGTACTGAAGAGGACAAGAAAGAAGTCAAGATCGGAGCTGCATTAGAAGAATCTGTCAAGACTCGCTTGACTGCTATGCTTCGAGAATATGTCGACGTCTTCGCATGGTCCTACCAAGATATGCCGGGTTTAGACACTGACATCGTGGTGCACAAGCTACCTCTCAGAGCAGATTGTCCTCCGGTAAAGCAGAAGTTGAGGCGCACGCGTCCAGACATGGCAATTAAAATAAAGGAAGAAGTGCAAAAGCAGTTTGATGCTGGTTTCTTGGCCGTGACTAGTTATCCTCCATGGGTTGCTAACATTGTGCCGGTTCCTAAGAAAGATGGCAAAGTCAGAATGTGTGTGGACTACAGGGATTTGAATAGGGCCAGTCCCAAAGATGATTTCCCTCTACCTCACATAGATGTACTTGTCGATAATACTGCTCAGTTTTCCGTGTTCTCCTTCATGGACGGATTCTCAGGCTATAATCAAATCAAGATGGCTCCCGAGGATATGGAAAAGACAACTTTCATCACTCCTTGGGGCACCTTTTGTTACAAGGTCATGCCATTTGGTTTAAAGAATGCAGGAGCTACCTATCAAAGGGCAATGGTGACATTGTTTCACGACATGATCCATCACGAGATTGAGGTTTATGTTGATGACATGATAGCAAAATCCCAGACAGAGGAAGAGCATTTGGTTAATCTGGCAAAATTGTTTGACAGGCTTCGAAAGTTCAGACTGAGGTTAAATCCGAATAAGTGTACTTTCGGGGTTCGTTCTGGCAAGTTACTCGGCTTCATTGTTAGTGAACGAGGAATTGAGGTTGATCCGGCCAAAGTGAAAGCAATCCAGGAAATGCCTGAGCCAAAGACTGAAAAGCAAGTGCGTGGTTTCTTGGGGAGACTAAACTACATTGCACGGTTTATTTCTCACCTGACGGCCACGTGCGAGCCCATTTTTAAGCTTCTGAGGAAGAATCAGGCCATTAAATGGAACGAAGATTGTCAGCAAGCCTTTGACCGAATCAAAGAGTACCTGCTGGAACCACCAATTCTTATGCCTCTAGTGCCAGGGAGACCTCTGATCATGTATCTTACTGTGCTCGAAGGATCGATGGGATGTGTGTTGGGTCAGCAGGACGAGTCTGGTCGAAAAGAGCACGCCATTTACTACCTTAGCAAAAAGTTTACCGATTGTGAGACGCGATACTCACTACTCGAGAAAACTTGCTGCGCTTTGGCATGGGCTGCTCGCCGACTAAGACAGTACATGCTAACTCACACTACTCTCCTAATTTCCAAGATGGATCCTGTAAAATACATCTTTGAGAAGCCGGCTTTGACAGGAAGAGTGGCCCGTTGGCAGATGATACTCACGGAATATGACATACAATACACTTCACAAAAAGCTATCAAGGGGAGTGTGTTGTCAGAATACTTGGCCCAGCAGCCGATTGATGATTATCAACCCATGAGGTTTGAGTTTCCGGATGAGGACATCATGTTCCTCAAGTCGAAAGACCATGAAGAACCACTTCCGGAGGAGGGGCCCGACCCTGAATCCAGATGGAAGTTGATGTTTGACGGAGCTGTAAATATGAATGGGAGTGGAGTAGGTGCTGTTATTATCTCTCCAGAAGGAGTCCATACACCTCTCGCCGCTCGGTTGACCTTCGAGTGCACTAACAACGAGGCAGAGTATGAAGCTTGCATCATGGGGATTGAAGAGGCAATAGACTTGCGAGTCAAGAACCTTGAGATCTTCGGAGATTCTGCTTTGGTGGTAAATCAAGTCAATGGCAAATGGCTAGTTCATCAAGCTCGTTTGATTCCTTACCGAGATTACGTCAGGAGGCTGTTAACCTTCTTTACCAAAGTAAAGCTGAGCTATGTTCCCAGAGACGAAAACCAGTTCGCCGATGCTCTCGCAACTTTGTCATCCATGATTAAAGTTTGTCGAGATAATTTCGTGCCTCGAATTTCGATCTCCCGGCTTGAAAGACCCGCTTATGTCTTTGCCGTTGGTGATGATGAAGATAACAAGCCATGGTACCACGACATCAAACAATTCCTGAAGGCTCAAGAATACCCGGCTGGGGCATCCAGTAAAGATAAGAAAACTCTTAGAAGACTGGCGGGAGGTTTCTTCTTGAATCAGGATGGTGTGTTGTACAAACAGAACTTTGACATGGTGCTGCTCAGATGTGTGGACAGACACGAGGCAGACTTGTTAATGCAGGAGGTTCACGAAGGCACCTTTTGTACCCATGCTGGAGGACATGCCATGGCCAAGAAATTATTGAGATCGGGATACTATTGGATTACCATGGAATCTGATTGTTGTAAATACTCCCGTAAATGCCATAAGTGTCAAATTTATGCCGACAAGGTCCATGTGCCTCCGAATCCGTTGAGTGTCATGTCTTCACCGTGGCCGTTCGCTATGTGGGGCATTGATATGATTGGAAAGATTGAGCCAACAGCTTCTAATGGGCATCGCTTCATCCTAGTTGCTATTGATTATTTCACGAAGTGGGTTGAAGTGGCATCCTACACCAATGTCACTAAACAAGTGGTCGCTCGATTTATTAAGCGGGACATCATATGCCGGTATGGAGTCCCTGAAAGAATCATTACTGATAATGGTTCTAATCTCAACAACAAGATGATGGCTGACTTGTGCCGAGACTTCAAAATAGAACACCACAACTCTTCTCCATATCGTCCGAAGATGAATGGCGCCGTCGAGGCGGCTAATAAAAACATCAAGAAGATTGTTCAGAAGATGGTTGTGACGTACAAAGACTGGCACGAGATGTTACCATTCGCGTTGCATGGGTACAGAACCTCAGTACACACTTCAACTAGGGCAACTCCATTCTCATTGGTGTATGGTATGGAGGCAGTCCTACCAATTGAAGTAGAAATACCCTCATTGAGGTTGATGATGGACATCAAGCTAGATGAAGCTGAATGGCTCTGATCCAGATATGATCAATTGAGCCTCATTGAAGAGAAGCGTCTAGCAGCTGTATGCCATGGACAGTTGTATCAGCGACGAATGAAGCAAGCTTTTGACAAGAAGGTGCGACCACAGAGGTACATGCCAGGAGATTTAGTGCTGAAAAGGATTTTTCCTCCTCTCAACGATCACAGGGGCAAGTGGACACCCAACTATGAAGGACCGTTCGTGGTTAAAAAGGTTTTCTCAGGCGGAGCCTTAATGCTGACAACCATGGACGGAGAAGACTTTCCATCCCCTGTCAACGCAGACGCAGTAAGAAAATACCTCGTGTAAAAAGGACCCGCTGGATAAAAACAGAATAAAGATCCAGGCAAAAATGGGCATCCCGGCGAGCCAAAAAACAGAATAAAAGGCTCGGGCAAAAGTTAGGGAAATCTTGGAAAAAATGTACACCCGCTGAGTTGAAAAGCCACATCGGACGACTCAGGCAAAAAAGGGTATCCCGGTGGATTGAAAACCTGAAAGGGCGATCCACGCAAAAGAGGGATTGACACGAACGACTGCGATCTGCGAGATCCATGACTTACCTACAGTTGAGGTTATCCTAAGGGTTGAAGATCAGTTCATTTACTTTTTCTCAAGAGGCAGAGCGAGCGGAGCGTCTTGAAGACATATGAGTCATAACTGGGTTGAGACTTGATGAGATCCACTTCTCACATTGCCAATAGGGTAGTTTTGTTTTTCTTTTAGTTGTTCCCTCATTCCAGGGAACTGCTTCCTTTGTATTGCCTATTCAGGGCCACCTTTCCAAATGAATAAAAATTCAACTTCAGTCAATTGACTATTTTTGCTTTTTGTTTTTACTTTTTCATCTAGCATTGATTGATTGTGAAAACGTCTAGCAAATAATAACTTGCATTGTGTTATGAACATTTGAATGCTTTCTAACTCGTGCAGGAGAATAGAAACATTTAATACAACTCTGAAAGGGTATCGAGATGCCCAGACAATGATCCATGCTATGAGCCTGGGGCAAGCAGGTCCCAAACTAATTCTCTATGTTGCAGGTACTATCGATTGTGTTCGTGCAGGTACAGGTACCGGTGTTGCTAACAGGGCTAAAGACTATTATCCAGGATGGGTATTCCCTTTTGTGTGAACAGAAGCAAGTGTCTCCCAGGGTGTTCCCAATCATCCCCAGCCATGTGGAAGTTGAAATTTCACCCATCAAGGTGGCAGAGAGTGGGTGCAATCCCCAAGCAGAAGGTTCCCTTCAGACAGGGGCAATTCTCAGTAGTATAAGGAGTCCTTTCCTCACCAGCAGTTGATTCCTCAGCAGTGTCATGCCTTTGGTTCCCAGGAGGTTCTCACCTCTCCACCAGAGTTCAAGAAGGGTTCACCTCCAGCAGGGTCTTGGCGCTCCAATCTCAAAGTCCAATTTATTTTTGGCAGTGGTGGCTATTCAGAGCCAGTGAATTATTAACAGCTTTCCCCGCAGAGTTGTTCCCTCCTCACTAGGATGAACTAGATCAATGCAGTGATCATCGTTTCTTCCCAGCCAAGTTATCTGGAATTACCTGCAGTCTCCTTATCAGGAGATCTCCTTTGCATTGTCATTCGCATAATCATCATTGCGTCTGCATCCTCCAAAGCGTAGCATTTCCATCATCATGGAGCATTACGCCATAAATTCAAACATATGCATGCCAGCATGGGCCAGTTTTGAGGTATATTACGTACGACATATAATATCTTCTCAACCTGAAATACTCCGCACAGAGGATACCAACATCACTTCTCAGACATCCTTGTCTTTTCAAGTCAATGTTTGTCACTTATTCCGTATTTTGTTTGGTACAACAGTCACGTCACAGGTTCCCGTTTTGTACAACGTTCCTGTCTGCTTGGGCTTTCGTTTATGTACAACGATCCCGTTCCATCTTGTCCTATTTTCTTTGTTTGGTTACCGCCTGCGGCCGGTATACCTTCGCGTCTCCATTCGAGATTGGTTTCGTGTTAGGTCCGAGGATCTTTTGATTTGTCATCCGAGGATGGCATTCTTTTCTTCAAGTCCTTCTGCGGTTGGTCTTGTTGTTGTGGCTATTATTCGAGGATAGTAGTTCACTTTTTGAGCTTATTGATCGAGGTCAGTTTGTCTCTTTTGCAAAGTCTGTCTGAGGTCAGCTTTGTGTTTGGTTATCAGTCGAGGCTGGTATACCTTCGCGTCTCCATTCGAGATTGGTTTCGTGTTAGGTCCGAGGATCTTTTGATTTGTCATCCGAGGATGGCATTCTTTTCTTCAAGTCCTTCTGCGGTTGGTCTTGTTGTTGTGGCTATTATTCGAGGATAGTAGTTCACTTTTTGAGCTTATTGATCGAGGTCAGTTTGTCTCTTTTGCAAAGTCTGTCTGAGGTCAGCTTTGTGTTTGGTTATCAGTCGAGGCTGGTATACCTTTGCGTCTCCATTCGAGGATGGTTTCGTGTTGGATCCGAGGATCTTTTGATTTGTCATTCGAGGATGACATTTCTTTTCTTCAAGTCCTTCTGCGGTTGGTCTTGTTTGTGGCTATTATTCGAGGATAGTAGTTCACTTTTTGAGCTTATTGATCGAGGTCAGTTTGTCTCTTTTGCAAAGTTTGTCTGAGGTCAGCTTTGTGTTTGGTTATCAGTCGAGGCTGGTATACCTTCGCGTCTCCATTCGAGATTGGTTTCGTGTTAGATCCGAGGATCTTTTGGATTGGCATTCGAGGATGGCATTCTTTTCTTCAAGTCCTTCTGCGGTTGGTCTTGTTTTTGTTTTTGTGTGGCTATTATTCGAGGATAGTAGTTCACTTTTTGAGCTTATTGACTGAGGTCAGTTTGTCTCATTTGCAAAGTCTGTCCGAGGTCAGTCTTTGTTGTTGATGGTTATCGCCTGCGGCCGATATACTATCGTGTTTCTATTCCAGGATGGTTTTAGTATTGGATTCGAGGATCCCTTGTGAGTTGTCGTTCGAGGATGGCATTCTTCCTAGCATATTTTCACCTGGTCTTATGATCCGCTACCTATTCAGAGGTCAAAATCAAAAAAAGTATATAAATAAATAAATGGGCAGATGACATTTCTGTTACTCTCAGTGTGCAAATTTTCAGGTCTTATTCGAGTATTCAATCACTCCATACCTTGAACGTCTAAAAGCTGTTGTAATTATACGTTCAGGCTTGCAAATGATTGAATAGGGGCAGCTGTAATACCTCAAAATTTGCCCTCCTATTTATTTCCTCTATTGGCTAATTGTTTCGCATTTGTCTGCATTACCCCTTAGATTATCATCATGCATTTTGCATTGTTTTCCTCAAGCATGGGATTAGGGTCCTTTGAGGGACCAGATTATTCCGTGGGTTTGTGGTTTCTTTTTCATTGGAGTTTGTCTCACGGGTTATGGAACTAGGGTTTCGTTCCCTATGTGTGGTTATTAGATGGATTCAAAGCGCTGATTATGTGGCAATCAATAATCTCTTCTTCACATGTTTTTTTTCTAATTCATCAAGGTTTCGTTTCCATGATTAAGTGGTCTTCAAGGATTGCGCTTACAAAGACTGGTCATTGGTGTATTCGGCCTATCGGCTAGTGTGCAGTTTAAACTTCTTTGAATCAGGGTATGGTTCAACCTCAACAGGTTCAAAATCAACAAGTTCAAAATCTACAACCAGAGCAGAGCAGTTTGCTTATCCGTCCCCCTAACTCTAATGTGGAATGATGTCTTCTGATGGATGGAGCAGCTATGAGTATGCTCAGTTCTGTCAGGACTAGAAACTGTAGGCCCTTTTGTCAGCACTGTACAGATGAAGCTGATCATTCATGTGGGCTTTGGGATATGGAGACAAATATCCATTATTTTCTGCGGGTCCTGTTAAATGATTAACAAATTTATATTGGTAGGCAGCGTTGCATGCTTTATTATTCTCTCAAAAGTCTTGTATTTTACCACTGTTCTTAGAGGGATTCTTCTCCCATTTATTTTATTTTTTTTGGAAAGAGACGAAGATAGAGGTACATGTACAGGGTCGTCTCTTGTACTTTCACCCCTTTCTATTTTTCTTGTTCTCCCTGCCCTTTTGCAGAAGAACACTTTTTTGCTCTGTTAGATTAGATTATGTGTTATTATACCCTGTTAGATGTTTGGGATAACAATCATTTTATGAGAAAAAGCCAATTCAAAGTTTTGTGAATACAATACTTCTGATATATACGGACCAATCGATAATGTGTTTTACATGCTAAAAAAGAAAAGAAAAGAATATTGCTGGTTCGGCCATTGCCGGTGCTCTTAGTGGATTTAATGCCCATGTTAGCAACCTTGTATCCTCCATTTTCATAGCCACGGGTCAAGATCCAGCTCAAAACGTTGAAAGTTCCCATGGCATAACAATGATGGATGTCGTAAATGACGAGAAATACTTCCATATCTCGGTGACCATGCCTTCCATTGAAGTGAGTACAATAGGTGGTGGGACATAACTTGCATCTCAATATGCTTGCTTGAAGTTGCTTGGTGTGAAGAGTTCCAGCAAGAAATCACCACCAGGATCAAGCTCGAGACTCTTGGTAACCATTGTGGCTGGGTCTGTTTTAGCAGGCAAGCTGGCTCTGATGTCTGCCATTGTTGCAGGGCAACTAGTCAACAGTCGTATGAAATGCAACAGCCTGCAGAATCCAATACCAACATGTTCAATTCAACTCACTACAATTTAATCTACAACAACAAAGGAGCATAACACAAGAGGAAAACAGGGGAGTAATTCAAACCAAGAGATCAAAAGCAGAGAAACGAAAAAATCCGAAAATGAAAAAGTAACCGAATGCTAACAGAAGACCTAATGCAGTTACACTAATGGAGAAGCTATGGGTACTTACAAAAAAAGGGAATCTGCTCCAAGAGACTCGTCCCCTCGTACCAGCGACAATCCAACCGAAATAACCGCTACTCCCAGTACCACTGCTTCTGGAGTTCAAGAAGCTGAGCCCACTGATGAATTCTTTGATCCACACGGCTCTACGTTAGATGCATTGCTTCTTGCGCCAAATCCATTTGGATTCACCATTCAAGGCCGATACTCATGATGAAACTGTTCCACCTCAACACTAGGCCCACCAAAGTTTTGGACCTTCTTAATCAGAGGTTTTAATGCCGACGCAATGATGTCTAAATTTGGAGTTGAGGACTCATTTCCTATCGTACCATAATCCGTATCTGTTACCAGTGGCAGCCAATCTTCTTCTGCTAAGTCTAGCTTTGTGTCCCAAAAGTCGTCGTCTCAACAATTTGCAACTGATACTCTTGCTAACATTTACCTGAATTGACATCACAGTAAAACAGTTCTCTCAGCTGCAACAAGGCAATATATACAAATCCTTTCCAGCGGTTGATTCACCCAGCAACTCTTTTTCAATTTTTCCAGCTAACACCAGTCCATGTGCACACTCTTCAGCCAAAACCGTTTCCACTTCAATCCTACATATCACATAAAGAAAGTTTCAGAAAATTTCACAAAGCTACATATTACAGGAGTAGTGCTAACAGAATGGTAACAGAATTCTGAACAGAAAATTAACAGAAGCATAACCGAATTCTCTAACTGAATCCACCTGAAGTTTCCGGAGTCTTCTCCAAATCTCCTATATATCAATAGCTTCTCATTCAATCAGCTTCTTCCACCATTTTTTTCCTTTCTTCACCAGCTTCCCGAATCCCCCTCAGTTCCAGGCTAGCACCATTTCCCCTCATCAATCTGCAGCATCATCAACAAACTGAATCCTCATCAAGATTCCTGCATTGAGTTTGAAGCACTCAACAATTAATGAGCGAATGGTATAAACGGAAATCCAATAGCAGTTCAGAAGCGAGAACAAGGATCAAGAAAGAAAGTTGCGGAATGATATGAATACCTGAGATTGCGAATTCAAATTCGTATAAAAGGTACCATCAAAGCCACTCTGTTAGGTGTTCAAAGTTGGGCGTTTTCGAGCACCGTCTTCTTAATCACGGCGTTTCGATCGCCATCTTCCTCACGGTGTTTCATCTGCCTTCATTGACGACTTCGTGACATCGACATCAACATCTTTGTCGCGGCAACTTCGCAACAGAAGCATCATCTTCGACGCACTCAGTTCATCAGGTACGGCTTTAAATGCATTCTTGAGGTGCGATGTTGTTTTAATGGCGTTGAGAGTAGTCTAAGGTAGAGACTTCATTTTCGGATTCTAAGTTTTGATTATGTTAGAGTTTGTTGAGTTTTGTTTGGTTTTGCCTAAAATAATGATGGAGGTGGCGGTAGTTTGAAGAAAGAGGTTGGGGATGGCAATGGTAAGGTGGCGGCGGTGCCGAAAGGGGGAAAAAGCTTAGGGTTTTTGTAATTCATTTGTGTTTAATTTTTAGGGTTGAGTTAGCTTCTGATTAGAAGAAGATGAAGGGTAGGTTAAGTTGTTGTTGAAGAATAGGGAAGAAGATGAGAAGAAGGAGGCGGAAGGGTTTGTTGACGGCGCGATGAAGGAGAAGAGAGGAACTAGGTTTTTTTCTTTAAGTTTGTTCTTCAGTCTTTTATTTTATGTTATAAGATAAATAAAGAACTAATTTTAAGTTAATAAGTTAAGAGTTTATGAATTTTAAAAAAGGGTATTATTATTAGATAAAGATCTAATTCAATGTTAATTTAGAAGTTTATAGAATTTTAAATTAAATATTAAGACTATAGTTAAATTAAGATTTTAGAAAATATTATAATAAGATTAGTTTAATTGATATTATCATAAGATTGTTGGTTTAATTCATTTTTTAAGATTAATAGTTTAATTGATAATTCATAAGATTATTAGAATTTAATTCATTTTCTAAGTTAGGAATTTATAAAAGAAATATTATAATAAAAACTATAGTTTAATTCAGATTTTAGAAAATATTATCATAAGTTTAGTTTAATTCTCTTTTTTTAAATTAAGGTTTAGAAAACATTATCATAAGTTTAGTATAATTCATCTTTTTAATTTAAGATTTTAGAAAAAAGCATATGATACTTGCACCACCCTTAATGATTCATAAAGAAAGAATAGTTGAGAATATTACTATCTGTACCCCCTGGCTTCCAATGCAAAATGGGCCCAATATCATTGCTATCCGCACCCCATTCAGAGCCCATCATAAAAAATAACTTAAAACAGCTGCTGAATGCACTCCCCCTCTTATTCTGCGTTTGGGCTTAGTCTATTTGATATTCAAACCTCCCTCTTTAGGCCCAGCACAAAAACACCTAAAAAATTTACTTACTGAACCCCATTTATTTTCTTGTTAGAATTTTATTTTTTAGTTTAATTATGGTTTCAAATTAAATTCATAAAAAATACTAAAAAGCATTATAAATTCCCCAAAAAATTAAGTAGATTAATAATTGAATTTAGAAATTTATGTCATTTTTATTTTCTGGAATTTGATTATTTTTGAATTAATTCTGAATTTTTCTTTTAATTAGCTTTATTGAATTTCTTTTAATTATGCTGGATTTTGTTCATTTTATTTAAGTAGCTTCCAGCAACTTTTTTGAGCCATTCTTTTTTCTGTAATTAGAGGACTCATAATAGTTCTTAGGATATTTTTTATGGAATTTTTAGGACCTTTTATCTTAGGTTTTAGTGGAGTAATCCTTAGGGATTAGTAGTTAATTATTAGCTGGAAATAATTAATTGTTAGGCATAGAAAAAATAAGATTTTTTAGAATCCCTCTTAATACAATATTTTAGATAGTGTTAGGGCCCCATAGTTTAAGTTTCATAATTTTTCTAGAAGTTTTAATATTTTTTTTTAGAATATTAGTTTTAGGCCTAGTTATGCATAATTCCCATTAGTTTAGGCCATTAAAAGGAAATAAAGTTCAATATAAAAATAATAGTGTAGTTTAAGTTTAATCATAGAATTCAATTTAGACTTAGGTTAGTTCAATTAAATTTTTAAGATGAATATTAGGTTTGGCTTAGATTTAGTACTTAGACTTGAAACTTCATTTCCATGTAGAAGTAGAATAAATAAATAGACTATTTTTTTAATTCATGCCTCTAAGTGTATTTTAGAATATTTTATGTTTTGCCTTATTTTCATAGTTATAACTTGTATAGGCTTCCCTCATTTGTTCTTAGAATCAACTTAACTTCATTAAGAAGTAAGTTGAATTCTAGTAGTTTTTAAGTTTCCATTAGGAATAGAAAACCTCACTAACCATTAGGATCACTTTGTAAATACATAACAAAATTAGGATTGAGTCTTAGTCCCTTAGATTTTTCCTTTTATCAACTTGAGTCATTCTTTCTCATCTCATAAAGAAAAGCAATAAAACACTTAATAAAAATCGAACAATCTTGTACGACACGAGACTTTGTTGCGGAGTGTTTATACGCGTCCTGTTTCGGGGCGAGGTGTAAATGCTTCCCGCGATGGATAGGTCTTAGTATGAGAATGTTCACAAACAAATTCAAAACACTTCTTTTAAAAGACAAAAACAAATAACAAGCGACTATCCTGCGGGAACTTCTCTTCTCATCTCATTCACTCACAACGCAAACTCGCGACGACTTGTCTCATTTGCAAGACGGTAAACGCACTCGTACCAGACGAGCCTGTAACACCTGAGCATAGACATACGCAGTTCCAGCTGTAAAAAACACAAACAAATAGTTCCCGCCTTAGTTAGGCGAACTACGTCGACTCTGATCCTCATTTTCCCGATGAGGTACGTAGGCAGCGGGGTAGGGCCCGTTCGAGCACATTCTTTATTTTCCCTACATTTCCCCATCCTTTATTTTTATTCTCTTCTCTTATTCCTTTCTCATTCCCAATCCAGTTAGCAGTTCTTATTCAGCAGCATCTTATTTTCTCACCCTTTGAAACAAGCAAGCAAGCGTGGATCCCGTCGGGTACGACGGACGATCTGGGGTGCTAATACCTTCCCAGGTCGTAACCGACTCCCGAACTCAGATCTTTGGTTCGCAGGACCTTGTCCTTTCCTTCTTCCTCAGGTTTGTGCAACATTACCTTTCCCATTCATTCGGGATAAAAATGTCTGGCTGGCGACTCTAACCTTTCCGCGCCACTTTCGCGTTTGTACTAGGATGAAAATCCCGGGAGCGACACTCAATTGCAGCCGTCATATCCAACTCTGCTCCTTCCTCTGTGTCCACCTCTTGTTCACCTTCCATACTTAGTTTCCTCAAATGGATATGAATAACATCTATTGGTATTGGTTCACCTCTCAATCTGTATTCTCCTAACTCACAGGCACAAGGTAACCCATAAATTGTTCTACAAAAGCATCTGCACATCTTGGTGTTTGTACCCACCATGTCAACCATGTGCCATTCTTCATCAATATGATGCAAAGCTGTTCTAGATACTGAATTAACCAAATTCACATAAAATGGACCTCTATGGACACGCTCAACCTCGTAAAAACTCTTCTGAAATGAAGCTCTAATATTGCCCACTTGAACCTTGATGTTGCCATTCATAGCCTCCCAACATTTGACCAGATCACTTAAGTTGTTCTCCAACATTTGTTTCAGCTTCCAATGCGCAAATTCAACTCTAAAAAAAAATCCAATTTCATTACTATTACCACAAAACAACTATGTCTAAACCCATAAAAAACAAACACATTACCTGTTAGTGGTGACATTGCCTGAATGCATTACTTTATTGATCCAAGCTTCAACAAATCTATGTCTCCGAGGTGTCAACCATCTGTCTTTCACGTAATCAATAAAAGGTCCAAAATCCAAACAAGCATTCTCAAATAACTTCAATCTTTGATGATACTCAACCTCATCATTAGCCACAATAAGTTCGTAGAAAAGTTTCTCTATCGGTTCTCGCATATCGTCCACAACATACTCCTTGCACTTCGCTTTCACATTCTTGGTTATGTGATATCGACAAAGCATATTGACTGTAGTTGGAAATACAGTTTCAATTTCTTTCATCAAAGCAAGATCTCTATCAATTAATATTACTTGTGGCCATAACCCTTGTTTCGTGAATAACTGTTTCAGTTTATCCAGTACCCAACACAAAGTCTCTGTTTGCTCAGATTCCATATAGGCAAATGCAACAACAAATGTCAATTCGGTTGATGTGACACCAACTATTTCAAACAAAGGTTGCCTATACTTATTGGTTTTATACGTACTATCCATAATCAACAAAATCGGGAACATATTCAACAATTTCACAGAGTCTGGATGAGCCCAAAAGATATCTTTCACAACTTCTGATTCATCTTTTTTCCTACTATAATAAACATAATTCGATTCATCAATCAACTTAAGCAAATGTTGTATTTCTGTTCTACTTCCCCTAATTTTTTTCTCAATCTTACTCTTATGTTTATATATTTGGGTGATTCGAGTCACATTGTTTGGATCTCGCTCTTGCAAAGACAACAAAATATGTCTTGGAGGAACACGGCGTTTTGTCAAATCTAAAATATGTTGTTGGTCATCTTCAGCGAGCCGACTAACAAATGCATGACCTTCAAATCTATCTGGTAAACCATGGTTGTGAACGCCACATTTTACATTGATTTTCCAACCAGAACCATCCTTTGAAGGTGTTGATCTAACTTTGAATGGACACTCACATATTTTGGAAGCACTTTGTGTTTCGCTTTCTCGTTCTTTGTCCTTTCCACCTCAATCGCAGCCAAATATAACTTTGTCACTTCTTCCTCTCTTCCTTGTCTTTGTGTCCGAGCGAGTGATTATAATAGTAACCATATTTTTTAGTCCAACCTCCCTGATCCATCGAGTCGCCTCTTCTCTTGTAGGAAATTTTTGCGTGGTAGAGAATATATCTATAGTATCTACTTTTTAGTCATCCTTCGCGCATATCATCAAAGGCAGTTCCTTGTCTCCTAAGAAAAATTGAAAATTAAAAAATTAAAAAAAAAACAAACAAAAAAAACGAACCGGAAAACCCATATAGGCTACTTCCGGTTAAGAAAATACAAACCGGAAAACTCAGCAAAGCTAGTTCCGGTTTGTTATTTTTCTGAACCGGAAAACTCAACACACCTACTTCCGGTTCTTAATTTTACTAACCGAAAATCTTACCCGTTGTACATCCGGTTCGTCTTTTCCAAATTTAAAAAATAGTATTTTTTACTCTAACTTCGCGGTAAAATTTTTACGTTTTTATTTAAATATTAAAAGGGAAAAATTGGAATAAAAAATTTTTGTAGGGGTATCAGGCTAAACGTAGGGGTACAAGGTATAATTTCCTATCAGAGCCTATCGATTCGGGCCACCCACCATTTAATATGCGCACCAAGCCCAAGATGTGATGGGCGCAAGGGGGTGTATTGGAAAAAAAACTCAAGTCTCACATTGGCTAAATATATAACTCCCAAAGGGTTTAAATAGAGTGACACTCCTCACCTTACCAACCTATTTTGTAGGATGAGATAGGTCAAACTCTAATTCTAACAAACGCCAAGCGAATTTTGTCGCCCATAATCTAGCTAAGGCGGTCAATTCTTGATTTAGGCGAAATCTTAATAATGTAATACCTCCTTTTGTTGAACGTTTGTTAAGTAATGAAAATGATTAAGTTTGTTTAAAAAAAAGTGACCCTAACCATGAGCTTGCATTCTAAATGCTAATGATATTTTTTTATTACTTTCTTTTAAGTTATTACATCGCCTTAATTTGGTATAATTTACAATAGCATGTTATGTAGTTAAATTAAGAATGAACAGAATTCTCCAACAATTTAGAACTAATATTTACTTGAATCCAATACAGTTCCAAGGATTTTAAAAGTAAGTCATAGTGTTTCATAATTCAATACAGTAGACTAAATGAAACATTGATTAAGTTGTATTGCATAATAATAATAACAAGAGTCAGATCAACTTATTCTAAGAGTAAGTCTTTTTAACTTATTCCATAATCGCAACCTTTAAATTAGATTCAATCAAAGGTTAAATTACCATTATATTTATAACCATTAGATTGAATCTATTTTAAAGGTTACGATTATGGAGTAAGTTAAAAAGACTTAATCTTGGAGTAAGTTGATCCTGACTCTAATAATAATAATAATAATAATAAACAAAAGAAGTGGTAGGAAGGCTTGAGTAATGAAAGTTGGATTGTATAAATAAATATCATCAACATAAAGGTCATTGGCTCAAATCATGTTGCTGGTATTGCATTGGTTTTCTATATTTTAAGCACCATTATAAGGCAAACTTATAGCATATCTCGACCTGATCGTGCAATTTGAAATGCTCATGTCTCCATGTACTTAAAAAGAAGGGTTTATAAACAGGCTATATATCTAAAGAGTTAACTTCTACAACATAGCAGGCTATATATCTAAAGAGTCAAAGTTGTGCTCAGGGCATGTGTCCATGTATGTGTCGATCAGTGCATGTAACTTACATAAATGAGATAGAAATAAATGAAACTTCAATTAGAAACCACCAAATAAAGAGGGATGAGATTTTGTTACATAACCAATGAAGCAACCAGATTGTCTTTTATGAAGTTCAAACCCATATTAAACTTAGTTAATTAGCTAGTTTTAGTGTCTTAAGAAAGATCATCGTCGAGAGCAATTATATTAGTTCCAATAACACCAGAGAGATTGATGATAACGTGAAAATGTATCGTATATACTGACCTGATTCACACGCTATTTAGTGTCTTTTTATTATTCTTTCTTGTATTATGTTTGTATTTTGTCTTGTTTTCAGGTACATATCCTAATAAAAGCCTTTCTAAAAAAATGAAGCAAAAAAGAAGAAAAAACAAAGAAAATAGTGTGAATTGTCCACATGGCGTCCACCATGGCACACACCATAGAGGTAACCATGAGGTGGATGACTAACCCCACGACTCAACAGTCATAAGACCAAGTCAAGTCCACTTTGTACATATGGTGGTTGCCACCTTGACATGGCGAGCGCCATCTTTGGTTTTTATGGACCAGTCAAGGGACGGTTGGAGAATGAAGCCATGACCATCGCTTTTCTCTCCCACAATTTTTTAAGCTCTTAATTGACTTCCAAGGCCTAATACCACTATAAATAGAACTTAGATTTCACATTTTGGATCATCCAAGCTTAGTACAACCTAGGCCATAAATTTACATTCTGAAACTGTTAACTTTTTACATCGGGGAGTTATCGTATTATTCTTGTATTGAGTTTGGATTAGTTTATTTTATAACTTTTAATCCTGCAACCATATACTTTATTTTACAGTTTATTTCTTGTATTAGATTCAAGTCGCTGGTTTGGAGCAGGTTCTTAATATATTCCGCATTATTTTCATTGCTTTACTTGATTTTTTTCTCGCACTGTTTTACTTTACTTATTTCATTGCCTTGTCGTACTTTGATTTATTTCCATCTCATTGCTTCTTCTTTTTTTTACTTTCATTGCATTGCTTACTTTATTTCCTTGCCTTACATTATTTACTTTCATTGCAATCATTTTATTTCAAAACCACTTATTATGTTTACTTACTTTTTTTTATAAAAATCGAAATGTTTACTGTAGTCGTGTCCAACTAAATCATTAGTGTTGGAATGTGAGGACCGTCAATTCGACAATACTCCATATATTGTTTCTTAAGGATTTCCATTGGGACTGTTTTGGTTTTAATACGATTTTTCTGTATTTAACTTGATCAATTACTACGAAAGTAGGACCGTGACCATGTCGGGTACGATCAAAAGTCTTCCGACACTTAAGATTAAAATTGATTATTTCTTGGTTAATAAAAACAGTGGAAGCACTTTGTTAATTAATTAGGAGAATTTAATATTTATAGAAGTTGAATTTTCCAATCAAGATTACTTTTCAACTGAGCTAAAGATGCAATTTCATAAAAAAAATATTTTTCTACTTTAACGCAAGAAGCTACTGTTACGCGCGGGCAGACGCCATAGATTAGAGATTAAGCCTGGCTTCAATTACACTAACATGACGATTCCTTTTTAATTAACACTTTTTATCAGAAGTAAATATTCTCCCGTAATATTTAGAAACAATAGGAGTATTGTTTGATCAATGTGAATTATATCCCAGTGTTATATCTATGAATTTATTTAAATCTTTATTATTTTATTTTGTCCACTTTCCACAACATTCCTGATAACGCCTTAAGTAGAACACCGTAACAATAGAAACCAAAAGATTAACATTGCTCTATGTGTGTTCAACAATCTTTTATATTACTTTGATGTGCACTTACAGACATATCAAGTTTTTGGCACCATTGTCGGGGACTAACAGTCAATATCGTTCCTTGTTGTTACACCGTATAAATTAAGGCATCCTTTTCTCTATTACTATGTATCACCCAAATTTTCTCTATAATTACCACTCCCAGTATTTTGAGGACCCACAAGATTCCCTTAAATCCCACCTTGAAATATTAATGGAGGATCACATTGCAACGCTAACTCACTCTAGGCTAAATATATCAAATAAAACAAATAAAAGAGTGATAATGAGGTTGAGAAGAGTTCTGGTGAGAAAAGAGTAGAGATTATTAAAAATCCACCAACACCAGGGAGGTTGTTGAAGAGGTATAGAAGAAATCATCTAATGTTATTCTCCTCCTTATACCCCACCGATTCCTTTACAACAAAGGCTTATGGAAGCTAAGGTAGACTTCCAATCCAAAACATATGTGGAGGTATTGGAAAATATCCACACCAATGCACCCTTGTTTAAGGTCCTGTATAAAAAGAGAAAATTATAGGACCATAAAACTAGGGAAATTACTAGTGTTAAGTGTAATGCCCCGTTTTCCTTTTTAATTATTATTTGTGAATAATTGTATGTTTGTTATGCATTGGTTGTGTTTGGTGTACCCGTGATGAGGGATAGTGACCTTAAGCAATGAATCTTGAGGGTAGTAGGGGTGTATGTCTAATAATGTACAAATTGATGGTGTGGAGAGTAAAGACTAACTCAATTACTTTAATTTAAAATTTCTTAAGCATAGTGTAGAATATATATAATTAGAGTTATGGTGAAAAATATTATTGTTGGAATTATTTCATAAGTGGAAGTTATAATACTAATATAATGAAAATAAAATAAATAGAATAAATTAGAATTTTAGAAGTGTTGAGGGTGGAAGGATAATATGGTAAATTCGTAGGAATAAGTAAGGGTAAAATAGGCGAATCATATTTAGGGGTATGTAAAGAGTGAGGAATGAAGGTTATTCTCACTGTACGTAAAAGTGAAAGGAAGTTGAAGGCAAAAAGGGAGAATAAAGTAGAAGAGAAAAAGGAGAAAAAAAGGGAAGAGCTATGGCGAGAGGAAGGAAGAGGGAGAATCCATTGAAGATAAAGAAAGCTCATCACTATAAGGTAAGGGTGAGATTTCTTTAATCACTCAAGGGTTATATGATATAGGTATGTGGGTAGAAATTATTAGGTTGATGCCATGGATTGTTGTTTGAGGGTTAATTGGGGTTGTTAGGAAGAATCTATAACTAAATGTTTGGAATTGTCTAAATTGTTGTGTTTGAATTGTTGTGGATAATGTATGTGTGATAGATGGGGTTTAAATGACTTAAACTGAGATTGTTGCTGTTAAAAATGCAGTTTAATGGTGTAGAATCGTAATGAGAGAAGTGTTGTCATCGCATACATTTTTGGTTAGTTCGTAGGGCTCGCTTAGCGAGGCCCCCTGGCAGCTTGATTGTGAAAACTTCGAAAAAAAAATTCATAAATTTTGACTCGTAAGTCTGTTTGGATCGTCGTTCAAATTGTTGGAAAGTTGACTTCGCGTACTTTATGTTAAAATTATTTTTATGATAGATTTCCAACTATTCGACATGCCATATATGTTTTCTGTGTAAGTTCCTATATGTTGAATTGTGAAATCTAGGTGTTAGTCGTAGGGATGTGTGTTGTGGTTGTTGCGTATGATGTTGCTTGATGTTGTTGTTGAGTTGTTGTGACATAAATTGTAAATGCATTAGCTATTGCTTATGTTGTAATGTGATAATGTCGTTGAGTTTTTATGATATGCTATGTCGGAGGCATAACATATCATAAAAATCTTGATGATGCAGGCCTTGTATTTATATCATCTTCTCTTTCGTTGATTTAAAAACCTCACACTTCTATTTGAATATTGCCTCTCTGTGGGTAACGTGCAGGTAATCTGGAGTAGTGTAGAAGTTGCAGTAGTGAAGACTATATGCTTCACTTTAGTTTGGAGTCTGCTCTAATATGTAACATTGGGAGTCGGGAACGCTTATGCATATTTTTATTTGTAAAAGAATTCTTAGTTGTTTATCATGCGAAAACTAGTTTGATTAAGTGAAATCATTATATTTTGTTGTCCAAAATAAATATTTTCCGTTGTGTAATAAAGATTTATTTTTGAATTAAAGTTGCAATAATTATTATTATTTGTTACATGTATTATTTATGAGCAAGTTCATGTTGAAAGTAATACCCTTTTATTCCAAGTTGTTTCATTTTACTCTGATTTTTCGATTAAATTATTCGGGGGAATTTTGGGTGTTACATTAAGAGGGGAAGGTTTACCTTCGAAGTGGTGGATGAAATAATTACACCAAAAATTGAAAAACTAATACATAGGTTAGAGCCAAAACCACCACCACAAGCTCAAAAGAACAAAACACCCATAGAAGAAAGAAAATAAAATGTGAGGGATATACGAGATGCCTTGATAAGTGGCCATGAACCAAAGATTATTAAAAGTTCGATCGAGGAATCATTCTCGAAAGTACCACCATGAGTACTTATACTTCTGGACCGTCGAGCTAACGACATAAAAAAACAATGTGTGGGAGGCAACCCACAAGCTTTTAATTTAATGTTTTCCTTTTATTGTTTGAATTTGCAGAAAATAAAGAGATGGATTGCTTGCCACGTCTCACCCAAATCTAGGTGAAAATTCTCTAGATGATAATCCTGGAGATGAGTTGCTGCCCATGGACATTCCTACGAATGTCGCTACTGGTAGTGGCACCAACAATGAGTATGACATGAAAGAGAATGTCTCTCTCGTTCGTAACTCACCTCTTCCTCGCATGGTTAGGTTCCACCTACACACACCACACCATATTTTTTCTAATACTTTTGCAGGTTATTCCTAAAAAACCGGGCAATATGATTAGTTGCTTTAGAAATTATACAGTAGAAGATCTCATGATGATGAGCATGATAGCCTATTTTATGCCAAGTATCAGCAACAACAAGAGCAGGATCAGAGAGGATTTGGCAGTGGTTGTAGGCAGTAGCATTCATACATGTTTTATCTTTCCTTTTTCCACCTTTTATCAAAACATTGATGTCAATGTTTGGTTTAAGTGTGGGGGAGGAACTTTGCCGCTTTCTAGTTAGGTTTATCATTTTCTAGTTAATTTCATGTCTTTAGTAATTTATTTGTTTTCAGTATTTAGCGAATGTGTTGTCAAGTCTTTATTCGCGATTTTTAGTTGTTTATTGAATTTCTCAAATTTTTGACCCCCAACAAAAAAAATTCTTTTTAATTCATGGCACACACTCTAAAAGTATATCGGTTGTCACACTTTAGGCTGTGTTAGAGAGACTTGGGAAAGTTTCGATAAAATCGATACCGTCCCGACACCCTAAATTCCCTAAATATGCAAAATCAAATTGAGTATCCATCATGCCAAAACCTGGAGTTCAATTTTAAAATAACCCTTAAGTAGTTTATTTAAGCAGTCAACATCATCCTTAGCACACACTAAGTAAGAAGTCGATGTAAATAAGTGTATGATCTCTAGTTTAAAATAAGAAATTAAGAAGAAAAAAATGAATGATAAGATATGTTCCTTCTAAGTTAGGTGGTCCTCACTCGATCACTCAGCCCAAAGACACAAACTCTTTTAGTTCAATTGATGCTTAACCATATTTTCCAGAAAAAAATGAAATAACAATGAGATCATAGTCACTAACAGGTTTAATTACCATGTATGTGCAAGGATAACAAGCTTAATGTGATTGTGCTTGAATGAAATGGGGAGAAAAAGAACAAGAGACCTAAGTTGAGTCATAATGGCATGATTCTGATTCGTTTCATAAGGGGGAGTCTTTGAGCGTGAAATGCAGATTTGTGTCATTACGGTATCCTTGGTATTGATATTTAGTACCTATTGATCTAATATTAGCCTAACAGTCACATATGATTAGAGTCTCGTTGTGCCTTTGATTAGAACTATGATTATTTCTTTTAAAATGTTAGTTTATTGCTTGAGGACAAGCAATGGTCTAAGTGTGGGGGAGTTTGATAGCGTAAAAATGTATTGTATATTCTGACCTGATTCACATGCTATTTACTGTCTTTTTATTATGTTTTCTTGTATTATGTTTATGTTTTGTCTTTTTTTCAGGTGCATAGCCTAATAAGACCCTTTCACGAAGAAATGAAGCAAAACAGAGGAAAAATAAAGAAAATGGTGTGAATTGCCCGCATGGCGTCCACCATGGTATACACCATGGAGTTAGCCGTGAGGTGGATGACCACTCCCACGACTCAACGGTTATAAGACCAAGTGAAGTCCACTTTGTACACATGGAGGTCGCCACCTTAACATGGTAGGCGCCATCTTTGGTTTTCATGGACCAAACAAGGGACGATTGGAGAATGACCATCACTTTTCTCTCCCACGATTTTTGAAGCACTTACTTGACTTCCATTACGCTAAAAATGGTTTTTCGCAACACACAAAAGACAGCGCTTTTAATGAAAAGCGCTGCTATATGTCGCTTGAAAATTCTCTCAAGAAAAGCGCTTTCTAAAGGGCATATTAGACAACGCTTTTAGAAAGTGCTTTCTAAGGTGACCAATTTAGAGAGCGCTTTCTCCTAAAGCGCTTTCTAAGGTATAATTTAAGAAAACACTTTAATTTAAATTATTTTACAAAAGACCTATAGCAGTGCTTTCTAACAAAAGCGTTGTCTTTTTTGCTTGGCACAATTTTACTGGACCACATAAAGAATCACAAAATATGACAAAATAGGGGATCGAACTCACGCCCTTTAGGTAGGGAAAGGAATTTTAAATTATATTAATATATCAAATTATATTTAATATATTTAAATCATATTAAATTAAATTTTAATTTATTTTAAATTATATTTATAATTATTCAAATATATGTTTTAAATACAAACAATTTAATTTATTAAAATTATATTTAATATATTAAAATTATATTAATATATAATTTAAAATATATTAATTTAAAATATATTTGAAATTATATTAATATATCAAAATATAATTAATATATAAAATCATATTAAATTTTATTTTATTTATTTTAAATTATATTTATATTGATAATTTTTACAAAAAAAAAATTTATATATTTATTCAAATAATATATTTAAATATATATATGTTTTAATTAAAATATATTAATATATTAAAATATTTAAAATATATTAATTAATATATACAAATTAATATATTCAAATAATATATTTAAATAATATATTCAAATAATATATTTAAATAATATATTCAAATAATATATTAATATATTCAAATAATATATTTAAATATATAAAATATATTAATAAATATATACAAATTATATTAATATATAATTTAAAATATATTAATTAATATATACAAATTATATTAATATATAATTTAAAATATATCAATTAATATATACAAATTATATTAATATATAATTTAAAATATATCAATTAATATATACAAATTATATTAATTAATAATTAAAATATATTAATTAATATATAGATATTATAATAATTGATAATTTAAAATATATTAATTAATATATACAAATTATATTAATATATAATTTAAAATATATTTATTAATATATTCAAATTATATTAATATATAATTTAAAATATATTAATTAATATATACAAATTATATTAATATATAATTTAAAATATATTAATTAATATATACAAATTATATTAATATATAATTTAAAATATATTAATTAATATATTGAAATTATATTAATATATAATTTAAAATAAATATGATAACTTATGTTATATAAATTTAATGTGATTATAATAAATGGATGAGAGCGTAGCACCGCTGGTCAAGGAGGTTTATATGAATGCTTTGGGTCTGGGGTTCGAAATCCCCTCGCCCTTGACTCATTATTTTTTTTTTATATTTTCAACTTTAGAAATCGCTTTCCAGTGAAAGCGCTCTCTAAGGTTATTTATTAAAATATTTTATGTTACATTATTTCAGTGACCTTAGAAAGCGCTTTCAACAAAAAGCACCATCTAAGATAAAACTATCAAAAGACCTTAGAAAGCACCTTTTATAAAAAGCGCTCTCTAAAGTCAATCATTTATTAAAATATATCAATTAATATATACAAATTATATTAATTAATAATTTAAAATATATTACTTAATATATAGATATTATAATAATTAATAATTTAAAATATAAGAATTAATATATACAAATTATATTAATTTATAATTTAAAATATATTAATTAATATATTCAAATTATATTAATATATAATTTAAAATATATTAATTAATATATACAAATTATTTTAATATATAAATTAAAATCTATTAATTAATATATACAAATTATATTAATATATAATTTAAAATATATATGATAACTTATGTTATATAAATTTAACGTGATTATAATAAATGGATGAGGGCGTAGCACCGCTGGTCAAGGAGGTTTATGTGAATGTTGGGTTTGGGGTTCGAATCCCCCTTGCCCCAGACTCATTTTTTTTATATATTTTCAACTTTAGAAAGCGCTTTCCAGTGAAAGCGCTCTTTAAGGTTATTTATTAAAATATTTTATTTTACATTATTTCAGAGACCTTAGAAAGCGCTTTTTATAAAAAGCGATCTCTAAAGTCAATCATTTATTAAAATATAAAACGTTTCTAATCATTTTCTTATTCAGAAACCAGAATCGCTTTCGTTGTTTTCATTCCTAAACCCTTTTTACTCATTTTCTCGCTTTCATTCTTGCTTTCATAATTGTTTTCGTCATTGTTCGTTGATCGTTGATCGTGCTCATTGCTGAAGATTATCATTGTTGTTGTTGATTTCGTCGTTCGTTGCTCATTGTTGTTGTTGAGGTACATATTTTTGTTGTTGTTGTTGTTGTACATTGTTGTTGTTGTTTGATGGGCTAAAGACGTACTCTAATTATGTGTCTAGCGGTATCTTAACTGCAAGTGCACAGCCTATTGAAGTAATATTTAAGATTATCGATCCACAGGGACTCTATGATTACTTAGTGCTAGAGGATTTTCTAGTTTAGCTAAGGTGAAGGGTTGTCACGATTTTTTGGTTGTTTTTAAAGATTAAAGGCGGGAATTAAATTTAAGTTTAATAAAATAATACTAAGGCGGTCGGTATGTAATTATGTTAACTTAGGCGGGTCAATCTAACCTAGGCTTATAAAGATGGTTCACATAACCTATTCTGTAGAGGTTACCAGTTTGAATATCTTTAACTCACACTCTCGTGGTCTTATCTCAGATCTTACCCCTAAAGCCCTATGCCTGCTCTCGCTAGCCCATAAGTTTTTAGAGATAATTTTTGGAAACTTAGTAACTCTAATTCATTTTAAAGCGCTCTCGCTGTGTTTAAATTAAATGCCTAACTTTAGCTATCTGGTTAAAATCTCACACTCTCGTGGTCTTGACCTAACCTATTACACTTTCCTTACTCTCGTAACAAAAAGGTTGATTTTATAATAAAAAGTCTCAGCCAGAATTTTAAGCTCTTAATTATTTTAAGCCTAGAGTTGATTTTACCGATTTAGTTTGTTTTAATTACATACCGCCCTAAGGTGCTTAGCTACTCATTATTGTTGAACCAGACAGAGGTAGAGAAATATAAAATAAAATATGCATGGCAGAAAAATAAATACTCAACATCAATATAAATGCAATTTAATATAAAAACCTGGATAACAATAAAAATAGTAGACTCCTTCTTCCACAGGCTGGAAAGCTCGGAGTACTGACCGGAATCGGAAATAAATTTTCTAAAAGAATTCTGAAGGCTTTGAAACAAATTAAATTATAACAATTTCCTAATGTTGGAAATTGTTATAAGGTTGGTTGGGATACAGAAAATTAAAGCAAGAAAATTAATGCTGGAAAAATAAAGGGTGCAAATAAAAACGGCAGAGCTTCCGCAAGAAAATTGAAATTAAAACTCTGTCAATTGTTTCTTGAAGTTAAGCTATTTATAGAAAGAAAATTGGGCTGGCATTTGGAATTGGTGCTTGGGCCTCGTAATTGTTGAGAAAATCCAGGGAAGCGTTGGAATACTTGGTCTGCGGGAAAATAGGCATGCTGACTTCACGTATCGTACACGTTCATGACCAAGTATCATCAAAATACCCTAATTTCTCCTTGTCACGTTCGTGACAAGGGTGTCACGTTCGTCTTCCGTGTTTGATGCGCGTCACGGTCGTGAGGGACTTGTGACGACCGTGACTGCTCCTTTTAGCGTGTCACAGTCGTGACTCCTAGGCGACGACCGTGACTGTTACAAAAAATGCAGGTTTATGCAGAATTCCTCCTTTCTTCATCTTTTAATGGTTGATCTTGCTCATTTCACTTGTGGCTCATGATTTGGCTCTGTATATGATGTACCTGCAAAATGGCAAAGAAAACTCGAGGAATCGGGTGTTAAAACGACAAATATGCGATAAAACGGTATTGAAACATAGCAATATAAATGATACTTTTTCTCGTTATCAAACTTCCCCAAACTTAAACCTTTGCTTGTCCTCAAGCAAATAGTCGGTTGAAAATTGTCGGACAAGTTTTTATCGACGCACACACATAACAAAACCGTACGAAGGATCGTTTTGTCAGGTAAACCGGTACTTTGATGAAACACTAACGATACACTAATGACACAAGCAACAAGCTAAGTCGTCGACTTCCCGTTAAACGAAGCATTCGGTAATTGCGTTACGATTCCATCTAGAGTCTTTCGACCTTATTTCGCCCGGTTTCATTCTAGCGCAATCACATTAAGCCCTTTGCCTTAGCACGCACGTAGTGGAGTAGCCGGTTAGTGACTTTGATCCTTTATAAGCACGGGGTCTGGTACACGAATGTGGTAACCCTACATACATTATCCAATTTGGAGGTTGTGGGGGATCGAGCCGTAGCACGCCCTACCAAGTTCAGAACCAGTACCTCTGAACCAACTCGCAATGGACTCCTTCTCATATTTCTCGTTTCTTATATGCGACCGTGTACTTTGGTGCAATTTCTTTTCATTTGCATCGAGATATGAAGGATCATTATAGATTAGGCATCAAACACTTATATTCATCGGCTCCCCACGTGGTTTGTGTTCAGACGGTGCTGACTGCTAGTATAAACTACTAGGGGTTACTTTGAACTAAAACTTAAGGTGTAGTCGTAACAATTATCGGAACGGAATTGCCTAAGTGGGAAGTCTATGGTGTCAAGACTGTATTGATCTTGTTGAATCGTTCTCAGCTTCCTGATTATGATTTCGTAGGTAAGTCGGGAAATGCGAAGAATAAATTAAAGATTTTTTTCGGTATGGCTAAATAAACGGGGAAAGTTCAAAAATAAAGAAAATAGCACAAATATTGCTCTGTTTCATTAACTTACGAAAAGGAAATACAACGGAATGGAAAAAGTGCGGAAAGGGAAAATGCGGAAAATGAAAGGTACCTCTCCCACATTATATCAGACATTGTCCTCAATGTTGTGATATAATAGCGGTAAAGTACAATACAAACAACGGAAATGGAAAAACATAAACAAAAAACTAAAACTAAGGCTGCTGATGACCACGGCCTCGGCTTCTTGTGCGGGAGCGTCTGGTCGGAGTCGCTTCAGGATCAGAACCGGTACCAGTGATAGCAGTGATATCAATGCGCAAAGCCTCTAGCTCGCTAAAGATCTCTCCGAGCTTCTCATCAGTAGTCCTCTGGTTAGCGGCAACAGCTGAAAGTAATGCATCATGTTGCTTTTTTTGCCTTCGCTCCAGTGCGGCATTCATCTGGTTCTGCTGATGAATCGTACGGAGGACGTCCTCAAGTGTGAATTCTTGTGCAGGAGGCTGTCGGGTGGATGACTCAGGAATGTCCTGGACAGGCTCGGCTGCATCCATGGTGTCTTGCATCTCGTCCGCTGGTGGATCGGCCTGCTCATCAATAATAGGGGCGTGGCCGGCAGCATCCGGTAAAGCAAATAGCCAGTTGGCTCGGCTAGACGGATTGATGCGGTCACGGCACGGCAAGATGATGTGGTGATAAACAGTGCCTTGGATAACAGGGCTGAACCTGCCATCCTCTCTCTGAGCAATCAAGTGGGCGGACCTGCAATAATTCTTCGTTAGGAACTCTGCGGCTATGCGAGGCAAATTGATGACCAAGTCACCAAGCTCCAGTTGAATGGCGAGGGTAGTGACAATGCCGCCTATGTAGAAGGGGGTTGCGCCTCTTTGCACAATGGACTGGATATGGGACAGCATGAATAGGGCAGCATTGATGGGCTCGTCATTTAAGGTGCAGTGCAAGAACAAAAGCTCCTTGGAGTTGAGCTTGTGGTTACTCTCTCTTGCAAAGATGGTGTTGCAGATGACGCGATGAAAGTATCTGATCGCCGGGTTGTGGATATGCGTAGCATTCAGGCTCTGAAAGGCTGAGGCACGGGTGTTAGTGATGTCGTGCCATAAGGTGAAAGCGGTTTCACTGAAGTTGTCCGGCACGCGGAGGTGAGCTTCATTCCCGTGATCGAAGCCTAGCAGCTCGGCGATCCTTGTTTGTGTAAGTTCGAACTCCCGGCCGAGCAATCTGAACTTAGCAACGCTGGTGAGTTGACTTTGTGAACCGGTAGGAGTGATGTAATGAAATGAGCTTAGAAATTCCAATGTCAGAAGCTCGAATGTGGGCTGGGGCTGACTGCATAGAACCCATAAACCAACCTTCTTAAGCAGGTTCTTGACACTGTTGAGCATTCCCAACTCTCTCAAACATTCAGTGTCGACATATCGCGTGGGTTGAACACCACGGTTCTGGAATCTGATGAACCTCTGTCTCTTATTATCTCCATGCTTACCATCTCTAAACTGAATTGCTTCCATTGCATGCAAGAACAAGAGTGGAGATGAGAGGTTTTTGAGGTTTTGTGAGAAAAGTGATAAAATGAGAGGAAATTGGTTCGGATTAATAATGCAAGGTGAGAATGTGATAGGTGTGGTGTAAATGGAGAGGTTAATGGAGTTTAATTTGGGTAATGGGAGGATACGAGAGTTGGAAGAGATAATGGGGTTTTTTGAATGTTATGGAAGTTGAAAAAGGAAGAGGTTTCGAAGAAGAACAGTTATGTTTCTCAGAATTCCTATAACTGGGGTCGTCACGGTCGTGATGGGGGGATGACGGTCGTGACGCGCTAATTAGCTTGTCACGATCGTTAGAAGGTGATGACGACCGTGAGGGATTAAAAACTTAGAATATTTCCAGAATGCATTATCTCTCTCACGCTCAATATAATTTATATAATATTTTTTTTATGATCACTTCTCACTTATTTTAAACACAAACAATATATAATATATAATACCAACATAGTACTTGTAAATTGCATCACACGAGAGATTTTATCAAACATTAATAAATTTAAACAAATTAAACATAACAGTAAATGAATTGAAAGCATAGAAATTGATTAAATTGGAAAAATTTGTAAAACTAGAAGTGCTTTGCTTTTGATACTTGAGGGGAAATTACATTAATAAAAAATACGGTACGAAAATGTTTGCGAAATGTTAAACTAACTAGAAACGAAAACAATAAGTAAAATAAGCTAGATCACTACAGCATTTTCAAAAGTGCTTCTTCAAATCTTCGATTGCAGAGTTCAGGTGGTAGAATTGCTCACATGTTATGTTAGTTAAACCTATAATGTCCAATCGCATGCTCTTAATCTCATCCTTAACAGTATTTATATCGGCTTGGTAAGCTTCAAGAGTGTTCATGATTTTCTTTAAGTTGTCAGCATATTCTACTTGATTCACTTCAGGGGTTTCAATCACTTCATCAGTGTGGTCAATGTCATGGTAACCAGGAGGTGTCTCAGGGTCACTTTCTACATCGGTCATTATATCATCCTTTATCTTGTAAGATTGAGGTGTTTCAGGAGTAGATGGATAGTCAGGAGGGGTAAGCTCATAAAGCCAATTATCCTTATTGTGAACACTGACTCTAGCATGGTTTGGTAGTGTGAACAGGGTTACTACTTCATTCCTGATTAGGTACTCGAAAGGTGGTTGTCCTGAATTCCTTATGATATGGCGGTTAAAGCAAAAGTTAAGATTCATAGGACGGATGGTACCAAAACGGTTACACCTGTGTAATTGGTATCTAAGTCCTAAGGCATCAGCAATCATGGTGACAAGACCTCCTACTAATATGGGTAGATCAGGTTCTTCCTGGATTCGGGTGAAGGTTTGCATCATGAAAGGCACACCATTGACTGGCTGTCCATTAGTCACACATGACATAATGAATATCTCATCTTTAGATACTCCAGTAAGGTTTTCTTCTTTTCCAAAGAAGGTGTGGGCAAGGATCTTATGGAAGTAACAGATAACAGGGTTATGTATCTCATCATTGTTCATGTTATTTGGTTCAGGATGGTAATTTCCGGTTAAAGTTCCCCAAAAGAAATCTAGCTCAATGTCCATCAATTCTACCTGTGTGGTAGTAAAAGCAAAGGGTCCACTAGGGAATCCTAATAAGTCAGCTAGTTCTCTATGGTTAAAGTCATATTCTATTCCAAATAGGCGGAAACTGATAAATCCTTTCCTGAATCCAAAACCGCGCTCGGGAAGGTAAACTAAGGAGCTAAGGAACTCAAGGGTGAGCTCGCGGTAAGTTACAAACTTTTGTTGAATCAGTGCATTCTCCCATCCAAGTCGGTTAATCAAGTATAGGATGCTATCGTGTATACCTAAGGTTTCCATAGTCAGATCATCCGGGTACAGAGTCAAATCCATTGGTCTCTGTGATAACTCTTCAAATTTCATTCTTTGGTTCCTACCTCTAAATTTGGTTTCAATGAGGTTTATCGGTTGGTTAACCATAGTTAGTGTAAATACGGAGGAAACAAATCAGGGGGAGAAGGAAAGTGGAAAAGACTTTAGAAAATCTGTAAAAGTGATTTAAAATTAAAATAAGGAAAAATAAGAAAATAAAATGCATAAATAAAAGCAATAATAGTAATAATGAAATAAAACTATAATAAAATGACAAAACAAATAAACTAATAATAAAATGATAAATGACAAAATAATAAAATGATCAAAATGATTTAAATGATTAAATGGGTTGCCTCCCACTAAGCGCTGTTTTTATCGTCAAAAGCCTGACGTAATGCTTAGGTTAGATTAATCAGGGAAATTAGTGGACAATTCTAAAAGCCTTAGACTATTTGCATAATCTCTATTTTCAACTTTATGATAATGTTTTAAACGTTGTCCGTTTACTGTGAATGGTTCGCTATTCCTTCCCTTAATTTCTATCGCTCCACTTGGGAACACTCTAGTTATTTCAAAGGGTCCTGACCATCTAGATTTTAGTTTTCCAGGAAAGAGCCTAAGTCTTGAATTAAAGAGGAGTACAACGTCTCCCGCACTAAATTCTTTCCTAGATAGGCGTTTATCATGCCATCGCTTAGTTCTTTCTTTATATATCTTAGCATTCTCATAAGCATCTAACCTTAACTCTTCTAATTCGTTAATATCTAGGATTCGCTTTTCTCCTGCAGCATTATAGTTTATATTGAGAGTTTTGATCGCCTAATAAGCTTTGTGTTCTAGTTCTACCGGGAGATGACAAGATTTTCCATAAACTAATTTTAAAGGTGTAGTTCCTATGGGTGTCTTGTAAGCTGTCCTATAAGCCCATAAAGCTTCATTAAGTTTAGATGACCAATCCTTCCGAGATATGGCGACAGTCTTTTCAAAGATTTGTTTGATTTCTCTGTTTGAGACTTCGACTTGTCCACTTGTTTATGGATGATATGGTGTTGCCACACGGTGTCTTACTCCATACTTAGAAAGTAATTTGTCAAAGATTTTTGAAATGAAGTGTGAGCCACCGTCACTTATGACGAGTCTAGGCACACCAAATCTGGGAAAAATTATATTTTTGAAAAGCTTTATTACTACTCGTGTGTCATTTCTAGGGGAAGCTATAGCTTCAATCCACTTTGAAACATAATCAACGGCTACGAGTATGTAATTATTACCGAAAGATGATAGGAATGGTCCCATGAAATCTATTCCCCAGACGTCAAAGATTTCTACTTCTAATATTCCTTTTTGAGGCATTTCATCTCTTCTTGAAATATTGCCGGTGCGTTGACACCGATCGCAATTTATAACAGCGATGTGGACATTTTTCCATAGATTAGGCCAGAATAGGCCGGCTTGTAAGATTTTTGCACAAGTCTTGGAAGTGCTTACATGTCCACCATAAGGAGATGAATGGCAGTGAGCAATGACATCTTCTATTTCTTCTTCGGGAATACATCGACGAAAGATTCCATCAGGTCCTCTTTTGAACAATAATGGTTCATCCCAATAGTAATGTTTGAGATTGTGAAAGAATTTCTTTTTCTGCTGATAGGTTAAATCAGGTGGAAGAGCTCCTACAGCTAGGTAGTTGACAATGTCAGCGTACCATGGCAGTCCTACAGTTGTTTGGATTGTTTCCACGGGTTCTGGTTCATCTATGTCTAACTGAACTGGGTCGCTTCCTATTTGTGCTATCAGCTGTTCATACGGAAAATCATCGTTAATCGGCACTTGTTCGGGTTTAATACCTTCCATTCTAGATAAATGGTCCGCTACGACGTTTTCAGTACCTTTCTTATCTTTTATTTCGAGATCAAACTCTTGTAAGAGTAAAATCCATCTCAAGAGTCTCGGTTTAGCATCTTTCTTAGTCAATAGATATCTGATAGCAGCGTGGTCTGTGTAAACGATTATTTTCGCTCCCACTAGGTAAGAACGGAATTTGTCAAGCGCAAAGACAACTGCTAACAATTCTTTTTCAGTAGTGGCGTAGTTCATCTGAGCAGAATCTAAGGTTCTACTGGCATAGTAAATCGCATGAAGTTTCTTGTCCTTCCTCTGGCCTAGAACTGCGCCTACAGCATAGTCACTCGCATCACACATGATTTCGAAAGGTAATCTCCAGTCAGGGGGTTGCATGATTGGTGCGGTGATGAGGGCTGTTTTTAGAGTTTCGAATGCTTTAAGACAATCTTCATTGAATATGAACTCAGCGTCTTTCATTAATAAACCGGTAAGAGGTTTAGTGATTTTCGAGAAATCTTTGATGAATCGTCGGTAGAAACCGACGTGTCCTAAAAAGCTTCGTATTTCTCGAACGGCTTTAGGGGGTTGAAGATCTTTTATGACTTCTATCTTAGCTTTATCAACTTCAATTCCCTTGTCGGATATAACGTGTCCTAATACGATTCCTTCTCTGACCATAAAATGACATTTCTCCCAGTTAAGCACGAGATTTATTTTTACACATCTTTCTAACACCATTTCTAAATTTGATAGGCATCCTTCAAAACTTTGCCCGCATACAGAGAAGTCGTCCATGAACACTTCCATGATGTTGTCTATAAAATCTGCGAAGATTGACATCATACATCTTTGAAAGGTTGCAGGAGCGTTGCATAATCCAAAGGGCATTCATCTATAAGCGAACGTTCCATAGGGGCATGTGAATGTAGTCTTCTCTTGATCATCTGGGTGGATAGGGATTTGGAAAAATCCTGAGTAACCATCAAGATAACAGAAATATGAATGCTTGGCTAATCGTTCTAACATTTGATCTATAAAAGGTAGCGGGAAATGATCTTTTCGAGTGGCTTTGTTTAGTTTACGATAATCGATGCACACTCTATGTCCCGTCACTACTCTTTGTGATATTGATTCGCCTTTAGCGTTTTTCACAACAGTGATACCTCCTTTCTTTGGTACTACATGTACTGGACTAACCCATTTACTATCAGAGATTGGATATATTATTCCGGCATCTAGTAGTTTCTTAACTTCTTCCTTTACTACAGTGCTAAGGATTGGGTTAATTCTTCTTTGAGATTCTCTGGAGGTTTTGCAATCTTCTTCTAGCAGAATACGATGCATACAGATTGAAGGGCATATTCCTTTGAGATCAGATATGTTATATCCTAATGCGGTTGGATATTTATTTAAGACATCTAAAAGTTTCTTTATTTCAATTGTTCCTAAACTGGAATTTATTATAACTGGTCTTGTACATTCAATGTCTAAGAATTCGTATCTTAGGTTCTTAGGTAAAGTTTTTAACCCTAATGTTGGTTTATCCTTACTTGGCATGGGATCCGGTGTAAGTGCTAAACTTTCGCTTAGACTATCATCCTGATATGGTTCACGCCAATTATCATCTTCGAAAATCGGAGGGATTTGAATTTTCATAATTTCAGAATAGGTAGTTTCTTTCATTTCCATTTCTCTTACGCATTCGTCAATTACGTCCAATAGATAGCATGTATCCTCTATAGCTGGTGATTGTAAGAATTGTGTTAAAATAAATTCAACTTTCTCTTCACCTACTTCAAAGGTTAGCTTTCCTTTCTTTACGTCTATTATAGCTCCGGCGGTAGCTAAGAATGGTCTTCCTAGTATGATAGGTGTAGTGGAGTCTTCAGAGATGTCCATGATTATGAAATCAGTAGGAATATAGAATTGTCCTATACGTACTGGGACGTTTTCTAGTATGCCTACAGGATATTTAACAGAGCGATCGGCTAGTTGAACAAACATTTTAGTTGGTCTTAGGTCTCCTATGTCTAGCCTTTTGCAAATCGTTAAGGGCATAACACTGATACTGGCTCCTAAATCGCATAGAGCTTTGTCAATGACGAATTTTCCTATTACACAGGGTATAGAGAAACTTCCAGGATCTTTTAGCTTAGGAGGCATATTATTCTGAATTATGGCGCTACACTCAGCAGTAAGTGTAACGGTTCCGTTATCCTCTATCTTTTTCTTATTGGATAAGATTTATTTTAAAAACTTAGCATACGAGGGAATTTGAGTGATAGCTTCTGTAAACGGAATAGTAATATTCAACTGTTTCAGAAGTTCGACAAATTTCTTAAACTGGCCCATCGTCTTGGAATTGGTTAATCTCTGAGGGTACGGAATTGGTGGTTTATAGGGTGGTGGAGGCACCTAAGGCTTTTCTTTCTACACTGCCTCTTGATTATCATCTTCCTTTTCTTCTGGATCATTCACCATTTCAGTCGGTTTATCCGGTTTTTGGTACATGGCTGGATTGTCAAGTCTTGGATCGGTAGGTCCGTCAAGTTCCTTGCCACTTCTTAATATCACAGCATTGGCTTGTCCTTTCGGATTAGGTTGAGGTTGTCCAGGAAATACTCCAGCTGGTGCAGCGGTAGGTGCTTGTTGTTGAGCTACTTGTGAAATCTGGGTTTCAAGCATTTTGTTATGCGTAGCTAATGCATCTACCTTGCTCACTAATTGCTTAATCTGCTGACTAGTGTGTATGTTTTGGTTTAAGAAGTCCTTGTTTGTTTGAGATTAGTTAGCTATGAAGTTCTCCATCATTAATTCAAGGTTCGATTTTCTAGGGACATTAAGAGCAGTCTTTTGATATCCTGGTGGTGTAGCTGGTGCTTGACCTGGTGCGTATAAAGCATTGTTATTCTTATAGGAGAAGTTCAGATGATTCTTCCAACCTGGGTTGTATGTGTTTGAGTATGGGTTTCCTTGAGCATAATTCACTTGATCTGTGGGAATTCCCGTTAATAGTTGACAATCAGGAACTTCATGTCCTGGAACTCCACATAACTCACAGTTAGGTGTTACTGCAGCCACGGTGGCTGTTGGTGTTATGGCCAAGTTGTCGATCTTTTGGTTTAGTTGGTCAAACTTTGCATTGACTTGGTCCATACTACTCACTTCGTACATACCTCCTTTTGTTGGTTTCTCAGTTGCGACTCTCTCGCTTCCCCATTGGTAATGGTTTTGAGCCATACTCTCGATAAGTGCATAAGCATCGTTATATTCTTTGTCCATTAGTGCACCGCCTGCGGCAGCGTCAATTGTCATTCTTGTATTGTACAAGAGTCCATTGTAGAAGGTATGGATGACCATCCATTCTACTAATCCGTGATGTGGACAAAGTCTCAGCATATCCTTATAGCGTTCCCAAGCTTCGAAAAGTGATTCGTTTTCCTTTTGCTTAAATCCGTTGATCTGAGCTCTCAGCATAGCTGTCTTGCTAGGTGGGAAATATCTGGTCAAGAAAACTCTTTTTAGTTCCTCCCACGTAGTTACTGAATTCGAAGGCAGAGATTGAAGCCAGGCTCTCGCTCTGTCTCGAAGTGAAAAGGGAAACAGACGTAGTCTAATAGCTTCTTGGGTAACTCCATTGGCTTTTACGGTATCTGCGTATTGCACAAAGATCGAAAGATGAAGATTCGGATCCTCGGTAGGATTTCCGGCGAATTGATTTTGTTGCACGGCTGATATCAGCGAAGGTTTTAGTTCGAAATCGTTTTGGTTGATAGCCGGTGCGGCAATGCTGGAATGCGGTTCAGCTTGCGAAGGACTAGCGTAATATTTGAGTGGGTGATTCTGTTCTTCAGCCATCTCTGTGTCCTTTGATGTTACGACTGGTTTAGGTGGATCAATTTGAAGATCTGGAATGTTGAAATTTTGTTCGTAATCGAATATTCGTCTTCTTACGTGTAAGAAGCGTTCCGATTCTGGGATTAGAGGTTGCAAGTCTTCGCCTTGAGAGCGAGTACTTGGCATACACTCGGGAATTTAGAAAGTAAACAGAAAATAGTTGTTACCTTAGTCTAGACAATGCTACCCTAAAGTGCACTAGTAACTAAATTAAGGTCCCCGGTAACAGCGCCAAAAACTTGATGGGCTAAAGACGTACTCTAATTATGTGTCTAGCGGTATCTTAACTGCAAGTGCATAACCTATCAAAGTAATATTTAAGATTATCGATCCATAGGGACTCTATGATTACTTAGTTCTAGAGGATTTTCTAGTTTAGCTAAGGTGAAGGGTTGTCACGATTTTTTGGTTGTTTTTAAAGATTAAAGGCGGGAATTAAATTTAAGTTTAATAAAATAATACTAAGGCGGTCGGTATGTAATTATGTTAACTTAGGCGGGTCAATCTAACCTAGGCTTATAAAGATGGTTCACATAACCTATTCTGTAGAGGTTACCAGTTTGAATATCTTTAACTCACACTCTCGTGGTCTTATCTCAGATCTTACCCCTAAAGCCCTATGCCTGCTCTCGCTAGCCCATAAGTGTTTAGAGATAATTTTTGGAAACTTAGTAATTCTAATTCATTTTAAAGCGCTCTCGCTGTGTTTAAATTAAATGCCTAACTTTAGCTATCTGGTTAAAATCTCACACTCTCGTGGTCTTGACCTAACCTATTACACTTTCCTTACTCTCGTAACAAAAAGGTTGATTTTATAATAAAAAGTCTCAGCCAGAATTTTAAGCTCTTAATTATTTTAAGCCTAGAGTTGATTTTACCGATTTAGTTTGTTTTAATTACATACCGCCCTAAGGTGCTTAGCTACTCATTATTGTTGAACCAGACAGAGGCAGAGAAATATAAAATAAAATATGCATGGCAGAAAAATAAATACTCAACATCAATATAAATGCAATTTAATATAAAAACCTGGATAACAATAAAAATAGTAGACTCCTTCTTCCACAGGTTGGAAAGTTCGGAGTACTGACCGGAATCGGAAATAAATTTTCTAAAAGAATTCTGAAGGCTTTGAAACAAATTAAATTATAACAATTTCCTAATGTTGGAAATTGTTATAAGGTTGGTTGGGATACAGAAAATTAAAGCAAGAAAATTAATGCTGGAAAAATAAAGGGTGCAAATAAAAACGGCAGAGCTTCCGCAAGAAAATTGAAATTAAAACTCTGTCAATTGTTTCTTGAAGTTAAGCTATTTATAGAAAGCCAATTGGGCTGGCATTTGGAATTGGTGCTTGGGCCTCGTAATTGTTGAGAAAATCCAGGGAAACGTTGGAATACTTGGTCTGCGGGAAAATATGCATGCTGACTTCACGTATCGTACACGTTCATGACCAAGTATCATCAAAATACCCTAATTTCCCCTTGTCACGTTCGTAACAAGGGTGTCACGTTCGTCTTCCGTGTTTGATGCGCGTCACGGTCGTGAGGGACTTGTGACGACCGTGACTGCTCCTTTTAGCGTGTCACGGTCGTGACTCCTAGGCGACGACCGTGATTGTTACAAAAAATGCAGGTTTATGCAGAATTCCTCCTTTCTTCATCTTTTAATGGTTGGCTCTGTATATGATGTACCTGCAAAATGGCAAAGAAAACTCGAGGAATCGGGTGTTAAAACGACAAATATGCGATAAAACGGTATTGAAACATAGCAATATAACCGATACTTTTTCTCGTTATCATTGTTCTTGCTGATACTATTCATTGTTGTTGTCGTTCTTGAAAATGTTGAAAATAGATAAAAAAGATGAAGATTTTCTTTGCCTGTTTTTGCCTCCTATTTTATGAAAAACACTAATAATGATAGTGAGTGAATGGAAATTTGTTGTTGTGAGTTGAAAGGAAGATGAAGTAGCATTGTCAAACAAAACCTACTGATATGTGCTCGTCAAACAAACCTACTGATATGTGTTTAGTATTGTCTTTTGTTCGACATTCTGTATCAATGCTTCTTGTCACCTATGGATGACAACATGCTGAGAATTTGTTTTTTAAACAATGAATATTGACAATTAGTTTACATCTACTAAGATCTTGTGTAAAATATTACCAATCAGACTATATTATGCTTGTGTGGTACAAGTATAACATTTCAGTTTCTGTATTTTTATGTGAATATGCTTTTGTGGTACGACGGTCCTGTTTAATGATACTATATTTATGTGCTGATACTATACAACATTTTTTTATGAGACGGTATCAACTTCTAATAATCTTCATTTTTATGTAAATTGAAGGTAGATTTTGAGGTGAGGTCTAGAAGTTGATTACATCTAGATTTTGAAGTGAGGTATAGAAGTTGTTTACATCTCTACAAGTATATTTGCTTTTTTTTGCTTAGTTTAATTAGTGTAATTATGGATAAGAAATTGATGTTTTCAAATCGATTGACGAAAGAGTACGAGAATGGGGTCAAGGAATTTGTTAAGTTTGTTGTTGTGCACGTCGAAGACCCCAGTCGAATGAAATGTTCGTGCTTGGATTGTTGTTTTGTGGGTCGGGTTAACGCGAGTCAGCTGTTATCTCATTTACTGAGGCATGGAATTGATCAAAGTTATACATGTTGGGATTTGCATGAAGAGAAAAGTAACGGGAATGTTGAGCTAGGGGATAATACGACATATGCTTCAAACGATAATGGCACAGATACATACGATTATGATTGAGTCGAAGAGATTGCAGAAGCACTTGAAGATGGTCTTAAGGATTGTTCTCAAATGTTTGAGAGGTTGGTAAGTGATGCAGAGAAACCGTTGTATAATGGTTGCACTAAATTCACAAGTTTATCTGCGGTATTAGTTGTACAACTTAAAGGCGGACAATAGATGGTCGGATAAAAGTTTCACAGAGTTATTGGCCCTTATGAAAGAGTTGCTTCCAGAGGATAATGTTCTTCTTAATCGAACATATGAGGCCAAAAAGATGTTGTGCTCTATTGGCATGAGCTATGATAAGATACATGCTTGTCCAAACGATTGCGTCTTGTTTCAAAATGAATATGCATCGTTAAATGAGTGTCCTAAATGCGGTGTCTCTCGATATAAGAAGAAGTTGTCTCCAGCAAAAGTCTTATGGTATTTTCCTATAATTCTGAGATTCAGACGCATGTTTCGTAATGAAACCGATTCAAGACAATTGACTTAGCATGCAGATGAAATAATTATTGATGGAAAGTTTCGACATCCGGAAGATTCACCACAGTGGATGAAAATTGATGATGATTATCCTAAATTTGGAAAAGAAGCAAGAAACCTTCACTTGGCATTATCTACTGATGGAATGAACCCACAAGGTCTTCAAAGTATTTTACATAGCACTTGGCCTGTGATTTTTAATGATTTATAACCTACCTCCATATCTATGTATGAAGCGTAAGTACATGATGTTATCTATGTTAATTTATGGGCCTAGACAACCAGGGAATGACATAGACGTATACTTGGCACCCTTAATCGAAGATTTAAAGTTTTTGTGGGAGAACGGTGTGGAGGTTTATGATGGGTATAGGAAAGAAAGTTTCAACTTGAGGGCAATGTTGTTTGGCACAATTAATGATTTTCCAACATACGGAAATCTATCAGGGTACAACATAAAAGGTCAATGTGTGTGTCCTATTTGTGAAGATAAAACAGATTCGACGCGATTGGAGTTTGGTCAGAAGAATGTCTTTCTCGGTCATCGTAGATTCTTGCATTCGAGACATCACTACCGTGGGTGGAGAAAAGCCTTCAATGGAGACACAAAACAAAGTAGAGCTCCACCTATATTGATAGGTGATCAAATTTTTGAAAAGGTGAAAGATGTGAATACTCAGTTTGGCAAGCCTTTTGCACATACACTTGTCAAGAAAGGGTGGAAGAAGAGGTCAATTTCTTTTGAACTTCCATATTGGAAGTCATTGTATGTAAGACATTTTCTCTATGTTATGCATATTGAAAAAAATGTGTTTGACAGTGTTATTGGTACGTTACTCAATATACCTGGAAAGTCTAAGGATTGCCTTAAAGCAAGAAAAGACTTGGTGCAATGGGGATAAGAACTGAATTAGGGCCCGTGAATAAAGGAAACCGAAAATATCTACCACCTGCTGCATATACTCTATATAGAAAGGAGAAAAATATATTGTGTAAGTTTCTAAGTGATGTTAAAGTTCCAGAAGGATACTCTTCAGATATTAGAAGACTTGTGTCTAGGAAAGACCTCAAGTTAAAGAGTTTGAAGACGCATGACTGGCATGTTATAATGGAACATTTTCTACCAATAGGTATACGTTCTATTCTTCCTGAAAAAGTAAAAAGCGCAATAACTAAATTGTGTTTTTTCTTCAAGTCAATTTGCAGTAAGGTGATCGATCCTGTGATCTTACCAACATTGCAAAAAGAAATAGTTATTACTTTGTGTGATCTTTAAATGTATTTTCCTCCCTCCTTTTTTGACATAATGGTTCATCTAGTTGTTCATCTGGTGAAAAGAGACACAATTGTGTGGACCGGCTTATATGATATTGATGTACCCTGCTAAACGTTATATGAAAATATTAAAAGGGTATGTGAAAAACCAAAGTCGACCAGAGGTTTGTATTGCCGAACGATACATTGTTGAAGAAACGATTGAGTTTTGTACTAAATATCTGTCTAATGTACAATCAATTGGACTCCCCAAATCTAATGTTGTCGGAAGAAAAGCAGGAAAAAAGCTAATTGGGAATGAAGTTGTGACAATATCAAGGGTCGAACGAGATCAAGTGCATTTGTATGTTCTGCACAATGAGAATGAAGTTGAGCCGTATGTTGAAATGCACAAGGATGTTCTCCGAGGTTTAAATCCGAATTGGATAGTACGAGAGCACAATCGAAGTTTCATACCTTGGTTTAAGAGTCACATTTTCGAAAATATTATTCAGATCCCGCTTCAATAACAAAAAGATTGAGATTTTTAGCATATGGTCCAAGTTTGGTTGCGTTTTCTTATAGCGCATATGAAATTAATGGATACACATTTTATACCAAAGAACAAGATGATAAAAGTACAATGAAAAATAGTGGTGTCACTATGGTAGCTGAAGCAATGCACATTTCAAGTGTGAAAGACTTAAACCCCAAATTTTTAAATCTGTCATATTTTGGGGTTATCGAGCGCATTTGGGTGTTTGATTATGAGAAGTTTCAGATTCCTATATTTCGTTGCAAGTGGGTTGAAAACAATAATGGTGTACAAATGGATAAGTCGGGATTTTTGCAAGAGGATCTTAATAGGGTGGGATACACAGATGAGCCTTTTATTCTTGCCTCTCAAGCTAAACAAGTGTTTTATGTTAATGATTCGACAAGTACAAAGTGGTCTATAGTGCTTTTATCGAACAAAGTAATTGATGATAACATTGGAGATCAAGGTGATATTGATGTAGATATTGAATCATTTACTAGAAATGATCAAGGTGATATTAAATCATTTACTAGAAATGATCATAATGAGGGTATTTGGATCAATCCAACCATCCGTGTTGTTAAGAGACGGGTAGAACATATTCTAACTAAGAAAAGAAAGAGATGTGCCTAAAAAAGGTACTAATGGCTAGTAATTGATTATAGATTATGAATTTTAGATTTGTCATTTAATTTTTGGATTTTAGATTTGTCATTATAATTTGACATGTTATATCATTCGATGGATTATAGATTATGGATTTTAGATTTGACATGTTGAATTTTAGATTTGTCATTTAATTTTTGGATTTTAGATTTGTCATTATAATTTGTCATTTAATTTTTGTATTTTCTTTCTTACAGGTATAATGGCTAGCAATGAGGAAGACGCACACGAGACACACGAGACACATGATACAAATGAAACTCAGGAAAAAGCTTCGAAGGTAGAAAGTGAAATAAAACGTGGAATAACAATTATGAGGTCAATTAACCATGCTAGAGACAAAGGGGTGAAATTTGATGTACATTGGAGTGATGAGGACCAACTAATTGAGCCTAACGGTTCAATGTTGGCTTCATACATTGGTTCACTTGTCCGCCAGCATATTCCAATTACCAGTGATGATTGGAGGAAACCATTCTTGAAAGTTGATAAAGATAAGATATGGAGTGAGATAGAGGTACTTGATTACCAAACATGATTGATATATTATTAGATTTCTTTTGATTTATACTAAAACACTTATACTAACACATTTTATGTTTATATGTGTATGTTTTTTTGTAGAGGTCCTTTAATATTGATGAAAGCCGACAAAGGTATTGTCTCCAATTGGCCGGAAAGAGACATAAGGGATTTCTAGCCTTATTATCAAACAAATATCTGAGGGATGATAAACAAAATTGTTGAAGCATAACTTACACCATTGTATGCGGATTTGATTACACCAGAAGAATGGAAAGCTTTTGTAGCCAAACGGAAAACCGATAAATTCAATGTAAACTTGTTTATCTTTTAATTTCATGTCTATTAATTTTATTATATACTTGTTTATCTTTGCATTAGTTTGTTCCGATATGACTTAAACTTGTTTATCCAGGATTTGAGTACCACTAATCGCCAAAGAGCCTCAAAACCCGCATATCCATACAGAAAAGGCCGAAAGGGATATGCACACTTATAAAAACAAATGGTAACTGTATATAAATGATATGATCTTATTAATTGTCTCAATATGTTATAATTGACGATCTTATTATTTTTCTCAATGTGTAGTTGGAAGAGGAGAAAAGTGCAGAAAAATATCTTCCGGAACATGTTTTGTGGAAGGTTGCTCGTGTGGGAAAGAGTGGAGTTCCTAGTGAAGACGTTCAACAAGTTTATGAGAAATGTGTAACTATAACATTAAGTATAACATTATGTCTTTAAAATTATGTATTTAATCCTCACTAATAATTTTCGATTTGTCAATGAATTTTAGGAGAGTCTATCTAAATCCTTATCCACCGGTGAGGATCAGGATTGCAGGAGATTTCTTAGTCGAGTACTAAATATTCTTGAGTATTCCGGTCACGTGAGGGGTAAAGGATTTGGTATAACGCCCTCTTCCTTGTATAAGCAACCAAAAAGAAAAAATCCTGGCAATCAAGAAGTGATGAAAACATTGGAGGAACTTAAAGCGCAAGTCAGTGCATTGCAAAAGGATAAAGAGATGTATGAGGCGTCTAAGCACAGTTCCGGGTTGAAAGATACTAGTGAAAAAGCTAGTATAAATTGTGAAAATAAAATTTCTGAGGTAATTATAGCACATATTTATCTTAATTAAATTAACACTTTTAATTTAATTGACCTTTACACACATTAACAATTATCCATTCACTATTGCTTCAGGGCATTTCCTCTTGTCAGTTGTATTTGTCGTTACCGACTTATCGCATGGTTGGCACGGGAAAAGTGTATAACAGAGCGGGAGAGTTACTTCACCATAGTCTGCTCCCTCATGGATGTTTGAAAGTGTCATTTGATGTTGTAGATATGGGTGCGGCACTACCTATACCTAACACGGTTTCAGAGATAACATCGTTGGGAGAGGCTTTAGGATCGTTTGTTACATGACCGTCAGACCTTATTATCATAGATGATGAGGTAAGGTTAAAATCATTATGAATCTCTTAGTATTCAAATGTCAATTCTGAACCATCATGAAAATCATTCTGAACCTTACGTACATTTTTTTGCAATATGGTAACTTTAGATTCCTACAAAACCCACATCTAGAGGGTTTTTTTCCGGAAAAAGAGTTAGTTGCATCACAAAAAAGAGAGGTACATTTAAAGTGTTATCCTATGATCTAGATTCAAAAAATTTATGATTTTCTACTTTACCTAACTTATATGATTGTTAGGTTCCTCCTGCTCAAGCTTCACAAGTTCCTCCTGCTCAAGCTTCACAACAGGTCGAGAGCAAGAAAAAGGTTCCTGCAAGAAGAGCTGCTGCAAATCGCTTTCGGTCGTGTCTTGATACACTTGTGTCAGTATCAAATGTGATGCAAGGTTATATTCTTCAAATAGACTCTGACGAAGGTGTTTTTGGTTTTCCTCATTCCGAGATAATCGGAATAGAGGACATGGAGAAGATTATCAGGCATCAAACATTAGGCATCGGTGTTATGCACGCCTACATCTGGTACTCCGATCAATCTATTGTTTATTTGCTTGAACAATTTATTAGAACATTTCAATGGAAATATTCTAATGTCTATTATTTGTTTTTATTTAAGGTACTTGTATGACAAACTCATGCGCGGGACGAAATTGTCAAACCGATTTCGTTTCCTTGCTTCCACTTGTGTCAACTGTACAACAATTGATTTGAATGCGGATACAATAAGACAATACTTAGTTGACAGATACATGGCATCCAATACAGAAACTTTGTTTATTTTACCGTATAATACTGGACACAAGTAAGATTGTCATTCTAATTTCATTCTAATCTTTGTATCTTTTGCGTAGAAATTATCCATCTAAACTTTTGTTATATTTTACAGTGGACACTGGTTGTTAGTTGCCATTAATCCTACAAAAGAAGTGGTATATTATTTGAATTCAATGGAGCATGATTGGTCAATATATCCGAGTATGAAGGAAGTGGTTGATACATAAGTGAGATTGTTCGAAAAAACCGTGTGTATTTGTATATTTAATTATTTTTGTGAGATTGTTCTAAATTTACGTTTTTCTTTTATAGATCTATACTAGTGTACCGAGTACAAAGAGATTATTGAGTTGCACGGGCTAAAGCAAACAATATTCCATGGATCCATGTGCAGGTAGATTAATTTAATTTCACAATGTTGTTTATTAGTGATGCTACTTGATAGCACAAATTTGTTTGTCTATGTGTAGTGTCCTCAACAGAAAAATGGCATAGGCTGCGGGTACTACGTTTTGAGGTTCATGAGAGAAATCATTCAATTGGATCAATTAGAGATTCCTAATCAGGTATGCATAGATTTATAACTTAGGGTTTATTTTAATATCGTATATTATGCATATTATCGGATATTAACCAATTAATTCATATTTTGTTTTGTTATGTAGTACTTTGAAGAATTTGCGTGTCCTCATTACACGGCTGCAAAAGTTGGTGAAATTATGGAGGAATTGTGCAAATTTATTATAGAAAAAAGAATTTAAGGTATATATAGGTTTATATTGTGGTATGTACATGACTTGTGGTATGTAAATGACTTGTGGTATGTAAATGTTTATATTGTGATTTCCGGTGATAAATACCGAGAATATTGAGATTGTTTATATTGGTTTGGAATGGATAGAAATGAATTGGTTTATATTTAAATGATCATGAAATGGTTTGGAATGGTTTATACAGGTTTAAAATGAATTGAGAATATTGATATGTCTGCCTAAAAAAGTATATACAGGTTCTGCGTATAAAATGAAGAAATGGGATGTTTTGAAAAAATCATTAAAATTACAGGTACAATTTAGAGAGCGCTTTCTCTTAAAAGCGCTCTCTAAGGTCCACAATAGAAAGTGCTTTCTCATAAAAGCGCACTCTAAAGTTATAGAAAAAATAAAATAAAAATTATAGATAGCCTTTAGAGATTTCAAAAGCGCTGTCTAAAGAGGGACCAAAGAAAGCGTTTTTTTTTCTCATAAAAGCGCTATCTAAAGTAATGTAAAAATAATTATTAAAATTTTAAAAGTATACAATAAAAAGCGCTTTTAAAGCGCTGTCTAATGGGAATACCTTAGAGAGCGTTTTTTAAATAAAAAGCGCTTTATAAGGCCTACCTAAGAAAGCGCTTTTCCTTTAAAAGCGCTCTCTATGGGGGACCTTTTAAAGCGCTTTTTATTTATAAAAAAAAACGTTATTTTTACCTAAGACAGCACAACATTTAACAACGCTTTAAAGCGCTCTCTAAGGTCAAAAAAAGCGCTTTCTAAGCCCTTATTTGCAGTAGTGTTCCAAGGCCTGGTACCACTATAAATAGTACTTAAATTTCACATTTGGATCATCCAAGATTAGTACAACTTAGACCATAATTTTACATTCCAAAACCGTTGCTCTTCACATCGGGGAGTTATCGAATTGTTCTTGTATTGAGTTTGGATTAATTTATTTTTTATCTTTTAATCCTGCCGACATTTACTTTCCGTTGAAGTTTATTTCATGTATCAGATTCAAGTCTCTGATTTGGAGCAGTTTCTTAATATATTCCGCATTATTTTCATTGCTTGAATTTTTTTCTTGCACTACTTTACTTTATTTATTTCATTGCCTTGTCATACTTTGATTTATTTCCATCACACTACTTTATTTTATTTACATTCATTGCACTGTTTACTTTATCGCCTTGCCTTACATTATTTACTTCCTTTCTTTATGAAAATCGAAATATTTATTGTAATTATGTCCAGCTAAAACATTAGTGCGGGAATGTGAGGGTCGTCAATTCGACGGTACTCCACATGTTTTTTCTTTAGGATTGCTATTGGCGTTGTTTTAATATTAATATAGTTTTTTCGTGTTTAACATGATCGGTTACGACGAAAGTAGGACCATGACCATGCAGGGTAAGATCGATGGCCATCCGACACTTAAGATTAAAATTGAATCTTTCTTGGTTAATAAAAACAACGAAAGCACTTTGTTAATTAATTAGGAGAGTTTAATATTTCTAGAAGTTGAATTTTCCAATCAAGATTACTTAACTAAGATAAAGAAACGATTACATAAAAAAAGATTTTCTACTTTAACACAAGATGTTATTGTTACACGCAGGAGGACGATATATATATTAGAGATTAAGTCTGATTGCGATTATGCTAACCCGACGGTTCCTTTTTAATTAACTATTTTTCTCAGAAGAAAATATTTCCCTGTAAGTAATTCTATTTAGAAACAATAAGAGTGTTGTTTGATTAATGTAAATTACATCCCAGTGTTATATCTATGAATTTATTTAGATCTTTATTATTTTATTATGTCCACATTCCACAATGTTCCTGATATCGCCTTATGTAGAACACAGTAACAATAGAAACCAATAGATTGGCATTGGTCTCTGTGGGTTCGATAATATTTTATATTACTTTGATATTTTGGTGCACTTGCGGACACATCAGTTGTTAATTAGTCTTGTTGTCAAACCAACTTTGGCAGAAAATCCTACATAGTCACACAAGTACTAAGCTTCCACCTGTTTCACCAAAAGTTCGTCCCTCAAATTAGTGATTTGTGCTTTATAAACTTCCTTTTGATCAAAAAGAGATACTCGTCTAAGTGCTCAATTATAGAAACAATAACGAAAAGATGAGCAATCTCATCCAATTTGATAAACATACCCAAACAGTTGGAGCAACCAAACACAAAAAAGAAAAGACGAAGAAGATTTTCTTCCAATCCTAAACACATAGGGAAAACAAGGTCATGCCGAACAACTAAAATTCATATCTTATTTATATAATCGATCACGTGTTTGCAATCTATTAAGGAACAACATCCAAGAGAAAACTTTAATATTGTTGGGTAACTGATATTTCCATATCAGCTTCTGAAAATGAGCAAGTTCCAAATCAGAGTGAGAACATGTTGAAGCTAAATATGATCGTCTAGAATTTGGCGACCATATGAAAGAGTCTGAAAGTGAAATATTTGGTTTAACATTATATAGGTAACTTTTCCTCCCTGGCTTATAAATATTTTTCTATTTTAACTCTTCGTTACTTTTTTGTGTGTAAGCAAGATATATTAATAGGGAGAACTAAGAGTTCTTCAACCTGTTTACACCAAGAACGGGAAAATAACCTGACAAAAAAAGAGAGAATACACACCAATTAGAATTATGAAATCTACAATTGGAAATAGTAATTTCTCCACAAAAAGACCACTTTCAAACTAAAGATTTTATACCCCACATTGTATTGTTAAAATTTCACTCCTCCATCCGAAAGCAAACACCATCCTTAATAACCATAAACTCCATGTAATTGCTAGCCAAACAACTCCCAATTTGCTGTATTTTATTTTTTTTATACGGCAAAACGAGTACCAATCCATAAAATTCAGAAGGCACTCTTCCTCCACCTCTTCCTATTTACCTATCCAAATGGCTACTTCCTTCCATATCGACTTTACCACATTACAAGCAAAAAAGGAATGATTCATATTTTTCAGAAAAAACCCACAAAAGACACAATTTAAAGAATCAATATGAAGATTAATACCTCTATATGTCAAAAGGTCCTTAATTAGTTGGAAGTCTATTCACAAGGAGTCTCCATCCAAAATCCTTTACCTTGAAAGGAACCTCCATCTTCCAAATCAAACTCAACTCCTCATCGTACATGTTAAAAAGACCAAAAGGAATACGATATAAGGCATAATAAGCATAGCATGAAGCCACCGAAAAGCCAAAGTTAGGCTTAATATCCCAAGATATACTATCTGAATGTTCCTCCGAAATGCCATGATCTAAAACTCGCTCCTTCAAAGATACCAAGTCGGCCCTTAAGTTCGGAACAATGTCCACCGCCCCACTAAGTCCAAAATCACCCCAAGTCCAAATGCCATCACACCACCCCCTCCCCTATATCCTTAATCGAGTCCCTTTTCAAGAACAATTCCACATACAAATCCTGAAACTCTTCCTTCAAAACAACATCATCCAACCATCTAACTTCGCAAAAAGGAATTGTATAAACTTTTCCTACCTTGAATCTACTACGATCAATAATAGGATCAAAGGAGAATTTCTTACAAATCGAAGAAATGTCCTTCCACCAAAAAGACATACAAGAAGAAGTATTTTTGGTATCTTCACCACAAATTACCTTAGTTGCAATATCTCCGTAACGGGCTCTCAACAAATTATACAAAAGAGTATTTGGACTTTGAAGGATTCTCCATCTCCACTTATTAAGAAGGGCTAAATTAAAATCCTCCAAATTTTTAATACCTAACCCCCCTTTCTCATAAGGGAGGCAAACATCCTTCCAACTAACCTAATGGAACCTCCTTTTATCCTCTACCCCGCCCCATAGAAAATTATTTTGGATCTTTATGAATTCTCTAACTACTTTCAAAGATATCTTGTAAAAATACATAGTAAAAATAGTTAGTGAGCATAAAATATACTTCAACAGAGTGATTATACCTCCAAAATTAAGAAACCAATTTTTCCACCCCATTAATCGCTTCTTCATTTTCAACATAAGAGGATCCCAACTTGAAAATTTCCTTGGATTAAAGCCAATTGGTATACAAAGAAAAAAAGAAGTTACTATCTTCCACCTTACAAGCAAGAGCATAAGAAGCCGCCTCCAAAAAATTGGTATTATAATTAATGCCAATCAACTTGCTTTAATGATAATTGATGCCAAGCCCCGAAACAAGCTCAAAAACTCCCAAAATTGTCTTAATAGCCCATACGTGCCTCCAAGATCCTTCTCTCACCAACAAAGTATCATCCACAAATTGGAGAATGTCCACCGAACATTTTCTTTCTAAAACAAAGCTACAGAATTCCCCAATCTCACAAGATTTTCTCACCAACCCCATTAACCCTCCCGCTACCATAACATAAAGAAAGGGCGAAAGAGGATCACTTTGTCTCAAGCCTCTCTCAACTACAAACTCCTTCGTAGGAATCTCATTGACTAACACTGACATCTTACTTTGAAGTATAAAAAATTCCATCCATTTCCTCCAAACCTTACCAAACTCCATTTTAATCAACATGAACCTTAAAAAGTTCTAACTCACCTTGTTATAAGCCTTCTCAAATTCCACCTTAAAAAGAAAGCAATGTTTACCCTCCTTCTTAGCATAATCAACCACTTCATTAGCCACCAAAACTCCATTAAGAAATTACCTACCTGGAACAATGGCGGTTTGGCACGAAGAAATAATAGAATTAAGAACTCGTTTCAATCTACCTGCCAAAATTTTTACAATCACTTTGTATAAACAATCCACCAAACAAATAGGTGTATAATCATCCAATGAAACTGGATTAGGGGACTTAGGAACCAAAGTTAAGAAGGATTAAGTAATCAACTTAGAAAGTCCATTACCTTTGTGAAAGCTATTACAAAACTAAATGAAATCTTCTTTAAAAAAGTGCCAATATTTCCTAATAAAAAAGAAAAGAAAAACCATCCGGCCCTGGACTTTTAGATCCACCACATCCCCAAATTTCCTCCTTGATCTCTTCCTCTTGAAAAGGTTTTTCAAGATCCAACCTCTCCTATAAACTAATGCTTTTGAAAGGTATTCCCTCCAATAAAGGCCTATCCCTCTCTTTTTCGATGAATTTGGTAGAAAAATGACTCTAAACCTCCTCCTTAATCTCATTGACCGACTCCAATAATCCTCTAGAAGTAATTATAGGACTAATATGATTATGTATTATTCTATCCTTCATCACCTTGTGAAAAAATTCACTATTAAAGTCTCTCTTCTTAAGCCACTTCAATCTCGATTTTTAGAAAATCATATGTTCTTTTATCCTCAAATATCTCCAAAACCGACATGTCGCTTCTTTTCGATTAAATATGATATCAGGATTTAACCGAACATCTTCAACCTCCGTCCTCTCATCGCCCAAATTAATATCCCCCACTCCCTCCTCCACCTCCAAATTAATCCTCCCAAAAACTCCCATTTTCCACCATTTGAGCTTTTCTTTAAGAAGTCTTAATTTTTCTTTTAAGACAAAATTTCATCTCCCTTCTACCTTGATCTCTTTCCACTCCTTCTCCACATAAGGAATAAAGGAATTAAAAGTAAACCATTAATTGTTGAACTTGAAGGGTTTAGGCCCCCAATTAATGTTATCCGTTGTCAACCAAATTGGACAATGATCCGATAAGTCTCTAGAACCAATAAATTGACCAATAACACCCTGTCTATTAACAATAGTGTCTGGCACAATAAATTGTTCGATTCTAGTCATATACTTGCCATCACCATTATACCACAAATATTTCTTCCCTTTACACGGAACATCCACCAACAAGATTTCTTCAATGAATTCCGCAAAATATCTCATTTCTAAGTTGTTCCCCACAACCACTCTCATTTTCCTTTCCCTACAACTTTTAACTGCATTAAAGTCCCCACCAATAATCCATTCATCGTCTTCATAAATCTCCTTTAGATCCAACAACCTTCTCAACAATAACTTCATTTGATCGAAACAACAAGAAGAGTACATGTTCACCACATAATAAATAATATACTTCCAAAGCATCTTTATGCCTAAAAAATTGTTACCTCTAAAATTGAGCAAAACATCCCTTGTTGGTGTAAGCCCTAGAGGCCAATACTTTTGGTACTTGTATCGAATTATTTATAAATAATAAAAGACATTTCTTTATTATGTTTGTTTTTCCAAAAAGGATAAAGTCCCTAGAATAGCTAGTTCATTTAATGAAATATTAAGTGTGACTTAATCATGAGATTCCATTAAACATAAGGATATTATTCTTAAAGAATCCATAGTCGATCTTTAATATGAAATGGGATAGCCTTAAAGCATTAAGACTATTATGTAGATATACTGATGATCACATCTTATGGATCATGGATAAGGAGTTATCAAGTCTTGACATAGGTATGAATATTAGGAGTCATATTTATACTGGATTGACCCACTATGAGATTACTACATAGAATGTTATGCAAAGTGTCATAAGTTAGTCTCATGGTGATAGTGGTGTATACCACCCTTTGACCTGAAACTACTATGAACCCTAGATGTAGAGTTAAGTACTTTATTGTTGATCAAACATTGTCTATAACTGGATGATCATAAAGACTGTTGATGGGTACTTCACAAAGCATGTTGAGGGACATGAGTAGCCTAGATGGAATTTGTCTATCCTGCATAATAGGATAGATTTCTAAGGACCCAATATTGAATTGGACAAGGATGACACGGTATATGCCTTGTGTTCAATATAAACATAAGGGCAAAAGGGTAATTGTGACCTGGGTAACAGTGATGTGTTGCTAGATACCGCTCACTATTTATTATGTTAAATATATGATTTAATATAATTGTCAACGTCGCGAAATCCTACAGGGTCACACACATAAGGAAAGTTAGAGAAGAGGTAGAATAAATAAGTTACACCGTAAGGTACGGTGCACTAGAATGGAATACAGAATATGGTAAGGTACCATGTGCGTAATTAACATATGATATAATAATAGTTATTATTAATTTTATAATAGTTATAAAACATGATAATAATAATAATAAATTATGTTTATTATAATAATAGTTATTATAATAATATATAATAATAATATTATTTAGCTGGGCTTTTAGCTTGAAGCCCACACAAGTAGTTCTATAAATAGAACCCTTGTGCAGAAGCTCAAATGTTATTGTTGTTGTTGAAACCCTGGCCGTATTCTATTTTTCCTCTCCCTCACTCTAAACCTTCAATCTAATCGGCTAGTATTGTGACTGAAAGAAGCTTTTCGTGTGGACTGAGTACAGGCGATGTTCATCGTACAATGCTCATGATCATCCATCGTTTCAGATTCAAAGGTTTCATCACCACAAGAGGTAACTTTTCTATCACAGATCATGACCTTTTGTAAGGATCTCTAAAGGGAATTTTTTATTTTCCGCTGCATTTATATCGCTAATTTCCCTACAGTGGTATCAGAGCCACTTACGAAACCACGAGTCTGGTAATTGTTTATTTTATGTTATTTTGTTTTAATTGGATTAAAACACGTAAACAAAATCAAATCAAATCCGGATATTGAATTTTTGGCATCAGATTGTGTACAATTTGGATGATTGATATTGATTATGCTTCGAAATCCGACAATAATATGGTGTAGCAGTGATATGTCAATCTTCCATAAGTTACACATATATGATCAATCTAATTCATATGTGATATGATTAAATTTGATGCAAAGATGGTATATTGGATATACTATTTTATTTCGTCAGTTCAAATCACGTCATGATTATCATTCGTTTGAGCGATCTGTGGTCATCTGCTTCGGAATCTGACTTTAGTATGGTGAAGCGATGGCATACAGATCAATCATACTGAATTATTAATCATGGTGTTTTGATGGTATGAAATTGTTGCATTAGGGTTTTTGACGGCACAAGGGTTGTGCCGTCAATGAGGTCTGCGGTAAAAGTCACATATTCTGTAAGTGGGACAGTTTCAATTAGGGAAGCATGATGGTGTGACGGTCGTCGTAGACTTAAGTGTGTTGGTTGTCACATACTTAAAGGTGACGGTCGTCACAAGGTCTTGACATGTGACAGTCAACATATAATTTGTGACGATCGTAGGCAGTAAGACGATGCAAATGTTGCGTCAATACAGTCTGCGCTTTAGGTTATGCATTTGCAGAAAATTCAATTTCATTTTACTTCTTTTCATGTAACTTCTTTTCTCATCTCACTCCCTCGTATGTAAAATGAGTTTCCTTTATGTAATATGTTATTATGAAGAAATAGAATACTACAAAACAAAGAAGGACAACCTTGGAGATCTTGCTTGGAGAAGTGAAGATCGTTATTAGGTTTAGCTTAAGTTCTCTCATTGGCTTGGGAGAATAATTGCGCTAGGGGTCAAAACTGTTTCATTTGTATGTATGTTGATATATATTATATGCATGTTGATGCATGTGTGAGGAGCGATTTATATGATAAATAAGCCATGGGATCAAACTAATTAAAATTCCCTCAAAGCAAATATTAAGGTTTTTGCTTTCCAAGTTTTAGAACTCATCAAGACTAGTATCGAATATTGTAGGTTTCTCCTAACGCGGGGTACATGTTCTATATTAGTAAGGTGTGATGGGATAAATGTAATATCCAATTTCTAAAATAATGGATCAAACTTAGCTGAATAAAATATAATAAGATTATATATGTTTAGAAGCAAGAGTTGGGAATGATCCATATGATGGATTGGAATAAGGAGTTATTCACCCAACTGAAATATTTAAGAATTGTATTAGATGAAATTGGAAGGAGTTCCTACCTAAATAGTCGATTTTTGTATAATCAACCTAACATTGACTTATAACAAAGCGAAATATGGATCTCAATCCACTAGAAAATCTTCCAACGGGATTTTCCGAATCAAATGATGAGGGTCATTTGTTTTGAGTAAAATAATGGGAGAATATTTAATTAAAGGCCTAATTAAATAAGTTGTTTTAATGATACTTATATCTTTACATTCAAATTTGTAGATTACCATGACAACAAAAACATTTAATAACATTTTGCGATCAATCCTTGATAAGGAAAAGTTGTCAGGGACAAATTTTCTTAATTGGCACCGAAATTTGAGGATTATCCTCAAACAAGAAAAAAAGTTGTATGTCTTAGAGACATTTGTTCTTGATGAGGAACCTCCTAGTTATGCTCTATATGCTGAAAGAGATGCTTATAAGAAGCACGTCGATGATGACAATGAAACTGCTTGCCTCATGTTGGCTACCATGAATTCTGAATTGCAAAAGCAACATGAAAACATGGCAGCATTTGATATGATCGAACATCGGAAGATGCTCTATCAAGAGCAGGCAAGGAATGATAGGTTTGAAGTTTCAAAAGCCATTTTCCAAGCCAAGCTAGCTGGTGGAAGCCCAGTAGGTCCCCATATAATCAAGATGATTGGGTATGTGGAGAATCTTGAAAGATTGGGTTTTCCCCTAAAAAAGGAGCTTGCAACTGATTTGATCCTGCAATCGTTGTCGGAGAGTTTCGGTCAATTTGTCCTTAATTTTGACATGAATGATATGGACAAATCTCTTCCTGAATTGCTAAGCATGTTAAAAACTGCTGAGCAAAATCTGAAGTCAAAAGGGAAATCCATTCTGATGGTCAGTAATGAAAGAAACAAAACAAAAGATCCACCAAGCAGGGTGGTAAATAGAAAGTCAAGAAAGTTGTCAAACCCAAACATACTTCACCTGCCTTGAAGCCTAGTGGAGGCATAGATAAGGAAGGCACTTGCTTCTGTTGTGGTAAGACCGGACACTGGAAGAGAAAATGCCCAAAGTACCTAGAAGATAAGAAGAATGGAGTAGAGACTTTAACTTCAGGTATTTTTGTTATAGAAATAAATTTATCTACTTCAGCATCATGGGTATCAGATACTGGATATGGTTCTCACTTTTGTACCTGATCGTACCTGGAGATCAGGATCCGATACGACTGGCTTCGAGCATTGTTGAAGGACGGTTGATGAGGATATGAGGGGGGTGTACCTGCAAGGCACTCCGATGCTGAAGTCAGATATTGAGCAAAGAGTGAGCAAGTACAGAAATTAAGGTCGGAGAATTGAATACCTGACCCTCTCCACTGAGAGGGTTTATATAATGGGCCAAGTGGAAGATTATTGGTCCACACCGTTGGACGCGGATCGTGGAATCCCTAAAGATAGGTAACGATCAAAACTAGTCGTTGGAAGACTCCGTCTTGGTCGGTATGACTTTGGTCGGCAGAGACCATGATTCTTAATGTTGCTCGACGTCGAGCGTTCCGTGGAGCTGGCTTGCTTGGCCCAATTGTGGGAATTGGGCCTGCCCAGAACAGGAGCCCCCCAAGTCATTGCTCGTGCGAAGGAGCGATGGCTTAGTAATGGTTTCGTGCTCAAGGATACACAGTTTGCGGGCTAGGGAGCTATCGCTGACGATCATCGGTAGACGAGCAATCGTTACGTCGCTCGACAGGAGGATATGAAACGAAAAGTTGGCGTCTTTGGGAATTCGCGCCTATTAATGCTCTGACGGCTAGCCTAGGGGCTAGTGCGTAGGTAATAATTGGCTAGGGGTAGGGGTCACGCGCGTCTGCACGTGTTCCCTTCCCTATAAATAGGATCTCAGAGCTTTATTTCAACTTTTTAGTTCCATCTTCTTCTCAGTTGCTCTGCTCGTTCACACACAGCTATTCTCAGTCGCCGACCGCCAGTTTCCACCGTCGACCACCGTTTCCAGAATCAATATTTTCTACAAATGTCTTCTCAGGCTCAAGGTAAGGTTTCTTTTTGGTGTTTATGGTAGTTATAGGCTAGATATCGTAGAAATGTATGTGGTTTAGGGTAGATTTCCCGATAGTTTCAGATTTAAACTAGTGAGTATTAGAATCTCTGCCACCGTTGTTGGTCGGCTATAAACCCTAGCTTGTGGTCGACATAGGTGTTGGTCGACCCATACTTTGTATCTGATAAGCATTTAGGCTTAGATTATGTCATTTATGAAGTTGGGCGTTAGCCATCGCCCTGAACGATGGTCAGCCAGGGCTATGGCTCGGGACCCTGTTCTTGGGTCGACGCGCGCCCTTTCACTTGTCGAGCGGTGGAAGGGTGGATTTGACATTCCTAATCGAATTCATTGACGCCTTTCCTCTGCTTTTCAGGTGAAAACTCGCTCATGGACCCGCTGGAGGTCTCCTCGGAGGAAACGTCCTCGGAAGACTCTGGCTCCTCTGCATCAGTTCCCTCCGACTCTGGGAGTTCTTCAGGAGAATCGGATGCGAGCACCATGGAGGAAGGGGCTTCAACAGATTCTCCTTGCTGCCCTGAAGAAATAAGGACATCGCCCGAAGAATGGGTGGTAGAGGATCTGCTGGATAAAGTGTCTTCGTTTTCGAGGCCTCGCGCGGAACCGCTGCCTGCTGTTGGTGACCCTGCTGACTGGATCGTTACCTGCCCAGGGGATGATGACCGCATCTTCTCGGGCTTTGGCGGTCGAAAATTTTCTATGTATGAGTACGCGACTTCGGTCCTGGGGGTAACTTTTCCCTTCAGTGACTTAGTTTGTGCTGTGCTCGGGCATCTGGGTGTTGCCCCGTCTCAACTACATCCCAACTCCTACGCGTTTCTGAAGGCGTTTGAGGTGACGTGCGCCTATCTGGGTGTTGGAGCCACGCTCCCTCTGTTTTTCCGTTTATTCTCCCTGCAGCGTCAAGTCGGGCGAGAGACTGATTGGAAGGGGTTCGTCTCTTTCAAACAGAGGACGAAAATTTTTAAGGCTCACTCAGAGTTCATTCGGGCTTTCAAGACGGATTATTTTCTGATAAAACCCGCGAGCGCGGAGGCCGTGAGGGCGCTAAGTTTTGTGGTGATAGATACTGACGAGAACGACGAGCCTAAGCTTGACGACCAAGGACAAGTGATTCCGAGGAGGCTTTGGCTATTCCCCTTCGCTTTGAGCTATACTCATTATGAGCGGCCGGTCAGCGAGTTCGTCCAGGTGGGGGATTCTCTGAATGAGGACGATGCGGCCAGCTTCGAGGCCTTTAGGAAATTAATATCGTCTTTTACCCCGACTCCCCTGCTGGATGGAGAAGGGAAAGTCATGCTGGATCAAGACGGGGGGGGGGGGGGGGGAAGCTGTGGAGCGTCCTCTGATCGACGTCACAGACTTGCTGGCGTGCAATACCGGGCAGGAAGTGTCTGAATTTTTTGGTATCTGTTTTATTTCTGCTTAGTATGTCTTCAATAATATTTTGTCGTCCGTAATTAGTCTAATTCTCTTTTCTCTTTTTCAGGCTCCTTGTCGAACCCGCTCGACAAAATTCAAGAACGGTTGCGTCAACAACAGCAGAAAAAGAGGTCGCGGGTTGTTCAGACCAAGCTGACCGAAACAAGTGGGTCTGGGTCGGGCCCCCTAGTCCAGGGTTCTCCAAGCGCTTCAACTGGCTCTCTGATGAAAAAGCACAAGTCTGCAGCGACTGTAGATCTGATGGCCAACGCTCCTCCAAAGCCGAAGCATGTGCTGCCGCCGTGCTTCGTGAAACATAACTTTTTTGAAGGGACGAGCATGGAGGTGGACCGTGCAGACTCCCTGTATCTAGAGGCGATACAGGATGCGAGTGCTGTGATGCGGGTCCTGTCGATGGCCTTGCAGACGGCTGAAGGAAATCTCGGGCAAGAGAGGGAGATGGCGAAGCTGAAGGAGCAGCTGGCTGCAGCCGGGGAGAAGTTAAAGACGGCCACTGAAGAAGCCACTACCACGGCCAAAGAGCTGACCGAGCGGGGCAATGTTATTGCCAAACTGGAGGTCAACAAGAAGAGGGTTCTGGAGCAGAACAAAAAGTTGAAGGATGCCTTCTGTCCGAAGGAGGATGAAGATGCTGAAACCAAGAGTATGGTAACGAGGGCACAGTTCCTTGCTCGGATCGACCAAGACATGGAAGATCTGAACTCGTCAACTGAGCTCAGTTTCCAGAATGTTGTGGATCAGATAAGGGCTCTTCATCCTGACCTAGCCTTGGACACCAGCCGGATCAGCTACCTCTACAAAGTCAAGGATGGCCAGATTGTGGTTCCCTCAGAATTGGTCATGGAGGATTCTCAGCCTGGGGCGACTGTTCAGCCCGGTCAACCAGAAGTGCAGCCGGACCAGGGTGAGGCTCGTCAAGAAGAGGGTCTCCCTGATGGCGAGGATAATTAGTTTTTGGCCTGCGTGCCTTGTAATTTATTATGTTTCTTTTTGGGGCGTGGTCCCCTTTGTATATAATCATGAACAAGTCGGCCCTTCGGGGTCGCATTTTTAATTTCATATATACGACCTTGGTGGTCGGTTTCTATATTTTATTTGTTCGTAATGATGCGTTCGTCGGAGGGCATATTTTATTTGTTTATTTTTACTAAGTGTTTGGCGTGCATCTTTGCATTAATTGGATGTGATCGAATAAATACGGGGTGTGTCTGTGATCTGTTGGTTAGGGGGACCAATAAGATTTTGGAGTTTTACTCCTGGTCGGTGCCCGGGCCGAGGTAATGGCCCGGGCTCCGTTGCTTGAACATCCCATCGCGAGCTGGGGTTCTGCCTGGTCGTGGTACTTAGGCGACATCGGACTCGTTTTGAGTATCCGCCCGTGCAACAGTTTTCTCCTTCTCTTGGAGGGAGACCCTGATGATCATGTTATTTTGGGTTGTCGTCCTTGTACCTGGGCACGCAGTTTTTAGTCAGTCCTATCGCTCCTCGCTTGAGAGTTGAGCAAGGTGACTTTGTGAGTTAGCTGTAATATTGCTTGAGCTTCTCGGCGTTCCTTGGCTGAGCAAGTTCTTCCCCGTGTAGATTTTCTAAATAATAGGCTCCGTTTTCGGTTTTTGCTCGGACGCGATATGGGCCCTCCCAATTGGGTGTAAGTTTTCCCTCGCGGGGGTCCCTGTGATTTCTTCTGAGAACAAGACTGCCCACCTCGAACGTTCGTCTTATGACTTTAGAATCGTATCGAGCGGCTATTTTTTGTTTAAGAATGGCCTCCCGGAGAGCAGCTTCTGATCGAATTTCTTCGACCAGATCAAGCTCGTTTCTCAAAGCTTCGGAGTTGGTATCTTGGTCCATTGGGTACTCTGTGCGTCTGGATCGGACGTGCATTTCTACAAGGATCACTGCCTCGGTCCCATACGCCAACCGGAATGGGGACTCCCTGGTTGTTGAGTGGGGGTGGTCATATACGCCCACAGCATGCTGTGTAACTCCTCGACCCAGTGCTTCTTGTGTTCGTCCAGTCTTCGTTTCAAGCCTCTTAGGATTACCCTATTTGCGGCCTCTGCTTGCCCGTTAGTTTGGGGGTGTTCCACCGAAGCAAAGTGTTGTTTTGTTCCTACTGATGCAACAAATTCTTTGAAGTGTTTATCTGTGAACTGAGTGCCGTTGTCGGTCACAATGGCGAGCGGTACCCCGAACCGGGCGAGGATGTTCCTCTTGAAGAAGCGTAGTATGTTGAGTGCAGTGATTTTGGCTAAGGCCTCAGCTTCTATCCACTTGGTGAAATAATCGACGCCTACAATCAGGTATTTATTTTGGTCGGATCCGACGATGAATGGTCCCAAGATATCCATCCCCCACCATGCGAATGGCCAAGGTGACGATAATGATTTCAGCTCGGTAGGGGGTGTTACGTGTACGTCCCCGTGTCGTTGGCACTTGTCACACATTTTCACGTGTTCCTTTGCGTCGTGTTGGAGTGTGGGACAATAGTATCCTGCCCGGAGAATATTTCGGGCCAACGAGCGTCCGCCCGGATGCTGCGCATTAATTCCTTCGTGGACTTCTCTTAGTACGTGTGGGATGTTCTCTTATTCTACGCACCCGAGGAGAGGTGTGGAGAATCCTCGACGATACATATGTCCGCCCACTAGAGAATATGAGCATGATCTTCGTCGTATGTTGCTGGCCGTTTTCGGATTGGCCGGTAATTCCCCTTTGGTCAGGTAGCTAAACACTGGGGTCATCCAGCAGTTTTCGTCGCCCACGAGATTAACGTCTAGGTGGATTGATGATTGCCCAATGCTTGGTCGGGGAACTGTTTTCTGTATGACGGATTTGTTGTTTCCCTTCCTTTTAGTGCTTGCCAACTTGGAAAGGACGTCGGCTCGGGTATTGTTCTCTCGCAGGACGTGTTTGACCTCCACGCTTCTGAATCGCTTTAGTTCGCCTTTTACGAGGGCTAGGTATTCGGCCATGTTATCGTTTTTGGCTTGGAAATCTCCTCGGACTTGGCTAGCGACGAGCTGAGAATCCGTGCAGATTGTGATTTCCTCTGCCTCCAGGTCGGTTGCGAGGCGTATGCCTGCTAGGAAGGCCTCGTATTCCGCCTGGTTGTTGGAAGTGGGGAAAGGTAAGGTTAAGGATACTTCGATGATGTTCCCTTCCTCGTTTTCTAAAATAACCCCAGCTCCGCTACCCGCTGGGCCGGATGCTCCGTCTACGAAGATAGTCCATCTGGAGGAAGATTTTGGCTCTTGCTCAGTGAAAGTGAGTTCTGCCACAAAGTCGACCAGCGCTTGTGCTTTGAGAGCTTGTCTTCCCTCGAATTTTATGTCGAATTCAGACAGTTCTAACGACCATTTTAGCATTCGCCCGGCCATGTCTGGTCGACCGAGAAATTGTCTTATGGGTTGGTCTGTTCTTACGATAATGGAGTGGGCCAAGAAATAATGGCGTAGCCTCCTGGCTGCAAAAAGAAGGGCCAGGGCCACCTTTTCTACCTGGAGGTACCGAATTTCAGGGCCATGGAGTGCCTTGCTCATAAAATAGACAGGCTTCCGACCCTCGGGTAAGTCGCGTATGAGGGCCGCGCTCACGGCTTCGTTTGCGACGGCGAGATAGAGGTAAAGTGTTTCCCCTTCTTCAGGTCTGGATAGAACTGGGGGTTCACTTAGTGCCTTTTTCAGGTGGGACAATGCTAGCTCGCACTCCTCCGTCCATTCAAAAGTAGCCTCTTTGCGGAGGAGCTCGTAAAAGGGGAGAGCGTGTTGAGCGGATTTTGCTACAAACCGAGCGAGGGAAGTGAGAACCCCGTTTAGTGATTGTATGGATTTTTTAGAATTAGGAGTTGGAAGTTCTGCGAATGCCCGGCATTTGTCGAGATTGGCTTTGATGCCTCGTTCGGTCAAATAGAATCCGAGGAACTTCCCTGCTCGGACCCCAAATGTGCACTTCTCGGGATTGAAACACATTTTTCATTTTCGTACCTGATCGAACACTTTTCGTAAGTGGGACGCGTGATCCGTTTCTTGTTGAGATTTGACGATCATGTCGTCCATATATACTTCGAGCATGTTTTCGATTTCTGCCCGGAATACTTTATTCATCATGCGCTGATATGTCGCGCCCGCGTTTTTTAGACCAAAGGGCATAACGTTATAATAATAGTTGCCCAATTCGGTCATGAAGGTCGTGTATTTTTTGTCGGGCACGACCATGGGTATTTGATTATACCCTGAGTAGGCGTCCATGAAGGACAATAGTTTAAAACCAGACGAATTGTCGACCAATTTATCGATGTTAGGTAAAGGGTATGCGTCTTTCGGGCATGCCCGGTTGAGATCAGTATAATCAACACACATCCTCCACTTCCCATTAGATTTATTGACAAGTACAACATTTGAGAGCCAGGTTGTGTACCTGGCCTCGGTTACAAATTTTGCCTCTAGGAGGTCTTTAACAGCAGATTCAGCTGCCTCAGTTTTTTCGGTCGACTGCTTCCTCCTGCGCTGGGCGACCGCTTTGTGCGTTGGATCGATGGAGAGGTGATGGCAGGCCGTTTCGGGGTCGAGTTCTGGCATCTCTACAACGCTCCCGGCGAATATATCCGTGTTGCCTTTGAGGCAAGCTTCCAACTGTCGTTTTGCCAAGTCAGACATATGTGTTCCGACCTTAACGCACCGGGTCGGGTCATCCCCCAGAGGAATCAGCTCGAACTCTCCGTCTGGGACTGGTCGGGATAGTGAATCGGTTGGTTTTTGAATGCCCTCGTTGTCGTCTGAAAATCTGCAGTCCAGATCGATCGAGTCTACCTGAGGAAAGGTCTTGGATGTTTGTGGAGTATCTGGTGAAGTCAACGCTGAAGGGTTTGGCTGGTAGGATATTGAGCTAAGACCTTTAGAAGCCGTTTCGAAACATCGGCGAGAAGCATCGACGTCCCCGTGCAGTGTGGAAACCTTGCCTGAAGTAGTATAATATTTCATTTTTAGGTGGATGGAACAACGATCAGCTCGGCTAGTGTTGGTCGTCCCAAAATACACTGGTATAGAGACAGGCAATCCACGACTAGGAACTAGACTCGGACCGTCCTGGCTGTTTTGGCTGCTCTGAAGGTGACAAACAGATCGACGTAGCCCCATGGTCGAGAGACCGCCCCGTTGAAACCTTGCAAGTCTGACCCGATGTACGGAGTCAGGTGTGTTTCGTTCAACTGGAGTGTTGAAAATAACTGGGAGTACATAATGTCGCAAGATCTGCCTTGGTCCACCAAGATTCTTCTTACATCAAAATTCGCCATTCGCGCCCGGATGAGTAGCGGGATGCTGGCGTTCGGCGCCCCTCCCAAGAGTTCTTCTCGGTAAAAGGCAAGGGTTACCGAGCCTTCTCTTGGTGGGTCCAGGGTTGCACTCTGCGCGGGCCCTTCGCAATCAGTTGGTCGAATTTTCGCTTTACGGATCCGACCGTGATTTTGTTGAACCCTCCCCCTAAGATGACCATTGCGGATGGAAAGGCTTCCCATGGGCTATGGGAGGAAAGGTACCCCGGACTCCCAGTGTGATCGGGTAGGAAGAAATCTTTCGGGCGATAGATGCTCAAGGAAACTTGCATGTTTGCATCTGCAGGAACGGGTACGGCCTCTTCGATCTTTTGAGTCTCTTGTGCTTCTTGTCGAGGAGTGTCCCTGGATTTGGTAAATTGCTTGAGGTGCCCGTCCTTGATAAGTATTTCGATTGCGTCCTTGAGATGGATGCAGTCTTCTGTATTGTGGCCATGACTTTTATGGAATCTGCAATATTTTGTTTTGTCCGTGCCCGGTTTGCTAGGTTGCTGCTTCGGAAAGCGTACCCCTGGACGCCAGGAGTGGAGTATATTCGTGAAATCGGCTGACGGGTCCTCTGTGCTCCCGCGGTTCACGAGAGCGGTCATCCTTTCTTTTGTCTCCTCCCTGACGAGATGTCGAGGGTTCATCGACTCGGTGGGGCTTCGCGTCCTCGCAACGTCGAGCGTCTCGTACGGAACTGGCAGCCTGCTTTTCCTCATACTGGATATAAGCTTGGGCTTTCAGCAAGAATGCGTCAAGGGTGGCCGGGGTCTCGATGCCAACTGCCCGATGGAAATCTGTTGACGGGCGCAGTCCTCGTTCCAACAAATACTCCTTCATATCGTCGGATGTGGACACCTGGATTGCCTCTTTGTTGAACCTTTCGATGTAAGTTCGCAAAGGTTCGTCTTTCCCTTGGATGATCGCTTCGAGCGAAGCTTCTGTCTTTGGGTGCCGCCTTGAGGCGGTGAAGTGCCTGGAAAACGTGCGTCCAAGTTGTTTCCAGGAAGTGATGGATTCAGCTTCGAGGCTTTTATACCACGTCATCGCTCCTTTCCTCAGTGTTGTAGGAAAGAGGCGATATTTGATCGCTCCTCGTACTCCTCGGTAGTCGAGCAGCGCGTCAATATTCTCAATATGCTCATCCGGATCTGTGGTTCCGTCGTACGAGCCTAGCGGTGGGGGTTTCTCTAAACCTCTTGGAAGTTTAGCCGCCATGATTTTCGACGAGAGGGGGCCCCGGGCGTCCTCGTTGTCGCTGGAGTTGAACGAAGGGGATCTGGGAGCGCGCTTCTTCGTTCGCCGGGGAGATGCAGATCTTGATCTGCTCCTTCTTGACTTTCTTGGAGGGGAAGACCGCGGAGGAGACTGGCGAGGTCGTTTGTCGCCAGTAGATTCGTCGATGTGTCCCTTCCTCTTTCTCTTGGGAGGAGAGGGGATGTGCCTTCTCTGGTGTCTCACGGGAGACTGGGGTCGACAGTAATTGTCCTTGAGATAGGAAATTTTCTCGCCATGGGCGAGGAGCAGCAGATTTGTCTGATTTAGGATTTCGGCCAGTGCGGCGAAGTCGGATCCTGAAGGAGTCGAGGGAAAGAGGACTTCCGGGCGACTCTCCAGAGGTTGATCGTGGTCGGGAGAAGGCGAGGTTGTCTTCCCGTCTGGGTGATCTTGCACGGTTTCTTCGTGCGGAGGATGATGAATGTTGCTCTCACGTTGCGTAAGGATCATGCCGTCATTTGATCGGTTGTCTGGATTGTCTCGAGCAACCATGGATCTTGGTAAAAAAAACATTGGTTCTTTGAAGACTTTGAGAGAGAAGAACGGGGAAATCAATTTCCCACAGACGGCGCCACCTGATCGTACCTGGAGATCAGGATCCGATACGGCTGGCTTCGAGCGTTGTTGAAGGATGGTTGATGAGGAGAGGAGGGGGGTGTACCTGCAAGGCACTCCGATGCTAAAGTCAGATATTGAGCAAAGAGTGAGCAAGTACAGAAATTAAGGTCGGAGAATTGAATACCTGACCCTCTCCACTGAGAGGGTTTATATAATGGGCCAAGTGGAAGATTATTGGTCCACACCGTTGGACGCGGATCGCAGAATCCCTAAAGATAGGTAACGGTCAAAACTAGCCGTTGGAAGACTCCATCTTGGTCGGTATGACTTTGGTCCGCAGAGACCATGATTCTTAATGTTGCTAGACGTCGAGCGTTCTGTGGAGCTGGCTTGCCTGGCCCAATTGTGGGAATTGGGCCTGCCCAGAACAGTACCAATATGTAGGGACTAAAAAGGAGTAGAGATTTGGAAAAAAGTGAAGTTGACCTACGAGTTGGCAATGGAGCAAAGGTTGCTGGTTTAGCCGTAGGAATTTATGATTTGACTTTACCTAGTGGTTTAATAATTCAGTCAGAGAATTGTTATTATGTACCTCCAATTAGCAGGAATATTATTTCCGTTTCTTGTTTGGACAAGTTTGGTTTTTCATTTATAATTAAGAACAATTGTTGCTCTATTTATTTAAATGATATATTCTATGCTACTGCACAAATGAACAATGGATTGTATATCCTTGATCTTGAAATGCCAGTTTATAACATTAAAACTAAAAGGGTGAAACCTATTGAGTTAAATCCAAGTTACCTTTTGTATTATCGCTTAGACCATATAAATGAGAGGAGCATCTCCAAACTCCATAAAGATGGACTCTTGGATTCTTTTGATTACAAATCATGTGATACATGTAGATCTTGTTTAATGGAAAAATGACAAAGACCCCGTTCACAGGAAAAGGTGAAAGAGCAAATGAACTTTTGTCCCTCATACATACTGATGTATGTGGACCACTAAACATACCATCCAGAGGAGGTTTTCAATACTTTATCACATTTACAAATTTCAATAGATATGGTTATGCGTATTTAATGAAACACAAACCTGAATCCTTTGAAAAGTTCAAGGAGTTCAAGAATGAAGTACAAAATCAATTAGCTAAGAATGTTAAAACTCTTTGATCAGATTGAGGCGGTGAATATTTAATCCTAGAGTTTGATGACCATCTAAAAGAGTGTGGGATTCTATCCCAACTCACTCCTCTTAGAACACCACAATGGAATGGTGTATCTGTGAGTAAGGGTGGCAATTTGATCCATTTAGACAAAATCCATCAAATCCATTCACTAAAAAATCCATCAAATCCATTCACTAAAAAATCCATCCACCACATGAAAAGTAAGTTAATGGATTGGACTAAATCCATTCATTTATATGTATGGATTAATCCAATCCATCCGACATATTTTAATGATCCAACGGATTATTTTTATATCAATCATATCTATTTAAAAATAATAATAATGAATTACTTAAAAAAATAATTTTTTTACGGATATACAAAAAATTGATTTTTTTTCAAAAATACAAAAAAAAAATTTGAATATTTTAAAAAATCGTTTTTACGAAAATATAAAAAAAAAACAATTTTTTTTTTCAAAAAGTCGATTTTTTTTTCCAAAAATATCAAAAAAACGATTTTTTTTCGAAAATATAAAAAAATTCGATTTTTTCAAAAATATAAACAAAATGATTTTTTTCAAAAATAACAAAAAACTGTTTTTTTTAAATATTGTTTTTTTTTCTGTCGTGATGATATATAAAAAAGAAAAAAAAAAGAGTAGAGATTTTGATATATATAAATTTTAGCGCTTATAGAGTTTTTTAGCACCCTTATATCAACTCATACTGTTGGATTACATGTTTCAGAATAAATTTTGAAATAAACTGTATAGGTCTAAGACTCTAAGTAGGGTCTAACCGGGACTTTTTTGTCAGCACATGTCATGTTTTTACTCTATTTAATTTGTCGTAAAATATTAGGAGTACAAATTATCATTCACCTGTGGTTAATATTTTTCCATACAAATTAAATGTATTTTATTTTTTATATATGTATTAAAAATAGTGTATATAGTAATAAATTTACACTATTTGTTTTATCTTAAAAATATTATGTAAAAATAGATGATATCGTGACATTTAATTTTATAGATGATTATGGATCTTGTAAAATCATATTATTATTTTTTTTGAAAATATAAAAAAAAATGACTTTTTTCTGAAAAAGAAAATTTGATTTTTTTCGAAAATAAAAAAATCGCTTATTTTCAAAAATTAAAAAATTGATTTTTTCAAAAAAATATTTTCAAAAAAAAAATTGGATGGATGGATATCCATCCATTAATGGATGGATTTTTATCATTAATGGACGGATTGGATTGGATATTTTTCAAAAAAATTAGTGGATTGTTAATGGACTAATGAATTGTTTTGATCCATCCATTAACAATCCAATCCATATCCATCCAATCCATCCATTTTGCCACCCCTATCTGTGAGAAGAAATCGAACCTTGTTAGACATGGTTCGATCCATGACGAGTCACGTCAATCTTCCAAACTCCTTTTGGGGACATGCTCTACTGACAACAGCTTACACATTTAACTGTGTTCCATCCAAAAAGGTAGAAAAGACACCATATGGGATATGGAGTGGTAAGAAACCACATATGTCTTACATGAAGATTTGGGGTTATGAAGTTTCTGTGAAACGACAAATTTCAACTAAGCTTGAGCCCAAATCTGACAAATGCTTATTTGTGGGGTATCCTAAAGAAACAAGAGGATATTACTTCTACAATCCTTCTGAGGGCAAAATGTTTGTCGCTCGAACTGAAGTCTTCTTGGTAAAGGATTTTATTTCCAAAGGAATCAGTGGGAGGAAAGTAGAGCTTGAAAACAATTCAAGAATCACAAAGCATTGATATACCTATGGAGGAATTAGAGCAGGAATCACAAACAGTTGTGGAAGAACAACCTGCTAAAGTAGAACAAAACCAGTGTAGGTTGAGCATGATACATCACCAACTAGAGAGATGTGGATATCTCATAACTGATCAAGGTGATGTATTACTCATGGATCAAGATGAGCCTGTAACCTACCAACAGGCCATAACTGGTCCTGAGTCTGAGAAGCGGCTAGAAGCCATGAAATCTGAAATGGATTCCATGTACATAAACCAAGTTTGGACCTTGTTAGAGTCTCCTATATAAGTTAATCATATAGGATGCAAGTGAGTCTTTAAGAAGAAGACTGACATGGATGGTAAGGTACATAACTATAAGTTAAGACTGGTTGCTAAAGGTTATAAAAAATCATGGGGAAAATTATGATGAAACCTTTTCACCAGTTATAGTGCTTAAATCTGTTCGGATTTTACATGTTATCGCTGCATATCATGATTATAAAATATGGCAGATGGATGTCAATACTGCTTTCCTTAATGGGAATCTTTTTGAGGATGTGTACATGATACAACCTGAAGGATTTGACATACCTGAAGAAGCCCAAAAGATATGCAAGTTACATCGATTAATCTACAGATTGAAGCAAGCTTCCCGAAGCTGGAATCTTCATAAAGAATGAAACTATAAAACAATATGGATTCATAAAGAATGAAGATGAGCCTTCTGTCTACAAGAAGGTTATTTGGAGCATGATCGTTTTCCAAGTATTATATGTAGATCACATATTACTCAATGGAAATAATATCCCTACCTTGCAACAAGCAAAAGCTTGGTTAGGGAAATGCTTTTCTATGAAGGACCTTGGTAAAACAACCTATATATTAGGAATATGGATCTATATAGATAGATCACAAAAACTGTTTGGCCTAAGTCAGAGTACATACATAGACAAAATGTTGAGACGCTTTAATATGCATGATTACAAGAAAGGATTCATACCTATGCAACATGGCTTGTGTCTATCAAAAACACAATCCCCTTCAACAAAGGAAGAAAGGGATCACATGAATAATATTCCATATACATCTGCAATAGGATCTATCATGTATTCCATGTTATGTACTCGACCAGATGTCTCGTATGCTTTAAGTGCAACGGGTAGGTACCAATCTGATCCAGATGATGCTCAATGGGTAGCTGTCAAGAATATCCTTAAGTACTTGAGAAGGACTAAGGACACATTCTTGATATATGGAGGGTAGGAAGAGCTCACGGTAATTGGTTATACCGATGCTAACTTCCAGACAGATAAGGATGACTTTAGGTCGTAATTTCGTTATGTGTTCTGCCTAAATAGTGGCACTGTGAGTTGAAAAAGTTCAAAGCAAGAGACAATTGATGATTCTACAACTGAGGTCGAGTATATTGCTGCCTCAAATGCAATAAAGGAAGCTATTTTGATAAAGAAGTTCATTAGTAAACTTGGCATAATCTCTAGCATTGTGGATCCCATTGATCTCTATTGTGATGACAATGGTGCCATCGCACAAGCTAAGAAGCCTAGATCTCACCAAAGATCCAAACACATACTTAGGAGTTATCATCTCATTCGAGAGATAATAGATCATGGAGATGTGAAGATATGCATAGTACCTACACTTGACAATATTATTGACCCACTAATAAAACCTTTGTGCAGCAGAAGCATGATGATCATACTAGATCTATGGGTATTAGGGGTATGCCTGATTGGTTTTAGTGCTAGTGGGAGATTGTTGGTATAATTCCTAGAGGCTAATACTTTTGGTATTTGTATCAAATTATTTATAAATAATAAAAGGCATTTCTTTCTTATGTTTGTTTTTCCAAAAATGATAAAGTCCCTAGAATAGCTAGTTCGTTTAATGAAATATTATGTGTGACTTAATCATGAGATTCCATTAAACATAAGGACATTATTCTTAAAGCATCCATAGTCGAGCTTTAATATGAAATGGGATAGCCTTACAACATTAAGAATATTATGTAGATAGACTGATGATCACATCTTATGGATCATGGATAAGGATTTATCAAGTCTTGACATAGGTATGAATACTCGGAGTCATATTTATACTGGATTGACCCACTATGAGAGTACTACATAGAATGTTATGCAAAGTGTCATAAGTTACTCTCATGGTGATAGTGGTGTATACCACCCTTCAACCTGAAACTACTATGGACCCTAGATGTAGAGTCAAGTACTTTATTGTTGATCAAACATTTTCCGTACCTGGATGATCATAAAGACAGTTGATGGCTACTTCACAAAGCATGATGAGGGACATGAGTAGCCTAGATGGAATTTGCCCATCCTGCATAACAGGATAAATGTCTAAGGGCCCAATATTGAACTAGACAAGGATGACACTGTATATGCCTTGTGTTCAATATAGACATAAGGGAAAAATGGTAATTGTACACACAAGTACTATCACAAAAGGTTTTGTCAGATCATATGAAAATTTTGTGACTTGGGTAGAAGCGGTGTGTTCCTAGATACCGCTCACTGTTTATTATGTTAAATACATGATTTAATATAATTGTCAACGTCGCGAAATCCTACAGGGTCACACACATAAGGACAATTGGAGAAGAGGTAGAATAAACAAGGTACACTATAAGGCACAGGGCACTAGAATGGAATACAGAATATGGTAAGGTACCATGTGCTTAATTAACAAATGATATAATAAAAGTTATTATTAATTTTATAATAGTTATAAAATATATTAATAATAAAATTATGTTTATTATAATAATAGTTATTATAATAATATTATTATTGATTTGGGCTTTTAGCTTGAAGCCCGCACAAGTAGTTCTATAATAGAACCCTTGTGCAGAAGCTCAAATGTTGTTGTTGAAACCCTAGTTGTATTATATTTTTCCTCTCCCTCACTCTAAACCTTTAATCTAATCAGCTAGCACTGTGACTGAAGGAAGTTGTTCGTGTGGACTGAGTAAAGGCATTGTTCATCGTACAATGCTCGTGATCATCCATCGTTTCGAATTCAATGGTTTCATCCTCAAAGAGGTAACTTTTCTATCACAGATCATGACCTTTCATAAGGATCTCTAAAGGGAAAAAAAAATTTCCGATGTGTTTATATCGCTAATTTCCCTTCATCCCTAACGCCCTCCCTCCAAATATTTAGGAGACACCTTGATATACCTTCCGCGATATAGAACGAATAACCAGTGTCTGCATTATTCCAAAAACTTTTTGCTAAAGACTTTTGAATATGAGATAATTTCATTTCTTGAACCAAGAAAATATCTGCCTTGCCATTATTAATCAAAGAACTAATTCTTCTCATTTTAAAAGCATTTCCACCCCCTATAATATTCATAGAACCAATAATCATTGAAAACTAATAGAGTTCTCCAACCGACCATCCTTCTTTTCTCTATCAAGCTTTTCCAACTTATCAATTATACCCACCCAATCTTTCTCTCAACCTTCTTCCGCCACTCCCAAAGCCTTTATATCTTCCCAAAGTTTACTACCCGTATTACAATCCAAGAATTCCTATTGTCTACCATTGTTCCTGAGGATGATAGAATTCTCAGACTGATCCCCGTGAAGAACAAAGCTACTTCTACAAACTTTCATTATAGGAACCAAAATGAAGGACATGTTGTCTGCCTTAGGAAATGTAGTTGCCTACGCCACCTAAGAAGTGACAGTATGCTTGTGTCTCAAAACTACCTTATCCTTACCTTTTAATATCCTCTTGTGTCTAAAGTATTTCTTATAATTATGAACTTGAGAAACATCCAACATGTTTAAGAATTTAATTTTCTTACTCTGTTTCCTCTTAATGGGTATCTCCACCGAACATTTAACCAAAAAGACATCAAAATTCACACTCCTCAATCCAATTGATTTTTGCAAAATAGAATATGCCAATACTCATTTATCATGCTTCATGCTTCTTGCATTAGCTACTGCACCATTGAAAATACTTGCCTGACTCCCACAACCAGACTCTAAATGACAACCAGAATTATCGGTCATCTGCATCTTAATGCAGTCTCCTTTATCAGAACCCACCTTCTTCCCATACAACTTGGAATTTTCACCCGAATCAACCATGTGAGTCGAGAATTCCTCGATACTGTCATTGGAATCCTCCTAACCAGATTCGAAATTTTTCGCTGCAAAATCGATAGACCAGCCCTCTTTTGATTCAAAAGAGGCATCTCCAGTAATTGAGATTTAGAAATATTTGTTACGAAGTTCGGTGGTCCGTAAGCTTCTTCTATGATAACAAGAGTGACACTTCTGTCGTCAATTATTACTTGCATAGTATCGGGAAGTTTGAATGCCAAAGGAGTTCTCACACAAATTCTCGCTACATCCAGCATAACTCCCTTAGCGGTGTTGTCATCGACATAATCAAACACCCCCAAAGAATTAGTTAATTCAATGAAGAAGTCGCCATTCCAAGCGTGTGCATGAATGCCGAAAACTATGATCCAAACAGTTCTAATGTCTTCTACCTCCACCTCACTCCACCTCTTAACCTCATAGAATCAATTCTTCCACCATTCATGACCATCCCCCGATAACTCTTCGGAAATACCTTCATCTGATTTCTCCAGCAGGCATAAATTCACGCCCAACAGGACAACTTTGAATGCAAAAACCCCTCCAGCTCGAGATGCGATTGGATATTGAATGTTGAACCTGGAATTTTCACTTGACCCACATAAGCCTTCAAAAGTCTTGACTTGTCTTCAACCTTGGAAGTAAATTAAGCCAATCTAAATCACCTGCAATCACCCTATTTTCCTTTCCAGAGACAATATCGGCAAACGTTCAATGACCCATACTAGTATTTAACCCCTTTCTGCCTCTACAAACCACCTTCGACACCCCTGCTTTCGTCCCTTCCCTGAGTTTAGAACATCCCTGACCAAAATTCCTCTCGAATCTAGGTAAATTTGTGTGTATCTTCTTACCATCTATGTGAACATTATCCAGCTTAACCGCTAGCAACCTAGCATCTTCTGCATCCTTAAACTTGGAAAAATCAAACATTTTTCCGATCTTATTTCTCCTGAGCGAAATAGGAACTTCAATATCTCCCTATTGCACCCTAATTTTTGCCCTAAGTTTTCTTTTCATTTTCATCTGCATCTTGCATACAAACAAGATCGCATTGGTTGCTCGGTTCTTCTCAGGTTATGTTTATGCCTCGCAGGGGATCACGGTTGTCTTTAATTACTTTGTTTGTTTTTGTTTACTAACTATTAATCAAAATCCAAAAATATTTTGTTTCCTTTTACTAACCTTTTTCAGGAAGAGGAACCATTGAAAATGCCAAAAAATAGCAGTCCTGCAGCTTGAGTAAATTTCACAGACAAAAGTCGAAGTTGATCCGCAAATAATTCAAATTTATCTGATCAAGGATTTCCCAATTTAATTGATTCATTCAAAGGATTTCCAAGGTTCATGTGTTTATTTCCATGCCTTCTTCGACATACAAAAAGAGTCGGGCCACAACAACCAAGCCATTACCTTTGAATAAAGTATTCAAATTTTGACTTGGTTAACTGGTTAACCATATGCGTTAACCGGTTAACCAGTGCGAAATTTGAATATTTTATTCAAATTCAGCACCCTTAGATCATTAATTTAATTGGGATATTTTAGATCCATTGATTTCTGATTTCTCTACATCACTTTGATCATTTCCTACCATAAACCCTCACTAATCACCACTCTTTTTCCATTTCCCACCAAAATTGCAATTACCAAGTCTAATTTTAATTACCAAAGCAAGCTCCATTCCACCAAATTCGCATACCTAAAGCCTTTAAATAGAACCATAATTTCATTCATTCACCAAGCTTTTGAGAGCCACAAAACCTCTTGCAAAATACTTCCCCAACACCAAAATTCTCCAAAGCTCACTTTCTTTCTTTTGAAGTTATCAAGAATTCACATTGAATTCTTTATTAACTTGAGCTACCTTCATCCTTTTCTTCTTTTGTTCATCAATTTCAGTATATCTAAGCTTGCTTTGGTCCAATTTGAAGAAGAGTTTTTGGTAATTCATCTTTCTCCATAAACCCATATTCACCATCAACATTCAAGATGTTGATCTTTGGTGCCTTTGCTTCTAGATCCTTTGGATCTTTATTTGTTGTTTGATTGCAGGGATTTCACTGTATTTTGGTTTTAAAATTCGTGCAAATTCAGATCATGATCATTAAATGTTTGAGAAAAGGTTTTGGAAATGGATCAATTCTGAATTTCTGCATTTTTTTGCTGATGCTTCAGCGTTAACCGGTTAACCATATGCGTTAACCGGTTAACGCAAGTCAAAATTGAATTCTTGGCTTGTTTCAAGCCCTTTTTTGGTTCCTCTTTCTTCTTCTTCCTCCTTTTATTTTTACCTTGGGAAGCACTTTTGGGAGTGATTTCTCCTTAATTTCAATGAACTTTGGGTGTAGATTAGAGTAGCTAATGTTCATTAATTCAAAACTACCTTTAAGTGGATTATTCAATTCATTTAAGGTACTTTGCATTAGTGATACATTTTTATGCTTGAATCCACCGAGATGAGTGATTGAACTTAAGGATGGAAGAATACCATGAGTGCGGCTCAATTTAGTATTCACCTTTAGTTTTGTGCGGTATTGCGTCCGGATAGCGATTTACATATCGTTTATCTCGCATGCATTAGCACTAACATTATGCACCTTAATTGGTGGTGGCCGGCCTCATTTGTAGGATAATTACTTCGTAAATTACTCGGTGATTGCTTAACATAGACCTAAATGTGTCCCGACTTCGGAATAAAAATCTAATTGGGTACTTGCACTTTCATGGACCGGATCTCTTGTTGATCGCGTAATCCCAAAGTGGTTAATCATATTGCATTAAGAATCGAGACTTATGAATGTTTGATGCGTAAGTGCTTTGGGTCTCCCAATCGCCTTTCAAATTTCATTGAATTCGGTTCGGTTTTTCTTGATTAATCGCTATAGTGTAAGATGCTAAGCGGATCTGGTTGCCTTTCGATTTTGGTTGCTCTTTTTGGTTGTGGTTGATTAAGTTCACCATGCCATTATTCTTATGTAAATATTATTATACTATTATTTTTATTAATATTTTAGATTCTTTCATGTTTATTTGTTTTTGTTACTAACATTTAATTTCTTGCACTTTTATTGCTTTTATTCTATTTTGCTTTATTATGCTTTATTCATCCATATCATGTTTATTATTTGTTCTTATTATTTTGTTGTTGATTTTCCTTTTGTCCATTTGGACACAAAAACATTAATAAAGGATTAAACTTCTAAAACACTTGTGACTTTAATTTGAGGACTATTGGTTACTATCCTTGGCTTTGGAATGAAGATTTGGACCTAGATTCTTAGGATACTTCCTTTGCCTTGATCTTCATGAAGTTGGAATTAGTCTTTATTTGGCCATTTGCTAGCTTACAAGGATGAAACTCTTATGCTCATAATTTGAAGTATCATCAAGTTTGGTTAGATCTTTCTTCCATTATCTCCTTATTTTCTTTTTAGGATAGTCCCTTCATCTACTCCCATTCTTTAATTTTCAAAACCTTCTCCCTCTTTCAAAGGATTCTTTCTTTTTAAATCATCACCTCTTTAATAAACAAAAACCTTGACTTTTGTCAAGTGGCTTTTACTCTTTTTCTTTTCTATTAAAATCAATGAATCTAATCATGTTGACCTTAATTCAAAAATAAAAAGAATCAAACTCATTTAAGTTGTTTTGTGATTTTGTGCACTTTTGTGTATTTTCTTTAAAAGAGTGCCGATTATGAGTCATTATTCTTTAGTCGGGTGCAAGTCTCTCAATCTCCATGGTTGTAGTTTGATGTAATTGGGTCTCTTGTCATTTGTGGGGGTTTAGTGGCATACTCGTTGATTTTATCCGAGTTGGCGCCCTCCCCATAATGATGTATGAGTTTATGTCTTCATTCTCATGGTAGTTTGTTTGGTCATCCACTTGAAGATGACAAATTATCTTCACTTAATAAAATTAATTACAACCCACCCTTTTTTACTATTCGTACCACGAACTACGGGGTTTTAATCTTGCATTGCACTTTGTGGGTACGTAGGCATGAGGTGGTAAACCTCTCCAAACACAAAAATATAAAAATAATTCTTTTATCATCCCCCACTCTCATTTAACAAAACCTTTTCAAACCAAAAGCAGTAAATTTTTCAAAGGGCTCTCGTGGAGTACCACGAACATTTTGGGTGCGTAAAACCTTCTCATTGTGTAACATATCCCCTTACCTGTTTCTCTGTTGTGTTTCTTTAGCTTTTTTTGCTTTTAGATTCATTAGGATTTATTTGCTCTTTTTTCCTTTTCCTCTTGGAATAAAAATAAAGCGTGGTGACGACTCTGTTTACTTTGAGTTAAGTTAATTAATAGCTTACACTCATGATTTTACCGCTACACTCCCCAATACAACCGAAGATCTAGAAGAAATCCTTCGCCCTACATCTGTCAGGAAATTCTGAGAAAAAGATAAAAGTAAGACTCACTAACTCCTCTCACTCAAGTCTCCTTTTGACTGAGAACGAATCCCATAGCAGAACCCACTATTTGAAAACGCTTCTCTTCGCCTCCAACCATCCATCCTCAACATGAGATGGCCCACCAATCATGGTGTGTGAGCCAACAAAACCCTAACCCCTTTTAGAGAGAAGGGGGAGCGTCTAGAGAAAAAGAGAGAGAAATGATGTTATACTACCATATTAATAATCCAAATCTTTTAAATCTGAATAAATAACATGACAAATATTTTTATTTTATTTAATCACGCAGAATACCCACTTGATAATTAATATTGATATAAATTTAAAAGTTAATAAAAGTTTTTAAATTTAAATGTTGGTCCACTAATATTAATAGAGAAATGATAGACTTACACTAGACGTTGACATTTTTACACCGTATATCATACCATAATATATACTTTTTATATTATTTTATATTTTATAAAAATTGAAATTTGTAGTGTATTAATTGTAGTGTATTATTAAGAAGAAACACAATATTGTTGATAGTAATAGCTAGGAATTTTCAATTGAGTAGATCTATATGTAAACCTTAGTCTCATATCTCAATGTCATGGTCAAGGCCATTTGCGGGAGATATTAAGAAGCGTGGGGCTGCCAAGATCACAACATGTTAAGGCCAATAAGAACCAATGTGTTTAATATTTTTGTTCCTTGTTGTCAATGGGAAATCAATGTAATGATAGCGAACTGTTATACACTTAATATGCAAAATCTAAATCTGATTATTTTAATCAATTTTTATTTATTAAAAGTATGAACACATAAATTAATAGTATTGCACAACATTTGTTTGTTAAATAAATAAATATTATAGAAAAATATTACTTTATTGATAATTAATGTAGTTTTATTTTAGAACAGTGTTTAATTAGTTAATATATAATTTAAAGAGAAAGGAGTATTTTTTTATGCAAAATAATATTTAAAATAAAATATTATCATCTTATGTCATTTATTATTTGTCCACTTATAATTACAAATAATTTAAAATATAAATATAGTATTTAAAATCAACAATTAATAAATTAAAAAATAAAATAAAAAAGTATTGAAGCAAGGAAATAGTAAGTATTATATTTTTGTATTTGAACAGAAAGTAGATGATAGGTTGATGACAAGCACCGTATGAAGAATTTTAATAACATAATTATGATTCTTTGATATTTAAGTGCAAGTGTGAGAAAAATATTTCAACGTGACAAGAGGTTATGTATATTTAAAAAGAGAAAAAGTAGGTTGACAACAATTTCTAACAACTACACTATAATAGTATATCTAAAGTCTATTAATTTTACTTTTTTTTAATAACTCATTCCGCTTTGATTTCAGTGCAACAACATTAAAAATAGCACATCTCATTTAAAAAAAAAAACATATTTGTTTTCGGTTTGTCAAACATAAAATACGCATAATTATTTAATGTAAGAGATTAATTATTATATATTATTAGTGTAAAATGTTTTATACAGCCAATTAATCACCATTATCCGTTTAGATTATGCGTATTCATCACCATTATCCGTTACAGATGATTAAAATAAAAGTCAAACTCTTTTTAATATCCAAAATCTCTGATTAAATATCTAAGTAAAATATTTTTACACTGACAATATATTTCAATTAAAATCTAAATGTAAATCAACAATTGAAATGAAAAATAGATTGTGTTTCTACGTGATTTCTCGAATGAAGGTCCACTACATTTTTGCTCGATAAAGCATATGTATTTGACTAGTCTTTTGGGTTTTTGAATCGTCCAAAACAAAGGGAATTTCTTATCACATTCTATGGGGTGGAAAACCCCATATGAAAAATTGAAATTGCCCTCAAGATTTCGAAGGTGCATCTTCGGACGAACCATTAACCACCATAAGGCGCAACAATGAGTGTCACACCAGATTTAAACAAAAATTTATTCCGGAGATGCATGTCATAATATTTTCAACAAATATATTGATATTTGAGTTAACCAATGAATATTCTGGAGATGTATCTTCGGAAGATTGAGACGGAATTTTGAAATTTAGATGACCTTTGCATGTATGATACTTCTGGAGATACATCTCCGCAACAATTTGATAAAACACTTAACTGCATGATCATACAATCATACTTGTTTTCTACTCTAAACCCTTACCAAAAACCCTTCCATTCTCAATCCATATTTTCACTCCAAATCTTTAATCTTGTGTTTCATCAGATCAAAGAGAGCAAAAGAAGTTGGAATTCTAGGTAAAAATTATTTATTTCAACCTTCATTGCTCATAATAATCTTGTTTTCAGATTGAAAAACATGCGTGTATTCCAGAGATACATCTCCGGAGTCTCTATGAACTCATTCAGAAATGTAAATTTGTCTGTGTTCATTTTTCAGCTCTGTTTATAGTATTTGCACTTATTGAGTGTTTTGTTGTAATTATTTTCATTAGATATGGTTCACCCCGATATTTTCCCTAAACATGTTGCGTCTCTGGATACCAAAGGTGTTGTTGTGAAGGCAATAGATATTGACAACCAGTATAAGAATGAGCAAGAGTTTGAATTTTGTGATCACATGCTTCAATGGATTCATATGGATTCCTCCAAACTAGGATTTTATGTGGTAATCATAAGGTCCGTTAATGGTTCAGATAAAAAATATGCATTTGTGACAATGACGTGCGAAAGAAGTGGAAAATATGGACCTTCTCTCCGAAATTTTAAACGAGATGACACTGGTTCAAGAAAATATGAGTGTCCCTTTAGGTTGTGTGGTTATATGGTGGAAAATAAGAAATGGAGATTTAATGTCATACACACGACTTTACATAAAGAAAGAAAATTTTGATGCATTTTATGAGTCTCTTATTCCATACCTTAGTGGAAAATATGGACCTCCTCTCCGAAATTTTAAACGAGATGACACTGGTTCATGAAAATGTGAGTGTCGCTTTAGGTTGTGTGGTTATATGATGGAAAATAATAAATGGAGTTTTAATGACATACACACGACTTTACATAAAGAAAGAAAATTTTGATGCATTTTATGAGTCTCTTGTTCCTTACATTAGTGGACCACACCGGAGACAAAATGGATGCAATTCCCTGAAATTGGTCACCACATAACACGTGTGTATGATAAAGTGTGTATTAATCTTACATGATATTGTTTTTCGAAAACCTTTTTCCCACTGCGCACCACCCTTACTCAAAATCCAAATGATCGTATTATGTGTATTGAGTGGCTTTCAAAATTATGACACTTTGTTCAAGTTTAGTCGGGATGCCCTATACCATTTACATCACCGGAGTAGATGACTCATTCAACAATATAAGTCGAGAATTAGTCGGACCATTTGTTGGAAAGGATGCAAAAGTTCGAGAAATTAAGCAACATTTAAAGAGAATCAAATGCACAAAAGTCAAAGCGGATATCGCCTATACTTAAAGATTTAGTTGACGACAAATATTTTGATTCGTTTTAATTTCCTGTTTAGCCGGACAAATAAGTGTATGTAATTGTGTCTCAATATTAATGAAATGTAAGATATATATATATATATATATATATATATATATATATATATATATATATATATATATATATATATATATATATATATATAATTTTTAAATATTTTAATTCATTTGTTATATTTGCCAAAACATTTGTTCATTTGCTAAACATATCATCGATTAGGTTCTATTTTCTCCCTGGTTTAGGATAAGTTTTGGAGATGTATCTTCGGAATAAGATAATAGGGCGTGATACCAGAGATATATCTCTAAACCCAATATTGACACATGATAGAATTTTTGAGATCCAAAATTGTCCACAAGTTCTATAAATTAAAGGGATCTTGTTTTTAATTTCACAAAAATAGAAAATTTCTCAAATGTCACAAATAAATATCATCTGGTGCAAAAGTCTCCTTCTCTAGTGCAACACCTGAGGAAAAGTTTAAGCTCAATGAGTACATATCTTTTCTAAAATTGTCAAGCTCGAGTACTGTTCACTGTCGATTAACAATGAAAAGAAGATTGAGTTTAACAACTTTAAGCTCAAGAATGATGCAAATGTACGGGCTATGTGGAATACATTATTTCGTTTCGAAACAAAAATTCTGCTTGAGTTGGAAGAGACGATTTCAAGATCGACCAAAGAAATCGTGAAGATGTTGAGGCGATATCCACTTGAATATTAAAATGTAATGTTTTATTTTATGTTGAAATCACTTATGTAATGTTGATTTTATGTTATGAATGATAATTTTATTTTGTCTAAATACAAGTTTGTGGTTTTGCCTCTGATTATGTTGCACATATGGTACAGAAATGTATCGACGAACAGATTCTGGAGATACATCTCTAAGTAAAAAAATCAACTATTTGAACGCCACTCACAATGAAGTAAATTATATATGTATTGGGTATGTCCGAATTTACATCTTTAAAATTAGAAGATATTTTAGTATTTTCATGTGATGTACTAATAAATATAAGATTTATTTGGTAAACTAAAATGTCTTAAAAAAAAGATAATAATCACATTAAATTTGTTAATTGATTTCAATATTATTATTCTAGGACAAAGTTTGCATAAATTTTACTATTTTAATAATAGTCTCATGTTATTAGAGGTGTCAAGTAATTCAGAAAAATTTGAATTAAATAGAAATTTGAATAAAACAATGGTGTTTATGGTGTTTAGGTTAACTGTATTTTTAAATTGAACAAAAACTTAACCAAGCCAAAAACTTAACCAATACAATGGTGTTTAGGTTAACTCCATTTTTAAAACTCCACTTTTGGTCAAGGAAGTTTAGGGTTTAGGTCATTTTAGGGTTAGTTTATGATTTAAAATTTAGGATTTAGATAAGAGAATCTCTTTGATCAATATTGGAGTATTCGCAACAATATTTTGTTCAACGGAAAAATTTATAATGTTGAGATTATTTTTTATCGTATTGTTGTGTTATCGTGGAGATGGTTAGCAGTAGATATTAATTATAATAGATCTTGTTCTCTCTATAATTAAACTAAATGTTCTTTGGATTTCTTGTAATTTGTTACCTCTATTTCTCTTTTATTTTGGGTCGGAGAATCCTTTTTCTCCTTTATATTCATTTTTTACTTATAAAACTTACATTTTTAAAATTTTATAAATTTATTTATCTGAACCTATCACAATTAATTTACTTAATTTTTATCTCAAAAAAAAGAAAACGAAGTTTCGTTTCTTTCATTCACATCCTATACAGAAAAATGAAAAGAAAAAAAAAACAGGGATTTTACATTTGTCTTTGTATGCAGAATTGCATACTCAAAAGTCTTTATATTAGATGTTTATTATCTTAAATACTCTTAAACCCTTTTTTAACCATTGTAAATATAAATTAAATAAAAATAGTTGACTTTTCATGAATTCAATCATCCATAGAAATCTTAACTTTAATCTAAATTCATACTTAAATCTAAATTCGGAAAAATTCAATCATTCAAATTCTAAAAAGATTTTTTTACATTTTAATTTACATTGACCCATTTATTACAAAGTCATAAAAAAATGTAACTTAAAAAAAAATTACAATGGTTAAGATTAATTTGACGTAAAATTATATCTTAATAAAATGTAAAAAATTAATGTTGATTATTTAAAACTATATTATTTAATACTAAATATTAAAATATAATATAATAACAAATTATCGATTATCAATTATCAATTATAATTATTCAAATTAAATAATAATATATCAATAATTAAAAGAAGCACTAAACCGTAGTGAACAAAAACTTTACTACTTTTTGTTAACAAAAAATTATTAACTGTTTTTAGAGAAATATTATTCCTACACCAAATCATACACTACAGCGTATTTTTTGTTCACCAATACGATGAACAGTAAAATATTATAATAATAAAATATCTTTTATTTTAATATATAAAAATTATTTTGTTTTTTTTATATCTGGGTATTTATTAACCAATTTTCATATCTTCATTAACCAACTTTTTATATTGTATTAACCAACTTTATTTTACTACAAAAATTATTTTTATAACTTGATATTTATTAACCAACTTCATAACTTAATTAACCAATTTTTTATATTGTATTAACCAACTTATTTTAGTAATAAAAATTATTTTTCATGAATTATTTTTTTGGTACTGTTCACGAGTACTGTTCACCACTGTTCACATGATACTATTCATGCACGATTTTACTGTTCACGTACTATTTACTGTATTTGTGAACAGTACATACGGTATAGATGTATAGTTTGATTTTAGGTTATGAATGGTAATTTTATTTTGTCTAAATACAAGTTTGTGGTTTTGCCTCTGACTCTGTTGCACATATGGTATAGAAATGCATCGACGAACAGATTCTGAAGATACATTTCTAAGTAAAAAATCAACTATTTGAACGCCACTCACAATGAAGTAGATTATATATGTATTGGTATGTCCGAAGATACATCTTCAAAATTAGAAGACATTTTAGTATTTTCATGTGATGTCCTAATAAATATAAGATTTATTTGGTAAACTAAAATGACTTAAAAAAGAAGTTAATAATCATATTAAATTTGTTAATTGATTTAAATATCATTATTCTAGGACAAAGTTTGCATCAATTTTACTATTTTAATAATAGTCTCATGTTATTAGAGGTGTCAAGTAATTCAGAAAAATTTGAATTAAATAGAAATTTGAATAAAACAATGGTGTTTAGATTAACTGCATTTTTTTTAATCAATAAAATATGTATATTAAAAACAGGTTAATACAAAGTGACCCCAAAGGTCCAACTCTCCTAATGACTAATTACATCATCAATTTTGCTATATAGTCTCTATATCTTTTGTAGTGCCACCCCCTATACGTAATTACATCAATAATACTATTCACAATATCAGCTTTATTAGCCCTATAATTCTCCTCAAAACAAGCTTTATTTCTCATGGTCCAGTAGTAATAGATTGTTTCAGCATATGTCATCTTTACAACCCCCATTCTCTTGCTTTTTCCTTTGCAAACTTGAAGCATCCATTCAAGTTCAGTATCCTAACTTCTTGGAATGTGAACGATATGAAGCCAATCCAAAACATCTTTCCATATCTCCTTCGTTCTATCATACTCAAAAAATAAATGCTCTAATGTTTCATCTCTATTACAAAAACAACATTGTTGCGAATGCACAAGCCCCCATTTAGCAAGACGACTCTTCGTGGAAAGTCTACCATGACAGGCCATCCACATGGTAATCAGAGCTCTCGGTCTAGCCTTGTTTCCCACCATCATAGGGTACCAATCAATCTCCTGATGTCGATTCTGCATAGCTCGGTACATATCTCCTATTCTGAACTGTCCAGCTCTAGTGCAGCTGTTCCAGCATTCTTGTACCATATGGATATACCTTCTAGCTTTCAGCACCTGTTTAACAATCCAAGAGGCATTTTCTGGTATTTCCAGGCTCAACACATCTTGATTTTTTATGAAATAGGAGTGCAGCCATTTCACCCATAAGCTATCTCTCTTTTGATGCACACTCCACAATAATTTCAACAGAGTAATACAATTCCAACTCTCAAGAACTATGATACTCAACCCTCATTTCTTTTTAGGCAGACACACTTTTTTCCAAGCAAGTGGACTTTTTCTACTGGGAAAAATACCACCTGTCCAAACAAAGGTCCTACAGATGGCTTGGATCTTCTTAAGAACTGCTTTAGGGATCATAAAACACTGCATCCAGAAGTTGGAAATGGCAAACAAAACAACATTGATTAATTGCACTCTCCCAACCTTGTTGAGGAGCCTTGAACTCCAATGGGTCAGCTTGCTACAAATCCTTTTCACCAGAGGGAGGTAGTGTTGAATAGACAATTTTCTGCCAGTTAATGGAACTCCCAAGTACCTAAACGGAAGAGTACTTTGGTTGAAACCTGTTAGCTGTAAGATTTATGCCTTGTCTTCCTCTTGCACTGCCCCAAAATAGATACTGCATTTACTAGGGTTAACTTTCAGCCCAGTAGTTGCAACAAAGGTGTCCATAGTTTGCTTTAATAATCTCACTGAGCCTCCATCGCCTCTGCAGAACATCAGAGTATCATCAGCAAAACTGAGGCGTGCAAGCTCAATTTTTTCACATTTGGAGTGGTGATTGAAGTTTGGGTTCTTCTGCATCTTGTATAGCATTCTACTCAGATATTCCATGACTATCACAAATAGGAAGGGTGAGATAGGATCACCATTCCTTATCCCTCTTTTGGCAACCAACATTCTAGTGATCTCACCATTAATGCAATATCTATAAGACATTGTCTGGACACCCAGCATAATCCAAGCAACAAATTGAAAGGGGATACCAATCTCTAATAGAATAGTTTCAAGGGCATTCCAATTTAGCATATCATACGCCTTCTGAATATCAAGTTGCAGCAAACATCTAGGGGTTTCATGCTTCTGAGAATACCCCTTTATCAGGTCCTGAGCCAAGAGGATATGATTGTGTATATGTTGGCCAGGGATAAAAGCAGCTTGATGGTGACTCACTATACTGCCAATACATTTAGCCAGTCTGGTAGTGAGAATTTTAGAATAAATCTTGTAAACCATTTTGCAGTAGGAAATAGGTCTATAATCCTTTAAATTTCTAGCATCTTCCTTCTTAGAGATCAGAGTCACTAGTGTATTGTTGAAGGACTTTGTCATTGTGCTAGTCCTGAACCAAAAGCAAATAGCACTAAGTGGATCTTCTTTGATGGTACTCCAGCAACTTTTGAAGAACTTTGCAGTGTAACCATCAACGCCAGGTGCCTTGTTGTCTCCAATACCCTGCAAAGCATCAAAAATTTCTTTTTCAGTAATAGGAGCAATCAAGTCTTGTCTCTTCTCCATGCTGAGCTGCTCTCCCTCTCTCATAACACTAAAATCAATCCGTTGAATGCTTCTATCTTCTTTACCCATTAGATCTTCATAGTAGGCTATGACATTATCTTCAATCTCATTTGCTTCAGTAATGATCCTACCATCATCCCCACAAATATTCATACTTCTCTTTGAGTTTTTTGCTTTAAGGGAAGCATGAAAGTAATGGTTATTTTCATCTCCCAATTTAATCCAGTTCACTTTGGATTTCTGATGTAACACCTTCTCTTCAATCTCTTGTCATTTCATGATTTCTTCAGTTTTCTGCTTTTACTTTATGATTGATCTCAACATTCATCAAATCTGTAGACTGCTTGGTTTGCCAATAGTTCAACTCCTCTCTGACTTTCAAAATAGATCTTTGCACATCAGTGAGAGGTTTTGCAAGCTTCTTGATAACAGGTCTAAGTCTTCTCAGCTTCTTCCATAAAATGTAAGGAGGGTTTCCAGCAATGGGTTCAGCCCAACTACAAGCAACAGCTTCTTGGAATCCTTCAATATCAAGAGTACAATTGATAAATTTGAAGTTTCTTTCTTGGGTCTCTGCAGGGTCTGGTTCACTAAGTGTAGAATCACATGATCAGAGACACTAGGAGGTAAATGTCTCAGATGTAAGTCCATATTCTGAAACCAAGCTACATTCCCTAACACTCTATCAATTCTAGAGTATATAGGGCCAATCTCATGCTTGTTGTGCCATGTATAGTAACTACCCTGATTTTCCATTTCAACTAAGCTGCAAGTATCTATCATCTCTTGCAGATCAGTGAATTCTCTCGCAGTTACCATTCTTCCACCAATTTTGTCCTTACTTTTCAGTACATTATTATAGTCTCCTATAATGCACCCGGGTGTATTAGGATCATCTAAGAGAGCAATATCCCTCCATAACTGTTTTCTTTGCTCCAGATCATTCATAGCATACACTACAATAATCTTGAACTTCAAATTTCCAACTACATCAGTAATTCTGCAGTGCACAAATTGGTTTGAAGAGCTATCAGCATAAATTCTCACTTTCAGGGGGTCCCAGCTTATCCAAATTCTGCCATTTTGGTGTTGATTGTAGTTGTCAATGTACTCATGGTGCAAATGCAATTTAGTCCTGATCAGGTCAGATTTATTCTTCTTAACTCTAGTTTCCAAAAGAATGCAAATTCCAGGGTATAAACCTAAGAGATGGGAGCTAATCTCTCTCAATTTACCACTCTTATTAATCCCCCTAACATTCCAGGCAACAATCATTTCACAATGGCATTAGTCCCTAGGGGGTCTATCAATCCCTCTAAGGCAGTGAATCCATTGCTACAATTAATGCTATCCAACTGAACTACCAAAGGCTACTTACCTCTGTCAAGAGCCTTGCTTCTTGGTTATACTCAGCTTCGGGGGTGTTAGTAGTTATTCTGACTTCTTCCCCAGCACATTTTTCCTGCACAAGCTCACTACTTTCAGGAACATCTTGTCTGGATTCATCATCCTTACTCTTTATAATAGGTATCACAGGCTTTGCTTTAGGCTTCCACTGTGGCATTATCTTTTTTGCAGCACAATTGTGCCCAAATTTTTTGCAGTTTCCACAGAACTTAGGAAGCCATTCGAACTCCACAAGTTGTTTCACTTTTCTCCCCTCATGATTCTGGATTGTGATAGCTTTTGGGATTTCTCTTATCACATCTACTTCAATAAGTAATCGAGCATATGAGACTCTCAATTTTTGTGTTGTACATTCATCTGTCACCACTGGTGTACCTAGGTCATTGCCTATCTTGTTCAGGCTTTTCGCTCCCCATAACTTCAGGGGTAATTGTGGTAGCTTTACCCATATTGGCATCGTTCTCAACATATCCTTTGCCATATTGAAATCTGGTTTCCAATCTCTCAAGAGCATAGGCATATTCTTGATAGTGTACGGACCATTCATCAGAATTTCTTCCTTTTCCCGGAGAGTGTTGAATCTCATTAGAAAATACCCTTCATCATGGTATAGCAGCTCAGACAACTTTATTGTATTCCAGTTTCGCTCCATGAAGTTCTTCACCATATTCATACTGAGTTCACCTCCAAGAACATACATAATCAATGTACGTTCCCAGTATTTCATGTCTAATTCAATGTCAGCTTCATCAATTTCAACGATTACTTCACCATCAACGATTCTAGGGGCAACAAAATAAATATTCATACCATTTACAGGTCTTCGATTATTGCTAATAACATCCACCCATAACTTTGGAATAGATACACTGCTTTGATTTCCGTTTCCATGAATCTTGTTACGTTCTTCAACTTCTAGGGTTTCCTCCACAACGATCATTTCATCTTCTACCTCAGGTTCTGAGTGATTACTAGTGTGGTCTTCATGTTCTGAGTGAAAAGAGTGCTCCGATGGTACTTCCGGCGCTTCAGGCTGAGGCTCCGGTGGCGATTCCGGCGGCGGCGGTCCCTGCATTTTTGGGGGTCTCCCCCGTCCCCGTCCCCTTCCTCTCCCTTTCCCCCTCATGTCATAATTATTATGAATGGTGCAGTGTAAGTATCTGATTAACTGTATTTTTAATTTGAACAAAAACGTAACCAAGCCAAAAACTTAACCAATACAATGGTGTATAGGTTAACTCAATTTTTAAAACTCCATTTTGTTCAAGGAAGTTTAGGGTTTAGGTCATTTTAGGGTTTAGAGTTTATGATTTAAAATTTAGGGTTTATGTCGAAGAATCCCTTTGATCAATATTGGAGTACTCGTAACAATATTTTGTTCAACGGAGAAATTTATAATGTTGAGGTTATTTTTCACCGTATTGTTGTGTTGTCGTGGAGATGGTTAGCGGTAGATATTAATTATAATAAATCTTGTTCTCTATAATTAGACTAAATATCCCTTAGATTTCTTATAATCAATTAAATTTGTTTCTCTTTTATTTTAGGTCGGAGAATCTTTTTCTCCTTTATATTCATTTTTTACTTATAAAAAAACTCCATTTTTAAAATTTTACAAATTTATTTATCTGAACCGATCATAATTAATTTACTTAATTCTTATCTCCAAAAAGAGAAAACGAAGTTTCGTTTCTTTCATTCACATCCTATACAGAAAAATAGAAAAAATATATAAAAAAAACAGGGATTTTACATTTGTCTTTGTATGCAGAATTGCATACTCAAAAGTCTTTATATTAGATGTTTATTATCTTAAATACTCTTAAACCCTTTTTTAACCATTGTAAATATAAATTAAATAAAAATAGTTGACTTTTCATGAATTCAATCATCCATAGAAATCTTAACTTTAATCTAAATTTATACTTTAATCTAAATTCGGAAAAATTCAATCATTCAAATTCTAAAAAGATTCTTTTACATTTTAATTTACATTGACCCATTTATTAAAAAGTCATAAAAACTTTAAATTAAAAAAAAATTACAATGGTTAAGATTAATTTGACGTAAAATTATATCTTAATAAAATGTAAAGAATTAATGTTGATTATTTAAAATTATATTATTTAATACTAAATATTAAAAATATAATATAATAACAAATTATCGATTATCAATTATCAATTATAATTATTCAAATTAAATAATAATATATCAATTATTAAAGAAGCACTAAACCGTAGTGAACAAAAAACTTTACGACTTTTTGTTAAAAAAAATTGTTTTTACTACTTGTTCGTATTAAATGCCCACCCTAAAAGTAGGTGGATTGAGTGTTATATATTTAGACATGTATAATAATGAAAAACACATGAAATATAATAATCAATGAAGACGTTTAGGATATGTGTGTAGTACTTTTCCCTTTCCTTTTCATGTACTACTTTTTTAATTCTTTTTGTTATATTAAATGATTAATACATTAAATAAAAATATTAATAAATATTATTTTTTTCTTTTTTTAAATATTCTTAATTAATATGGTAAAATATTATTCTTAGTTATTTACTATTTCATTTTATTTATTTTTCTATCTACAATAAATTACAAAATAAAAATAATAAGAAATGTATAGTTAATTATTAATTATATTCTAAAACAACAAGTAATTACAAATTAATTAAATTTGATATGTAAAAAAGAAATAAGGAATACAATAGCCTAGGAGTAAATAAATTATTAAGAAAATAATTTGATATATAAAAATTATTAAAATTTGATATTTAAATTTGAGAAATGTGCAAAGAGCTTCATTTTAATCCGTCCACGATACGCTTCTATAATTCGAAAGGTACACAATCTTAGTTTTTGTTATATTAAATGATTGATGTGAACTTCTTTTTGAAGTGGTTGATTTATAAATATTAAAATTTTATTTACATTAATATATAAATATAAATATTTACCCCAATTAACAGTTGAGTTACCTCACTCAACAAATTTGTCTTATTTATTATTCATAAGTTAATAACAAAAATAAAATTCTGAATGTGTTTTATGTGGAACTGAAGAGGAAAGTAATAACAATTTTATCTTCAAGTGTATGAAACTGCAGTTAATATGGGATGGAGTTCTGAACTTGTTGGATTATGCTAGAGAGAACAATATGGATTTGGAGTGGATAAAAAGAACGTGTAAATATAAGGGGAGAAGGGCTATCATATTCAAAGCTATGGTGACCGAAGCCATCTATGGCATATGGAGGTTTTAGAATAGTATGATTTGTGATAATGATAGGAACAAAATAGATACAGATAGTGTTATAAATAGATAATTGATGTTATTGTGTATAGAGTATGGAAGAGGCCCAAGTATAGGGATTTCTTAACTAAATTGTTAATGTAATTGGATAGTTATTGCTCTTGGTGATCAACCAAGATTATATGTAAATGCTTTTGAAATATATGAATTCTTTTATTTCAACCAAAAAAAAGTTAATAACAAAAATTATTCTTGTGTAGAAATGATAATTTGACTAGTAAAAAATGGCCACAATGGTTGATTAAATAATTGCAAAATTGGTAATGGTTAGGCTATGAGTAATAAACTACTATAATAAGCAGGTACAAGTCAGAGTACTTTAGAATTCAATTAGTCCCATATTTGTACCGTAGGTTAGAATTTACTCAAAATCTATGAGAATTCTGACAATTTCTTTATGAATAAGAAAGGTTCTTGCAGAAAAATTTAACAAAGAAAAGAATAAATATGAAGTCGAAAAAAATTAGGGTTCTAAGAGAATTTGGAGAGAAAGTTTTGCTACCTACAAACTGTGAGATTTTTCTTTCTATTCACTTGCAACTGCAAACTGTGAATTACAATGTGTTGGAATGATTTGATTACAAGAGGGATACTCCCTATTTATAGAATTAGGTTTGCTTGCACCTCAAACCAAAAACCCAAAACTATAAAAGCCCAAAATATCTATTTTGGAACTAAATCAAATATAGATTTAAAACTAAATCAAATCAAATCTAAATCAAATATGAAATAATGAATTACACTTTCTAACACACCACCTAATTCATTATGTCTATGTTATCTACACTCATCATAGCTCTTAGTCTTCTGAATACATCGATCTGCACTCCATTTGTCATGATATCTGCAATCTGATTCTCAGTTCTGTAGTGTTCCAAGTCCATCTTCTCGTCTGCTACATGCTCTTGAAGATAATTGAACCTCATTTCGATATACTTGTTTCAACCATGCACTATCGGATTCTTCGCCAGATTGATAGCTGACATACTGTCGATTTTCATGGTGATTGCTCCATGACTCTTTGATGTAATCTCTTAGACCAAGTTCATCATCCATGTTGCTTGAGATGCATAGAGAGAAGGAGCTATGTACTCTGCTTTGCATGATGACAATGCCACTATTGGCTCCTTTCTCGAACTCCAAGCAATTGGAGCACCACCTAACATAAACATATATCCAATTGTGGATTTTTGGTCCTCAACATCACTACGCCAACTTGAATCAGTGTATCCCACTATCTTACATTCTTTTCCTTCATCATATGCAGGAAACGAAATGTCATAGTCGAAAGTTCCTTTCAGATACCTCAGTATCCTCTTCGCCGCTGCTAGGTGCGATACCTTTGGCTTCTGTATGAATCTACTCACCATATCAACACTGTATGCTAAGTCAGGCCTTGTGTGACAAAGGTATCAAAGTGACCCAATAAGTGTTATGTATTGGGTTGGGTCGACATCATCTTCATCTGAATCTTTCGACAGTTGCAATATGGGCTCAGCTGGATTCGAAGTTGGGTTGCAATCTTGCATCTCGAATCTCTTCGGTATTTCTCCTGCATATCTTCTTTGATGTATCATCAAACCTCTACCATTCTTGTAAAATTTTATGCCAAGGAAATATGAGAGATTTCCCAAGTCTGGAATTTCAAACTCCTCGCTCAGGTCACATTTGAAATCTTCGATCTCCTTTTTGCAACTTCCTATTATCAACAAATAATCAACATAGAGACATAGTATAAGCAATTTTCCATTGCTTCTTTTTACATATACTCCATGCTCAGTTGTGCACTTCACAAATTCCTTCTCCCTTAGATAGTCATCTATTTTCTTATTCCAAGCTCTTAGAGCTTGCTTAAGTCCATACAGGACTTTATGTAGCCTTTACACTCACTATGCCAAACAAGACCTTAGACAACACTTTTTTCCCCCCTTAGGTAGCGCTTTAAAGCGTTGTCTAAGGTACCCTTAGACAACGCTTTTAGGAATACCTTAGATAACTCTTTTGGTGAAAGCGTTGTCTAAGCCCCTTCTATTTTAATTTTTTTAGGTATACCTTAGACATCGCTTTTGGTGAAAGTGCTGTCTAATTCCCTCCTATTTTAATTTTTTTAGGTTACCTTAGACAACGCTTTTTGAAAGCGCTGTCTAAGCCCCCCTTAGACAGTGCTTTTTCCAAAAGCGCTTTCTAAGCCCCCTCTTAGACAACGCTTTTTTGTGTAAAGCGTTGTCTAAGGTATACAAAAAATTTAGTATAATTTTTTTGAAACCACTTTTTTTACCAGGTTTTTAAACCAGAATTTTGACCTGTTTTCAACCAATTTTTGGCAGACAAATATCACAAATTATATATCAATTTATGCACCAAAATTATAAATCCAAAATTGACAATTCAAACCAATATATATAATACCAATTCAAACCATTTTGGCCTATTAAATGTACCAAAATATATACAAATTTATGTACCAAAATTATAATTACAAGTCATTACATTTTACTACAAATGTACATATTATAATTACACATATCTAATCCATCCAAAACATTGCTTCAAATATACATAGGTCCTGAAACAACACAAAGATTGTAATTCAATTAATAAACAATATTATAGAAATTACTACGTTACACATATTTAAATTCTCATCAATTAAAGTAAGAGTACAATATTATACCTCATATAACACCGAGCTCTATAATGAATTGACACAATTCCTCTTTGATTTCGTCCACTTGATCTTTTGTATAATATGCACACTTGAATTCATCAAAGTACTACAGAATAATATAACATAGTTTGATTTAATTTCAACTATTTAATTATATGAGAGATATGTGTAAATATTAAAATAACTCATAAGTTAGAAATACATACATCGGTGGAAATCTCTAATCGGCCAAAAACAAGAGTATCTCGCATAAACCTCAACATGAAATAAAAAATATGGATAAATCCTAAGTTTTATCAAGTATCATCATCACTAATATAATAAAAAATGTGATAATTAATAATACACCGCCACTTTTATCCATGTAATGTCGTTGGCTCTCCTCTTTGATGTTTGGATATCTCGCTGGGCTCGAAAAGCTTGTAGGATGCTAATAAAATAAAAATGAAGTAATTAGAACAATTCACATAAATTAATAAATACACACAAGAAAATTTAGAACAATCTCACTTTCATTTTTTCTATTACAAGAATCAAAGTTTTTCTTCAATTACTTTTCTCTTAACTTTAATAATTTGTCTATTACAATATACCTATAACTATACCTATAACACATCGCTTTTTCTATAACTAACTTTAATTTTCTATTACAATATACCTATAACTATACCTATAACACATTAACACGTTAATTTTTTATGACAATATACCTATAACTAACTTTAATAATTTTTATATTACAACATTATTATTTATCAAACATAACAACAACAATGTACCTTATGAGTCAAAACTCAGTTTCTAAGAAAAGGGTTCTATACTCAACTTCTAAACTCAGTTGCTAAAAAAAGCTACAAATGAATCAAAACAACTTCAACAGGAATAATATACTAAACTCAGTCAACAAGATTCTGCACATTCTCAAAACAACTTCAACATGAATAATACACTAAACTCAGTCAACAACATTCTGCACATTCTCAAAATAACTTCAACATAAATAATACACTAAACTCAGTCAATAACATTCTGCACATTCTCAAAACAACTTCAACATAAATAATACACTAAACTTGTTCTAAACTCAGTTTCTACATATTCTCTACAAGATTCAACAAAAATGATATGAAACGAAAAACATATCGCAAGAAGAACAAAGAACACCAGAAACCAAAAAAGAAGAATGAAGAACAACTTCAAAATGTACGTTCGTAGGCGATGGAGTCTTCAAAAGCGTCTTCAATGATCGAAACCGAAAATGGAAGTGGATTCAAGGTTTATGGATTTTCTGATGTTTAGGTTAATCGCGTTCGCTGGAGGGAAAATGAAAGAACAGAAAGAACAAAATAGAAACTGAGTCTGATATTTAATTTTAATTAGACCTTAGATAGCGCTTTTGAGAAAAGCGCTTTCTAAGGGGGGCCTTAGACAACGCTTTAGACAGTGCTTTTTAAAAGTGTTGTCTAAGGTTGACCTTAGACAGCGCTTTTGATTTTAATTTTTTTTAAAATTGAAAGACTTTAGACAGCACTTTTGAAAAAACGCTGTCTAAGGCCTACCTTTAAAAGCGCTTTCTAAAAGCGCTGTCTAAGGTCTACCTTAGAAAGCGCTTTTTCAAAAGCGTTGTCTAAGGTAGGGCTTTTAGCAGCGCTTTTTTTATTATTTTTGAACAGTTTCCGTGTTTTGCTTTTAATTTTAACCTTAGACAGCGCTTTCTTTATAAAGCTCTATCTAAGGTGCGCTGTTAAAAGTCAATTTTGGCATAGTGACTTTTCTTTCGTCACCTTGTTTCACAAACCCAACTGGTTGTGGAACATAGACTTTTTCATCTAAGGGGCCATTGAGGAATTCATACTTCACATCCATCTGACATGTGTGTCAATTATTCATATTCTCTAGACCAACAACCAACTTGATTGTTTCGATCCTAGAAACAGGTGCAAATATTTCATCGAAGTCAATTCCTTCCTTCTGAAGAAATCCTTTCGCCACAAGTCTCGCCTTGTGTCGAGTCACTTCCCCTTTGGGATTCAACTTCACCTTGTATACCCACTTCATATCAATTTCCTTCTTGCCTTGAGGCAACTCGACAAGTGACCAAGTGTTGTTGACTTTGATAGACTTCATCTCCCCATTCATTGCTTTTATCCACTTTGAATCTTTCAATGTCTCAACTGCATTGACAGGTTCGACATCTACATAGAAAGCATAGTGTACCAGCTCACCTTCTTCATCGACCACATCATCTGATGTAATAACACATTCTTGAAACCTTGTCGGAATGTGTCTTGTTTGTTGAGGTTTGCTTGGGCCTACTTCACCTCTAACTTCTTCTTGTCGAACATCTCTATCGACTTCACAAGCTGGTTTTTCACACAAGATTCTAACTGAATATTTCTTAAATTTTTTTGTCCAATCCCATTTGTAAACACCCCAAATTTGCCCTCACCCATTCACACCATTGCTTGTGATCTCCTCATATGCATAATTCACTCATACCATTCTCATATTGCATTTTTACTTCACTGCATTGCTTCTAAGTCATCTGCATCTAGGGTTTGTGATCTGAGCAATCCAAGAGCTTCTTGAGCCACTCCAAAGGTCTTCAATCATTCCAAATGGGTCCATGTATGTTCAAGCATCATATTATATCCTCTCAAAGTCAAGAATGTCAAAAAAATCATAGGAACTGGGAATGGCATGGAAGCAGAGCCAGGTTTGACTGCACAGATGACCTAGAATTAGGGTTTTGGTTTCAAAGGCCATAAATCCAATTTTTTTGGTCATTCTTGTTTCTATTGGTCTCTATATGGTATAGGGATCATGCATATCAAGTTTCATGAAGAAATTCCATGGGGAAGGCATCTAATCAAGAGTTGACTTCTTGAGCAAGTCAGTGCAAAATCAGGGCATCTGAGGCCCCCAATGACCCAACCAAAGGGTGTTCTTCATCATTTTGAGTATGTATGATCTTTATTTGATCATGGAAGATGTTAGAAGTTCACAAAATTGAAGAATTTCAAGCCATTTGCAAAGTTGCCTTTTTGGGAAAGTGACTTATAATGTAAACTTGCTATTTTGGGAAAGTTTTTCAACCTCCTCTTTTTGATTCAAAAATGCTTCAAATGAGAAAACTTTGGTCATGAAAGTTGTAGATTGGATCATTCACTTTTCAAAAAGTACAAGAACTCTTTCTAATTCATTTTGGATCAAAAGTTATGGCTTTGCAAAGTTGGGAAAAATCATTGAAATTTCACTTTTGCACAAAGAGGGAAACTTGCAATTTCACATGCCAAGCATTCTATTGACTTCAAAATGACTTCTAATCTTCATACAAACACAATGCAATGCCTAAAATTCAGATTGGCCCAAGAAATTTCTCATTTTTCATGCCTTGATGTCCAAGTATCATAAGCCATTTTTCATGAAAATCACAAAGAGGGAAGTCTTGCAAGAAGGTTTCCTTTGGTTTTGTTTGGTCTCTAATCATTATCAAAGTGTCATAACAACATTATGTGATGCATTTTGCTGCATATTTCTTAAGGGATGTCACATGTTCATAGCCAAAAGTCACAAAATGTCACAAGTTGCCAAAATGCAAAGACACTTCAAACTTGCAATCCAAATGTTGCAGTCCTTCACAAACCATCCAAGGGTCCTCCTTAAAGCTGGCTGAGACAATCTAAACACAGAAATCTTCTCTGCCACAGCCCATGCCTCAAGTACACCTAACCATGACTTTTTGCAATTTCTCCCATGCTTTTGGAATAGTGATCAGCAGCCTCTACCAACCTGCTCGACAGCCTACTCAAACTTTATGGGAGTGATATAGCAGCTCATTTGGCATAGAAACAAAACACAATCCAACTTGCACAAGATCTGTCCCAAACTTCTTCTCTGAATTTTTTCTTCACACAGCCATAAAACTTCACTTTTTTCTTTCACCAACAAGTCACAAATCACCCTCTGAACAAGAATCACCCCCTGAAACAGCTTGAAACATCATACACCAAGACCTCCATTGCTGCTACACCAGAGCAAAACAGTCATAACCAACCATTCTCAAAAGTTTTCTAAGCTTCATTCCATCATCAGGAGGATCATTGGAGCTTGTTTGAAGCAAAGGACTGACCAGAAAGCTCCGAAGTTCAAAGCTCCAGTTCAGGTATCATCAAGAACATTTTTTTAGAAATGCAATCTCTTGTTATAGGATGATAGAGTTTGTTTCACTGATCATGTTGAGCTTTGAAGCACTGAAAACGGTTGAGAAATGAGTGTGTATGCATGTTCTGAAGTTTTTGCAGTGTTCTTGATTTTGCTCAAATCTTGTTGTTGATGCATTGTAGATATGATTTTGTGATTGATTCATGTTTGGGGTGGATAGAGGATGAAATCTGGAGAGTTAGAGCACTTAAAACAGCCTAGGGATTGAGTTTGATCATGAATTTTTGAAAAAAACAGCACAATGAATCGATTCATTCCAGCATGAATCGATTCATTCTGTTCAGTGATTCCTGGATTTCGCAAAATGAATCGATTCATCCCATTATGAATCGATTCATGCTGTTTCTGTTTCTCAAAAATTGACCATTATGAATCGATTCATCCAAGCATGAATCGATTCATTCTTCTGTTAACCAACTTTAATTCATTTTGTTTGTATTTTATTTGCATGAATTTTAAAAAATAGCAAAAAAACATTTAAAAATTCTGAAAATATTTGTCAAACATTTCATTAATTTTCAGAACCCAAAAATATTTTTATTTTTATTTTTTGCCTTAAAAATTATTTTTTAAATAATTTAAATGTTTATTTTTAATTAATTAATGAAAATTAAATAATTAAAAATACATTTAAGTATTTAAAAATCACAAAAAAATTCACATTGCATTTCAAAACATTTAGAAACATTATCAAACTCTCAAAACAAATTTATTTTTGGTTCTTGACCTATTTTGACAATTTTCATTGGAATTAAATTTGTTTAAAAGCAATATTTTGATTCAAACTTGGAAAAATCCATTCTGCCTAACCATTGAGAGTTTGATGATGGTTCTTCTTGCATTACATCCTACATAGCATGTAGTTTATAGGATAAAATTTGTTTGATTTGATCTTGCATTTTCAATTTGTTTGGTATTTTTCTTTGTGAGGCACCCCAAAACCCTAGTAATCTTAGGAAATTCATAACTTTCACTAGGTTAAGAGTTGGATCTCCTCCTTTGGGAAGTGAGTTTGTATAGGTTTAGGGTTATTTTTATTGCATTTTCAAATTTTTATCATGATGTTTGCTTCTGTTTTTTTTTTAATTTTGTTTTGTGCATTGATCATAAACCCTAATTCATGCTTTCCTTTGCATCCATCTTTCATTTGCTTGCATACCATGACTTGCCATGACATCTTGTGCATCAACATGATTCATAATACATCTTAGGACATATTAGAATCATGTTTGATCATTGCATCTTTCATTTTCCATGTTGTATGTCCATTGCATTTCATAACTTTTCATGTACATTCATGGTTCAAAGCATGCTTCATTTGCATCCTCATCCTTGTATGATCATCCATAACTCTTGACATGTGTTTGCATCATCTCTTAGCATCATTTGCATCATGTGTATGATTCTGACTTTGGCCTTTGCCCATCCATATGCATTGTTTCATCTCATTTCTTCCCTTATGCATCTTGTACTAACTTTTCAGGTTAATGGTAAGTTTGTTTGGGAGGTGGATTTGCCTTCACCTCCTACCTCTTCTCACCTCATCATTTTACATACTTGCTTCATTTTTGCTTGTCTTTGAGTGAGCTTGATCACTTGTGCCTCTCTTCCCTCTTTTCTCTTCTCATCTCATCCCTTTTCTATCTTGCTTCTCCTTGGTGGCTTCCTTGAAGATCTTTCTCCTCTTAAGCCTCACAAACCCTAGGACTTCCAGGCATGATAACATTTTAGGATTGTTTAGTCCCATTAGACTCTTTCCTTTGAGTTTTCTTTGAGTCTTCTCTTCTCACCTCATAATCAAGGACTAAACCCTAAAGGTTTTAAGGCTTTGTGATTAAGCTTATGCCTGCATCCTTCTATTAGGATGGAGTGTATAACTTTAATCCCAAGTGTTAAACCCTTAATGTGTTTAAATCCTTTAATCAATTCACTTAATAATCATCAAGACATCAAGCTTGTAACTTGGGCCTTGCATTAGGGTTCTAATTCTTCCTTAATTGGTTAAGAAGGACTAACCCTAGTGTTAATGGACAAGTCCCCCTCAAGTTGTCTTGCAAACCATAAAAATCACTTCTTCATCTTATCATTAACTAAAATCCACTTAATAAAGGCTTTGTTTTGTCATGAGGTTAATCCCTAATCATGGATTAAGTTGAGGAGTCTTCCTCAGCTTAAATGCTCTCATCTATTATCCTTCTATTAGGATGGTGTAATGAGTCCATTCAATCCTTGATTATGGCTTAAACTCATTACCTAACACTAAACAAAAACAACAAAAACATCTAATTAATTACAAGTAGGTTAATGATCTTAACCCTACACCATGGTAACTAAGTGTGAGATGCTGACTTCACACTTAAGGTATTCTCATTACCCCTAATCAGAGGGAAGATGTGATGAGTTTACTAACCCTTGGTTTAGGCTTAAGCTCATTAACTTATGACAAATCCAAAAGCAATAAAAAAATTGAAAACACAAAAACAAACAATAATCGTCTCCTCCGGGATTCTTTTCTCATCTCATTCACTCACAAACGAGAACTCGCTTCTTCCGTCTAATGCAAGACAGTTAGCACCTGAGCCAGACAGGTCATACACTTGAGCATAGACAAGCAAGCAGTTCACAAGTCAATTTATCTTTCATTCTCTTTGGGTCGAACTACGGTGTTCTGACTTCCTCATTGCACGAGAGGATACGTAGGCATAACTTAACAATTATCGAACAAAAGTCTCTGTATATTCCCCCTCTTTCCAGCTTTATTCTTTTAGCCTCATATTCTTGAGCATTTCATTCTTGTTCCTGCACTGACACAGTATATATTACACTTTGCACTTCCTTCACACTGACACCTGTACATCCTTTTCCAGCCATTTTATACACAAATTGCACTGACACTACCCCTTTAAAACACAAATCTTTTAAGCGTGGATCCCGTCGAGTACGGCGAACAATCTGGGTGCTAATACCTTCCTAGGTTGTAACCAACCCCCTTTCTCAGTTTCTCTGGTTCGCAACCGTCTTATCCATATTTTCTAGGTCTATGCAGCATTGCCTTTCCTCCGGGATGAAAATGCCTAGCTGGAGACTCTTTTCATTCCCTGTGAGTTCACTCCTGTGTGTTCTCACACCCTCCTCTCGCCGACCGTTCGCGTCTGTACCCCATTTGACCCGGCTTCATTTATCGGGAGCGACACCATTCTTTAAGCTCATCTATGATCACACCTGCTGATTACTACTTGCTTGTTCACTAGGTCGAACAACTTGTAACCTCCAGTCGAATGATATCCTATCAAAATCATTTGACTAGACTTGTCATCAAGCTTTCTTCTCAACTGATCAAGCACATGTCTATGTGCTATAGATTTAAACACCTTTAGATGACTCAAGCTAGACTTGACACCAGACCAACACTTCTATGGTGTAACTCCTTCTAGATTTTTCGTCGGACACCTGTTCAAAATATATGTTACAGTCGACACAGCTTCTCCCCATAGTTCTTTGGGTAGATGCTTACCATTCAACATACTTCTCACCATGTTCATGATGGTTTGATTCTTTCTTTCTGCAGTTCCACTCTGTTGTGGAGTGTAGGGCGACACCACCTCATGCACAATCCCTTCTTTTACACATAATTCATCGAAATCTTTCGACACATACCCTCCACCACCATCAGTCCTCAAAATCTTGAGCTTTCGACCACTTTGTCTTTCGACCATAGATTTAAACTTGGCAAATACCTCGATCACTTCACTTTTCTTCTTGATCAGGTAAGTCCATAATTTTCGACTGAAATCATCTATGAAACTAGTAAAGTATATATTACCTCCAATTGAATCCACCTAGATAGGACCATATACATCGGAGTATATGACTTCAAAAATTGCCTTCGACCTGCTTCCTGCATCCTTGCTGAAGTTATTCTTGTGTTGTTTCGACTGAACACATTCTTTACACATTTCGTTTGGAATGTCGATTTCTGGAAATCCTGAAACCATATTTCTTCTCTTCAAATCTCTGATGTCTTTGAAATTGAGATGACTGATGGGCTAAAGATGTGTCTACTTATGCGTCTAGCGGTATCTTACTGCAAGTGCACAGCCTATCGAAGTAATATTTAAGATTATCGATCCACAGGGATTCTATGGTTACCTAGTGCTAGATGAACTTCTAGTTTAGCTAAGGCGAATGGTTGTCACGATTTTTGTTGATTTTAGAATATTAAAGGCGGAATTAAATTTAAACTTTAATTAAGTAGTTTTAAGACGGTCGGTATGTAGTTATACTAACTTAGGTGGGTCAATCTAACCTAGGCTTATTTAAGGTGTTCACTTAATCTATTCGGTAGAGATTACTAGTTTAAATACCCTCAACTCACACTCTCGTGGTCTTATATCAGATCTTATCTCTAAAGCCCTATGCCTGCTCTCGCTAGCCCATAAGTGTTTAGAGGTAATTTTTGGAAACTAAGTAATTCTAATTTATCTTAAAGCGCTCTCGCTGTGTTTAATTTAAATGCCTAACTTTAGCTATCTGGTTAAAACCTCACACTCTCGTGGTCTTGACCTAACCTAATACTCTTTTCTTACTCTCGTAACGAAAAGGTCTTTTTTACTTAAAAAGTGTCAGCCAGAATGTTAAGTGATTAATTATTTTTAGCCTATGGTTATATTTTACCGGTTAAGTTCGTTCTAACTACATACCGCCCTAAGGTGTTTAGCTACTCATCGATGTTGAACCAGACAGAGACAGAAAATTAAATAACAAATTACTCATGGCAGAAAAATAAACAAACATTATAAATAATTAAATTTCAATATAATAAAACCTGGTTAACAATATCAGAGCGGACTCCTTCTTCCACAGACCGGAAAGCTCGGAGTTGGCGAAATCAAAAATAAACGAATGATGAAGGCTTAGAAAAAATAATAAACGTATAACAATTTCCTGATATTGGAAATTGTTATATGGCGGGTTTGGATACAATAAAGCGAAAAAGAAAATAATGCATAAAATAAAAACGGGTCGTAAATCAGTTCGGCAGAGCTTCCGCAGGAAATTGAATAGAAAAATGCTCTGTTCATTCTTCATAAAACTGGTGCTATTTATAGAACTCCAAATGGGCTGGATTTTTGGACTTTAGTTGGTATGGGCCTTGCTGAATTTGTGGAGAAAATGTAGGTAGTGGCAACAAAATAGGTGGAAATGGCCTTCACGTAATTCTTTGACGACGTCTTGGTCAAAAACCTAGAATATCCTTTGTCACGGTCGTGACAATGCTTTTACGCTCGTGACTTGTGACTTTTAAGTGTCACGGTCGTGACACATATCTCACGGTCGTGATGCTTCATTTTGGGGTGTCACGGTCATGACACCCTTGTGACGGTCGTGACTGCTGCAAAATATGCAGTTTTGCAGGAAGCTTCATTTCTTCCTCTTTTTATGATCGATTTTGTTCCTTTTTGTCTTAGTTCATGATTTAGCTCCACATAATGGTGTACCTGCAAAATGGTAAGAAAAACTCGAGAAATCGAGTGTTAAAACGACGATTATTCGATAAAACGTTAATGAAACCTAGCAATATAATCGATACGTTTTCTCGTTATCAAACTTCCCCAAACTTAAACCTTTGCTTGTCCTCAAGCAAATAGTCGGTTGAAAATCGACGGACAAGATGTTATTCACATATACTCATAACAAATCAAACGAGGGATCGTTTTGTCGGATAATCCGATACTTTGATAGAACACTACCGATACACTAATGACGCAAGCAACAAGCTATGTCGTCGACTTCCCGTTAAATGAGCCAATCGGCAATTACTTTACGATTTCACCTAAAGTTTTTCGATCTTATTTCGCCCAGTTTCATTCTAGCGCAATCACATTAAGCCCTTTGCCTTAGCACGCACGTAGTGGAGTAGCCGGTTAGCGACTTTGATCCTTTTTTTAAGCACGGGGTCTGGTACACGAGTGTGGTAACCCTACATTTTGTATCCGATTTGGAGGTTGTGGGGGATCGAGCCGTAGCACGCCCTACCGAGTTCAGAACCAGTACCTCTGAACCAACCCGCAATGGACTCCTTCTCATATTTCTCGTTTCTTGTATGCGACCGTGTACTTTGGTGCAATTTCTTTTCATTTTGCGTCGAGATATGAAGGATCATTATTGATTAGGCATCAAACGCTTATATTCATCGGCTCCCCACGTGGTTTGTGTTCAGACGGTGCTGACTGCTAGTATAAACTACTCGGGGTTACTTTTGAACTGAAACTAAAAGTGTACTCGTAATGGTAATCGGGATAGAATCGCTTAAGTAGGAAGTCAAAGGTGTCAAGATTGTATTGGTCTTGTTTAATCGTTCTCAGCTTCCTATTTACGATTTCGTAGGTAAGTCGGGTAATGCGAATAATTAAAAATTTTTCGGTTATGGCTAAGTAAGCGGGAAAATTCGAAACTAAAGAAAATATCATAAAGATTTTGCACGCTTCATTAACTTGCTAAAGGGAAATACAATGGAATTGAAAATACAACGAAATGGAAAAATGCGAAAAGGGAAAAATACGGAAATGAAAGGTACCTCTCCCACACTATATCAGACATTGTCCCCAATGTTGTGATATAAATGCGGTTAAAGTACAGTACAAACGACAAAAACGAAAAACAAACAGAAGAAAAACAAAAACTATGGCTGCTGAGGACCGCGGGGTCGGCTTCTGGTGCGGGAGTGGCGTCTGGAAGGAGTCGCTTCAGGATCAGAACCGGTGCTGGTGGTCCCAGTGATGTCGATACGCAAGGCGTCTAACTCGCTGAAAATCTCGTTAAACCTCTCATTAGTAGCTGCCTGGTTAGCTGCAATCGTGCCGAGTAGAGCGTCGTACTGTTCCTTCTGCCTGCACTCCAGTGCGGCATTCATCTGGTTCTGCTGATGAATCGCACGGAGGACATCCTCAAGAGTGAAATCTGGTGCAGTAGGCTGTCGGGTAGATGACTCTGGTATATCCTGGACAGGCTCACCTGCATCCATAGCGTCCTGCATCTCATCCGCAGGGAGGTCTGCCTGATCATGGATAGGAGCGTGGTCAGCAGCATCAGGTAGAACAAAGAGCCAGTTGGCTCGGCTGGATGGGTCAATGCGGTCGCGGGACGGCAGAATGATATGATGAAATACGGTGCCATGGACAACAGGGCTGTACCTGCCATCCTCTCGCTGTGCAATCAGGTGAGCGGACCTGCAATAACTCTTGGTGAGGTATTCGGCGGTTAGATGAGGCTGATCTGCGACCAAGTCACCAAGCCCCAACTGAATGGCCAGGGTGGTGACAATGCCGCCAATGAAGAACAGAGTGGATCCTCTGTGCGCAATAGCCTGGATGTGGTAAAGCATGAAAGGGGCAGCATTGATCGGCTCGTCATTAAGAGCACAATGCAAGAATAGAAGCTCCTTAGAGTTGAGCTTATGGTTGCTTTCTCGAGCGAAGATGGTGTTGCAAATGACTCGGTGGAAGTAGCGGATGGCCGGATTGTGAATGTGCGTGGCGTTGAGGCTTTGGAAGGCGGATGCACGGGTGTTTGTTAAGTCGTGCCATAGAGTGAAAGCTTGTTCACTAAAATTATCGGGCATGCGACGATGAGCCTCAGTTCCGTGATCGAAGCCTAATAACTCGGCGATCCTGTCTTGCGAAAGGTTGAACTCTTGGCCATGCAATCTGAATTTTGCGAAACCAGTGAGCTGACTCAGAGAACCGGTGCCGGTGATGTAACTGAATGAACTTAAGAACTCCAGTGTCAGAAGTTCGAAGGTTGGCTGAGGTTGACTGCAAAGGTCCCAGAGCCCGACTTTGCGAAGCAGGTTCGTAACACTGGCCAGCATTCCGAGTTCCCTCAAACACACAGTGTCAATGTAACGCGTAGGTTGCACACCGCGGCTTTGGAAGCGGAGAAATCGTTCTCTCTGAGTTTCTCCAGCATCACCTTCTCTAAAAGTGATAGTATCCATTGCATGCAAGAGCTTAGAGTGAGGAATGAAGAATTTTGAAGTTTTTGTGAAAAAATGGTAAAATGGGAGAAATATTGATTCGGGATAAATAATGGAGAGTGAGAATGTAGTAGGTTGTGATAATGGGTGGTTAATGAGATTAAAGATGGTAAATGGGGTGTTACGGAGGTTATGGAGAAGATGGGTAGTTTTTTAGGAAGTTATGGAGAAGAAGAAGAAGAGGCACAAAGAGAAACAGTTCTGTTTCTCACGATTTCTGGTATAAGGGTCGTCACGGTCGTGACAGGGGTACGACGATCGTGAGACTCAAAAAGAGCGCGTCACGATCGTTATGGGGCAGTGACGACCGTGAGGCTTGCTACGTTAAATAATTTCCAGAAAAACACTTTCTCTCTTATTTCACATATTCTATATTAATGCATTTTCTTCACTAACACTCATAATAAATTATAAACACCATATAGTATATAGTTTCAACACAGTACTTCAATAGCTTGCAAGGCATGAGAGATTTGTATATATAATGAATAATTGCAAGCATAACAGGACATAAAATTAAAAGTACATAAATTGCTAAAAATGGAGAATTTTTGGAATTAAAGATGCATTGCATAATGTAATTGAAAATGAAGTTACATAAACGGAAATTTGCGGTAAGAAATTGGTGCGAAAATTAAATCTAACTAGAAACGAAAACAATGAAAAAAATAAACTAAATCACTTATAACATTATCAAAAGCGTTTCTTCAAGTCTTCGATGGCGGAATTCAAGTGATAGAACTGTTCGCATGTTATGTCAGTCAATCCTATAATATCCAATCGCATGCTCTTAATGTCTTCTTTAAATAGGTTAATGTCAGTTTGGTAAGCATTGAGAGTGTTCATGATGTTTTGCAAGTTGTTAGCATAATCTCCTTGATTCACTTCAGGGGTTTCATAAACTTCTTCAGTGTGGCCAATGTCATGGTAACCAGGAGGCGTCTCAGGGTCAGTTTCGACATCGGTCATTGTATCATCTTTTATCTTGTAAGACTGAGGTGTTTCAGGAGTGGGTGGATAATCAGGTGGGTTTAACTCATAAAGCCAGTTATCCTTATTGTGAACACTTACTTTAGCATGGTTAGGCAATGTGAACAGGGTTACTACCTCGTTCCGGATTAGGTACTCAAAAGGTGGATGTCCTAAATTCCTTATGATATGTCTATTAAAGCAGAAGTTAAGATCCATAGGACGTATGTTACCTAAACGGTTGCACCTGTGCAATTGGTACCTAAGTCCTAAAGCATCAGCAATCATGGTTACAAGACCTCCTACTAAGATAGGTAATTCAGGTTCTTCTTGGATACGGGTGAAGGTTTGCATCATGAAAGGTACACCATTAACAGGCTGTCCAAGAGTGAAACATGACATAATAAATATTTCATCTTTAGAAACTCCGGTAATGTTTTCTTCTTTTCCAAAGAATGTGTGGGCAAGGAATTTATGGAAGTAACGGAGAGCAGGATTATGGATCTCATCATTATTCATGCCATTTGGTTCAGGGTGGTAGTTTCCGGTTAAAGTTCCCCAAAAGAAATCTAGCTCAATATCCATCAATTCTACCTGTGTGGTAGTAAAAACAAATGGTCCACTAGGGAATCCTAACAAGTCAGCTAGTTCTTTATGGTTAAAATCATATTCTATTCCAAACAGGCGAAAACTAATAAATCCTTTCCTAAATCCAAAACCGCGCTCAGGTAAGTAAATTAAGGAGCTAAGGAACTCAAGGGTGAGCTCGCGGTAAGTCACAAACTTATGTTGGATCATTGAATTCTCCCATCCGATTCGGTTAAGCAAGTACATAATGCTATCATGTATTCCTAAGGTTTCCATAGTCCGATCATCCGGGTACATGGTCAAATCCATTTGCCTCTGTGATAACTCTTCAAATTTCATTCTTTGGTTCCTACCCCTAAATTTGGTTTCCATGTGGTTAATTGGTTGGTTAGCCATAGTCAGTGCAAATATGGAGGAAACAAATCAGGAGAAGAAGGAAGGTGGAAAAGACTTTTTAGAAAATTTGTAAAAAGTGATTTAAAAATAAGAAAATGAAATGCATAATGTAATGGCAATAATAGTAAAATAAAACTATGAAACGACAAAACAAATAAACAAATAGTAAACGATAAAAAAGTAAAATGATGGAGAGAATAATTTAAATAGTTAAATGAGTAAATGGGTTGCCTCCCACTAAGCGCTGTTTTTATCGTCAAAAGCCTGACGTAATGCTTAGGTTTAGATTAATCAGGGGATTCAGTGGACAATTCTAAAAGCTTTAGATTATTCGCATAATCTCGATTTTCAACTTTATGATAATGTTTTAAACGTTGTCCGTTTACTATGAATGGTTCACTATTCCTACCCTTAATTTCTATTGCTCCACTCGGGAATACTTTAATTATTTCAAAGGGTCCTGACCATCTAGATTTTAATTTTCCAGGAAAGAGCCTAAGTCTTGAATTAAAGAGGAGTACAACGTCTCCCACACTAAATTCTTTCCTAGATAGGCGTTTATCATGCCATCGCTTAGTTCTTTCTTTATATATTTTAGCATTCTCATAAGCATCTAGCCTTAATTCTTCTAATTCGTTAATGTCTAGGATTCGCTTTTCTCCTGCAGCATTATAGTTTATATTGAGAGTTCTAATCGCCCAATAAGCTTTGTGTTCTAGTTCTACTGGGAGGTGACAAGATTTTCCATAAACTAATTTGAAAGGTGTAGTACCTATGGGTGTCTTGTAAGCGGTCCTATAAGCCCATAAAGCTTCATTAAGTTTAGATGACCAATCTTTCCGAGATATGGCGACAGTCTTTTCTAAGATTTGTTTAATTTCTCTGTTTGAGACTTCGACTTGTCCACTTGTTTGTGGATGATATGGTGTAGCCACACGGTGTCTTACTCCATACTTAGATAGTAATTTGTCAAATATTTTTGAGATGAAGTGCGAGCCACCGTCACTTATGACGAGTCTGGGCACACAAAATCTGGGAAAGATTATATTTTTAAAAAGCTTTATTACTACTCGTGTATCGTTTGTAGGAGAAGCTATGGCTTCAATCCATTTCGAAACATAATCAACAGCTACGAGTATGTAATTATTACCGAAAGATGATGGGAATGGTCCCATGAAATCTATTCCCCAGACGTCAAAGATTTCTACTTCTAATATTCCTTTTTGAGGCATTTCATCTCTTCTTGAAATATTGCCAGTGCGTTGACACCGATCGCAATTTATAACAGCGATGTGGACATCCTTCCATAGATTAGGCCAGAATAAACCGGTTTGCAAGATTTTTGCACAAGTTTTGGAAGTGCTTGCATGTCCACCATAAGGAGATGAATGGCATTGAGCAATGACATCTTCTATTTCTTCTTCGGGAATAAATCGCCGAAAGATTCCATCTAGTCCTCTTTTGAACAATAATGGTTCATCCCAATAGTAATGTTTCAGATTATGAAAGAATTTCTTTTTCTGCTGATAGGTTAGATCGGGTGGAAGAGCTCCTGCGGCTAGGTAATTGACAATGTCAGCGTACCATGGCAGTCCTACAGTTGTCTGGATTGTTTCCACGGATTCTGGTTCATTTATATCTAACCGAGCAAGGTCGCTTCCTAATTGTGCTATCAGCTGTTCATACGGAAAATCATCGTTAATCGGCACTTGTTCGGGTTTAATACCTTCTATTCTAGATAAATGGTCCGCTACGACATTCTCAGTACCTTTCTTATCTTTTATTTCTAGATCAAACTCTTGTAAAAGTAAAATCCATCTTAAGAGTCTTGGTTTAGCATCTTTCTTTGTTAATAAATATCGGATAGCAGCATGGTCTGTGTAAATGATTATTTTCGCTCCTACTAAGTAAGAACGGAATTTGTCAAGCGCAAAGACAACTGCTAACAATTCTTTTTCGGTAGTGGCGTAGTTCATCTGGGCAGAATCCAAGGTTCTACTGGCATAGTAAATCGCATGAAGTTTCTTTTCCTTCCTCTGGCCTAGAACTGCGCCTACAACATAGTCACTCGCATCGCACATGATTTCAAAAGGTAATCTCCAGTCAGGGGGTTGCATGATTGGTGCGGTGATGAGGGCTGTTTTTAGAGTTTCGAATGCTTTAAGACAATCTTCATTGAATATGAACTCAGCGACTTTCATTAACAAACCAGTAAGAGGTTTAGTGATTTTCGAGAAATCTTTGATGAATCGTCGGTAAAAACCGGCGTGTCCTAAAAAGCTTCGTATTTCTCGAACGGTTTTAGGGGGTTGAAGATCTTTTATTACTTCAATCTTAGCTTTATCAACTTCAATTCCCTTGTCTGATATTACATGACCTAATACGATTCCTTCGTTGACCATAAAATGACATTTCTCCCAGTTAAGCACGAGGTTTACTTTTACACATCTTTCTAATACCATTTCTAAGTTCGATAAACATCCTTCAAAACTTTGCCCACATACAGAGAAGTCGTCCATGAACACTTCCATGATGTTGTCTATAAAATCTGCAAAGATTGACATCATACATCTTTGAAAGGTTGCAGGAGCGTTGCATAATCCAAAGGGCATTCGTCTATAGGCGAACGTTCCATAAGGGCATGTGAATGTAGTCTTCTCTTGATCATCTGGATGGATAGGGATTTGGAAAAATCCTGAGTAACCGTCAAGATAACAGAAGTACGAATGCTTGGCTAATCGTTCTAACATTTGATCTATAAAAGGTAGCGGGAAATGATCTTTTCGAGTGGCTTTGTTTAGTTTACGATAATCTATGCATACTCTATATCCCGTCACTACTCTTTGAGATATTGATTCGCCTTGAGCGTTCTTCACAACAGTGATACCTCCTTTCTTTGGCACTACATGTATTGGACTAACCCATTCACTATCAGAGATTGGATATATTATTCCGACATCTAGTAATTTTTTAACTTCTTCTTTTACTACAGTGCTAAGGGTTGGGTTAATTCTTCTTTGAGATTCTCTGGAGGTTCTGCAATCTTCTTCTAGCAGAGTACGATGCATACAAACTGAAGGACATATTCCTTTGAGATCAGATATGTTATATCCTAATGCAGTCGGATATTTCTTCAAAACATCTAAAAGTTTCTTTGTTTCTATAGTTCCTAAACTGGAATTTATTATAACTGGTCTTTTACATTCAACATCTAAGAATTCGTACCTTAGGTTATGAGGTAAAGTTTTTAATCCTAATGTAGGTTTTTCTTTACTTGGCATAGGATCCGGTGTAAGTGCTAAACTTTTGCTTAGACTATCGTCCTGATATGGTTTACGCCAATTATCATCTTCGAAAATTGGAGGGATTTGAATTTTCATAATTTCAGAATAAGTGGTCTCTTTTAGTTCCATTTCTCTTACACATTCGTCAATTACGTCCAATAGATAGCATGTATCCTCTATAGCTGGTGATTGTAAGAATTGTGTTAGAATAAATTCAACTTTCTCTTCACCTACTTCAAAGGTTAGCTTTCCTCTTTTTACATCTATTATAGCTCCGGCGGTAGCTAAGAATGGTCTTCCTAGTATGATAGGTGTAGTGGAGTCTTCAGAGATGTCCATGATTATAAAGTCAGTAGGGATGTAGAATTGTCCTATACGTACTGGGACGTTTTCTAGTATGCCTACAGGATATTTAACAGAGCGGTCGGCTAGTTGAACAGACATTTTAGTTGGTCTCAGGTCTCCCATGTCTAGCCTTTTGCAAATCGTTAAGGGCATAACACTGATACTGGCTCCTAAATCGCATAGAGCTTTGTCAATGACGAATTTTCCTATTACACAGGGTATAGAGAAACTTCCTGGATCTTTTAGCTTAGGAGGCATTTTATTCTGAATTATGGCGCTACACTCGGCAGTAAGTGTAACTGTTCCGTTATCCTCTATCTTTTTCTTATTGGATAAGATTTCTTTTAGAAACTTAGCATACGAGGGTATTTGGGTAATTGCTTCTGTAAACGGAATAGTAATATTCAACTGTTTCAGAAGTTCGACAAATTTCTTAAATTGACCCGTCGTCTTGGAATTTATTAATCTTTGAGGGTACGGAATTGGTGGTTTATAGGGTGGTGGAGGCACATAAGGTTGTTCTTTCTCCACTACCTCTTGATTGTCATCTTCCTTTTCTTCTGGATCATTCACCATTTCAGTCGGTTTATCCGGTTGTTGGTACATGGCTGGATTGTCAAGTCTTGGATCGGTAGGTCCGTCAAGTTCCTTGCCACTTCTTATTATCACAGCGTTAGCATGTCCTTTCGGATTAGGTTGAGGTTGTCCAGGGAATACTCCAGCTGGTGCAGCAGTAGGTGCTTGTTGTTGAGCTACTTGTAAAATCTGAGTTTCTAGCATTTTGTTATGTGTAGCTAATGCATCTACTTTGCTCACTAATTGTTTGATCTGCTCATTAGTGTGAATGTTTTGGTTTAAGAAGTCCTTGTTTGTTTGAGATTGGTTAGCTATAAAGTTCTCCATCATCAATTCAAGGTTCGATTTTCTAGGGACATTAGGAGCAGTCTTTTGATATCCTGGTGATGTAGCTGGTGCTTGACCTGGTGCGTATAAAGCATTGTTATTCTTATAGGAGAAGTTCAGATGATTCTTCCAACCTGGGTTATATGTGTTTGAGTAAGGGTTTCCTTGAGCATAATTCACTTGATCAGTGGGATTTCCTGTCAATAGTTGACAATCAGAAACTTCGTGTCCTGAAACTCCACATAACTCACAGTTAGGTGTTACTGCAGCCACGTTGGCTGTTGGTGTTATGGCCAAGTTGTCGATCTTTTGGCTTAGTTGGTCAAACTTCGCATTGACTTGGTCCATACTACTTACTTCATACATACCTCCCTTTGTTGGTTTCTCAGTTTCGACTCTTTCGCTTCCCCAGAGGTAATGATTTTGAGCCATACTTTCGATAAGTGCATAGGCATCATTATATTCTTTATCCATCAATGCACCGCCCGCGGCAGCGTCAATTGTCATTCTTGTATTGTACAAGAGTCCATTATAGAAGGTATGGATGACCATCCATTCTATTAATCCATGATGTGGACAAAGTCTCAGCAGATCCTTATAGCGTTCCCAAGCTTCGAATAATGATTCACTTTCTCTTTGCTTAAATCCGTTGATCTGAGCTCTCAGCATAGCTGTCTTGCTGGGTGGAAAATACCTGTTTAGGAAAACTCTCTTTAGTTCCTCCCACGTAGTTACTGAGTTCGAAGGCAGAGATTGAAGCCAAGCTCTTGCTCTGTCTCGAAGCGAAAAAGGAAATAAACGTAATCTAATAGCTTCTTGGGTAACTCCATTGGCTTTTACGGTATCGGAATATTGCACAAAGATCGAAAGATGAAGATTCGGATCCTCGGTAGGATTTCCGGCGAATTGATTTTGTTGCACGGCTGATATCAACGAAGGTTTTAGTTCGAAATCGTTTCGGTTGATAGCCGGCGCTGCAATGCTTGAATGCGGTTCAGCTTGCGAAGGACTGACGTAATACTTGAGTGGATGATTCTGTTCTTCAGCCATCTCTGCGTCCTTTGATGTTACGACTGGTTTAGGCGGATCTAATTGAAGATCTGGAATGTTGTAATTATTTTCGTAATCGAATATACGTCTTCTTACGTGTAAGAAACGTTCCGATTCAGGGATTAGAGGTTGCAAGTCTTCGCTTTTAGAGCGAGTACTTGGCATACACTCGGAAATTAAATTAAATTAAATAGTTGATACCTTAGTCTAGACAATGCTACCTAAATGCACTAGTAACTAAATTAAGGAATCCCCGGCAACGACGCCAAAAACTTGATGGGCTAAAGACGTGTCTACTTATGCGTCTAGCGGTATCTTACTGCAAGTGCACAGCCTATCGAAGTAATATTTAAGATTATCGATCCACAGGGATTCTATGGTTACCTAGTGCTAGATGAACTTCTAGTTTAGCTAAGGCGAATGGTTGTCACGATTTTTGTTGATTTTAGAATATTAAAGGCGGAATTAAATTTAAACTTTAATTAAGTAGTTTTAAGACGGTCGGTATGTAGTTATACTAACTTAGGTGGGTCAATCTAACCTAGGCTTATTTAAGGTGTTCACTTAATCTATTCGGTAGAGATTACTAGTTTAAATACCCTCAACTCACACTCTCGTGGTCTTATATCAGATCTTATCTCTAAAGCCCTATGCCTGCTCTCGCTAGCCCATAAGTGTTTAGAGGTAATTTTTGGAAACTAAGTAATTCTAATTTATCTTAAAGCGCTCTCGCTGTGTTTAATTTAAATGCCTAACTTTAGCTATCTGGTTAAAACCTCACACTCTCGTGGTCTTGACCTAACCTAATACTCTTTTCTTACTCTCGTAACGAAAAGGTCTTTTTTACTTAAAAAGTGTCAGCCAGAATGTTAAGTGATTAATTATTTTTAGCCTATGGTTATATTTTACCGGTTAAGTTCGTTCTAACTACATACCGCCCTAAGGTGTTTAGCTACTCATCGATGTTGAACCAGACAGAGACAGAAAATTAAATAACAAATTACTCATGGCAGAAAAATAAACAAACATTATAAATAATTAAATTTCAATATAATAAAACCTGGTTAACAATATCAGAGCGGACTCCTTCTTCCACAGACCGGAAAGCTCGGAGTTGGCGAAATCAAAAATAAACGAATGATGAAGGCTTAGAAAAAATAATAAACGTATAACAATTTCCTGATATTGGAAATTGTTATATGGCGGGTTTGGATACAATAAAGCGAAAAAGAAAATAATGCATAAAATAAAAACGGGTCGTAAATCAGTTCGGCAGAGCTTCCGCAGGAAATTGAATAGAAAAATGCTCTGTTCATTCTTCATAAAACTGGTGCTATTTATAGAACTCCAAATGGGCTGGATTTTTGGACTTTAGTTGGTATGGGCCTTGCTGAATTTGTGGAGAAAATGTAGGTAGTGGCAACAAAATAGGTGGAAATGGCCTTCACGTAATTCTTTGACGACGTCTTGGTCAAAAACCTAGAATATCCTTTGTCACGGTCGTGACAATGCTTTTACGCTCGTGACTTGTGACTTTTAAGTGTCACGGTCGTGACACATATCTCACGGTCGTGATGCTTCATTTTGGGGTGTCACGGTCGTGACACCCTTGTGACGGTCGTGACTGCTACAAAATATGCAGTTTTGCAGGAAGCTTCATTTCTTCCTCTTTTTATGATCGATTTTGTTCCTTTTTGTCTTAGTTCATGATTTAGCTCCACATAATGGTGTACCTGCAAAATGGTAAGAAAAACTCGAGAAATCGAGTGTTAAAACGACGATTATTCGATAAAACGTTAATGAAACCTAGCAATATAATCGATACGTTTTCTCGTTATCAATGACCAACTCTATAGCTCCATAACCATTCATCTTTGCTAGCTGCACTTGCAATGCGCTTATGCTCCATCACATTTAGTTTGATCTTGAAGATTCTATTCTGAGACATTAGAGCCTTCAAGATCAACCTACCACATGCGTCAATGACTCTCATCACCTTATCTTTGACCGACACCTTGTAGTTCTTTTCGACCAATTTCCCTATACTAAGCAAATTTCTCTTCATGCCTGGTATGTACAAAACATTGGAAATTACTGACATCTTTCCATCCTTCCTATTAATCAGAACATCACTAATACCTTCAGCAGCTAGAGTATTGTCATTTGTGAATTTCACCGTGTTTTTCATTGAGGGATTCATGTTGACAAACCAAGCTTTCCTACCAGTCATGTGTGATGAGCATCCCGAGTCCAAGTACCATTGGTCCTGGAATTTCTCTTCATCTCTTATTGTGACCATTAACAACATTTCTTCTTCTTCATGCTTTGTCAGTTTAGCATCAGAATCTGGATTCTTTTTCTTTTATGGACAACCACTAAAATAGTGACCATATTTCTGACATTTGAAACACTGAATATGACTCTTATCTGTCTTTCGACCACTACCTCTTCCTCTACCTGCATCACCACCTCTTTGGTTGCCTTGGTTCCAAGGTTTTATTTGATTCGACTAGCCTCCTTCCTACTTATTTCGACCAGTCGAATTGTTGTAGCCACCTCTGCCTTTGTTGTCGAACAAATTTTCTTTTCCTTTCTTATCTCTCGCTGATTGAGCCTGCAGAGCCACTTCATTCTTCGAATTTCCTGTTACTCTTTCAACCATTCTTTGTTCATGAGATTCGAGTGTCCCTTGAAGCTTTTCTTTAGTCACATTCGACAAATCTTTCGACTCTTCTATGGCTACTACCACATGGTCGAACTCTGGAGCCAACGATCTCAAAATCTTTGAGATAACTGATTTCACTGTCAACTCCACATAATTTGATTTGATTCACAAGTTTCGTAACTCTTGTGAAGAAATCTGTAATGCTTTCATTGTCTTCCATCTGAAGCAATTCATAAGCCCTTTTGTGATTTTGTAACCTCACTTCTTTCACCTTTTCTGCACCTCCAAAAGACTTTTCAAGAATCTCCCATGCTTCTTTTGCAGATTCAACATCACTAACTTTTTCAAAGTTATCTGGATCAATACATTGATGAATTATAAAGAGAGGTTTATAATCTTTCTTCTTCAAGATCTGTTGCGTTCTATACAAGCGTTGTGACTCCTTCCTTCACAATATCCCATAAATCTTGATAACATAAAACAACTTTAATCTTCTTGCACCAATTCTCATAATTATATTTCTTGAGAATTGGAAAGCTTGCTGGAAAGTGCTCATTCAGATGATTCATCGCCATCACTTTTGCTTCCCTTGGATCGTTGAAACCGAAGCTCTAGATACCAGATGTTGGAATTTGCTCAAAACCTATAAGAATTCCAACACCTTTCTTTATGAACAAGAAAGGTTTATATGGAACAATTTAACAAAGAAAAGAAGAAATATGAAGTAGAAAAGAATTAGGGTTCTAAGAGAATTTGGAGAGACGGTTTTTCTACCCACAAACTATGAGATTTTTCTTTCTATTCACTTGCAACTGCAAACTGTGAATTCAATGTGTTAGAATGATTTGATTACAAGAGGGATACTCCCTATTTATAGAATTAGGTTTGCTTGCACCTCAAGTCAAAAACCCAAAACTATAAAATCCCAAAATATCTATTTTGGAACTAAATCAAATATAGATTTAAAACTAAATCAAATCTAATATAAATCAAATATGGAAAAATAAATTACACTTTCAACACCGTATAAATTTATATATTATGAAAATTAGTAAATAAAAAAGTATGTCTATTAGTTTTAAAAAATAAATCTTTACTACTTTATTACATATTTTAATATAAATATGCATTTATTTTATAATTTAACAATAAAAATTTAAAAACTTTTCTAATATTTTAAAAACCTGAAATTATATGATATCCACTACATCAAAAGTAGTCTTTGGCAGCACTAAAAAGACAACACTTTTAACAAAAAAGGATGCTCTGTTTTTTTTATAAAAAAAAATCGCTGAAAAAAGGTGATGCTAAAAACTACCTTTAGAAAGCGCTTTCTAAAAGCGCTGCTAAAGGTCGTACATATACCTCACCTTAGAAAGCGCGTTTATGAAAACATTGCTATAGGTTTAACCTTAGAAAGTGCTTTTATAAAGCGCTACTAAATGTTAACCTTAGAAATCGCTTTCTAAAAGTGTTGTTATAGACTAACTAAAAGAAAGTGCTTTATAAGGAAAAAATGTTGCTAAATCTAGAACTTAAGAAAGCACTTTCCAAAAGCGCCGCCTTAGGTCATTTATCAATTAAAAAATAAAACACCTCATTTTTAGAAAAATGCCCTAATCATTTTTTCTAATCATTTTCATTCATCTTCTCTCTTGCGACCGTTCTCTCTCTCTCTCACCATTGTTCTTTCTCCAACCACCGTTCTTTCTCCGACCACCATACTTATCCGACCGAGTTCGTTCTCTCTCCGATCGGGCATTGTTCTCCATCTTCTTTTTTCCGTCTTCGAGAGGTATGTATGATTTTCTTGTTGTTGGTGTACGATTTTCTTGCTGTTGTTGTTCTTGTTGTTGTTGTACATTGTTCTTGTTTTTGTTGTACATTATTCTTACTTTTATTGTTCTTACTGCGATTTTCTTGTTGTTGTTGTTGTACGATGTTCTTGATGTTGTTGTTAAATGACATATGTTCTTGATGTTGTTGATGTTATTTATGTTGTTGTTATTGTACAATGTTCTTGATGATGTTGATGTTTTTTTTTTGTTATCGTTGTCGGTGTAGTGGTTGTGGAGGATGGCATTGTTGAGCCAATTAGGTATGGTTTGGAGTTGGTTGGGATCAAAATCAGGTTTGGAGTTAGGGTTGGGCGAGTCTGGTAAAATGGAACGAAAAATGTTGTTGTTGGATTGGTCAGTGAAATGGTGGATTGGTATCTCTTGTGAAAGATGCTGGTTGCGATAAGCCATAAAGTTTTGTTAATAACTGTGTGTTTGTGTTTATGTTTTATGAGTTTGAACAAAGAAAAGAAAGTGTGAGTTTATGATGTTTGGTTTGGTTTGGTGAAATTGTTTGTGATGTTTAATTGTGGGACTAGAAAATGAAGATAAAATATTGTTGTTGTTGTTTTTGGAGAGAGAGAGAGAGAGAGAGAGAGAGAGAGAGGACAAGACAAGACAAGACAAGACAATGGAAGGTGAATGAGGGGAGGGTAGAGTAGAGTGAAGGAAATGGAGGGAAGAAACAACGTTGTTGTGATCGGAAAATAAATCTAAATAAAGTATGTGTGATGTGTATAAATGTTCTTAAATGACATATGTGATATTGTTGATGTTGTTGATGTTCTTGATGTTGTTGTTGTACGATGTTCTTGATGATGTTGATGTTGTTGTTGTTCTTAAATGACATATGTGAATTATTAGAAAGTAAGTGTTTATGTGAATGACTTGAAATTTGATGTTGATGATGAAATCACATGGAGAGTTATTCATCAAATTTTTTACTTTATGTTCATGGACCCTAATTATGTGGTAAAATGTATTTTTCACTCTTATGTCTTAATGTTCATGTAGTTAAATTAACTAATATATTGTATGTTACTAAATGTTTTGTTTCTTAAATATGATTCATGACAATGCAACTTGCAATTTTTTAAATTGGCATGTGACTTCTCCATTTCTATTGGTTTTCAACATCCTTATTTAATAAGGGAAAATGCTAATGAGTGTACTTGGGTAGAATGTTACATTAAAAAACATGTGGAGTAGCTAAACATGTTTGAAATGAAATCTAAATGATGTATAACTTTATGTAAGCATCTTTTTTCATTTCAAATAAGTTATACACCATTTAGATTTCATATTTTCCATTTCATGTTTATACTTATAAGATTGGTTATTTGTAAGTTTCTTATGGATTTAATGGCGCAACGTATGCTCTTAAATTCAGTAAAATCAAGTGGCACTGACTTATTCGAACATGTGTTTGTGTTTTGCAGAAAATTTAAATCTTTACAAGAATCTTACATTGTGTGGATCTAGAAGTTGCTTACTTCTTTACAGGTAATTAGTTAGTCTCTCTCGCCACTGTAATTAGTTACACTTTGAATGAACTCCTATGAGGGATGAGCATTGCTTGCAATGATTGGAAACTAACTTATTGAATTTTCTATATATAGGGGTTACTTGTGATCAAAGTGTGAAAGATACCGTTTCCCTACAGGTAAATATTTTTTATTTTATTTTTGTTTAGCTTAATTAGTATAACTATGGATAAGAAATAAATGTCTTCAAGTCGATTATCGAAAGAAAACGAGAATGGGTATCGGAATTCGTTAAGTTTGTTGTTGCGCACGCCAAAGACCCCAGTCGAATGAGATGTCCTTGCTTGGATTGTTGTTATGTGAGTCATGTATATTTGTATATTTAAATATTTCTGTGAGATTGTTCTAAATATACGTTTTTATTTTGTTAGAGAAATACTAATATACCGAGCATAAAGAAACGCTCGAGTATCATGGTCTAGAGCAAGCAACGTTACATGGATCAGAGTGGAGGTATATTAATTTTCACAATTTTGCTTATAATAGTGTTGCTACTTGATAAAATAAGACAACTATATATTCTTATTTGTTTTTCTATGTGTAGTGTGCTCATCAGCATAATGGTATAGATTGTGGTTATTACGTTTTGAGGTTTATGAGAGAAATCCTTCATTTGAATCGATTAGAGATTTCCATCACGGTTTGGACTTATGACTTAGGATTTATTTAAATATCTATTAGATATTTTATATAAATTATTACTTTAAACTAAATCATGCATATTATGTTTTGTTATGTAGTACATTGATTAATACACATGTCCTCGTTACATGAAAAATAAATTGGAAGAAATCAAAGAGGAATTGTCTGAATACCTTATTGAGAAAAGAATCATATAAGGTATGGAAATTGTTGTGTAGTTATGGAGTATAATTGTATAATTTTGGAATTTGTTGTATATTAGGAGATCTTTAGAAGTTAAATGATTAAAATGGTTTAATTATGTGATGGTTTATGTAAATGGTTTATGTGAATTGAATTACAATGGTATCTTTATGTGAATTATATGGAAATGGTTTATGTGAATTGAATTATATAATGTGATTTATGTGATTATAGAATTATATAATGTGAATTGAATTATATAATGTGATGTATGGAAATGGCTTGAATTATACAGGTTTATGAAATGGCTTGAATTATACAGGTTTATGTATAAAAAAACGCTTAAAATGTGATTTTAAAAAAATTCATTAAAAAATTACGTGAAGAAAAGAAAGCGCTTTTTAGAAAAAGCGTTGCCTATAGTACATAAAAGAAAGCACTTTCCATTAAAAGCGTTGCCTTAAAGTGAAATAAAATATATATTAGACATGAAAGCGATGTTTAAAGGAAGACAATAGAAAGCGCTTTTTCCTGAAAAAGCGCTGCCTACAGATGCCAATAGAAAGCATATAAGGCTAGAAAAAACACTGCTAAAGGTCCACTTTAGAAACCTCTTTTTCAGGTAAAAGTGTTGCTAAAAGTCTATTTTAGAAAACTCTTTCAAAGATAAAATGTTGCCTAAAGTATACATAAGGCAACACTTTTGCATATAAAAAAATGTTGTCTTTAACTACGACATCACCACCTTAGGCAGCGCTTTTAAGCGCTGTTAAAGGCCAAAAAAACGCTGTCTTTTCCCTTCTTTAGCGTAGTGATTCATACTTGATTGATTTTATTTTACTTGAAGTGCAAGTATGAATAAGTGTATTTATGTGTCTATAAGATACACTGACACATTTAAAGGTTGGTTCCCACATGAATATTAATTAGGGAATGCACATTTTTTCAAAATGAAGTATATGGATGTGTGTTATAGTATCCCGTCCAAACACACCCCAAATTTATCTCTAATTTGATGCATAAAATTGTTTTACTTAACTTGTGAATGATTATTAAAAAAAATTATATTGATTAACTAATAAAATTAGCATTCATTCAGGTTTAAAATACATTTTTGTTTTTTTTATTTTAAACGAAATTTTGATTCTTTCTTTTTAAAATTAAACTTTTAATTCTTTAACGGCTTTGAGAGTTATTTGTCCATACATGCATGTTTTTCTCTATGAATTCGTCCACTAGAATATGTGTTGGTCTAAGTTTTGATCTTTCCTCACATGGATCAGTCCAAAAATTCACATACGTCTTTTTGTTCGTAGATAATCTTGTATGCCTAAATATATAAAAAAGAACATCCTTCAGAAAGTTATGTCGCTCTTTGAAACTCGTAAGTTCTTTGTAAATAAATATGTGCTCCCCCAAAATATATAGACATGTCTTACAAAAACATGACAAATCTCACCAATAGAAAATAATGGAATCATGAACCGATACCTTTGAATAATTTGGTGTTTTATTGGTGACATATGCTGACCTAGTGCATCAATAGCAATATGTATAAGAAAATATATCTTGGGCAAGCACTAATTTGAAAGATCCAAAAACTAATTTATATCTTATGGTCATGTCAAACTTAACTTATATGCCTTGAACACTTTTAATAAAGAGCCCGCTCGACAAAACAAGTTAGCTTTACAGAGATAGTGACATTGCTAGTAAAACTCTTAAGATTAAATGTCACAATATTTCCACCAAGGTTATCCAAAGTTCTATTAAAATCAGAGTCTATAACACATAACCCATGTCTCTCAAAATATGACCTTGTAACATCCATTATGTGCCCTAGAAGTCACAAAAACGTATGAGGTATCCTTTATTATCGAGTGTAGAACAAACCCTTACCGTAATAGACAAAAAGTTAACCCCCATTGCCCCCCCCCCCCAAATAAAGGACCTCCATCAAACACAATGTCTTCAACAACTTCTCATAACTTTTTACCAAACCAAATAATATCCTCCTCCATGTGAATCATTTGGTAATTGTGAAAATGCTGGAATGTTTTTTTTTAAGGTTAATTTCATCTTTCCATTGAGTGGCAAATAGAATCCTTGTAGTATAACCTTATGGTCTAACTATTAAGAAATTCAATCCACATAAAAACATATAAACATCCCGCTACCACATTGCACTGAATTGCTAATTAGTCACCCATAGTTAGGGGTGGCAAAACGGGCTCGGCCCGTTGGGCATGTTCGTTTTGCCCGCACTTTAGTGCGGGGTGGGCCAAAGGTTTAGGTCCTCACCCTCTAAAGTGTCTGTCCCGTCCTGTTTTCGTCGCGGGCATGCATATTTACTTTTTTTTTAGGCTTAAAAAGTGAAATGTATGCGGGCTTTCCCCGCCCCACTTTCACTTTATTACGGGGGTGACTTAGGTTTTAGGCCCGCATCCTTAAGTTTGATCGTCCCGCCCCGCCCCATTTTTTAGCGGACTTTTGCGGGACGAGCCTAAACGGGACGGACATGCCCGTTTACCACCCCTACCCATAATAAAAATATTTTAAAAATTGTGAATATATCCAAAACTATGCAAAATGTTAAAAACAACCGAAGGAGTAAGTATTAAAGTAAAATATTTGCATCGATAATCTCGTGACAATTATTTACGATAATGTCGTAGGTAGTATATCATTTTCATAAATTGCTACCGCTATAAATTTCGTATCTCCAACTCTCATCAAGAAAACCAACCAAAGAAAATGGGATCAGAAGCTCTCACTCGCCTTCTCTTTATCTCATACCCTGCACAAGGACACGTAAACCCTCTTCTTAGACTAGCAAAATGTCTTGCTGCAAAGGGTGCTTCTGTCATCTTCCTCACAACAGAATATGCTGGCAAAGACATGCGAACCGTTAACAACATCACTGATAAATCAACCACCCCAATCGGTGACGGTTCTCTCACTTTCCACTTCTTTGACGACGGCTTACCAGACGATGACCCCATCAGACAAAGTCTCAGCGGCTACTCCGAACAGCTTGAGCTTGTTGGGAGAAAGTTTCTTTCTGAAATTATCAAAATTCATGCTGATTCAAACAAACCAATTTCATGTATCATAAACAATCCTTTTCTTCCATGGGTTTGTGATGTTGCTTATGATAATGATATTCCTTCTGCTTTGTTATGGATTCAATCCGTCGCTGTTTTCGTAGCTTACTATAACTATTTCCATAAACTCGTACGTTTTCCTACGGATTCAGAACCTTATATTGATGTTCAACTCAATTCTTCTTTTGTTCTTAAATACAATGAAATCCCAGATTTTCTCCACCCTTTTAGTAAATATCCATTTCTTGCTTCACTCATCTTAGAACAGTTTAAGAATTTATCTAAAGCGTTTTGCGTACTGGCGGATACATATGAAGAACTAGAACATGATTTCATCGAGTACGTTTCAGAAAAATCGATCCTCATGAGACCTATAGGTCCTTTGTTCAACAACCCAAAAATCAAAGATGTTAGTGAAATTCGAGGCGATTTTGTTAAGAGAGATGATTGTAATATTGTAGAGTGGCTGAACACGAAACCAAAAGGCTCTGTGGTTTACGTTTCCTTTGGGACTATTGTGTATCTTCAACAAGAACAAGTGGATGAAATAGCATATGGGTTGTTGGAGTCACAAGTCTCGTTCTTATGGGTATTGAAACCACCTCCTAAGGAAGTTGGTCTGAAGCCACATGTTTTGCCGGAGGGGTTTTTGGAGGAGACAAGTGGGAGAGGAAAAGTGGTGAAATGGAGTCCACAGGAAGAAGTATTGTCTAATTTTTCGGTGGGATGTTTCTTAACACATTGTGGTTGGAATTCATCAATAGAAACACTTACTTTAGGAGTTCCGGTGTTGACGTTTCCAGCATGGGGTGATCAAGTCACAAATGCAAAATTCTTGGTAGATGATTTTGGAGTTGGTATTAGAATGGGTTATGGTCTTATGGAAGATGAATTGGTAACAAGAGATGAAGTGAAGAGGTGTTTATTAGAAGCAATGACAGGGGACAAAGCTGAGGAGTTGAAGCAAAATGCGATCAAGTGGAAGAAGGCGGCGGAGGCGGCGGTGGCTGTTGGTGGATCATCTGATCGGAATATTGATGAATTTATGGAAGATATTAAGAAACGTGGTGGGGTTAGTATTGAGAAAATGTAATGTAAAGTTTCATTATAATTATTTTAGCTGTCATTTATTGTTGAAGTTGTACCAGGTTGTTGAGAAATATAATGTATAAATAAATGAAGTTGGACTTGTTCTATGTAATTGAAGTGGGCAGTTGATGCTTCAATTACAAAACTCAGAAAAATCTTATATTTTATTTTTAGTTTTTTTAAATAATTTTTTTCAAAGAATAGTTCTCATTATATTTTTAATTTTAACTTTTGGTCTTTCTTATTAATTAGCCATTTTTACAACGTAGAAACAAAACTAGTGACCGTTTTAACGACGATTTTTTATTTAGTGACATAATTAGCGACTATTTTGGCAAGAGAGACTAAGAGTTTAAATTAAAAAATTTATGAGGACCATTCTTTGATGAAAATTTTTAGAGGGACTAAAAGTAAAATATAGATATTTAGAAAGACCAAAAATTTCATTAACCTTAAATATAATTAATACGCCCTTCCGTCATTTTATAAACAAAAATAACTACATTCATATTGATTAATTAAAAAAGTTAGTTAAATGTAACTAATTTTTTTAATTTAGGTACAATCAAAATTAAATTTATTATAATGTTCTTAATTATATTTGATGAATCAACTACTAATATTAAATACTTTTGAATTAACTTAAGGGTATAATAATAATATAAATATTAATTATTTTAAAAATTAATGATTTTTTTTTATAATACTGACCAATATTTAAGGTTTTTTATTTTATTTTATAAAAGTGGTCATATCTTTTTGAAATGAGAAAGAAAAATTGTAAGGAAATATACTAAGTTACAAGAAAGAAAAATTATTTTTTTATAAAAATAATAACAATAAATAATTAAAAGTATAATAAAAAAATAATGTTATCGATGGATATTGTGAAACAATTTATAATTCGATATAAATTTGTTATGTCACGTTTAATAAAAGTGACAGGGAGTACTATATTAAAGAAGAGAGTGTGTTAAAAAAGGACACCCTCCAATCTCATATATAAATAAATAAATATATATATATATATATATATATATATATATATATATATATATATATATATAAGAATCCATTTTTTAGATTATATTTGGATACAGGAAAAAGAACGGAGCGGAATGAAGCAGAACGAGGAGCGGAGCCAAATGGAATAAAGATATCATTCTATTGTTTGGGTATTTCACGACGGAATAAAGTAATTTTACTATTCCGCCAAAATTGGAGGGTATAAAAATTGATGGAAAGTGATGAAATTGGATGAAATGCATTCAATCTGGTTCCGCTCCATTCCATTCATTTTTAATTAATCCAAACAATGAAATTTAAGTTTATACCATTTCATTCCATCCTATTCCATTCCATTCCATCCTATTTCATTTCATTTCATCAATCCAAACGTACCCTCATTCCATTGTTTGGGTATTTCACAATGGAATAGAGTAATTTTATTTTTCTGTCCAAATTGGAGGGTATATAAATTGATGGAGAGTGATGAAATGAGATGGAATACATTTCATCAAGTTCCGCTCCATTTCATTCATTTTTAATTAATCCAAACTATAGAATTTAATCATATTCCATTTCATCCCATCAATCCAAACACACCCTTAAAAAAAATATGAAATGTATTTAATGCTTACATTTTTTAAGAATTTACCTCTATTTGGTGCTTTTCAAATTATTACAAACACAAAAATGTAAATAAAATAGGAGTATGTTTGAAATACTATCATTGGATATAATTATTGCATTTTATTTATTTATTTATATTTGACATCAGATGGAATAGTATGTCATTTTTTTTTGGGTTAAACATGTGTGTGGTCCTCATAAATATCTCATATTTTGTTATTAGTCTCTCAATTTTTTTTCCAAAGAGTGGTCCTCCTAAATTTTCCAATCCACATTTTTGGTCTCTCCGACAACTTAGCGACTGATTTTACAATTTAGCAATAAAATTAACGACAGTTTTAGCAACGACTTATTACTTAGCGACCGAATTAGCGACGATTTTGGCAACGTTTTTAGCAGGAAGGAGCAACAATATTTATGAAAATATTTAGGAGGATCATTCTTTAAAGGAAATGTTTCTAGGGACTAAAAACAAAATTGAGATATTTATAAGGACCAAAAACATATTTAACTTTTTTTTAATAAGATAATATATAAAAAAAGAAACCGGTACAAAAGCGAGAGGGGGACTAAGCCAAAACCCTCTAAATGAAAAACGAACATAAAGAAAGGCAAATCAAGCCTATATTTAACAAAATCTGCCCTTAAAAAAATCAGAATCTAAAAAAATCTAATAGTATTGTTAGCCGAAAGGCCTACGTTAGCCAGAGAATCAACACCACTATTCCCTTCCCTATAAATATGAGAAGCCAGAAAAGAAAAATTAGTAGTACTATTTACACAGTTAATCCATCTAGTTTGGATCCTCCAAGGCACTAAAAACGAGTCTTTGAACACATGAACCACCGCCATAAAGTCTGATTCAAGCCAAAGTCAATTCCACCCTTCTCAATGGCGAACTCAATTGCAAGAATCACACCAGTGAGTTCGATAATGAGAGAGTTGGAATTACCTAAAAAATGAGCAAAACTTAGAGGAACCGACCATTAGATTCCCTAACAATTCCTCGACAAGCAGAAGGACCGGGGTTACCCGTCGAAGCACCATCATAATTAATCTTAATCCAGTTAGGAGGATAAGGTTTCCAAATAACCTCAAGAATCTTGTGCACTTTAGGAGGATGAATGTTCACTTTAAACCTCTTTAGAAACCCAAAATCATGCATACTAAGACAAGTTGTCAACTTGAAATTATTACCCACCTGAGCATAATCCGCCATAATAGAGAAAATATAAGAAGATATACTGATGAATTTGTAATTGAACCTGATGGAGTTTCGAGCCCCCCAAACCGCATTGAAAAGAAGAATGAAGGCGACAATAGAAATAGCCTTACATTGATTTGACCAGACCCTCTCGCAAAGCTTCAACACGCATGCCCAATCATGGATGACAAACTGTAGATTCAGAATTTTACAAAGCCAAGTACACAACGAAGACGTGTAGGAGCACATGAAAAATAAATGCGAATCTGTTTCTTCAAAATGATTACACAAGCTGCAAACATAATGGAAAGAAAAACCTTTCTTTTTAAGTTGCTCATCAGTAGGAATCTTATGACGAAATAACTGCCGAACTGTGAAAGATTTGGATGGCGGGATATACTTGGACCAAAACCAATGCCACCACTCATTACGGACCCCCGAAACACGCTTTAATTCGTAAGCCTCTTTCAAGGAAAGCTCCCCAGATGAAGAAAGCAACCAAATCCTCTTGTCCGGACGAGAGTTACAAGGAAGGAAAATAACATGAATGTTGTCTTGAGTAACAGTGGGGATACAGGGGCTGCAATTGGAGAAATCCCATTGATTATTAATGATGAAATTACTAACAGGGCAGTCATCCACCACCTAGTTGGAATTCAAAGTCGATGCCAACGATTCACCGCACCAAGAATCAAACCATAAAATAATTAAATTACCGTTCCTGAGAATCTAAGTGGAATTATCAAGAACTAGACATAACACCGCCAAAGATATAAGATTTACCATAATTAACTACTGCTCGGAAATCTTGGCATAATCTTGAAAGGAAGAAACAAGAGTTTTAATGTTAAAAATTTTTCCTTTACAAAACATCAACACACCATTTGCATACAAAATATGCGACAAAATTTTCCACAAAGCTATCATCACCAATTGGCCAACAGTACACTCTTTGTTCGCAATAAACTCAAAGATCCAATCAAGCACATCGTTTGATTGGCCAACATGTTGATGCCTAAATTTTCTACAATGTCATCATATATTAGCTAACAAGGTGAGGCCCAAATTTTCTACAATGTCATCATAGATTGGATAACAAGTTGAGGCCCAAAGTTATTGTTTGTGAGATACTAAGCAACAAGGAGTTTTACATGGCAATTCCATGGGCCTATGCTAGGAAGCCCAAACCGAAAATTCAAATATGAGTAGTTGAAGAGTTTACCCCGCACCCCCCCAATTATACCTGTACCCCCCCAGCAATTTTTTTTTGACCAAAATGCCCTCATATAAATAGTTACTAATTCAAATTCACTTTCCATTTTTATCGTTCGTCCAAAAGTTACAGAGAGAAAAAAAATTTTGATTTTCGCACGTGTTTACCGGAAGACTACAAGTAAGTCTTCCGGAATGTAAAATTTTGTACCGGAAGAGTTTGTGAAAGTCTTCCGGTACCGGAAGACTTTATGAAAGTCTTCCGGAATGGTTTAAATGACTACCGAAAGACTTCATCAAAGTCTTCCGGAATGTTGTTTTAAAAATTGCCTACCGAAAGACTTTGATGAAGTCTTCCGGAATGGTTTTGTGTGTACCGGAAGACTTCAAGAAAGTCTTCCGGAAATTTAATTTTTTTTTTTTTATTAAATAATTGTTTTTCTGTTTTTTTCAGTGGTGCGATCACGTGGCAGAGATGGGAGGATTCCAGTGCGATCGATGGGACGGGGCGAGACGAGTAGGTCACGCGCAGATGATGCTGGTACATCTGCAGCTGCAGCTGACCCTGTGGGGTATCCTGGTGGTCCGTACGATACCAGTCTTTTGGTTTCGTACGAGCATCATGTGGCGAGACGTGTATGGTTGGGTGAGGTAAGGAAATTATAATTATTTAGTTTTGAATAATAACCGAAATTATATAATTTGTTTATCTAATTTGTTTAATTTTATTTGATTTCAGGAGAGGGGGGCGAAGAAGGAACTGAAGGTGGCTGGACATGGGTTGAAGTTGACCCAGATGGTTCCACAGCAGCTTCCACCGGAGATTGAGGGTATCATATCGAGATCCGGTTTAGCTTCCTTACAGAGATCGAGTTTGAAGAAGATTGATGCAAACTTGGTTTCTGCATTTGTGGAGAGATGGCATATAGAGACATCTTCATTTCACCTGCCGTTCGGTGAAATGACGATTACTCTCGATGATGTGGCATGTCTGCTTCATTTGCCTATTAGGGGGGTATTCTGGAACCCTCAACCCATCAGTGAGGAGTTAGCCATTGAGTGGGCTGTTGACTATCTTGGAGTGACATCGAGAGTGGCACTTTTCCAGGTTCGTGAGTGCAGAGGATCGTACTTCAAGATAGAGTGGTTATATGATCGATTCGTAGAGCATCGAGCAGCTTCACGTTGGGCATTTGCGACCCGATGTTATTTGATGGTGTTAGTGGGCTGCACCATCTTTGCGGATAAGTCATTTACACTCGTGGAGGCGCGATACTTGGCATTATTTAGGGACCTGGATGCGTTGTCCACCTATAGTTGGGCAACAGCTGCATTGGTGACATTGTATAGGTTTCTTGGAGATGTGTCTATGTTTAGCTGCAAACAGCTTGGTGGTTATCCGACTCTCCTACAGGTATATATTTAAATTCAGTTTATTATGTTAAAGTTATATATTAAATTTAGTTTATTGATTTTCTTTTAATTCTAATTTTAATTTTATTATGTTCATTATGTTCTATTTAATTATTATGTTATTGTTTTTTTAACAGTGCTGGATTCACGAGTATTTTCCTACACTTGGGAAAAAAGGAGAGAATTGGATACCTGCTCAGAACTGTGGACTCCCGCGAGCGATGAGGTGGACGTACAAACAGGGGGCGTTAAAGGTGGATGAGTTGCGACCCATTATGGATGAGCTGACACCGACTGATGTCATATGGAGGTCGTTCGAGGATCATAGAGTTCATCGTCGTTTTGATGAGATTTCTCTATTCAGGGGTTGTTTGAGGTGGGGAGATACTATTGTTCCATACATGCCTGACAGGTGTCTTCGACAGTTTGGATACCGTCAGTCCATTCCACCTGCACCCATTGATCCTAGGATGGCTGGTGACATTGATGTTGAGTGGATTAGTTACACCCAGAGCGCTGGCCAGGTGATTCGTTCTGCTGCACGGGCGACTATCCCATTTGAGGTAGAGGATGGATACCTTGAGTGGTATTATCGTGTTTCGCATCCTCGATTGGTACCTCCTACCTATGATGATCCGCCAGTTGCATCTATTCCTGAGTACGATGCGGGACCATCTGATCCTGCATGGGGTTCTGTGTCCACCTTGATTCATCGCTACCTTCAGCAGAATGCAGCTGAAGAGGATGATCCACATTTTGCTGATCTGTTTGCAGCTTTACGTATTGCTCGTTCACAGTGATGTATAGTTATGTTTATGTCATATTATTTCTTAGACTTTGTTTCTTAATATATTGACATTTGAACTGATATTTATGTTATATGTTATTTATAGTTTTTATGTTATATGTTATTTAAGTGAAAATAAAAATGAAAAACATAATGAAATTAAAACATATAATATAATTCATGAATAAAAATGAATAACATAGTTTATAATTTATAATGAGTTTGTAATATAGGCGTAAGTTGTTGCCAATGTTGTAGACGCGCAGCAAATCCTACCATCCACGATGTTGCTGCTGGAGAACGAAAGTTCCTCCAATCTGTTGTCACTGGTGGCAATGGAAATCCTTCTTTCATGTTAACCTATATTCAAAATTAAACAATACATTATTTAATGTTACTCAAATAATTTACTAATAATATCAAATTATAACAATGTTTACCTGAATCCAATGATTTGAGTTTACAAATCCAATGCAATAAAATGAGACATTGGGTGAGAATGTAGTTGTCATAGGGAAGAAAGTCAAACATTCGACTCCTAGACAGACAAGTACCACGTTATACCGATTCGCTATCACGTAACCCATATCTGGTAGAGTCAACCATTTCTCTATTGGTTGAGAACCACTTCCCTCTATCTTCAAAGAATCTCTCACTTCAGCTAACCGATCAGCAAATAAATTGGCATATAAAGCTGATATTTCATTATGTATAATTTCCAATTCTAATTCCCGACGAACCATTGGCCAACCATATTCGGCATAACCCCGCAATGAAGCAATCACTCTAAATCCACAATTACCATCTGACATTACGTTGACAACGTCATCAATAAATGACCTAATATGATAAGGAAATTGAAGGATGAACCGTTTAGATGACTGTGAAGTTTGTGTTAATTTTAACTTCTTTTTCACAGGCTGTGATGGTTGAGATGGTTGAGATTTCTTTTTTGAATTTTGTGATGGTTGAGATTGTCGTTGTGAAGATTGTGATGCTTGATCAACATATTCATGATACGAAGGATCCCTGTAAACATCATACCCTTCAGGTTTTTTGTCTTTTTTCTTGACTCCACCCTTTGTCTTTATTTTTTCAGGTGGTGCTAACAAAGAAGTCGTTGTGGGAAATGCAAGTTCATAAACCCTACTATGTAATGCCCTTCTTCCAACAACATCTTGTGACCTATACCTTTTCCATAACTCATCCATTGCAGATTTCATACCCACATCTGATTCCTCATCTAAGTCTTCTTCCAACTTAATTTCCATACTTAGTTTCCTCCAATGTACATGCACAACCTCAATTGGTATCAGAATACCACTAATTCTATACCCTGCCAACTCACACGCGCAAGGTAATCCATAGGTGGATCTAAGAGTACATCGGCATCTGTCTTTGTTAGTTCCAATATAATCAACTCTCTTTAACTCTTCAGCAACGCGCCTCAATGCAGCTCGCGACACTGAAGTACGTAAATATGTGTAAAATGGACTTGAATGGACATGTGCAACTGCATACACACTCTTTTGAAAAGAAGCTCGAATGTTGCTAATTTGTATCTTTAAGTTGTCATTCATGGCCTCCCAACATTTGACCATGTCACCAATACTGTTACCCAACATCTGCTCTAACTTCCAATGAGCAGACTCAACCCTATAATAATACATATTTAAACTAAGTAAGAAAAATAAAAAATTCACAAAAAGTATATTTTGGGATCTAAAACAAAACATACCGATTAGTCGTCGTGTTACCCATATGTAGGACTCGATTAATCCATGCGCAAACAAACTTTTGTCTATGTGGTGTCAACCATGTGTCGTTCACGTACTCAAAAAATTTAGGACAATCAACACACTCTTGCTCAAGTTCTTTTAAATGTTGTGCATACTCAACCTCATCACTAGCCCATACAACATCCGTCCATAATTTGCCAATTGACTCCTGCTTATCAGGATCCACTAATAGTTTCCTTTTTGCACCAACATTTTTGTTAATGTGAAACTGACATAGCAAATTATTTGTCTTCGGAAACACAGTTTCAATGGCTTTCATCAAAGCAAGATCTCTATCTGTCATCATAACTTGTGGAAATAAATCTTTTTTCACAAACAATTTTTTAAGCTTATCTAACACCCAACAAAAAGTCTCAGTCTGCTCAGACTCAATATACGCAAATGCGACAGCAAAAGTCAACTCGGTAGATGTCATTCCAACAATTTCAAACAAAGGTTGTCTGTATTTGTTTGTCTTATAAGTGCTATCCATAACTAACACAATAGGAAACATATTCAACAACTTAACTGAATCTGGATGTGCCCAAAATATATCTTTAATAACTTCAGAGTCATCTCTTTTTCTACTCCAATAAACATAACCTGCAGCCTCGATAAGCTTAAACAAATGTTGTATCTCACTTCTAGGACCTCTTATCTATTTTTCCATCATACTCTTTTGCTTGTATATTTGTGTGATACGAGTGACACAATCTGGATCAAGCTCGTACAAGGAATGCAATATATTTCTGGGTGCAACCTTTCTCTTTGTTAAATCAGCAACATGTTGCTTATGATCCGCTATCAACCTACCAACAAATGAGTGACCTTCTAATCTATCGGGTAAATCATGGTTATGAACGCCACATTTTACATCAATCTTCCATCCAGATCCATCTTTTGTCGGAATCGACCTGATCTTAAATGGACATCCACATTTTTTCGTCGCACTTTCTATTCCACTACGAATATCCTTGTATTTCCCACCTTTATCGCAACCAAATATTATTTTGTTCTTTCTTCCTCTCTTGCCTGTTTGTGTATCTGAACGAGTGATGACGACCGTCACTTTATTTCGTAATCCGGTGTCTTTGACCCATCTTATCACCTCTTCTCGTGTACCAAATATCTCTGTCGTTGTAAATACATCTGATGTATTCACACATATCGGTTCTTTTTCGTGTAAAGGTACTGCACCTACAAAATAAAAATATTTTTTTAAAAAAAGAATTAAAAAAACTTAAATAATAAAAAAAAAAAATCAAACCGGAAGACTTTATGAAAGTCTTCCGGTATTGTGCTCTTACAATACCGGAACACTTACATAAAGTCTTCCGGTACACATATTCATTACTACCGAAAGAGTTAATAAAAGTCTTCCGTCCCGGAACACTTTTATTAAGTCTTCCGGTGTACAAACAGCATAATACCGGAAGACTTACATTAAGTCTTCCGGTATGTTAATTTACGTACCGGAACTCATTACCAAAGTCTTCCGGAACGTATATTTTTGGACAAATTTTTACTTTAACCGTACGGTCTGACACAAATGGTAAAAAAAAAATAATAATAATAATAATATAATAAAATAATCTAAGGTTAAAATGGGCATTTTTTAAAAAATGTGGGGGTACGGGTATAGGTGGGGGGGTGCGGGGTAAAATCTTCTGAGTAGTTTGGAGCATCAGAAACAAATCATTCGCTTTTTCAACTTGCTTCACGTCTCTCTCTCTCTCTCTCTCTCTCTCTCTCAAAGAGCTTTTCACCGGCATTTTACTCCGCCAGTAAGGCCGAAACGACCAAACACCACCACAAAACGCCGACAATTAATGAGACTGGTGGAGAAGAGGAATTGAGAGAGTGATTTGCAGAAAATGAATGAGGTTTAAGATGAATGAGGAATGAGATTATAGAAATGAATTTCCTAACTGTTTAGGTCAGCTTTATGGGCAGAGTTTGTTTCAAGTTAGGGCGGGATTAGTGTTAATGGATTTCAAGAGCAAGTTGGTTATGGATATTTAACAGTGTTAGTTTTCTGTTAGGCACTGAATTTGACCGTTAGTGGAATGGGTTAGTTAGTTTGAACTATTTTGAGTTTGAAGTTAGTTAGTTGCAGGTTGTTTGAAGGTTAATTTAGTCTGTGTGTTAATTTTAGGTGGCTAATTTTGACAATTAGGTTAGTTGGTTGGTTTTTGTTATGAATTTGACATGAATTTGCACTGGTTTTGTTTGTTAGGAGCAACATAGTCAAAATTGCAGTGAGTTCCAATTCCAATGTCATTCCATATTTGATCCAAAGCATAAATGGTCACAGGCAAGCTTTAGAGAAATTCCGAGCACTTGGGTCAGGACAACTCTGAACAGCTTCAATGAATTTAGCAAGAATTTATGACTCCATATGCGATTCTGCAAGTGTCAATAGATGGTTCAGACATCTATTCCATGCACCAAAGTCCCCCAGAGATTTTGAATGCGTTCGAAGCCGTATAGCAATGCTATGAAGTGATCAAAAAGCTAATCGAAATGGACTACCATATTATTCGTGATAAAATCATGTTGAAGACCATTCACCTTATGCCTATCAATATTACCAACCAAGTTGCTGGATTGTTTACCAAAGTTCTTCATTTAGGACCTTTCAATAATTGTGTGTCCAAACTTGGATTGCTGAACCTCCATTTCGGTTTGAGGGGGACTGTTGAAGTTCCTAAGCCCAATAACAACATTTAGGCCATTTTCTCTGTTTGTTGTTTTTTCTGTTTGTTGTCTTTCTTTTGCTAATTTTATTACCGTTACCTTCAACATCTTCCTTTTTTCTGTTTGTTGTTTTTTCTATAAATAATATACTCTGATCATGTACAGATACTGAGCATAATAATAATTTTTCTATTCTTTTTTCATTGGTTGCATCTATGGTATTTTCCCATTGGTATTATCTTTTTCCATGATCATTGCGCCACCTGTCAATGGTTATGGAAATTAACTATCCATGAGTATCCCTATTGAATGCTAATGCATTTTAGAAGATTTCCTTAAAGATAAGTTGGAGGTGTCTAACTGTCGATTTATTTGATTTGGTTAGAGGACGGAAAGTTAGAAGATCATTTTGGTAGGTTGTTCATTTCTTTTTTGGTTTAACTTTTGAAGGGAGGTTTGTGTAACTTTCTCTAAAATAATATTAAGAGTAGTTATATTGTGTTTTAATATAATAAACGAACAGTAAAGCACATATCCTTTCTCTAAGAATTTCACTTTCCTTGTTAATGGAGTAAAGTCCACAAGTAGTTATAGGACAAAAAGAGCAAACTAATATGATTTAATTTCATTGTCATTGTTGCTGTAAATGGACAAGAACATATACTTCTAATTCATTAGAATGCTGTAAACCCGTCCCACATCTCTCATGTCCATACGCATCTGGTGGTACTGGTAGTTGAAAAAACATTAATAGCTATGAGTTTGAAGAAAATATAAGTAAATGTAGCATTGCTCCTATCTTGTATATAAAGAAATAGCAAATCAAGAGTTTCAAACATGCTCTTGAGGTGGTGTTTGCGGTTTCTCTATTCATCGTGGGTCTGGTTGTCTGATATCTGCCCAGGTTTTTGTTGGTGGAGCTTCATATAGTGGATGCTTTTTTGTAGCTGTTGCTGCTGCTGCTTCTTCTTCTGCTTCTCTTATAGATTTTGTTTTTATGCTTTGTGTCTGACTGATTTTTTTCTTTGATACTTCTTGTAGTTTGACTTAGTTTTTTTGTTTGTTGGAGGCTTTGATTTCCCTTGTTCTTAACTATATAGAGAAGTATCATGGATTATTGAGGTCTCCTTTTTATTTTTGAATATAAGAATTTATGCAAGGATATCTATTATTTTTTGTCTTATATTTGTAATGCTAATATTATTGCTATACACTTTATCATTTCTATACTTCCTAACACTCATAAATTCAGATATCCTTTTAAAATAACAAGCGGACATCAATAGTATTAACAATATTGATAAAATACATTAAGATGTTCTTTCTTTACGGGAGTATTTTTGTTTAAATATTGTGTTTTTTTAAATTTGTAGTAAACATATTATTATTATTATTATTATTATTATTATTATTATTATTATTATTATAAGCAACAACTAGAGAGAGAAACTCTGACTTCTTTCTAGGATTTTCTACTTTCTTTCAATCTTTGTGTCGTATGACTTCCCTCTTTACTCAATCAACCTTCCTCAGGTTTCCTCGATAGTATTTTGGAATTTCGCTCTTGTTTTTTGCTTAAACTCTTAGCCTTAGGGCTAGGGGTCTTTGCAAGTGGTGTTTATTCTTGTATTACTATCTGATTCCTTTATAAAACTTGGATGTCCTTCGTTTGCTATTACATGCTTGTATTTTTGCTATTGGTCTATTTAGGTGTTTTCTTTTGAAGTTTTCCATGGCTTGGACAAAGGTGCAGCGTAGAAAACCTTTTAAAGGCTCGGTAGGCCTTTCGGTTTGGAGGAAAACGGTGGAAAATAAGCGATGGAAGGTAAACCCGTTACTTCCTTCTTTGTTTCTGATTTTCTTGATAGTCATCGCCAGAGATTTATTCGAAAATTTTAAAGTTTACGGAGTCATTTCTGAGGTCTGCTTTCCGGGAAGGAGGGATAAAATAGGTATGAGGTTTGGTTTTGCTAGGTTCAAAAAAGTCCATGATCCTAGATTAATAGCTGTGAAACTTGATGGTATTTTCATTCAAAGGAAAAAGTTGCATGCTAACATCCCTCGCTTTATAAAAAGTAATCAAAATAATCCTTCGGATCCTTGCACGAACAAGCTCCCCTTTGTTTCCAAAGGTCTTGGTAGAGAAATGTCTAGTTTGAGGTTCAAGGCTTCCTATGCTCATATTGTTAGTAAGGACTATCTAGGAAAGAAAGATGTTTCTTTTACTGATAGAATTTGTCTTAATGGTTTGGAAGTTAAAAGGTTTGAAAATGCTTTTGTTGGATCGGTGCATGAAGATGTGAATCCTTTTTTAATCCAACAAATGCTTTTTGAGGAAGGCCTCTTCGATATTCTTGCTACCCCCTAGGTGCAAGTTTGTGTTTGCTGGAATCTAATAAACTATGAGTTATTCAACAATTTATGCTTCAGTCAAAGGCTCTTTGAGGTAGATGGTTCACTTCTATAAATCCTTGGCAATTTGATATAGTTGACAAATCTCGATTCGTTTGGGTAAGATGTACGAGTCTTCCATGCTTTGCTTGGACTAAAGAAGTCTTATGTTGCTTAGTCAAAAGATTTGGCGTGTTCATTAAAGCGATGATAGAAATGTTACACAATCTTCGTTTGTTGAGGCAAATTTGTTTATTAAAACTACCTGGAGCCATATTTTTAATGAAGAGGTGGTATTATCTCTTAATGGTTTCACCTTTTCCATTAGAGTTTTTGAAGTTATGCAGACTATGGATTCTGGCCTTATCGTTGAGAATGGTGAAGATAATGTTTCTCTCCCTTCTTCTTCGGACTCAGAAGACGCTGATGGTGATGGTTCATGGGCTTCAGAGGACGATTCTGACTCAGATGGGACTTGTCCTTCGACTCATGCCTCCTCTAGGGTTAGGTCTAGTATCAAGGAGATTGGGGATGTCTTTGTTGTCGCAGGTTCCCGTACTGGTCATATATCCCCCTCTTGTGATTCTTTGGGAACAGATGTTGGAACATTGGGGAGGCGGGATGTCAGCAAAGTCAACCTTTCAGGTGATACTCCCTCGGTTGACGGAAACTTGTTCAATCCTAACTTTTTGGCTATGGCCCTGGTTGTCCCTTGTGATACTTTGGTGGATCTTATTTCTCCTCTTGGGCCTAGTTTTGGATCAGACCCTATTGAGAACTCATACTTTTCAGGTGTGAACTCCATCCCACCTCCTTTCAGTGGGCTTAAGAGATCTTTTTCTAGGCTTGACCTTTTTAAGAAGAAATAACCTTTGGTTGACGTTTATAATATCAAAATTCCCTTTCCCCTTCTTTTTATTCCTCCCTTTTAAATGCTTCCTCATCTAAGTTGTTGAAATCTGTCTCCTCTAAATTTAAGAGTTTTGATAAGTTGGTTCATCCTTTACTGCTTGTTTTAACTCCTATTGTTGAAACCGGTTCGCCTTTGGTGGTTCCTGAAATCTCTTATTCCATCGATGAATCCGACATCTGTAGAAATAATTCTCGGTGTAAGGTGGAATTGATTGATGTTCCTCACAAAATTCTGGAATCTGTCAAACTCTTAGGCATTGGGCTGGAAAAGGATGATGATGAGTTTGTTGGTGTCATCAGAGGTCTTGAAGCTAGAGATAAAGCTGACTCTTCTACGTTGAAGGTTGTTGACAACTATGATCTATGATCTTATTATTTTACAATGTTCGTGGGTGTAATCTTCCGATTAAAAGGAGGAGTATTCGTCATATTGTGTCTAAGGGAAATGTTGATTTGTGCCTTTTCCAAGAAACTAAGATTCCTTGTATGAGAGAATCGGTGGTCCGCAGCTTGTGGGGTAAATAGGGTTTTGGATGGTCTTCCTGTGGATCGGAGGGTGCTTCTGGAGGAATTCTAACGGTTTGGAGAAAAGGGCTTTTCGTTATGATTTCCACTGTTAAAGGTAAAAGCTTTCTTTGTTCTGTTTTTAGCTGGAGGAATTCTTCTTTGTTTGTGGTAAATGTTTATTCCCCCTGCACCCTTATTGATAAGAGGATTATTTGGCTTGATATCATCAACCTTAAAAATGAAAACCCATGGGGAAAGTGGTTGATTGTTGGTGATTTTAACTCTGTAAAATCAGTTGATGAAAGAAAGGGTAGGATATTATCTTCTTTGTCTAATTGTGTTGAATTTAGTTCCTTTATTGAAGAATTGGGGTTGTGTGATCTTCCTTTTATTGGTAATTGCTTCACTTGGTTTAATTCCAATGGTTTGTGTTGTAGCAAGCTTGATAAGTTCCTTGTTGATGATTCGCGTATTGATTGTTAGGGTTTCAAGGCCCAATCTGTGGGTAAGAGATCAATTTATAATTATAGGCCTGTCTTTCTCAAGTCGTATAACTTCGACTCGGCTCCTAAACCGTTTCGATCTTTCAACTGCTGGCTGGGTCATAAAGATTTCTCTTATTTCATGTTGAAATCTTGGAACTCTTTCTCTTTCCAAGGATCCCCATCTTTTATCCTTAAAGAGAAGTTGTCGACTATTAAAATTTTATTGAAACAATGCAATTCTCAAGTTTTTGGATGGATTGATTTAAGAATCGATAATATCATTGATGAGCTTAATGATTTTGAAGAGGCTTTGGAGAGTAATCTGGCTGCTTTTTCTGAAGAGGAAATTAAACCCAAAGGCAAGATTCAAGAGTCTTTATGGAGTAATCTACGCATCTGGGAAAGTATGTTAGCCCATAAATCCAGATCCAAGTGGTTGAAGGATGGGGATGTTAACAGTCTCTTATTCCATTCTTCTTTGAAAGCTAGAAACAGGATGAACTATATATCTCTGCTATCGCTTCTAATAATCTTGTGGAGGATAATCCTGTGTCGATTAAAGCTGCTGCTAGGGAGTTCTTCAAGACTATATTCTCGCACTATAATTTCCCCATGCCTGTTATGAATCTCTCCGATATTAATAAACTTAGTCATCTTGATTCTCTTAAGCTAGAAGTTCCTTTCTCGTCAGTTGAGATTCAGGCAACTGTTTTCTCGTGTGATGGGGGTAAATCCCCTGGCCGGATGGTTTTTCGTTCATAGCTTTTAAAGAGTGTTGGGATATAGTTAGTCCGGATTTTGAGAGATGTATCACTCATTTTTGCACAACCGGGAATCTTCCAAAGTTTTTTCCTTTTCCTTTGTTGCCTTGGTCCCTAAAGTGAATAGCCCCCTAAACTTTGTGGATTATAGTCCTATTACTCCCGTAGGTTGTATTTCTAAAGTTATCTCCAAGATTTTAGCAGCTAGAGTGTCTCCGATTATGGCCAGTTTGGTTTCTCCAGTTCAAACTGCGTTTGTGCCAGGAAGGAACTTGTTGGATGGCGTCTTACTTGCGAATGAAATTATTGAGTCAGCTAGGAGAGATAAAAAGCAATGTCTCCCTTTTAAGGTTGATTTCACCCAAGCTTATGATTGCGTCGATTGGAAGTTCCTGATTAATGTTCTCAAATCTATGAACTTTGGTCCTAATTGGATCAAATGGATCAAAGGGGTGGTGTGCTCTAGTTTTGTTTCAATTTTAATTAACGGTAGCCCATTTGCTGATTTCGAGGCTTCTAGAGGATTAAAGCAAGGTGATCCAATTGCTCATTTTCTCTTTGTTCTTATTGCAGAAGCTTTGGCCTTATTGGTGAGACGTGCGTCTACCTTGAAAGTCCTTTCTGGTTACAGTTTATCTGAAGAGGCGTCGATTGAAATTCTTCAATTCGTCAATGATACTTTACTTTTTGTGATGGAGGTTATTCCAACCTCAGGGCTTTAAAAACTATTTTGAGAGGTTTTGAAATGGTTTCGAGTTTAAAGATCAATTTCTTTAAAAGTTGCATTTATGGAATTGGTCTCGATCCATTTTTTATTAAAGCCGCTGAATGCTTCCTTCACTGCAAGTCTGGTTCTTTTCCTTTCAGATTTCTCGAAATTAATATAGGTTGCAACCATAGGCGTCTATCCTTCTAGAATCCGGTTCTGGATACTTTGAAAGGTCGCCTTAATTCGAGGGTAGGTAGGAATTTGTGTCTTGGAGGAAGGGTCACTCTTATTAACTTTGTTTTTATCCAATTTGCATATTCACTATCTTTTCTTCTTTAAAGCTCCCTCGAAAGTTATCAAAATTCTTATTGCTACTAAAAGAAATTTCCTCTGGTCTGGATCGATGGAGAAAATGAGTATTTCTTGGATTAAATGGAGTATGCTGTGTAAACCCATAAAAAGGGTGGCCTAGGTATTAAACACATAGGTATGTTTAACAAAGTCCTTGTTTCCAAATGGTTGTGGAAATTCCTTGTTGGTGGTAATGAAATTTGGAGGGACTTCCTTTCTAAAAGATATGGTAATCTAAATTGTTTGGTGCTTCAATCTGAACCGTATTCTAAAAATTCTGTGTCGCTATGGATGCGCGACGTCATCAGTTTAACTTCTATAAACAATGATTATAGTTTCCGATCTTCGGAAATTCCTCTTCTTTGTAGGGGTGATTGCATTCCGTTTTGGTATTCCTTCTGGTGCGGCGAGACTCTGTTACAGGTCCTGTTTTCAGATCTGTATTTTGTGGCAGCCAACAAGAACAACTTCGTTGCAGATTATGACCGTTGGGTTGGAGATAGCTAGAATTGGTCTTTCCAAAATTCTTGGCAAACAACTGATGGGAGTCATCCTTTAGATGCACCTTTGTTGTTGTTTGTTTCTCAATGCATGTTTGTAAAGATAATCTAGATTCTTGGGGATGGAGATTGGACCCTAATCAGATTTTTACTGTTAACTCTTGCTATAGCTGTCTTATCGAGGCCTTCTCAGGTTTCTCGTTCATTGATTCGGAGGAACTGCTGCTAAAGGTAGTTTGGAAAACTAAAATTCCTTACAAAGTTAAGGTCTTTAGTTAGAAACTGATTTCTAACAGACTTCCTACTCGAGATAATTTGGTTAGTAAAGGTATTGTCGGTTCGCCGTATGATAGGGTTTGTGCTCTGTGTTTCCAAGAAGACGGGGACGTACTACATCTTTTTCTTAATTTTCTGAAAATCAACTTACTATGGAATAGAATATCAGATTGGTTGAACATTCAGCCTATCCAGTCTGATTCGGTTTGTAATCACGCCTTGCGTTGGTTCTTGGTTCTTTTTGATAAAGGAACGGGGGATATGAGTTGCTATGTTTGGTTTATTGGGACTTGGTGTATTTGGAGTAGTAGAAATAAGGCTATGTTTAATAATGTCGTTTGCGATGACGATACTCTTTTCAACCATGTTGTTACTCTTTCTTGGAGATGACTGTAATTAGCCCGTAGGAGCTACACTTTCTATGATTGGATGAAATATTCATTAGACTTCTTGTAATTTTTGGTTTCTAGAAGTTCTTCTTCTCTTTTGATTGATTTTTGTATCGGGTTGGAGAAACCCTATTTCTCCCTTTAATACAATTGTTTATCAAAAAAATATTATTATTATTATTATTATTATTATTATTTATTTTATTTTTTTTCAAATTTAAAGAATGGTCTATGGTGTATCACTTATTGCAGTGTATAAATGGTGTGCACACTGTTGAGCCGACCTCTTCCTAACTCCCATGGAATACCACACATTCTATATCTACTAGATGGCAGTCGTAGATGAATGAAATGTGGTAAAATGGAGTCCACAAGTAGTTATAATAGGACAAAAAGAGCAACATAATATGATTAATTTCATTATTATTTTGGCTATAAATGAACATAAACACTTCTAATTTATTATATGCTGTAAACCCGTCCCACATCTCTCACGTGATACGCACCTGGTGGTAGTTGAAATGTCATACTTAACGTAAATATTGTGGCATTGCTCCCGATCATATTCTTTCATTTTCTCCTATTATGAAAAAGAAGAAGTAAAATAGAAAAATGAAATCTGAAGCTCCCATTCATATTCTTCTTGTCTCTTATCCTGCACAAGGACACATAACTCCTCTTCTTAGAGTAGCAAAATGTCTTGCTGCAAAGGGTGCATCTGTCATCTTCCTCACAACAGAAACAGCTGGGAAAACCATGCGAACCACTAACAACATCATTGAAAAATTACCAATTCCAATCGGTGATGGCTCTCTCAGTTTTCAATTCTTTCACGATGGTTTACCCGACGGTGTTCCTGCGTTTAAATCTCACGATTACTACACAGTGATTGAGCCACTTGGGAAAAAGTTTGTTTCAGAAATGATAAAAAATCATGCAGATTCAAACAAACCAATCTCATGTATCATAAACAACTACTTTTTCCCATGGGTTTGTGATGTTGCTTTTGAACACAAAATTCCTTCCGTTTTATCCTGGACTAATTCCGTAGCTGTTTTCGCTGTTTACTATAGTTTTGTCCATAAATTGATACCTTTTCCTACCCATGCAGAACCTTATATTGATGCTGAATTTCCTTTTGTGGTTCTTAAGCACAATGAAATCCCAGATCTTATACATCCTTTTAATCAACATCCGTCTTTACGGACAGTCGTCTTACAACAGTTTAAGGACTTGTCTAAAGTGTTTTGTGTCCTAGTCGATAGCTATCAAGAGCTGGAGCATGATATCATACATTATATTTCTGAAAATGCAATCCCTACAACAATAACAACCATTGGTCCTTCGTTTAAGAGTCCAATTGCAAATGGAGGAAGCGATATTCATGGTAATTTAGTTACTACCGACAACGATGATGGTAATATCCTAGAGTGGCTACACACAAAACCAAAAGGTTCTGTGGTTTACGTCGCTTTTGGGACTATTGTTATGCTTCCTTTGGAACAAATTCATGAAATTGCATATGGGTTATTGGATTCTCAAGTCTCGTTTTTATGGGCATTAAAGAAACATGAAGATTTGCCGGATGGTTTTTTAGAGGAAACAAATGGGAGAGGAAAAGTTGTCAAGTGGTGTTCGCAAGTAGAAGTATTGTCTAATCCTTCTATTGGATGTTTCGTAACACATTGCGGTTGGAATTCATCGATGGAAGCACTTGCTTTAGGGGTTCCAGTTGTTGCATTTCCCGGATTTAGTGATCAACTCACTAATGCAAAGTTCTTGGTTGATGTTTTTGGTATAGGTGTTCGATTGGGTTATGGTGGAAAGAATTTGATGACAAGAGATGAGGTGAAAAAGTGCTTATTGGAAGCAACAAAAGGGGAGAAAGCACAACTGTTTAAGCATAATGCAATCAAGTGGAAGAAGGAGGCGGAGGATGCGGTGGCCGTGGGTGGTTCATCTGAACGAAATATTGATGCATTTATCCAAGACATCAAGAAACATCAATCTCTTAATTAGAATTTTTTCTACCTCTAATTTCTAAGTGAATGGAGCCATAATAATCCAAAGTTTGATTGGAAAGTTCATAGGACTGTCTATTGTTTTTATTAGAAATCGAATTCAGTCTTCTCCAAACTTGAATTCCTTAACGTGAGATCATTTATTTATCTAAAGCTTTTGTTTTGTTTTTTGTTTTATATATTTTAGAATGAGATTGCAATGATTAATCAATCTCTCGGATTCGTTTTAAAACCGTTTTACAAATCAATTATCTTTCCTCGTATTATACTCTCCCCCACAAAAATTAGCATTCAAATTCAAATTTAAGTTTTTTTAAAACATTTTTTTATACTAGAAACACAATATATTTTTTTATAAGCAACTTCATTTATAGAAAATTAAGGGAATCTCAAACCAACGAATTACAAATAACAATCGAACGAAAATTACAGAAAGTCGAAGAGAAACTTATACCACTCATATAAGCTACACTTCTTGCTAACTGTACTCCCTAAAATCAATCAATTCCAAGAGGATACCTTAATAGCATCAACAATATCTTCAACATTACAAATCAGATAATTAAGCAAAATATTATTTATGGTCCTTCAAATGTTCCAACAAGTAATAAACTAGATTGAATTTAAAATACCCTTTTTGCCCCGATCTTGTAGACGCAAACACCACACCTTCTCATGGAGGCTGCAGGTTGATTCCTCAATTCTTCCTATATTTATCAACTCGCATATCTTACTCCAAACCACGACGATTTATGACACGAGAAGAAAAGATGAGTGGAATCCTGTATCTCTTGGAAGCAAAACGAACAAACCTTATCGTGGTCGTTTTCGATAATATGTCTAACCGCCAAATTTGATCTTCGTCGACAATCTATCGAGTGCCAATCTCCAAGCAAAAATTTGGACTTTTATCGGAATGATTGTCTTCCACACTGAAACTAGTAAGTCTGCAATTTGATCATCTACCTCAAAAAAGACTCAAATATTGTGCTCAAAAAAGAATAATAGGAATTCACAGAGAATCCTATAGATTCATCCAAAGACCAAAACCATTTGTCCTGTGTTTCTTGATACAGAATTACCGAAGCCAACTTTTGACAACAATCGCTAATATTAGGTTCCAACAAACTTCCAGTACCCTCCATTGATTCACGAATTTTCCAGCTCCATTGGCTATCTTCCCACTCTCCCATGTCTCTAATAGAGCAACTTGAATTCCTGCAAGATTGGTATAACAAAGGGTATCTATTTTTCAGAGCCATGTCGCCTATCCAACTTGATTACCAAAAAGTAGTATTTCTACCATTTCCCACTTTACTCACCAGGAGATTGCAGAAATTGTCATGGACCTCAGAAATAGAGATGGAAAGAATACCCCTCATCCACAACGAATCGGTCTTCGAACTACCAACTTCCATGAAAGTTTGCACATTCATACTCAAGTTACCGTATCTGTTTTCAAGCATCGACCTCCATATTTCATTTCTGTCACAGGAGAACTTTCAAAGCCATTTTGCGATTAGCGCTCTAAAACGACTAGCATTTTTAATACCAAGCCCTCCGCAATCCTCCGACTTACAAATGGACTTCTAACTAACCCACAAAACAAAAGAATTATTTTATAATCCAACCCAAAGGAAACAACGTTGAATTGTTATGATTTCGTTCACAACTTTCTTAGGAGCCTTGAAGAAAGCCAAATGGTGAATCAAAAGATTTACAAGGACCGAGTTAATCAGGGAAACTCTACCATCAATAGATATATTTCGACCTATCCATCTAGATAATCTATTTCTCAAGCACGAAATAATCAGTTTCTAAAAAAGCAACGACGTTGACTTCCTCCAACCGATAAACCGAGGAATTTAACGGAAGACTATCAGATTTCCAATTTAAGAATTGTTCAGCTGCCACGAGGAACTCTTTCTCCACTCAAATCCCATACATATTTTCGGATTGATCCGTATAAACATCAATACTTTCGAATTGTACCTATTTCGTCTGGACAAATAAGTGCTTGGGCAAAAAAAATCCTACCCAATGGAGAAACTGTTGGGGAGGTAACAAAAGCCCATACTCTTAATTCGAAAACCAATAAGCCTGAAATGGATTATTTTGTGAAAGAATTTTTGGGCCTATAAAAAGTCGAATTATCACGAATTGCAACAATACATATTATTTCAATAAATGGGGGTACCTTAAAATGAAATTATTACAAGTCGTAATAAATCGAGTCCTTGTGTTTACGAAAAAAAGATAAGTACTTTTTTTTTGCATATCATAAGATATTACTATTACTGATCCTATAAAAACCGATTCTTTCAGTCAATAAATGGGGGTACCTTAAAATGAAATTATTACAAGTCGTAATAAAACGAGTCCGTGTGTTTATGAAAAAAAGACAAGTACTATTGCATATGATACTTTTGTTCATAGGAAAGGAAGTACTTTGTCAAATCAGGATATTGATACTGAGTCTCCGAGACACTTTTCAAAGTGTCTACTACCCGGTCATCTTTTTCTATTTAAAAAAAAAAATAAACGAATAAGATGGATTGTGAAGGACCTATTGGAAATTTGCTTCGAATTGGTAAATAAAATGGGTGTTCAATCGTTTCCTTTTAGTTTATTTAGTAAATTTCGTGATTTTAGTCAAAACAGGAAGATATTGGGGGGATCTCAACCCGGGAATTGGTCAACTGCTGTTAATTGATCTTTTTACATGGTTGATTTGGTGCAACCTTTTGAAAAGCATGGTAGGAATGTGGGGAAAAAGGGAGAAGCCTCCGTTCAAGTCCTTCCGCTCACCCTACCTTTTAGTTGAAATTTTCTCAAGTTCGTTGAAGCAAGACAATCTGCCAATAATATTTGCAACATTCTATAAATCCTTAGAGGTGCTTAGCATCTTTTGGGGGATCCGCCCGGTCGGTCGAATTTTCGATTTAAAGGCATGGTGTTTGCAGGTACCTGAGGGAAGCGGCGCTCTCATTGTTTTCGGCCCGAAGAATAACCTTGAACGCCTAAATATTTGAAACCGTTCCATCCCTGATAAACAACGTATTGTCTGCAAATTGTAACACACTACCAGAAGATTTTTTATGAACTTTAAATTCTGACAACATATTGTTAATGTTCTGGACTAGGCCTCCAGAGACTACATTGGGTCGTGGCCCAATACGTCGAGCAGATGCCCATCCACTCGGGCAAACATACTATGTTGTCGAGCAGATTCCTCATAGGTCGAGCATACGCTTGACACGTCGGGCAAGTGAAAAATCCACTACCCCACTTGCCACATCACTCAACTGCCTATTATTATCTCCTGAAAGATAGGAACAGTTGGACCAAGGACAAGACCACGTGCTATGTCTTACACGCTCCTGACGCGTACCTTGGCAGTTCTTCCTTGGGCCTAGCTGATCCAGCCCAAGAAAGGAACTTGGCCCAGCGCTGGGGGCTCACTATAAATACCCTTTCTCACCAAAGGGTAAGGTATTCTAAAACAATTCTTACTTACCATTTTTCTGTACCGTTTACTTACTTTGGCATCAGAGTGCCTTGCAAGTATACCCCATTTCCACTCATCAACCACATTTGTTGTTCGCGTTCAACTACTGGAAGGCCCTCCTGATCAGGCCATATCAGTTAACAATAGCACTTCTGACCATACTAGCAGATCCTTCTGCTACAATTGCAAAAAGAAAGGGAGATAACAGATCACCATGTTTCAATCCCCTCGACGCCTTGAAATCCTTCTAGGGGATACCATTTATAAGAATAGATAAATAACTATTGAAAATGGATCCTCTAATCCACTTCACCCAATTGCCCCTAAATACCATCTTAACCATCATAGTTTCTAAGTACTACCAATCCACGCAATCATAAGCCTTCGCAAAGTCTACATTAAGAAGCAAACAATTCTTATTAGTTATTCTAGCATAGTCAATTATTTCGCTAGCCATTAGAACTCCATCAAAAATCTTCCGCCCTGGGATAATCGCGGTTTGGGATGGATACATTAACTTGTGAATGACCTTGCCCAATCTACTCGCAATCATTTTGGATATCAATTTAGAACACAAGTAACCAAACTGATGGGCCTAAAATCTTCAAAATTTTGGGGGTTATCAATCTTCGGAATTAGCGAGATGAAGAAAGATACAAACATCTTAGGCATATAACTAGTCTTGAAGATTTCCAGAACACATTTCGTAAAAATTTACTCCCACAAAATACCAACAAGACTTAATAAATTTAAAATTAAATCCATCGACCCCTAGACATTTGTTTATGTAAGTACTGTAAAATTGACATAAATTTTGTAAAACAAATATAGCAACAATGTGTATGTACAATATCTTTGCAAATAACGAATATATGAAGCAAACAATCCATTTGTGTGCACCCAAACATGTTGTGTTGAAATGTTTCAACATCTGGAACAAATGTCGAAGAAGATGTCAAGACAGTTCATTCGACATCATGAACTGCTGAAGTGGATTGAAGTTTTTGTTTTGGTTTTAAATCAATCCAATGACGTTGATTGTAGAAGATCTTGAAGACTCAAATTTGAATTGAAGACAAATATTGAAAAAATAGAGTTTCTATATTTAGAGATATTTTAGGAGTTTTTAGAATTGAAGATCTTTTTGTATATTTGTAACCAGATTTTCTGCATTATTTGTAGTAGCTATTGTTGTGATTGTTTATGCCCAAATCCAATTGGGAATAGGTTATAAAAGAAACCTTGTAACCTAGTTTAGAAGTATCCAACCAAAACGAAAATGTAATATCATTAGGGTTGTGTTCTTGTGGCAGTCGTGCACAACAAGGAACCCTGTTGTGGCTGTTTCACTTATGATTCTCGAAGCTTGTAAGCAAGAGAAGTGTTGTACTTAACTGAAGCTGCTAAGCAAGGTTAAGTTGTTTGTAATGGAAGTGTTGCTTCTGTTTTGAATTGTTGTATAGGTTTGAAGCCGTCAATATCAGCAATAGACTACTGGCACTGTGTGACATCACTGAGGTGATAGGAAGTGAGGATGAGTTCCTCATATTTAGGAGTTCCTAAGTAGAAGTTGCACAAGTAGTGATTAAGTGAGAAGACTGTAAACTATAGGTGTTTGTTGAGAAGACTTTGAATTGATACTACATTGTAGATTTCTTTCCTGACTTGGTAGCCCCGATAGTAGATTGATTTGATCGAACTGGGTTAACGATTCTGCTGTGTTCTTTATAGCTTTTATGTTTTATATTTCATGCAGTACCTGAAATCAATGTCATAACAGATATCACAACATCCTGAAGAATGTTTGAATTTGTTATATCAAAATTTTAAATGGGCTACTGGGTATGCCTTACCATGTTTATAAGTAACAGATAAGATGTCTCAACATCATATTCGACATCTAAGTCTGTTATACCAGAATTTCAGTTTCTATCACAATTGAAAACGGCGGCTTTAAAAAATATTTGAGTTTCACAATTCAACTTCAAAAACAACTTGGCTCAATGATACATTTTCAAACTAAATTGTTCAACATGTAGCGGAAAATATTAATAAAACAACATCAGTCATAATTCGATTACAAAAATATTTTTCTAAAATAAATAAACAAAACAACATCGTCCCGACACCCAAAGCGACGTATCAGAGCCGACATCCTAATGACGTGAAGTACATCGACTTCACGGACCACCACTCGACTTTTCCTACTCACCTGAATGTTACCAACATAAGGGTAACATTCAAACAGAATGAGTGAGATACTTACATCACAAAGAGCAATATAACAAGAATTAGTAAGTATTAGAAATAAAGCACTACTTCTCCACAACAATTATTCAACCGCATCATATACATAACAATATCATACACATCAACAACATCATATGCAGCAATAACATCATATACAACAACAACAACAATCATGCAATGAGACTCAACTTGACTATATGCATGCAGTACCATATCCGATCTCTATTTTAAGATCTAGTTCCCGTTGGAACTCTCGACCCCTCTTTCATGGTTCAGTATGATCCCTATTTCATGATCACACCCACCGACCCCTATTTCATGGTCCAATATGATACCTATTTTCATTTTTCTTTCTTTAATTTCAATATATATATATATATATATATATATATATATATATATATATATATATATATATATATATATATATATATATATATATATATATATTGTTTTAAATTTGTTTTTAGTCATGTTTATTTTATACATGTTGTGATGCTATTGGTTCTCGCGAAATTTGTGTGTCGACGAGAACGTTGACACCGTCACTCTTTTCACTCAACCGCGAGTCATCCATCTACCACGACATTGCAGGTTCTTTTTTCATTCTTTATAAATTCTCACTTCTTCTTTTATGAATGCCACGTGTTTGCACGTAGGAACTGTTGTTCTCTCTAATTTCCAAAAGAGGGACTATTATAGGCGTCCCAATGATTTAACTATGTATGCGTTAATTTCGAAACATGTGTATGAATCGTAATCTGATGAGAGAAAATCGATTAAGTACCGAGTATGAACATGGAGTGATAGAATTTCTACAGTTTTCTAAAAGTAATGCTAAAAAAATTATTTCTCCTCCTAAAAGTAATACTAAAAAAAGTCTTAATGTGCTTTTTCTCAGTCCATGTGTTCGTTGTGCAAATCACGAACCAAAACTTAATAAGAAAGCAATCATGGATCATATAATTTATCATGGGATTTGTCAAAGTTATACACAATGGATATGGCATGGTAAGGTAGTAGCAAAGTCAAATGTGTCCCAACAAGATAATGTTAGTGTAGAAATGGATGATCGTCTGGAAGACATGATACGTGATATTGGACAAGATTCGTTTAAGAAGGCACATGCGTATGACACTTTATGGAGTGAAAAAGATAAACCTTTGTACCCGGGATGCACAAACTTTACATGTTTGTCAGCCATGTTATAATTGTTTAATTTGAAGACAAATAATGGGTGGACTGACAAAAGTTTTACCAAATTGCTTAAATTGTTGACACAGATGCTTCCAGAAGGTAACATAATGTCAAATCGTTATTATGAGGCGAAAAAGATATTGTGTCCAATGGATTTGGAGTATGAAAAGATACATGCATGTCCTAATGATTGCATATTATACAAAAAAGAGTATGTAAACTATAATCATTGTCCGAAGTGAAAGGTGTCACGCTACAAAAAGAAAGATGGTGATTCTAGTGATGATGAGGTGGTCAAAAAGTGTCTTAAGTATTGATGTGGTTGTTCAAACGCATTTGTATATATTGAATAACACGGATGAAGTTCAACCTTACTTATCTGCTCACAAAAGCATCATAAAGAAAAAGAACCCCAAGATGAATGAAACATAGTTGTTAAAAGAGCATAATAAGAGTTTCTCTGAGTGGTTTAAAGAAAAAAATTCTAAAGATGATAGTGCATCTAATACAATTAAGTGGTTGTCCTATGAGCCTAAATGTAAAATAATAACTTGGAGTGGATATGATATTAATAAAACTTGCTTTTATACAAAGTCAAGGGATGACCGTAGTACCACATAAAATAGTGGGGTGATGATTGTGGCCGAGTCCATGCACTTCTCTAGTGCTAAAGATAAAAACCCGGTTATGGCATCTACACCCTAGTTTGGGGTGATTGAAGAGATTTGGGAAGTTGATTATGTTGTGTTTAAAGTTTCTAAAATGCAAATGAATTGATATCAACAGTGGTGTAAGAATCGATGAATTTGGAGTTACACTGATTGATCTTAGCAAGTTAGCTTATGCGGACGAACCTTTCAACATGACGTCTCAAGAAAAACAAGTGTTTTATGTCACAGATCCTTCTGATAAAAGGTGGTAAGTGGTTATACAAGTAAATGTGCATGATAGTGATGAAAATCAAGATACGAACCTTGATATTTTCGAAACTCCTCCTTTCTCAACAAATGTGCCTACCTTCATTGAAGAAAATGAAGAGGATGATGTGCACGTTATTCACATAGATAATGAAGAAGGGATATGTGAGGACTAGTAAGATTTTATATTTTATATTTATTTTGTGCTTAATTTGATGTCTAATTGTTTATATTTTGTGCTTAATTTACTTTCTAATTATTTTTATTTTGTGTAAACATGTACATGGTTGATTCAACCGACAACCCTTCTTCATCTAGTGACCCTAAAAAAAAGAGTTAGAGGCCCCCCTTTGATGGCACAAATTGACAAAATTCATCAAATGGGTGAAAAGATAAAATTCGAGTTTGATCCAAGAACCCATGAATGTACTGGTGTTGGTAAAAATGCTTCAAATTTTAGGAGTTACATAGCGTCTCTTGCTCGACAGAGATGTAGTATTTTGAAAGATAAGTGGAAAAACGTAGAAAAAACATAAAAGAGGCTATTTGGAATGATATTCAGGTATATTTAACTACTACACTTTATTATATTTTATAATCATATACTAACAACATATGCTATATACTATATGTGTAGGCTCATTTCACTATTCCAGAACCTCATGATCCAAAAAAGGATCTATTGAAGAAAGAATGGATTAAATATGTGGGAGATCGATGAAGAGGTTTTAAGACACAACTCATAAATGGATATATTAGAAAGTCCAAAGAAGGTCTCGCTCATGCACATATCAGATATAATTATATTAATAAAGAAGTATAGAAAGAATTTTCGAAGTCTCGAGATACCTCTGAATTTAAGGTTAGTATGAGTTATAACATTTTTATAACTTTTTATTATGTTTAGTGTGATTAATAACAATTTTATTATGTTTAGTGTGATTAATAACTTTTGGAGTTTATAATAGGAAAAAAGTCAAAATGGTGCAGAAAATGTGGCTAAGAATGTATAACCACATGTATTATTATCTCATGGAGGGTATCGCTTGCTTGAGGAGAAAATGATAAATGAAAAGAGATCATCGAGAGATGATTCTACATTAGATGATACCGGTAGCCCATGCATCTTCACCGTCACACCATGAGTTATGGAAGAGAGCACGACAAAAGAAATGGGGAGAATACACATCACAGACTACACAAGTTGATGCAGAGAAAATTGTAAGTAAAATTAAGAAAATTCCAACCCGTGATAATGTATGGAGTCGCGGGATTATTTCGAACCCACATGAGTTATCTTGTTCGTTTTGTTTTAGGGAGAATGAAAATGCTTCCCACTTATTGTTTCAATGCGAGAAGAACTCTATTGTGTGGAAGTTGATTGGTAAGTGGTTGGAGGTGGATGTGGGTGTTTATGAGAATTTGTCATCTCATTTGTAGGATTGGATTGGTAAGTGGTTGGAGGTGGATGTGGGTGAAATTTTTGTTTTGGTTAGTGTAGATCTGTTTATATATGGGTTTGAGTTCATCTTTGAATCCTTTAAAATGAATTTTTTTTTGCTTATAATTATTATAAAATAAAATAAAAAATTCTAATATAACTCGGTATATTTACACTTCTAGTTTATATAATCAAACACCTCACTTTGCATTCTCATCTTTTCATTTATAAAAAATGGAAAAGGTTTTTTTACTTCTTGTAATCTTATTCTTATTTATTAGATCATTCTAAGTAATTGCAGTACCGACCTCTTCCAAAGTTATTTATTATATTCCTTGGTGTATCAGTTATTGCAGTGCTGGTAATTTCAGGTCCAACCTCTTCCTAACTGCCATGGAATACCTCACATTCTAGAAACCAGATGAATGAAATGTGACAAAATGAAGTCCGCAAGTTGTTATAGGACAAAAAGAGCAAACTTTTACTTCTAATTTATTAGAATGCCGTAAACCCGTCACAATCTCTCATGTCGATAGGCATCTACCGGTAGTTGAAAAAACATTAATAGCTATGAGTTTGAAGAAAATATAAGTAACTCTAAAAAGATATCTAAATGTCATATTCTTCCTTTTCTCCCATAGTGAAGAAGTAAAATAGAAATATGAAATCCGAAGTTCCCATTCATATTCTTCTTGTCTCTTATCCTGCACAAGGACACATAACTCCTCTTCTTAGAGTAGCAAAATGCCTTGCTGCAAAGGGTGCATCTGTCATTTTCCTCACAACGGAGACAGCTGGGAAAACCATGCGAACCACTAACAACATCATTGACAAATTACCAATTCCAATCGGTGACGGTTCTCTCAGTTTCCAGTTCTTTGATGATGGCTTACCAGACGGTGTTCCTGCGTTTAAATCTCACGATTACTACGCAGTGATTGAGCCTCTTGGGAAAAAGTTTGTTTCAGAAATGATAAAAAATCATGCAGATTCAAACAAACCAATCTCATGTATCATAAACAACTACTTTTTCCCATGGGTTTGTGATGTTGCTTTTGAACACAAAATTCCTTCCGTTTTATCCTGGACTAATTCCGTAGCTGTTTTCGCTGTTTACTATAGTTTTGTCCATAAATTGATACCTTTTCCTACCCATGCAGAACCTTATATTGATGCTGAATTTCCTTTTGTGGTTCTTAAGCACAATGAAATCCCAGATCTTATACATCCTTTTAATCAACATCCGTCTTTACGGACAGTCGTCTTACAACAGTTTAAGGACCTGTCTAAAGTGTTTTGTGTTCTAGCTGATAGCTATCAAGAGCTTGAGCATTCTATCTTAGATTATATATCTGAAAATTCAATCCCCACCACAATAACAACTATTGGACCTTCGTTTAAGAGTCCAAATGCAAATGGAGGTAGCGAAATTCACGGTGATTTAGTTACTACCGACGGCGATGATGGTAATATTCTAGAGTGGCTAAACACAAAACCGAAAGGTTCTGTGGTTTACGTCGCTTTCGGGACTATTTCTTTGCATCCTAAGGAACAAATTCATGAAGTTGCATATGGGTTATTGGATTCTCAAGTCTCGTTTTTATGGGCATTAAAGAAACATGAAGATTTGCCGGATGGTTTTTTAGAGGAAACAAATGGGAGAGGAAAAGTTGTCAAGTGGTGTTCGCAAGTAGAAGTATTGTCTAATCCTTCTATTGGATGTTTCGTGACACATTGCGGCTGGAATTCATCGATGGAAGCACTTGCTTTAGGGGTTCCAGTTGTTGCATTTCCCGGATTTAGTGATCAACTCACTAATGCAAAGTTCTTGGTTGATGTTTTTGGTGTAGGTGTTCGATTGGGTTATGGTGGAAAGAATTTGATGACAAGAGATGATGTGAAAAAATGCTTATTGGAAGCAACAAAAGGGGAGAAAGCACAACTGTTTAAGCATAATGCAATCAAGTGGAAGAAGGAGGCGGAGGATGCGGTGGCCGTGGGTGGTTCATCCGACCGAAATATTGATGCATTTATCCAAGACATCAAGAAACATCAATCTCTTAATTAGAATTTTTAATGCTGTTATTATTTTGGATTAAGAATAGTCCTTTTTTTTTGGTTTTTATCCTCTAGTTTTCAAAATAACCGAGAGTTCAGTTGAGAGATAATAGACACACCTTTCTATAGAATTTGAACTCGATATTCCTTAATCCTTTATTCTTTCGAGAAACTCGTTTATCTTTTTAAAGTTTTCTTTTAAGTTTTAGAGTGTGATTTCTTTTATGTTTTAGAGTGTGATTGCAATGATTAATAAATCTATATGGTTTGTTTTAAGACCATTTTACAAATTAATTATCCAATTAATGTTCTTATTATACTTTCTTCCACAAAACTTAGCATTCAAATTTAAATTTAATTTTTGTAAAAGCATTTTGATACTAGAAAGACAATATGTTAATGTTATGGACTAACCTAATGACTAGGAATGATCCAATATCCACTTCTGCTCATAGGATGACCCAATAGTCCAAATGTTAGAGAGACCAACTAGTTTCATGCCCCTCAGCCGAGGAGGACTTGTCGATCACGGTTACCCGTGGTCGAATTTCTATACTCCTTCTAGGCTTCTATCCGACGTCTGCAAGAGTCACCCAGATTCAGTTGAAGACAACTCCTGCTCGAATATCCCTATGTCCGACACACATCCCATCCGACCAGGTATGCTCGTCCTAATAGTTAATTCCTGGAAGTTGTCTATTTAAAATTAATCAAATAAGACATTTAAATAAAATATTTGATTAACTTCTTTAAATATTTAAAATTAATTTCTTTTGATTAATTACATTTATTTAATAAATTACCTTAGAGAGCGCTTTTTTGAGAAAGCGCTCTCTAAGGTTAACATATGATGCACTTAGAGAGCGCTTTCTTTGAAAAGCGCTTTCTAAGGGTTTCCTATGAGGACAGGTGATGCGTGTTTTTCGCAAGTGTACGAACACGTCAGAGTAATATAAAAGATTGTTGAATCCACAGAGACCAAGTGTCAATCTATCGTTATTTGTTGTTATGGTGTGTATCTAAGGCAATTGAAAATAATGGTTTTAAGTAGTGCATAATGATAAAAATAATAAATTTTAATTAATTGATAAAGACAAGTTCGAATGCAATTCACATAATCAATGGATAATCATGAACTTGTTTATAGATCTACTTATTGGCAATGTTTTCCACTTTGAAAAGAACTAATTTAACGGGAATTGTCGGTTTCACGTATTCAGAACCGAGTTGTACTCCCTAATCAAACCCTCCTATTGTCACGGATAAAAAGGCGCGTATTGCGTTAGAGTAGTAAACCTATTTTTAAGAAATATAGTATCTTAACTAAGTTGAAAAGTATTTTGACCTGAATTTTCTAGCAAAAAGAGGTTCTCACGAACCAGACTCTAAACTTCTTAACGCGTCTGAAAATAGTTTTAAAATCTCTTACCTTTTTAATCTAAAAACTCCTAATGAACTAAACAAAGCGCTTTTGGCTGTTTTTGAAATAGTAAAAAAACAATTAAGTTTAAATAGGCGTTGGACGGCTTTCGATCTTACCCAACAAAACTTTAAAGAACGTGAAAACTTATATTGAAAGTCAAAATAGCCCTTAAGCGTTTCTACAAACAATTGTACAGATTATCAGTTCAATTATGATCCTTACATTCTAACCTTTATAAAATTAGCTAGACATGGTAAAGTAAAAGTTCATTTTAATATTTTTCATAAAAGGTTTTTAGTGCGAGTGCGGAAAGTAAATTAAGTAAAGTGCGAGTGCGGGAAAGTAAATAAAAGTAAGGCAGTGCGGAAATAAAGATAATTAGTGCGAGTGCGAGAAATAAATGAAAGTAGTGCGAGTGCCGGAAATAAAGAAAAGTAGTGCGAGTGCGGAAATTAAATAAAAGTAAAGCGAGTGCAGAAAGTAAATAAAAGTAAAGTAAGGCGGAAAATAAATAAAGTAAAGCAGTGCGGAAAAATAAAATACGAACTAGAATTAAAATGGCGGCAGGATTAACTTCCTTCCAAAGTGCTCCAAGACTCGATCACACAGACGTATACAGACTCGATCACTCGATTGTAGCAACACTCCGATGTGAAGTGGTTACTACTTTATAACTGATATATGCCTAAGAAATTCTAAGTCTGGATGAAGAAAAACGAAAAACTAAAGTCATATTTATAGGCATACAAATAATATGAAAAGACATGGATGCCCTTGCAACCGAAAAAATGGAGGGAAACTTGTTTGCCTTGTGACGCCCGCCACACTCCCATGGCGCCCGCCATGTGTACAAAATGGCATGGAGTAGTGGAGATCGTGGGGATTGACAGTTGGGGAGAGTCTTGAGACGTGTCAACGTCATGGCTGACCCCATGGCGCCAGCCACAGTGGGTGCCACAAGTGCAAAATGCTGAATTACTTGATTTTTGCTCTTTTCAGCTCCTTTTTCGTTCCTTTTCTCGCTCGAGGCTCCGATTAAAAGAAAAACCTGAAAACAAAGAAAAACATAGTAATAACATAAAAAAATAACAATAAAAACTTAGAATGCATGTGAAATCGGAGTCAGAAACGCGGTGAAATTCAGTGTTATCAACAGGTCGACCTCCTTAGAAGGTAGGTCGACCTTTTACTACCCAGAAAGACGGGTCGACCTGTTTTACATAATGCGTCGACCTAGAAGTCCCAGAAGCTGCCAATCAATTTTTGTGAACAAAATTTGTCGACTTGAGAGTGAGACAGGTCAACCTGTTCAGGGTGAAAACTCATTTTTTCAACATTTTCTTACACACAATAACACGATAAGGGATTGATTGAAAAATAAAGATAAATATAAAACCAAAGTAATTGAAGTATCATTACATTTAAAAAGAAGCAACATAGCCAACACATTAAAAACTAGATGAACCCTATTCCCTTCTATGATCAGATCTTCCCCTTTGCCATTTATGACCAGATGTGCCAGAAGACGAACCCCTATCATTTTCATACATCTCAAGAAACTGGTTGAAGTTCTGGTTGAAAGTGTTGAAAGCTTCATTCTAACCTGTGATTTGTTTTCCATTTCATTGTTCCAGGCATGATGAGCCTCGTAGTGTTCTTGTTATTGAAGTTACATATTATGCAACATAGCACGAATAGTCGGCTCATCAGTAGAAGGCGAAGTGTAATCTGGTGGAAAATATGCCTGAGATGACTAATTTTGAGTCCAGTCAGTGTGTTGTTGGTCTCCCCAACCTTGATTATCACAGAGAACCTCTTCTTCATTTCTATTCCAACCATAGACTGAGTCATGTTCCTGTACTCCTCACCAGACTCAATGTTGTCACCACTAGGAGCGTTTTCTTGCTCACCGGCTGCTATAGCAGATTCCATTTGATTACCAGGTCTCAAAGTGATAACAAAGTTCTTTCGAACAGGATCCCATGAATGTCCCATAAGACTGAGATATTTGCTATTAAATTCATGATTTGGATTGATGGACATCATAGGCAACTCTTTCACAACAACCTTTGCATTATTCAAGATGGACGGAATGAGAGACGGATAACTCAAGGCCACGTTTTTCTTTTCTCTCAGTGCAAAAATGCGACTAGTAATATAGTAAGGCCAATTAACCTTGACTTTCTTTGTGAGAGCATACATCAAGGCTACTCCAGCTTTGTCAATTCTAGAATAGCCGCATTTCTTAGGAAGAATATTATGCGACACAATCCAATGAAGAACCCGGATACCCAGTTTCAAACAGCCAATTGTGAATTCCTTTGAGAACATATCACTATTTACCGTATCGCTATCATGAGGATACCACGACATCTTATTTAAGTGTATCTTATATTTAAAACCAGTAATAGGGGAGGCATCAGTTATCAAGGCTTTGTCTGCAAATCTAGCAGGAGGGGTGCCCAAAATGGATTGCCAAACTTTGGCATCAACCTTATAAACCAAATTTCCCATCCTAAACTCAAATGCATAGCCCTCAATTTTTCTCATAATTCCAGGATAAAACATACGAACCAAATCCTAATTATACTCAGTTCTTAATCCTAGGAAAGAATTTATGTCTTGATGGTCCATGAGTTCCACAATATAATCTAAGTGCAATTGACTAGCAATAAGTCTAGAATAGACATATTGTGGAATAATTTTTCTATCCTTGAACTCCTCATTATATAAATCCCTAATTTCATCTCCAAGGAGTGATAGAGCACTTACTGGTATAGACAAATGAGATGTTGAGGCAGACCGACTTCACCTTTTACTAGTAACTTTTGTTGAAGCCATGAGTATGTTGAAAAGAGAATAGAAATTTTGGAAAAGAGAATAGGAGTTTTAGGGTTTTGGAGGAATTTTGGGAAGAATTGGAAGAAGAAGAATAGAAAATGATTTAAAATATAATTAAACCATTTGAAGAGTTAAAATTTGAAATCCCCATGCGCATAGAGCAAGCTGTCACAAATTTGAAATTCATTGCGTCGACCTGCTCACTTAATGCGTCGACACAATGGACATTAATTTAAAATAAATTAAATTTTAAATACCTTGGACAGCGCTTTTCTTAGAAAACGCTTTCTTAGGTTTTCTGATAATATATAATAATTTAATTAAATAAATTACCTTAGAGAGCGTTTTCTTCATAAAGTGTTGTCTAAGGTATTTAAAATTTAATTTATTTGAAATTAATGTCCATTGTGTCGACGCATTAAGAGAGCAGGTCGATGCAATGGATTTCAAAATATAACATATAAGAGCGCATTTAAAAAAACGTGTTGTCTTAGGTTTACTATATTTATTTATAACCTCAAGGGCGTGGGTTTGAACCCCTGTTTGCCATTTTTTATATTCTGAAAGTTCAATATATTTATTGACTTTAGAGAGTGCTTTTAAGAAAGCGCTTTCTAAGGTTTCCCTGTAGCAGAGCTTTTGAGAAAAGCGTTGTCTAAGGTGGCTTTAGTTTAGGACTTTTAACAGCACTTTTATAAGCGCTCTCTAAAGGCTGGCTTTTAGAGCGTTTTTTTAGCGAAGTTTTTAAAATACCTATAACAACGCTTTCTCCAAAAAGCGTTGTCTTTGTTGCGCTGCTACAGGCCAATTTTGGCGTAGTGACTCGTACTTGCATACTCTTTTACCCGCTCTTACTTTGGCATCGGAGTACCTTGTAGGTACAACCCCCATTCACCTCGATAACCGAGCAAAGACTTCAACATCCATTTCAGCGTCCGCATCTATTGTAGATTCTGATCACGGGTACGATCAGTGGTGCCGTCTGTGGGAAATCGTGTTACCCCGTTTTCTCATCCTTAGATCGTGAAAATCAAAACATCACCGTTCAACTCACTCAATGGCTCACCAAGACGACTATGTCAATGCCCGGGTCCTCTCCAAAAATCCCGTCAAACAACGGGAAAGCGATGGAACCATCCCTCCCCTCGGGAAACCTGACCATTTCCAGGATGGCGTTCTGCCTCCCCGTCACCAGAATCATCCATGCAACCTGAGATCACCCCTACTGACCTCCCCCTGATTCCCATTCCCGAGGGGACAAATCAGATGCTTGTAACTCTGGTCGAAACGACAAACAGCATCAACCTCCTACTCTTGCGCCAAAGCGAAAGGCTAGAAGCTCTAGAGGAGGCGCGACGTACCAAATCCCTCACTCCCGCGAGGAGACCCCGCAAGTCCCGCAGCAGGTCATCTGAGCAAAGAAAGAATCACCACCGCCCAGAGGGAGTTGGATCTATCAAGAAATGAACTCATTCGTCTCCCCGACGATATAAGTCACCAAAAGCAAGGAAGACCAGGAGGACTCTACAAGAAGGAACACGATCGTCGCGCGAGGGCGCAAGAAATTGCTCAAGATCCCCTTCCCCTTGTCGACACCGGGACAACCGCTCCCGCTCTGCCTCCCATAATTCTAGCGATGAGGATGAACCTCACGACCCCCTCTCCAACGAGATCATGTCCACAAGGCTACCAAAAGGGCTCGAGAAGCCTCATCCCCTGGGGACCTACGACGGAACGACAGACCTAGACGAGCATATTGAGAAGATTGATGCTCTAATCGATTACAGAGGTGTCCGAGAAGCAATTAAATGTCGTCTTTTCCCTACGACACTGAGGAAGGGAGTCATAGCTTGGTATAAGAGCCTTCCTCATGAATATATCACGTCCTGGAGACACCTCGGGAGGACCTTTTCCTGACACTTCAGTGTTTCACTATGTTATCTGAAGACTGAGGCCTTTTTGGAGGCAATCATTCAGGGCAACGATGAACCCCTGCGTGCATACATCGAGAGATTCAATAAAGAAGTCGTCCAGGTCTCGACCACGGACGACATAAAAAAATATCTTCTTGAACGGGGACTCTGTCCCCACTGAGACTTCAGGAGGGCTGTGGGCATTGAGACGCCCACCACGCTTGATGTTTTTCTCCTCAAAGCACAAGCATACATTCAATACAAGGAGAAGGAGGTAGCCAGTACTTCCCGGGATACTAGCGTCACGAAGACGCCAAATCATCTAAACATGAAGACTCCTCGACATCTCATCAGGGAGGTGAAAAACGTAAGGAAAACCACTCCTGTGAACCGTGGGAGCATAAAGGCCTAGTCGGGAGGTTTCACGATTACACACCCCTCATAGAGACAAGGGGAAAATCCTGTCCGAATGTGCTAACTCTGAGTTCCTCCAGACCGACGTCAGGTTTCCAAAGCAGTTGCTGACTAAGCCAAATACGGACAAGAAGAAGTATTATCAGTTTGACAAGTCCCACTAGCACAATACTGACGATTGTATCCATCTGAAAGATGTCGTCTAAATCTTCATTCGAGACGGCCATCTGAAGAAGTTCGCCAAGGGGAAGGAGGATCCCTGATAGGAGGTGCAGGAAGCTCGAAAAGTCGAAGAAACCGCCCCTCCAGTCACGGAAGCCAATCTCCAGATTTCCCTCAGAATCACGCGGCCAGAGGATTTCTACGTCCCCGAACCGTACACTTGTCCTGCCTATTTCGCCACCTACAGCCTGTGGGAGCTCTTCCCCTATGCAATGGTAATCTCAGTGGGCGGGCACAACAAAGTTACAGTGGGGTCGATAAAGTGACACTTTGATCAGCTAATCAGCACCAGCTCCAACCAAAATTCCACTCTTGATCTTCCCCGTGAGGGATCAACGCACATCTCCCTTTATAAAGAATACCTCCTCGGCGGAGCACGTAACGCCAGCATCCCCCTGCTTGTCCGCATGCAAATGGCCAAATTTGACGTTCGGAGGATCCTGGTCGACCAGGGAAGCTCCGTTTATATCATGTACTCCCAACTCTTCGCGACCTTACAGCTCAATAAGACACATCTAACACCCTACATGGGCTCAGATCTCCAAGGGTTCAACGGGACTGTCTCCAGACCCTGGGGTTATGTCGACCTGATTGTAACCTTCGGAGCAGGGGAGACCGCTAGGGCCATTAAGGTGCAGTTCCTCGTGATCGATTGCACGTCTATATATCAGTGCATCTTAGGTCGTCCCACCCTCGTCGAGATCATTGATGTACCCTTCACAATGCACCTCAAGATGAAATATTATACCTCATCAGGACAGGTAGTCACTCTCCACGGGAACATCGAAGTTGTTCGCCAATGCTTCGAGGCTGAGTCCAAAGGGCTCAACACCATAGTTGGCAAGCCAAAGCTTCCCTCCCCTACAGCTCTGAGGAACCAAAACCACTTCCTCGAGTAGATTCGATCGATCTTAAATAGCAGGTTTACCGAAGAAGTGGAAAAAGCACAACTGACCGTAAAGCTTTCTTCGTCTACTCGCCCGATGCCCAACTGAGACTTTGAGCTGGTTGCATTGGGAGAATATCCTACCAAAGGAGTGAAGATCATAGTTGACCTCCCGGACCTTGCGAGGAAATAGCTGAAAGCGTGCCTCAGGGAGAACGCTAATTTGTTCGCATGGAGCGCAACTGAGATGTCGGGTTTGGACCCAGAAATGACATGCTACCACCTGACTAGAGACCCCTCTGTCCGAGCAGTAGCACAACACCGAAGGAAGCAGTCTCCAAAAAAGTAGAGGTTGTCGAGCAGGCCGTAAAAGACCTCCTAGAGGCACACTTTGTAACTGAGGCTAGGTATACCACATGGCTCTCCAATGATGTATTAGTCAAAAAGTGCAATGGAAAATGGCGCATGTGCGTTGACTACGCTGATCTCAATCGGGCTTGCCCGAAAGACACTTACCATGCCTAAAATTGATAAGCTGGTCGATAATTCTGCAGGTTCTAAATTATTATCGTTCCTCGACGCCTACTCCGGGTATAATCAAATACTTATGGCCATGACCGATAAAAAATACATCGCTTTCATGACTGAATCGGGCAACTATTACTATAACGTAATGCCCTTCGGCTTGAAAAACGCGGGTGCAGCCTACCATCGAATGATGAACAAATTCTTTAGAGCATAAATTGGAGACATGCTCGAAGTCTACATGGACGACATGATTGTTAAACCATGTTGCACCCCAATTTTTTCCCTAAATGTTCTTTGCATTTTCATCTGCATCTTGCATACAAACAAGATCGCACTGGTTGCACGGTTCTTCTCAGGTTAGGTTTATGCCTCGTAGGGGATCACCGTTGTCTTTAATTACTTTATTTGTTTATGTTTACTAACCATTAATCAAAATCCAAAAATATTTTGTTTTCTTTTGCTAACCTTTTTCAGGAAGAGGAACCATTGAAAATACCAAAAATAGCAGTCCTGCAGCTCGAGCGAAATTCCACAGAAAAAGGTCGACTCTGTTTACTGGTCGTACATATTAGTTGAAGGAAAACTCTATCGACGGGGATTCTCCATTCCCCTTCTCAAGTGTGTCGAGGAAGAATTAATTCTTTATATCCTGCGTGAAATCCACGAAGGCATCAACGCCCAACATCTGAGCGGGAGATCTCTGGGAAGGAAATCCCTCCGGGTAGGATATTATTGGCTGACAATGCAAAACGACACCAAAGAGAATGTAAATAAATTAAATAAATTCCAACGACACGGGGACATGCACTTAGCACCTCCAAACGAGCTTAAGACAATGTCCTCCCCGTGGCCATTCGCATGGTGGGGCATGGATATCCTAGGTCCCTTTGTCGTCAGTTCAAACCAGAATAAATACTTGATCGTTAGAGTATACTACTTCACGAAGTGGATAGAAGTTGGGGCTCTAGATAAGATCACAACCCTCAACATATTGCGTTTCTTCAAACGTAACATCCTTGCCCGGTTCAGAGTACACCAGGCCATAGGTACCGACAATGGGACACAATTCATGGACAAAAATTTCCAGGAATTCTTTGCCAACATAGGAACTAAAAAACACTTCGCTTCAGTCGAACACCCGCAAACTAACGGGCATGCCGAAGCAGCGAACATGGTCATTCTTTGAAGACTCAAACAAAGACTATATGAGATTAAGAAACGATAGGTTGAGGAATTATACAACGTCTTGTGGGCATACCAGACCACGCCTCACTCTACGACCAGGGAAACTCCTTTCCGACTAGCGTACGAGACAGAGGCCGTTATCCCCATAGAAATTCACATATCGTCCAAGCGAACAGAAGCCCTAATGGATGAGGATATCAACTCGGTAGCATTACACGAGGAGCTTGATTTGGTCGAGGAAGTTTGATCAGGGGCATCCCTATGCGAAGCATCACTTAAACAAAAAAACACCATTAGACATGACTTTAATGTTATAAAGTGGACATTCGAGGTCGACAACCTCGTCCTAAGGAGAAACCACAAAGACTCCAGAGAAGGTAAACTGGCCGCAAACTGGGAAGGTCCCTACCATATCCGAGCAAAAACGAAGAATGGGGCCTATTACTTAGAAAATCTGAATGGGGAAGAACTTGCTCGTCTTTGTAACACCGAGAAACTTAAACAATACTACAGTTAAAGCGTATGTCGGCCTGCTTAGATCTAAACGATGGAGCATAAACACCGACCTAATGTGCATACCTAGGTACAAGTATCGCATACCAAAAATATTTCTTCGACGGGATTTCCCTCATGAACGAGGAAGATCATTGTCACACGATTGGATACTCAATCGAGTCTGTCATCGTCTTTGTACCACGACCAGGCAGAACACCCAGCTCGCGATGGGATGTTTATGCTGCGGAGCACGGGTCATCATCGTGACTCAAGCACCGTTCCTCGACCAAATATACTTTGGCATTCTTCCCGGTTCCCCAAACCGCCATACATACACAAACCGAGAATAGTTTCCCAAACATACAAACAAATCCCAAGTCCCCATGGGACACGTGAAAAGAACATCGCACACAATTGTTAAGCGATCATCTAAGCAATCGAGAATCTTAAAAACACTTAGCAAAAAGTTAAGAATTATAATGTGCCCTCCGACGGGTGCACACACAACAGGAAGATAATGAAACGACCATTAAGGTCAGAAAACACTGAAGCATTAAAAATGCGGCCACGCAGACCGACTTGTTCAAATATTACATAAAATAGGGTAATAACCCCCTCCCCCCCCCCCCAAAGAACAAAGGTCATGGCACATAGGCCGACCAAATAAAATTAAAAGACAAAAACAACAGGATCTTCAAGCATTTGCGTCAACGGCAGGATGAGCGTCAGCGAGGACCCACTGATTCCCTTCAGCCATGGTCGTATCATCTTGTTCCGGCTGTCTGAGAAAATAGGGGACAAAGATCTCTCCATCCTTGACTTTGAAAAGGCAATTGATGCCCTCCTCGTTGAGCATCACCCCGGGGTTGACGATCTTCAATTGGTCCACCGCATTTTTGAACGCCACACTAGTTATCTCCTTAAGGCCCTCTTCCCCTTGCTCGATCCTCGAGATCAGTTCTGCCTAGGTTTCCTATGACTTCAAGTCCTCGGGTTCGTCCTTAGCAGGAGCCATTGCAGCCTTGAGGCAAGCAACTTCATCTTTGGTTGTTCTCCTCTCCGAGTTAGCAGCAGCCAAAGAATCTCTTAACTCCTTAACCTTCTTCGGAGCCTCCTTCAAAGACTCCGAGGATGCATTAGTCCTATCCTTGGAAGCAGACGGGATGGCCTTCAGCCACTGGATTTCCTGCTCCTGAGTGGAGGTACGTTCAGCGTACATAAAGGACACTGTTAAGACCCTCATCACCAAGCTCGCATCCCGAGCCAAGCATAACCGTCTGTCTGGTCGACTCAGCATCTCCAATTTAAGCGTTTCCGCCCTATGGACTTGGAGAGAGGTCCCCTCAAAGAAGGTCGGCTTCAGGAAGCAAGTTGGGAGCTCGAACGAAGGCTTCGGGGGAGTCTCCGTTAAGTGTATAACCTCATCGGCCCGTGACCTTTTCCCCATTCTGGAAGAGGTGCCCGGTGAACCATGGGGAGCTGAGGAGGAGTTACCTGAGCTTGTGCCTGCAAATATCAACTGGCTATTCAGACGATTTTGTCTCAGCTTCTTGGCTCCCCGTCTCTTGGTAGCGTTGGCCATTACCTTGTCCTGCAAATCAACCATCGAATCTGAAAAAAGATAGAGAAAAAACTGGTTAGAGCATAAAAAAATATATGAGCATAATGACAATGCAAACGAACAACTCTAAATACTACCAAGATAAGAGGTGACGTCCTCGTCCGTCTCATAGATGAGAAGTTTAGACACTTCTATGAATCTAGGGGTCACTTTGGCACCCTCGTCCTTGTCCAAGATCGCATGACCCTGCTCGTCTACATGCACAGTCATGGTAATCTGGGAAACATAGCTCATGAGAGCATCATAGCTATTCTGATCTTCTTCACTTAGCTCAGATGTTATTGCAAATACTCCTCGGTACCATGCATGAAATGGTCACACGACCAGGAGAAATGGAACTTCAGCATAAGACGGGGAACTTCCTTCCCCTCCTCGTCCAACAAAACTCTTCATTCATCATCAGTGTCTACCCCCAGAATTTACAAGAATTCTGAGCACGAACTGAAATCGGTTCGACCAGGTAGTACCGGTCCTTAAAGTATCTGATCGACTCAGAGTATGCTTTGAAGATCTTTTTCTTTTGTTTGAGAGAGACCCAACCATATCTCCCCTGCACAACCTGCCTCTGGAGGTGAAATATGGGGAAAAACAGGGGAAGGGTCGCTCCAATCTTCAAATATCCGCAGGTTAGTTTGAAAGCTCGCATGAAAGCAAACAAATTTGGATGTAGCTGCAATAACCAGAGCTCAAAGTGCACGAACACGGAAATTTGAAAGTCCGAGAAGGGGAGCCTAAATCTGAGCTCCTTGAAGAATATGTCGTACATGGGAAACCTGTTGGGACCATACGACCAATAGATACAGTCTTCTTCACCAGGACATATGATCAATTAATCCTCGGGGTCCCCGACCATCGGACCTGGCCCCTCCATGGGCTGAGAGTATATTACTTGAATAGTCAGGGGCTCCTCGGCAGTCCATTCTTCAATAGGAACATTATGATATTCGTCGTTCTCCTCAGGGTTGGCAGGATCAACACGAGTTAAAGTGGTCTCCCCAGAATCACTCGAGGATGAAGTAGTTCTTCCCGACTTCATTTCATCAAAATGATTCGAGGACGAAGCTGTATCACTGGAGAGATCTTCGACATCCATGTGGACGGGCGCGTCGTTGGACATCTTTACACTTGAAAAGCAGCGAAAGTAAATGTGAATTCAATGAGTTAAATCAAATCCACCCTTCCACCGCTGATCAAGTGAAAGGGTGTGCAGAGGAACGAGGACATTGTCCTCGGCCTAAGGCCTTATTCAAAACAGTCCACAATCGTCATAACGACCAGGTAATCATACGGGGAAGGGAGAATCCTAAGATATCAAAATTACCAGTTCACGTCAACTAGCATGTGATTCCACGTTGAAACCCGAACTCCGATTGAAGTTCAACCAGAGTTGTCGTGCAGGGCCACGAGGAACGTCGTTAAAAACCCTAAGTGTCGCAACGACGACGGCTTGGCACACATCAGCCACCATACAGAAACGGGGACGCCGTATCGGAACCCTAATTGTCTAAATTATGGATCATATTGACCCTAAAATCTATCCTAACCGCATGCATCTATGTAATCAACAAGAATCAGAAAGAAAAACAGATAGGTAATGGAAAAATTTACAAGTTTTAGAAGGTTTTCGCGTGATCGATTGGCTGTCCTCGTTGGAGACGGAGGCAGGCGGCGGTTTGTGGCAGAGATCAAAGACTTAGAGCATCTCCAACCGTGAACCCATTTTTGGGTTCCTTGTGGGACCTATTAAGCCACGTCAGCTTGAAGCAACTCATTCAATTTTTCACTCCAATAGTGCAACTCTGAAGAACTTATATTGGGTCCTACAACTTTACTTTATATATTAATATATTATTCATATTAAATTTTATATTATTTAAAATAATAATTTTAAATATTTAAATTAAAATTGATATAAAATAAATAAAATTCAAATTAAACTTATAATCTAAAATGATAATTAAAATTAATCTCAAATATATGATATATAATTAAAAACAATAAAAATAAATAACATCACATAATTAATCAAACTTAAATTTCATCATCTTCATGTCCAAAACGTTCTCAAATATACTCGACTAAATCTCCTTGAAGTTGACGATGAACTTGTTTTTCACGAATATTTGCTCTTCTTTGTAGTTTTGTTGCAAGATTCGGATGAGGACCTCTAAATGTTTCAGTTGTTGAGTTGTTGATATCCACATTATCATAAGAGTAATTAAAATTACCTCCATATGTATGTCGTTCGTCTTCCACAATCATGTTGTGCAATATGATGCAGGCATATATATTATGCTTGATAGTTGTCGCTCCCCGGATTTCCATCCTGGTACAAACGCAAAAGTGGCGTGGAAAGAGAATAGAGTCGCCAGCCAGGCATTTTATCCCGAAGGAACGGGAATGGTAATGCTGCACAAACTAGAAGAAAAGAAAGGAAGGACACGGGTCCTGCGAACCAAAGAGACTGAGCTCGGGAGTCGGTTACGACTTGGGAAGGTATTAGCACCCAGATCGTTCGTCGTACCCGACGGGATCCACGCTTGCAAAGAAACTGCTTCAAAGGGTGTAAGAACTGAAAGCTGCTGCAAAGAAAATGAACTGAACTGGATAAAAGAAAAATGTAGGGAAAATAAAGATTGTGCTCGAACGGGCCCTACCCCGCTGCCTACGTACCTTATCTGGAAAATGAGGATCAGAGTCGCCGTAGTTCCCCTAACTAGGGGTGGAAAAGATTGCTTGTGAATTAAGGCTTGAACTGCCTATGCCAATGCTCAGGTGTTGCAGACTCGGACGACGAGTGCGTAACCGTCTTGCAAAATGACAAGTAGGAGCAAGTTCGCGTACGGAGCGAAGGAGATGAGAAAAGAATTCCCGAAGGAAAGACGCTTATTGTTTGTTTGTGTTTTTTTATGAAGCTTTTTATGAGTGTGGCACAAGGAAGTGAACTCAAGCTCTTTTCCATGGAATGTGTACTTGCTACTACATTCCAAGATAGAATAATAGAACAAGCACACTCAAGTAAGGAGAAGATCCCCAAAACTTGGTTCCAGAGATTAGGGACTAAGCTCACTAACTCGTTGAATTTATTAAGTGTTTTTGTAATTTTTGTGAAGATGAACAATTTATGAATCCAGAGCAAAAAGAACCAACAAGAAATTCAAAATGATGATCACTATGGAAATTGGACAAGGCAGCATGCACCAAAAGGAAATGAAATGAATTAATTAAGATGAACAATTTATTGACATGTGGCTATTAAAAATAAATGGAAAAGAAAAATATGGAAAATTAAGGAAAACTCAAATGAATATCCATGAATTAATTCAGAATATTTTGAAGCTTGGAAGTAATTTTAAAAATCAGAAACCAAAATGATGTGAAAATAAAAGAAATAAAAGAAATAAAAAAGAAGAAAGGGAGCTGGGGGTGTGAAGAGCAGAGAATTTAGTTCATTTGAAATGGGATCAAAAGGTAGGGGTGAGAATAGAGGTTCAGGACCACTGGGTTTGCGCTGGTGTACAAACACAAAGGTGGATATTCAGGAAAAAATAGAAAAAACATGAGCCACCAGATTATATGGATGCATCTTGTGAATTGGTTCATTAAATGAAGTGGCAGATGTATTGGTTCTGAGTTGAGGAGCATGCTAAATACCATGGTATGCGAAACATAAAGCACATTCAGAATGAAATTATAAACTGAAAAGCACGTGAATGGGAGGCTGTTTCATTAAATGAGGTGGCGAAATCCTGAGCATTGAGATAGAAGATCCAATGGTATAGGACTCATCTTCAACCTTAGAAACCCTAAAACACATTTTCCAGAATTCGGTGACCGGAGCTAGGGCTCCGGCACCGGAAAACGCATAATATGAACAAACCCTAATAAAAATAAATAAAAACCTCCAGATCAAGCAAACACACTACCCTGAGTTCAAAAATAACCATGAAAAGTTCAAAGGATCAAAGGATTCTCTGGATCGAAGGAAAACAGTTGGTACCATGAAAATTCAAATCCACAATACAAACTCAATAATGCACTAAATTCAAAACTAAAACTAGCAGAATGATCAACAAACATCAAGGATCAGAATGCACACCTCAAAAAAACATTTCTAGATCTGAAGATTTTGACTCACCTGAAACTTGCAGTTCTTGAAAAAGCTTGTGAGAAGCCAAGATAATGAAGCCAAGCCACTCCAAATGCACTCTAGTTGCAAAACAAATGCAACTAGAGTCTTGAATCTTGATGGATCTGAGGATTTGTAGCCAACTGCCCTGAAATGGCAAGGTACTTGATCTTGAGAAATAGCTTGCACAATGGAGAGATTTGTGATCTTGAGCTCTCAAGGATGAAGGATCTGTGATTTGTTTTTGGAGAGAGCAAATGTGTGAAGAGATTCAAGAGAAAATGCAAATTGTGCAAAAACTTGGAAGCTGAGAAATGAGAGAGAACTGGATCCTCTAAAACCCTAATTTGCTTTTATATCATGTCATGAGGAAATGCTGAGAGAATGAGATGATTTGCACGTGAGAAGAGAGAGTGTGAGTGATTTTGCAAATTTGGCAAGTTTTGTGTGATCTCATGAAAACTTCATGCACTCTCTTTCCTCTTGCCCATGTGCATTTCATATCTGACCCTTAATCTCAAACCAACAAGATCCTGGCCATTGGATGATGATGTCACACTCTTTTCATGTTCATGCATAAATTGCACTTAAGGAAGGAAAGTCTTATTGTACACGAATTTTGTGTATTTCTTGGAGCAAAGTGAGCCAAATGCATTGCATTATAACATTGCAACAATATTTGATCCATACCAATACTCAAAATTAAGTTTCATGACATTTGGCTTTAGTGCATAAGTGAAAAAACAACTTTTGCCCTAATTTTGCACAAATTTTCAAGGGGCATAACTCTTCAACCATGAAGGCTATGAAAAAGTACTTGTACTTTTTGAAAATGGGAGGCCTTAATCTCCAACTTTCATGTTTGACTTTGGTCCATTTGAAGAATATTTCACCAAGTTATGCTCACTTGAATTTTAGGGCAAAAACTTGCCAAAAATGGCATTTTCCAAAACCAACTTTGCACCAATTTTGCAAAACACCTCAAAACCTCATGATTCTTGATCTTTGAACTTGCCAAACCTCTTTTAACACTATAAGAACATCCCTTGGCTATAAAAATTGGATTGGACCCCTTGAAATCTCACAGTTGACTTTTTTAAGGCACAATTGACCAGTTTCTTCATTTGCAAGCAACTGAAGAAATACTTGACTTCCACAAGGAATTTTCTCACCAAATTTGGTACCTAGGATCCTATTAACATGTAAAAGACTTTGCCCAGATGAAATGGCCAAAGTTTTTAGGTTTTCATGCTTGAAACTCAAACCCTAGTTTGGGATCCTTGTGTAGGAGCTTTGCCCTAGCCTGGCTTCCCTGATGATCTTCCAACCTTCTGAGCTTTTGTAAATGAACTTGAACTTGTAAATGCAATGTAGACCCCTCATAGGACTTGTGATGCTTCAAGAACCTCCACATATGATCATATGCCTAATGCTAGGTCATGAGAAATGTTATGCCTCATCTTTCCATGCTAGGATGCTAAGAATATGATATGTTTATGCTGAATATGATGTGATATGATGCTTAAAATGAAGAGGGAAAATTTGGGGTGTTACAATAGTGTCCATGTGCCAAGCACGTGTTGGGCCACGTATAATTGTAAATCGAGATTGGACGTTCCATTGGTGATTATGAGTTAAACTCATAACTTGAAGTTGTATCTGGGTTCTCCGATGATGCCATACTAGCAGAAGTATTTGTTATTTTTGAAGAACTTCCAATCGATTCTCCGACGATGCACCATTTAGCTTCATCTTTTAACAATCGCCATGCGTACTCAAGATTGAATGTTGTACCTTGATCCTGAGCAAAAAAAAGCATGTGCTTCTGACATGATATCCAACTCCGATGTCCCACTTTTCTTTCCTTTAACAACATTTTTGTAACACCCAACAAATTTTTGAACCATGTCATTTATTCGATGTCATCGACATTTTAATTGTCCCCCTGACTTTTCCCGCAATTGTCCACGATATTGGTTATAACTAGCAGCGATTCTTTCCCAAAAACTCTCAGCCATTTGATCAACCCCCACAATTGGATCCTTTGAAACATTGAGCAATGATTGGATAAGTAGTATATCCTCATCCCTTGTAAATTGCTCTCGAGATTTTTTTTTTGACAACCCTTTCTTCTTTTTCGGTACCAACTTGAGTAGAAAATGGTGGAACTTGAGTAGAGAATTCCATACTATTAGAATTCATTTGAGGTCTAGGAAACATATTTGGATTGTTTGGTGACGGGAGAAATATGGCGGGATTTGTTGGCACCGATGGAATTTGAGCATTTTGAGGGTTAGAATTTTTATAATTTTGCATGTAATTTAAGAAAGCTTGTTGAAAATGAAAATGATTAGGATCCATTTGAGAATAAATTGTTGAAAAAAAATAAAACTTTAAGAATAAAATGATGAAATTGTGAGAGAGAAATTTCAAATTGAAGAGAAAATAAGAGTGAGAGAAAATTTGTGTTGGTGATATTTTAGATATAACTTATATTTATAAAAAAAAAAAAAAAAAAAAAAAAAAAAAAATAAAACAACTTGCCGTTCAACGGCTAGTTTTCATATTAGAAAAATAAAGAAACATTTTTATAAAATAAAAAAAAAAGAGAATGAAAATTGGTCTTTTTGCATCAATTAGTCGTTGCTATTATTACACCGTTTGACAAACTGGCAAAAGAAATTGATGTGCCAGGTGGAGAACCATGTGAGGAACTCTTGTTCAACTCCCACTAAAGCTGGTATTATATGTTCTGTGATATTGGAAAATCTTTTTTTAAGAAAGTCCATATTTATGATATTTTATGTAGTGATAAGGACACCTCTTTGTATAAGGGGTGCACAAGTTTTACAAGATATTTGCTAAGACAAATGCTACCAAAAGATAACAGTTTATCTAAACGTTGTTATGATGCCAAAAAAATATTGTGTCCAATGGATTTAGAGTATATCAAAGACGGTGAAAGTATTATTCTTTTACTTAAATAGTAAAAATCTATAAACCACCAAATGGTTAAGTACTCACTACAAATAAACTCATAGTATTTCTATGATAATATCTGAGCAATAATATAGAAAATTAATTACATAAATTTATTATTACTCAATCAGCATCATGTTATATGTCTTATTTGAAACTTTTGTTGTTTTAGAAAACATCTGTTATTTTATGATACTATAAGAATACTTTTTTTTAAATGTTACTTATATTTTTCTTCAAACTCATAGCTATTAATGTGTATTCAACTACCTCCAAGTGCGTATGGACATGAGAGATGTGGGACGGGTTTACAGTATTCTAATAAATTAGAAGTAAATGTTCTTGTCGATTTATAGCAACAATGACAATGAAATTAAATCATATTATTTTGCTCTTTTTGTCCTATAACTACTTGTGGACTCCATTTTACCACATTTCATTCATCTGGTTGCTAGAAAGTGTGGTATTCCATGGCAGTTAGGAAGATAATAAATAACTTTGAAAGAGGTCGGCACTGAAATTACTTATTAGTGCACATGCTAGAATGACCTAATAAATAAGAATAAAATTAAAAAATAATTAATAACTTCTTTCATGTTGAAATATTCTCAAAACTTTCCAAACCAAAAATATACCCAACAAAAATAACATCAATCTTAATTAATTTTAATAAAAATATTACTGATTCAACTTATAAATATTATTAGTACTTCCGCAAAAGTTACACTATCATCTAAACTAATTTAGATTTTGTCTGTGTTTATAATAGAAAAGAAGCAAAAGGAGTATGGCCTTACAGTCACAACCACCAATATGTTTGCCTCCAATAAAGACGTTAGGTATTGTTCTTTGTCCTCTCCACTCAGCTAAACCTGCTTGAATCTCACCCCCTCGTCACCTTCATTAATGTTAAGACTATTTTTGGTTAGTCCCGAACATATACATTAATGTTAAAATGAATTGTACCTTCATTTAAAATCAATTATAAACACAATCAATTCTATTTTAAGAAACCAACCATGTCAAAGTTAATGTCAAAGCAGTGTTGTCGGTGGCTCAACAAATGGCGGTCCATAGCAGAGAGTCAAAATCCTGCTATATCAGAGAAGGGTGAAGAGGACTTTTGATAAGAAGGTGCGTCCTCGTTGTTTTCAAGTTGACGATTTGGTGTTGAAAATGATCTTTCCTCCTCAGACAAATCACATGGAAAATGGATTTCTAATTATGAAGATCCATACGTTATTAAGAAGGTTTTCTCGGGCGGAGCCTTGATCCTTACAACTATGGATGGTGAAGATTTTATAATCCCTATGAATGTAGACACAGTTAAAAAATACTTCGCATAAAAGAGACCCGTTGGACGGTAAAAAAAGAAGTCCAGGCAAAAAAGGGCATCCCGGCGAACCATAAAAAAGGAAAAAGGTTCGGGAAAAAATTAGGAAAATAATAAAAAGAGATGTACACCCGGTAAGTTGAAAATCTACAAAGGCAACTTATGCAAAAATGGGTATCCCGGTGGATTGAAAACCCGAAAAGGACGATCCGGGAAAAAGTTAGGGATTAAAGCGAAGGACTACGGTCTGCATGATATGTAATTCATCTCGCTGCAATGACTGGAAACATCAAAGGATAGGAATCATTCCAATCACCCTTTTCTAAAAGCAAAGTATTCGGGGAGTTTTGAATACATGTGAGTCATAGCAGAATTGAAACTCAGTGGAAACCTATTTCCACATTGCCATTAGGATAGTTTATTTTCTTTTGTGCAATTACCTCTTTCTAGGAATTGCCTCATGATGTAATGCTTATTTATAGGCCACACATTTCAATCAATGAAATTGCATTTGACTCAAATAGTTTTCTCGTTTTTGTTTTCATTTTACTGTTTTGATTACAAAAACGTCCAAATTTTTTATAAATATTTCATTTGAAAATAGTGAGGCTCTACAGTACGTGCCTAATTATAAACAATTGAAATTACTTCGAATGTTGAGTGTCCAAGATGGTGAATTCAAACAATATTGTACACGAGGCATGTCTGCTGGTGTCTTTTTTATTTTGCAGACGATGGTGTCCGCAATCATTGATATGTAGGAGTAAGGTCCAAAGGTCATCCCCAACATGAGCCATTTGATCTCTTTCCATCAACAGGGCCTAGTGGAGTTCCTTTCTCCTAGAGGGCATCCTTTCCCTAACAAGGTATTGGAAGCTTTATTCTTCCCCGGGCATATCATCATCCTCCATTAGAGAAGGGTTCTTTATGAGGATTCTCTTATCCCCGGTAGTATAGGAGGATTTCTCATTCTCAGCAGTACAAGATCTTTATTCCCAAGCAATCTGAAGATGGTAAGAAATAAGAGTTATTACTTCCTCAAAAGTCATGCTTGATATTTCTCAGCAGTTAAAATCCAATGGTTATTGGCATTTTGGTTACTGGCATTTAAAGCAATTCCAACTCCAATCCTCATTAGCATATTTTTCAGCACAGTTGTCGTACTATATTTGGGGCATAATTCGGTTCGATTGGATCAATACGTGAGGTTTAGAGGTGTTCCTCAACAGGAGGTTTATTTCTTATCTCTGATTCCCCAGTAGGATTTTCTCCTCAACAGAATATTAATAGATCATTTCCTCAGCCAGGTCAGAAGGTTATCATTTCCCCAGTGGAGTCCTATGGTTGTGGGCCTTCCCTAAGAAAAGTTGGTTCAGATGAGGCTTCCCCAACAAAGCCATCATTTCTGAGTCCAGTTTATTTTTGGCAGTCATGGCAGTTCAGAGCTTGTAAGTTGTTAACAATCTCCCCAACAGAGGTGTTATTCTCCACAAAGATTAGAAAGATCATATTAGTGGTTACTTTCTTCACCAGAGTTTCCTCTTTATTTCCCAGGATGTGTTTCTCTTTGCATCTGACATGTATTAATCATCATTAAATTTCATCCTCTAGAGCGTAGCATTTCCATCGATATGGAGCATTAGGCCATGGAAAAAGTCAAACATATGCATATGAAGTATAAGTCAGTTTTGATACCTTGCACGAAAGCACATAATTGTTTCTCTTTGATCAGACTGAAGAACCTCCCAGAAAATTTCCTAACTCATTTCCCCATTAGTTATTTTGATCAATATCTGGGTTTCACCTCTTTTCTACAGCAAAGTATTGTCTTTCGTTTGTAGATCCTTTGATCTTACTTCCCAACCATAAACCCTTTTTAAGTTTTGAACCTTAGTCGTTCCCGACAGTGTTTAGGTATCAAAACATTTCAAGTATCCAGACATAATCCTTAGTTTGTACTAGACAAACATTTCAGGTATCCAAACCTAACCCTTAGTTTATACCAGACAAACATTTCAGGTATCCAGACTTAACCCTTAGTTTGTACCAGACAGACATTTCAGGTATCCATACCTAATTCTTATTTTGTACCAGACAAACATTTTAAGTATCCAGACATAACCCTTAGTTTGTACCAGACAAACATTTCAGGTATCCAGGTCTTACCCTTAGCTTGTACCAGAAAAACATTTAGGTATCCAGGCCTAATTATTAGTTTGTACCAGACAAACATTTCAGGTATCAAGACATAACCCTTAGTTTGTACCAAACAAATATTTCAGGTATCCAGACTTAACCCTTAGTTTGTACCAGACAAATATTTCAGGTATCCATACTTAACCTTTAGTTTGTGTTGCACCCCAAAATTTGCCCTCACAATACAAGACTTTGTGTTCTAAGAAGGTTCACAAGGTTCACAAATTCTCCAACACTGGCATAACCTTTCATGAGGTTCATGAAGTCTACAAGTTACTTTATGAAGATTCACAAGGTTCACAAGTTTCTCAACATCTTCAAGACCTTTCATGAAGTTCATGAAGTCTATGAGTCACTTCTTGAAGGTTCACAAGGCTCACAAGATTCATAATGATTACAAAGCTCCCCTGAGGTTCATGAGGTCTACAAAGCCACTTCATGAGGTTCACAAGGTTCACAAGCTTCACAATACCTCCCATGAGGTTCACAAGACATTTTATGATGGTTCACAAGGTTCACAAAGTTCACAATTGGTTAAAAGAGTTGACAATTCCCTCAGACAATGCAACTCCTAAGCAGTGCATCCAAAACTAGGGTTTTGACTTTAATCAGGCTAAATGAACTTCCAAGACTTCAAGTGAGTTTCATAACATCTTATATGTGTGTAAGAACCCCCATGACAAGTTTCAAGACTTTTCTCAGAAGATTGCTCAGTCAGATGATCAGATAAGTTAAAATCAGTCAATGCAGTTAAAAAGTCAAACTGAGGTCAACTGTGGTCAAACCAAAGTCAAACTTCATGATTTTTTGCCAACATCAAGTATATGAAGTAAAATTCATCATTTGATCAAGGGTTGATCATGATTCATCAAGGAGATTCCAGATCATCAATAATCAGGAGTTTCTAAATTAGGGTTTCCTCAGTAAAAGTCAACTGAACTTTGACCAGACATAACTTTCACATACTTCATCACCAAGTCTCCATCCAAAGCTCATTTTGAAGGAAATTGAATTCTCTACAACTTTGATGTTGAAAGTTAAGCCCAAAAATGCTTCATTTGAAAGATATGATCTAAGACATTATAGGTCATTTCAAAAGTCAACAAAAAGTCAACAACTTCAAAAGGGCATAACTTGAGATTGGTAAATGATATGGACCTGAAACCAATGGGGTTGTTTAGAGGACTCTTCAAGCTTTCCAAAAAGTCCAAGAACACCCTCATACCTTTAAAATTGAGGGAGATATGCCCTTGCAAAGTTGGGAAAATTTGTGATGGTTTATGATGAAAATGAGGGCCTAAAAGCAATTTTCTCCAAATGGGCTGGCCAAATTATGACCCAACCCATACAATAATATCATGCACGAAATTTCCATAATATTTTCATAATTTTTATTTTATTTAATTAATTTATTATGATTTTTTATACTTAAAATCATTTTAAATTTAAATAAAATATTAAAAATGAAGATTTATTTTTGTGATTGATTCTAGAAAGTCTTAATGGGTGATTAGAATCAAAGAGGAATGGAATCATGTGATTGATACAAAAATAGCAAGTCTTCATGAGCCAATATTTGAAATTCAAAGCACCATCTTTCTCAATCTTTTTAAATCAATTCTTCCACATGATCCATCAATTTTTTAACCTAGAATCATTCACCTATATATGCTGATCATAACCCTAGCCTCATACACGAAATCCAGCAGCCAAAGGTAAGTTCCATTGTTCAAAATTTCAAGCAAAAAGTGAGATTCGGATTTGGAGATTCAAGGCACTACAAGGTATTTTAAGGACATGGCTGGCTTCCTTGATCATCATGGAACATAAACTGATCATCACATTGCCTTATATCATCACATATTGCTAAACCCGAATCAAGTTTCATCTTAAATTTCATTTTTTCGATTTCAATTATTTGTGCATTATTAATGAATTTTGTTTGTGCTTTTGTGTTTGTGATGATCCAAGGAATGATTCTGGACAAATTAATTGGATTTTCCTTGCCTAGAACCGATTCGGCCATTGTTAGGGTTAAGCTCTTGAAATTAGGGTTTGGTGATTCAATGAGTTTAAATAAATTCTAAGAACATGGGAGTGTTCTATGAGACCTAAGGATTACAAAACTATAATTAATTTCATGAATCAGTGTTGTTTGGTATGAGTTTGGTTTTTCGCAGGTCAAGAAGCTTGAAGAACTCGCAGGTAAAACCGTAGCTGAATTCGTAGGAAAAAACGCAGGGCAGGAGGTTGAAGAAGGAGCTCTGGCGCGCATTTAAAAATTCAAATTATGTTAATATATTTTATTGTTGTTTTGTTGTTTGCTATCACACGCGCGTGTGTGCCCTGGTGGTAAGCTTGATATGCGTATATTGTGAGGTCCCTGGTTCGATACTTGGCTAGTGCATGTTTTTTGTTATTTTTCAGGTCAAACGCATACTTAATATATTATTATTTCTGGCCGTCACATTATCAGTCAGGCTCTCCCAGCCAGATGGATACGTGCGCATGCTTGTAATTAGAAGGTCCTGGGATCAAATCCCACCCCAGGCCTTTTTATTTCTCTATTTTCCTGGATTTTTGAGGCAAGGCATAAAACAAAGTGGGTCTCCTTTATTGTCACCAGCGCCTGGCTGGCCTGGTGGTTGTTGCTGCTGCTTGCAAGTGTGAGGTCTTGGGATCAAATCCCACCAGGTTCTTTTTTTTCTTTCTTTCTTTTTATTTTCTTTTCCTTCTTTTTTTAATTAATTTAAATAATTAAAATTTTATTATTATTTTCTATATTATAAAGTATGTATATATTATGTATTCCAATTACTAATATTATTTTCTAAAAAATATAAAACTCTTGATTTTTTTCAATTTAAATTTTATTTGTATAATTTATATTAGTTAAGATAATTTTATATAATTAGTTAAAAATAAATTTTGTATATAAGTTAACCCTAATTTTCAAAACCCTAAAAAATATTTTCTAAATAAACTTTAATTTTGTAAAAATCTAATTTTATTCTATTTTCTAATTCTTAGTATAGATATTATGTATATATTTATTTAATAATAATTTTGTAAATATGATTATTTTTATAAACATGACATTTAAAATTTATTTTCTCATAATATCTTTTAATAATTGTTGATAAGTAATTGAATTGTTGTAAATGATTTATATTATGCTTAGAAATTTTTCTTATTATATATTTAAAATTAAACTTTGTGCTTATTATTCTAATTATATCATTTATAATATTTTTCTATTGTGATTTACTATTATATTATATCTTTACTATTATGTCTCTAATATTGTGTATTTTTTCTCATTATTTATTTTCACTAATTTTATTCTTATTATTTCTCTAACCTTGTTTATTTTTCTAATTACTATTATTATTATTTTATTATCACTAATCCATTTATATTTTAATTATGCTTATTGTCATTATTTTGCTAACCTTACTTATTATTATTATTTACTAACCCCTAATTATTATTTATTATTTTAGCTTGTTAATTATTTTTGCTATTTATTTATTTATTTATTTTTTGCTTATTATAATTATTATGTAAATGCTTCTGGATGTAAATTTTGTAATTTTGTAATTATTTTTGCTATGGTTAGTAATTAGGGAGTGCAAAAACATGTATTCTATTTAAAATCAAATTAGATCATTTTTTAATCAAAGATAATTAAATTAAACACTCACACACGTAAGTCGATTTTAATCGCCGTCTCACTTTCTAAGGTTATCCCTCAAGTTGCCTAAATCATAAGGTCAAGTGGGGTGTATAAAGCAAGTCCCTTTCAAAAGTAAAAATCATCAAGTCCCTAATGGTTGCCTTCACGAATCAAGTCCCTTCGAATAATGATGATAGTCCCTCATATATGCTTATTACACCCCACAGTTGCCTTCATAAAACAGAATGTCCCTCTCATGTCCCTTACATCCAAGGTAATGACTACCTACTCCTTAATAGTAGGGATAGTCTTACCAATGAAAGGATAAAGAACAAGAAAGACTTAAAACTTTAGGGTAGGTTCCTCTTATGTACTTGCTCACTTCAAAAACTTTTCAAACTCTTCACAATTTCAAACAAATTTTCAAAAACAAGTTTTTACACATCCGTACATGGATTATTATCAACTATTCTGAAAATTTTTCTATTCACACACTACACTTTCAAAAACAATTCAAAAGTGAGCTAAGTAACTAAGAGCCCATGGATAACCATGGATGTAAAGGGTGCTAACACCTTCCCTTTACATAACCTACCCCCCGGACCCAAAAATATCTCTTAAGGTCTTTCCTGTTCTTTTATACCCTTTCCTTTTTTGGATAAAATAAAAGTCGGTGGCGACTCTTGCTATCCGCAACATAACTAAAAGTCAGTTCTCCCACCGTGTTACAGAACTGGCGACTCTGCTGGGGATCTATTTTAAGAGGGGTACCCTTAGGAATTAAGATCACTTTGAATTGCTTGCCTTGTTTGATTTATGTTATCTTGTTGGGGTGCTCTTATGTGTGAAAGGTCCTAACCCGGATCTAGTGTACCTTAGGTAAATGGCAATAGACCAAGGAAACTGTACGACGTATATCGATACGGTTGATCTGGTGGCCATAGTTAGTGCGACTTCTTGGTTGGTGCTTATGTTCCTTAAGTCAAGTTGAGGATAATATGAGGCTGCCATATGTTGTCAATGCACTAACTAACTTTTAGAACCCTAGTTAACTCATCTTGGCCTTTAGAAAGTAGTGAGGTAACCGGCTTTGGTGCAGACTGAAGTTGGTTGACACTCAATACTACGCTCATTGAGATTCTAAACTTGGAGGGTTTTGGTTGGCAAGTAAGTTGCCTTCTGATCAACCACCCTTGTGAAGGATCAATGATATTGAGATCCCTTAGAACCCGGTTACTTTTGTAGGACAGGATGAACCATCTAACTTCAGGGGAGGGTACTTACCTTAAACCTCATGCAAGCCTTTAAACCTAGGGCTATTGTATGACTTGCTTGTGTGTGCCACATGTTTGTGATTGAGCATAACATCATGACATCATCATGCATCATAAGCATAGCATTTTCACTAACCATTTCAAGGACCAAAGGATTTATCTTTGTTCTTTGTTGCAGGTCATGGCTTCTGCTCGTAGAAACACCATCAGGATCAACTTTGTAGGGATACCTCCCAAGCTTAAAGAGTTGGTTTCTCAAGTGTCTGATCATTCCCAGTTCAACAAGAGACATGGTCACCTATTGGATCTAGTCACTTCAGGGTTCAGTGAAGACATGATGAGTGTCCTATTCCAGTTCTTTGATCCTAAGCACCACTGCTTTACATTCCCCGACTACCAGCTGGTTCCAACCATGGAGGAGTTCTCTAAACTTCTGGGTATACCTGTTCTTGATCAAAGACCCTTCACAGGCTTGGAGAAGGAACTCAAACCAGAGGTTATTGCTGCAGCTCTACATCTGAAGAAATCAGACATTGTTCTAGAAACGAGAAGTGGAGTCAAGGGTATTCTTGCCAAGGTGCTAATGGATAAGGCTCAAATGTACTTGAAGGCCATGAGCTATGATGCTTTTGAGGAGATCTTAGCCTTGCTGATATATGGCTTAGTATTGTTCCCCAATCCAGATCAGTTCATAGATGTTCATGCCATCAACATTTTCCTAAGTCACAATCCGGTGCCTACATTGCTTGGAGACATTCTGCATTCTCTTCACACCCGTACTACAAGGGCAAGAGGTACTTTGATGTGCTGCATACCTTTACTTTCTAGGTGGTTTATTTCTCACCTTCCTCGCTCAGTAATGAAGAATGAGCAAGGGTTCAGATGGTCTAAGAGGATCATGTCACTCTCGCATTCAGATATTCATTGGTGCTCCAGATCTGTGGAGAATGTCACCATCATTGACCGTTGTGGGGAGTTTCCTAATGTGCCACTTCTAGGCATAAGAGGAGGCATCACCTACAACCCCTCTCTAGCTTTACGACAGTTTGGTTACGCTCGAAGTGATGGTCCACATGATATGTTGATTCAGGGCATTGTGTTTGATTACGACAACGATCTTCAGGGTTACCGTCAGAGATTCATACGAGCTTGGGGAAAGGTAAACAGGATTGACAGCAAGACACTGGAGCCTAAGTACACTATTCCTATGGAAGCTTATCTCAGATGGGTGCGATCTCGTGCTCAGACTCTCATGATGCCATATCCTGCCGTCCTACCAGTTACCATGGAACCTGTTGCTGAAGGAGACACAGCTTATACCATCCTTCACCCAGACATGCCTACTGATAAGGAAGACTTGCAGAGATCATGGATCCAACTAAAGGAGCAAAGGGATACTTTCGAGGCTCATTACAAAGCAAGCCAAGCAAGAATCTTAGAGCTAACAAAGCAACTTCACGAGGAACGAAACCTCAACTCGTACCTCAATACAAAGAGGAAACGTCCATGGGAGACTTAAAACCCCATTTTTTGTACTTATTTCATTTTCATTTTTGTAAGCCTAAAAGGCAAAACAAAGTTATTACTAATAAAAATTTACCTTCATGTTTGTTTAAGCAAATTTAAATCCTGCGGTCCTTGAAAACATTGCATATGCATTCCCATATCATTTCATTGTATCACAGGTTTATAATTATGCACAGGTTTCTCATCTTCTCGCTGTTTATTTCAGCAATGGCTCTTGAACAATCAGTTAAGGATCTTCAGGCACAAAATGCACAGTTCCAAGAGCTGATCTTGAACCTGTCCAAGGGGCAGGATGAATTGAAGGCACTGCTGGCCAAGAAAACTAAGAAGACTAGAAGGTCTGCTGGGTTGATCAACATGGGAAGAAGGTTCAAAGGTCTGGCCAAGACCAAAGAACCAGCTGAAGACTATGAATCTGAGGAATCTGAGCAAGAGGTAGGCAGTCTCCACCATACAATAGGGGACTCTGATTCTGAGGCTAACTACTACCATGAGCCTAATGAAGACAAATTCAAGATGCTGGTGGATAGGATGGATGCTATGGAGTTGCAGAAATCATCTGGGCTGGATTTTGAGGATTTGAGTTTGATATCTGGGGTAGTCATACCCATTGGTTTCAAGGTTCCTACATTTGTTGTTTATGACGGGGTCTCTTGTCCCAAGCTGCATTTGAGGTCTTATGTCAGAAGAATTCAACCCCACACTGCTGATAAGAAGCTGTGGATCCATTTCTTTCAAGAGAGCTTATCTGGAGCTCAGTTGGAGTGGTATTATCAGTTGGAGAGTGTCAACATCAGAGACTGGAATGATCTTGCTGAAGCTTTCTACAAGCAGTATCAATACAATGCTGACTTAGCCCCCACTCGCATGCAGCTTCAGAGCATGTCTATAGGTGCCAAAGAAAGTTTTAAAGAGTATGCTCAGAAGTGGAGAGATTTAGCTGGAAGGGTTCAACCCCCTTTGACTGACAGGGAGCTGGTTGATATGTTCATGTGTACGCTGAGTGGTCCGTTTTACAGTCATCTCATTGGAAGCTCATCATCTAGCTTCACTGAGTTGATCATGACAGGAGAGCGGGTAGAAAATGGTATCAAGAATGGAAAGATCCAAGTGGGCACTTCTTCATCAGGTGCTGCAAAGAAGCCTCCCACTGGGAAGAAAGAATCCAATGCTGTTTATGGTCAACCTGATCGTAACAGAAGGCATCAGTCTGTTAGTGCAGTTCATATTTCAAATCCAACTCCTGCAACAACAGAGCAGCCTCAGGGCAACCAACAGAGGGCTAGAAGACAGTTCACGAAGATCAACATGTCAATGGCTCAGGCATTGCAACACTTGTTGAAGGCTGAACTTATTACCCTGAGGGAGGCTCCTCAGAATCCCAATGTTACCTCTCCCAAGTACAATCCCAATGCACGATGTGCATATCATTCAAACTGTCCAGGACATGATACTAATAATTGCTGGGTCTTGAAGAACAAAATTCAAGATATGATTGATGCTGGAGAGATTGAGTTTGATCCACCAGGTACTCCAAATGTGATTACAGCTCCAATGCCAAATCACGAGAAGACTGTCAATGCCATTGATGAAGACCTACATGTCTATTCAGTTGCGGAGTTGACCACACCATTGTCTGTCATCAGAAAGAAGTTAGTGCAAGCTGGGTTCTTTCCGGGTTGTCGTGAAGATTGTGTTTATTGTGAGTATAATCCAGAGAAGTGCTTCAGGTTGAAGGATGGAATTCAGCGTCTCATGGATAATTACACCATTGTATTTGAAAGGAGGCCATCTTCTGTAGAAATCATGGTGGATCATCTGACTCAAGGTAGGAAAATTGAAGAGGTTGATATGGTTGACAAAGTACCGGTAAGAATCACTTCAAAGGGTCCTATTAAAATCACTCATCAGGGCCCAATCAAGATTACTGCTGAAGGTCCCGTGAAAGTTATTGCTGAAGCCAGAGTGGCTCCTCTGATCATTACTACTCCTGGTCCTATTCCTTATACATCTGACAAAGCTGTGCCTTGGCACTATGGGTCTGATGTTTACATCCATGGTGTTAAGCAGGAACCTTTACCTAATGTGCCTGTTGACATTGATAATATTGCTGGATCTAGCAAGATCACTCGTAGTGGAAGAGTCTTCTCTCCTCCAGTTGCTTCTAAGAGTGCAGTTACTCCTGCTGCTACTTCCACCACTGATGCTCGGGGCAAAGGTCCTGTTATTGAGCCTGTATCTACTGATGTGCCAGCTGCTGATGATCTCTCTAAGCAGATGGAAGAAGTATTGAAAATCATTCGCAAGAGTGATTATGACATTGTTGATCAGTTGGGGCATACTCCCTCGAAGATTTCTATGCTCTCCCTGTTATTATGTTCTGAGGCTCATGCCAAGTCATTGATCAAGTTTCTGAAGATGGCTCATGTACCCAGTGCAATTTCTGTTGACCAATTTGAAAACTGTGTTGCCCACCTGACCTATGACAATGGGTTAGGATTTTCTGATGCTGACTTGACCCCTGCCAAGAGGGATCATAACAGGGCCTTGCATATTTCAATTGAATGCAGGGGCACTACCCTGTCTCATGTGCTGATAGACAATGGTTCCTCTTTGGATGTGTTGCCTAAGGAAGTCCTGAACAAGCTGAGTCCTGAAGATGCTGTGCTGAAGCCCAGTAATATTGTGGTAAAGGCTTTTGATGGTTCTAGAAGAGTAGTACATGGGGAAATTGATCTTCCAATCAAAGTTGGTTCTCAGGTGTTTACTGCTACATTTTATGTGATGGATATTCGTCCTTCATATTCTTGTCTGCTTGGTCGTCCCTGGATCCATGGGGCAGGTGCTGTAACTTCTACATTGCACCAAAAGTTGAGATATCCGGTGGATGGAAAGGTTGTTACTGTCTATGGAGAAGAAGAATACTTTGTCAGCCATGTAAACACTTTCAAGTATCTGGAAGTGGAAGGTGAATACATTGAGACTCCGTGTCAGTCATTTGAAGTGGTTCCCTGGGTTGTTAATGATTATGTAGCTCCTCCTGCTGTGAAGAAAGTTCCTGTTGTCACCAGAAAATCTCCAACAATGGCAATGGCCTCCCTCAATGATGCTAGAGCTGTGGTGGATGAAGGTGGTTGTACTATTTGGGGTCAGCTTCCTGATATTCCATACAAGTCTGACAAGTTTGGTTTGGGTTTCACTGCAGAGTCCCAGAAGGCTGTTCGTCGTGCTCGTGCCGCCCGTGTCACTAATCAAGGGGTTGTGAAGGACCAGATTAATGTTGTGGGAGATCAAGATGAAGACTACAACTTGGATGCATGGATTTTTCCTACTGTGGGTGCTGGACTCAATAATTGGAAAGCTGAAGATGTTATCCCTATCTCCTTTAGTCAGGAGTAAATACTATTACTGTGTTGTCTTTTTAATTTTGTAATTTCTTGAACAATAAAACTTTCAAGCCATGTGCCTTACCCGGGGCACAATGGTGTGCTTGTTACGGGTTGTCATTTCATTTGCATACCTCATTCAATAAAATCAGTGGACGTTTCGTTTTCGTAAATATTGTGTTCCTTGTCTTTCTTTTCTTTTATTTTCGTTTTATCAGCTATGTGTTCTTACACACACCCACATCACTAAATGCAGATCCTCATCCACTCTGGATCCTGTTGATAACAGTTCTACTATTGCCAATTATAATTTCGAGAATCCGATCTATCAAACTGAAGACGGAAATGAGGACGATTGTGAAATACCTGTAGAGCTTGCTAAGTTGTTACAACAAGAAGAGAAAGCTATACAGCCACATGAAGAGCCAGTCGAAGTTGTGAATCTGGGAACTGAAGAAAACAGAAAAGAGGTCAAGGTAGGGGCTGATTTAGAGGACAGTGTCAAGAGCAGGTTGATTCAGATGTTACATGACTATGTGGAGATCTTTGCTTGGTCTTATGAAGATATGCCAGGGTTGGATACAGATATTGTGGTTCACCGTTTGCCAGTAAAGGAAGATTGTCGTCCAAAGAAGCAGAAGGTTCGTCGCATGCGTCCTGAAATGTCAGAAAGGATCAAGGCAGAGGTAATGAAACAGTTCAATGCAGGGTTCTTAGCAGTGACTTCTTATCCTCAGTGGGTTGCAAATGTGGTACCAGTTCCTAAGAAAGATGGTAAGGTACGTATGTGTGTGGACTACAGAGATTTGAACAAGGCTAGCCCTAAAGATGACTTTCCACTTCCCCATATTGATATTCTGGTAGACAACACTGCTCAGCATAAGGTATTCTCTTTTATGGATGGTTTCTCTGGTTACAATCAAATCAAGATGGCACCCGAAGATATGGAGAAGACAACATTTGTGACACAGTGGGGCACCTTTTGCTATAAGGTGATGCCATTTGGTTTGAAGAATGCAGGGGCAACATATCAGCGTGCTATGGTGGCTTTATTTCATGATATGATTCATCATGAGATAGAGGTATATGTGGATGATATGATAGCCAGATCTCAGAATGAAGAACAACATCTTGATCATCTGCACAAGTTGTTTGAGAGGTTGAAGAAATACAAGTTGAGATTGAACCCAAACAAGTGTACTTTTGGAGTTAGATCTGGAAAGCTCCTGGGTTTCATTGTCAGTGGAAAAGGTATTGAAGTGGATCCTGCAAAGGTGAAAGCTATACGAGAGATGCCAGCTCCCCGTACTGAGAAAGAGGTTAGAGGTTTCTTGGGACGATTGAACTACATTGCAAGATTTATTTCCCAGTTAACTACCATCTGTGAGCCAATCTTCAAGTTGTTGAAGAAAGATCAGGTGATGGAATGGAATGATGAGTGTCAGACTGCCTTTGATGAAATCAAGAGATACCTGCTAGAACCACCAATTTTGATGCCACCAGTTGATGGAAGACCCTTGATTATGTACTTAACAGTGCTAGACAACTCAATGGGGTGTGTGTTGGGGCAACATGACGAGTCTGGTCGAAAAGAGCAGGCAATATACTACCTTAGCAAAAAGTTTACCGACTGTGAAACAAGATACTCACTGCTCGAGAAAACTTGCTGCGCTTTGGCATGGGCTGCTCGCCGACTAAGACAGTATATGTTGACCCATACTACCTTATTGATTTCGAAGATGGATCCAATCAAGTACATATTTGAGAAACCTGCTCTCTCCGGAAGAATTGCAAGATGGCAAATGATCTTGACAGAATATGATATACAGTATACTACTCAGAAGGCCATCAAAGGAAGTGTTGTTGCTGATCATTTGGCTCATCAAGCAGTAGATGATTACCAGTCAATGAATTTTGAGTTCCCTGATGAAGACATTATGATTATTACCAAAGAACCTGGACAATATGACGGACCTGAACAAGGATCCCGATGGACTATGGTTTTTGATGGTGCCTCTAATGCACTTGGTAATGGTGTTGGTGTTGTGATTATTTCCCCTGAAGGTTGTCATACCCCGATTACTGCCAGACTTTGTTTCTATTGTACCAATAACATGGCTGAGTATGAGGCATGTATCCTGGGTATTAAAACTGCTATTGATATGAAGATTCAGTTCCTTGATGTGTATGGAGATTCAGCCCTGGTAATAAGTCAGATTAAAGGAGATTGGGATACTAAGCATGATAACCTCATTCCTTACAGAGAGCATGTGTTGTCTTTGATCCCACATTTCAAAGAGATTACCTTTGAGCACATCCCACGGAGAGAAAATCAGTTGGCAGATGCTTTGGCCACCATGGCATCTATGTTTGAGATCAGTTGGGATGATGAAGCTCCTAAGATTACCATTGATAGATTCGAGAAGCCTGCATATTGCAATAAGATTGACACCGAAGGGGCAGAGGATAAGCCTTGGTTCTATGAAGTGAAAAGATATCTTGAAGCTCAGGAATTCCCTGAAGGGGCATCTGTCAAAGATAGGAAGTTCCTGAGAAGGTTTTCTGCTAAGTTCTTTTTGAGTAATGGGATTTTGTACAAGCGTAATCATGATTCAACTATGCTTCGTTGTGTGGATAAGAAAGAAGCTACAGAAATTATGGAAGAGATGCATGATGGGATTTTTGGCACTCATTCTAGTGGGCATACTATGGCAAAGAAGATTTTGAGAGCAGGTTACTATTGGTCTACCATGGAAGCTGATTGCTATCAACATTCCAGAACGTGTCACAAATGTCAAATTTATGCTGATAAAGTACATGTACCACCATCACCATTGAATGTGTTGACTGCTCCTTGGCCCTTTGCCATGTGGGGCATTGATATGATTGGTGAGATCAAACCTACTGCTTCTAATGGGCATCGCTTCATCCTGGTTGCTATTGATTACTTCACGAAGTGGGTGGAGGCAGCTTCATTTGCATCTGTTACCAAGAATGTTGTGGCTCGATTCATTAAGAATAATCTCATATGTAGGTATGGCATCCCTGAAAGGATTATCACTGACAATGGCTCTAATCTGAACAACACTATGATTACTGATCTCTGCACGCAGTTCAAGATTAAGCATCACAACTCTTCTCCGTATCGTCCAAAAATGAATGGGGCAGTTGAAGCTGCTAATAAGAACATTAAGAAGATTGTACAAAAGATGACTGTTACTTACAAAGATTGGCATGAGATGTTACCATTTGCTCTTCATGGTTATCGTACCACAATACGTACTTCAACAGGGGCAACCCCATTCTCCTTAGTTTATGGTATGGAAGCAGTTCTGCCCATTGAAGTTCAGATTCCCTCCTTAAGAATTATGAAGGATGCAGGCTTGAATGAAGATGAGTGGATTCAGACTCGACTTGACCAGATAAATTTGATTGATGAGAAGAGGCTAGCAGCAGTTTGTCATGGCCAGATGTACCAAAAACGAATGATCAAAGCTTTTAACAAGAAGGTTAAGCCAAAGGTATATCAGGCTGGTGACTTGGTAATCAAGCGTATCATATTACCACAGGGTGATCCTAGAGGCAAGTGGACTCCAACATATGAAGGACCATTTGTAGTCAAGACGGTGTTCTCAGGAGGTGCCATGATACTGACTACAATGGATGGTGAGGACTTCCCACAGCCTGTAAACGCAGACATAGTTAAAAAATACTACGCATAAAAAGAGACCCGCTAGGTTGACAGGCCTAGGCAAAAATAAGGGCATCCCGGCAAACCAAAAGGGTTTGAGCAAAAATTAGGGATATATATAAAAAGATGTACACCCGGCAAGTCGAAAACCTGAAAAGGCGGCTTGGGCAAAAAAGGGTATCCCGGTGGATTGAAAACCTGAAAGGGCAATCCAGGCAAAAGTTAGGGATTAAAGTGTATGACTATGTCTCGTTTGGATCACCCATGAAACTACAACCAGTTGTGCTACTTACTCAAGCTCGAACAGATAAAGCTCAATCCAATCGTTTCCGTCTCAACAGCAAGAAGATGAGATACTTGAATGGCAATAGTAGAATTGAAACTCAATAGGATTGTTTCCCACATAGCTGATTTTCTCTGTTTTGTAAAAACTTTATGGCAAAATCCTCTTACTAGGATTTATGTCTCCTTGTACAAACTTACCCGTGTATGGGTCACTATTTGATATAAATAAATTCCATCTTCTGAATCCAGATTTACTTTTACCCTATTTACATAAGCGAAACGTCCATTGGTTGTGTTTGAATGTATGTATGCTTTTGAATATGATTAATGTTTACCAGAAATACATGTATGCTTAATATGATTAATGTTTACCAGAAATGCATGAAAATGCAGTAATAGTATTTACTAAGGATGAACGAGGGAAGGATTTCAACGAAGCTTCGCCGGTTCATCTTTACAAGACAATCACAAAACCCTCAGTAGGGCAAGTTCATCTTCATAAAGTCTCATCTCCCCTGGAATTTATATCCATCTCTTTTATCCTCATACGGATATACGGGGATTTACTTTCCAATAATGATACGACAAACGAAGACGGAGGTTATATATACCTTATTATCCCCAGCATCCGGGAGGGTATCCATACCTTACTATCCCAGCATACGGGAGGTTCTATACCCTGTTATCCCCAGCATACGGGAAGTTATCTATACCCTGTTATCCCCAGCAGACAGAGGGTTATATATTCTTCAGCAACGAATCGGGATTTATTTTCCCTGGCCAGCAGTTGTTGTACGAAGATATCCAGACGCTTCTGGCAGTATCATATCATACATACATCATTTACATCATACCATAGCACATATATCCATAAACATATAGTACATTACTTGAGTACATCATATCATACATGCATACATAAAGCATAAACTATGTTATCATACAGAATGCTACCTTGTTTTCAGGTTAATTATCCAACAAACAAACTTATGATCGTCGGGACTGCTTTATTGTCACCTCAGGGTTACTTTATCCTCCTGATAAGCTTCTTGTTACTTTGGGACTGCTTTATTGTCACCTCAGGGTTACTTTATCCTCCTGATAAGCTTCTTGTTACTTTGGGACTGCTTTATTGTCACCTCAGGGTTACTTTATTCTCCTGATAAGCTTCTTGTTACTTTGGGACTGCTTTATCGTCACCTCAGGGTTACTTTATCCTCCTGATAACTTCTCACGACTTCAAGACTGCTTTAGAGTTATCATTATTGATTGCTCTATCCTCCTGAAATCACATTATTATTTCAAGACTGCTTTAGAGTTATCATTATTGATGGCTCTATCCTCCTGAAATCATTACTTCAAGACTGCTTTAGAGCTATTGATTGCTCTATCCTCCTGGAGCCATCTTATTATTTCAAGACTGCTTTAGAGCTACTGATTGCTCTATCCTCCTGAAATCATATTACTATTTCAAGACTGCTTTAGAGCTATTGATTGCTCTATCCTCCTGAAATCATATTACTATTTCAAGACTGCTTTAGAGCTATTGATTGCTCTATCCTCCTGAAGCCATCTTACTATTTCAAGACTGCTTTAGAGCTATTGATTGCTCTATCCTCCTGAAGCCATCTTACTATTTCAAGACTGCTTTAGAGCTATTGATTGCTCTATCCTTCTGAAATCATATTTCAAGACTGCTTTAGAGCTATTGATTGCTCTATCCTCCTGAAGCCATCTTACTATTTCAAGACTGCTTTAGAGCTATTGATTGCTCTATCCTCCTGAAGCCATCTTATTATTTCAAGACTGCTTTAGAGCTATTGATTGCTCTATCCTCCTGAAATCATATTACTATTTCAAGACTGCTTTAGAGCTATTGATTGCTCTATCCTCCTGAAATCATATTACTATTTCAAGACTGCTTTAGAGCTATTGATTGCTCTATCCTCCTGAAGCCATATTATTACTTCAAGACTGCTCTAGGGTTATCATTATTGATTGCTCTATCCTCATGAAGACATGTTGTTACATCAGTATTACTCCAGTATCTTGAAAGCATATCATCAAAACCTCAGGACTGCTCCAGACTCCTGACAGCTTTCATTATACCTCCATATTTTGGACTGCCTTATCTTCCAAGAAATATATCTGAAGAACTTTCCCCTAATGGCATCTTTAAGCCCACTCAAGCATATTCAACTAGCCATCTGTGTCACTATAATGCACTGGTGAGTGCAAATTTTTGGGCTTTTGTGTTCAATCCCCTTCAACCTTCCAGGTCACGACTGGCAAATATACCAATCTAACCCCTCAGGTTTCAGAAAATTGAACAGGGGCGGCTGTTGCACCCCAAAATTTGCCCTCACAATACAAGACTTTGTGTTCTAAGAAGGTTCACAAGGTTCACAAATTCTCCAACACTGGCATAACCTTTCATGAGGTTCATGAAGTCTACAAGTTACTTTATGAAGATTCACAAGGTTCACAAGTTTCTCAACATCTTCAAGACCTTTCATGAAGTTCATGAAGTCTATGAGTCACTTCTTGAAGGTTCACAAGGCTCACAAGATTCATAATGATTACAAAGCTCCCCTGAGGTTCATGAGGTCTACAAAGCCACTTCATGAGGTTCACAAGGTTCACAAGCTTCACAATACCTCCCATGAGGTTCACAAGACATTTTATGATGGTTCACAAGGTTCACAAAGTTCACAATTGGTTAAAAGAGTTGACAATTCCCTCAGACAATGCAACTCCTAAGCAGTGCATCCAAAACTAGGGTTTTGACTTTAATCAGGCTAAATGAACTTCCAAGACTTCAAGTGAGTTTCATAACATCTTATATGTGTGTAAGAACCCCCATGACAAGTTTCAAGACTTTTCTCAGAAGATTGCTCAGTCAGATGATCAGATAAGTTAAAATCAGTCAATGCAGTTAAAAAGTCAAACTGAGGTCAACTGTGGTCAAACCAAAGTCAAACTTCATGATTTTTTGCCAACATCAAGTATATGAAGTAAAATTCATCATTTGATCAAGGGTTGATCATGATTCATCAAGGAGATTCCAGATCATCAATAATCAGGAGTTTCTAAATTAGGGTTTCCTCAGTAAAAGTCAACTGAACTTTGACCAGACATAACTTTCACATACTTCATCACCAAGTCTCCATCCAAAGCTCATTTTGAAGGAAATTGAATTCTCTACAACTTTGATGTTGAAAGTTAAGCCCAAAAATGCTTCATTTGAAAGATATGATCTAAGACATTATAGGTCATTTCAAAAGTCAACAAAAAGTCAACAACTTCAAAAGGGCATAACTTGAGATTGGTAAATGATATGGACCTGAAACCAATGGGGTTGTTTAGAGGACTCTTCAAGCTTTCCAAAAAGTCCAAGAACACCCTCATACCTTTAAAATTGAGGGAGATATGCCCTTGCAAAGTTGGGAAAATTTGTGATGGTTTATGATGAAAATGAGGGCCTAAAAGCAATTTTCTCCAAATGGGCTGGCCAAATTATGACCCAACCCATACAATAATATCATGCACGAAATTTCCATAATATTTTCATAATTTTTATTTTATTTAATTAATTTATTATGATTTTTTATACTTAAAATCATTTTAAATTTAAATAAAATATTAAAAATGAAGATTTATTTTTGTGATTGATTCTAGAAAGTCTTAATGGGTGATTAGAATCAAAGAGGAATGGAATCATGTGATTGATACAAAAATAGCAAGTCTTCATGAGCCAATATTTGAAATTCAAAGCACCATCTTTCTCAATCTTTTTAAATCAATTCTTCCACATGATCCATCAATTTTTTAACCTAGAATCATTCACCTATATATGTTGATCATAACCCTAGCCTCATACACGAAATCCAGCAGCCAAAGGTAAGTTCCATTGTTCAAAATTTCAAGCAAAAAGTGAGATTCGGATTTGGAGATTCAAGGCACTACAAGGTATTTTAAGGACATGGCTGGCTTCCTTGATCATCATGGAACATAAACTGATCATCACATTGCCTTATATCATCACATATTGCTAAACCCGAATCAAGTTTCATCTTAAATTTCATTTTTTCGATTTCAATTATTTGTGCATTATTAATGAATTTTGTTTGTGCTTTTGTGTTTGTGATGATCCAAGGAATGATTCTGGACAAATTAATTGGATTTTCCTTGCCTAGAACCGATTCGGCCATTGTTAGGGTTAAGCTCTTGAAATTAGGGTTTGGTGATTCAATGAGTTTAAATAAATTCTAAGAACATGGGAGTGTTCTATGAGACCTAAGGATTACAAAACTATAATTAATTTCATGAATCAGTGTTGTTTGGTATGAGTTTGGTTTTTCGCAGGTCAAGAAGCTTGAAGAACTCGCAGGTAAAACCGTAGCTGAATTCGTAGGAAAAAACGCAGGGCAGGAGGTTGAAGAAGGAGCTCTGGCGCGCATTTAAAAATTCAAATTATGTTAATATATTTTATTGTTGTTTTGTTGTTTGCTATCACACGCGCGTGTGTGCCCTGGTGGTAAGCTTGATATGCGTATATTGTGAGGTCCCTGGTTCGATACTTGGCTAGTGCATGTTTTTTGTTATTTTTCAGGTCAAACGCATACTTAATATATTATTATTTCTGGCCGTCACATTATCAGTCAGGCTCTCCCAGCCAGATGGATACGTGCGCATGCTTGTAATTAGAAGGTCCTGGGATCAAATCCCACCCCAGGCCTTTTTATTTCTCTATTTTCCTGGATTTTTGAGGCAAGGCATAAAACAAAGTGGGTCTCCTTTATTGTCACCAGCGCCTGGCTGGCCTGGTGGTTGTTGCTGCTGCTTGCAAGTGTGAGGTCTTGGGATCAAATCCCACCAGGTTCTTTTTTTTCTTTCTTTCTTTTTATTTTCTTTTCCTTCTTTTTTTAATTAATTTAAATAATTAAAATTTTATTATTATTTTCTATATTATAAAGTATGTATATATTATGTATTCCAATTACTAATATTATTTTCTAAAAAATATAAAACTCTTGATTTTTTTCAATTTAAATTTTATTTGTATAATTTATATTAGTTAAGATAATTTTATATAATTAGTTAAAAATAAATTTTGTATATAAGTTAACCCTAATTTTCAAAACCCTAAAAAATATTTTCTAAATAAACTTTAATTTTGTAAAAATCTAATTTTATTCTATTTTCTAATTCTTAGTATAGATATTATGTATATATTTATTTAATAATAATTTTGTAAATATGATTATTTTTATAAACATGACATTTAAAATTTATTTTCTCATAATATCTTTTAATAATTGTTGATAAGTAATTGAATTGTTGTAAATGATTTATATTATGCTTAGAAATTTTTCTTATTATATATTTAAAATTAAACTTTGTGCTTATTATTCTAATTATATCATTTATAATATTTTTCTATTGTGATTTACTATTATATTATATCTTTACTATTATGTCTCTAATATTGTGTATTTTTTCTCATTATTTATTTTCACTAATTTTATTCTTATTATTTCTCTAACCTTGTTTATTTTTCTAATTACTATTATTATTATTTTATTATCACTAATCCATTTATATTTTAATTATGCTTATTGTCATTATTTTGCTAACCTTACTTATTATTATTATTTACTAACCCCTAATTATTATTTATTATTTTAGCTTGTTAATTATTTTTGCTATTTATTTATTTATTTATTTTTTGCTTATTATAATTATTATGTAAATGCTTCTGGATGTAAATTTTGTAATTTTGTAATTATTTTTGCTATGGTTAGTAATTAGGGAGTGCAAAAACATGTATTCTATTTAAAATCAAATTAGATCATTTTTTAATCAAAGATAATTAAATTAAACACTCACACACGTAAGTCGATTTTAATCGCCGTCTCACTTTCTAAGGTTATCCCTCAAGTTGCCTAAATCATAAGGTCAAGTGGGGTGTATAAAGCAAGTCCCTTTCAAAAGTAAAAATCATCAAGTCCCTAATGGTTGCCTTCACGAATCAAGTCCCTTCGAATAATGATGATAGTCCCTCATATATGCTTATTACACCCCACAGTTGCCTTCATAAAACAGAATGTCCCTCTCATGTCCCTTACATCCAAGGTAATGACTACCTACTCCTTAATAGTAGGGATAGTCTTACCAATGAAAGGATAAAGAACAAGAAAGACTTAAAACTTTAGGGTAGGTTCCTCTTATGTACTTGCTCACTTCAAAAACTTTTCAAACTCTTCACAATTTCAAACAAATTTTCAAAAACAAGTTTTTACACATCCGTACATGGATTATTATCAACTATTCTGAAAATTTTTCTATTCACACACTACACTTTCAAAAACAATTCAAAAGTGAGCTAAGTAACTAAGAGCCCATGGATAACCATGGATGTAAAGGGTGCTAACACCTTCCCTTTACATAACCTACCCCCCGGACCCAAAAATATCTCTTAAGGTCTTTCCTGTTCTTTTATACCCTTTCCTTTTTTGGATAAAATAAAAGTCGGTGGCGACTCTTGCTATCCGCAACATAACTAAAAGTCAGTTCTCCCACCGTGTTACAGTTTGTACCGGACAAACATTTCAGGTATTTACTTAATCCTTAGTTTGTACCAGACAAACATTTTAGGTACCAGACCTAATCTTTAGTTGTTCCTGACAGACGTCTTTTAGGTTCTCGACCTTATCTATAGGTTCCCGACCTCACCTTTATTTATTCCTGATAGACATTTTAGGTTCCCGGCCTCACTTTAGGCACCAGATCTTTTGTCTCCCAGACATCTTTTCAATAGTCAATCCTTTGTGATTCATTCCCATTGGAGTCATATGTCTTTTCTCCATTTGAGTCATTTTCCTGTTAATCTTGATAAATTTCTATCAAACATTTTCTTACCATTTCTTTTACTAATGGGTGCAAATTTTTTTGTTCTCTTTGTATTCAAACGCCTTCCACTTTGAATGTCTAAAAGCCACTGCTCTTCATCCCTTCCGGTTGAAGTTGTTTGACTAGGGGTAGTTGTAAGAGAATTTCTTATCCCACCTCATGGGTCTCTTAGGCACCATGTGTGTTTCCATTTTTGCCCTCACTGCTTCCGATGATGTATCTCCGGACGCAACCTTTTTTTATTTAAACGTTGATTTGTTTCATGGATACACCATTGAAACTTTTCCTCAAACGTAGTTGTGGAACATATTTTGATATACTTCACGCGCAGAACCCTTCTCCTCCCTCGCTTTCACTTTTCATCTTCCTCAACCTCAATCTCTCTAAACTCTCGCAAACCTCAAAAATTCAAATTCCACCAAATTGCACCATTTTCGCTCGACATCGACACAGAGGATCATCTGCGACGATCAACTACGTCATAAACATTTGAAACTCTTTTCAATCGGTAAGTTTTTGAGTATTCGAGTTTTCAAGTTATTTTTGAATATTCTTCGTAATCGCTTTATAATAGATATTTAGGTGTAGAAATCAATGGATAAGTTTAGAAACAGTTTAGAGACAATGTAGATACTTTTTTGGGGTTTAAACGAACGATCAAGGGGTTGTTTTTGAAAATTTCTTCAAGTGGGACGTTAATGGTGTTCGTCACTATTTCTCAAGTTTCAGAAGCTTTCACAAGTACATCAGTGGAACTATTGAATGTTAACACGTTTTGTAGATGTACTTGCGAAACAACCCAGACTTTTTATATCCTGGGTGCTTCCGTAAATACATTTGCGGAACAATTGAACGTTAATTTTTTATTTTATTTATTTTATTTCCATTGTATTTTAATTTAACTTGTTAGTTTGAAGACATTATGTCTTCTTCAAACCCAGACTATCAGATTCCTACAGAGAGACAGATACACGGTCGACACATGCCTTCGTCCGGAAGGAAAAGCCTGAGTTCATTTAGACGTACCGTCTACATCTAGATCTATAGATACTTCTTTATCTCGGAAGCCACGAGATACTTCTGAAGGTACTTCCCAGTCTCCTCCCTCCCAGAGAAGATGCCAGGAGAATCTGGTTCCACTATCGGAACACGATGTTGAAGATCCTAAGAAGACCCAGGAGGGAGTTGAGCAGACATAGGTGGATGCTACTGCCACTGCTCCTGAGAGTTATTTGGGGGGTCCATCTGACATGTCTCTACTGTTGGGTTACCAGAGCGTGCTGCCCCACATGTCTGCCGTGGAGAGATAACATTACTCAGTTTTTTTTCATTCCGAAAAATTTATATGTACCATTGTTTTTTATTAAAATTTGTTTCTTTGATAATTTTCAGGCACATCAAGCTCAGAGGTTTTATAACCATGGACACAAGAGAGTGACTCCACCAGAGGACGAGTGGCTCCTAACAGCCATTGATGCGTCTGGTCTGAAGGACCTTACTGAGATTGGGTATTGTGTGATACATACGGGTATGCTCATGGCTTTTGTGGAGAGGTGGAATCCAGAGATCTTCTCTTTCCATCTACCACACGGGGAGATTACTATCACCCTTGAATATGTTTCGTGTCTCTTACATGTACCGATCAGGGGTATCCTCCCCCGTCACGGGAAGCTGTTGAATGAGGAGGCTTAGGATATGCTGATTCAGGAGCTCGGGATGACTCTAGAGGATGCGCCGATGGAGACTGATACGACCCGTGGAGCTCATGTGAGGAGATTATACCTTGTACCCCCACGTTTAGCCTGATACCCCTACAATTGTTTTTAATTCCAATTTTTCCCTTTTAATATTTAAATAAAAACGTAAACATTTTACCGCGAAGTCAGACTAAAAAATAATATTTTTTAAATTTGGAAAAGACGAACCAGATGTGCAATGGGTAAGATTTCCGGTTAGTAAAATTAAGAACTGGAAGTAGGTGTGTTAAGTTTTCCGGTTCATAAAAATAACAAACCGGAAGTAGCTATGCTGCGTTTTCTGGTTTGTATTTTCTTAACCGGAAGTAGCTTGCATGGGTTTTCCGGTTCGTAATTTTTTTTCTGTTTTTTTTTTAATTTTTAAATTTTCAATTTTTTTTAGGAGACAAGGAACTGCCTTTGATGATATGCGCGAAGGATGACTCAAAATTAGATACTACAGATATATTCTCTACTACACAAAAAATTCCTACAAGAGAAGAGGCGACTCGATGGATCAGGGAGGTTGGACTCAGAAATATGGTTACTATTATAATCACTCGCTCGGACACAAAGACAGGGAAGAGAGGAAGAAGTGACAAAGTTATATTTGGCTGCGATAGAGGTGGAAAGGACAAAGAACAAGAAAGCGAAACACAAAGTGCTTCCAAAAGATGTGAGTGTCCATTCAAAGTTAGATCAACACCTTCAAAGGATGGTTCTGGTTGGAAAATCGATGTAAAATGTGGCGTTCACAACCATGGTTTACCGGATAGATTTGAAGGTCATGCATTTGTTAGCCGGCTCACTGAAGATGACCAACAACATATTTTAGATTTGACAAAACCTCGTGTTCCTCTAAGACATATTTTGTTGTCTTTGTAAGAGCGAGATCCAAACAATGTGACTCGAATCACCCAAATATATAAACATAAGAGTAAGATTGAGGAAAAAATTAGGGGAAGTAGAACAGAAATACAACATTTGCTTAAGTTGATTGATGAATTGAATTATGTTTATTATAGTAGAAAAAAAGATGAATCAGAAGTTGTGAAAGATATCTTCTAGGCTCATCCAGACTCTGTGAAATTGTTGAATATGTTCCCAATTTTGTTGATTATGGATAGTACGTATAAAACCAATAAGTATAGGAAACCTTTGTTTGAAATAGTTGGTGTCACATCAACCAAATTAACATTTGCTGTTGCATTTGCCTATATGGAATCTGAGCAAACAGAGACTTTGTGTTGGGTACTGGATAAACTGAAACAGTTATTCACGAAACAAGGGTTATGGCCACAAGTAATTTTAATCGATAGAGATCTTGCTTTGATGAAAGAAATTGAAACTATATTTCCAACTACATTCAATATGCTTTGTCGATATCACATAACCAAGAATGTGAAAGCGAAGTGCAAGGAGTATGTTGTGGACGATATGCAAGAACCGATAGAGAAAATTTTCTACGAAGTTATTGTGGTTAGTGAGGAGGTTGAGTATCATCAAAGATTGAAGTTATTTGAGAATACTTGTTTGGATTTTGGACCTTTTATTGATTACGTGAAAGACACATGGTTGACACCTCATAGACATAGATTTGTTGAAGCTTGGATCAATAAAGTAATGCATTTAGGCAATGTCACCACTAACAGGTAATGTGTTTGTTTTTTATGGGTTTAGACATAGTTGTTTTGTGGTAATAATAATGAAATTGGATTTTTAATTTTATTTTTAGAGTTGAATATGCACATTGGAAGCTGAAACAAATGTTGGAGAACAGCTTAGGTGATCTGGTCAAATGCTGGGAGGCTATTGTAACACGGTGGGAGAACTGACTTTTAGTTATGTTGCGGATAGCAAGAGTCGCCACCGACTTTTATTTTATCCAAAAGGAAAGGACATAAAAGAACAGGAAAGACCTTAAAAGATTTTGGGTTCGGGGGGTAGGTTATATAAAGGGAAGGTGTTAGCACCCTTTATATCCATGGTTATCCATGGGCTCTTAGTTACTTAGCTCACTTTGATTGTTTTTGGAAAGTGTAGTGTGTGATTAGAAATTTTCTAAGTACTTTGTAATGATCCTCGTATGGATGTATACAAAGCCTTGTTTTTTTTGAAAATTTGTTTGAAAAGTGGGGTGTAAAGAGTATTTTGAAATGTGAGCAAGTAATTAAGAGAAACCTACCCTATATTAAATCTTTATTGTTCTTATGTTCTTTCAATGGTAAGACTATCCCTATTATTAAGGAATAGGTAGTCATTACCTTGGATATGATAAGGGACATGTGTAGGGACATCTGAATGTAGGCAACTGTAAGGTGTCTTTAGCAATTCGTAGGGACTTATCATCTTTTATTCGAAGGGACAAGATCATTTATCATAGGCAACCTCGAAGGGACTTGATCTTATAAACTGAAGGGACTTGATGATATTTGTGAAGGGACTTTGCTTAAGACACCTTACTTGACCTTTTGAAATAGGCAACATGAGAGGTAACCCTAGAAAGTGCAAGATGGCGATCAAAGATCGACTTACGTGTGTGAGTGTGCATATTCAAATATTTATCTTTTAAAGTTAATTATTCTAAGTTAATTTTAATTACAAGTATGTTATTCACGCCCTAGAATTACTAACCATACAATAAATATATTCATAATAAAAATAAAGCAAAAATATAAACTAAATTATTACAAAGCTTCGGGACAATTACAATATAATCGAGAAATATGATAACGATAAATAATAATAAATAAGCAATAATAATCAATAATAATAACAATTAAGATAAAAAGTTAGAAAATAAAAATAAGAGAAAATAAGAAATTAGCAAAATTATTTAATATTAGAAAAGATTTTAAATATTTAATAAAGAAAATAGGTTTTAATAATAATAAATAAATACTAAATTATTCACATATTAAACAAATAATAAATAATTAATTATAATTTAAAAAATATTAGGTTAAATTTTTAGATTAAGAGAAATTAGGGTTAAGATTATAGAAATTAGGGTTTTAATTTAAAGATAATCAATTTATTTACAAAATATATACAATATTAATAATAAAGTTATAAAAAAACAATTATGAACAATTTGATCTTTTTTTAGAAAATTATGGATTTTAAAAATATAAGTTTTTTATATAAGAAAATATTATATACATTTTATTTTAGAAATTATTATTTAGAAATTAATTAAGTTAAATAAATATAATATAAACAAAAACAAATAAATGAAAAAAATGAGAAAAAAGCACACACCTGGCTGGGGTTGGGATTCGAACCCAGGCCCTAGGCTTCCCTCACTCTGGACCAACAACATCACCACCAGGCCAAGCGCGTCTTGGTGTTAGCATTAGGGGTACCATTCCTTTTGTTGTAATCCTGTAAAAAATCAAAAAAAAAATATAGCAAAACAAAATGGTCGGGGGGGATCGAACCCAGGACCATCCCATACACAAGCAAACACACAAACCAGCTAGCCACATGGGGCGCTGTCGTATCCCGAAAAATACGACCTCACGCGATCCGAATGGACGAAGCCGTGCGCCAGACGGACTGAAGAGTCGCCACCTAATTCTATTTATTCTCGAAGAGGGAAAGGGGAGATATAAATACAACCCGGGAAGAAAAGGATGAGGACAAAGGTCAACGGAACCATTGCCTGGGTTCGGGAGTCGGTTATGCATGGGGAAGGTATTAGCACCCCCTACATCCATCGTACTCGATGGGAACCATCTAAGTTATCGCGCGCGAAAGGATGTCTATACTTAAACGAATTGCTTGCTAGAGGGAAATGAGTTGAATTATAAGTTAGATTGAACCTAGGTGCTCGGCAAGGATTGAGATCCTCGTGCCTACGTACTCCCGTGTGCAATGGGAAAGTCAGAGCCTCGTAGTTCGGCCTACTAAGGGTAATGGTTGTTGATTTTATTACATTTCTTCGACGAAAGGGTTTAGGAGTTGAAATTCACTAAAGAATATGGATAGTTTATCTCGCCCAACAAGACGAGTGTCCTGCGTCGAAATAATCGGAGCGAGTAACGAGAGCTCGTTATCCTCATTTCTACCGCTTAAGGCTCGTGGCGTACAAATCTTCTCGTATTATTAGAATGTTTTATTTCCTAAGGCCGCTTGACGTTGGATCAAGGGTTTGGATCTAATCGGAACATTTTGGTTCTTTGAGGTTAAAGGGTAAATGCAAGTGGAGTTTATTTTTGTGGTTTGTTAGCGAGGCACGAAGCGCTCGTCTCGCAAGGAGAGGTGGATCCTAATAAACGAAATAATAACTGGAAAATAAAGTGCATGTGTGCAAGTGCAATCGTTTGGCGTTGGACCAAGGATTCAGAATTAAATAAAATACGGAAAATAAAGTGCGTACAAAGTAATGGGAGAGGGATACAAAATAAATACAGGGGATTGCGAGAAATAAAGAGGTGTCGTTGTAGTTTGCCCAAGAGGAAGCGTGTGTGCAGTGTTTTTGAACAGTTCAAAGGCGTTCGGCCTTTTAATCGGGACACAACTATTCGAAGGCGTTGGACCTTTTAATCGAGACACAACTATTCGAAGGCGTTGGACCTTTTTGGGACGCGTCAAAATTTACTTCGTTTACTTCCTTAGAGCCGGTTTAAAGAAACCGTTCTATGAGGAGTCGAAACATAATTTGAAATGCGATAATAAATGAATAAATTGAATTGCGAAAATTAATATAGAATAATAAATTGAATAATTAAATAAATTAAATAATGTTAAGAATAATAAAATAAACTAAATTAATTTACATGCTTGTTTGTCGAAATAAAAAAATAATAAAAAAAATTAATTACAAGGAGGGCCTCAAATTGACCGAATATCACCGATTAAAATCGGGCGAAAAATCGGCCTTTTATTATATCATTGGCCCAAATAAATAAATAATAAAAAAAATAATGATAAAATACTGAAAATTAAATCATAATGATGTTAAACTAAAATAGAAAATGATTAAAATAAATATCAAAAAAAAAAAGAATAAGAAAACCCTAAGCGAGGAGGGGTGTAATGCAAATTTGTGGTGTATGCTTAAAACAGATCTGACACAAATAATAATAACAATAAAAAGAAACACAAAAATTAAAACCAAAATCAAAGTCTAAGAAAATAATATACATGAATTAATAAATAAAGGAAAGAATCAAGGATCCGCGGGGTTTGTGGGCCTGATGGCGAACCAATGGGTAAAGCCCAACCCTTTATGACCATATCAAGTATCTTAAATCAAAATGGTTTGTTTTTCTTTTCTTTTTTTTAAAAAAAAAACGAAATAGCATAGAAAGAAATAAGGTTTCTTTTATAAAGTAAAATAAAAATTGAAAATATCAGAGGAAATGTAAGAACACGATTTCATAGTGAAAAACGATCGCTTCAAAATAAAAGAACACACCCTTGAAGGTCAGAACCGCCGGCGCCGGTTCCCCACGAATTTGTTCTCCGTTTCTCTCACAGTGATTGCCGCGTTTCGGATTTCGTGGATTTGCTCTCTGCTTCTCGCGATTCACGTTTTGTCTCTCACACGCGCTCTCTTCTCTCGGATGCTCGTTCGGCGGCGGCGGAGGGAGTGATAAAAGGGGGTTGTTTCTGATGGTTGAAACGGTTTGGCTGGCCGGTTTGTTAGCGGTTTGAAGGTTGAAGGAGTTTTGTGGGTTGAGAACGGCGGAAGGTGTTTGCGAGTAGTTTAATGGTGGCTTCGGTTTCTGTTCTGGTTGTGGGTTAAGTTTGGCGGCGTTCCGGTTTAGGTGAGTGTTCGAAGGTGGTTTCACGGATGTGTGGGTTCGTTTTGTGAGATGGTTGTTTGATCTTCTTTTCGCTTTGTAAGAAGTTTCGCGATTTGGGGTTTTTTTTGCGATTTGGATTCACACTCTTTCGGATTTGGATAGGTTTGTGTTGTTTTCTCTGTATTTGGTTCTGTTTTTTTCTATTTGGTTTTGTGGGCGACGAATATGAAGGTGGGTGGATGAAGGAGTTGCGCGAGCTCGGATATGGTGGTGGTGGTCTTATGGTTTGCGGATTGTTTTGGCTTGAATGTTGGCCGGCGCGGTTGTTTTTTTATTTTTTGATGGTTAAAGGATTTGAAGGTTATTCTGTGAATAATGGGGTTTCACGGTTGGAGTTTTTTCAAAGGTTTGCTTTTGATTTGTTTGATGAAGATTCCGTGGGAAGGGCAAGCGGGTTGACTTGAAGGTTTATGAAGGGTTTTCTGCGAATTTGCAGTGAGTTTGGTTTTATTTGAGAATGGAAAAGTTTATGGAGGATTCTGTGTGTTTTTGTGAAATGAATGGAGGAAACAATGTTTTTTTTTTTTTTTTTTTTGAAATCCCCCCTAGAGAATCAGAAAGAGCTGAGTTTATAACAAACTTTAAAGGGCAAATTTGGAAAAGATGGAAGGATGAGGTGTAGAATTTGAGGATGAGCTTCGTGAAATATTGGTTGGTGCAAAATACTGCTGCGTACGGAGCAGGTTGTTGTGCTTGGAACGGATCTATGATAGTGGACAGGCTGATTGTACCAAGGACCTGTTATGCCAACGTGGAAAGGATACAAACAAGTCAAGTGGCTCATAAAAAAAAAGAAATCAAAATTGCTCTCCTGCAATATATTCTAAACATACAATTTATTGGAGATGGGTTTTAACTCATATACAGTTTTTTACTTTGTCGATAAAAATAAATTAAACAAGGTTAGTAATAAAAAAAATAATAATAATAATTTTAATAATGAAAATAAAAAAACAAAAATAAAAGAAATAAAAGTAGAAATATTAAAGATAATAATAATAATAATAATAATAATAATAATAATAATAATGAAAGTAATAGTAATAATAATAGTAGTAGAAATAAAAATAAAAATAATGATAAGAATACTAAAAGAGTTTTTTTTTTTTAGAAAATAATAATAGTGGTAATAACCAAAAAAATAATATTAATAATAATAAAATAAGAATGGTAATAAAATAGTGAGATTTTATTTTGTGTTAAAGAGAGAAAGAAAAAAAAAGTAAATGGGCCGATAATGATGGGCTTAAAAAAAACTATTTTGAGACAAAAGCTTATGAAAATGATGGGAATAATCGGACGCGATGCCTCCACACGACATACCGATTTTTGCATAAAAGAACAATGACTTAGCTTTATATTTTTTCTTTTTATGCGATCACACCGAAAAATAAAATGATGCATACTTTTTTTGAACTTTTTTTTTATTTTTAAATAATGGTTAGACAGAAAATAAAATGGTAGGACAAATTTGGGGTATGACAGTTGCCCCTATCGATTGGCTTAGACCGAGCAAGATGAACTGGCTCGCGTTCAAACTTTCAAGGTATAAGATAATTAGATATTAACAAACTCCAAATTTGTCCGATAAAGAAAGAAATTGTGAAAATAGCGAATGAAATAAACTAGAAATAATGAATGACACAGCATGAAACGAATTGACAAAATAAATCACTTATCACCAGAAGATGATAAGGCGAATAACTGAAAAAATAAAATCACTCATCGACAGAGTATGATAAGGCAAAAGACAGAAAATAAAATCGCTATCACCAAAAGGGTGATAACGCGACCCCGACACCAAAAGGATGACGAGTAACAGCAGAAAAAATAATCGCTATCACCAAAAGGATGACAAAGAGACCCCAACATCAAAAGGATGCTGAATAACAGAAAATTAAACAATCGCTATCACCAAAAGGATGATAAGGCGATCCCAACACCAAAAGGATGCTGAGTAACAAAAAATTAAACAATCGTTATCACCAAAAGGATGATAAGGCGACCCCAACATCAAAAGGATGCTGAATAACAGAAAATTAAACAATCGCTATCACCAAAAGGATGATAAGGCGATCCCAACACCAAAAGGATGCTGAGTAACAAAAATTAAACAATCGCTATCACCAAAAGGATGATAAGGCGACCCCAACACCAAAAGGATGCTGAGTGACAAAAAATTAAATAATCTGGAAGAGAAATATCCACCAGGGACGTCCACTGAATAACACCTAGGAATATCTTTGGAATCCTTGGTTGGTCCCGGGCCCTGACTTCCGCTGGGGAAAGGCCTGGAATCTTGGGTTAATCCTGGATCCTGAGTTATGCAACTATGATTGACTTTTTGAAATGGTATTCCATAATGATGGAAATACGATGCAAATGTTTATGCACTGAGATGTAAATTTGAAAATGTTGGGGATATGAAAAGCTGATTTATCTAGGTATGCACATGATGCACATGCTGCAAATGATTGATGTAAATGATGCTTATGACGTTGATGATGCATAATGATGCATATGAGTGATTGAAAGGTGCCAGCTTGGTGGACTTTTGGTCTGGTAGTTGCCAATGATAATTGGTCTTTGGATGGGTGGAGGGCTTGATTCCCCGACACTCGATCTTTGACGATGTATGATCCGAAGATGGATCTGAAAGCTCCAAGTTTGGTTATCTGTTGGTGAGCGAAGCGACTTAATTGACACATGAAGACTGACTTTGCTTTGAATGGTTGCCAACGTCTAGCAAGGACTGCCTGTTCAGCTGGGGAGAAAAGATAGGAAGATTTGCTCCATGTATGGCTGCCCCTGTTTGTAGGGTATTTGAAATAAATCGGGTGGGGAAGCTTTGACAATGGCCATGGTACGACCTGCCCCAGAGTCTGGATTTGGTAAGCGCCTGCCCCTGATTGAGCTGTTTGAAGATAACTCGCCCCTGATTGGGCTATTGAAGATGATTTGCCCCTGATTGGACTGTTGAGGTAGTCTTGATTCATGTTGGCACCCATGAAGTTCAAATTTTCTCTTTTGATTCCCCTTGTTGGGATTGTACTGATGTCAAGCACTGAATTGCAATTAAATTATTCATACACAAATGGTAGTGTTAATGTAAAGTTCATGTAAGTTTTGAAAAAGTCAATTTATTTTGAATGATTGTGATAGTGTGGCGAATGGACCGTTAGCCCAAACGAGGTGCTGATTTGGAAAGTGCGTGAAAGATGCAGCAAGAATGATGTGCAATCGATATTGAAGATTAGAAAATATATGGGAGTCAATTTACGCAACCTTGTTGGTAGCATGCTTTCAGAATAAACCGCGCCTCAATTAGGACTTTCGAGGGTTGTAACGTGGTCTGGTTAATGGTTTGAGAAACAAAGGTATAAGGCTTAAAGTTTGATTTGTACCCATCCCTTATTCGTGATATTCTCCAGTCCTACGTTCAGTTAACTCTGCATATGCCTTTGTTTTGACTTTGCAAGAGTGAATATGAAGCTTTAATGTTCACTTGGAAGTGGCAGTCATCTTTTTTTTGCTGGTGACCCTTTGATTCTTGATTTGGTGGTCACTGATATTTGTTTTACTTTTTGCTGAGGATTTGAGTTCCTCTTTTGATTTTTTTTTCGACTAAGTCTCCCTTCGGGTGCTCAACTTAGTGGTTTTTTCTTCTTTTCTTTTTGCTTTTTCTTTTTGAATGTTGTGACTGCCAAGTCATTTGCTGATGGTCCTCTGACGGGATGTCTCATCTTGCAATTCGAAGGTGTAGTCAGGCTAACTGAACAACTACCCTGCCCCGGGTTAAATGTAAGGGTTGTATCCGAAAGAAAGCTCCTACTTCTAGGCCCGAAGTGGTTGACTAGGGATTAACTCCTTATATCTCCAGTGTTTGGGGATTTGAAAGAAATGTTTGTACATCATTGACAAGGTTTTATCCGAAAGCATACCGCGACAATTGTGGGTATTTAGTTTTCATCATCCTCCCTCAAATATTTGTTAAAGTGAAGTGAGGAAATATTTTTTGTGATTTTTGTGATAAATGATAAATAATGAGCGAATGCGAATAGATTGATTCAAAACATGCATAAACATGACATTAAGAGAACCAAATACAAATGACAATGTTCAAAGCAAATAATACTTAAACAATCATTACAAAACAACAGGAATGCGGAAATAATAAATGGCACTGGCTGCCTTGATTTGAGGAATTGAACTTCTCTTGATTGAATGCTTCAATGTTGGAGACTACTCAGCTTGGTCTTCAACAACCCCTTCAAATGTCTTTACTTGTTGGCGTCGTGCGGCGGCAATGGATTGTTCTGGACATTTGGATTTCTCGGGGTGAAGGTGAGATCCTTAGAGTCGATCAGATCTTGAATCTTGTGCTTGAACGATTTGCAGTTCTCGAGTGCGTGACCTGGAGCACCCTTGTGATATTCACAGCGGGCATTGGCATCATAGTCTCGGGCAGTACCAGTTTGTGGTGGCAAGTCTTTTAAAACAAGAGTTCCCTTTGCCATCATCTGGTTAAAGATTTCAGAATGTGTCATAGGCAAGGGATCAAAGGTTCTTTCAGGCCTTCTTTGCTGATATGGTGGACGCTGTTGAGGAGCGCGTTGTTGCTGTTGACCAGGCCGTGGTGGATAAGCCGGTTGCTGGTATGTACCAGGTGCATATTGCGAGGCTGCAACCATAGGATGTGGACGGGGTTGATGAGCCATCTGAGGCGGAAATAGAGCTTGAAAGGCTTGTTGATAAGGCATTGGAGGAACTGGCTGATATGGCATATGAGCATATTGTGCAGCAGCAACATAGGGATACTGGTAGTAGGGAATTGGAGCAGGTGCACTCTGTTGAAAATTCCCACTTGCAGCAGAAACGACATTTGTTTCGCCCTTTTTGTATCCGTTGAAAGGCTTCTTGGCATTGTTCTGGCTGCTAGAACCTCCTTGGATCTTTCCACTTTTCAAACCTTCCTCGATTATTTCTCCGACCATTACCATGTCTGAGAAACCAGAAGATACGCTGCTGATCAGCTTCTCGTAGTATTGCCCCTGTAGGGTACTCATGAAGATGTCGATCAATTCACGGTCCACCAGTGGCGGATGAACTCTGGCAGCTAGCTCCCTCCAGCGTTGGGCGTACTCCTTAAAGGATTCACTCTCCCTTTGAGACATACTCTGAAGCTGAGTACGGTTAGGAGCTAAGTCAGTGTTGTACTTGTACTGCTTTTTGAATGCGTCAGATAATTCAAGCCAAGTACGAACATTGTTGCGTTCGAGCTGCATGTACCATTCTAGAGACGCTCCAGACAGGCTGTCTTGGAAGCAATGGATCATGAGTTTATCGTCTTTAGCATGAGCGGCCATTTTCCTGCAGTACATCCTCAAATGAAGCTCAGGACAGTTGAGGCCTTTATATTTCTCGAATTCTGGCAGTTTGAACTTAGCAGGGATCACAACATCTGGAACTAAGCACATGTCTGAGGCACTCAGAGAGGTTGAGTTGTGTCTTTCCATGATTCGGAGTTTTTCGGCTAACTCACGACACATCTTCATAGCTTTAGATTCTTGAACAGCGTGAGTATTGGTGATTGGAATAGCAGTATGCATCTCATACTCAACTTGATGATTCTCTTCAGTTTGAGGAAACTGGACTTGAGTTGGAATAGGTTGAGCTTGAGGAATAGCACCAATAGTAACACCAGAAGCAGGTATTGGTTTGGAAGTGACCTCTTCAACAGCAGGAGTGAATCCTGGAGGCAAACCGTAGACCAAAGGATTTGGAACTGGAACTGAAGGCATTGCTCGTGAGGTAGATCCTTGCACTTGAGCATTGTTCATTGCGGCAGCAGCTTCGCGACGCTCTTCCATTCTTGCCAAAGCTTGCAAAGTCTCATAAATCTGGTCAATCTTGCTCTTGACCGAGTCAATCTCCTCCCTTATGGCAACTTGCTCTTCTTGAATCACGTCCATCAGTCTTCTAGTGTTGGCTCTAGTTAAGTACGGGCGTCTAGCTCGATACGGGCGTCGGGAAACCAGCTTGATTTACTGAAGATGGAGGAACATGAAATGAGTTTTCGGTTTTGGAATGAAATGCAAGATGAACAAATAAATGTAAATGAGATGACATGCAATGTCAGAATCCAGGATCACAAGATCAGGGTCTCACGAGTCCAAGGTACAGATGGAGGATACTCTGATCAGGAACTCACTGGGTAAACTCTAAGGTTTAGGGACCCCAAAGTTATCAATTCATATGGCTGTTCATCACACATGCCATAAGCATGACGGTTGACTGACTCCGCCACATGAATCTATTTTGGGTGAGATCTTCATATCGACAACCCACGAGAGCATGTTTTCTCGGGAGTCCATACTACGTGATCATCGACACAAGGTTTTAAACAAAGTCCTGGAGTTATGGAACTTTCTCAACTGTTTGATGCACGTGTCAATTTCATACATTCTTGACAGTCAATCAACTCCATTGAGTAAGTCTATTCCAAGTGAGGTTTTCGTATCGAGCCACGCGAGGGTGAACCCTGGTGCCCAATACTACGCAACCATCAACCAATGTTTTAACCAAAAGGTTCTAAAGGTCCTCAGAGTTGATGACCCTAATGAAAGCAACTGAGCACACACGTCAAGGACTTGACGGTTGTCAGTATTCTCATCAGAATCTACTCCAAGTGAGGTTTTCGTATCGACAACCCACGAGAGAGGTTCCCTCAGTAGCCCATACTACACAACCTCTCTAACTTATGTTTATACTCGCAAGCCCGGGTATAGAGCCTTTTCCCTCAAATTCTTTTGCAAAGTATTGATCCAAGTTATAGTACCAAGGAGCCACAAGATATATAAAATGGAATGCGATAAAGAAAGCAATAAAAATAAACAAGCAAGGAATAAAAGCAAACATTCAAACAAGCGCAAGAACCTAGACTAGGCTCGACTCGCATAGGGGTGAACCAGTCCCCAGTAGAGTCGCCAGCTGTCGTACCCCGAAAAATACGACCTCACGCGATCCGAATGGACGAAGCCGCGCGCCGGACGAACTGAAGAGTCGCCACCTAATTCTATTTATTCCCGAAGAGGGAAAGGGGAGATATAGATACAACCCGGGAAGAAAAGGATGAGGACAAAGGTCAACGGAACCATTGCCTAGGTTCGGGAGTCGGTTATGCAGGGGGAAGGTATTAGCACCCCCTACATCCATCGTATTCGATGGGAACCACCTAAGTTATCGCGTGCGAAAGGATGTCTATACTTAAACGAATTGCTTGCTAGAGGGAAATGAGTTGAATTATAAGTTAGATTGAACCTAGGTGCTCGGCAAGGATTGAGATCCTCGTGCCTACGTACTCCCGTGTGCAATGGGAAAGTCAGAGCCTCGTAGTTCGGCCTACTAAGGGTAATGGTTGTTGATTTTATTACCTTTCTTCGACGAAAGGGTTTAGGAGTTGAAATGCACTAAAGATTATGGATAGTTTATCTCGCCCAACAAGACGAGTGTCCTGCGTCGAAATAATCGGAGCGAGTAATGAGAGCTCGTTATCCTCCTTTCTACCGCTTAAGGCTCGTGGCGTACAAATCTTCTCGTATTATTAGAATGTTTTATTTCCTAAGGCCGCTTGACGTTGGATCAAGGGTTTGGATCTAATCGGAACATTTTGGTTCTTTGAGGTTAAAGGGTAAATGCAAGTGGAGTTTATTTTTGTGGTTTGTTAACGAGGCACGAAGCGCTCGGCTCGCAAGGAGAGGTGGATCCTAATAAACAAAATAATAACTGGAAAATAAAGTGCATGTGTGCAAGTGCAATCGCTTGGCGTTGGACCAAGGATTCGATATTAAATAAAATACGGAAAATAAAGTGCGTACAAAGTAATGGGAGAGGGATACAAAATAAATACAGGGGATTGCGAGAAATAAAGAGGTCTCGTTGTAGTTTACCCAAGAGGAAGCGTGTGTGCAGTGTTTTTGAACAGTTCGAAGGCGTTCGGCCTTTTAATCGGGACACAACTATTCAAAGGCGTTGGACCTTTTAATCGAGACACAACTATTCGAAGGCGTTGGACCTTTTTGGGACGCGTCGAAATTTACTTCGTTTACTTCCTTAGAGCCGGTTTAAAGAAACCGTTCTATGAGGAGTCGAAACATAATTTGAAATGCGATAATAAATGAATAAATTGAATTGCGAAAATTAATATAGAATAATAAATTGAATAATTAAATAAATTAAATAATGTTAAGAATAATAAAATAAACTAAATTAATTTACATGCTTGTTTGTCGAAATAATAAAATAATAAAAAAAATTAATTACAAGGAGGGCCTCATGTTGACCGAATATCACCGATTAAAATCGGGCGAAAAATCGGCCTTTTATTATATCTTTGGCCCAAATAAATAAATAATAAAAAAAATAATGATAAAATACTGAAAATTAAATCATAATGATGTTAAACTAAAATAGAAAATGATTAAAATAAATATCAAAAAAAAAAAGAATAAGAAAACCCTAAGCGAGGAGGGGTGTAATGCAAATCTGTGGTGTATGCTTAAAACATATCTGACACAAATAATAATAACAATAAAAAGAAACACAAAAATTAAAACCAAAATCAAAGTCTAAGAAAATAATATACATGAATTAATAAATAAAGGAAAGAATCAAGGATCCGCGGGGTTTGTGGGCCTGATGGCGAACCAATGGGTAAAACCCAACCCTTTATGACCATATCAAGTATCTTAAATCAAAATGGTTTGTTTTTCTTTTCTTTTTTTTAAAAAAAAAACGAAATAGCATAGAAAGAAATAAGGGTTCTTTTATAAAGTAAAATAAAAATTGAAAATATCAGAGGAAATGTAAGAACACGATTTCATAGTGAAAAACGAACGCTTCAAAAGAAAAGAACCCACCCTTGAAGGTCAGATCCGCAGGCGCCGGTTCCCCACGAATTTGTTCTCCGTTTCTCTCACAGTGATTGCCGCATTTCGGATTTCGTGGATTTGCTCTTTGCTTCTCGCGATTCACGTTTTGTCTCTCACACGCGCTCTCTTCTCTCGGATGCTCGTTCGGCAGCGGCGGAGGGAGTGATAAAAGGGGGTTGTTTCTGATGGTTGAAACGGTTTGGCTGGCCGGTTTGTTAGCGGTTCGAAGGTTGAAGGAGTTTTGTGGGTTGAGAACGGCGGAAGGTGTTTGCGAGTAGTTTAATGGTGGCTTCGGTTACTGTTCTGGTTGTTTGATCTTGTTTTCGCTTTGTAAGAAGTTTCGCGATTTGGGGTTTTTTTGTGATTTGGATTCACAGTCTTTCGGATTTGGATAGGTTTGTGTTGTTTTCTCTGTATTTGGTTCTGTTTTTTTTTCTATTTGGTTTTGTTGGCGACGAATATGAAGGTGGGTGGATGAAGGAGTTGCGCGAGCTCGGATATGGTGGTGGTAGTCTTATGGTTTGCAGATTGTTTTGGATTGAAAGTTGGCCGGCGCGGTTGTTTTTTTATTTTTTGATGGTTAAAGGATTTGAAGGTTATTCTGTGAATAATGGGGTTTCACGGTTGGAGTTTTTTCAAAGGTTTGCTTTTGATTTGTTTGATGAAGATTCCGTGAGAAGGGCAAGCGGGTTGACTTGAAGGTTTATGAAGGGTTTTCTGCGAATTTGCGGTGAGTTTGGTTTTATTTGAGAATGGAAAAGTTTATGGAGGATTCTGTGTGTTTTTGTGAAATGAATGGAGGAAACAATGTTTTTTCTTCTTTTTTTTTTTGAAATCCCCCCTAGAGAATCAGAAAGAGCTGAGTTTATAACAAACTTTAAAGGGCAAATTTGGAAAAGATGGAAGGATGAGGTGTAGAATTTGAGGATGAGCTTCGTGAAATATTGGTTGGTGCAAAATACTGCTGCGTACGGAGCAGGTTGTTGTGCTTGGAACGGATCTATGATAGTGGACAGGTTGATTGTACCAAGGACCTGTTATGCCAACGTGGAAAGGATACAAACAAGTCAAGTGGCTCATAAAAAAAAGAAATCAAAATTGCCCTCCTGCAATATATTCTAAACATACAATTTATTGGAGATGGGTTTTAACTCATTAACAATTTTTTACTTTGTCGATAAAAATAAATTAAACAAGAAGGTTAGTAATAAAAAAAATAATAATAATAATTTTAATAATGAAAATAAAAAAACAAAAATAAAAGAAATAAAAGTAGAAATATTAAAGATAATAATAATAATAATAATAATAATAATAATAATAATAATAATAATGAAAGTAATAGTAATAATAATAGTAGTAGAAATAAAAATAAAAATAATGATAAGAATACTAAAAGAGTTTTTTTTTTTTAGAAAATAATAATAGTGGTAATAACCAAAAAAATAATATTCATAATAATAAAATAAGAATGGTAATAAAATAGTGAGCTTTTATTTTGTGTTAAAGAGAGAAAGAAAAAAAAAGTAAATGGGCCGATAATGATGGGCTTAAAAAAACTATTTTGAGACAAAAGCTTATGAAAATGATGGGAATAATCGGACGCGATGCCTCCACACGACATACCAATTTTTGCATAAAAGAACAATGACTTAGCTTTAGATTTTTTCTTTTATGCGATCACACCGAAAAATAAAATGATGCATACTTTTTTTGAACTTTTTTTTTTTTAAAATAATGGTTAGACAGAAAATAAAATGGTAGGACAAATTTGGGGTATGACATGCGCGTTCATTATACATTCAGCAAACAAACATTTTATTTAAAAACAGTTTTTTGAATTTGATTTTTGGCGCCACTGAACTTCATCTTCTTCATTGGTTGCTGCGAAATTTCCTACGAATTTATATACAACCTTTCCTGCGAATTTTCCTACACACAGAAACCTACAAAATTCGTAACATCTTATATCCATACAATTTTGCCAAATTGATCATGCCAACATGATCAATACAGTTCATTTATCTTATTTATGTTATTAAAATGCATTTATATAAGCTGAATCAAGAAACCCTAATTCAAAGCTTGAAACCCTAACATGGCTGAATCCGTATTAGTCAATGAATCTCCAAGATATTTGCCCAGAATTCATCCTCACATGACAACAAACAAAGTTAGATACACAAAAATAGTTTATGACACATGAATAAGAGGAATCGAAACTTTCAAAAATATGAACAAGATGGAATCGGTATGCATGATTCAGCATGTTTTGAATGCAAATAAGGATTGAAATAGCATCAGGAAACCCTGAGGATCATGTCTCAACCTTCAAAACTCCTTGAAACCTCCTACAAATCAAAACCCGAATTGGTGTTTTTGTTTGAATTTTTGAAGTTTTGATTCTTGTCTTGGAGGCTGCCAAAATTCGTCCCCTTGCTTGTGATCACTTCTATGTATATATTGGAAGCAAATTAGGTCAAAAAGTCATGAGTTTATGGGCCTTGTAAAGATTACTTGATCATGAAGATACCACTTGCTATTTTAGTTAAAAAAATCACACAAATCTTTTCCTCTTTGGTCTAGCACGAATTTCAATCTTCCAATCAACTTTAAATCATGTTTATGAGTTTCTAGAATGAAAATCATATCAAATATTGAGCTTTTCATATTTTATTTTGATTTAAAATGATTTTAAATGAATAAAATCAAAATAAATAAAATAAAATAAATAAAAATCTTAATAAATGATTTTTGATTCGTGCATGATGTCATGGTAGTGATTGGGTCATAAAAATGCAAGCTCATGTGGAAAGAATTAGTTCTAAGATCCCATTTGCTCAATAAACCCATCAAAAATTTCCCAACTTTGCAAAGACACAACTCCCTCAATTTTAAGGTTGTGGAGGTGTTCTTGGAAATTTTGGAAAGCTTAAAGAGTCCTATAACAAACATCTTTGGTTTCATGTCCATATCCTTTACCATTCTCAAGTTATGCTCTTTGGAAGATGTTGACATTTTGTTGACTTTTGAAATGACCTATAATGTCTTAGCTCATACCTTCCAAATGAAGCATTTTTAGGCTTGGCTTGTGAGACACAAAGTTGTAGAGAATTCAATTTCCTTCAAAATGAGCTTTGGATGGGAATTTTTTGATGAAGCATGTGAAAGTTATGGCTGGTCAAAGTTCAGTTGACTTTTCCTATGAAAACCCTAATTTAGAAACTCCTGATTCTTGATGATCTGAAATCTATTTGATGAATCATGATCAACCCTTGATCAAATGATGAATTTTACTTAATATACTTGATGTTGGCAAAAAAATCATGAAGTTTGACTTTGGTTTGACCACAGTTGACCTCAGTTTGACTTTTTAACTGCTTTGACTGATTTTAGCCTATCTGATCATTTGTCTGAGCAAACCTTTTGGGAAAGCCTTGAAACTTAACATAGGGATTCTTGAAGACATATAGGATGCTATGAAGCTCACTTGAAGCCTTGTAAATCCATTTAGCCTGATTAAACTCAAAACCCTAGTTTAGGATGCATTGCTTAGGAGGATGCTTTGTCTGAGGGAATTGTCAAACTTTCTGACTAATTAATTGTGAACATTGTGAACCTCTTGAGATACCTTGTAAACCTTGTGAACCTCTTAGGACACCTTAGTACACAATTTTTTGTCTAGGTGAGGGAAAATTTTGGGGTGCAACAGCTGCCCCTGTTCAATTTTCTGAAACCTGAGGAGTTAGATTGGCTTGTATGCCATTCGTGACTTGGAAGGTTGAAGGGGATTGAACACAAAAGCCCAAAAATTTGCACTCGCCGGTGCGTAAAGTAAAACTGTTGATTGGTTGTATATACTGGAGTGGGCTTAAAGATGCCACTCAGAGGAACTGGAGATGGGCTTATAGATGCCATCCATAATATCAGAAGGTGATAGTATCTTTATGTTGTCACTGGATATCAGTACTAGGTCTTCATATAGGTCGTCTCTGAATCATTCCTATAACATGGTTTGAGTTGAATGTCAGCACTAGATATTCGTATAGATCGTCTCTGCATTATCTCTGGGGGGGAAAAGAATATCCCTCATTAGGTGTCAGTATTCAGATCTTCGTATAGACCGGCTCTGAACCATCTTTAGGAACATACTTTAATTTAAGCATCAGAATCAAATCTTCGTGGCGATCTTTTCTGAATTGCTTTTGGTAATATCTTGGGCTAAGTACAAGATCTTTGTATCGATTGTTTATGTACCATCCCATAAATAAACTGTTTGTATAGACCATTAGAAATAAATCTTCGTAGCGATTATCTTTTCTGGAAATATCTCGGATTAGGTAATAGATCTTCGTATAGACCATTTACATACCATCTCAAGGATAAAAGAATATCAGAATTAAATCTTCGTGACGATCACTCCTGAACTTCTTCTGAAAGAATCTCTTGGATTAAGTGATAGATCTTCGTATAGACCATTTACACACTATCCCAAAGATAGTTGACCATCGGAAATAAATATTCGTCATGATTATATCCTTTGGAAATATCTTGGATTAAGCCCTAGATCTTGAGCATCAGGATTATCAGAAATAAGTCTTCGTAATGATTATCTCTGAATTAAGTATCAGTACTAGATCTTCGTACAGATCGTCTCTGAATTGTTTTGAATTGATAGTGTTTATCTGCCTGCAAATATCCTGAAAAGAAAAGGTTAGTTTATGCAATATGTATGCATGTATGGCATGATGCTCTTAAGTAAGAATGTCATATGGATTATGGAATGCGTATGCTATGATATGATGTAAATGATGTATATATGAATTATGTAGCCTGAAGTGTGTGGGTATCTCTGTATACAACTGCTGGCTGGGGAAAATAAATCCCGATTCGTTGCTGAAGAATATGAGGACTTCATTCCCGTCTTGTTTGATAGTATAGTACTTATAACCTCCCGTCTTCATTCGTCGTACTTCTTATTGAAGGAATAAATTCCTGAGCATCCTGACTAAGGATAAAAGAGATGGACATAAATCCAAGGGGAGATGTTACTCGAAGTATCTATAAAGATAGATTTATTCTGCTGGGGATTTGTGATTATTCTGTGGGGATGAACCGGCGAAGCTTCGTTGAATTCCTACCCTCGTTCGTCCTTAGTAAATACTATTACTGCATTTTATGCATTTCTGGTAAACATCAATCATATTCAAAAGCATACACACATTCAAACATAACCAATGGACGTTTTCGTTTAGGTAAACAGGGTAAAAGTAAATCTGGATTCAAAGACGAGATTTTATTTATTTTAGAAAATAGCCTATACATAAGCAAGTTTTTACAAGGAAACAGAACTCCTAGTAAGAGGAATTCGTCGTAAAAGTTTTACAAAACAAAGAAAACAACTATGTGAGAAATAATCCTATTGAGTTTCAATTCCACTATTGCCATTATCTTCAAGTATCTCATCCTTTGCTGTTGAGATGGAAGTGATTGGATTGATCTTTATCTATTTGAACTTGATTCAGATAACACAACTGGTTGGGGTTACATGAGTGATCCAACGAGACATAGCTATACGCTTTAATCCCTAACTCTTGCCTGGATTGCCTTTTCAAGTTTTCAATCCACCGGGATACCCTTTTTTTCCCAAGCCGCCCTTTCAGGTTTTCGACTTGCCGGGTGTACATTTTTTTTATATATATCCCTAATTTTTGCCCGAACCTTTTTGGTTCGTCGGGATGCCCTTATTTTTGCCTAGGCCAGTAAACCTAGCGGGTCTCTTTTATGCGTAGTATTTTTTAACTATGTCTGCGTTTACGAGTTGTGGGAAATCTTCACCATCCATAGTAGTAAGCATCATGGCACCTCCCGAGAATACCCTCTTGACTACAAATGGTCCTTCATACGTAGGAGTCCACTTGCCCCTAGGATCACCCTATGGTAATATGATACGCTTGATTACTAAGTCCCCAGTCTAATATACCCTTTGCTTAACCTTCTTATTAAAAGCTTTGATCATTCGTTTCTGGTACATCTGACCGTGACAAACAGCTGCCAGCCTTTTCTCATCAATCAAATTTATCTGGTCAAGTCGAGTCTGAATCCACTCATCTTCATCTAAGCCTGCATCCTTCATGATTCTTAAGGAGGGGATCTAAACTTCAATGGGTAAAACTGCTTCCATACCATAGACTAAGGAGAATGGGGTTGCCCCCGTTGAAGTACGTATTGTAGTACGATAACCATGAAGAGCAAATGGTAACATCTCATGCCAATCCTTATACGTAACAGTCATCTTCTATAGAATCTTCTTGATATTCTTATTAGCAGCTTCTACTGCCCCATTCATTTTTGGACGATACGGAGAAGAATTGTGATGTTTAATCTTGAACTTCGTGCAGAGATCAGTAATCATGGTGTTGTTCAGATTAGAGCCATTGTCCGTGATAATCCTTTCAGGTATGCCATACCTACATATAAGATTATTCTTAATGAATCAAGCCACAACATTCTTGGTAACAGATGCAAATGAGGCTGCCTCCACCCACTTTGTAAAGTAATCAATGGAAACCAGGATGAAACGATGCCCATTAGAAGCAGTAGGCTTGATCTCACCAATCATATCAATGCCCCACATGGCAAAAGGCCAAGGAGCAATCAACACATTTAATGGAGATGGAGGTATATGCACTTTATCAGCATAAATCTGACATTTGTGACATGTTTTAGAATGTTGGTAGCAGTCAGCTTCCATGGTAGACCAATAGTAACCTGCTCTCAATATCTTATTTGCCATGGTATGGCCACTAGAATGAGTGCCAAAAATCTCATCATGCATGTCTTCCATAATCTCTGTTGCTTCCTTCTTATCCATACAACGAAGCAAAGTCGAATCATAATTGTGCTTGTACAAAATTCCATTACTCAAGAAGAACTTAGCAGAAAACCTCCTCAGAAACTTCTTATCTTTGAAAGATGCCCCTTCAGGGAACTCCTGGGCTTCAAGATATCTTTTCACTTCATAGAACCGAGGCTTTTCCTCTCCTCCTTCAGTATCAATCTCGTTGCAGTATGCAGGCTTTTCAAATCTGTCAATAGTGATCTTGGGAGCTTCATCATCCCAACTAATCTCAAACATAGATGCCATGGTGGCTAATGCATCTGCCAACTGATTCTCTCCTCGTGGAATATGTCCAAAGGTAATCTCTTTAAAATGTGGGATCAAAGACAACACATGTCCTCTGTAAGGAATGAGATTTTCATGCTTGGTATCCCAATCTCCTTTAATCTGACTAACTACCAGGGCTGAATCTCCATATACGTCCAGGAACTGAATCTTCATCTCAATGGCAGCTTTGATACCCATGATACATGCCTCATACTCAGCCATGTTATTGGTACAATAGAAATAAAGTCTTGCAGTAATTGGGGTATGCCAACCTTCAGGGGAAATGATCACAACACCAACACCATTACCAAGCGCATTAGAAGCTCCATCAAAAACCATAGTCCATCGGGATCCTTGTTCAGGTCCGTCATATTGTCCAGCTTCTTTAGTAATAATCATAATGTCTTCATCTGGGAACTCAAAATTCATTGACTGATAATCATCCACTGCTTGATGAGCCAAATGATCAGCTACCACACTTCCTTTGATGGCCTTTTGAGTGGTATACTATATATCATATTCTGTTAAGATCATTTTCCATCTTGCTATTCGTCCGGAGAGAGCAGGTTTCTCGAATATGTACTTGATTGGATCCATCTTTAAAATCAACAAAGGAGTATGAGTCAACATATATTGTCTTAGTCGGCGAGCAGCCCATGCCAAAGCGCAGTAAGTTTTCTCGAGCAGTGAGTATCTTGTTTCACAGTCGGTAAACTTTTTGCTAAGGTAGTATATTGTCTGCTCTTTTTGACCAGACTCGTCATGTTGCCCCAACACACACCCCATTGAGTTGTCTAATACTGTTAAGTACATAATCAAGGGTCTTCCATAAACTGGTGTCATCAAAATTGGAGGTTCTAGGAGATATCTTTTTATTTCATCAAAGGCTATCTGGCACTCGTCATTCCATTCCATTACCTGATCTTTCTTCAACAACTTGAAGATTGGCTCACAGGTAGCAGTTAACTGGGAGATAAATCTTGCAATGTAATTCAGTCGTCCCAAGAAACCTCTAACTTCCTTTTTAGTACGGGGAGCAGGCATCTCTTGTATAGCTTTTACTTTTGCAGGATCCACTTCAATACCTTTTCCATTGACAATGAAACCACGGAGTTTGCCAGACCTAACTCCAAAAATACATTTATTTGGATTCAATCTCAGCTTGTATTTCTTCAACCTTTCAAACAGCTTATGCAGATGATCAAGGTGTTGTTCTTCATTCTGGGACCTGGCTATCATATCATCCACATATACTTCTATCTCATGATGAATCATATCGTGAAACAAAGCCACCATATCATGCTGATATGTTGCCCCGGCGTTCTTCAAACCAAATGGCATCACCTTATAAGAAAAGGTGCCCCACTGTGTAACAAACGTAGTCTTCTCCATATATTCAGGTGCCATCTTGATTTGATTGTAACCAGAGAAACCATCCATGAAAGATAATACCTTATGCTGAGCAGTGTTATCTACCAAAACATCAATATGAGGAAGTGGAAAGTCATCTTTAGGGTTGGCCTTATTCAAATCTCTGTAATCCACACACATACATACTTTACACTCCTTCTTAGGTACCGGTACCACATTTGCAACCCATTGAGGATAAGAAGTCACAGCTAAGAACCCTGCATCAAATTGTTTCATCACATCTGCTTTAATCTTTTCTGACATCTCAGGACGCATGCGACGAGCCTTCTGTTTCTTCAGACGGCAATCTTCTTTTACCGCTAAACGGTGAACCACAATGTCAGTATCCAATCCTGGCATATCTTCATAAGACCAAGAAAAGATTTCCACATAGTCACATAGCATTTGAATTAGTCTGCTCTTAACACCATCTTTTAGTTCAGCCCCTATCTTGACCTCCTTCTGGTTTTCTTCAGTTCCCAGGTTCACAACTTCGATTGGCTCTTCATGAGGCTGTATAGCTTTCACTTCTTGTTGTAATAACCTAGCAAGCTCTACAGGTACTTCACAATCTTCCTCCTTTCCATCTTCAGCTTGATAGATCGGATTCTCGAAATTATATTTGGCAATAGTAGAATTGTTATCAACAAGATCTAGAGTGGATGAGGATCTGTATTTTAGTGATGTGGGTGTGTGTAAGAAGACATAGCTGGTAAAACAAAAATATAAATAAAAGAAAGACAAGAAGCATAATATTCACGAAAACGAAACGTCCATTGATTTTTATTGAATGAAGTATGCAAATGAAATGACATCCCGAAATAAGCATACCATTGTGCCCCGGGAAAGACACAAGGCTTAAAAGTTTAATTGTTCAAAATTACAAACTTAAAATAAAAACACAGTAATAGTATTTACTCCTGACTAAAGGAGATAGGAATAACGTCTTCGGTCTTCCAATTGTTGAGCCCATCACCCATGGTAGGAAAGATCCAATCATCCAGGTTGTAGTCTTCATGACAGTCCCCCACAGCATTGATTTGATCTCTTATGACCCCTTGATTAGTGATACGAACAACACGAGCACGACGAACAGCCTTCTGAGACTCTGCAGTGAAACCCAAACCAAACTTGTCAGACTTATAAGGGATGTTGGGAAGCTGACCCCAAATAGCAGAACCACCTTTCGCAACCACAGCCTTAGCATCTTTGAGGGAGGCCATTGTAGGAGGTATGTTAGTAACCATAGGAACTCTTTCAGAAGCAGGAACAGACTGAGGAACAAGATCAGAGCAAAGAACAACTTCAAATGTTTGACACGGAGTTTCAACCATCTCACCCTCCATTTTCACATATTTGAAAGTATTCACATGGCTAACCATGTACTCTTCTTCACCATAGACAGTGACAATTTTGTTCTTCACCGGGTATTTCAACTTCTGATGCAAAGTGGAAGTCACAACACCTGCCCCATGGATCCAGGGGTGCCCAAGCAAACATGAATACGCCGGACGGATATCCATCACATAGAAAGTAGAATTTAATACTTGAGAGCCTACTTTGATCGGGAGGTCTACTTCTCCATGAACCAATCTTCTTGAGCCATCAAAGGCCCTCACTACCACATCACTTGATCTTAACACAATATCTTCAGGACTGAGTTTGTCTAGAACCTCTTTAGGGAGCACATTTAATGAAGAACCATTGTCCACCAGCACATGAGAAAAGGTAGTGCCTTTACATTCAATGGAGATATGCAGAGCCCTGTTATGATTTCTCTTGGCAGGAGTCAGATCAGCATCAGAAAAGCCCAGTCCATTATCACAAGTCAGATGTGCCACACAATTCTTAAATTGATCTACAGAAATCTCATTTGGCACATGAGCAGTCTTCAGGAACTTGATTAAGGCTTTAGCATGAGCCTCAGAACACAACAACAAATATAACATGGAGATTTTGGAGGGAGTATGCCCCAACTGGTCAACAATATCATAATCACTTTTGCGAATGATCTTCAGTACTTCTTCCATCTGTTTAGAAAGACTTTCAGCAGCTGGCGCCTCAGCTTGCACAGGTTCAATTACAGGACCTTTGCACCGAGCACCAGTATTTGGTTCAGAAGTGGAGGTAGTAGTTGGAGTAACTGCACTTTTGGAGGTAGCCTGAGGAGAGAAGATTCTTCCACTTCTGGTGATCTTACTAGATCCAGCAATATTATCAACATCAAGACTAACATTAATAGCAGGTGCATCATTTACAGGTTCTTGTTTGACACCATGGATATAAACATCAGAACCATAATTCCAGGGTATAGCTTTATCATAAGTATAAGGAACAGGGCCAGGAGTGGTGATGATCATGGGAGCCACCCTAACTTCAGCAACAGTCTTCACAGGGCCTTCAACAGTAATCCTGACAGGACCCTTAGAGGTGATCCTGACAGGACCTTTGGAGGTAATCTTCACTGGTACTTTATCAACCATAGCTACATCTTCAAGCTTCGTGCTTCGAGTCAAATGCTCACACATACTTTCAACAGAAGGAGTCCTCTCAAACAATATAGTTTAATTGTCCATGAGGCGTTGAATACCATCTTTCAACTTCCAACAACTATCAGGTTTATAGGCACAGTAAAAATAGTCTTCATTGCAACCTTGAAAGAAACCAGCCTGCACCAGCTTCTTCTTGATAATGGATAGGGGCGTAGTTACATCTGCTACTGAAGAAACATAGGAAACCTCATCAATAGCATTAACAGTCTTCTCATGGTTGGCATAGGAGAAGTGATCACATTTGGGGTCCCAGGAGGGTCAAATTCAATTTCCCCGGCTTCAATCATGTCTTGAATCTTGTTTTTCAACACCCAACAGTTATTGGTGTCATGTCCCGGACTATTAGAATGATAAGCACATCTTGCGTTAGGATTGTATCAAGGAGAGGATGTATTAGAATTCTGACGAGGATCCCTCAAAGTAATGAGTTCCCCTTTTAACATGTGTTGCAAGGCTTGGGCCAGTGACATGTTGATCTTGGTGAACTGTCTTTTAGGCTTCTGTTGATTGTTTTGTTGTGGCTCTGGTGCTGCAGGAGTAGGATTAGAGATGTGAACTGCTCCCACAGATTGATGACTCCTGTTACGGCTATGTTGACCATACACAACATTAGACTCCTTCTTCCCACTAGGGGGCTTCTTAGCAGTGCTTGGTGAAGAGGCACTCATTTGTATCTTACCACTTCTTATACCACTTTCCACGCGTTCTCCAGTCATTATCAGCTCAGTGAAACCAAATGATGAGCTTCCAATGAGGTGACTATAAAAAGGACCATTCAGCGTACTCATAAACATATCCACCAGCTCCCTGTCAGTCAGAGGAGGTTGAACTCTGCCAGCCAGGTCTCTCCATTTCTGGGCATACTCCTTGAAACTCTCTTTAGCACCCATAGACATGTTTTGGAGTTGCATGCGAGTTGGTGCTAAATCAACATTATATTGGTATTGCCTATAGAAGGCCTCAGCAAGATCATTCCAATCACGAATATTAACACTTTCCAGTTGATAGTACCATTCCAATTGAGCTCCAGACAAGCTCTCTTGGAAGAAATGCACCCATAACTTCTTATCAGCAGTATGTGGTTGAATCCTCCGGACATAGGACCTTAGGTGCAGCTTAGGACATGAAACCCCATCATATACCACAAAAACAAGAACCTTGAAGCCAATAGGTATAACCACTCTAGAAACTAAACTCAGATCTTCAAAATCAAGCCCAGAAGATTTTTGTAGTTCCATAGCATTCATTCTGTCTACCAACATCTTGTACTTCTCTTCACTAGCAGGATCATGATAATAATTTGCCTCAGAATCAGAATCTCCTACAGTATCATGGAGACTACCTCCCTCTTTCTCAGAATTTTCAGACTCAGAATCCTCAATTTGTTCATTTGTCTTGATAGGACCTCTGAACCTTCTTCCCAGATTAATAAGGCCTCCTGATTTCCTGGTCTTCTTCTTCTTAGCCAGCAGTGTCTTCAGCTCATCTTGCCCTTTAGACAAGTTCAGAATCAACTCTTGGAATTGTGCATTCTGAGCCTGGAGATCTTTGAAAGTCTGTTCAAGAGCCATTTCTGCTGAAATAAACAGCGAGAAGATAAGATACCTGTTCATAAGAAACCTGTGATGATATGGTATGTAAATGCATATGCAATGTTTTCAAGGACCGCAGGATTTAAATTTGTTTAAACGATCAGAAAGTAAACTTTTATTAGTAATCAATAAACTTGTTTGCCCCTTGGGCTTTCAACAAAAATGAAATGAATACAAAGATGGGGTTTTAAGTCTCCCATGGATGATTCCTCTTTGTGTTGAGGTATGAGTTGAGATTCCGCTCTTCGTGAAGTTGTTTTGTCAGCTCCAGGATTCTTTCTTGACTAGCTTTGAAATGAGTCTCGAACGTATCCCTTTGCTCCTTCAACTGGATCCAGGACCTCTGTAATTCTTCCATGTTAGTGGGCATGTCTGGGTGAAGGATGATATAAGGAGTATCTCCTTCAGCAACAGGCTCCATGGTAACTGGCAGGATAGCTGGATATGGCATCATAAGAGTCTGAGCACGAGATCGCACCCATTTGAGATAAGGTTCCATGGGAATAGTGTACTTTGGTTCCAGAGTCTTGCTGTCAACCTTGTTCATTTTACCCCACGCTCGTATAAACCTTTGACGATAACCCTAAAGATCGTTGTCGTAGTCGAACACAATACCCTGAATCAACATATCATGAGGACCATCACTCTGAGCGTAACCAAACTGACGTAAAGCTAAAGAAGGGTTGTAAGTAATGCCCCCTCTTATGCCAAGGAGTGGCACATTAGGGAACTCCCCACAATGGTCAATAATAGTAACATTCTCCATAGATCGAGAGCACCAATGAATATCTGAATGGGAAAGTGACATAATCCTATTGGACCACCTGAACCCTTGTTCATTCTTCATCACTGATCGAGGAAGGTGATAAATAAACCACCTAGACAACAAAGGTATGCAACACATCAGAGTTCCTCGTGCCTTCGTAGTACGGGTATGAAGAGAGTGTAAGATGTCTCCAAGTAATGTAGGCACTGGATTGCGAGTCAGAAATATGTTGATGGCATGTACGTCTATGAACTGGTCTGGATTAGGGAACAACACTAAGCCATAGATTAATAGGGCTAAAATTTCCTCAAAAGCATCATGACTCATAGCCTTCAAGAACACTTGAGCTTTCTCCATTAATATCTTAGCAAGAATACCCTTAACTTCACTTCTTGTTTCTAAAACAATGTCTGATTTCTTCAGATGTAGGGCTACAGCAATGACTTCAGGTTTAGGCTCTTTCTCTAAGCCTGTGAAAGGTCTCTGATTGAGGATAGGTATACCCAACAGTTTGGAGAACTCTTCCATTGTAGGAACCAGCTGATAATCGGGGAATGTGAAACAATGATGTTTAGGATCAAAGAACTGAAATAGGATACTCATCATGTCTTCATTGAACCCTGAAGTGACTAGATCCAGTAGGTGACCATGCCTCTTGATGAATTGGGAATTTTTAGAAACTTTGAGAGACCAATTCCTTAAGCTTATGAGGTATCCCTACAAAGTTGATCCGAATAGTATTCCTACGAGCAGAAGTCATGACCTGTAACAAAGAACAAAGATAAATCCTTTGGTCCTTGAAATGGTTAGTGAAAATGCTATGCTCATGATGCATGATGATGTTATGATGTTATGCTCAATCACAAACATGTGGCACACACAAACAAGTCACACAATAGCCCTAGGTTTAAAGGCTTGCATGAGGTTTAAAGGTAAGTACCCTCCCCTGAAGTTAGTTGGTTCATCCTGTCTTACAAAAGTAACCAGGTTCTAAGGGATCTTAATATCACTGATCCTTCCCAAGGGTGGTTGTTCAGTAGGCAACTTACTTGCCAATCAAAACCCTCCGAGTTTAGGATCTCAATGAGCGTAGTATCAAGTATCAACCAACTTCAGTCTTCATCAAAGCCGGCTATCTCACTACTTTCTAAAGGCCAAGATGGGATAACTAGGGTTCTAAAAGTCAGTTAGTGTATTGACAACATATGGCAGCCCCATATTATCCTTAACTTACTTAAGGAACATAAGCACCAACCAAGAAGTCACACTAACTATGGCCACCAGATCAACCATATCGGTATACGTCGTATAGTTTCCTTGGTCTATTGCCATTTACCTAAGGTACACTAGATCCGGGTTAGGATCTTTCACACATAAGAGCCCCAACAAGTAAAGTAAAACAAACAAAGCAAACAAATTTAAAGTGATCTAATTCCTAAGGGTACCCCTCTTTTATTAAATCCTCAGCAGAGTCGCCAGTTCTGTAACACGGTGGGAGAACTGACTTTTAGTTATGTTGCGGATAGCAAGAGTCGCCACCGACTTTTATTTTATCCAAAAAGAAAGGACATAAAAGAACAGGAAAGACCTTGAAAGATTTTGAGTTCGGGGGGTAGGTTATATAAAGGGAAGGTGTTAGCACCCTTTATATCCATGGTTATCCATGGGCTCTTAGTTACTTAGCTCACTTTGATTGTTTTTGGAAAGTGTAGTGTGTGATTAGAAATTTTCTAAGTACTTTGTAATGATCCTCGTATGGATGTATACAAAGCCTTGTTTTTTTTAAAATTTGTTTGAAAAGTGGGGTGTAAAGAGTATTTTGAAATGTGAGCAAGTAATTAAGAGAAACATACCCTATATTAAATCTTTATTGTTCTTATGTTCTTTCAATGGTAAGACTATCCATATTATTAAGGAATAGGTAGTCATTACCTTGGATGTGATAAGGGACATGTGTAGGGACATCTGAATGTAGGCAACTGCAAGGTGTCTTTAGCAATTCGTAGGGACTTATCATCTTTTATTCGAAGGGACAAGATCATTTATCGTAGGCAACCTCGAAGGGACTTGATCTTATAAACTGAAGGGACTTGATGATATTTGTGAAGGGACTTTGCTTAAGACACCTTACTTGACCTTTTGAAATAGGCAACATGAGAGGTAACCCTAGAAAGTGCAAGATGGCGATCAAAGATCGACTTACGTGTGTGAGTGTGCATATTCAAATATTTATCTTTTAAAGTTAATTATTCTAAGTTAATTTTAATTACAAGTATGTTATTCACGCCCTAGAATTACTAACCATACAATAAATATATTCATAATAAAAATAAAGCAAAAATATAAACTAAACTATTACAAAGCTTCGGGACAATTACAATATAATCGAGAAATATGATAACGATAAATAATAATAAATAAGCAATAATAATCAATAATAATAACAATTAAGATAAAAGGTTAGAAAATAAAAATAAGAGAAAATAAGAAATTAGCAAAATTATTTAATATTAGAAAAGATTTTAAATATTTAATAAAGAAAATAGGTTTTAATAATAATAAATAAATACTAAATTATTCACATATTAAACAAATGATAAATAATTAATTATAATTTAAAAAATATTAGGTTAAATTTTTAGGTTAAGAGAAATTAGGGTTAAGATTATAGAAATTAGGGTTTTAATTTAAAGATAATCAATTTATTTACAAAATATATACAATATTAATAATAAAGTTATAAAAAAACAATTATGAACAATTTGATCTTTTTTTAGAAAATTATGGATTTTAAAAATATAAGTTTTTTATATAAGAAAATATTATATACATTTTATTTTAGAAATTATTATTTAGAAATTAATTAAGTTAAATAAATATAATATAAACAAAAACAAATAAATGAAAAAAATGAGAAAAAAGCACATACTTGGGGCTGGGATTCGAACCCAGGCCCTAGGCTTCCCTCACTATGGACCAACAACATCACCACCAGGCCAAGCGCGTCTTGGTGTTAGCATTAGGGGTACCATTCCTTTTGTTGTAATCTTGTAAAAAATAAAAAATAAAATATAGCAAAACAAAATGGCCTAGGGAGGATCGAACCCAGGACCATCCCATACACAAGCAAACACACAAACCAGCTGGGCCACATGGGGCACGTTCATTATACATTCAGCAAACAAACATTATATTTAAAAACAGTTTTTTGAATTTGATTTTTGGCGCCACTGAACTTCATCTTCTTCCTTGGTTGCTGCGAAAGTTTCTACGAATTTATATACAACCTTTCCTGCGAATTTTCCTGCACACAGAAACCTACAAAATTCGTAACATCTTATATCCATACAATTTTGCCAAATTGATCATGCCAACATGATCAATACAGTTCATTTATCTTATTTATGTTATTAAAATGCATTTATATAAGTTGAATCAAGAAACCCTAATTCAAAGCTTGAAACCCTAACATGGTCGAATCCGTATTAGTCAATGAATCTCCAAGATATTTGCCCAGAATCCATCCTCACATGATAACAAACAAAGTTAGATACACAAAAATAGTTTATGACACATGAATAAGAGGAATTGAAACTTTCAAAAATATGAACGAGATGGAATCGGTGTGCATGATTCAGCATGTTTTGAATGCAAACAAGGATTGAAATAGCATCAGGAAACCCTAAGGATCATGTCTCAACCTTCAAAACTCCTTGAAACCTCCTGCAAATCAAAACCCGAATTGGTGTTTTTGTTTGAATTTTTGAAGTTTTGATTCTTGTCTTGGAGGCTGCCAAAATTCGTCCCCTTGCTTGCGATCACTTCTATGTATATATTGGAAGCAAATTAGGTCAAAAAGTCATGAGTTTATGGGCCTTGGAAAGATTACTTGATCATGAAGATACCACTTGCTATTTTAGTCAAAAAAATCACACAAATCTTTTCCTCTTTGGTCTAGCACGAATTTCAATCTTCCAATCAACTTTAAATCATGTTTATGAGTTTCTAGAATGAAAATCATATCAAATATTGAGCTTTTCATATTTTATTTTGATTTTAAATGATTTTAAATGATTTTAAATGAATAAAATCAAAATTAATAAAATAAAATTAATAAAAATCTGAATAAATGATTTTTGGTTCGTGCATGATGTCATGGTAGTGATTGGGTCATAAAAATGCAAGCCCATGTGGAAAGAATTGGTTCTAAGATCCCATTTGCTCAATAAACCCCTCAAAAATTTCCCAACTTTGCAAAGACACAACTCCCTCAATTTTAAAGCTATGGAGGTGTTCTTGGACATTTTGGAAAGCTTAAAGAGTCCTCTAACAAACCTCTTTGGTTTCATGTCCATATCCGTTACTATTCTCAAGTTATGCTCTTTGGAAGATGTTGACTTTTTGTTGACTTTTGAAATGACCTATAATGTCTTAGCTCATACCTTCCAAATGAAGCATTTTTAGGCTTGGCTTGTGAGACACAAAGTTGTATAGAATTAAATTTCCTTCAAAATGAGCTTTGGATGGGAATTTTTTGATGAAGCATGTGAAAGTTATGGCTGGTCAAAGTTCAGTTGATTTTTCCTATGAAAACCCTAATTTAGAAACTCCTGATTCTTGATGATCTGAAATCTCTTTGATGAATCATGATCAACCCTTGATCAAATGATGAATTTTACTTCAAATACTTGATGTTGGCAAAAAATCATGAAGTTTGACTTTGGTTTGACCACAGTTGACCTCAGTTTGACTTTTTAACTACTTTGACTGATTTTAGCCTATCTGATCATTTGTCTGAGCAAACCTTTTGGGAAAGCCTTGAAACTTAACATAGGGATTCTTGAAGACATATAGGATTCTATGAAGCTCACTTGAAGCCTTGGAAATCCATTTATCCTGATGAAACTCAAAACCCTAGTTTAGGATGCATTGCTTAGGAGGATGTTTTGTCTGAGGGAATTGTCAAACTTTCTGACTAATTGTGAACCTCTTGAGATACCTTGTGAACCTTGTGAACCTCTTGGGACACCTTATTACACAATGTCTTGTCTAGGTGAGGGCAAATTTTGTGGTGCAACAGCTATGAATGGCAACATCAAGGTTCAAGTGGGCAATATTAGAGCTTCATTTCAGAAGAGTTTTTACGAGGTTGGGCATGTCCATAGAGGTCCATTTTACGTGAATGTGGTTAATTCAGTATCTAGAGCAGCTTTGCATCATATTGATGAAGAATGACACAGGGTTGACATGGTGGGTACAAACACCAAGATGTGCAGATGCTTTCGTAGAACAGTTTATGGGTTACCTTGTGCCTGTGAGTTAGGAAAATACAGATTGATAGGTGAACCAATACCTATAGATATTATTCATATCCATTGGAGGAAACTAAGAATGGAAGGTGAACAAGAGGTGGACACAGAGGAAGGAGCAGAGTTGTATATGACGGCTGCAATTGAGGCACTGTGGAAACGATTTCATTCGTTAGATGTTGCAGGTAAGAGAGCATTAAAAAATAGGGTGTGTGAAATAGCTTACCCCAATACAACAAAGATGGTACCACCACCTGAGAAGATAAAGACCAAAGGAGGAGTGAAGAGAAAAGGGAAATAACCTGTTGGGTATGATGTTTACCGTGATCCTTCGTATCATGAGTATGTTGAACAATCACAAAATAATTCTCAGAAATCGTCCAAGAGGCCATGTTCACAGTTATCACAGACGTCAAAGAAAAAACGGTTTCACAGGTACATTGCACAATTTCCGACACATATCAGACCTTTTATTGACGACATTGTTGATGTTAAGGATGATGGAAATTGTGGGTTTAGAACCATTGCATCAATGCATGGGTATGGTGAAGATGGTTGGTCAATGGTTCGTCGTGATATGGATAATGAAATCAGAGGACCTGGAAATAGTATTTATGCGAAATTATTTGGTGATCTCTTAGGAAAAGTAAGAGAATCTTTGTTGATATCATCTGTAGGTTCTCAACCATATGATAAATGGATGACAATACCGGAAATGGGTTATGTCATAGCAAATCGTTATAACATCGTTCTTGTATCCTTAAGTTCTCTTAGTTTGACGTTCTTCCTTATAACGACTAAACATAATCCTAATGTCTCCATTTACTGCATTGGTTTTGTAAACTCAAATCATTGGATTCAGGTAACATTATATGTATGCATTTCTGTTACAGGTTAACATTATATGTATGCGTTTTTGTTACAGATAAACATTATATCTATTCATGTGTGTAACAGGTTAACATGAACGAATGATTTCCTTTACCACCCGTCACAGTGGATTGGCTGGATAATCGCACACCAGATGCAACATCTTGGATAACAGGATTCTCTGGACGGTTACAACATTGGCACAAGCTTACCCCGATTCTCCCGAGCCATATTAAATTATAATATGGTTTCATTTTTTTCTATATATTTCTAAAGTACTATCCTTAATATGTTATTTTCTTTTTTATATGTTGGATGAACAATTATAAATAATATAAGTTTGATTTCATCTGAATATTTATGAATCATACAAGTTATCTGAAGATAAAAAAAACAAAAGATTACTACAACAAAAATAACTACAATAAAAGATCACACATCGTCCTGAGGAGCCGGTCCACCCTACGGAACTGGTCCACCCTGAGGAACTAGTCCACCCTGCGCTAGACGTAGTGCTCGGAAGATCTCAACAAACTCATCATCCTCCTCCTCATCCTGGTGACGCTGCAAATAGCAACTAAGCTCATGTGAGATATGCCATAACCTCGGATCTGTCGGTCCACCATCAAACTCAGGAACTGGAACCTGTATGTCCTCTCCCCGAGCTGGTGGAGTCAAATGAGGATGAGATATTGTGTAGTACCAAGCCAGGTACTCTGCCACAGTATTATGTGGAACATTTGCAAATCGCGCCTGCTGTATCACCTGCCTAACACTCTGGTGGTAACTGACTCAGTCAACGACTATGTCCAGTGAATCAATGTCAGGGGGATGTGATGGTACATATTGCTGGTATCCAAACTGTCGTAAGCATCTGTCAGGTAAATAAAGGACAAATGTATCGTACCATCGCAGACCACCCTTGTACAAAGCGATATCATCAAAGGGCATGTACTTCCTGTGATCCTCGAATGGGCGCCATATCACATCATTGGGTGTCAATCCATCTAACTGAGCTCTGATCTCGTCAACCTTCGTCGACGATTGCTTGTAGCACCACTACATCGCCCTCGGAAGCCGAGCACCAGCACCACCAGACATCTTCGAGAAGCCTTTCTTCCCAATACTCGGGAAATACTCGTGAATCCAACACTGTAATCAAAATATTACCATTTAAACGTATTATAAATTACATAATATGAATATTATAAAGTCACTTGAAACAATAAAGTAAATTAAAATTAAAATTTTGTACATGTAGAAGAGTGGCATATCCACCAAGCTGCTTGCACAAATAAAATGAAGCATCTCCCAGGTATCTATAAAGTGTGACAAGTGCAGCAGCTCCCCAGCAGTATCTGTCACATCTGTCCAGGTCCTCAAACAGGGGTAAATACTTTGCCTCTACGAGAGTAAAGGTCTTATCCGTAAGAATAGTGCAGCTAAGTATCAACAGCATATACACCCTGGCCGCACAATCAAATCTCTCCTTAGATCGCAGACGAACAAAATGAGTCTTCAACCACTCAAGTCTATAATATGGACCTCTGCATGCATGGACCTCCTCGGCTGCATCCTCCAGCGAAACACCCATCAGACGAATAATAAGACTGATGGCATCTGAGTTAGTAATGCCTTCTTCCGGGATAAATAGCTCTCCTCTAATAGGTGTGTGAAGAAGGCAGGATACATCGTCCAGCGTGATGGTCATCTCGCCAAAGGGCATATGAAAAGACGAGGTCTCGGGATGCCATCTCTCGACAAATGCAGATAAGAGGTTCGTATCGATCCTGGATAAACTGGTCCACTAAAGAGACGCTAGACCTGACTGAGACATCCACTCATGTATCTGAGGTGGGAGCATAGATGGAACCCATCCTATAAGTTTGCTGCCATGTGCAGCAACCTTAAGCTCCTTCTTCGGTCGTCTCTCCTGAAAAAAATACATATTATATGTTATTATCAACTAAAGATTCAAATCAATTGTATTCATTACTGAAAGTTTATAGGTTCTCTTACCTCGCCATCCCACAAATGGCGTGCAACATGATTCTGGTACCTCACCAGAAGTGAGGTATCAGAAGGTCCTCCGAGAAATGCTGGATGTGGAGGAACATAAGGCGCAACAGGATTAGCAGCCTGTAGTCGTCAAGTTCCTGCTAGTATAAATGCGTAGGAATTGTCCTTCCATCGGGCAATCGCCGATAAATATGTCCGTCGCATCCTCTGATTCGAGACACTGTAAAGAAAACTAACAAAAATTATTTTAAAAAAAAATTAAAAAATTAAAAATAAATAAATAAATAAAAACAAAAAAAAACACAACCGGAAGTAGCTCATTAGCTACTTCCGGTATGTAACGTACACAACCGGAAGTAGCAATGACCCTACTTCCGGAACGCAAAATAAAAAAAAACAGAACCGGAAGTGGCTTACTTAAGTTATCCGGTTGGCAAATAACTGAACCGGAAGTAGCAGCGGTGGGTTATCCGGAAAGAACTTTTCACTGTGCGATTTTTTCTCCAAAATTTTGTCTGACGTGAAATGAGGTGAAAAAATGAATTTTTTTGAATTATTTACTATTTATATGAGGGTAAAATCGTCCAAAAAAAATTGTCGTAGGGGTATCAGGCTAAATGTGGGGGTACAGGGTATAATTTCCCTCATGTGAGGTATTCCACCTTGGCCACTTATTATGCATGTGCCATGGATGTTATAGTACATGTAGCTGGTGATGCAGCAGAAGTAGAGGTACACAAACAGCGGGCGTCATGATGTTATATGTTATACTTAGTGGGCACACAACTGTTTGTGGACACCAACTCTTCATATACAAATGTGGTTTGGCTGAGATACCTATTGGATCCGACGATGATCCATGAGTATAACTGGGGTGCAGTGACTTTGGCACACACTTACTCCAGACTCTCCACTGGATTCCTTTGGGCTACTAGGACTGTTGCGGGCAGTTTTTCACTATATATGGTACTAATCCTAAACCCTTAGACTTTTTTCTCTTATATTATCGTGATATTTTCTTGATACCAAATTTTTTTATTTCAGTCTTGGATCATCCAGTACTTTCTGCATATATATATATGGTTAGGAGTATGTGCAGTAGTACACTAAGGAGTGGCCCCAGGCACATGCCTTCCACCTGTTGAGAGGGAACGAGTCAGTAGATCCTTACAGAGTGTATCTGGACCGAATGGTTGTTGAGGATGTCAGATACGACTTCTATAGAGATCACTGTGAGATTATTATGTTTGATGAGGTTTTACTTTATAGCGGATGGTTGGCATGCAGCTCAACCATCACTACATGATATCTACCCGAGCGCGTCATGCGGCAGTTCGACTATGCCTAGACCATTCCCAGGCACCATTATATGTCCATTTCTCTGCCTATTATCCATCGTCAGATAGATGAGATCTTTGGTGAGTTTCAACACCATCTGGTGCCAGACGAGTCTCGTGCTATCAGAGTTGAGTACAACTAGAGCTATTTTCATGGCTACATCAGGTGGTTCTATATCGTCTCACACCCCTTGATGCTTCCCACTACAGATGGTGATCAACCCAGACCATCACATCTGAAGATATTAGAGGAGGAGTAGTCACAGATGGACCATTCTCAAGATATGGTGCATATATGTCTACAGCTAGTTAGGATTGGGCGGGAAGGCATTGAGGTCGGTTTCTTCCCTTAGGGGTCTAATGTCATGTGTACAGTGGAGGAGAGGATTCGGGTGGCATTGAGGGGCACACAGTACCGTAGACATCACGCCAGGACTAGTGGGATAGGAAACTAAGGAGGACACAGAGGCAGACAAAGCAGCATAGGCAAAGGCAGGGGAGAGTGTGCATAAGGGGCAGGCAGAGGAGAGGGTGAAGAGGATGTACTCTTGCACACACAATAGCTATATGTATTTTTTTTATGACAGTGATGTATTTATTTTGGCTAATGACATTGATGTACTAGATATATGATACTACTTTATTCATTTTTATGTATTATTGTATAATTGTCTCCGCTAATAAAACTAGTTTAATTTTTATAAAAAAAATTGTTCTGCTAAAATTTCGCATATACATATATGGACTATTTTCGCATATGCATCTGCGGAAGGTTTCAACGTAAAACAAAAAATTGGTGCGTCCGGAAGTGTATTAGCGGAAACAGTGAGCATGTTTGGAAATGCATCAGGTGGTTGAGATTATTATGGGGTGGATTGAGAAATTCTCTAGCGTAATACCCCAAAATTTGTCCTCTTATTTCATCATCAATAAGTGGTTTATGCTTCACATACATATGCATTTCTTTAAGTCATAGCAATCATACATGTATCATTAATCTTCCCAAGGCATGGGATCAAGGTGATTTTTATAGTCCAAACGAATTTATTCCAAATTTTGCTTAGTAACTAATATCAGAGGCTCCGACATTTAGTTTGCCCGGTAATTCAGTACCAGAGAAATTTCACTACATCACGATATTTTAAGCATCAGAGAGAAATGGCATTTTATTTCAAGTGTTATTCAGTGGCAATGTCAAATGATAGGTCTCATAAGCAAAACAAGCTCAGAACAAGTGGCCAGAACGGGTTTTCCAACGTTTCCCAATAAAAGGCGCCAAATTTAAAATTTTGGTGATATAACCGGTTACCTCAATCCATGTAACTAGTTACATAGTGAAAGTTTTGCCTAAAATTTGCAATTTTCAGCATGTGGGGATTTAGCACCATTTCAAATTTTGTGATTTGCATTGTGAGAAGGATCTAGAATTATTTCCAAATCATTTTCCCAAGCTAATTACAACCCACACTCCAAGCCTAATTTTCATTCCAACCCTAAATGGAATTTAATCACTTTCACTCCAAACCTCACCATATTCTATCTCACAATTTCATTTCCCTCTCAATTTTCAAAGTTCTCTCTCACTTTTCTCTCATTTCCAAAACCCTCACTCAAAGTTCCACCATCAAAAATTCGTCAAGTTTTTCATTGAAACTTGTTGATCTTGGAACTAAACCTTCATCAATTTAAGCTTATGTGAAACTGACATAGCAAATTATCTGTCCTTGGAAACACAGTCTCAACGGCTTTCATCAAATCAAGATCTCTATCTGTCATCATCACTTGTGGACACAAATCTTTCTTCACAAACAATTGTTTAAGCTTATCTAACACCCAACAAAAAGTCTCAGTCTGCTCAGACTCAATATACGCAAATGCGACAGCAAAAGTCAACTCGGTTGATGTCATGCCAACAATTTCAAACAAAGGTTGACTATATTTGTTTGTCTTGTAAGTGCTACCCATAACTAACACAATAGAAAAAATATTCAACAACTTAATTGAATCAGGATGAGCCCAAAATATATATTTAATAACTTCAGAGTCGTCTCATTTTCTACTCCAATAAACATAACTTATAGCCTCAATAAGCTTAAACAAATGTTGTATCTCACTTCTAGGACCTCTTATCTCTTTTTCTATCATACTCTTATGCTTGTATATTTTCGTGATCTGAGTGACACAATATAGATCTTGCTCGTGCAAGGAATGCAATATATTTCTAGGTGGAACCTTTCTCTTTGTTAAATCAGCAACATGTTACTTCTGATCCACTGTCAACCTACCAACAAATGAGTGACCTTCTAATCTATCAGGTAAACCATGGTTATGAACCCCGCATTTTACATCAATCTTCCATCCAGATCCATCTTTCGTCGGAGTCGACCTAATCTTAAATGGACATTCACGTTTTTTCGTCGCACTTTCGATTCCACTATGAATATCCTTGTATTTCTCACCTTTATCACAACAAAATATTATTTTGTTACTTCTTCCTCTCTTGCCTGTTTGTTTATCTGAACGAGTGATGATAACCGTCACTTTATTTCGTAATCCGATGTCTTTAACCCATCTTATCACCTCCTCTCGTGTACCGAATCTTTCTGACGTTGCAAAAACATCTGACGTATTCACACATATCGGTTCTTTTTCGTATATAGGTATTTCTGCAACTGCATAATAATAAAAAAAATATAAAATTATAAAAAAAAAAATTATAAAAAACTTAAACCGGAAGACTTCATCAAAGTGTTCCGGTAGTGTATTTTATACGAACCGGAAGACTTCATCAAAGTGTTCTGGTAGTGTATTTTATACGAACCGGAACTCTTAATGAAAGTGTTCTGGTACATGCAACATGGCAAACCGGAAGTCTTAATGAGACTGTTCCGATCCGGAACACTTTCAATAAGTCTTCCGGTGAAGAATATATACCAAACCGGAATTGTTTTTTAAGTCTTCCAGAATGAGAAATAACATACGGGGAGTCGTCTTTCAAGTCTTCCGAAACGTTGTTTTTTGGGTAAATTTTTCGGAAGTATGACGGTCTGACAAAAATGGTAAAAATTAAAATAATAAAATAATAAAAAAAAATCAAGCTTAAAATTGGCATTTTGAAAAATTTGATGGGGTATAGGTAGAACTGTAGGGGTATAGGGTACAATCTTTCATTTCTATCCAAAGATAATTTCATTTCTTTCCCACAGCAATTTCGATTGCTCTCATGACTTCAATAAGCTCAGCATTTAAAACGCATGAGTTACCAAGGTTTTCCACAACAATTTTGTTTTGATATTATTATTTTTGTTTTGATAATATTTATAAAAATATTTGAATCAATAGTAAAGTTGTTCTCGTTTATAACAATAATTTAATTAGTACTTTTACAAAATATATCTACGATATGAGACAAGAAAATTTATTAAAATTTTATTGACTTATAAATATTGGCTAAATATTTATCAATATATAATATATTTATATATAATGTATTTAATTTTGTATTAGACCTGTTAGATAAAAATAGTAATAAACATAAAGATTGATTTTTAGTAAGTTAGAAGAAAAAAAAAAAAAAATATATATATATATATATATATATATATATATATATATATATATATATATATATATATATATATATATATATATATATATATATATATATATATATATATATATATATATATATATATAGTTTTTTATTTTAAAAATAGAAGATACTATTAATAAATTTCTTAAATTTTATTTTGATGATATAATATTAATTAATAACTTCTAAAACATATCAAATTTATCAATTTAATCCCAAAATTTAATTTAAAAAATCATCATATTACTTTTTAACGTCTTAGTAACGTAAATTAAACTCACTAATTTGATACTTCTTAAGGTACATAATAAAACAATTACACATAATTTTATTAAATAAAAAATTAAACATAGATATAACTATTTAAAATTAATTATTATTTTTTAATCTAAAACATTTGTGAAATTTTAAAATAGAGAATTAATTATAGTAACATATTAGATCAATGATATGACATTGATGATAATTCACATGTGATCGTACCTTAGATCAGGATCTTGGAACTAAACCTTCATCAATTTAAGCTTATGTGAAACTGACATAGCAAATTATCTGTCCTTGGAAACACAGTCTCAACGGCTTTCATCAAATCAAGATCTCTATCTGTCATCATCACTTGTGGACACAAATCTTTCTTCACAAACAATTGTTTAAGCTTATCTAACACCCAACAAAAAGTCTCAGTCTGCTCAGACTCAATATACGCAAATGCGACAGCAAAAGTCAACTCGGTTGACGTCATGCCAACAATTTCAAACAAAGGTTGACTATATTTGTTTGTCTTGTAAGTGCTATCCATAACTAACACAATAGAAAAAATATTCAACAACTTAATTGAATCAGGATGAGCCCAAAATATATATTTAATAACTTCAGAGTCGTCTCATTTTCTACTCCAATAAACATAACCTATAGCCTCAATAAGCTTAAACAAATGTTGTATCTCACTTCTAGGACCTCTTATCTCTTTTTCTATCATACTCTTATGCTTGTATATTTTCGTGATCTGAGTGACACAATATGGATCTTGCTCGTGCAAGGAATGCAATATATTTCTAGGTGGAACCTTTCTCTTTGTTAAATCAGCAACATGTTGCTTCTGATCCACTGTCAACCTACCAACAAATGAGTGACCTTCTAATCTATCAGGTAAACCATGGTTATGAACCCCGCATTTTACATCAATCTTCCATCCAGATCCATCTTTCGTCGGAGTCGACCTAATCTTAAATGGACATCCACGTTTTTTCGTCGCACTTTCGATTCCACTATGAATATCCTTGTATTTCTCACCTTTATCACAACCAAATATTATTTTGTTACTTCTTCCTCTCTTGCCTGTTTGTTTATCTGAACGAGTGATGATAACCGTCACTTTATTTCGTAATCTGATGTCTTTAACCCATCTTATCACCTCCTCTCGTGTACCGAATCTTTCAGACATTGTAAAAACATCTGACGTATTCACACATATCGGTTCTTTTCGTATATAGGTATTTCTGCAACTGCATAATAAAAAAAAATTAATATAAAATTATAAAAAAAATATTATAAAAAAATTAAACCGGAAGACTTCATCAAAGTGTTCCGGTAGTGTATTTTATACGAACCGGAACTCTTAATGAAAGTGTTCTGGTACATGCAACATGGCAAACCGGAAGTCTTAATGAGACTGTTCCGATCCGGAACACTTTCAATAAGTCTTCCGGTGAAGAATATATACCAAACCGGAACTGTTTTTTAAGTCTTCCAGAATGAGAAATAACATACGGGGAGTCGTCTTTCAAGTCTTCGGAATTGTTTTTTTTTGGGTTCGGAAGTATGACGGTCTGACAAAAATGGTAAAAATTAAAATAATAAGATAATAAAATAAAATCAAGCTTAAAATTGACATTTTGAAAAATTTGATGGGGTATAGGTAGAACTGTAGGGTATAAGGTACAATCTTTCATTTCTATCCAAAGATAATATCATTTCTTTCCCACAACAATTTCGATTGCTCTCATGACTTCAATAAGCTCAGCATTTAAAACGCATGAGTTACCAAGGTTTTCCACAACAATTTTGTTTTGATATTATTATTTTTGTTTTGATAATATTTATAAAAATATTTGAATCAATAGTAAAATTGTTCTCGTTTATAACAATAATTTAATTAGTACTTTTACAAAATATATCTACGATAAGAGACAAGAAAATTTATTAAAATTTTATTGACTTATAAAATATTGGCTAAATATTTATCAATATATAATATATTTATATATAATGTATTTAATTTTGTATTAGACCTGTTAGATAAAAATAGTAATAAACATAAAGATTGATTTTTAGTAAGTTAGAAGAAAATATATATATATATATATATATATATATATATATATATATATATATATATATATATATATATATATATATATATATATATAAGTTTTTTATTTTAAAAATAGAAGAAACTATTAATAAATTTCTTAAATTTTATTTTGATGATATAATATTAATTAATAACTTCTAAAACATATCAAATTTATCAATTTAATCCCAAAATTTAATTTGAAAAATCATCATATTACTTTTTAACATCTTAGTAACGTAAATTAAACTCACTAATTTGATACTTCTTAAGGTACATAATAAAACAATTACACATAATTTTATTAAATAAAAAATAAAACATAGATATAACTATTTAAAATTAATTATTATTTTTTAATCTAAAACATTTGTGAAATTTTAAAATAGAGAATTAATTATAGTAACATATTAGATCAATGATATGACATTGATGATAATTCACATGTGATCTTACCTTAGATCAGGATCTCTGATGGCTGCTGACGTGGATTCCAAGGTCTGCTCGGACGTTGAGGAGAACTGGGGGGAGTACCTGCAAGGTACTCTGATTCCTAAGTTAGAACGGGCAAGAGGAATAACAAGTGCAAGTAAGAGTGTTAAGGATGAATATTTGATACCTGGCCCCCTCAGGCGAGAGCGTGTGGCCAACGGTTCCTATTTTTGGGTCTGGATCGCGGATCCCCCGAAAATAGGTAACTGCCAGAAACTAACTGTCGGTCGAGCACCATGGTCGTGATAATGGCACGTTAGACACAATATCTTCCGAGCGGGGACCATCCAGGTCGAATATAGGTGATCCTTGTCGTTGTCGGGCAGAGATCAAGAACGAGGAGGACCAGACGTGGTCGATGAGTTGTGCCCAGTCCAGGGTGAGCAGGGTATGCTGGGTCCCCTTGACATTTGGGATATTGGGTCGTTTCATGGGCAAGAGAGGATTGGGTCATACTCAGTCGTTGGTCTAGTCCAGAACAAGACCCCCCCCCCCAAGTCGTTGCTTCTGGTCGTAGAAGTGATGACTTAAGGGTGATTCGACCATACGCGAGGTGATTCTGAAGTAACGATTCCTGATCGATCTTGGCCCATGGTCGCCGATCGTTCGTGAGACCGGTCGTAACCCATGGTCATTTTAGTCGAGGACCCCAAACGTTTAGTATAGCCACTCGGATACGCCTGTGCATTGGGATGTGTACGCATTTAATGCGTAATGATGGCTACTCTATGGTCATCCCTGGCTAATGAGTGTGTTGTTTCTAAGTCTGCAGGCCCCACGTGCTAGAGAAGTTGATCAATAGGGCGTTAGACTTCATTTCCAGACTTTTCGCTTCTGCTTCTACCGCTCATATTTGTCAAGTGCTCGTTTGCCTCTGTCAACAGTTGTCAACCGCCGCGTATATAGAGGAGACTCTTCCGAGCAGATCAAAATTTCCCTTAACTTGTAATTTTCGTGATTTTTACTTGATTTAGCTTCTGAATCTTCTGAATAAGCTAGTTGCATGCGGTTAGGATAGTGTTTTGGGTCAATAGAACCAATTGATTTAGACCCTAGGGTTCCAACGCGGTGTTTATCGCTCTGGTAGGAGTATTTTCGGCACTACAATCGCCACTTACATAATGTTTAGGTTTAGTTCGCATCGTACCCGGCCGCTCCTCTCGTCGTCTCCGGTTGAATCTCAACCGGAGTTATGGGCGAGGACCCGCTCGTTGACTTGATGGGCTCGTTAGTTTTTCCTCGTATTCATATAGTTGTCTGGTCGTTATTACGATCATGATGTCTCTTTGAATGAGGGCTTTGATCGAGGACAGGGTCCCTATTCCCTAGCGTGCCCTTTCACTTGAACAGCGGTGGAAGGGTGGATTTGATTTGCCCATCGAATTCACGGTTTCTTTCACTGCATTTTAGGTGTAAATATGTCTGCTGACGACCAAATACGGATGGGGATCAAGAACCTATCAAGCGATTCAGCGTCCTCCCCTGCTGAATCCGAACAGAATTCGTCGACCCAGGGAGTTCAGCGTCTTCTAGTGACTCCGAGGAGACTACTTCTACCCAGACCAATTTGGCTGAATCAGAAGAGGAAAATGGTAATGGAGATGAGAACGAAGATATGCCTGTTAGTGAATGGGCCGCTGACGAACCGGTGAATATAGCTTCCCTCTTCACCTAGGATCTGGTGGGTCCACTCCCTGTGGTCGGGAACCCGGAGGATTGGACAATAAAATACCCAGGCTCAATCGATCACGTCTGCTGGGCATTTGGCTCTGACAGGTTTCCTCTCTACGACATCCTCTTCTGGGAGATGAGATTCAAGTTGTCATTCACAGACTTCCAGCAGTTCGTGTTTGTCCATCTAGAGCTCGCTCCATCTCAACTACACCCGAATTCATTCGCTTTTATTCGGGCCTTCGAGAAGACTTGTGAATACTTGAAGATAGGGGTGACACTTCCCTTGTTCTTCCATATTTTCCATCTTCAATGTCAGATCGTGAATGGCAAGTTTGGTTGGGTTTCTTTGAAGTAAAAGAGGAAAAATTTCAAAGCATTTTTAGAATCAATAAGGGATTTCAAAGTCCGTTTTTACTTGGTCGAACCTATATCCGAGCGTGCTCTGAATTCCTGTAAATTCTGGGGAGTGGATATTGATGACCAAGGGAAGGCTTTGTTGGACGACGATGGGAAAGAAGTCCCTCGTCTATTGCTGAAATTTCACTTCTCCTGGTCGCGCGACCATTTTTTACGCGGGATCAGCAAATTCCTCGAGATTGCCTTCGACTTGGATGAAAGCGATCAGGCCAGTTACGAGGTCTTTATGAGCTATGTTTCAAAGATCACGATGACCACGCATGTTGATAAGCATGGTCGTCCCATTTTAGACAAGGACGGGGGCATCAAAGTAACCCCTAGGTTTATCGAGGTAACCAAGCTTTTTGCTTGTGAGACGGACGTGGATGTCTTCTAGTACCTTGGTTGTTTTAATGTTTTTGTTGCTCGTATATATTATTATTTTCTCGTGCTCGTCCATTGCTTATGTTCTGACCACCTTTTTTTTTATTTTTACAGATTCAATGGTGAATGCTCAGGATAAAATGATGGTCAACCACAGCAGGAGACGAGGGCCCAAGAAGCTGACCCAAACTCGTCTCAGTGACAAACTGGTCACGAGCTCGGGTACCTCCTCACCTGCTCCGAACGGCTCTCCTAGTGGAAGTTCCAGAGCGGGGAAGAGGACCAGGGGTGATGATGTGGTGAACCTGGACAGTGCCCCCCCTAAGCCTTCCTACGAGCTCCCTCTATGTTTCCTCAAGCCCAACTTTTTCGAGGAGCATTCTCTATAATTTCAATGCGCAGAGACACTTTAGCTGGAGGGAACAAGTCAGCCCGACAGACGTTCCTAGCTGGCGCGATATGCAAGATCAGTTATGCGGATTTTATCTATGGTCTCGATGTTCGCTGAGGGGACTTCCACTTAGGAGCAGGAAATTTCCCGGGTGAAGGCCAAACTTTCGGCTTCCGAGGAGATATCCAGCGGGCGGGAAAGGTCCTTAAAGGAAACTGCTAAGAAGGTGAAGAAAGAGGAAATAGTGGCGTCCAACAAGAAGTCGGTCGCGGAGGAGATCGCGAGTTTGAAAGCTGCTTTGGCTCCAGCCGTAGACGAGTCTGAAGACATAAGGTCGCTGAAGTCACGGGTAGAGCTTGTGGCGAAGATTGAGTAGAGGTATGCTGACCTTGAAGAGATGGTCAGCGTCGCTTTTAAAAATGCGGTGGATCAACTGAAGATAGTTAATCCCGACCTGGTATTCAACAAGGAGGGTACTAGCTTCTTGTATAAGGCTGAGGATGGCATCATTCATATCCCCGACTACCTCAAAGAGCTCGAGCAAGCCAACCCGATGGACGAGGATCTTGGTAACCCAATTAAAGGCCAGCCTGATGTTAAGGTCGATGCCTAAGACTTGTATTTGTAATTTCTGTTTTCTCTGGTCGGCCTACATGCCATGGCCTTTTCTTTTAATGGGGGAGTGTGGTCCCTCTTTTGTGCAACGTAAGAACAAGTCGGTCCTCGTGGCCGCATCTTTTTAAAGTTTAATTTTCCCGACCCAGATGGTCGCTTTTTTTACTGATTGTTTTGCATGAAATTACGTCCGTCGAAAGGCATGCTATTTTAATTATTTCTACTAAGTATTTGTAGATTCGGGGAAAGATGCTCGGTTTACGTGTCTGTCGGTTTGGGGAACCGGGCAGAATTCCACCTTGAGGTTGGCTGGGGAACAATGCTCGGAACATGCTAATGATCTGTGCATCGCGGCGTGAACGTCCCATCGCGAGTTGGGTGTTATGCCTGGTTGTGGTACGTAGACGATGTTGGGCTCGTTTGAGTACCCGGTCGTGTTATGATGATCCTCTCCGTTCTTGAGGGGGATCTCACAGAAGTTGGTGTTTAGTATGCGATACTTGTACCTAGGTACGCATGTTGAGACGATGCTAGTATCGGGCGACACCTTAACTGTAATACTATTTAAGTTTTTCGGCGTTCCAAGGACGAGCGAGTTCCTCCCCATTCAAAATTTCTAGATAGTATGCCCCGTTGTTCGTTTTTGCTCGAACTCAATATGGCCCCTCCCAATTCGCATCTAACTTTCCCTCTCTGGAATCCTTATAGTTTCTCCTGAGGACGAGACTGCCGACCGCGAACATTCGTTTTATAACTTTGGAGTCATGTCTTAAAGCAATCTTTTGTTTAAGGGATGCCTCGCGTAGGGCTACCCCTGATCTGACTTCCTCGACTAGGTCAAGCTTCTCGTGTAGTATCTCCGAATTGGTGTCCTCGTCCATTGGGGCCTCTGTTCGCCTGGATGGGATATGCATCTTTATGGTAATGACGACTTATGTCCCATACCCGAGTCAAAAGGGGTTTTCTCCCGTGGTCGAGTGAGGGGTAGTCTGGTACGCCCACGAGACGATGTGTAGTTCCTCGATCCATCGCTTCTTGATCTCATCTAGCCCTCACTTAAGTCCTCGGAGGATCACCTTATTTGCTGCTTCAGCCTGTTCGTTGGTTTGCGGGTGCTCGACAGATGCAAAATGTTGTTTGGTCCCGACATTGGTGACAAACTCTTGGAAGTTTTTATCTGTGAATTGGGTGTCGTTGTCGGTGACGATGGTTTGGGGATTCCGGAGCGGGCAAGGATGTTGCGCTTAAAGAAGCATAGTATGTTGAGGGTTGTGATCTTGTCGAGGGGTTCAGCCTCGATCCATTTCGTGAAGTAATCGACTCCGACGATTAGGTATTTTTTCTGGTCTGAACCGACGACGAAGGGACCGGGGATATCCAGGCCCCACCACGCAAATGGCCACAGGGACAACATTGTTTTGAGCTCGTTGGGTGGAGAGAGGTGTATGTCCCCGTGTCGTTGGCATTTATCGCATTTTTATACATGTTCCTTGGTGTCGTTCTGCATTGTGGGCCAGTAGTACCCTACTCAGAGGGCCTTTCTGGCGAGGGATCTTCCGCCCAGGTGTTGGGCATTGATGCCTTCATGGATTTCGCGCAAGTTGTGTGGAACTAGTTCCTCCGAGACACATTTGAGGAGGGGAATGTAGAATCCTCGATGGTAGAGTTTCCCTTCAACCAAGACGTACGAGCAGGCTCGTTGTTTGACGATGTTGGCCTCCTTTGTATCCTCGGGCAACTCGTCGCTGGTTAGGTACTTATACACCGGGGTCATCCAGCAGTTGGTGTCACAAATGGTGTTGATATCTATCGTCGAACTTGATTTCTCGATACTTTGCCGAGGAAGTATTTCCTGAATGGCGGATTTATTCCCTCCCTTTTTCTTCGTGCTCGCGAGTTTCGAGAGTATATCTTCCCGGATGTTATTTTCGCGGGAAACATGTTTGACTTCCACAGACGTAAATTTTGCAAACTTCTCTTTGACTAAGGCCAAGTAATAGGACAAGTTATCATTTTGACCTGGTATTCGCCTTTGACTTACATAGCCACGAGTTGGGAGTCTGTGCAGATAGTTATATCCTCTGCTCCGAGGTCGTCGGCAAGTCTCAACCCTGCGAGGAACGCTTCATATTCTGCTTGGTTGTTGGATGTGGGAAACGATAGGGTGAGGGATACCTCAATCAAGATTCCCTCCTTATTTTCCAAGATGATGCATGCGTCGCTTCCCACCGAACTCGAGGCTCCGTCGACGAAGATGGTCCACCTTTTTGGTGTGTCGACCTGGTCCTTTGGTGTGGTCATTTCAACCACGAAATCGGAGAGGGCCTGAGCTTTGACAGCTGCTCTTCCCTCGTAATGGATGTCGAACTCGGAAAGTTCCAGGGACCATTTTAGCATTCTTTCGGCCATATCAGGTCGACCGAGGAGTTGTCTAATGGGTTGATCGGTGCGTACCATGATCGTGTGTGCGAGAAAATAATGTCTGAGTCTCCTGGCAGCGTGTAGGAGTGCCAATGCCACCTTTTCAATTTGTTGGTATCTAAGCTCGGGCCCTTGTAGGGATTTACTTGTAAAATAAATCGGTTTTTTCCCCCGTCTGTTTCTCGTACGAGGGAGGCGCTTATGGCCTCGTTAGCGACAACAAGGTAGAGGAATAAGGTTTCCCCTGCCTCTGGCCGGGAGAGGACCGGAGGTTCCGACAAAGCCTTCTTGAGGTGTTTCAGGGCTCGTTCGCACTCCTCCGTCCATTCAAAAGAGGCTTCCTTGCGGAGGAGCTTGAAGAAGGGGAGTGTATGCAGCGAAGTATGCAGGGCCTGTATATGTCTCGGGGACGTAAAAATCTTCTGGTTGTGTGATGCTTAGGGAGACCTGAAGGATTGTCTGTGTGGCAGACAGAGTTACGTGCTCAGCTTTTCGGGCCTCCTGCACTTCTTATCGAGGAGCGTCCTTGTTCTTGGTGAACTGCTTAAGATGTCCATCTCGGATGAGTATCTCAATGGCGTCTTTCAAGTGAATGCAATCCTCAGTGTTGTGCTCGTGCAACTTGTGGAAACGGAAGTACTTTGTTTTATCAATATTTGGTTTATTCAGTAGTTGTTTTGGGAATCTGACCCCTGTTTGTCGAAATTCAGAATTTGTGCATTCTGACATGATCTTTTCCCTGGTCGCGGTAAGGGGTGTGTAGTCATGGAACCTCCCGACAGGTCCTTTGTGCACCCGCTGTTCACGGGAGCGATCTTCCTTTCTTTTGTCACCTCCCCGATGAGATGTTGAGGAATCATCGTGGTTGGAGGGTTTAGCGTCTTCATTACGCTTGGTGTCACGGGCGTTGCTCGCCGCTTCCTTCTCCTCGTACTGGATATACGCCTATGCTTTGAGGAGGAACGCATTGAGTGTAGTCGGTGTTTCGATCCCTACCGCCCTCCTGGAGTCACTGTGGGGGCGGAGTCCCCGCTCTAGGAGATATTTTTTCATGTCGTCTGTGGTGGATACCTGGACGGCCTTTTTATTAAATCTTTCAATATATACCCAGAGGGGGTTCCTCTTTCCCCTGAATGATTTCTTCTAGAGATGCCTCCATTTTGGGATGGCGTCATGAGGCTGTGAAATGTCGAGAGAAAGTTCTGCCCAATTGTCTCTACGAGGTGATAGATTTGTGGGGTAGGATTTTGTACCAAGCCATTGCCCCCTTTCTCAGGGTCGTGGGGAAGAGGAGGCACTTGATGGCTCATCGGACACCTCTATAATCCAGCAGGGCTTCGATATTTTCGATGTGCTCGTCTGGATCAGTGGACCCGTCATACGTCCCTGGGGGTGGAGGTTTCTCAAGTCCCTTCGGGTGCCGGATGGACATGATTTCCTCGGAGAAGGGACCACGGGGCTCGTCCTCCTCGCTGGAGAACGGGAACGCTGAGCGAGAACGAGTGTTCCTATGTCTGCGTGGGGAGACTTTGAGCGGTTTCTCGTTCCATCCGGAGAAGGTTGTGCTTCCGGTTGGAGGGTTCTTCGGGTCTTCTTTGTTCGCGGGGACCTATTTCGTAGAGGAGACGGATGAGTCCTTTTCTTGATGGAGTCCGAAGCCTCGGGTTGTTGGTGATCTTTCTTCTGCCTGGGTTATCTCGATCGGGAACGACGAGGTCTCCTCGCAGGAGTAGGGGACCTCGCCCGCCTTGCTTCCTTAAGAACCTCCAACCTTTCACCTTGGCGGAGTAGGAGGAGGTTGATGTTGTTGGTCGCTTCGACCAGAGCTGCTAGTGTTGGGTTTGTTCCACCGGAGATGGGAATCAGAGGAAGATCGACAAGGGCGACCTTGGGTTGCTGAGAAGGTTCTGGTGACGGGGAGGTCGTTCGCTCGTCGAGGAAACGGTCTTGATCCCCGACGGGAGGGTTGGTGTTGTCACTCTCTCGCTGTGTGATGAGGATGCCGGTGGTGGGGTGAGCAGTGACAAAATCTTCTTAATGAGCCATGGAAAAGGAGATCGGAAAGATATGTTTTTGTTTTCACGAACGGAAGGTGAGAAAACGGGGTAACAGATTGTTCACACAGACGGCACCACTGATCGTACCTGAGATCAGGATCTCTGATGGCTGCTGACGTGGATTCCAAGGTCTGCTCAGACGCTGAGGAGAACTGAGGGGTGTACCTGCAAGGTACTCCGATGCCTAAGTCAGAACGGGCAAGAGGAATAACAAGTGCAAGTAAGAGTGTTAAGGATGAATATTTGATACCTGGCCCCCTCAGACGAGAGGGTTTATATAGAGGGACCCCAGCGTGTGGCCAACGGTTCCTATTTTTGGGTCTGGATCATGGATCCCCCGAAAATAGGTAACTGCCAGAAACTAATTGTCGGTCGAGCACCCTGGTCATGATAATGGCACGTCGGGCACAATATCTTCCGAGTGGGGATCAGCCAGGCCGAATCTGGGTGATCCCTACCGTTGTCGGGAAGAGATCAAGAACGAGGAGGACCAGACGTGGTCGATGAGTCGTGATCAGTCCAGGGCGAGCAAGATATGCTGGGTCCCCTTGACATTTGGACTATTAAACCGTTTCATGGGTAAGAGAGGATTGGATCATACTCAGTCATTGATCCAGTCCAGAATAATATGAATTTTATTAGTGATGGTGATAATAACCATTAAAGAAAAGTAGAAGACTCCACAAAATGAAAAAAAACAAGGATAGAACAGTTTAGCACAATGCATAGGCATAATACATTTACGCTGAACCACTGTACTTATAATTATGAAATAGATTTTGCAAGTATAGTTAACCAATATATTTGGAAGCTCAATTTTAAGCTCAAAAAAGTGAGGCCCAAGGCATTCTCTGTCTAATCAAAACTTATTTTGACAAAATTATTTAGACTCAAAGTGAGAAACTAAAACAATAACTCAGTAAAAGGAATTATTTTTTAAAACAAATTTGTCTCTCACAATTAAGTTAAGGATATAGTAACTTAAGGATATAGAAAACTTATTTTTTACATAAAGTTATGAGTATAGTTAAAGAAACCAATTTGTCTCTCACAATTAACTTAAGGATATAGAAACTAATTCATGTCTCACAATTAAATTTTAACACCTTAATCAATGATGTTCTTGTGTTCATTGCAGGATGGACTTATTTTAAGAAACAGAAAACTATTTCAATATCATCTTAAAAAAAATATCCAAAATAATAACGCATGTAAAGTAATTAAACCATTCAAAACATGTTGCGATAATTTGGGATAAGTAGCAGCAGAATCTGGTAGAACCTTTCCAAGATAACCTGGCTGCAATGAGATGGAAATAGACTATTAATATTATTGAGAAATATAAATGAAATAAATGAAAAGAAAAGGACACACATGTAAAGCAATAACTTGGTTTCGTAACTGACTTTTGTCATAGACAAAGATCAAAAGACTAATCTTTACATAAATAAAATAGAAAGTGAAGTAAATTTACCTTTTGCATGCAGTAGTTTATGAGATCCAAGCTTTATTGAGGAGCATGACCAGCACTAACACAATAGTTTTGAAGTGGAAGTGGTATCCCATAATTATACTCCATTGTCCCATGATCTTGTGTTTTTGTCAGACTATATTTACTTGTGAATTGCTCTTCCTTAGTGTTGCTCACACCATAACATCGCAAATTAAAGAAGATACAAACTACAAAACATACATCATAAAACAAAATTGTATCAGACTGTAGAACATACATAAACAAAGCATCTACGTCAAACATAAAAAAAATCACCAACACAAGACTCTGATAGAATGTGTCATACTGTCATGAAAAATGCAGTAATAACAGATTGCAAATAATATGATTTTATTCAAATTCCACTACGGTATAACACCATTATAACATATCACAAATAATAGCATTTTATTCAAATTACATGACAAACTACATTTACAAGTTAATACTTGCATACAGACCTCAATGGCTACCAAGTAATAGCGAATTATAAGATCAATATTGCTTTTTTCCTTAAAAAAGGAAAAGGCTCTATTAACTCTAGAAAATGTATGGGATTCGTCATTCATTCATTACATAGAAAAACAACAGATCATCCATTAAATTCATGTCATATTAGTATAGGTGACTTGCCAAATTTGCCTTCCATGTATTTGCCATATTACCATAACACTCAGCAAAGTGTGACTCGATCCTAAGCGCTTCTTCATTTTTTGCCACACACATATCAAAATCCCCACCTATAACCGAACAACATTCAAACACAGAGAGCATATAAGAGCATATAAGCCATGCTGGAATTATAAGGAAGAGGTTTTCGAATAATAAGGAAGAGGCTTGAAATATTAAAATCAACTCAGGTCGTAACAGATTCTGTAGCGAAACACCGTTGCGCAACAGCCTTCTTATTTCATTCATTTGCAAGACGGCGAGTGATCGATTGTCTCTCGTGAAACAATAACAATTTGTTCAAATCATGTATGCTATAGCATGATATAATTGGTGATTTAGTTACCTATATAATTGAACTTGTGTCTCTTTCCTTCGCAAACATCTGGTCTCATTCTTTGCAGCAAAACAACAAACACCATCTCTTCAATAAACTTGAATCAGTAAAAAAATATTTGAAGATCCATTAAAGGTTGTTGCTTTCCAATACTCAATGATTCAACAAACCGAGTTCCTTATGGATAGAACTATTCAAAAGCTAATGAGAGTTATTAAAGCCTAAAATCATGTGTATGATATTTATTACCTTGATTACATACCAGCAGTAACAGAAACACCAGGTGAATTTATAAACAACTTGAATTGTGATGAGTTTAACGAAATCATATACACACGATAAAGTTTGAATTTTCTATATGACCTAAAAGTGGATATTACCTGCAATGAAGCGGAATTCATTACCTTCCTGAACCCCATTATCAGACCGCAAAGATTTTTCACAATCTTCTGTTTTGAGAATCAGACCTCAGTGTTTATATTTGTCAATGGTAAAGTAACTAAGTTAATAACGACAAACAAATCAAACATTATACATTCATGAAATCAAACATTATACCGATCAACAAATCAAACATTATACAAACCAAACATTGTACATTCATGAAACATTATACATTATACCTCAGTACCTATTTTTCTAAGTTAATACTGATTATAAATTGATTTGTGCCACATGATCAACATGATTAAACTAGATACTATATAAATTTTTTGTGCAATATATGAATATACTACACAGTACACAATACATACCATAGAAAAAAAGATGTATGTTGGAACCCACTGTTGGGGCTGCAATGGCCATATGGGACGTTTCAATTTTTTCCCGAGTCATTTGTTCTTCATCCCCATCATTAATTGTCGTTTTCCTGTCAAAATGTAAATACACATCAACTATCTATCTTTCAAAAATTTGTTGACCAAATTGACTAATTTATCCTTTGTAAAATTTTCATTTACACACAAATTTGGACCTTTTAGTAAATAGATAATCCCACAAAATTATAAGTCTTTCAACCCCTACATCTATGTCATTTGTCATATTCTTATTGCATCAAACCTCTTCCAAATTTTCCCCCATTTTCCTTTACCAAAGTCGCAAGCCATATGCTCATGAAAGAAACCAATGCTACTATAACACCCATTATTGCTAAACTGAGTTGATCTATACTACTACAACAACCACATTTCCTCTTTTACTGTTACTCTCTTCTTCAGCTTCTCTGGTCCTTTGGTTTCGTCATCAACAGCAGGACAAGCTCAACGAACCGCCGTCTCATTTCACCACCAAAGAAGGTCACTTTCATTTCGTTTTCTTCACCTATATCGTGTTCGTCTGTATGTTCTAATATCAGGATTTGATTTCTAGCTTTTGATCTTCATGATTCGATTTCTTCATGTTGTTATATAGCTTCATGTTTTTTAGATAGTTTTGTTCGATTCATGCTTTTAAAAACATGTTTTTTCCATTATAAACATTTACTTGGTCGATTTCTTGAGTATTTGTTATGGAACGTTTCATGTTTTTTTTAGTTTCATGCATTGTCTTTTCCACACCCGGATTTTTTAATGTTATTTTTGGTTGGTTCTTGGTTCGTCGTAACCGTCTTGCTTTTGAATCTTGCTTTTTTTGCTTTCGTTTTCATGTTGTTTGGATGGTGTTTAATCTGCCAAGCTCCAAGTTCTTGTGCTGTTTTTTTTACACATTCTTTTCATGTTGCTTGTGTTTGGACAGCTGTTTGAGAAACTATGTCAAGGCCATCGATTTTTATCGAAGATTTGGTCCATGGAAACCAGGTGTGGAAAATGCATATTCGTGTTGTAGATCTCTGGGTTGTGAAGGAAAAAAGCGGACTTCAACACCTTGAAATGGTCATACAAGATTCAAAGGTATTTCTATCCTATAAAGTTTGTGTTTTGTTTACTTGGTTATTCTTAACATGATGTTTTTTGTTTTAAGGTGATAAAATACATGTGACTACTCTGAATCGAGAGTTCAATGATTGGAATGGACAACTTGAGGAACATGAAACCTACTGCATTTACAATGGAGATCCTATCTTCAATGAAGGTGCATTCAAAGTTTGTCCAAACAAACTGAAACCTGTATTCAACGCAAGAACTACGGTTACAAGAATGGAACTACCACAAATTCCGACACAGAAGTTTGAATTTAAGCCTATACCTGATTTTCTTAACGGAAAATTCAACAGTGAGTGATCTTGTATATGGTGAACTGGATTTATTATTTCCGTATCATTAGCTTTGTCATTTTTACATAAGTTTTCCATTTTTAACAATAAACATTAAAGTTTAATGAAGGTTTTTCAATTTTAGATGTCATGGGTGTTCTTCAAGATGTTGTGAAGACACAAATGGGTGACGGTGGTAAGAAATCGTGTGCAAATATAACTCTTCGCGATGAAACTGACAATTCATCGAGGTCACATTATGGGATGATTTCGCTACAAACTTCATCAACAATGATGTCTCAACAAAATCACCTGCTCCAACAATCCTAATTTTAAAAGAAAGTAAGCGCACTCGGTTATCATATTTCTCAAATATATGTTTCTCTGATTGATAGATATAACACACGAAATTTCAATTCGAAGTCACCTAATGTAGTTTGTGGTCGTATTTATCAACTTACATTTATAATGTTCCATACACGCTAAAAGACTGTGGTCGTATCACTTTTCTGTTGCAATCATTTATAGGTGTTTTAAAATATTGTGTTAGTTGCAAAAAGATATCTCATGATGTGCATGCAACATATTTTCAGGTCACCCATGTATCAAACCCCAAGTGAGTGCAATACTCTGGTGCAGAAAACAGATAGTTTGCTCGATAAGTCTGCATGTTAATTCTCCAATACTTCATGACTGGTTCATGCTTTTAATTTGATTATGTAGCTATATTTTCAATATACATACATATTAAACATCAATCATTTTTTCCTTAGATCAATACAAACTTCAAAATGTCTGCGTGGAAGACCTCGCAAGTTAACCGTACATGATACATTGCCTCAATGTATGCAGACTCATGGTTCATCATCTATGCGAATAGATCCGTCTTTGTCAATCCCAAATAGGTGTGCTTCATATAATTTATTTGTGAAGCGTTACTCCAACATAAAACTTATAAAATGCCTCTTTCATAAATTTTATATACACTATGTTTTTTAATTATAAGCTTATACATTCTTTGGTGCAGCATACCGACTTCGACAAAACCAGTTCATGGCAGGACAAGGACTTCAATGGGAGTTCCACATCTAGCTATGAATCTTACACATAATGTTGAGCATATTATTACCGACAATGTGGATGGAAAATCTCTCATGCGAAGTACATGCGACTCACACGTTCGGTACGCCATATTTTGATGTTATTGATATTGAGGTGTTGTTATGACTTTGATAAATACTGCCCTGAGTTGCATGACGCTTGCATACATTATGGTTATATACGTATTAATTTTTAGGCAAACAAACTTTGTGACCTCGCGTCCCCGTGTCAGTGTCCAATAAATAGTCCCAGATTCTGATAGCCCTTCAATTCCTAAACCAATTCCAACATCTGCTATATTTACCCCAACTGTTAATCCAGATTTTAATAGCGATAGTGATGATGGTTCCATTTACAACCCTTTTGCAAGTAAGTGTAGAACATGTTCTTTATCTACATTATGTTCATGATACTGTTATGTATCATAATCAACCTATCATTGTCATAATTTATAAACTACTTCCATTTTCAGTTTGTTTAGTTGTTACATATTAATATTGATGTTTTAGACTGACCTTATCACAACTTATGAATCTGAGGATGAATCCTTATCCGAGAATGACGACTTTGAACCACCTTTTATAATTAGTGAAAGTTCTCATACCACTTATCAAGGTTTGTGCTAACAATTCATTTGACTTTGTTTTTTGTAATTCAGATCTTTATATAACATAATGTGTTTATTTGTAGAATACTACGACATTGGGGATCTTACGATCGAATGTCGTTATTGTAAAGCCATTATGTGGTATCAAGAAAGAATGGGAAAAAGTCATCATTCCGCTAATCCGAAGTTTTTCATTATGTTGTGGCAATGGAAAGGTTGAAATTCCATTACTCAAACAACCACCAGAGTTACTTTTGCGTCTTCTGTTCCATGATGATAGTGTAGTTAGCAGGAAATTTCAACAACAAATTTGCATTTATAACATGATGTTTGCTTTCACTTCACCTGGTGCAAAGTTGGATAACAGATTTAACAACAGAGGTGGACCGCCTACATTATGGATTCAAGGATAATCTTGTCATCGTATTGGAAGTTTGTTACCTCTAGAAGGTCACCCACCAAAGTTTTCACAACTTTATATTTTTGATACAGAAAATGAAGTCCAGAACAGAATGCAGGGTTTAAGGTATCCCAAATTACAATTCTGATGATATTTTTATTAAGGTTTCATGAACCATCTTTATAAAAATGATCAATTAATGGATCTATTTCTCTAATTCATTATATTTACTTACTTTCCATTTTATAGGAACAGAAAACACATTGATCCAATCATTGTACAACATTTGTCAGCTATGCTCTATGAACATAACTCGCATGCCAAGAGTTTTTAAATGGCCAAACAATGGTTGTTTAATTCTAATACACAAGATCTGAATTTGAGACTCATCTCTGATAGAAAAACCGATGGTCGAATATACAATCAACCAACTATTTCAGAAGTTGCTGCTTTAGTGGTGGGTGATCTTGACACGGCCGAGCAGGGGGATATAATCATGCAAACTAGGGGAGGACAATTACAGAGAATTAATGAGCTCCATGCAGCCTACATGGCTTACCAATATCCTTTGATTTTTTCCCTATGGAGAAGATGGCTATAGGCCAAACATTGCTCATCGAGACTTACCCATCTTCCAAGATAACAAGAGAAATAGACTTATAATAAGAGAGTGGCTAGCGTTCCGAATTCAAAGTAGATCTGGCAAGGCAAAGACTTTATTATCATCCAGAAGACTGTTCCAACAATTCTTGGTTGATGGCTACACCATGTTAGAGTTGGAAAGATTGCAGTGGATTCGTGAAAATCAACCAAAGTTAAGGGTTTCTAAGTACAAAAATCTAAATGAAGAGGGTGATCAAAGTGAATCATCGGGATCATCCACGGGAAAGCGAGTGGTTTTGCCATCTACTTATGTAGGTGGATGGAGGTTTATGGATCAGTTGTATTACGATGGTATGGCTATTTGTAGCAAGGTAGGGTTCCCTGACATGTTTATAACTTTCACATGCAATCCTAATTGGCCTGAAATTCAAATATTACTGAGACCACTTCATCTTAAACCGCAAGATCATCCCGATGTCATATCAAGGATATTCAAAATTAAATTTGACCAACTTCTATCTGATTTGACAAAGAATGGTGTCTTAGGCAAGGTCGTTGCATGTAAGTTCTAATACCTAATGTTTACTTTACAATTTGACTGCTTTTACTTAGAATAACTTATTAATTTCATACAGTTATGTAGATATGTACACCATTGAGTTCCAAAAGAGAGGCTTACCACATGCACATATTTTGCTATTCTTGCATCCTTCTAATAAGTATCCAGGACCCGAAGATATTGATAGGATAATTAGTGCCGAAGTTCCAAATCCTTTGAAGGATCTAAAGTTGTACAACTTGGTTAAAACTCACATGGTTCATGGTCATTGCGGTTTGGAAAATATAAATTCACCTTGCATGAAAGGTGGAAAGTGCTCTAAGTATTACCCAAAGAAATTTCAAGCGACAACTTTGGTTGATCAAGATGGCTATCCAGTTTATAGGAAAAGAGACAATGGACACACTATTGAAAAAAATGGAATCATCCTTCATAGTGGTCATGTATTTCCTCACAATCCAAGTTTATTGTTGAAGTATGAAGCACACATCAACATAGAATGGTGCAATCAGAGTACTTCTATCAAGTATTTATTCAAATATATCAACAAAGGTTCTGATAGAATTTATGTTGTTATTCATTCTTCTGATGATAATCCAATTGGAGTGAAGAAGAATTTGGATGAAATCAAGCAATACCTTGATTGTCGTTACATTTACCCAAGTGAGGCATGTTGGAGTATTTTTTCATATTCCATACATGGTAGGAAACCAGCTGTAGAAAGTTTTTTTTCACGTGGAAGGAGAGAATTTTGTTTACTACAAAGACTTTGAGCAAATTGGGAATGTTTTACTTAAACTAAGTGTGACCGAATCTATGTTTACAGCATGGTTTGAGGCAAACAAGATCTATGATGAAACTAAGGTGTTGACATATAGTGACTTTGTCACTAAATTTGTTTATCATAAGTGGAGCAGAACCTGGAGGCTCGGGAAGAGAGGGTATACTATTGGTCGTCTTATTTGGGTTCCTCAAAGCACATGTGAGCTGTATTATTTAAGAATGATGTTGATTGTCAAGAAAGGACCTATGAGTTATGACGACATAAAGAAAATTGATGGTTTCCAACATAAGACTTTCAGAGAGGCATGCTTCACTATGGGGTTTCTACAAGATGATAGGGAATTTATTTAGGCTATTAAAGAGGCGCATGTATGGGGGTCTGGTGTTTTTTTAAGGAAGTTGTTTGTTACTATGTTGTTATCTTCAACAATGAATAGACCAGAGCATGTTTGGAACAATACATGGAAATACTTGTCTGATGGTATTCTTTATGAGAAACATGTTTTGACCGGAAATCCAGGTACATTATTTATGAAAACTTTTTTTTGTAATAAAATGTATTATGAATTTCGTTATTTACTTTAAAACTGTTTCCTTTTTCTATTTTAGGATTAACACTTACTGATGAGGAAATAAAATAAATCACTCTTATTGCAATAGAAACCCAGTTACAAAAGAGCAACAAAAGTTTGAAAGACTTCAAGCCAATTCCATATCCAGGTGATTTTGTACTTTCTTTTGTTGGAAACCGATTGGTTTATGAAGAGGGGAAGTATGATCCAATTGCTCAAAGAACAAGTTTTAATGATTTGTACTCATCACTTATAGGTAATTCTTGCATCAAATATTTGAATTCAGTTCTTATTTCTTATGTTGTTATATACCATGGTTTGAGACAATTTCATACTAAATTCGTTGTCACAATATTGGTTTTTGTAGGAGAACAAAAATACATTTATGTTGAAATCATGAATGTTGTAGAAAGACAAAATGGTGGAGTGTTTTTTTATATGGCTATGGTGGAACAGGTAAAACTTTCATGTGGAACACCTTGGCAGCTTCACTACGTGCAAAGAGAAAAATTGTCTTGCCAGTTGCATCGAGTGGTATTGCAAGTTTGTTGTTGCCAGGTGGTATAACCGCTCACTCAAGGTTTAAGATTCCTGTCCCTACCTTGGAATCTTCCATTTGCAATATTGACAAACAAGATGATCTTGCTGAGCTTTTAAAATTGACAGATCTTATTATATGGGACGAGGCTCCAATGGCAAACAAGTTTTGCTTTAAGGCTCTTGATAAGTATTTGAAAGACATTATGTCTGAAATTCCTCATGCAAAGAATAAATTTTTTGGAGGCAAAGTTGTAGTTTTTGGTGGTGACTTTAGACAAATTCTCCATGTTGTCCCAAGAGGTAGTAGATCTGATATTATACATGCCTCAATTAATGCTTCTTATATTTGGGATGAGTGCAGAGTCCTCAGACTTACAAAAAAACATGTGCCTGCAAGGTAAAACAAACACTTCCAACCAATAGGAGGTCCGCCTTTTTTCAGAGTGGATATTGAAAATTGGAGATGGTAGAATTTCAGAGCCAAACGATGGTTATGTTGATCTTTCAATTCCTGATGAGTTTCTAATTTCTAATTTTTCAAATCCTATTGAGGCTATTGTTCAAAGTACGTATCCCGATCTCATTCATAACTACCATGATCCCAATTATTTACAAAACAGAGCAATATTGGCTTCAACAATTGAGGTGGTCGATGACATTAATCAATACATCACTAATCGTCTTCCAAGTACTATAGAAATTGATTGATATTTTTTAATCTAAATACTATGACATACACTCTACTTTGCATTAATTTTGTTTTTCATTTCCATGTCATTTTATGTTTATAGGAGAAGAGAAAGAATTCTTTAGTAGTGATTCAATTGATAGAGCTGCATCTACAGACTTTGATGCTTTTGAACACCTTACTCCTAAATTTCTAAATGCTCTTAAGACTTCTGGTTTGCCTAATCATTCTATCAAGTTGAAGGTTTGTGCGACTATTATGTTGATGCGGAACTTGGATCATTCTGAATGCTTATGCAATGAAACAAGACTAACTGTAACAAGGTTTGCTAATCATGTCATTGAAGCTAAGATCATTTCTGGGAAGAATTTAGGTAACACCATTTATATTCCTAGAATGTCCTTGTCCCCGTCACAATCACCATGGCCATTTAAGTTGGTTAGAAGACAATTCCCCATTATTGTTTCTTTTGTCACGACAATTAATAAATCTCAAGGACAATCTTTATACAATGTGGGTTTATATCTTCCGAAGGATGTTTTTAGTCATGGTCAACTGTATGTTGCAGTGTCTCGAGTTAAGTCTAAAGAAGGTCTTAAGATTTTGATTCATGACAAAGACAACATTGCAAAAACAACTACCACTAATGTTGTATTCAAGGAGGTTTTCCACAATATTTAATAGGTATATTTTGCAACTTATACAACAACTAGAGCATTTCAAAAATTTATAATTTTTACCTTTTTGCCATATAACATACGATATTTTAATTTCAGGTCGAATTGTCCATGCCAAATTGAAGACTCGTGTTTGTTTTGTTAAATGATTTTTTTAGTGCAATACATGGTGATGTTGCACTATTTCTGTATTTTTGTGTTCATAACTTTGAAACAATTTATATATTGCAAGTATTTTGAAGTCACTACAATGTTTGTTGTTTTTAACAATTTATTACACTTCAATTTTGTAACAATTGAGATACTATTTTTATTACATATATACTTCTTTTTCTTTTTATGGTAGTTCTTAGTTTGTACTACAATATTGCAGTCTAATATACATTTAAACATATGCAAGATTGTATTGAATAAGTTCACCCGTGCGGGAGCACGGGTATATTACTAGTAGCAAAGGGAAATCAAATTAAATGAAAGATTTTCCTTTGAATTTGATACATTAAATTTGTCTTCCCTTTAAATATAAATAGATGGCCTCCAATTCACATATGGAATATTTAACAAATGATTTGAAGGATTTTTTAAACTCAAATATTACAGCAGGTCCTACAACCTAAATAAAATCATATTAGTAAGAGAACCAACAACAAATGATGCTTTCATCGTTAAAACAAAATAAATGAAAATACCTTAGAGACATTGGCCCTTTCGCTTACGTTCTTCCACCTCCCTCCGTTGATTTCTTCTGCAAAATCCAAGCTAGAAAGCAATGATGGAAAACCAAAACTCTAGCCACAAAATCATCATATCAATCACAACCACAAAAACCCTAACCACAAAATCATCATATCAAGCACAACCACAAAAACCCTAACCATAAGAGTATCATAGCAACCACAAAAACCATACCCACAAAATGAAAACCCTAACTTTATACAGAAAATCAAAAAACGTGATAGTCGATTTCATATGCAAGAAAAAATCGAAACTTTACCTACTCTTCCACCACTGTTGGAGATGTTGAAGAACGGCTAATGAGTTTGCAGAACTAGTTTTCTGACGATCTTCCACAACTCTTTATGGTCGTTGATATCGTCGATGAGTTCGAAAAGTCGCGTCATTGTTGGAGATGCTGAAGAACTGGTTTCTTAGCAATGAGTTTGCAGAAGTGCGTTTTTCAACAATGAGAATAGAATGATATTTTTCAACAACAAAATGAAAGCAGGTGACAAAGAAGCTTTGGTAGCAGATGGGATGGCTTGTAGAGTTGGTTTTCGATACATGAAGACGTGTGTACGCAGGAACACAAACCTGCAGCTTCGATAATATAAATTTAGTTGGTAACAAAATGTCTCGTTCCGTATAAGTTAGAAAAGAGACTCCATTTCGTTACGTTTGCAGCTTACAAATAGAATAGTTAGAAAAGAGACTCCATTTCGTTACTTTTACACAAAGTAATAGTTAGAAAAGGTTTGTGAAAAGACTAGTTTTGAGGCAAAAGTGCATAGGTGACAGACGTTAGAAGAGAGGTAGAAGAATAAATTCCAAGACTTTAACTTTTTTTTATATAGGTAGATGATAAATATAACCAATAGTCGATAAAGTTAATTTAGTAGTAAAGTATTATTCTTCCTCTTTCCTTTATACATTTTTTAATGTGAAATGCATTTGTCATTGTGGGACATAATCATTATTTTGCATTGAAAATTAGTATAAATGATCATTCTCAAAACAAATTTTAAGCCAGGCGTGTGGGATCTGTCATCATATTATTTACTTCATCATATTATTTACTTCATCATATTATTTACAGACAGAAGATCAAAGTGGAGGAACTCCACTGTATATTACATTCATCTTAATGGAAGGAAACGAGCTTTAAATACTACTAACTTTCCCCATTGAGTTGAAAAAATTGATGATAGGGTCATAAAGATCTTGTTTTGCTTGCAAGCTTAAAATGAAGTCAACATGACCATAGTTTTCAAGATAAACCACCTCTGGTGTGGATGGCAGTTCTTTGAGTGTGTGCTGGAAATCAGTAATATCTGCTAAAGCATCATTTCCCCCATAAGCCATCCACAAAGGCAGTGACTTGGGTATGCGGCTGAGATCGAATTTTGGTGGTTTGAAGCTGCCATACTCTTTTAGATTTCTAAGCTTTCCATAATCATACTTGGAGAAAGTACCTTTGCGGATCACTGTGGAACATATGAGATCATCAGGGATAGAACCATGCATAGTCAGGAAAGTCACAGCAAAACTGTCGCACAAAGAAATCAATGGAAGATAATGGAATATGGAGCATACTCTGGAAAAGGTGGTTCAAGTTTTTGGAGGAGGATGGGTGAGGTTCTTGTTCAAGATAATAAGCCACACGTGACTCATTGAAGCAACAATTCTTTCCTGTAATTTAATTTTAATGTCATGAGTAGAAGCAGTAACCAAAAAAAGTAAGTAAAACACGAAACACTACATAATTATTTAAACATGCAGATTGCGCGCCCAAAGTATTCCTAAATTATTGATCCAAATGAGAGAGGACATTCTTTGAATCATGCCTAGGCATTCAATATAACCTGATCTGAACAGTTTGATCACCACAATATCTTTCAGATAAAGCCGGCAAAGTAATTGCAATAGCATACATGAAAGACAACTCACTGTGAGGAGGGTGTTATTTGGATTGGAAAGTAAACCACTAAGAAAACAATTGAAATTCTACAAAGACCTTCTAAACAGACATATACACAGAGCCAGTGTAAGAGACATGAACCTGTAATGGATGACAGCATGTCACTACAACTTAGACGCGTATCGCATAAGGAAACCAAGAGATCGGCTCCCCAATCACTGAAAATGAGTTAAGAAAAATATACATACAGTGAAAATTTGCTAAACTAGAAATGCAGCGATGAACACGTGCAAATTTAAAGGAGAAAAAGAGGACAGAAGGAAAAGTGGAACCTTTTGAAGTTCAGTTCATGAACACCCATTGTAACAATCATCTGAATAAAATCAGCAATCATTTTCATATTAAATATCGACATCGACTTTAACAGTGAAAAATAATAGAAAGCAGCAAGAAATACCTGATCAATGTGCATCTTGACCATTCTTTGCACCATAGGTGCACTAACATGATTCAAGTATGATATTGGAGATAGAAGAGCTGCTGCTTCAACCTTTTCTACTATCTCCGGTTGAGTAAAAGCAGCCAAAGATATAATCGTCCCCTAAGATAGATGAGAAATTGATAAAATGTATGCTATTGCAAATACTGATAAAAGGTGAAAAGTGATATACAGGAATCGTAAAGACCTGTGAATGCCCAACAACAAATAGCTTCGAGTCTGTCACTGAATTAATAAAATTGATCATTTCTGCAAGATCATAAAGGGCTAATTCCTGCCAGCTCCAATCCCAAAAATGCTGCAAAAGGACCAAGACTCTATTAGTCATACTCATCACTTTTATTTTTCTTTTGGAAAAATGAGGGACTGACGAAGCCCAAGCCATACTTGTATCACTTTAGTCACATAACAAACATGGCAAAATGTATGTGAAAGTTAGGCATTAATAAAGTAAAATATGTTTGAACCTTGTCAATATACAACTAAAAGAAATAGTGAACCAACTTCTTAAAATTGATGAAATATTAACAGTTTCTCAAATGAAGCATTGTTTCTTTGTCCATTGTGCTCTCCCTTTTTGACATCATCATTAGTACTTCCTAATTAGAAGTCTGCTTGAAAATCTAACTGGTTCTGAAAATCGGTAGTTTCAATACTTAAAGTAATTATACACTGTCTCGTACTAATTAATATAAGTGAAATTTGTTGAAAACATTCAGAGGTAATCGTATTGAAATTACTAGATGACATAGTGTGACGTCATTTATATTTTATATTATCAAATGCTAATTGTTTCCCTTAATACATTTAGAACTTGTATTACAAATATTTCAAACATTACAAACTGAAATTTTATGCATTGAACTCCAAAGTAAAAGTTTCAGTAATAGTGTTTCAAATTCAATTTGCCATTTTCTGAAACACTCATAGCTATCTATAGGGGGGAAAGAATCTTTCCATATAATTCAATATTTCTCCCATGATTTAAATTTTAAAATATTCAATTTCATTAGTTGAAAAAATAATCATAAAACTATCGCATACAGCTGACACTCAATAAGTTCTATAACATGAAGGATAAAGCAAACTACTAACCCTATTCTTCTCTGATAAAGATACATGGCCATGGCTCCAACGTGTTCCACGCACATTTCCTACCCAAACATCAAAACCATGATCCGCAAGGATGAAGCCCAATGATTGTTCTGGTGTATTTAGAAACCATGCATCACCTGCCTGATTGTATCAAATGCCATAAAAAAAGCAATATCAATGACGAGATTAAGCCAATTAGTTTAAAACTTCAAAAAGAAATTCACAATTCACACTAAAAAGAATTAAAAACTCTCCTTCCCCTAAAAAAGAACAAAATATAATGCAAATTGTTGCACAAACGAGTATATTTTAAATAGCAATTCCAACACTGCCAAAAACTCTGCAAATATGACTAATAGTGACAAAAATTAATTTTGAAATCAGTGATTCGTAAAATTGATTATACTTCAAAGTGAGTTGAATGTAAAGTAATCTATGTTTAAACACATTCAAGTATAAGTGGGTTTAACAAATAATTTGAGGTTTAAAATCAATTATAGAGACAAAAGCTCCAGAATTTAGCTTTAATTTATAGTCAATTGTGTCCATGTTTGGTTTCACGTTTGGAGCATTTAGAATCAATTCACACCAGAACAACCAAATCAATTCACTCGGAATCAATTTTTTCACCTGATAATTAAACGCAAGCATTATGTATCTAAATACCAATCACTTTAAATTCAATTCACTTTTAACCAAATCAAATTTTGTTACTGCACAACCAAACACAAGCTAAATTACAATGACATTGTAATTGCGTAGAGTAAAAGTAAAGGAGATAGTGAAGTATAACCATGAATAGGCCATGCAGAAGCAGAACCGGAGGTCTTGATTGTGGAGCATAATAACCAATACTCGCAGAAGAAGAAGACACACGCTGAAGCCCTAACAAGAAACCATCCTTTGTTTGAATCTGAAACGAAAGCAATACAATAAAATAAAATAAAAACGCCACATAACAAGGGTATAATTGGAAAAGCGTAGTAAATTAATACCACATGTTCGGAGCAAGGGTAACCGGCGGGGAGAACGAGTTCTTCACAGAGAGTTGGTTGTTGTTTGGTGTCGCCGCCGCCGCCGTCGAAGGAGAGGGCGATGTTTGCGAAGGTTGAGAGAAGGGAGATGGTTATGGCAAGTGTCGTCGTCAACCGTGCCATAGCGTCCATCCCCAAATGCTCAACTCGCTTTTGTTGCCTTGATTGGCCTTTGATTATTGATCATAGTCGCAACAAACACTTGTAAGATATAATACTCGCGGGTTCGGCAGGTTATCCATGAGTTTCACGCGCTCGGTGGCGCGTGTTTATGAAAGTACTAACTGTAGGCTTACGATACAACTGTTTACCGTTAGTTTGGTTGTTACTTTTCTTTTTGCTAAGATTAGAGGGCGTCTGTTTATCATTGATATTTTAAAGAAAATAATTACACTTTAATAGTGTTAAAAAAAATTAATTTTAAAATTAAAAGTTACTTCCTCATCTCATAAAAAATGTCAATGCGAGGTTCTTAAAGCTATCTTTGGATTGATGAAACATAACAGAGCAGAGCGCGGTAGAATATAACGGAAAAGATGAAATATAGATCTCACTACATTGTTTGAATATCTTATTAAAAAATATTACATTCAATCACATATATCTCAAATTAGATGAACAAAAAATGGGGATTTGGATGGGATGAATGGAATATGATGAAATCCATTACATCATGTTTTATTACATTTCATCAATTATTTGAAAATCTAAACAATGAATCACATTAGTTACCACTTCATTTTATTTCATTCTATTATATCTCATTAATCCAAACATACCCTAAGAAAATGATTGAATGTGTTGGTTTTAGTGAAAAAAATTAATATCATATATTTAGGGGTATAGTAATGGGAAGATAATAATTAGGGGTATAGTAGTGGAAAAAAATATTATGTTGGAATTCTAAAGAGACATTTATTTTAAGACATAGAAAAAGTACAAATAAGACATTTTTTTATGAGACTGATGGAGTGATTATAAATCGAGATGCACGTGTAAAAGAAAATTTACACCTTTATTCTATAGGAATTTTCGGGATACTCGTGTCTTCGCACAGGTATCTGTCGATGACGCGTATTTGTTTTTATTTTAAATTTGAAATATATATATATATATATATATATATATATATATATATATATATATATATATATATATATATATATATATATATATATATATATATATATATATATATATATATATATATATATATATATATATATATATATATATATATATATATAATTAATAAAAATAAAAATATATAAAAAAAATATACTTTATATTAAAAAAAACCAATACATGTGGGGTTGATATTTTCTTTTAGAATCAATACCCGTAAAACTCTTTTGGTATTTTTTAATATATATAATTAATAAAAATCAAAAAATATAAAAATATACTTTATATTATGAAAAAATCAATACATGTGGGGTTGATATTTTCTTTTAGAATCAATACCCATAAAAATCTTTTGGTATTTGTTATAAAATTATTTTTTTAATTATTATTATAATTATTATTATTATTTGAAATAAATATTAATTAATTTTATTGACCTTTTATATTCCACTCCCAAAAGTTAGTATAAAAAATAAGTTATTATGATATTTTTTTTATCTAAATTGTACAATAAAAATTAATATTTTATAAAGTAAATAAATTTTTTCTTTCAAATAAATTTTTTCTTTCAAATACTATACTGCAACAACATATTTTAAAAAGGTGAATATTTCGGTATCTTTGAATTTAGTTGGATATCGGTACTTTTAATCAATCAAAATCTATTATTCAATGTCACGTCATTTTATTATTTTATTTTATTTTAAAATAAATTAAAATTTTACCATAATTTATACTAAAAGTACCGATACTCGATTATTTATCATAGCTACCTAAGAATTTACTTTTTAAAAATATAGTTGAAATTTACTTTAAATTTTTTTCATTTATAAAACAGATACTTTTGTATAGTTGCTCAAAATAAAATTTATAAATAATAATAGCAATAAAAATCAATTAATTTTAGGTTAATATATATTTGGAGATGGAATGAATGGGAACTATTTCTATATTGGAAATTGACCCACTTTATTATGATAATAAAAATCAATTAATTTTTTCTTCATACACACTTTAACACAACTGAAGTGTGTTTTTTTTTTCTTTTTTTAAAGTAATCTATTAAAATATTAATAGTTACTATATTTTTAGTTATGTATAATATTTATTCTTATTCATTACCATGAAAATGTCATTACTATTTATTTACAATAATATGAAATGCTTTCTTAATACAACATATAAAATCAATATTTTCTAAATTTATATAATAATAATGAATATTTAAATTATAATAATCTAATAGAATATTAATGATTATATTTCACTAAAATGACACTAATATTATATTGAACAGAGTAATATTTTATTTAAGAGAATAATAGTAAAAAAGGAAATATTAGAACAAATATTATATTATTATTTTTCTTATAAAATAACCTTCACACATAAATTTTGTTAGTTATATTAAAAACGCAAAAGAAAAATATTGCAACACTATTGAGGAATAGAGGTCCATAGGGCAAACACATTTTCTTTATTGTGCCTTTATAACATTGTTAGGAAAACTAAAGAGGTTTACCACCGTATCTCTTGAACTCCCAAGTAAGAACCAATTCATGTCTTACCGTCCTAAAATTTGGTTTATCTAAACTGATCGAACAACAACAGCTTTGTGACAATGAAGGGTAAAGGAAACGCGAGTTCTGAATCCAATAGGGGTAATCCATCCACGTATATTTTGTGTTGTAGTATGTTGCAAAGCAAGAAAGAATACCCAACCATCCCAAATAATGGTAACCCTGACTTGCATGTGTTGCGATTCTCATATATTTGCATGCAACGAAGATGATAGTTTATGTTGTTTCATTTTTCTTACTTTCCCATATCGAAATTTGCATCGTTGTTGTTATATAGATGTTTACATGTATAGTCACGTATAACATTTTGTGTATTTGTAGTGGAAACTTATCAAAACGGGATATGGCGGATAACCTGAAACGCCGACAGTTCGAGAAGGAATATGTTATGTATAAGGAGTGGTGGTCATTTAAGAAGTGTCAGTCCAGCGTCATTTGTGGGTTCCCAGTCAGTAAGGGAAAGTTGCATTCTAATAATAAAGTTGATGGAACGAAACGCTCCAAAAATGTCGTAGGATTTGGCACTGATGTCGTTGATCATGCTGGAAAAGGCAAAGGAAAGTTCGTGGATAACTCAACCACAGAGGTTCCCAAACGCGGTTCTGTTGAAAAGGACTAAATAATGGTGTCGTCGGACAGCGAGCGATAAATGTCATTATTAACAGAATGTTTAGAATCATAATAGGTCATCAATTGATGCAACTTTATAGATGAGGTGATGTCAATATGGTTATATATTACAGGGCATGCACTCATATTTATGAGGAAGAAAATGAGGTGAATTGGACAAGGAAGGTAATCGATCCTAAGAAGTTGCGCAACAATGTATATGTGAGTAATGTTATATTCATTCAATGGTGAGATTGTAATAATCTGTTATGAAGTATGAATATTGACAATGTTTGTGTTTACATTTGAAGTAAATTCCAAGATATGTGATAAGGAAAGCGTTCCATGGACAAATTGACTATATCCACCTCTGGGATGTGTCATACCCATAATTTGTCCTACCTATATTATTTTATTTTTGCTTACTAATAGTTATACAAAATTCAAAAAAAGAGAGGATATGTGCTTGTTGCTTTTATCTTCTTGATTTGTTTAAGATCATGGTATTGCAAGGATGACTCAAACGTCAAAATTATCAAGAAAAATGGGTGTGCATTGATGGATAGGAGTTAAGTTGAATTTGGCCTAGTTTTGGTCAGGAGAGAGGGTATGTTCATGGGATTCATGGTATTGCTCAAAAAATTTGTTTCATCTTTGACTAAAGTAGCATCAGAAGAATTTAACATGATTCATGTTATTCCATCATTCTGGACGGATTCATTTTTTTGGTTCTCAACCTCTAATTTTAAGGCATATCCATCTTTGGTCATAGTGTTTCTCAAAGAAGACATATAAGTATGGATTTTGGTACATTAGTTTCTTTAAATTGATATTTTCGTTCAAGATTTGAAGATTGATCCAAAGGTGATTCCAAAATGGGCCCATTTTGATTCTAAGCAAGATTAGGCATGGTCGTCTTGTATTTTTACCATCAAGTGAATTCTACGGTTGCTCGGGTAACATGCAAAGATGAGTTAGTATGAAATTTCAAGTTTCAAGTTAAAAGCAAAAGGGATTTATTTCCAAGATTATATTCGGTATAGTCCTAGAAATTTAAGTCCAATTAAGTCCCAAGGTTGGCCAAGTGATACATCCCATTATTTGAAAAAATATAATGCAAGTTGTGTGTTAGATTTTTTCAATCGGTGTCACAATCTGTTTCAAGTCATGGTTCAAAAACCATAATCCAAATTGTTGTGTTAATCTAGACAATGTTGTTACAAGTCAAAATCATAAGTCCTAACGACCATACAATAGCTCAGATTAAAGACGCTGTCCGTGATGGTTTGAGGGCAGTGAAGAATACCATTGAAGATGAATCTGTTGTCTTGGGGGCTGGTGCATTTGAAGTTGCTGCTAGACAACACCTGATAAATGAAGTAAAGAAAACTGTTTCCCGTTATCGTAAGAGGCAAGCGTGCTATGCTCTGCCTTTCAAGTCTCCCTTGGCTTGGTTATATTCACCAAGGCCACTTTCTCTTAACACCCTTTCATACGAAACCCTTGAATTTGCTGCCTCATTTTCATCTGACCAATGTATGGAAGGCGTAGTTGCTGTTGTTGGTGGGGCATTGAGAATTTTTATCATTGAAAGATTAGGAGAAACCTTTAATGAGACAGTTATCCCACTTAGATACACACCTAGAAAATTTGTGCTGCAACCCAAACGGAAACTTTTGGTGGTGATTGAGAGTGATCAAGGAGCATTTACTACAGAAGTTCGTGAAGCTGCAAGGAAAGAATATTTTGATGTTGGTCAATCTGGGGAAAATGGGACAGGAAGTGCAGACCAAATGAAAATGGTGGGGAGGATGAGGATAAAGATGACCCCCTCTCTGATGAACATTATGGTTATCCAAAAGCTGAATCAGATAAGTGGGCATCCTGCATCAGAGTTCTTGTTCCAAGGACAGGAAATACAACCTGTCTTTTGGAACTCCAGGATAATGAGGCTGCATTCGGTGTATGCACAGTAAATTTCCAGGGTAAAGAATATGGAACCCTTTTAGCTGTTGGCACAGCAAAGGGGCTGCAGTTTTTACGCCCAAAAGGAGTTTAGCTGCTGGATTTATTCATATATATAGGTTTCTAGAGGATGGAAGGTCTCTTGAACTACTTCACAAAACTCAAGTTGAAGGCGTTCCTCTTGCTCTAAGTCAGTTTCAGGGAAGATTACTTGCAGGAATAGGACCTGTTCTCAGACTGTATGATTTGGGGAAAAGAAGATTATTAAGAAAGTGTGAGAATAAACTATTCCCCAACACAATTGTCTCTATTCAAACCTACCGTGATCGAATTTATGTATGCAGACTCTAGTTATACAGAGTCTTTCTTCATCTCCAGAATCTCTTCTTTTCCTTGAAGTTCAAGCTTCTATTGGTGGTGAGGATGGTGCAGATCATCCTGCTAGTCTTTTCCTGAATGCTGGTTTGCAGAATGGTGTCTTGTCTAGAACTGTGGTGGATATGGTCACAGGTCTGCTTTCTGATACCCGCTCCCGTTTCTTAGGATTGAGAGCCCCAAAACAATTTCCCAAAGTTAAAGTCATTTACAATGCGGGAAAGCGGAATAATAGAGCTGTTGTTGATGCTAAAACAAACTCATTTCCTTGTTTTAATATCAGAAGGTTTTCAGGGAAGCCCGTGGTTCTTTGAGTCATTCTGGAGCGAACATGCCTTCAAATCAAAATCCTGTAAAAACAATCTTCAATACCAGTTACGGGGACACCCCAACTACATCACCATCAGTGAATGGATCTATCACAAACCTATAATCAACCCCTGCCGAGACTGTAACTCCTGCTACTTTTAAAGTGGAACCAATTCCTGTGACTTCCATGGTAACTGGGCCAGCTTTTCATCATAATCCGGCAGTTGCGCGTCCTACTAGTACTGGCCAAGGAGTTCCAAGCTTGCAGACATCTTTTCTATTTTCTTTTTTTTCTCTCAAGATATTATGACCAGTGATGAAAGTGCACTGGATACAAAGCCAATAGTGTCAATGTTGCAGCCATGTCCTGTGAATCAAGATGCTGCAAAAAGGAAACAATACAATGAGATATTTGGATATAAAGGAAGATCCTAAGTAGAAGTTTGCAGAAGAGTTTAGAAAAACTTATCATCCATAACTTCTTCCTGAGATATTTAGCTTCTTTCTAGGTCCAATTTCATACAAAACCTCTCCAAAACCCCCATTTCCAACCCCGTTATCTTCTCCAAAGATTCAAACTTTCCAATGCTCCATATTAGAAATACACCAGAAACAACACCTTGAATTGAAGCTGCAAAGAAAAACAAGGCAAAGTCAGAAATTCAGTAGTGAAGGAGAAAATTTGAAGTGTTACTAAAGTGATGAAAAGTGATAAATTCACAAGCAGTAAAACTTGAGGTTTACCTCAGTAAGAGATTCAAAATAAATTTGCAAGGGACCACCAAGAATTCTGGAAGCACACTACAGACAAAAGCAATTTGTGAGTCACCAATCTCAGAGGTCCCCACAAAATCCCCTGAGTATCTTCCCTAACGGATGGCCAATTGCAACGGCTCATTTTTTACACAAATTTTCCTCGCTCACACGATTCCTGCACGTACCAACATTCTTCAAGCTCCCTATAAAACCTCTTCAATCATTTGCAATAAAGGAGGACCTACACCTGAAAAACCCTAGCTATCAATACACAGAAAAAATGCACAAAATACCTATTGAAACTCTGCTAAGATTCATACCCAATAACCCTAATTACTCAAAGCTCTCATTCTTAGACCATTCAGAGCTTCAAATCGAAGCTCTAAATTTGGTCAGAGCTAAACCGTTCACCGATTCCATAACAAGCAACGATACCAATACCTTAACTACATTCATAGAAGGAGACGCAGAAATCACAAAGGACGAAAGAAGTAGAGGAAGAAGGGAAACCGCAGAGGAAGGCTGAGAACATAGACACCAAAAGGAGAAAACGAGAGAGCGACAATTTACCTTTACCGTGAAGTTTGAAATCAGATTTTCTCTGATTCAGGTATGGAGACTCTTTCCTTTTAAAGTTGATCCTTGCCTTCCATGCTTTGTCACGCTGAATTTCTCTTATGATTGTTTGATTTTTTCCCATCCATGGAAGAACCTTGATTTGCTTGGTTAGGTTATGATTTGGGATTAGGGTTCACGTTTGTTGTATGTAGACTCTACTTACTTCCATGAGAGGATGTTGCTTGATTCTGTGATGAACGAGGAAGCTTATGATCTCGTCTCTTCATGAGAATAGAGAGAAGCTGAGTGAACGTTTATGAGAATTTGTTTTCCATAGTGATAGAGAGGGAGACGGATGGAGAGTTTCTTTTTCACACGATTAGTTTAATAGCATTCCTCTTTTAAAGTTAATTACTACCATTAATTTATAATTAAATGAGGAATTTGATTTAGTCAAGATAAAAAAGGGTCTGCTAATTAATTCTTGTGTTTTTTTAAGAGCCAGTGGTTTTCTTTTATCATCAAAAGCATTTAATCTCTTTTATTTCTTTTTCACTGCCCAATGTTAAACCTCTTCACTTGCATAGTTGTCACGGCTTTATTGTATTGCTGGCTGATGGAATATGTTGGCGTTACCCGATGATGCTCAAATTGGCTAGGGTTTTGGTTGGCTCAAACATCATTCTTAGTGGGCAGATTCAAACCAGGCCTTATTTTTATTTATTTTGATTTGTTTCTTTTCATAAAGATTCTAAAAAGACCAAAAAAAGAAGACTTTTTGTAATTAATTATATTATTTTATTCTACATAATTAATTAATTACTTAATTAATTTTATTAAATAATCTTATTTAGTTAAGTTGATTATTATTTTATTAATATTTTCAAAATAAATAAAAAAACATTTTCATTAACTAATTTAATTAAATAGATTTATTTAATTCGATTAATTAATTTGATGATTAATCTAATTAAATATTTATATTTAATTAATTTTGCACCTTTGTTCGACATTACGCGTGTGATGAATGTTTGTGTATGCTCGATTTTTTTTTCTTGCTCGTAACTTGATATAATGCTTATTTGTGTGATTTACTTTTGCATATTGACGATAAATTGCTAAGTAAAATACGAACGCACACTAAGATTAATCATTTTCAAAGATAAACGAAATCTTTGGTCCAACGCCAAGTAAATTTCCGTACGCACTTCACTTTATACACACACGTAAGTCGATCATTCCTTGATCGCCATCTGCATTACTTTGCACCTTGCACCTTTCTCAAACATTTTCCAACTTAACGAACCAATGCACCGCGTTTGTTTTCCATAGCTAGTCTTTAGTTTAATTCCTTAATCTTGCGAGCCGAGCATATCGTGCCTCGCTAACAAACCAACAAATAAACTTCCATTCACCACAAATTTCAAAAAAAACGAAATGTTACTTTTTAGATCCAAACCTCTGATCCAACATCAAGCGGTCCTAGGAAATAAAATGCTTTAATAAATACGAGGAAAGTTGCACGCCACGAGCCTTAAGCGGTAGAAAGGAGGATAACGAGCTCTCGTTACTCGCTCCGATTATTTCGACGCAAGACGCTCGTCTTGTTGGACGAAATAAACTATCCATGGTCTTTAGTGCAATTCGACTCCTGAATCCTTTCATCGAAGAAATATAATAAAATGAACACCAACACCCATTTTATGCCGAACTACGAAGCTCTGACTTTCCCATTGCACAAGGGAATACGTAGGCACGAGGATCTCAATCCTTGTCGAGCCCCTAGGATCAATAAACCACTTAGTTTAGCAAGTAATTCGTTTAAGCATATACATCCTTTCGCACGTGACAACTTAGATGGTTCCCATCGAGTACGATGGATGTAGGGGGTGCTAATACCTTCCTCCTACATAACTGACTTCCGAACCCCGACAATGGTTTGCGATGACCTTGTTTTATCCCTTCCTGGTGGTTTTATCTATATTTACCATTTCCCTCTTTGGGAATAAATAAAATTAGATGGAAACTCTCATGTCAGCCCAGCCGCGACCGTGTTCGCGAGGGTCGTATTTTTCGGGGTACGACAGGATGTTGACAAATTTGTTGTGTATTACTGTGATGTGAAGAAGAGAGCAAAAAAGATGGAAAAGTATCTTCTTAGTGGATGGTATGACTTTGCACGAGATAGGCATCTAAATGCAGGCGACAAGTTGCATTTTTGTGTCTGTTATCCACCACTGGAAGAGATCATGGTACCATTGGAGTGTGCGGATGGACGTCCTGGACGGTAGTGAAGATGGAAAGAACTTTGGAAAGGGTGTGTTGTTTTGTTCAATACTACATTGTTAGTTTGATTGTTAGGTTATTATTATAGTAGAACTTTGTAACTAAATGTCCTATGTCATTTGCAGTTTGGAAGATGTGTATTTTGAAAATATTTGAATGTTGCAGTTGTATGTCATCACTGTTTTTGCAGGCTTTAATGTTAAACTTATTGCATTGAGCCTGAAATGTTTGTTAATGTTTCAATGCATATGTGATATTGGTTTCAAAAGTCAGTGTATTATAATGGATGAATTTGAGAAATATTGTAACCATGGAACATGTAATATGAAGCATAAGCGGTGTGTGTTTAGGCGTTGGTTTCATTAAGTGTTGGATAGTGGGGTCACATGCGGGGTTAATTATCGTAGGTATAGTAATAAAATGGAGAATGATTGGAATGAATCCCTTAATATTGAAATTAAAGATCTTCATTATCTTTTCATCTAATAACCATTTGTATCAAAGTTGATTTTGTTTATAATGTTTGTTTGGGTAAAGTGAATAAAAATATTAATTCTATTAAAGATAAAAAGAAACCCATTAATTAAACTGGCAAAAGAAATTTCATTGCAATACAATTTGTCCACAAAAAAGTTATAAGCAAGGCAGCAGCCACACCCCAAAACCAAAAATACATACCCCATAAAGAAAACGTGATAAAACAGAGCATTCTGCAAGTACTACTATAACATGTTTTCCATTAATAATATCATGGTGCTTAATCTATCATAATAAATTTAAATTAATCATGGTCCCATGTACTACTGCTGATGAAGATGGAACCGCATGATCATGAAATATAAAGGACGATTTTCAAATCCCGTAGCTGACATGAAGTTTGAAAGATATGTTGCATATTTAATCACCAAATCTAAAATGCCTTGTCGATATATAATTGGTCCATTTATAGTCTTATTCATAATCATCATTTGAATCAAATATTGAATAATCTTGTTCTTCATCATTATTGAAATCAAAAACTTGTATCCTTCTCAATCTTTTTTTCGATCTCGTTATTCTTCTCGTGTTTCTTCTCTGTCGAACAATCGGTGCATGAAAGACTAAGACAACATCTTCGACACCTTCATGCAGCCGCTGGATCTGTTTAACAAAACCATTAAATGAGGCCACAATAAATTATAGAAACATTGTTAGTTGCACATGACCGAAGGCCAAAAAGAAACACACAAAAAATGGAATGGTTGTTAGACCAATTGAGGTTGTTGGACATTAGGAGGTTGTTGGGCCAGAATGACTACATAAACATGTCACTACTTTTTCCTTTCACATACATTTCTCTGACAACAACCCAGATATAGTTTTCCTACACAAATTCAACAGAAAAAAAGTATAATGATTACCCTACTCGGGAACTATCAAACCTATTAAAGAAAGAATTACAAGATAAGTCGTAAATCATTGTCCATCGATTTCATTCCATTGTCTGCGAAGGTGATTTATGAATCCATGTTGCACATGCCTTACTAGAATGATATTTGCATGCCTATGTTACAATATGAGAATGTTGCAGAAAAGATGTCACATATTAATTAATCAAATGAAACAAATAGAAAGGATGACTCATAAATTCCTGCTCCTATAATTCCTCCTCCAAGCGATAACTTTTTTCTGCTACATTATTAGACTCGAGAGCATTGGACTACCAACACCAAATTATACCTGAAAGAACAACAACCTCAAAGAACGACAATTTCAAACTGTTTAATTACCATGTTCAAGAGCCCATAAGAAATATCTTATCAATTACATACCATTAAAATGAAGCTGAATCAGAAAGACAATGCAATTTTCGATACGGTGTATGCTTATTTAGAGAAACATGTGCTCCCTAAATCAAAACAGTATGGCAATGGGATATGACTTAATTCCATTGTGATAAGATGTTTAAACAAGTCAAAAGTTATCAATGGTTGAAAACATAATTTTTGATATGTGTAAACAACTTATCACAAAGAAGACAATATGTTATATAGAAGCAAATCATGTAATTCGAAAGTAGGAAAGGTGGTGCATTTTTTTTGGATTCCAATAATCTCATTCCAATCAACTACACAACTATGAAACACATACAGGTAATAAAAAATAGAGGTAGGGAAATGGATTTGGAAATACTGATAAAATTCAAACCACAATTTGAGAAAGGGTTCAACATAAGAAGGCTCAGATTTGTGTATTCTCTGACAACCAAAATAAGAGGTTTTCAAAGGTTGCGTCAGGCATATGCGTGAAGTAAGAAATAAGTAATTCCATGCAGACACGTAATCACCTATCCAAGAAACAACTTGTCACCCAACTTCAGATTCAATTGTTAAAAAATCATCACTGCCTTGTTATCAAAGTAGATGAAAGAGTAATTGAAGAAGATAACATGCCCGAGACTGATGAACAGAAAGACGAAATCTAAGAGATTTGCGAGAAGAAGTTCGGATGTAGCTTTAGTGTGGTAGAAATTATCTGAGAGAGTAAAGAAAACAAACCTTTGTATGGAAAGTAGGTCTACCATTATCCCAACTCTATTACAGATAACATCAGTTGTTTGTTTGAAAAAGAGAAACCAAATAGACTGAAAATTTGGTTGCAATATAATTTGAAAATGAAGGCGAAAGTATATTAGTTTGGTTTGAGCAGGTAGTAGGTTCGATTTGTGCATGTTTTTCCACAACACTAAACTTTATTATATGATAGCTTGAGAGATGGGTCTACATAAGAAGGCTCAGATTTGTGTATTCTCTGATAAGCGAAAGAAGAGGTTCTCAAAGGTTGCATCAGGCATATGCGCAAAGTACGAAGTATGTAATTCCACGCACACACAAAATCACCTCGACATGAAACAACTCTTCACCCGGCGTCGGATTCAATTGTTAAAAAATCATCATTGCCTTGTCATTAAAGAAGATGAAGAGGAAAATGAAGAAGATAAACCTGAGTATGTTCCCATGGAGCCTTTAATTGTTTTATGAAAGGAGCATCCTTAATGAGCATAACAACCCAGGAACTGTCCCATTCGGGTTTCCATTTTAATCTAAAAACATGCTCCAATTTTAACATGGCATCAAGTGTAAGGGGTATTGTAATGGATCTGTAATTCCTGTCTACAATTAAAAAAACTTAGGTTATTTGTACCATACCAGGGAGTGGGTATCTTGTAAAGTTAATTACTAGCATGTACATATAAAAAAACCTAAATCACGGTGTCTCACATCTGAGCAGAACTGACACGAAAAATCTATGTTCATTCCCTGTCCCGGAATATAAACTTGAAAGATCTTTTGTTATGGACATCTTCAATTTCAAATGACATACTTATGTTGGGTGAGGATTCATGTTAACATGAGGAAAAGGATGACAAGTTGTATAAATTAAATACACAGTTTGTATCACCATTGATACCTATAAATTTCTGTCTCAATCTCATGGCCATTATCACATTCGAATGGAGGTTGATCACCGCAAGCAGCTTTGGTGTATGCATGGGAGGCCTGATAATACCAGCCCTAGGAAAAGGCAATAAGTTTATCTTGTTGATGAAGTCTTTAATTGAAGGAGAATCAACATTGATAGAGAGAGCTTCGTAACATGGAATGTGTTGGTGAATCGAAACACTTACCTTGCATCCCCTAAGCACCAAATTCACATGTTTTTTCCCTTTGTTATGTTCTTGGGTATATCCAACACTCTCGACCAAACCGATGATATCTGACGAAATCGTATAAATGAAATGCACAAGAAAATGAAATATGGGAAGCAATTGATAAGTAAGACAAAAGTATGTTACTAATCAGAACATCTTTCCGAAACTTGTCGGTATTAATATCAGCGAAACTGGTAAAGTTATGTTGCATGGGTGGTATGATAGTTTGTTAGCATCTGAAACAGATGTTCCTCCAGTAAATTACACCAGTGAGATAAAGGTGGTTGGTTTTAAAGACCAAGTTATTTGGTTGAACCTTCAATTTGGATACGGTGTACGTATGATCCAATGCAAACATCTTATTGTATACAGACATGTATGGAGTTGGAACAACAACATGGATAGCACAACCCTGTCAAAGATAGAAAGATAAGTTCCTTTACCCATAACATAAGACTTTGAAAAAATACCTTTACCCAAAACCTCTAATTGTTAGAGAGTTCCTATACCCAAAACATAAGACTGTGAAATAGAAAGATAAGTCACCCATAATAGTTAAAACCCTAAAGCAAGATACCACAAGATTGGAAAAACCAAAAAAATACAAAACCTATTGATCCTGGACGGAGTAAATCTAACAAAACTTCAGAATTAAACGGTGAATGGCAGGAAAATGAGAGAAGCTTATCATACATACCTCCTTGTCGATGAAAACCATTTCAAAATACTCTTTGTTGTTGGATGTAACACTTTATTTGTTATCTACAGGTACATCAACCTTCCACAACTCCTTACTATCGATGATGTTGGAAATCGTGTAGAAGGGTCTAGCCATGAAATAGACTGATGAACAGGAAGACGAAATATGAGATACGAGCGATAAGAAGCTCAGATGTAGCTTTGTTGTAGAAGAAATTATGTGAGAGAGTAAAGAAAATAAACCTTTGTATGGAAAGTAGGAATACCATCATTCCAACTCTAGTACAAATAGCAGCATCAGGTTTTTCATAGTTTATGGGAAAGCAAATTAACATATAGAGTTTGTTTTGAAAAAAATAAACCAAATAGACTGAAAATTTAATTGCAATATACGCGGGAAATGAAGAAGAAATTAGATTAGTTTTGTTTGCGTAGGAAGTAGGAGGTACGGTAGTAGTTTCGGTTTGTACATGTTTTTCCACAACACTAAACTTTCTTATATGATAGCTTGGGAGATGGTTCTACATAAGAAGGCTCAGATGCAGTTTTCCTACACAAATTCAACAGAAAAAAATGTATAGTTATTACCCTACCCAGGAACTATCGAACCTATTAAAGAAAGATTTACCAAATAAGTTGTAAATCATTGTCCAGCGATTTGATTCCATTGTCTGCGAAGGTGCTTTATGAATCCATGTCGCACATGCCTTACTAGAATGATATTTGCATGCCTGTGTTACAATATGAGAATGTTGCAGAAAAGATGTCACATATTAATTATTCAACTGAAACAAATAGAAAGGATGACTCAGAAATTCCTGCTCCTATAATTCCTCCTCCAAGTGATAACTTGTTTATGCTACATTATTAGACTCGAGAGCATTGGACTACCAAATCCAAATTATACCTGAAAGAACAACAACCTCAAAGAACGACAATGTCAGACTGTTTAATTACCATGTTCAAAATCCCATAAGAAATGTCTTATCAATGACATACCATTAAAATGAAGTTGGGTCAGAAAGACAATGCAATTTTCGATACGGTGTATGCTTATTTAGAGAAACATGTGCTCCCTAAATCAAAACAGTATGGCAATGGGATATGACTTAATTCCATTGTGATAAGATGTTTAAACAAGTCAAAAGTTATCAATGGTTGAAAACATAATTTTTGATATGTGTAAACAACTTATCACAAAGAAGACAATATGTTATATAGAAGCAAATCATGTAATTCGAAAGTAGGAAAGGTGGTGCATTTTTTTTGGATTCCAATAATCTCATTCCAATCAACTACACAACTATGAAACACATACAGGTAATAAAAAATAGAGGTAAGGAATGGGTTTTGCAATACGGATAAAATTCAAACCTCAATTTGAGAGAGGGTTTAACATAAGAAGGCTCAGATTTGTGTATTCTCAGACAACCGAAAGAAGAGGTTCTCAAAGGTTGCGTCAAGCATATGTGTGAAGTACGAAATAAGTAAGTCGACGCAGACACACCTATCAATGAAACAACTCTTCACCCAACTTTGGATTCAATTGTTAAAAAATCATCATTGTCTTGTTATTAAAGTAGATGAAGAGGTGATTGAAGAATATAACATGACACAGACTGATGAATAGAAAGACGAAATCTGAGAGATTTGCGAGAAGAAGTTCAGATGTAGCTTTGGTGTGGTAGAAATTATCTGAGAGAGTAAATAAAATAAAACTTTGTATGGAAAGTAGGTCTACCATCATTCCAACTCTATTACAGATAGCACCAGCAATTTTTTTGAAAAAAAGAAACCAAATAGACTGAAAATTTGGTTGCAATATAATTTGGAAATGAAAACGAAAGTAGATTAGTTTTGTTTGCGCAGGAAGTAGGAGGTATGGTAGTAAGTTCGGTTTGTGCATGTTTTTCCACAACACTAATATTTATTATATGATAGCTTGAGAGATGGTTCTACATAAGAAGGCTCAGATTTGTGTATTATCTGACAAGCGAAAGAAGAGGTTCTCAAAGGTTGCGTCAGGCATATGCATAAATTAGGAAGTATGTAATTCCATGCAGACACGTAATCACCTCGCCATGAAACAACTCTTCACCCGGTGTCAGATTCAATTGTTAAAAAATCATCATTACCTTGTCATCAAAGAATATGAAGAGGAAAATGAAAAAGATAAAGTTGAGTATGTCCCCATGGAGCCTTTAATTGTTTTATGAAAGGATCATCCTTAATGAGAATAACAACCCAACAACTGTCCCATTCGGGTTGGCATTTTAATCTAAAAATATGCTCCAATTTTAACATGGCATCAAGTGATAGGGGTATTGTACTGGATCTGTAATTCCTGCCTGCAATAAATATTTTAGGTAATTTATACTATACCAGGGAGTGGATATCTTGTAAAGTTAATTAGTAGCATGTACAGATAAAAAAACCTAAATCATGGTGTCGCACATCTGAGCAGAACTGACAAGCAAAATCTATGTTTATTCCCTGTCCCAGCATATAAACTTACAAGATGTTCCATTATCGACAACTTCAATTTCAAATGACATACTTGTGGTGGGTGAGTAGTCATGTTAACATGAGGAAAAGGATGACAAGTTGTATAAATTAAATACATAGTTTGTATCTCCATTGATACCTATAGATTTTCGTCTCAGTCTTATGGCCATTATCACATTCGAACGGAGGTTGATCACTGCAGGTAGCTTTGGTGTATGCATGGCAGGTCTGATAATATCAGCCCTAGGAATAGGGAATAAGTTTATCTTGTTGATGAAGTCTTTAATTGAAGGTGAATCAGCATTGATAGAGATATTTGTAACATGGAATGTGTTGGTGAATCAAAACACTTACCTTGCATCCCTAAGCACCAAATTCACATGTTGTTTTTTCCCTTTTTATGTGTTTGGGTATATCCAACACTCTCGGCCATACCGATGATATCTGATGAAAATGTATAAATGAAATATACAAGAAAATGAAATGTTGGAAGCAATTGATAAGTAAGACAAAAGTGTGTTACTTATCAGAACATCTTTCTGAAACTTGTCGGTATTAATATCAGCGAAACTGGTAAAGTTGTGTTGCATGGGTGGTATGACGTGTTTGTTAGCATCTGAAACAAATGTTCCTCCAGTAAATCACACCAGCGGGATAAAGGTGGTTGGTTTTAAAGACCAAGTTATTTGGTTGAACCTTAAACTTTGATACGTTGTACGTATGATCCAATGCAAACTTCTCATTGTATGCAAACATGTATGGAGTTGGAACAACAAAATGGATAGCACAACCCTGTCAAAGATAGAAAGATAAGTTCCTTTACCCAAAACACAAGACTTTGAAAAAATTTCTTAACCCAAAACCTCTAATTGTTAGAGAGTTCATATACCCAAAACATAAGACTGTGAAATAGAAAGATAAGTCACCCATAATAGTTAAAACCCTAAAGCAAGATACCACAAGATTGGAAAAACCAAAAAATACACAACCAATCGATCCTGAATGGATTAAATCTGACAAAACTTCGGAAATAAGCGATGAATGGCAGGAAAATGAGAAAAATTTATCATACATACCTCCTTGTCGACGAAAGCCATTTCAAAATGCTCCTTGTTATTGGATGTAACACTTTATTTGTGATCTACAGGTACATCAACCTTCCACAACTCCTTACTATCGATGATGTTGGAAATCATGTCGAAGGGTCTAGCCATGAAATAGACCGATGAACAGGAAGAATAAATATGAGAGATGAGTGATAAGAAGCTCAGATGTAGCTTTGTTGTTGAAAGAAATCATGTGAGAGAGTAAAGAAAATAAACCTTTGTATGAAAATTAGGAATACCATTATTCCAACTCTAGTATAGACAACAACATCAGGTCTTTTCATAGTTGATGGGAAAGCCAATTAACATATACAGTTTGTTTTGGAAAAAAAACCAAATAGACTGAAAATTTGATTGCAATATACATGGGAAATGAAGAAAAAACTGGATTAGTTTGGATTGTGTAGGAATTATGAAGTAGTTTGTGTTTGTGCAATGTGAAGGGATCCACGTGGATAGCCTTAGAAAGTAGGGGACAGTTTGGGATTTTCATCACAACAAACTTTCTTATATGATAGACATATCACTCATGATCATGTTATTCAAGTGAATTAAAATTTAAAATAAATTAAACTAAATATTTTTTACAAAAATCAATGGAAGTTGCCATTAGACATTTCAAAAAATATCTAAAAAACTTTATAGCAAAATACTTTTTTTATAAGAAGCAAAATGCTTTGTAAAAAATTCAAACACAGAGAAAAAATATAGCATTTCATAAAAAATATAGTAAGAAATATAGGTTCTGTTTAAAAAAATTTGTGGTTGATATGATAAGGTTGTTGATAATTTATAGTTTATGACTGGTAGTTTATAGTTTATAGTTAATGGTTGATGATTTACAACTGATAAATTAATTTAAGTGTTTGATTAAATTAATAGTTTAATTAGTTGATAAATTAAAATGATATAAAGGACGTTTAATAATTATTATTTTATTTTAAATTAATAAATTATAAAGAGTAATAGTGGGGTCTAGTTAAAATAATAAGGATAAAAGTGGAAGAAAATAATTAAGAATGTCACTAAATTTTATAATTTTATTTTTGGAAGATAAAAAATTTTACCTTTTATTATTTTAGCATCTAATTAAAAATTAACCTGACTTATCAAGTTCATGTATCCATCTAAGTGGTGAAAGTAAATTAAGGGTTTACAAACAACCAACGCATATGGGGTAATCCTTTAGTTTTTACTAGAAACTATGATGGGCAACCCTTCTTAATCTATGACGCCCGTCATGATGCCTAGACCTCCTTACATTGCAGTAGTTCCAATAATTTTTCTCTTGCGGTTTTCTATCAAAGTAATAAAAAGATTTATTGTCCTCTAATACCAATGTAAGGAGGTCTATGCATCATGACAGGCGTCATAGATTATGAAGGGTTGTCCATCATGGTTTCCAATCTATGTCTATTCTTTCTCATATTAAGGAACATTTCCTCAGTGATGTACTTATACTTAAAAACTTGGACCTATAGGGAATCACAATCTTGGTGTAGATCCCAAACTGTGTCTTGCGAATGAAGTTATATCTTCCTATACTTTGAAACTCATCTTAGTGGGTATGTTAATTTGTTAGTTATATGTTTTCTCAAGTATAATTTGTCTCATCCAACAAGAACGATCACGTGGAATGCACACAAAAGTAGTAATATAATTTTGAATGTTTATGGCACTAGCCTCATTAATCTTAGCGCTCGGGTTTTTGTGGATTGATTCGAAATGTTGATGGTGCTTGGGTTTACGGTTTTGTGGATAATATTTATTATTCCAACTTCCTTCTTGTTGAGTTGATGTCGTTATATCATGATTTGTGTATAGTTTGAAAACTTGGTATCAAAAACATGTGTGTTATTCTGACTCAAACTCTGATATCAAACTTATCTCAGAGTCTGTTAATGTTTGGTATCACTATGACGTGATTCTTCACAACATTAAAGAGCTTCTCTCTAGAGAATGTCGAGTTCAAATATTTCACTCTTAAATATGGGAATACTCGTGCTAATTATCTAGCAGAACATGAGACTGGTAATGATACGATATATCGGTCTTTTGTACAACCTCCTTTTAGAATCGTCGCTCTCCTACTTACTGATACTAGTGGGGCTTTAATTTTTAGATAATTTTCTACTTTTTTTTATTTCTCTTCTTTTTTCCACATGTAAAAAAAATCAAATTACTAACTTATTGTGAAATATTGAAATAAGTTATTCATTGTAAATGGACGGTGTGTTTTTTTAGAGAATAATTGGATTCAATTTTTTTTTAAGTGTAAAAATGTGCTATTTTAACAATAAAATTGATTGATGTTAAAAGTGAGTCAAAATTAATGTAATTTATATTTAAATAGTTTCACAAAAAAAAAAGAGTTAATGATAAATTTCAATATTAAAAGTACATTTATATTTAAAAATAACAAAAGAATTCTTCAAATTGATTAAATTTTTGAAATAAAATCAATTTTATTTTTAAGAAAATAAAATCAATTTTATTTTTAAGAAAATAAAATATGTCAAAATCAAGTCTACATTACTAATTTTTTTAAAAAATAACTTGGTTTATTAAATTAAATTCTAAAATAACATAGTTTTTCAAAATATTACCAAATAACATAGTTTGTGTGTTCTGTCGTCAATCCATATGGTGAATGTGAATAAAGTTAGAATTTCTCTTGCATGCTTTCGCCATATGAGATGACAAATGGATTTTAAATTTTTTTTTGCAATTTATGTTACACTCATTCGCCAATTGAGGTGGCAAATGAGTTGAAAATCATAAATGTTTTTGTCATATGCATTGATTACTTGGTGCAAAAGTTTAAAAAAAAAAAAAAAACAAATTTAACATCCTAGCCAATTGAATTGGTGAAACCTTTAAAAGAAATTAAAAAAATCTAACATTTTTGCCATATGGACAGGGCCGGCCCTAGGGGTAGGCCACCAAGGCTACCGCCTAGGGCCTCAATTTTTTATATATTTTTTATTTATATAATTTTAATTAATTAGTTTTTCAAAAAAATAATTATTATTTTATGTCAATTAAAAAATTAGACATATTTAAAATATATAATAATAACCTCCATTTAATAAGATAAATAAGATTGTTAGTTTAAAAATCACACTTATAGAACAAACTTCTAAAAAAAAATTCTTGAAAACTTGATATTTAAATTTTTTTATAGAAATTTTGATAATATATTTTCTATTATAATTTTTTTAATGATGAGATGATTGTTTAGATGAATATTTTATTATCAATTAAAAAGAAAATACTAACTGAAATTGATTTTAGTAATATAATGATTTTACATTTTTAAAAAAAAATTTAAAATTTTTTTTTTATAAAAAATATCTAATATTAAGTTTCGCTTTAGGCCTCAAAGTGTGTTGGACCGGCCCTGCATATGGATTGGCGAAAGCTTTAAGAGAATAAAAAAAAATTCACACAACACATGTTAGTCAATTAGATTGACGAATGCTTGTAAAAATATTCCAACTTTATTTTCATTCGCCATATAGATTGGCGACAAAACACATAAACTTCGTTATTTAGTAATATTTTAGAAAACTGTTATTTTGGAAAATAAAATAGGTCAAAATCAAGTTTACATAACATTACTTCTAAAAGTTCCAAAAATGAAACTAATGATACACTAATCTAAGTTTTAAGTCATTTAATATCCTTTACTACGTCTCTAATCACTTCAAACACACTCAAAAAAATTCTTGAAAATGGGATGAGTTAGTGAAATGTATTTTTGCTGCTGCACTTCTAAGCAGTTAGGTTGGGGGAAGTTTCATGGAACACAACTAGACATACAACCCATACACAGTTGCTGGTAGAAATTGTTTTGTGTCAACAGTGGCAGGATGGGTCTCTTAACAAGACAACGAGGGAAAACGAAAAACACGTCGCTATTCTGACTGGTTTTGATTTGTCCTTTCATTAGACCTTGTTTGGTTTTGTTGTCCTTTCAATTTTTTTCTTATGGATAAAAAAACAAAAACATATATGATTCAGAATTTAACCAGGCACCATTGTTGTTATACCCGGCAACCCCAATTTTTCATATCAATAAAATTGTATTTCCCGTTGTCTATCTATCTCAAATTTATGATTGATTAAAAAAGTGAACTTTTAAAGAACTAATAAGAACTAATCGGTATCAATTTTTGTTGGATTTTTAAAAATTCGATATGATTATTTACCAAATGTTTTAAAATATTTGGTAAAATGTAAATTTCACAAATATTTTTAAACTTTCAATGATTTTTTAGATATTCTGAAAATCTAGTATATCCGTTTGTTCAGCCATCTCTAAAAATTGTAGTTGTTTGATTCATCATGTTTTTCTTATTCATTTCTGAGGGGGTGATTCTTTTATAGATTTTATCCAATTCTTAAGCAATGATGTTATATGTTTTACTTGCATTTTTAACTTTTGAAAATTTTAATTTACTATTGTGAAAAACGATACCGGAATAACAAAGTATATTTGGTTTCTTGAACACCAAGAAACACACAAGGGTAGAAAAAAGGACAAACACACGAAACCTATAAGGGTTCACAAAAGGAAGAGAAAAAAGTAAGAAGAATAGAGAATTGGTTAAATCTGTTTTACTATTCATTTTCTCAATATGGTTCAAGATTATAAGTGAATACCAACAATTAACCTCTCTCAAACTAATAAGGATTTGCCACGCCTTATGATGAAAGACTAGTATGTTATTTATAATAAACCTAACATACTAAACTAATGGGCTTTTTAACAATTACACATTACAAGTTAACTTAGGATTCAAGCTAACTTAAACAATTGGATCCATAACACAAGACCCAATTTGACAACAACATGTAAGCGGACTTCAACAACATGTTAAACCTAGAATTCGTTTCAATATCTCACAAATCTCCACCTTTGAACAAACTTTATAACAACAAGAAACAAACTAGCTTTCTTCATGCAGCTTTATCAACTGCATACAGTGGAAAAACTTGCAATTGAACAACGTTTTGGTGATCATATTAGCAGCATTATGATTTGTCGAAACCTTCGGTACTTGGAATTTTCCACGCTCGATTACCCTTTGACGAAATGCATCCTCACATCAATGTACTTGGTTCTCTCATGATAGATTGAGTTCTTCGACAAGTGTATTGCACTTTGACTATCACATTTAACAGTGATAACTTGACCTTGAAGTTTCAGCTCCTTTGCAAAACCTTCAAGCTACAATGCTTCCTTCACAGCTTCAGTTAGGGCGATATATTCCGCTTCAGTGGTTGATAAGGCAACAACCTTATGAAGTGTTGCTTTCCAATTAATTGATGTACCAAACATAGTGAAAACATATCCGGAAATAGATTTTCTGGAATCTATACAACCTGCATAATCAGAGTCGACATATCCTTCAATTGCTGCTTTACTATCTTCACCCAAGGCTCCACCATAAATTAGGACTTTATTTAGAGACTCAATTGTGTATCTTAGAATCCACTCAAATGCTTTCTAGTGAGTCTTTCCAGGATTCACCATGTACCTGCTTACAAGACTTACTACATATGTTATATCGGGTCTAGTACAAACCATAGCATACATCAAAGAACTTACTATATTAGCATATCAAATATTATCCATATAAGTTCTTTCGACATCAGTACTGGGACACTGATCTATACTTAGCTTGAATTGAGGGTTTGTCGAAGTCACAACAGGCTTTGGATTCGTCATTCCAAACTTTTCGAGAATCTTTTGTAGGTATGCCTCTTGAGATAAGCAAAATTTCAATTGCTTTCTATCTCTTCAGATGTCAATCCCAAGAATCATGGACGCAACTCCTAGATCCTTCATATCGAACTCCTTATTGAGTTCAACCTTCACCCTCAATACATATTCGACATTATTGCTTTCTATTAGAATATCATCCATATAAAGCAACAAAATAACAAATGAATTACCAAGTCGAAATCTGAAGTAAAGACAGTGGTCGAACTGACTTCTGATAAAACTTATGTGTGCCATGAACTTGTCGAATCTCCTATTCCACTGTCAAGGAGATAATTTCATCCCATATAAAGATATTTTTAGCTTGCACATATAATCTTCCTTTCCCTTTTCGACATACCCTTCAGGTTGCCTCGTCATAATTTTTTCATCAAGATCAAAAGCAGTTTTCACATCCGTTTGTTCCAGTTCAAGGTCGAACTGTGCCACCATGGTAAGCAACATTCGAATGGACTTGTGCTTTACAACAGGAGAGAACACATCATTGAAGTCGACACTTTCTTTCTGAGTGAAACCCCTAATGACCAATCTTGCCTTTTATCTCTTCGACACCACTCCTTTGATTCATTCCTTAACTTTGGAAATCAATTTACAGCTGAATAACCTAGCTCCAACAGGTTTCTTGATCAGTTCCCAAGTATTTTCATCATGAAGAGATTCTATCTCATCACCCATGGCCTTCACCCATTCAGTCTTATTTCAACCCCTCATAACTTCTTTATAGTCTCTAGGTTCTTCGTCTAGAACCTCACTTGCAGATATTAAGGCATAAGTTATAAGATCTGCATAACTAAGTCTCTGAGGTGGCTTAATGACGCTTTTCGACCCGTCTCTTGCCAGCAGGTAGTCATTATCAATATTCTCATGTTCTTCAGCATCTTTCTATTCTCCCTCGACTTCATCTAGGTTATACACTTCAACATCACTATGATCCACTTTAATAGGAATCTCTCCATGTTCCAGCTCTTCATCAACATCATCAATTTTCTTGAAAGTTATCTCAACTTCATTGAAAACTACATATCGACTGGTGATACACCTCATGTGACCTGGCTCTAGGCACCATAGCCTATACATTTTGACTCCTTCAGGATATCCCATGAACATGTATTTCGGAGCTCTAGGTTCGACCTTTCTTGCCTAATGTGAGCATAATCCACACAGCCAAATACTTTCAGTTTTTCAAGACCTGGTGGATGTCCCAACCAAACTTCTTCAGGTGTATTCATATCTAACACGGTTGAAGGACATCTGTTTATCAGATGTTGCTGTTGAAACAGCCTCAGCCAAAAACACCTTTTTCAATCCAGCACTAACCAACATGTATCTAACCCTTTCGAAGATTGTTCGATTGAATCTCACAGCTAGATCATTTTGCTGAGGAATACATGTTGCAGTCTTATACCTTGAAATCCCATACTCGATACAATAATTGTCGAAAGCTTCATTGCAGAATTCAAGACCATTATCAGTTCTCAACCTCTTGACCTTTCTGCCAGTTTGAGTTTCGACCAAAACCTTCCAACTCTTGAAATTCTCAAAAGTTTCATCTTTAGTCTTATGAATGAATACCCATAACTTTATGGAATAATCATCAAATATGGATAGAAAAATCCTTGCATCTGAATGTGAAGGATTCCTTGAAGGTCCCAAAATATTAGCATGTATGTAATTAAGGGATCCATGTGTTCTTTGTTTACCTTTGTTAAACTTCACCCTACAAGATTTATGAAATACACAAGGTCCACAAAACTCCAACTTCTCGACTCTGTCACCACCTAATAGGTTTTGTTTCCCCAGTTCGAACAGGTCTCTCTCGCTGACATAGCCCAATCTTATGGTCCATAATTTTGTCTTCGACAATGGTTTCGTGGATGCAACATTTGTCAAACCACTTGCGACTTCAGCCTCAAGGGTATACAAGTCTTGTTTCTTCACGTCTCTCAAGACTTCCTTCGACCCCTTCATGACTCTTAGGATACTTTTCTCTCCTTGAAAAACATATCCCTTGTCAAATTCACCAAGAGAAATCATATTTCTCTTCAAGTCAGGTACATACCTAACTTCAGTCAATAGCCTTATTGACTCATCATGGAGCTTGAAAGTCATAGATCTAATACCTGCAATTTTTCAAGCTTTGTTGTTTCCCAGCAGCACTGATCCACCATCTTGATCACATAATGCCTCGAACAAATCGTTGTTTTAAGTCATGTGCCAAGTGCAGCCTGAATCCATAATCCACTCTTTTCTTGAGTCACCACTTGAAACCACAAGGACATCAGATGATTCGAAATCATCTTAAACAATGGTCGCACTGCCATTATCCTCGCCTTCATGATCTTTTAGGTGTTCAGGGCACATCTTTTGAATGTGACTGTCCTTCTTACAATGATAACATCGAACACCATATGCTTCGCCACCATAAGACTTCTGTTGATTCTTACCCTTCTTCATATCGAACTTGCCATCATTTCGCAAGAATTTTTCCTTAACGACCAAACCTTCACGAACCGTCGAAGGTTTATGCTCCTTTCGTTCATTCAAGTCCTTATAGTACAAGGCAGATTGAACATCTTCAAAGGTCAGGGACTCTCTTCCTTATAAGAGGGTATTTTTGAAGTGAGCATGTGTTAGGGGCAAAGCGTATAACAACAACAACGTTTGATCTTCATCATCGATCTTCACATCAATATTTTCAAGATCAAGAATCAGCTTGTTGAACATATCCAACTGCTCATCCAATACTTTGTCCTCACTCATCTTGAATGAATACAAAACTTACTTCAGGTAGAGTTGATTCACCAACGATTTGGTCATGTACAAAACTTCAAGTTTCAACCATAACCCTAACGTCATCGTCACCTTTGATACCTGTCGAAGAACCTTATCACTAAGGCTCAACAATATTGCGTTATGTGCTTTCTGAATCATGGTCGTCTTTTCAGATGTCGTTAATGCAACGTCCATGGTTGTTTCTCCCTTCAACGCTTCCAAACAACCTTGTTGAACTAGTAGGGCTTTCATCTTCAAGCTCCACAAACTGAAGTCGTTCACTCCGGTGAACTTTTCAATCTCATACTTTGTTAAAGGCATATTCTCCATGCTCAACGCATCATTTGTTGTGGAAAACGATACCGGAATAACACCACGATACCGGAATAACAAAGTATATTTGGTTTCTTGATCACCAAGAAACCCATAAGGGGAGAAAAAAGGACAAACACATAAAACCCTATTAGGGTTCACAAAAGGAAGAGAAAAGAGTTAGAAGAATAGAGAATTTGTTAAATTTGTTTTACTATTCACTTTCTCAATAGGGTTAATGATTACAAGTGAATATCAACAATTAACTTTTCTCCAACTAATAAGGATTTGTCACACCTTATGATGAGAGACTAATATGTTATTTATAATAAACCTAACATACTAAACTAATGGGATTTTTAACAATTACCCATTACAAGCTAACTTAGGGTACAAGCTAACTTAAACAGTTGGATCAATAACACAAGACCCAAATTGACAAAAGCATGTTAGTGGACTTTGACGGCATGTTAAACCTAGAGTTCGTTCCAATATCTCACATCCACTTATGGTATCTCTGACATAAATCATTAATTATATGTTCTAATTGAAAAATATTTCTCTCTGGGATCAAGGTGTTATCATAGACACAGACTATTCGGAGACAATATTATTATTGTTACTATTTGTTCTGATATAGCAAATGAACTCAAAGGGAGGAAAGATAAATTGACTATGGGTTGTGAGAGAGGAGGAAACAACAAAAACCATAATTCCTCTCAATGCATTTTTAGTATAAGAGTAAAATGTCCATTTACTCTATACTTTGAACATTTTCATTCCACCACCGCGATTCTTTAACCATAGGACCAAAACCTCTTGCGTCTTCTAACATCTATTTAGTCACTTTTATAATCTCTGAGGTCATATTATTCCACATATCATTTGCACCTCCTTATGGTTGTGCATGTTAGAACAAGATTTGTTCATTCGCTTATAAGGTTTTGATGATAATAAAGTATTGAAAGAACAATAGGGTTTACTAATGGTTAATAAAGCTAACCACTCAGAAGAACCATTAAAGGGAATCTAATTTGTTATGAATATGGAAGATCAGAACCAAGCTTTCAACTCAAGTCTTATAGATGTTGAACCTAAGCTTACTTGGAATACAAAGATCAACTTAACTCTGAAGACTGGAATCATTTGAAGCAAGCAAACTCTCTTATAAGGAACGACTCTACATCTTCTGAACAAGCTCATCAACAATTATGAAGATACTTCTTCAAAGGAATTTGTCTACATCAAGTCATCAACTCTTCAAGTGATCATCCATACTAGATTTAATCAAGACTCTGATGAAAGCAAGACTCAGAACTTGTGAACTCAAGACTCTGAAGTCTTATTCCAACCAGGTTCTGAAGGCATAATTTAGTTGTTGATCATGCTTCTATAAAAATCCTATGAATAAAAAATTTAAGTATAAGGATAACAACGACTCTAAGCAAGCTTCAACAAACGTCTACAAGAAAATTTCAATCAGAAGTTGTCCATAGAAGATCATGTGACAACGATACATTACTTTATGTCTAATCAACATTAAGTAAGGTTTTCAGGATCTTCTATCTCCAATTTTTAAGAACCCTACCCTTCTACACTCAACGTCTTTGTGCTAGCTGAGTTGTAGCTCACTCTATTGTCAATTAGCTAAAGACCTTCAACTTTTATTTGTACTATGGTAGTCTCTCAATCTTCAATGGATTTATTCTTAGAATCTATTTAAGGATGAAGATTGAAAATATTCAAAAGGTTCTAAACCTGTGAAGTTCTTGGAACATCTCCCTGAGCTGAACATCTACCTCTCAAGAGAATGAATGTGAGTTAAAGATTTTGTGACTGTGTTCACTTGGATGTGATATTAGTCTGCTTAAATGAGTTTAAAGTATTTGTGTTTTACATAAAGCACAGATGAAAGAACCACGCTTCAAAATATTACATAAAAATAAGGGTTAAATGTGTTAGAGTAGAGTGAGACATATTCACCCATATTCTGAAGAAAGAATATGTGAATATGATAAAGAACAAGAAGGCACATCAAGATGAAAAATATGTGCAACGAGAGAAAAAGAATGGATACTTCATTTTTCTACACTTAGGAGCAAATAATTCAAATATGCTCAAGAGTGTAAACCTTTGTGTATATACTTATCCAAGAAGAATTTATATGAGCATAAGGTTAATACAATATTCCTCTGTTATGAGAATCTGAAGACTCTAGCTTTTGTGCTAAGAGTAAGTTTCTTTCTATGTGATTGAGCACTAAGTTATGAACTGTATGTTTAGATAATTGAAGTCTCATTCTTGCGGGCAGAGCAAGGAAGTCTCGATCAGTGTGATTGAGCATGAAGTCTCATGCTTGAGGACTTGAGCCAGAAGTCTTGAACGAATAGTTCAGGCAAGGAAGTCTAGATCTGAGTTATTGAGCAGGAACTCCTGAACAGGGAGTTTAGGCAAGGATGTCTCATGCTTGCGGACTTGAGCAGGAAGTCTTGAGTTGTTGGCTTAAACAATTGTAATCAGACTGACTATAGTTAAAAGCTCATATGTTGTAGGGGGACTCGACTACTCTTAGTCGATAGGACTAGAATACATTGTGTGTCTCTTTATTTACTTTTGTATTTATATTCCGCTATGCAAACACTCTGAAGTCAGACTATGATCTGATTCAGTCTCTTACCTACATCAGAATTTGAGCTTTGAAGCAGAGTTAAGAAAAATGAAGTAAACTTTTCACTGTTGTTTTTCACTCTGATATCAAACTCTGAACGTGGTTCAGAAATAGTTGTAGAAAAGAGTTTTGATTGTGTATTTTTCCCACCTTCGATGCAAACCATCCCATTAAAATCTTGTGCTGCAAACTTTCTTATTTTTCATCATTCAAATGTCGCCACTTAATATGTGGCGCTCCCATGTGACTTCTTCTCTTTGATCTCTCCTTTATTCATACATCCATAACAAATACTCTATGTTGGGTAGTTAAACTCTCTCCTAGAATAACACTGTAGTCCAAGCAAATCTTTTTATCTGACTTTCTAATAAGAAAGAACTTTATTTGAGAGCATTGTCGCCTCACTTTTATATGATGCTCATCTCTTTTCTTAAACCATGTATTTTCTATAGTAAGATTCAAAGTCGACAAAAATTCTAAGATGAATTTACCATCCGCATTCACCTCCCCTAAACTACCTCATGCACACTCTCAAAATTTCCTGTTACACTCCCCACATGACCATTTAGATCTCCACATAGAAAAAAAACGTCTTTTTTTTGGGATATATCTTGAAGTAAACCTTTAGATTTTTCCTTTAAATTTTCCCAATTTAGATCTCCACGTAGAAAAAAAAAACGTCTTTTTTTTGGGATATATCTTGAAGTAAACCTTTAGATTTTCCCTTTAAATTTTCCCAATGTTTTATCTTAAGATATGTTAACCCAACTTAAGTTGCTGCATAAACACTAATAAAAGTGTTTTGTTCCACTAAAAATTTCAAGATTATGATTTAATTTTTTTTTTCCTCACATCCATGATAACCTTCCACCCTTGTCTAATAAACTTCTTTATGATTAAAAAAACTTATTAATCATTTTTTTTCTTTATTTCCTAAGCTCGTTATGGACTAAATCTCTTTATAGTTAAAGGTCACCAAGGTTATAAATGATGTTTTTATTTGAGTATATTGTATAATGTTTAGCTACATTTTAAACAAATTATTTTAATGTCTGAAATTTAACTTGATTTAAATTTCATTTTATTCTATTTTATTTTACTCATCCATCCAAAAATAACCTACAAGTTCATAAAATTAACTATAATCATTTAAATTGATTTAAAACAAATAAATATTTTTTTTTAAATAAAAAATATTTTGAATAAATATATATAACAATGATATATAATATCACTAGAATAATAACAATCTCACCTTTAATATACAGTTAGAGTTCGGATAAAGCATTCTATGAACATTGTGCCGAGTAGAAGGGCTCTCACCCAACAAAAATTCTTTAGGTGTTCTGTGAGAGGGGCCCTGGATGGAATTGAGTTTGAGTCCCATGGCCCCCAATGTGTCAAAATACTGGATCAACCAGACCAGACCCGGATCTTTTTTCTTTTTTTCAGGTATGCCGCTCCGCGACACTGGAGAGAAAGAACCAAGTGGTTTGTGATAATGTCAGAATTTGCACCTATTTGACACCTTTTCTATTTAGTGATCAGTCTACTAGTGTCTATGATCTTACTCGGTCTTCCTCGACTGTTCCACCTTTTCTATTAGATTCATTATTAATAAGGCTCAAATCCAATAACCATTTTATGATAAATTATGAAATACAATACAACAGTCAAACACTCAATTTCAACTTCAAGCAGATGCAAGTACCATATATACTAAAACAAAATTGCAAATTACATCATTCTCTGTGATACCCTAGCCTCAAGGGAGAGTTGCACTAGAATTATCAGTTTCTAGTTTTCTTCTTGCCTCTTTTCTTTGCATTAATCTCAGGCCCCTCGGCCTCTTCAGCTTTCTGCTCAGCTTCTAATAAAGCCAGCTACAGTGACCAAAGAGAATATTTATAATTTAAGAAAATAGTAAGGATATAATTTGTGTTCAGGTAATTATGTAAACATGACAACATTACCTCATCAAGAATAGGTTTTAGCTCCCTGTATCGAGATTCTGCAAGATCAAAACCATCTTTGCGGAGTTCCTATCACCCAGAAGAATTTTACCATAAACATAAGGCATTCATTAGTGTGTATTTCTAGATGAATAAGTGGAAATTCTCTCTCAAGAGCTGGGCTGAGCTGCCGCCCATATTCTGAGATCTCTGGCTCCCCTGACACATATGGTCCCCACATATAGTAAGGGGACCACTGTGGAACCCACCTACTTTATAGTAGAAGTGCGCACACTAATAATGTTTAATAAACTTCATTTATATACTCCCTCTAAACCCTAAGTATTTATTATTCTTTCAACTCTTTTAATTTCTCTATTATATAATTATAAGGGGCATTACTATAAAGTTATACATAATTTATCTTTTCCATGGTGTAATAATTAAGTTTTTTAATTTGTGTGAAACACTCAAAACGTCTTATAATTTAGGACGGAGGGAGTACTTAATAAGATTTGATTGTTTTTTTAAAATAAGATTTGGTTAATTTATTTAAATCTAAGATTTATCTATAAGAATTAAGTTAGTGATATTTTTGTTTGACTGCTTTCTATAAGAATCCTTACGTAATCTATGATTTAATCTCCATGTTAATAGTGGGTTAGTCATGGTTTAGGGGCTGAGCAAGAAGATTTTAACATTCATCGTTTCAATTTGCAAAAAGATCAAAGTTCAGTCATTTAACCTCCCTAAAATATTACTTGGATGCAGATCAAATCAACATTTTATTATTTATGAACAAGGACTTCACAGATTTTAGATGAGGAAAACAGAAAACCCACTGAATTATATGTTCCTCTCAAATAAATAACAAGACGAGTTAATAGTACTGTTAATATTTAAGCAAAAGAAAGAAAAGAGATAACATACTTTTCCAGTGTGCTGAGTGTGTTCATGGGCTGCCATTTGCCAATACAAATTTGTACGCTTGTAGAAATCTCTCAACGATTCACCTGCCTTTACACGCAAGAAGAAACAATTAAGAAAGCAGTGGAACAAATAAATATATTGATTGAAGCTCAGAGATGCTTTTGTAGGCAAAAAGACAACCAGGCACAATCAAGAGCGTTAATAGAGCTTAATAGAACAAAAAAATTATAAAAAATGCATGTATCCGCTGGCTCCAATGTATAATCAACTGTGTAATGTGCCTTTAATAAATATTGATAAACTACCGATGGTGTTCTCTGTGAATCTGACAGGCCAAGGCTAGCTCTGATTTGCTCTATCCGTAACCTTCTATCTTTCCTACGCAGATTCTTTACTCCTCCCTTGATTAAAGCAACAGCATCTCCCACCTGAACTGATGTATTCTGCACCTATTGATCAAAACATAAAGCCAAATAAATAGAGCAGAAAATCTCTTGTTTCAAAAATTAATTGTTTGATTATGGAGAGTTGACCGCACATAAGTTTGACAGTATTTGTGTACAATAGCTATTGCAAGTTTAAGGGGGGAAAACTAAGAATCAGTGTCAATCATGGATCTTAAACTTGGGCAAAGGCAAATATCATGCAGGTTATTGTTTCAAAAGGTAAACCTTTGCCCATCAAATTATTTTAGACTGAATTATTAAGGATATATCATTAAGTAGCAAATTCAGTCGTGTCTTAGAGAGAAACCCTTCCGTATTCTCATTGTACGCCTTTGAGTGGTAACATTGTGTAAAAATTTACGATAGAAGAGAAAGCTATCAACAACAACCAAATGAACTGAAATGATATAAAGAAAGTGACGACATAGAAAGCAGAATATTCAAATGATATAAGGAAAGTGACGACATAAGAAGCAGTGTATTCAAAAGCAGCAGCAACAACAACAACAACAGGACTTTTTCCATTACTGTGGAGTCCAATGCATAGATCATTCAACACTGTTAAGCCCTATCATGTATTTGGTTCACACTTCACAGAAAGACTGCTTTAAAATTCTTTTATTGATTAGGCGTATAGTTTGTCTTGGTCTCCCTCTAATGGACTATACTCTATCTAGTCAATCCTCATTATGGGCTACTTCTACAGCTCACCATACATGTCCAAATCACCAAGACATTCTTTCAACACCTAAAATGGGGCCACTCCAATTTTCTTTCCAGCAAGTGTATTCCTAAATTTATTTTTTCTTGTGTGACCACTAGTCCAACAAAATAACCTCATCTCTGCGACACTAAGTTTCTTCTCTTATATTTTATTCCTGCCCAACATTGCAATTCCATATAGTATTGTAATCTGATTAGCTTCAGCGGTATTTCTAATAAAATCAAACCTAAAACATTCCTTTTTTTCAACAATCCTATGTGAATCCTAGGTTGAGATCTCCTCTATTCCCCCATCACTTTGTATGATAAGTCTATGGTACTCAAAAAGTGAGACTTGTGAGAGAACCGTCTCCTCTCTTCTCACTGTTACATAAATCTAAAATTGGGAGTTTTTAATTCACTCATTTTTATTTTGTTGGAATTATGAGATTAGAATGGGCACCTCATCTTCATCATCATCATCATCATCATCTTCGTTCTCCTCACTTGTACCATCGCTATTAGATTCATCATCATCATCGTCATCATCTTCATCATCATCGTCACCCTCCGAAACTTCCACCCATTCCGATTCTGATGCCTGGGCGGAAGAAAAAAGAAGTCAGATTATAGCAGATAAAGTAAAAATGTGTATGTAGTAAACTGAAAGATGCATGCAGAATACATTATTAAATAAAATGTATTAGCAAGACAGCAATATCAACTCCATAAGCACGGTTTATATCCAAAGACCTGGGATAATGTAAAAGAGGTGTCCCCCCAATTCATGTTATGATTTATAGAGTAAGTCGGCATTTTGATAACTAACATTTGTAAGGGTTGTATAATTTAGTCCCTTAAATTAAAGAACATCAGTCAATTTAGTTCAATCAAAATATCTCTTAACGGAATATTCATTAAAATCAGTGAAAGACCTACATATTGTCTTTAATAGTCTCTTATTAAATCAATACTCTATCCGTAACGGTTTATAAGAAAAAACACATATTTTTCTTGTTACAAATTATAAGAAAAAAAACAACTTCAATTTATTTAAGCATTTTATTCTCAAAATGCATCTTTCCCAATGCAAAATTAAATGCAAATTGCATTTAATTTACTCTGTCTCTCATTTTTTCCATGAACAACAACCAATTGAAATTGTTTTTACACCTTCCCATAAAACATGTTTTAATAAAGACACAAATTTAAATTTTCTTAATAAATGTGAAAATTTGACTTTTGCTTATAAATTGGTGCAGAGGAAAGACACAAATTGGTACAATCATAAAATCTGTAAATTTTGATGCTAAATTCAGAAAAAAAAATTACCTAAATTGACTAGTGTACTTTAATTTAAGCAAGTAAACTTTCGTTTGCAAATTTGAGAGTGAAAATAATTTCAGGGGACCATAATATTGATTTACTATTTTACTGAATTCTTAAATAAAATAATGTGCCAAATTAATGGGCTGAATACAACTAATACAATTAATATAAATAACTACAAATATACATTATTTACAACATAAACCCTGTGATATATTCCTAAGTTAACTGTTAAAAAAGAGTATATCTACCTTCGGCAATTAAATTTCATTTCAAGATAACGTGAAAGTGACATTATCAATGAAAATAAACTTAGGATAGTATAACTTTGACAACATGTGGTGTGAAATAAACGATCTAACAAGTACCACAGATTTGTTAGACAGCCTTGGTATTATTATTACTACTACTTAGTGGAAGTGATGGAGTGTCCTGTATCCATGAAACTGGGAAGGATACAATCCTTCACTAACATTGCAGTAGCAGAAAATTTTGATCAGCTAAGTAAGAAGTGAAAAAGTCTTTCTTAATCATAATTGCCTGTATGCGTGAGTGTGTGTTAGAACAAAGACAAGACAGAAAGCTCCTAGAAATAGAACTATTTGATATTGAATTAGAAGAACAGAAAAATTATGTTAAAATTTAAAAGTTAAGGCACATTTTCTAGAAATTATACATCATCGATTGTAATAAGTAGTGGAGTGTATGCATCTATCGGCCAAAAGAAGTAGTTAAGGAAAGACACAAACCGGTATAATGCATTTCCATTCATCAAGTTTGCTAAGGTTCAGAGAATACAAGTCATCAAGAGTGATTTCTTGATCTTTAATCTCCATCATGCCACCATATACATATAATGTATCTCTTCCAACAGCCATACAAGAATTAATCCGTCCACAGGGTTTCACAGCCTAAGAAGTTTGGAGAAATTCAATTATAAACAAATGACTAAAATTAAAAGCAGTGTCATAAGAATGTTGGTCCAAAATGAGAACCTCAGGCAAAGAATTCTGAATGTCCAATTTAGCCCCAGATTCCTTGGACTTCCCTTCAGGTTTGGTAAGTGTTTCACTGTCAGCGACAGTCACCTTTGACGCAATATCCTGGGATATATCTTCAATGCTGCTTTCTTCGTACTCTGAATCCTCTAGTGATTCTAACTTCTTCTCGACGCCGTTGGTACAATTTTGTTCAGTCTTTCTTAACTGCAAAACCCATTTCATTAGGCAACAGTATTATTGCAAATAATATAGTGCAAAAAAATCAATAAATTGGAAGTAAAAATGTACAAAATATCAAATCAACCTTATCTTTTGTTGACTTATCTTTTCTTAACTCCAGAGGATACCTATTACACAAACAGCATCAATAAAAAGCCAACTGAGAAACGTTTATATAAGAGAGCATCTTAACTCTAACCAGTATATGCAGAAAAGATCAAATGAAAAATTAATGCAAAAATTACAAAGGCCAAGAGTCAAAAGCAAATGGAAGAAAGATTACATAAATGACAACTTTAGAAAACAATTTAATTAGCACTCAAACAATATAGACTTACCAGCGGTTGGTGTCTAACTGAAAGCCATAAAACTCATTCAAGAATAAGCTCATCATTGCATCACCTGCTCGATTTTAGAGCAATTGGAAAGAAAAAAAAAACATTAATCTTACAGCAAGCATAAACTTATGTTGTTAGTAGCAAGTTATAGCAGAATTGTGTAACGGTGTTAGGGTTCAGCGCGGCGCTTTTGGCCTGCGAGCCACCGTCAGCAATAGCAGTTGCTGCAGCAGCTAAATGCAGCAATCCATTTTTTTACCCGTTGCCTTTTTTAAGGGTAGTGTTCTGTTTTTCATTCTCATTCTGTTATGTTCTTGCTCATACAAAATAGTTTTGTTCTTCTTCCTACTTTTAGTTCACTTCTGGCCATGCTCTTCTCTGCTTAAGTTTTATTGCTCTATACTTTAGGTTTTTTAACCTAGTAAGTATGATGGTCTCTTTAATTGTGTATTTTTGTATTTTTGAGTATATATGTTTTACTTTGTAAACTAATTTTTAGTCTTTGCAATGGCGGCTATTCTACTATCTTCTGTATCGCTAAAGCATTTTAGAGAGTCGGTGATATGCAATGTCATGTCAGATTAACAACATGGGCATAAACAAACAAATACTCTTCCTCCAAAAAAGAATTAAAGCTGACTGTCGGATCATATTAATTGTTTGCAAACATTACAAAGGCCTCATTGATTAAATCTCATGCAGTGAGTAACGTTCATTCAATTAAAAGTATATGCAGATGTTCACAAATTGCAAAAATAGTCATGAAAAGAAAAAGCTACCTTCAACTTCTATATCCACAACACCACCAAATAGCAGAGCCCTCTTCTTATGAACACACATGGAAAACCCTGCACGAGGACCAGGAGGCATCCCACTTTTCTTAACCTATCAAGAAGGAAGAAAGAATTATTAAATAAACAGTTGGACTATGAAATTGTAGCACAGTATTTTTCTAAGGGTCTAGGGATGTGAAGGGTGGAAAGGGGAGAGAAGGAAAAAATTGAGAAAAAATAAAAACATATGATTAATTGAAGCTCCTACATAGATGTTTGAGCTGCTGTTCAAAACTTACTAAGGCTGTTTTAATTACTAGATAAATATCTAAGCCAAAAGAAACCTTAGAAAGACGAATATACAAATTCACTAAATATTAATCTCCAAACCACAACCTTGTTCCATTCCCAAGTCTTAGGATCAAGGGACCACATATCTGAATGAACTATTCCTTTCTCAGAGGCATTCTTGTCAGATGAAATTTCTTTTGAGTAGCCACCATATAAGAAAATCTGCAATATGAAAGGAACTCTGTAAAAAAAGACAATTTCAAAAGTACTTCAATTAGCCATCAAAATTAATCATAATTATGTAATGGCGCATAGGGGGGAAATTTGACAATATTGATAAACAAAAGCATAGTTATAAGTGATTTAAAACGAAAATTAGCTTCATATAAGAGGATTAGTATTGTACTCACGTCATCTTGGTAAACAAATAATTGAAAACCACTTCGCCCACTTGGCCACATTGCTCCTGGCTTAGGCTTGATTTCTTGCCACTTCAGCATAAAATCAGATTGGTGTTAATCGCATACAAAAACTATATCAGCATTATTACATCATACAGCCCAAAATTTTGGCTCTGTGCTTGGAGCGGCAAATACTCCCTTCGTCTCAAAATAAAAGTCGTTTAAGGTTGTTGCACACAAATTAAGAAACGTAATGAGTAAAAGAATAAATGTAACAATTTTACAAAAATGTCCTTAATTTTTATTGGTTACACATACATCATAAATGTAGAGTGTGAGTCAATGCATTGAGAATAATGCACATAATATTAATTAGGGGTAAAATTGGTACAAATAAATTAATATTGCATTGAAAAGATAAAATGACACTTATTTTGGGACAAAAATTTTAGGCTAAAAAGACACTTATTTTGAGACGGAGGGAGTAGTACATTTCCATAATTAGGACAGCATAGTATATATTAAAATAAACTTTACCTTAAACTGATCAAGGTCAAATACAAATAAATCATTGTAGTACCTGCAAAAACAAATAAGAAGTGGAATAGAAAGGTCATTAAGTGAATTAATACCATAATCAGGTCTCGAGTTGTATATGTTGCAAAGACCTTCATTTAACTCTCACATGTAACGAGCATCTAGATGCAAAATCTAAAGGGTTCAATAACATACAATACTTTGAGAGGCAGAAATAGAACTTCGTGACATAATTATGGTACAACAAATAAGCTTCTGAATACTGATTCAAACCATGACTGTAAGTTACAACTAAACCACAAAATATCAATTCATTTTTAAAAAATGCCATAAACACCAATTCCTCTGATTATTAAATGCTAGTTCCTATGGTGTAATATGCTTCATCATTTTACCCACGAGCCATCAAAAAATAGCTAAATATCCGAACACTACTATAGTTGTACATACAATTTTTCACAACAAATTTTTAACTCACAGTAAGCAAAGAATGTAACCTCGTGAGCTATATAGAAGAGAACTTCAAGAAAGAAATCAGATCGGATAGAAACAAAAAATTTGTTGTGTGGATTCCATTTTCTATCTCCAAGAGTCAAGAACATTGGTCATGGAATTTCTTGCAACAACCAAAGAGCAGAAATTAAATTTACCAAGAAAAAAAAATGACTGCCAATTCCACTTCATAACTTCCCCTTTTCTCTCCCTCCCTCTCACTACTTTTAATCATTTCCTCTAACAAAACTCCCATCACTAACCCTCCTTATTCCACTTGCCGCAACTTAAAATATCATCTTAAAACTTATTCACATCATGCTTGTTACTAAATAAATTTAATTTTTATGGGCCAACACAACCATTCCAAATACAATTACAAACCATAAGGATAGAGAAAAAAATCACATGAGTCTGCTTAACCACAAATGTTGTGCATCTACAATTATACACAGAAATGTGGCATAAGCAAAAACGATTTCCATCCCTTAAAACCAAAACTAAGAAATCAATGTTTTCAAGCTAACATTCACTAGCAAATAAAACATCCAAAGAAATAATGTAACTTAATAAGTTAATAAGAAGCTCAATCTAAGCTTCCATTTTTCATCTGATGAAGGGAAAAAACTGAAAGCAAATAAAAAAGAACAAAGCAGTGTCAACAACCTCACTTCTCTAAGTGTATCATAAAATCCCCCAAAAAGAATAATCTTGTGCTTGTATAATACCTGCAAATGAACCAAATAATGCGATCAAAAACATGGGATTCAGACAAAAGACTCTAAAATAGATTTCACATATTAATCTTTGCTATGTAATAGTACAATTTACAAACAGGTTCCTAGAAAAGATAGCAATCACAGATATGTTGGAGTTGACACGCTATGTAATTATCAGCAAGAGAGTTCGAATAGAGAGAGAGAGAGAGAGAGATGGGGAGAATGTTAAAAATATTTAAGGCTCTCAGTGATTATTAGAAGAGTGATCCAACCACTTCAAACATCAATGTATTTAAAACAAGAAGTATAAAAAGATCAAAAAGAATGATCAGTGCTCTCGAATATATAGAACAGAGTTGCTATGTCTTCGGTTAGGAGGAGGATATAAGATAAGGAGTTTGTTAGGATAAAGGATGTGCAAGAGTTAGTGAAAATAAGATAAGGAGGAGTTAGTGTATTAGGATATATGATAAGGTGTTTGTTATGATAAAGGATAAGGATTAACAATAGTTGATTAGTAATAAAGTAAAGTGCAAAATAGAAGGATAGAGACGTCATTCAGATGTGTTAATATTTTGTGACTATAGTGGTGGCTCTGTGGTAGAAGGGGGAAACCCTTGGAGAGTTTTTACCTATTTTTAGTTCTTACGTATTTTTTGAATAAAAGTGTTAATGTCTACTAAATTTAATTGTAGGGTTCTTAATAACATAGATACTGCAGTCAGCAGCAACAAAAAGAATCTACACCAGTGAGGACTAATAGTTTAGGAACACAGTTGCAATCTCTTAAGAAACGCCAACAAATATGATGAATTACTAAAATTAATCAACTGAAAAATAAAACAAACTTTTGATAACCTTTTCTGCAATTCACAAAATGGGGACAGGTGGAAAAAATTGAAATGTGCAAGTAATCAAACCATGCAGCTGTTCAAAGAAAAATTAGTGTAAAGAAAACTTTTTCTTTTCTGTGTAAAATAGCAGTATCTTGAACATTATTTGGGTTTTAATCACTCCAAGTTCCAACGACAATGGTATTAGCAATCAAATCAGCATCAGCCGTTCAGTGATGATAATTACTCTTGTTTAATTGTACGGCATTCTCAAAGATCGAATATAACTTTGAGATGAACAAAAATGAAATGTATTGTGTATCAAGAAGCTTCTGTGTTTCTAACAGGACTAGAAGTATTCTTGCTCTCAAAACATGTGATGCTATTTTCACCATTTGGATTTGATTTGATGTCATGAATAATAATCTGAGGAACTTTGCTATGCAACCAGACATTAGTGTGATCTTAATTGAGTTAAACATACTATGCATTTTCAGAAACAAAAATCCCCAAAGCCTGTTTGACTTACGATGTAAGAATCGGACATTCTTACAAGAAAATTGGTAACAAAGCACTTGGTACCATAAAAGAATTCGAGCATACCATCCTATGTCCCGAGCGTGGACCAGGACACCCTTTTAAATTAAGTTGTTCCCACTGATTAGTTTTCAGGTCCAACATCCAAAAATCCTGCACATATCAAAATTCAAAAGCGGCATCTCCAAACAGTCAAAAAACAGTAAAGCAAATCTTAATTTCCTTAACCACAAACAAAAGCAAGGCAATGCAGCTTTAACCTTGTAGTGATGGAATCTCTCTTGATTTGGAGATGTAAATTCACCACCTAAAGCATTATAAAAAACTGACATGTGAATTTTCAAGTGCGGTCCACAAAACCACACAAATATCAAAGAAAAAGCCAAATCAAATTACCAAAAATATAAACATAATTCTTCCAAGCAACAGCCTGATGAGCACTGCGGGGAGGAGGACTATTAGGACTCGAAATCAATTTCCATTCCAGTTTCTCAACATCATAACGGTAAAGATCACCATAGACAAAAGTCTGCATAGATTTATTCAAATAATGATGGTAAGTTGCAGCTACTTAGACCTTGTTTGAATAAACAACTTATACTTATTTTGCACCTTACTGCATTAGTACACACTTACGAATAAATATTTTCCATACACAAGACAAAATCAAGTCAAACTGTTTTCATATAATGAAGCCTTACTTGAATATGTTGAAAACAGTTTATAAACATAACATAAAATTGTTTTCGTAAATTCTCTCAAATAATGTCACATGTGCTTTTATGAGATGATAAGCTCAAAGAAGTCGATTCAAACTGCTACTTTAGGTCTATTTGGTTAAACAGCTTATTTGCAGCTTATAGCACAAGTACTTAACAAAATAAGTGCTTATGAATAACTCGCATAAGCTGTTTTTATAACAAAAAATAAAATACATTTAAATTGTTATTATATATACTATAAGTTGTTTTAACTAGCTATTGAATAATTTTTAAAAATAAATTCAAAAACATATATAAAAAAATGTCATAAGTTGATTTGATAATGTCTTTTAAACAGTGTCACAAAACTTATGGCAGTAGATAAGCTCAAATAAGTCATCTACATAGACTTTAATCAAAATCAGAATGTTTGAATTCAACAAATAACAACCCTAACCTTATTCCCATTGTAGAATTCACCTCCATAGAGAATCAACTCCGTCTCTTTCAATGGATTAACAGTGAGCTGCACAATCAATCAAAGCAGCATGTAACAAACAATCAAATTCAAGATACGAACTGAAGAGTAAGAAATTGAGTTAACCGCATTGCGTGGCGATACTTTACCGAGCAATTGGAGCGAGGAGAAGGCGCGGGAACATTGTCTTCAACGTGAACTTCCTTCTTTTTCGCTTCCTCTTTTTGTATATTCAACTGATTCAACGAGTGTGAAGTGAATGTTATTTAGGTTATTCATTGATCGGAGAAAGTAGAAAAAAGAAGCGTGAGGTAGTTAGTTATGTTACCAGAATGGCGTCGATGTCGTCTTCGGGAGAAAGCTTTTTTTCTTCCCGGCGAGCTCGTTTCACGTCGGCTTTTGCGGTTTTTTTCTCCGTTTTCTCTTTGCCTTTGCCAGGTTTCTTTGTTTTCTTCCCCATTTTCTTCTTCTTCTTCTCCTTTGATTTCTCTTTCTTACTCGCCGCTCTGAGCTTAAACTCTAAACCCCTGCCGCTGCCGTTAAACCAGACGTAGCAATGATGTCCTTGCTTTCCCCTGCGACGTCGTTTCGTATCAGTGAATATAAGAGCAAAACATTTTGTAAATTTATCTCATAAATAAATAAATAACTTATAGGTGAAAATGAAAGCAGTCTCTTAAAACTATTGGATAACTAAACTCACTCTAATTATATATTTATCCATACTTTCAATTCAAATTCATGTATTTTCAATATTTTAGGTTACTCTCTTTATTTTATTAAAAAATCATTAATTAGATCATAAATATTAATCTTCTATCTATAATAATTTGCTTCAAACTTCTTTTCAAGAATATTCTTCTCTCGAATATGATGAAGACTTATCGGAGCAATTGTCATTAGTCTCGAATAATTGAATAACTTCAAACTTTGTTCTACAACAACCTTCACATGGTTTCACCAAAATTTTCAATGGAGTACATAAACATTTTTCTCTCTTGTAAATAACACATAAACAAAATTCATGTCTCATAAGCGATTTTTCCACCGATACACAAAAACATAACTTCAAATAAAAACATAGATTCCCTTATATACCTTTCATCTACCTCTCATACTCACTTTTTAAAATTGAAGGTCCACAATAATGGTGATCTGACCTGATCAGGAGTAACCTTCCAGTGATGGACAACTTCTACGGTGGAGAAATGAGGGGTGTACCTTCAAGGTACTTTGATGTCAAAGTGAGAAATAACTTATGGAGTGAACAAATACAGTAAGTAATAAAAAATAGAATATTTGACCCTCTAGTGAAAGAGAGTATTTATAATGTGCCCCAACACTGGGCCAAGATCCTTCTCATGGGCTGGATCAGCTAGGCCCAAGGAAGAACTGTCAACGATTGTGCAGGAGCAGATAAGACATAACATGTGGTTTTATCCTTGGTCCAATTGCCAAGAGATAATAAAAGAAACAATTGACAGAGTGGAACACGTGGGGATACGCTCTCCTCATGCCCCTAAGTATTAGGCCTTGGACCCGTGCCCGACGGGATTGGGTCGTGCCCGACAAACACTGCGACCCAGTCCATAACAAATGGTTTGACAAAGGTTGAAAATGATGAATAGTATCTTAAGAAACTCACACACACAACTAGGAATCACATGATCCACATTCTAGGAGATTAATCATAAAGTATCAAAAAAGAAGAACAAAACTAAGTTCTCTCAAGGCTCTTAGCAAAAATGGATTCTTAGTTCTTGTGTGATTGCTCTAAGATTGATAAATCCTCTCACTTGATTGATCAAATCCTATTCACTTCTCTCAGGGCTTTTAGGTCTTCAACAAGAACACAACAATAACAACAAATCAAGAGTCCTAACATTTTTTTTTAGTTTTCTCTCTTATGCTATACACATTCTTTCATGATAAAAAGGAGAAAGGTGAATAATGATGTAAGAGGATAGATAGTACAGCCTCTTGGGAATGTCACTTTCAACTTACTTAGACAAAGGGTTTTTGTTAAATCATTAAGTAATGATTCGAATCAAAGAGTTAATCATCTTGAATCTAAGGTTGAAAAAAGGGAACGCAGACCATGATTTGAGTCATATATACTTCATGATTTGACTCAATTAGGAAGGTTGTGACTCAAATCACGTCTTGCCATGATTCGATTGAAATGAAGCAGAACCAAATTCTTTCATGATGCTATAAGATTCGACTCACACATATGTATGATTCAAATCACACAATCTTGCAGTCTTGATTCAAGTGTCATGGCTTGTGATTCATGCAACACTTATAATTTTGACATACAATCAATTACTAAACTAAAAGGGACACAAATATGGACTAAAACAACGTCAACGAGTCAAGAGGTTTCTTAAAGGTACAATGACTAAAATAGCTGAAGTGAATGAATATTAATATAACATATTATTCCAAGTGATTTATGATGACAAAGTTACAATAACAATGTAAATAAATTCACATAAATGGAGAAGAGGATAAACATGTGATAAATCAAACACTATACACACAAATTGACAAACAATCAAAACTAAAAATGATACTGACGATGACTACAATTTCAATATTTTCATATAAAGTGTGTGTACATTGATTTGACAATTATCTCTTTTTTTATAGATGCATTATAAAGCTTTTAGAGTGTAGAACCTTCTTATGCAAGATAGTTGTCCAAATGGACATGTGACAAAATATAATTCATATTATTACCGGACTATTTTCCTTTTGAATCAGATATTTTCGAAGGGTAAATCCATACTTGTTTTTAAGGTCTTAAGAGCTTAATTAAGCTTATAATTTCTGAAATGATACATTTATCTTGTATCATTTGCTCGACGTCATTATAATATTTTCATATTATGATTAGACTTATAATCAGACGACTTTTTAATCTTTATTTATTACTAATAAACCTGTGGTGTTTTTTAAGGATTAGACACTTTATTAGACTACTAAATGTCCCATTTAGTCATAAAATATAACATATAGTATTAGGATAAAGGAGAACATACTCAACTTAAATACTAATATAATACTATAAGTAACATCTAGACCCATCTAAATTAAATGCATTGGATCGAGTATAGTTTTTAGTGAATATTTGATTTCTATTTTCGAAGGGTAAAAAACAATTTTAATGGTATAAAATTCATTTTGATATGCTTTTTTCAAAAATCGAATTGATTTTGTTTCCAATTGATTATACCTAAAAGCTAAAATTTATAGTTTTTAAATTTAAACATAATTTTTATACTTAAATTTATTATTGTTGAACTTATTTTTATATAAAATCAATTTACTAAAAATCAATTCTCGAAGAACCAAACACACTCAAATGCAAACATATATTTCAAGTTGCAAATATAATATGAAGGATATAATTCACCCCCAAAAAAATTACATGATCTTGGCGCAATTGGAAAACTATGGACAAGATTTCATTCATACAAACATGGTGACACCCCATCACCACAACAACAACGATATAATAGAATCAACCCTTCTTCTACCTTCAGCTTCAAGTACAAAGAAAAAAGCACCAAAAGACACATGGAACTTAGCATACATAATCTACTTCACACTTGGAATCGGTTACTTATTCCCATGGAACTCATTCATTACAGCCGTTGACTACTTCTCTTATCTTTACCCTCAAGCAAGCGTTGACCGTATTTTCGCCATAGTTTCCACAGTTGTTAGTCTTTCTGGTCTCTTCCTCATCATCCTTAACGGACACAAATCTCATGCTTATGTGAGAATCAATGCCGGCCTTGCTTTGTTTGTTGTTTCTCTACTGGTTGTTCCTTTGGTTGATGTTGTTTATGTTAAGGGTCGTGTTGGGTTGAGTAATGGATTCTATGTTACTGTTGGGGCGGTTGGGGTTTCTGGTGTGGCTAATGCTTTGGTGCAGGGTTCTGTTGTTGGATCCGCCGGTGAGTTGCCGGAGAGGTACACGCAGGCGGTTATCGTTGGAAATGCTGTCTCAGGTATACTTGTTTCTTTCCTGAGGATATTTACAAAAGCTGTTTACTCACAAGATGCATCAGGCCTGCAGAAAAGTGCTAATGTATACTTTTTTGTATCAATTGTGATTATGTTAATATGCATAGTTTTATACAATGTAGCACAAAAACTTCCAATTATAAAGTACTATAAGAAACTTAAGATTCAGGTGATTGCTGCCGAGGAAGAAAACGGTCCTTTGACTGGATCGGTATGGAGGTTAACTATATGGGAAACTGTAAGAAGAATCAAGTGGTATGGATTTGGCATCATGCTCATTTATGTTGTGACGCTTGCAATATTTCCAGGTTACATTACGGAGGATGTCCACTCTCAGGTTCTTAACGATTGGTATCCGATTCTGTTGATTACGTGTTTTAATGTGTTCGACTTTGTTGGCAAAAGTCTTACTGCAGTATACCTACTAGAGAATGTGAAAATTGCAGTAGGCTGTTGTGTAGCAAGACTGTTGTTTTTTCCTCTTTTCTTTGGATGCTTGCGCGGTCCGAAATTCTTCCGGACGGAGATTCCGGTGACAATCCTGACTTGTCTTTTAGGGCTTACAAATGGATACCTGACTAGTGTGTTGATGATTTTGGCTCCTAAAACTGTAAAGTTGCAGCATGCAGAGACTGCAGGGATTGTGAGTGTGTTGTTCTTAGTTTTTGGTTTGGCTGTTGGGTCTATTATAGCTTGGTTTTGGGTCATTTGACCAGAAAAACTATATATATCTAGGGAGTAGAAAACCTATATGTACTATGGCATCACTAAACCAGAAGTAATAAATTGGACTATAGTGTATCTTTAGTTAGTATTTAGTTGGTTTTTAACAAAGTAAAACTCTTATTATTGCACTGTTTTAACTATGTTTAAAATTAGAAAGTAATTATTGCTTGTATTACTCTCTTTCATTGTACCATAGGTACAACGTTAAACATTTGACAAAATGTCAAAAAAAGGAAAAACCTCATCCTCTCCCTTTTAATTTATTCTATTTATGCAACTTGGTTTGATGAGACATTTATGAAGACAGATATTCAATTTGATGAAGAAACTTGCAGATAAACTTGTCTAAATTGATTCTTCATAGGAAAGTATAGAACTAACCACTTTGGAAAGTCCCAGATATTTCATTGTTATGTCCTGGTTGTGTTGAGTGTGATATCATTGTTAATTCATAGAAGAGTTATAAATCAGAAACTTATAAGCAAAATTATCAGAACAAATATTGACATGACTGCGTTTCAAGCTGAGATTTGTGGTGAAACATGGTGGAATATATCTTGATTGATCTTGATTGATTAAGTTTACAAATATTCACACACATGAAGGCGAATGTAAGGCAATCTATTTTCCTAGATATAATTTATGAGGTATATAAAACACATCACTAACACAGCCTACAAAATTACACGGAAAGTAACCATGATTAATTATTATTACATAGATATTTCACCATGTAAGGCCCTTCAAGTTCATATCCCAATTTTCTGTAGTAATGGCGAGTGCCAACCCCAGAAATTACACCTATCTTAGTTGATCTGTGTTCTTTCCAAGCAATCCGTTCAGCTTCCTCCATAAGAAGCGTACCATAACCCTGTTAACAATAATTTCGTCAAAAGTAGGGTCAATTATACCGAATGCCATTGATGTATTAGCACGATGGTGGTACCTGGTGTTGTAGCTTGTCGGAATCCCTTCCATGAACTGGTACAGCAGTTCCATAAACATGGAGCTCACGAATAATAGAACATTTTCCCATAAGCTCTGGACAAGTAGTGTTTCGGCCACATTTTCGCAGTCGCAACAAACCAACAAGGATATCCTGTTAAATAGCAGACAGCACAACCAAAGTTATGACCACGTTTCATCAACAAAAAATAAATCAAATTAAATATAAGAACAGGTTAAGAGATGTCTCCTTGCTTTACAATAAAGGAGGAAAAATATGCACAACAAGAACAATGCCGCAACAAACTAGGCTCACGTCTTACAACTCTTAAAAACACAAAATGATGAAATACACAAGGGTAGGCACTAACAAGAGTCTGAGGGAAGAAGGGTAAAATTACCTGCCGTGTATCTTCATATGACAGAAATGTTTCCCAACCTTCATTTGCTGAATAATCACGACGAACAAGTTCAACCTCTTCTGGCTTAATTTGGTGATGAATATCCTACAAGAAATACAGAATGTCGGTTGATGCTCCAAAAAAGTACTAGTATACAAAGTGTCTCAAGAAACATAAATCTTCATAATTCATTATATAAAATTCCCAGACGAGACTGGTTCTAGAAAATCACCTGGATTCCAGCTTCTCTGGTCCGAACATCTCGACATTTTAATCCCAAATCTTCCATTCTAGCTAATGCTAGCTCCCTTAGATTCCCTTTCTCAACCCCAGAAGTAACCAAAGGCATCGGAATATCCCGCTGAACTCTATAAACACGTGTCCATGGAGGTACCATTGCAAGGATCCTTGCAATGATGTCCACAAGTTGCTCAGGTGGATAATTTCTATATCTACAATGATATTAAGAAACAAATTGACTATCCACATGCCCTTTTAATCCAGATTAATAATGAGATAAAATTAAAGAATTTGAGAAAGAAGCATTTGAGAGAATATATCACATTTGATAGGTACCTGCCAGTTTTCCAGAGCTCATAAAGCCCGGTTCCGCGTATCACAAGTGTTGGGTATATTTTAAGTCCATCTGCTCTAAACTTGGGACTTTCAAAAAACTCTCGGAAACTTTCCATGTCCCTTTCAACACCAACATTTGGAAGATCAGGCATCATGTGAGCAACAACCTAAAGCAAAAGCCGGAAAAGAAAAGCATAAACACAATGACAACAAATAGTATATCTTATAACTCTCATGACCAACCCACTGCCTAGTTTGTATTCTAAGGGGATATAGTTAGGGAAATCCAAACCATTGGAGAGTAATTTGAATATAGAAAGTTGCTTACTATGCAGATGAATCTATTTAAAGCATGTTCTTGCCTAGACAGATATAATGAGATAGCACACAAGGTTATTATTAAGTTCATTACAAATTTGAGTGTAGTAGGAATATGCATATATCAATTTCTTAATATAAGGAATCAGAATAAGGAGTATATAGGAAAATAGTTTGACAGAACAAAGCTGTGACAGAAGCTACAGATTGATACGATAGACACAAACCTTGAAACCGGCATCTTTAGCCAGGCAAAAACAATCAGCTACAGCCGCAACAGTATGTCCTCTATTAGTGTCACGAGCAACATCCTCATACGTACTTTGGACTCCAATCTCCAACCGTGTACAACCATAAGTAAGCATCTGTCGCAAGTGAGGCCCAAGACAATAATCTGGTCTCCTGAGAAATTTATGAAATGCAAAACTTGATAAGCTGCTCACTGGTGTGTTGCATTAACTATTACCATTTAACAATTACTCAAAGGCTCCACATTATAATAAATGATATGGTCAAACAAGAAATGCATTAAAACCCTAGAATATCATAACTAAACCAGTTAATTACAACAACAGAAACAGTCTGCTTTCATAAGAGGAGTTAAGTGACATGAATCAAATGGCACTGTAATGTCTACCTATGAACTCTAATGACAAATCATTTAAACTAAAATTCATCTTAATAGCCTGAGTTGTAGTTTTTCTCGGTCTTTCTCAAGTTCTAACTATATAATTAACCTCCATATGATCCATTTTCCCTATAATAGTTTCTAAAAGTGTTCTCCCCAGGTATTCAAATACCAAAAAGTCCAAAGCACTACTCTATTCAAAAGTTTATACAGCAAAGACTCAAAATTTAACATTTGTTACAACAACCAAGCTTTATCCCACTAAATGGGGTCGGATACGAGGATCAAATCCACCATAATGTTACCCAATATCATGTTTCTATACAAAGTCCACAACATGCAAATTATTAAATGGCAGGTAACTCACGTTTCAATTGTCATGCCAATGCACTTGGTTGCACTATGCTCAGAGTACGTTACCGCCTCCTCTACATTGGCCGAAGTGTGTCCCGACAAAGCATCATGAAGATTCCTTATAAAGTAATCACGGTAATCCGCCGGAAGAGACATGAAAGTTCCACCCATCAATATAAACTCAACCTGAAAAACAAAACACCACACACACAAGGACATTCAATCACACAGTAACTACATTCACACCATATATACTTCGCATTTCGATCACTCAATAGACAATAATAGAGCTCCAAACCTTGTCTACACTGTGACCTAAACGCTTAAGCTGATCTATCCTACCTCTTGTCTGAACATAAGGGTTATACCTAAACCCAGAGGAAAAAAAATCATCAAATTAACATGTGTAGAATAATTTCATTTAACAATTTGCATTTTAATTTCTCAAAGAAAATGAAAGGAAAACTTACCTCGCTCGAATTGCACGCATACTGGTAGGTTCATAACCTGTGTAAGACTGAGTACTGTATTCAAAATCCGAGTCAGGACCACCAGGGCAATAGACACAAATGTTACCAGTGGTGGCAATGTGAGGGCAACGGTGAGGCTTCGACATGACAGCGACAACGGCGATTCCGGACGCAGTTCGGACGGGTTTGGCTCGGAGTTTAGGAAGGAGAACCTCTCGTTCGGAGTCCGGTAGAGCAGCAATCATCTCAACAAGTTTGGGGGCACGTGAGAGGCCGTACTTACGGCACGCGGCGGACTTGAGAGCGTTGAGATCCACTTTGTGGCCTTTGTGAGATAGGTCGACCATGGAATTAACGATTTCTGCAATGGCTCGCACTCGAGCTTCCTCTTCGGTGAGGCCGTGGCCTTCAAAGCCTCCCTTCCCCGGTCGTGGCGCCTTTTTCGCCTCCGCTACCATTGCAGCCGCCATACTAGACAACTGCAAACACCAAAACAATCAACTGTTGAAGATTTTGCCTCGCGGTTTCTATCTGGAAAATATTCGGGAAAAATATGTACACGTGATTTTGGGTTTTTAGGGTTTTGGTTGAGTTACAGTCGTTTTGGTGAAGGAGACGACGCACTTTGAACGGAGGGAACTGAACTAAGTTTTTTTTTTTTTAATGCAAAATATTTACCTATAAAAAGTTACAAACTTCGTAATTTTTTCAAAAGACATTTTTCACTCAATTTTTTCAAAAAGGATTTAGAGTCGGATTGTTTTGGTTTTCTAAAATTAAAACTGTTTTTTTTTTAAAATAAATTTGAAAACAATAAAATTTGTTTAATAATCTTATTTTTAAATTTTTTTATTTAAGAGTTTTAAAATTTTAAAAATTTAAATAGATTTTAAATTTTTTTATATTTAGTATTTAGTTTCTGAAATTGAAAAAAAGTGAAAATTTGGTACACTCAGTAAGTATAATATGCAATTTAAGAGAGGAGTGAAATAAGGTTACTTGATATTTTTTCTTCCGATTTTGCACTTTTTAATTTTCTTTGATTATGAAAATGATAAGTTCTTACTAATATAAAGTGTAGAAAATTAAAGTTTTGGATAAATAAATGAAATTATCATATTTCCTTTTAGAAAATTTATAATGTACTCTTACATTTATCTTCATATATATATATATATATATATATATATATATATATATATATATATATATATATATATATATATATATATATATATATATATATATATATATATATATATATATATATATATTAAATTTTTGGACAAAAATAACCACATATAAATAATGTATATTTTAAAGTTTTAAATAAAATATGATAATTCCAATTTTAAATTTATTTATTTTACACACCGGATCTAAGAATGTTATTACTTTCGATTTGTGTTGGATTTGTTTTTCACATCGGAAGTAATAACATCATTCCTTATTCTTTACGAGCTAAAATTTTCTAAGTTCTTAAAACCATAAAAAACACACTTCACAAAACGAGGGAAAAAAACGGAACCAGCATATTCTTCTTCTCTTACGAGAGCACTGTTCATGGGAGGCAAGGAAAAATAAAGCTCTGACATATTGGAGCGGCGGAGCTTGAAACTTGGTCGGAAAGGATTGGAATCAAATGTAGTTCACAATTATGTGTTCAATTTCGTGTAAAAGTGTCTCGGTAGCTTGAATTGGAACCGTGAGAATTCGACAAAAATCCTCCAATTATCTTCATTCAACTCATGTGAGAAACACTTCAAGTCTCCCCCCTCTTCCTCTTTGTGTGTTGTTGTGAATGTGTTATGGTTGTTGATTGGGGTGTTCAAATCCAAACCAATCCAAATAAAAATCGAAAACTGGTCTGAAAAAACTGAAAATTATTTGATGTTATTTTGTAAGAACCGTTCGGTTCGGATCGGATTTCAGATTGATTTATCAAAATCTATCCAAACCAAACTGAACTGCATGTATACATTTTTATATTTATTTATTTTTTATTAGTATAATATATTGTGTTAATTTATTATTAGATGATACTTTTTTATATAAAATACTATTTATTAGTTTGATTTAATTTATTGATTTTTATTATATCATCTGTTTCAATCATAATCGATCATTATCATTTTGTAATATTAACTTTTAATATAACATATGTTATATATTATGTCAAATTTATTATTTATTAGTGTTTTTATAATATTAAAAAAAATTATAATTTGTAATTTGGATATCCAAAAAATCGATCAAATTCAAACCGCAAGAAATTGGATCAGATCGGATCAAATTTTTTTAACCAATCATCCAAAACCGAACTGAATTGCCAGTAAATTTATCTTTGGATCGGATGATATTTTGCTTCAAAATCAATCCAAATCGAACCATGAACACCCCTAATTATTGATGTAGATTGAGTGTTAGTGAATATCTTTAAAGAGAATTCTGCATAATAGTTTTGTCCATTGAAGCTTGATTAAAGGAATGAATTAGAGCTAAATTTATAGAGGATGGAGAATGAATTGATGTGAAAAGGCTCGTGTGCAGTGCATTGTGAAAAGGCTAGCAGCTTATACATGTGCCTTCATGTGGCTTATAGGTTGGATAAGCTTCAGAGGGCTTCACGTTGCAAAGTTCATGGACATTGTATTGTTGAACCATAACTTTAACTTGTCTCTTTTTTTTTTTGGCAAGACCATGGACATTGTATTGTAATTTAAAATTGAATGGTGATAAAAATAATACAAACTGGAAATAGTAATATTGTTACTTCCGGTGTGAAAAATAAATAAAGTTAAAACCAGAATTATCTTATTTTGTACTTCCAGAGTGTAAATTTGTTGAACCGGATCTAGAGACTAGAGGTATTCCGAGAGAGAAATTTGTGCGGCGAAAAATAGTTATCGTTCGAAAAGTGAAAAAATAGAAGAAAACAGTGAAAATTTTGAAATATACACTATTTATATGGGGTATTTTCGTCCAAAAATTTGATATATAGGGGTATGGGAATAAATGTAGGGGTACAAGGTAAAATTTTCTTCCTTTTATCAGTCAAGGGTATATCTAATTTCTTCACACCTTAGGATATTTTTTAAAACATTATGCATTTTTTAGGTCAAGTAATTCGTTACCTGATTTAAGAAACTGGTTACATGATTGTTGTTGTTTGAAATTTGAAAATTGTTCTACATTTTTAAAAAAAATCAGGTAATCGTTTACTTGATTTAAGACACCAGGTAGAGAATGTAGAATTGTGTCTTTTCATGAACCATTGTAAACCCTTATGTAAATGTATCAAACTTATGCATCAAGTCATATATGTTTCTTATGGTGTATTTAAATGTATCAAACTTTATCTTGAAATTCATTCAAGATTCGTATTCTTAACTTTATTCAAAAGCGTTTTGTAACTTAATCACTAAGGTTGTGGTGACAATTAAATTATTTGCTATAAAAGGTTCTTTGAATTGATATAATTCAAAGTCCACCATTGTGTTTAGTGTTTGTGAAAATATCATTTGAGTTTAGTTGATTCAAAGTATATCATAGGTTTGATGTTTATGCTAGAAGATTGTAAGAGAGGTCTTGGTGTGAGACTTGTACAAAGATCTAACATAAGTGGAAAATCCTTCAAGGTGTAAAGGGCTAGATGTATCCTTGGTTCATCCTTGGTTGATAAGGAGAACTAGGATAATTTTCTTGTGTCATTTACATTTTTAGCACTTTAATTTTTTGTACTTTGTCTTGCTAAGAACTTATCATTTTCATTATAAAAAAACTTAAGACCATAAGCGCAAAATCGAGAAAAATCAAGCAACCTTAATTCACTTTCCTTTAAGATTGCATATCATACTTACAACTAGTATCAGTGTAAGAGTTAAGTAATTTGCTTCTAGATCCAGGATAAAATGGCTTCCTTAAAACCTTTATAACGAGAAGGATCAAACATTTATACCACAAAGTTTTATTTGTGAATGATATGATATTTGGAAGATTAGAATGCAAATGTTTCTAGAAGCACAAGGTATATAAGTATGGAATGCTGCAAAAAAAATTGTCATTTCATGCATATACAATTATTAATGGTGCAAGTAAACAAAAACTAGAATAATAATAGAATGAAGAAGACCAAAAAAAAATTATACATTGCATAAAGGCTAAAAAATCTATTTTATCTGCATTAAGGATGAACAATTTATTTCTGGTGTCTAATTGCAAAATAACAAAGGAAATATGGGAAACATTGGAATTCGACAACATGAAGGATAAAAAGTCAAGAGCATATATCACTTGGGAACACAATAATGTGAGAGTCAAGCTCGCAAAAACTGAAGCCCAGCTATTCCGCCTGTCGGATGGAATTGTACATTTGCCGAGGCCTCCAGAGATCGAGATCCATGGATGGCGGGTTCACCCAACGAAAAATGAAAAGAAATGTAGGGAAGAGGCGGAAAAGGAGAAACGTATTTGGAAACCACTTATTCAGTTTGATGAGATGCATGAGGCTTATAAGAAACTTCTTAAGGAGCCTGAGAAGCGATTAATTAGAATGTGAGATTCTGTTAGAGATGGTGATATTGGAGGAGATGGTGATGGTGATGTTGGTGATGAGGTGAATGAAGAGGTGGTAAGGATTCCGCAGGAAGAAGATGGAAAAGGAATGGAAAGAATCGACTTTTTTGACCGGACATTGAAGATTTTGCCGAAAGTTTTTGGTCAGATTTCTGGTTTGCCTGTGCTTGATGTATATGCTAATTAGCTTTCGGTAAAGCAATTAATGACTCAATAATCGGGTTGCAAAATCTAGAGGAATAAGGGAAGAGACCATATTTTGTTCAAATGAATTATGAGTTTCTTCAAGTTCGGTAATTCATACCCAATGTTTGTTGGCAAGTATGATAAATTATTAAAGTTGCATCCAACTCCACCAATGACTCAATTGAATCAGGAAGTGATCCAAAAGATTTGCAGAGAGATTTGGTGAATTGACTAGTCTCAGGGAATTGGATCTCATTAATAATCAGATTCATACACTTCTCGATACATTGATTACCTTGATAATTTTACCAAGCTTAACTTGGAACAAAATCCTCTTGAACTATCACTAGTGGAGATTATAAATCAAAGGGTCGAATCCATATTGACTTTTATGACCAAGAGGTGGATTGATATGTTGTAAGAGGAAGAAAGAAAAAACAACCAAGAAATGCAAGAACAAGTAGATGGTGGCTAGTTAACACGAAGCAAATTGTGGTTGAAGAATGTTGCTGAAAATGTAGCTGGGTATATCAGAACTTATATTGGATCTCACATGTCACCCAAATCTCCCAATGATGCTTATCTTAATCAACATCTATAAGAAATTAGGAAGAGTCATGTTTAACTAGGTTATCTATCTAATTTGAAGCAATTATAAAAAGCTATACTCAACTATACATTTTGCAATTAAGGAAATCTCCTTGGTGAAACCAAAGTTCTATTATCATGTACTACTCAAAAGTTATGATCTGTGAATAATGTTCAGGTTACACATCCACCGTTCAGGCGTTTTCGACAATGTTATGTCATGTGAAGTTCTACACGACAACAATGTCGGCTGCGATAACGTTTATTCAAATAAGTTCTCCTTTCCATTTATATGATGTGGTCACGCTATACTATAAAAGTAATGTTAAAATCGGTAGTGAGAATGTCATGAATGTTTAGTTGTGAAGATGCATTGACTTAATGTATGTGTTTATGTGCGAATTATGATATAATAATATTGTTGTAGGAGGTCACAAGTGTTGTGCTACTAGAAGGTAACGAGTCGAAGCAAGCTTTGGATGAGTCGCAATGATCTTCCGAGCTCCGATCTATTCAAATTACCATTAATTGGAGAATAAAATTATCACGGAGGACAAAATACCAATTTGAGCATCACAGAAGGAACAATAAAAGGATTAAATAAACTTCAGAATCTTATATATCCAAGTTCATGAACACCGAAATAACACCAAATAAGAGAGAGAAATTAATAATCATAATTGTTTGATTGATTTAATGGTTGTTGTTTGTTCATTTCATCTCTCATTTTGAAATCACTCTCACTTGATATACTCCATATATATATATATATATATATATATATATAATATAAAAGAAATAGCTATCATTATCAAAGAATACTACTACAATATTTAGAAAAAATCTAAGCACCCTTTTGGAAAAAGAAAAAAAGAAAGTAAAACTGCTCTACAATGTTTTTGAAAAATCAAAATGAATTATAATAGGATGACTAGATTCAATGAACTCCGGTTATTCACTCCTTTCAAATTCAATCTTCACTCACTAGATACAACCTCTAAAGTATAAAGTCAAATAAGTATTCTATTTTCATTTTTGCGTTCAAACAACGTTACCATGGCTAATTTCTCTGAGTTCCAACCATTGAACGAGAACACACTCATCCAATACATAAAATCCATCCCTTCACTTTCATCCAAACTCGCCAACGATTTCTCAGACATAACCGTTAAAGAAGTCGGCGATGGCAACCTCAATTTCGTCTTCATTGTTTCCAACTCCTCTGGTTCTCTCGTCATCAAACAGGTTGAGACACTCGTGATTATGTTTAATTAATTAATTAATTTTTAAATTATTATCACTATTTCGTGTCTGGTGTTTGATTCCTTATATCATAGATCTTTATGTTCCAGTTAATAATCAATTTTATTGTTTTTAGGCTCTGCCGTATGTCCGTTGCATTGGAGAGTCATGGCCGATGACGAAAGAGAGAGCTTACTTTGAGTCGTTGGCGTTGAAGGAAGAGGGGAAACTGTGTCCGGAACATGTACCGGAAGTTTATCATTTTGATCGTGTTATGTCTTTGATTGGTATGCGTTATTTGGAGCCACCGCATATAATTCTCAGAAAAGGGTTGATTGCTGGTGTTGAGTACCCTTTGTTGGCTCAACATATTTCTGATTTCATGGCAAATACACTCTTCTTTACTTCTCTGCTTTATCGTTCTACTACTGAGCATAAACGGGACGGTATGAATTTTCCCTTTTCAAGTCTTGTTCACTCTATGAAAGTACCATAGTTTTGTTAAGTGTCCTACACTCAATAATAATTGACCTGAACATGAGTTTATAAGTGGGAATGATCTTCATCTATAAGCTAGTTTTGTAGGATTGAGTTAGCTCAACCACACAGTTCTTAACAGTTTGTTGTTATGTCATACTTTGCCTAAAATTCAATTGAGCTGATAGTGGCTATTTCACCCTATAAGCCTGATTTGTAAGGTTGAGTTAGGCCCAACCACACATTCTTAACAATTTGTTATGTGATATTTTGCCTGAGATTCAATTGAGCTGATAGTGGTTATTTAAATTTGATTTTATATTGAAAACATTGGTTCCCTAATGTGTTTGTCACTTATATGTGTTGTGCACCGTGCTTCTACGTTGTTGGATAAACAACTTAATTAAGCACAGTGCTTATATACTATGCAGCATGAACTCATACAAATACTGAGACACGACACGAACACTCTTACACTGATAACATAAAAAACATAGGACACTAACACCACTGCATATATGATAGTGTTTGAGTTTCATTTATCCATCAAATATTAAAAGATTTTAAAAAAATTTAATCAAAATTAATTCTTTAGTTCTTTATTAATAACATTGCTTCATACATATTTAACCCCTTTTATATGTGTGTGAGATATTTAACCCCTTTTATATGTGTGTGAGATTTGTTCATAAAATATATAAAGGTATGTTGAAGGAAAAAAAGAAAATTTTTTTTGAAACACTTGTCCGAATTGTCTGACTTGTGTGATATGCATGTCATACGGGCATTGGACACAGTTTCAGAGTGTCAAAGCAAATGAATAAACATTTTTTTTGAGACACTTTTCCGACGCTTGTCTGACTTTTCTGACACGTGTTGTACGAGTGTCATACAAGTGTCGGACACTGCGACACGACTACTTCTAGACTGTCCGTGCTTCGTAGCTTATATGTAACACATTTCTATAACTAAAGATGAAATAAAGTCAAACTGTTCTGATATAAGTTATAAGTTGTTTTCATAAGCAATCCTGAAATTTCATTTGTCATAACACGTGCTTATGCTAGTACATAAATTCAAATAAACCAATTCAAAACAAACCCTAAATATGTGTCTTTATGAAGCTTTTTGTTTGAAAGTGGATGGATGGAGTAAATGATATCCTCTTCTTGTGGGTATATAAGTAAGATTTTGGAACACATGATTATATATTGATACTTCCTTACGACATGTTGACATTAGTCTTAATACAAGCTGACTTCATGCAGTTGCCGAATTTTGTGGGAATGTGGAGTTATGCAGGCTCACTGAGCAGGTTGTTTTTTCTGACCCATATAAAGTTTCTGAATATAATCGCTGGACTTCCCCTGATCTTGATCGTGATGCTGAGGCTGTTCGGGAAGACGATCTATTGAAGCTTGAAGTTGCTGAGCTGAAATCAAAGTATTATGTCTCACTTTTTTCGTCTTGTAATGCGATAGTTTTATTGTTTGGGTTTTTGTTGATGAGAATTTATGTTCATTTAGGTTCTGTGAGAGGGCTCAGGCACTAATACATGGAGATCTACACACTGGTTCAGTGATGGTTACTCCTGAATCAACTCAAGTTATTGATCCGGAATTTGCATTTTATGGACCAATGGGTTTTGACATTGGAGCCTACCTGGGAAACTTAATTCTGGCGTACTTTTCTCAAGATGGACATGCTGATCAAGCAAACGATCGAAAAGTAGGTCTTAACTGCAGTTAACTAAACTAGCATTGTAGTGTTTATCTATTGTTGTATGTTCATCCAATTTGCTATTTTTTTCCTTTAAGTTGAATTTCTGCATTGCATTGGAAGGTGAATGAAATACTGACATTTGACATTTAAACGGTCTTTCTTAATAATTGTTGAAGAAAACGGATTTTAAGGGGGGAAAGAGTATTATTTCTTGTCTAAAACACGCATTGTTATGCAGGGATATAAGCAATGGATTCTTAAGTCAATTGAAGACACTTGGAATCTTTTCCACGATAAATTCACTGGACTTTGGGAAAAGCATAGAAATGGTGCTGGTGAGGCTTATCTTCCAGCAATCTATAACAATCCTGAGGTTCAGCTACTTGTACAGAAGAAATACATGACAGATTTGTTTCATGACAGTCTTGGATTTGGTGCTGCCAAAATGATAAGGTGACACTTCCCATTAATTATTTTGTTTCCTTTTGTAACAAAAGCCATAGGACGAGGTTGTGATAATCATTTCCACTACACTACTATAGAATTTCTGTCTATATATGATTTATGGGTTAAAAATACAATCATTAGTTATAGAGAAAGAATGGAGTAGTTTTCGTTGTAGAAAAAATGATAGTGTCTCATGATTTTTGTTTTCATATAATTGATTTTGAAATAAGTTTGTCTTGCTCGAGAATACATGTGCCCAGATTTTAGTTGAGCAACATGAGTTGGAATTGCATGAAGTTTATTTGCATAGCTCATGTTCGTAAAAGAACATGAAGGTGGCATGACTAACTCTTCCATTTCAATTATTTGATACACAGGAGAATTGTTGGCGTGGCACATATTGAGGATCTCGAATCTATTGCTGATGCTGGTAAACGAGCAACGTGTGAACGGCGGGCACTTAATTTAGCTAAGATGATTCTCAAAGAAAGAAGAAAATTCAAGAGCATTTCTGAAATTGTCTCGGCAATTCAGCAATTTTAGATGTGACAAAGTTTTGCTATACCATTCTTAGATTTTGGTCAAGTGAGTACTACTTGTTACTTGTTTCCCTGTCAAATTATGTATATCGAATAAATTTTCTAGTTTCTTCTCCATGGGAGGCTGGGAAATTGTACTGGTAGCATAACACTTTCTACATTGTGTACACATTAAATGTGTTGTTCAGGAATTTTGTGTGATTATTTAAGGTTCTATTCGAAGTTCTTTTAATTATGAAGCTCAATTATCAAGTATGAAGGATAAGGTGCGGCTTCTACTGATTCTGTAGTGTAATTTCAACGTTGTCGGATTTAATAATATATATTTTACAAAACATTAAATGGTTGTGTTGGTACTGATTAGGTTATCGCAACTTTGTTCAGATATTACAGATGCATTACATGTTTTCTTATTAACACCAGCTATGGTTTTCTTTGTGGTCAGTCACTCCACCAAATGAACGAATCTTCAACCTGCTGCCTTAGCTGAATATCCTGCAAGATAGATAAGATAATTTCCAATTCTGACTATTCTTCTTCTTCTTCTGGTGAATACATGTCTTCCATAAGCTTCACATTCCAAACCCACCTATTCTCCACACACTCCCCAATGTCTGCTATTTTCAGCTTAGCATCTGGTACATAAGCAAAAAGTTGAGGAAACATAATGCTTGAGGGAATTGGGCCAAGCCATTTGCCTCTCAAAAATTCAATTGTTTTCCCTTTACCAAGTTTGCAAGAAATACTGTTTGAGAACTAGTTAAATTCTTCTCCTTGGATTAGCTCCTCCTGCTATGCCAAGAAACTGAAAAAGGATAGAAGTAGTACCACAAGTCAAGAATATGGAAGCAGCCTCCAAAATAATGTCCTTGCGATCGAGTTTTATGACCTTACCTTTGTTAAAATTTACATAGTCTCGTTGCCAATTTAAAGCCTATTAGGACTGCTTTGATAATCCAAATATTTTTCCACGATCCTTTCCCCAATATTATCGTGTCATCTACGAATTGCATCATATTGAAATAAATATCGTTAGAAACTTTGAAAGGCTGAAAATCTCTTGACTGCATAACATTCTACAATAAGTTCGCAATCTCTTCAACTACAAGCAAAAACAAGAAAAGAAACGAAGGTTCCCATTGACACATACCCCTCTCCACTTGAAAGTCTTTTGTAGGACTTCAATTAATTAAAACCGACATAAATTTGAGAAAATGCAGGCATTCATCAATCTCATCCACCTTCGACCAAAACCCATTCTACACATAACATCTCTTAAATATTTCCACATCACACAATCATACACCTTTTCTAAATCTACCTTAAACATAAGACATTACTTTTTCTTTCTCTAGGCTAAATCCACAACCATGTTAATCACCAAAAACCTCGTCTAATATTTGCCTTCCCAAAATAACAGCTAATTGGCAAAGGGGACACCAAAGAGCCTACCACCTTCTTGAGTCCACCATTTAGTATTTTTCTCAAGATTCTATAAACACTCCCCACTAGGAAGATTGGTTGAAACCCATTCAAACCTCGAGGGTTGCACGTTTAACGTTTAGCAAGATGACTTTCGAATAAAATTCAGAGACACAATCGAATAAATCAGCCTTTATAAGCTCCTAACACTTATAAAATCCCATGTTGTATCCATAGAGACCTAGACTTTTCTCACTATCGCAACTCCAAATTACTTCCTCCAGACATCAGACATGTGCTTAAACTCCACCACTTGCAGTTTTGTCCTTCTCTCCAAAGATTTTATGAACCTTTAATTTTTGTGATTTATTTTTATGTAATTTACTTTTACGCTTAACAACCAATAACAAACATTTTCGCTATTTAAAATCTTAAAAGTTGTTGAACGGTCTTTAAAACCAATAATTTCTATGGATACGATAATTGTAAAATTTACTTTTGCTGCTAACGCAACAAAAAGATTTTGTTATCGATGACTCATGTTAGTTTTAAAGATTTAACATAGTTTTTATTATTTTAAGTATCATTTATATAATGTATATTTGTATATTTTGTTTATAAACACTAACCCATTAAATTTTAGAATCAGTCAATTCTTACTAGTTTATGTGAAGTAAAGTTTTGTGGAACAATTGTTATTCGATCTTGAAATCAAAAGAACAACATGTAAAAATAGGAAAAATAATCAAAGAGTTGAAAGGTTAGGTCTGAAAAAGTCTTATGTCTCAACACAATGAACCATGGCCGAAGTTATCAACAACACCAACAATAATGGAAATATTAATGGTGACATATTGTATCAACATAGTCCTAAGCATCTAGCTTATCTTGTTAGAATACAAAGGAATGTCTGACAAAGTGAAATGAAAGTGAGCTTATTGAAATTACCTGATCAGGAGGACCTTCTAGTAGTTGAACGCGAACAATAAATGTGGTTGATGAGTGGAAAGGGGGTGTACCTGCAAGGCACTCCGATGTCAAAGTAAGTGAGAGGTACATAGAAATGGTAAGTAAGAAGTGTTTCAGAATACCTGACCCTTTAGTGAAAAATGATATTTATAGTGAGCCCCCAGCGCTGGGCCAATGTTCTTCCTTGGGCTGGATTAGCGAGGCCCAAGGAAGAACGGCCAAGGTACGCGTAAGAAGCGTGTAGACATAACAACTAGTCTTGTCCTTGGTCTAACTGCCCCTATCTTTCAGGAGATAATAGGGGGTAGTTGGGTGACATGGCAAGTGGGGTGATGGATCTGTCACTTGCCCGACGTGTCAAGCGTATGCTCGACCTAGGAGGAGTCTGCTCGACAACATAGTATGTTTTCTCGAGTGGATGGGCATCTGCTCGACGTATTGGATCACAATCCAATGTAGTCTCTAGAGGCCCAGTCTAGAACATGAGCCCCCCAAGTCGAGTCTCCGAGCTGGAGTGATGAGTTAAGAAGAGTCGGGCATATCTCTATGTCGAGGAAGGATACACATCGTGAGGGATCATCTGTCCGTGTTAAAGTGTGCTGAATTCTAGTTGCTTGGGATGTCGAGGACGTTTTGGAAGAGTCTAGGAGATCTACGATTTCCCGTCGTCGTTCAGAATTCTCTAAATTGACGTGTCCAAGGAATTAAAAGTGTGTCGCTTCGTTTCCTGTGCTAGGACCGACATAGGGGCCTAGGTAATGATTGTCTAGCGCGTCCCCTCACGTGCTTCCCTAGTATATAAGATGGGGGAACCCCTTCAATTCGTCTTTTCGCTCCTACGTTTAACCGAAATCTTTGTCTGGAACCTCTCTTCAACACGCACCGTCGACGTCGCTTCCGCTCACTCCCTGCTCACCACCGTGATCTCCTCGCCACCAGTATGTTAGGTAACCTTCCAAACCTTCTCCTTTTGGTTATTTTTTCGCTTGATAGGTAGCAAAACTCGTAAATTTTCCGTTTAGAGTTTGAGGATCATTATTTTAGGCTAGTTTTTAGGTTTTAGATATGAACGTCCCAGACGCAATTTGCATGAACTAGGAGAAAAATGCATATCTGCATGAATAAGTCGCCCAAGATCATCATATTTGATGAAGATTGCGAGCGCTCTATGCGTTCGCCGGGCAAAAATCTCTTAGCTTTCTTAGGAACTTTTAGGTGTTCTGTGAGCGCTCGAGGGGGTCCGAGGGCCATCCATTTGTTGATTAAGGTAGTTTAGTGGGAACTTAGAGCGCCCAACTCTTCGCCCTTTCACTTGAACTGCGGTGGAAGGGTGAATTTGATGCAATGTCGAATTCACCGTTCCTTTCTGCTTTTCAGGTACGGCTGGTCAACGGCGAACCAAGGAAGGAAACCCTGAAGAAAGGAACGAGGTTGTTTCTTTATCCGGACGTAACGACCTGTCGTGGGTCGCTGACGAGCCTTTGGAAGAGGAATCATATTTTGTGGACGAGACTAGTACCACGTACGCAGTGGTCGAGGACATAGGATCCGAGGACAGGCCAAACTGACAGTGTTTTGCCCCTCGAGAAATAGACCGGATATGCTTGTGTTTCTCGGGGAAGCAATTCACCATGTACGAGTTCGCTTTCCGAGAAGCGGGGATGAGGCTCCCCTTCAATGATTTCTAGATGGGGATCTTCAAGTGGCTCAGGCTGGCGCATTCACAATTGCACCCCAATGCCATCGCCTTCATCCAGGCATTTGAGTTGGTCTGTCGGTTTCTTGGGGTCGGCTGTACGTTGCCCTTTTTCTTCCGTATCTTCCACCTACAACGGTCAGGCGTAGGAGGACATCACAACTGGGTGTCTTTCAAGCAACCTTCGAGGTTGTTCAAGACGTATGTTGAATCTGCCCGCCATTTCAAGGGGAGATGGTACGTGGTGAAACCGCTCACCCAGTACGCTCTCGAAAGTCTTTATTTTTATAAACGGAACGCGAATGGCGAGGAAATACTGATGTCGAGGATCCCTTTAAGATGGAAGCCGGACCATTTGATCTGTCGACCAGCCACTACCGAGTCCGACACGCAAGCTTGGGGGTCGAGGATCGGCTGGCTTATCAAAAGTTGGTGGATTACGTTCAAAGCTTCAACTTGGCGATCTGCGTGGACTGGCAAGACAGACCCTACGTAGATGACGCTGGGATGCCCATCCATGAAACTCGCTTGATAAATACTAAGGCCCTGCTCGAGTGTGACACAGTCGAAGAGGTTGTTCGGTTATTGCGTAGTTTTTTTTCCGTCCTTTTCCCTCCCCTCTGATGTTTTATATCTGTTAGCTGATTTTCGGTTGTTTTTGTTTTGAAGGAGCTATGCTCGCGTCCCGAGAACGAGTCTTGAAGTTGTCCAATCAAGCAGGGGCCCCGAACAAGGTCCCAAAGAAGAAAAAGAAAATAGCTAACCGCGTCCAGGAGGTAGCTACCGAGCATGGGGTCGGTAGCTCTGGTACCCCTAGCTCGACCATTGACTCTCCCAGGCTGTCGTTCAACCAACTTTCCCGATAACAATACGGGACAACCTTCCGCCCTCCAACTCTCTTCGTTTAAAGCGCAAACGGATGGATGGGTCCCTCGCTCGCTTGGCGGTCGTGGATGGCATGCATTCGGGCGAACATGGGAATTACTTGTTGCCTCCTTGCTACTTAGAGAGGGACTTCTTCAAATATGAGGGTTCTGTCGTGGTGGCGGCGCCCGAGGCAAAGGCTCTGCTCAACCTGGATGCAACTGCTAGACGGGCAGATCTGACCGGGGATATTGTCGCTGTCTTCTGGGTCATGGAGATGGCTTTGGTGTTGTCCGACACTGCTGTCTCCACGGCTGTGCTGGAGGAAGCTCTTGAGACTGCTAGGGATGAGAAAGACAAACTCTCCAAGGACCTGTCCGACTACAAGGAGGAGCATAATCTCCAAGAGGGGTTGAGCTCGGAGTTGGAGAAGGCCAAGCTTGAGCGGGACACCTTGAAGGCGGAAAACCAAAGCTTAAAGGAGTAGGCGGTCGAGCTCAAGAAGGCGGCTGAAGAGAATGTGAACCTTCGAGCCCGACTGACGCTACTGGAGGGTACAATCCGTCCTCTTGACGACGAGACCGAAGAAGAGTCGGCCCTCCGTACTCAGGGTGAATTGGTCGGCAAGATCCGTGAGCTTTGCAAGGATCTGGTTGAAGTCTTCAAAGAGGGATTCAACAATGCCACCGAGCAGCTCAAGGTCGTGAACCCGAGGCTCGTAACTGAAGGGACGGCTCACAACTACTGTGTGACCGCCGGGGAGATTGTTTGGCCCTTCGTTGCTGAGGAGGAGTGTAATACCCCAAATTTTCCCTCTGCTTTTAAGCATCATATCATATCATATTCATCATACTCATATCATTTCCTCAGCATCATATCATGGAAAGATGAAGCATAACATCCCTCATATCCTAGCATCAAGCATATGGTCATCTGTGGAGTTCCAAGGAGCATTTCAAGACATGACAAGGGTCCCAATGAGTTTGTACAAGTTCTATGGTGAGTCTATATCACATTTACAAGATCAAGTCCATTGGCAAAAGCTCAGAAGATTGCATGATCATCAGAGATCTCAGGACAAGGCAAAGCTCCTATGCAGTGCACCCAAATTAGGGTTTGAGATTCAAGTACCATAATCTCAAAACTTTGTCCATTTCTTGTGGGCCAAGTCTTCTATATGTTAAGAGGATCCTATGTGTCAAATTTCATGAGAAAATTCCATGTGGAAGTCAGACAATGCCTCAGTTGCTTGCAGATGAAGCAGAAAGTTAACAGAGCCCATAAAAAGTCAACTGTGCCATTTCAAGGGGTCCAACCCAAATTGTTTGGCCAAGAGGGGTCCTTACAATTTTATAAGAGGTTTGGAATGCCCAAAGTTCAAGAATCATGGAGATTTGAGGGGTTTCGCAAAAATGGTACAAAGTTGGTTTTTGAAGTTTTCCAAATTTTGCAAGTTTTGCCCTAATTTTCAAGTGGCCTTAACATGATCAAAAATTCTTCAAATGGACCAAAGTCAAACATGAAAGTTGGAGAGTAAGGGCTCCCATTTTCAAAAAGTACAAGTACTTTTTCACCGGATTCCTGGATCATCCTAGGAGGCTTTCGAAAATTTCAATATATTAGGGCAAATTTCACTTTTTCAAAAATGCACCAAATGCAAGAAGGCTCCAATCTGAATTTTGTGACTTGGTACAGGCCCAAACTTGTTTCCAACTTAAAATACATTGCCTTAGGACCAATTTTCTCCAAATAAATGGTCATTTTCATACACTTTGAAAAAATCCCTCCAAAACATGCCAATTTGCAAAAATCATGAAACAAATGCGAGACTTGAATCTAAGGGCCAGGATTGTATGGATTTGAATCAAGGGTGGAAAATGAAACTCACACATGCTGAGAGGCTCAAGAGAGCATGAGCATAGCATGCTTAGTCCACCAAGTGCACATGAGGAAAAATCACACTTTTCTCATTTGATTTTCGTGCACTTTCTTTCACACTTTCAACACTCATTTTGTGAGGTCACAACAAATAGAATTAGGGTTAAACCAGATCTGAAATCTCTCTCATTCTCAACTTTCATGCAACCTTGCATTTTGCCTCATATCTCTTGATTCTCTTACATTCTCCAGAAACTTCTTCCATATTCTTGATCAGTGAATCACATAGATTAAGAATCAACCATTCATTTGAGCTTAAAGCATAGGATTGAAAGCTTGCCATTTCAAAGCCACTTGTTGTGAAATCTCAGATTCAGTCCATTTCAAGGCCTTAGATGCATTTATTTTGCATCTAAGGAGTAAGAGGAGTGATTTGCACGCATTGGTTGGAATTCTAGCTCAACATTTCAAGATCTCCATCTCAGGTATGGCTTGAAATTTTATGTTCTGGAAATGGAATTAAATTGTTACTTTGTGTTCCTTGTTGTTTGTTGATCATGCTGCACTTTGTAGAATTGATTTTGGTGCATTATATCATGAGTTATGTGCATTTAAAGTTTGAGGATCAATGTTGTTTTGCTTCGATCCGTCCAATCCATTTAAAGTTATGTGCATTTAAATTCTGTTTTTATTTTAATGCGTCGTGTGGTAAGGCTCACACTACTTACCGTGCATCCACCAGTCCCATTGCTTCCTTTGTCCACCTCATTTAATGAGGCTCTTAACCACAGCCACACGATTCATCACGCGGCCTCACCTATTTCCAGCATTTCCTTATTTTAATTCAATTAAATTCCATAGTAACAGCCATGTTCCAGCGCATGCCCTGGGCTTATCACCTTTGATATTCGCACCTCACCACTGCCTGGCCCAAACGAATCCAGTTCATATCCTTCACTAATCTCACCTCACCTCTTTCCTTTTAATTTCTTTTTCACAACTTTAATTTCTTTTTAATTCAGTTCCATTTTAATTCATTTAAAATAATTACAATCATCCAAAAAATCCCAAAAAAATCATGAACCTTCTTTTATGTCTCTACTATTTTGTCATATTTTTATTTTATTTTTTTCCATTATCCACGTGTCAGAAATAATTCACCATTGCGCCTAGCTTCTTTTATCTCCTTTCTTGACCAGTCTGCTTTTTCTAATTTCCATAGTCTTCAATATTTTGAGTTTTAATCCCATTCTTTTGGCTTTGAATTCTTAAAACATTGTACTTTTCATGTGATTTTTCTCTGGATTTTTAGAAATTTATTTCTTGAGTCTTGGTCTGGTAACTTGTGATGTAAGTTTTCTGTCCTAACTTGTGTTCTTTCCTTCATTTAACCTAGTTTGCTTCTGAATCTTTTCAAATCCTTTTGGCTAGTTGATATAACATGTTTGAGGATAATTTGGCTTCAATTGTGGAATTTTTAGATGGCTGGTTGATTTATTGTGGATTTTATCTTGAACCTTGTCCCATTTTGCTTCCTTTGAACCTTTTGGTCTCTCATAAGCCTAGAAAGGCCCTTGTGCCCACTTTTTCTTCTCATTTGGGTTTCCTTTGGGGTATGGGTACCTTCCTGGTCCTAGGATAGGGTTTGTGTCTTCTAAATTTTTGGTGTTTGCTTCTTCCTTAAGTCATTTGTTTCTTTAGGTGTTTTCACTTCATCTTATGGTTTCTTTTGCTTCCATTTTGATTTTGTTCGGTCTTGTACCTCTTTTATATTCATCTTGTTGGCTTCCTATGCCATTCTTCATCTTGTTTTGGTTCTGGTTGTGAGCCTTGTGTTCATATTTTGTGCATTTTGCATTGCATATTTCATAAGTGTGCATTTGTCTTCATATGTGTTCATGTTGTATCATTTTGAGTTGCATGCTTCTTCTCCTCATTTCTTTGAGTTGCATTTTCATTGTGCATTTGTTCATATCATGTCACTTCTAATTGTTTAATGCTAGCATGTTATATTGCTCATTTTGTTTCACTTGTATGCATATTAACCTTGCAGGGGCTCTGGTAAGTGTGAGATGTGGGAATTGAGTTCCACATCTCCAATTCTCATCTCTTCCTATTATGTTTGTGTGAACTAACCATTTGTTGTTGGGCTTAGGCCTTTCTCATCCCTTCTTCTATCTTCTTCTCTTCTTCTTTCCTTCTTCATTAGGATAGAAACCTCACTAACCCTTAGGACATCCATGCATGTTAACACTTAGGATTATTTTAGTCCCCTTTAGAATTTTTCCTTTGAGATCCTTTGGTGCTCTCTTCTCATCTTCAAACTCAATTCTAATTCACTTAATAAAGGTTGAGTACTTTCATGTGAGATGAGACTTTGCTATGAGATGCTTGCACGCGTTCCGTTTCGGGGCGAGGTGTGATTTATCACTCGTGGTGGATAGGTCTTAGCATGAGTACCTCACAAAGAAAAGCTAAAAAACACTTCTTAACAAAAAACCACAAAAATACTTAATAATGGTAATAGGCCAGTGTGCTTAAGCCTTCACTTGTGGGACTAGCTTTGGGGATTTCCTCCATAGATAGGTGTGCCTCTTGCGCATTCCATTTCAGGATGATGTGAGATGTACACATCCCATTGAGTAAGACTTAAGTACACTTACCTATGCAAATTTTCACTCATAAAAGCTTCTAAAAAAACACCAAACAAACAATAAGCGTCTTTCCTTCGGGAATTCTTTTCTCATCTCATTCGCTCCGTACGCGAACTTGCTCCTACTTGTCACTTTGTAAGACGGTTACGCACTCGTCGTCCGAGTCTGCAACACCTGAGCAGTGGCATAGGCAGTTCAAGCCTTAATTCACACACCATTTCCTTGCCACCCCTAGTTAGGGGAACTACGGCGTTCTGATCCTCATTATCCTGATGAGGTACGTAGGCAGCGGGGTAGGGCCCGTTCGAGCACAATCTTTATTTTCCCTACATTTTTCTCCTTTGTTTCTTATTCAGTTCCTTTCTCAGTTTCTTTTTCCAGTTCATTTTCATTTCTTTGCTGCATTTTTCATACCCTTACCCTTTGAAACAATTTTCTTTTGCAAGCGTGGATCCCGTCGGGTACGGCGGACGATCTGGGTGCTAATACCTTCCCAGGTCGTAACCGACTCCCGAGCTCATTCTCTTTGGTTCGCAGGACCTGTGTCCTTCCTCTTCTTTCTTCTGGTTTGTGCAGCATTACCCTTCCCTTTCTTCGGGATAAAAATGCTTGGCTGGTGACTTTATTCTTTTTCCGCGCCACTTTCGCGTTTGTACCAGGATGGAAATCCGGGGAGCGACAGCTGACGACTCTGCTGGGGACTCTGCTGGGCACTCAACCCAGAATCTCTGGTTCCCCTGTGAGTCTCTCCTAGCGATGTGTGTTTTTGTTTCATTGGGTGATGTTTGTTTGCTGTGGCTTGTTATATTTTATTGTTGTTTATTTACAGCTTTATTTATAGCTTTATTTACAGTTTTCAGTATTTATTTTCTGCATCATATATATCATACTGGACTGTCTGAACTGGTTTTCTATTTGGTGGGCTCGGGTGGTACTGTTTCTGAGAGATAAGCCAAGTACCCGGCTTGAGTGCACTATAGGACTAGAGTGGACATATTGTACTCACATGTGACATGATGAGTGGCGATGTGTTTCACGCCCAGATTGCGACCGTCTTGGAAATATCTTGTGTGGGGATTTCCTCCACTTCGGGATAGGACCTTGATAGTTATGTGCATCTGGGGACCGATCATTGAGAACCTTTGTGGAAACAACCCTCTCCAGTGGTGGCAGTGGCAGACCACATTTTGTGGCAAACCCATTCGCACCCGAGGGTCCACTGGGGACTCGCATAGGATGGCATGGTTCTCTTATAGGAACTCAGTCAAAGCATTTGGTCGTATGACATTAGTACTGTATCCTACGGGCTGAATGTACTATTGTTTCTCGATTTCAGCGCTCGAAGCTGGGGACTTATAAGGGATGCTTGTTTTTACCGAACTTAGCTAAGGCCTCCCTGCGTAGTACATAATGCCTAACCGATTCCCTGATTTGGTCATGAGCCATTTCTCGGAAATTGTGAAAGTATTATTGCTATTCGGCTTTGAGAGTCCGTGATGTTTGACCCGGAACACATCCGTGAGAATGGGAGGGGTTTACAGGTTTGCAGGAACCCTTGACCTCAACATACACTCATTTATTCAGTGGTCATATGATTATGATCTTTGGTTCTATGGTCTTATGGTTCTGGAGTTCTGGTTTTCTGAAGTTCTTGTTCTGGTATTCTTGATACTGTGGTCCTGGGATCTTCTATCAGAGAGTTGTGATTATCAGAGAGTATGACTCAGAGGGCTTTTAGTTTGACAGTTATTCAGAGGGGCCCTTGTCAGTGTCCAGTTCAGACAGTCCCAGATGACCATATGTCTTTGCATTTGCATCTGCATTGCACCATTGCACCATTTCATCATTAATCATGTTTTGTTTTCATTCACAGGTTCATATCTTTGCTTCCGGTTCCGATATCCTCTTCAAAGATGGAATATCCTCGCAAGCAGAATATTCACTTCAAGTTCTTTGACACCAAGGTTGGCCTGTTGAAGAAGATGGTAAAGCTGATTATACCCAACCATGTGGAGAGATTCAGGAAGGCTTATGGGAGTATTCTTGATGTAGTGGTAGAGCTAGATCCTTCTGAGAGGAGTGCCATTCATACCCTGCTTCAGTATTATGATCCTCAGCTCCGTTGCTTCACTTTTCCTGATTTCCAGTTGGGCCCTTTGCTGGAGGAGTATGCTCTGATCTTGGGAGTGCCTGTTCGAGACCAGGTTCCGTTCAATGCTGAGATGAGTAGACCTGCACCTGAGGCTATTGCTAAGGCTCTTTATTTGAGCACTTCTGCTGTGAATTCTTTGACCATCATTAAGGGAGGTGTACCTGGATTTTCTTTAGAGGCTCTGGTAAAGAAAGTGGAAGAGTTGGCTGTTGAAGAAGAATGGGATGTTGTCTGTGCTATCTTGGCTCTTTCTATCTATGGCATTATTTTGTTTGCTGATATGGAGAAGTTCATAAATATGAATTCCATACATCTCTTCCTGCTGAAGAATCCTGTGCCTACATTGCTCGGGGATTTGTATTACTCAGTGCACTACAAGACTGAGAAGAAGAAGGGAGGTTTGGTTCGCTGCTGCGCTCCTTTATTTCATCTGTGGTTCATGAGGCATCTGCCTAGTACGGGAGTGTTTAGTGACCACACCTTGGTATGGGCTCAGAAGCTGGAAAAGTTGCTTGCCAAGGATGTCAGGTGGATTACTCAAAGGCTGCAAGGTGCACGTTTCATCACTAGCTGCGGGAGTTATCTTAGTGTACCTTTATTGGGAGTAACTGGAGGGATCAATTACAATCCAATCTTGTTGAGGAGACAATTGGGATATGCCTTGAGAGAGGTACCAGAAGAAATGAAGCTGACCCCTATTTTCTACTTCCCAGTGAAGGACAATATGCCCTTAGTGAGGAAGGTTGCTGGAGCCTGGAAGTGCATTAAGGGAGAAGGGATAGCTAGCTTTGGAAATTGCAACAATCAGACATTCCCAGAGTATGAAGCTTGGTTGAAAGACAGAGCCAGGAGATTTTTGTTGCCATTCTCATCACCAGTTCCTCCAATTGCTGAGTTCATTGATACTGTGTCTCTAGAGGAGTTCAAGAAGTTGGAAGCCCAGCTGCATGCAGTTAGAGTTGAAAATACTGAGATGGTAAGCTTGTACCATCATGCCAACAGGGCCAAGATTGAAGCTGAAGAGAAGTTGCTGAAGATGCAGACTAGCTTGGAGGCTAAGGAGAAGGACTTTGCTGGTAGGGAAGCACACTTCCATAGGTTGGGAATGATGGAAGCCAAAAGAGAAGCGGAACGCAAGAAGGATTCAAAGACTCTCAAAGATACTCGTCAGTCTATTGTCTGGTTGCAGGGACAGAGAAAGCAAGAGCTGAAGAAATATAAAGAAAAAGAAGAGTTCTTTGAAGTGCAGATGGCATATAAAAAGGAAGAGGTGGAGCAAGTCCACAAGATTCGCAGAGAGAAGACTCAGCAGTTAGCAGATAATCAACAAGCCCTCGAAGCAACACTTAAAGAGATTGAAGACCTCAAGTTGATGGCTGTAGTCAAGAAGGTTAGGTCTGATGTGGGGTTTAGTGAGGGATGTTCAGGGTCCTCAAGCAGTGGTTTTGCTTCTTAGTTTGTTTTCTTTGTATCTGGATTACCTACAGGCGTGTTGTAGGAGTCCTGGCTGTTGTTTTTTCTTTTGTAAGAACTTGTACCCTACGGGGAATTCTGTTTTATTTGCATGATAGGCTGATTTATGTTATGTCTGTTTCACCATTTCTTGGTGTGCCTGCTGTTATGGTTTGAATGTGGTTTTTCGCAAAGGTTTCTGAAAGTCGAGGATCAGTACGCATCTGGTTTTCTATGCTAAATACCGGAACCGGGGCATGAATGACCTGAGATTGGAAACATAAACAACTGCATTGCATTGCATATCACATGTTTGTTTGTTTTGCAGGTGTTGTCTCGGTTACTAACGTGTTTTGTGTTTCAGGCACTATAGCTCCCCGTAAAGTTCGGGAACAACCAGTTGCGCATAGATATCCAACAAAGATCAACAGAGAGCGAGTCATGGACCAGATGCAAGCAGACTTGGCAGATCTGAGACTGAGAATGGATAACTTTATGACAGTGATGGCCGGCATGGGTCAAAACCAAGAGCGTCTGCGGGAGATGATTGAGAATAATCAACCCAGGAACAACACTGTTGCTGCTGCTACTACTGATAATCGTACTGGTGCGGGCGCACGACAAGTGGAAATCCCTATTGCTCAGCCAGGGGTGACAATAATCAATGACGGGTCGAATAATATTCAGATGGATAATCATGATGATCAATTCACTCTACTTGACGAAGCTGAAGGTCAAGGAGCTGAGATGAACAAGAGGTTTGAGGAAATGGCTGAGCAAATCAGAGCCATTCAATCCCAAAGTTCTTTGGGATTTGACATAACAGATTTGGGCTTGGTTCCTGGGGTCAGGATCCCATACAAGTTCAAAGTTCCAACCTTTGAGAAGTATAATGGCACTGCATGCCCGAAGACCCATCTTCAATCATTTGTTGGGAGAATTGCTTCTCACACGGATGATGAGAAACTCTGGATGTATTATTTTCAAGACAGCTTGGTTGGAGCTTCTCTGGAATGGTACATGAAGCTTAGCAAAGTCAATATCAAGGGTTGGAAAGACTTAGCTGAAGCCTTTGTAAGGCAGTATCAATATAACATGGACATGGCTCCAAACCGCACGCAGTTGCAACACATGGCTCAGACGGCTAAAGAAGGTTTCAAAGAGTATGCACAGAGGTGGCACCAGCTCGCTGCCAGGGTGCAACCACCGCTGCTAGAGAATGAAATGGCTGACATGTTTATGGGGACTCTGCAGGGTGTATTTCTTGAAAGATTGGCGTCCAGTTCTGCCACCAAATTCAACGACATTGTTATTGCTGGAGAAAGGGTTGAGACCTTGCTGAAGATGGGGAAGATACAAGATCCAAGTGCTAGCAGCTCAAATGGAGCGAGGAAAGCTTTCAGTGGACCTCCTAGAAGAAGAGAGGGTGAGACAAACGCTGTATTCGGCCGAGGCCGGGGTCGTGGTTATAGAAGACCCTATGAGCATGTGGCAGCCGTCACAATTCCTGCAGCTCCTGTGCAACAGATGCAACCACCTCCACAACAACAACATCAACAATAACAACAACCTCGTACCAATTATCAGCAGAGGCCGTATCAGCCAAGGCAGACTCGCCCGGCTAATAGGGTGATTGAAGCCATCCCTATGACTTATGCTGCCTTACTTCCAAGACTGCTGGATTTGAACCTGGTTCAATTGAGAACTTTGGCACCACCCCCTCCTAGAGAGCTTCCAATGGGTTATGATGTCAACGCGCGATGCGCTTTCCACTCTGGAGCACCCGGGCACTCGACTGAGAAGTGCAGGGCTTTGCATCACAAGGTTCAGGATCTTGTAGACTCTAAAGCAATCAACTTTGCGCCGCCACCGAATGTTAATTCGAACCCTATGCCGAATCATGGAGGGGCAAGAGTTAATGCTGTTGAGGGTGGTGACAAATTGAGTCTGGTGCTGAATATTGAAGAAGTGAAGACTCCTTTGAGGGTAGTGAAAGAGAGACTGCTGAATGGTCAAGTGTTTCTTGGTTGCTGTTTTGATTGTGAAGACTGTTCAAATGCTGTGAATGGCTGTGAGAAGTTGAAGACGGGTTTGCAGGGTTTGATTGATGATGGATCCTTGCAGTTAAGTAAAGTTGGTAATGATGAAGTTAATGATGTGTCAACCATTACTATTTTCTATGATGAAGCTGACATGCCTGTCAGGAGAGAGCCTGTTACAATCTATACTCCTGAGATTAGTCCCGTGACTATCACCGTACCTGGGCCTGTTCCGTACACAGACGATAAAGCCATTCCCTGGCATTATGGATCGGATGTTTATGTAGCTAGACAGAAGATTGAGAGCAAGGTTGTTGCTGCTGACCCGACTGTAGAGAATGTCGGGGGAGTTGGGGGTTTTTACCAGAAGTGGTCGTTTATTCGCTCCCCCTGTGCTGAGAGGGGATCCTGAGGCTGAGGCTTCGTCCAAGGCCAAAGGAAAGCATGATGTGTCTGATGAATCAACTACTCCTGTTGCTGGGCAGGGTGTCGCTCCCGAGGATTTCCATCCCTGGTACAAACGCGAGAGTGGCGCGGAAAAAGAAAAGAGTCGCCAGCCAGGCATTTTTATCCCGAAGAAAGGGAATGGTAATGCTGCACAAACCAGAAGAAACGAAAAGGAAGGACACGGGTCCTGCGAACCAGAGAGACTGGGATCGGGAGTCGGTTATGACCTGGGAAGGTATTAGCACCCCAGATCATCCGCCGTACCCGACGGGATCCACGCTTGCAAAAGAAACTGTTTCAAAGGGCGAGGGTATGAAAAATGCAGCAAAGAAATGAATATGAAAAGAAACTGGAACTGGAAAGGAACTGAATAAGAAAGCAAAAGGAAAAATGTAGGGAAAATAAAGATGGTGCTCGAACGGGCCCTACCCCGCTGCCTACGTACCTCATCAGGATAATGAGGATCAGAGACGCCGTAGTTCCCCTAACTAGGGGTACTAAAAGGAAATTGCTTGTGAATTAAAGCTTGAACTGCCTATGCCATTGCTCAGGTGTTGCAGGCTCGGACGACGAGTGCGTAACCGTCTTGCAAAATGACAAGTAGGAGCAAGTTCGCGTACGGAGCGAAGGAGATGAGAAAAGAATTCCCGAAGGAAAGACGCTTATTGTTTGTTTTGTGTTTTTTAGAAGCTTTTATGAGTGTGTCACAAGGAAGTGAACTCAAGCTCTCATCAATGGAATGTGCACTTGTCGCTACATTCCAAGATGGAATAATAGAACAAGCACACTCAAGTAAGGAGAAGATCCCCAAAACTTGAACCCAAAGATTAGGGCTTAGGCTCACTAACTTGCTTAATTATTAAGTGTTTTTGATTATTTACATGAAGAAGCGTTTTTTAGGCTTTTCTTTTATGAAGAAGATACCTTGATCAGACTTGTGCATCACAAGGCAAACTTGTACTATCCCAAGATGGGAAGACTACAAGCATACCTCATGGAATAAGGCTATGGATCAATGCATCACTTCACATTTATTGAAGTGTTTTCTTAAGAGTTTTGAGATGAGGAGAGAAAAGAACCAAAAAGGATCATAAAGGAAAAATGCTAAAGGGGGACTAAAATAATCCTAAGTGTTAACATGCATGGATGATCCTAGGTTTGTGAGGTTTCTATCCTAATGAGGAAGAGAAGAAGAAGATAGAAGAAGGGATGAGAAAGGCCTAAGCCCAACAACAAAGGGTTAGTTCAAATAACAAAAGAGAAAAGATGAAAAAAGTTGAAATGTGGATAAACATCCACACTTCTCTTACCATGAGCCCCTGAAAAGTTAGCAAAAATCCAGCAAATTGACCAAGAAACAATCATGGGATCAATCATGCTCAAAGGTATTTGAAAACAAAAATCAAACAATCATGCCAACATTGCAAATACACGACTTACGCGTCGAGAACATGAAAGCATACATCAACCAGCAAGCAAATCACCCTAAACATCATGATTAATGATCATACAATGAGTCATGACAATTAGCACAAGCAAAGGGATCAAACAAACTCAAAACAGCCCTGAAAAACCATTCTGCATCAGTGTTAACCGGTTAACCATATGCGTTAACCGGTTAACCAGTCAAAACCTGCACAAAACACACAGAAAAACAGGGCGTTAACCGGTTAACCATATACGTTAACCGGTTAACACTGTAAAAACAGCAGCAAAAACCTGCAGAAACAGCATCTCAAAAACAGCTTATTCAAATAAGCTGCACCAGACCAGCACTCAATTACACATGGAAAAATAGATCAATGCACATCAATCCATAACATTATGCTCATGAACAACAACAATCGGATCTGGATACCAATCAACCAATCAAATCATGCAACACAATCAATTACACAAACACATGGTGGATCTAAATCACAAGCGATGCAAATAAGCTAAAAACAGAGTTGGATCTGAGATTAAACCAACCTACAAAGCGGAGGTATGCTTTGGTAATTGTTGATTATGCTGAAAATGATAGATCTCGCGCGAAACCTTGAAGATCCGATGCTAAGCTCCACACTCCATGCAAAATAAATGCAAGATCAAGCTCTTGATGCAGAATTTTGATCCGAAAGCACTTCTAGATCCCAAACCAGATCTGAATCACCAATTAAACCAGCAAAAAGATGTAATGAAACTATGGATGGAGGTCTAGTCCCAAGATCTACACACCTCAAGGCAAGGTTGTGTGATCTTCAAAGAGGAACTTTGAGTAATTTGGAAAATTGGGAGAGAAAAGTGAGAGAATTGTGAGTGAGAGCAATGAAAATTCAGAAATGAGAGTGAAAAATGAGGGAGAGCCCTCTTGGTTTGGAGAGAAATGGAATATATATGGTTTAGGGTTGGGGCCCAAAATCTTGGTTTGGGATCCAAAAAATATGGCTTGGTAATGTGATTAGGTTTTAGGGTTGGAAAGAGGTTTGGATACATGCTCTAGATCCTTCTCAAATTCAAATGAAATTCAAATGAATAAAAATCAGAAAATTGGAAAATGGGGTCAAAACACACATGCTGAAATTTGCTGCTGGAAATTCAAATTTCGCAGCTGTTAACCGGTTAACCATATGCGTTAACCGGTTAACGCATGCAAAATTTGAATTTCCCCCCTTTTGGTAGGAAATTTCAAAAATGATGCCGGCGCCCGCCGTTTCAAGCTGATTTTGATCCTTTCATCCTTTTTAAGCTTTGAACATGGTACAGAGCTTGTGCAGAGTGATCCCGTGAGATTTTTGCCAGGTCACCATGCTCTCGATTTTTATCTGTGGTGCTTCGAACTTTCCAGATGGTTGGTCATATGCCTTATGCTAGAACATGTGAGTGTTATGCCTCATTTTTCTATGCAAAATGCTAAAGACATGATCCGTTATGATGACTATGATGCGATATGATGCTTAAAATGAAGAGGGCAAATTTGGGGTGTTACAGCTGCCCCTATTCAATCATCAATTAATCCGAAAAGGACGATAGCAGCGAGCTATCGACCATTCGAGATAAACTGTGATTGAATACCAAGAAGACCAGAAATTTGCACTCTGACGAAGAATGCAACACCGGGAAATAAACCCGTCCAGATGACGCTCTGGGGACTGCAGGGGAGAAAGAAGCGGACGAGCTTCTTCCAAGTTGGAACTGATATCTGAAATAAAGACATGTTGACAGACGAGTCTTCAAACAATCCTGTGACGCCAGGAGCTGGACATACGAGTCCTCAAAACTTCAAGACAAAAATCTGAGACAGACGAGTCTTCGAATGACCTGTGACGCCAGGTGCAGAGAGCGGACGAGCCCTTAAAGAACTTCAAAGTATCCTGAGATAGACGAATCTCCTTCACTAATCCTTACGCAGATAAGTGGAATAAGACGGACGGGTCTTCTTCGGATAACCCTTACGCAGGCTCCGGGAATGCATATAAGTCTGTGGGATAGACATGCAATCAAGGTAGACGAACCTTCTTCATATATTATCCGCGGATATATGGTATAAGACAGACGAGTCTTCTGAGCAAACCTGTTACGCCAGGTACAGCTACCATAATTGGTGCTTGAGACAGACGAGCCTCCTTCGGATCTACCTGTTACACCAGGACCGGTAACCATTTCGACATTTAATTCCCACTGTCAGGATTCGAAACCTCTTCAATACAGACGAGTATTGGGTGATCATCCAGATAACACAGACGAGTGCCCTAAGTCAATGATACAGACGAGTATCAGACGATGATCTGAGAAACACAGACGAGTGCTTCAGGCGATGGTACAGACGAGTATCAGCCGCTGGTATAGACGAATACCGGAAGTTCAAACACAGACGAGCATTTGAAGTAGTCACAGAGATATCTTCACATTCAGGTGCAAGCTAGCACAGACGAGTGCTGAGGACGATACAGACGAGTATCCAGGCAAAGCAGACGAGCTTCAAGACACAAACGACTTCTGGGGAATAAAAGCAGACGAGCTTTAACCAAACACAGACGAGTGCTGGGTCGTTGCAGACGATGCTGGGGACATCTCCAAGCACAGACGAGTGCTGGAATTTGCAGACGAGCAAACAACAACGGATACAATCAAACACAAACGAGTGTTGAGGAGTTGCGGACGAGCAACAGATGAGCAACAGGCACGGACGGGCGCCGAGCAACCTTCAAAGGAGTAACGAGCACATACGAGTGCTAAGAGAGGCGGTCGAGCATCAAATAAAGATGTGAGCACGGACGAGTACTGGCCACTTTTTTGGGGATACGCCTCAAATAAAGAGGAACGACATGCACAGGCGAGTGCTGCAGGGATGCGGACGAGCACCAAATGAAGATACGCGCATCAACGAGTACAGGCAACTTCGCTGGGGAGAGAAAACTTCAAAGACTAACAAGCACGGGCGAGTGCCGAGAGCTGCGAACGGTCATCAAACAGAGATGCCAGCACAGAAGATTGCTGGAGAGTACCTCAAATAAAGAGGAAACTGCTGGGGAAAAGGCACGGACGAGTGCTGAAAGAGGATGAGCATCAAATAAAGATGCGAGCACAGACGAGTGCTAATAGATATAGACTCTATTGGGGAAAGCAAACGAGCAATACCACCGAGCTAACACATACGAGTGTTGAAAGATGCAAACGAGCAGCAATAAAACATGATACATTATTGCTGGGGATAACTCCGCTTAAAGACAACACATACAAGTGTTGAAGATTGCAGACGAGCAACAAACGGATGCCTGATCGGCAATAAGAGATACGACTCTGCAGGGGAATACAAGTCAAGAGGTCTGGATACACATTCTGACTGAGGTGATGAATACCTGGCTGCATCATCAAATACCCAAAGTACGGCAACTTTGCTGGGGATATATTTCACTGACGGAAGCGAAAATCAAATATGACCGCTGTGGGAACAGGAACATCCTCAGACTTGGCTGGAGAAGCTTCTTGGGCAAATACTCTGACTGGGGAGAGCATCTGATAACTCAAGACTCTGAGGGGATATCAGGCTTACTCTGATGGGGATAATGGACTACTAATTCCATCTTTGATGATGTCAGGCTTTCGGGCACCTGCTGGATATATTCCGCTGGGGAAGAATGAAATGCTACTTCACTGGGGAAGAAAAGCTTGCTTGAGCGGCTGTCAAGGCTTGCTTGGAGGAAAATCTCTGCTGGAGATGCCAGGCTTCAGATAACTGTTAGAGAAGAAATCTCTGCTTGGGGGATACCCTACTGGGGAAGTACTCGGCTGGGGAGGTACTCCGCCGGGGAATATTAAATCGCTTGAGAGAATGCGACGCCAACCTGCAACCTGCAACAACAGAAAACACACGCGTGTCCCTGGGATTTGCATGGAATGATCGGTTCATCCATCGTCACCCGACGCTCAAAGAGGGTTACAGTTTCCCTGCATGTCAGTTTTCTTTTCAAAATTATCACCATGTTTAGATGCAATGCTATTTTTGCCGAAAATTCAGGACATTTTGCAAACAAAAATAAACACACACAGCTTTTTGACTGAATATTATTTTTATTGAATGGCCTCTGAATAGGCAAAGATTTACATCAGGAAGCAACCACCTGGAAAGAGGTAGCCACTATAAAAATTGAGAAAAGGAATTATCCTAATGGCAATGTACACGGCATTCCAAGGAGTTCCATTTCTGCTATGACCTGCATGTCTTCAAGACTTTCCATTCTGTTTTGGCTTTCTGAGAGGATGAGGGGACTGCTTCCTATCCTTCTGACATTGTCAAACTGTACAAAACGATGACGTGGTTCAGATAACTCGGATCACAGTTGTTCGCTTATTCCCTTATTTTGCGTGGATCGCCCTCTCGGGTTTTCAATCCACCGGGATACCCTTTTTTGCCTGAGCTGTCCAATGCGGCTTTTCAACTCAGCGGGTGTACATTTTTTTTCATTTTCCCTAATTTTTGCCCGAGCTTTTTATTCTGTTTTTAGCTCGCCGGGATGCCCTTTTCTTGCCTGGACTTACATTCTGTTTTTGTGTCCAGCGGGTCTCTTTATGCGAAGTATTTTTTAACTGCGTCCGAGTTAACAGGAGATGGGAAGTCTTCTCCATCCATAGTGGTGAGCATCAGCGCTCCTCCTGAGAATACTTTCTTCACTATGAATGGTCCTTCGTAGTTTGGGGTCCACTTGCCCCTGTAATCTGAACCTGGAGGAACGATCCTCTTCAACACAAGCTCTCCCACTTGATACTCTCGAGTACGTACTCGTTGATCGAATGCCCGTTTCATTCTCCTCTGATAAAGCTGACCATGACAGATAGCCGCTAATCTCTTTTCCTCAATTAGACATAGCTGATTGTAACGAGCACGCACCCATTCAGCCTCATCCAGCTTGACATCCATCATCACACGCAGTGAAGGAATCTCTACTTCAACAGGCAGGACTGCTTCCATGCCATACACTAGAGAGAAGGGAGTTGCCCCTGTTGACGTCCTGATCGACGTTCGGTACCCATGCAAAGCAAACGGTAACATCTCATGCCAATCCTTGTAGGTGACAACCATTTTCTGCACAATCTTCTTGATATTCTTGTTAGCTGCCTCTACCGCACCATTCATCTTTGGTCGGTAAGGAGAAGAATTGTGATGCTGTATTTTGAAGTCCCGACATAAGTCTGCCATCATCTTGTTGTTGAGATTAGAACCATTATCAGTAATGATCCTTTCGGGCACTCCATATCTGCATATGATATCTCTTTTCAGAAATCTTGCCACCACTTGACGAGTGACATTGGCATAAGACGCTGCTTCTACCCACTTGGTAAAGTAATCAATCGCGACCAGAATGAAGCGATGACCGTTCGAAGCAATTGGCTCGATCTTCCCGATCATGTCAATGCCCCACATAGAGAAAGGCCAAGGAGATGACATGACATTCAGCGGGTTAGGAGAAACATGCACTTTATCTGCATATATTTGGCACTTGTGGCACTTTCGGGCGAATGAACAACAGTCTGCATCCATTGTCATCCAATAATACCCTGATCTCAGCAGTTTCTTTGCCATGGCGTGCCCTCCTGCATGGGTACCAAACGATCCTTCATGGACTTCCTGCATCAACAGGCTTGCTTCGTGTCTATCCACGCATCTGAGCAAAACCATGTCGAAGTTCCTCTTATACAAAACCCCGTCCGTGTTCAAGAAGAAACTAGCAGCAAGTCGTCTCAAGGTCTTTTTGTCTTTGGAAGATGCCCCTGTTGGGTATTCTTGCTTCTCCAGGAATAACTTGATATCGAAATACCAAGGTTTCTCGTCAGACACGGCGTCTACAGAGAAAGCATAAGCGGGAGAGTCAAGCCTGGAGATGTCAATTCTGGGCACAAAGTTCCAACACATGACTTTAATCGACGAAGAGAGAGTAGCCAAAGCATCGGCAAATTGATTTTCGTCGCGTGGTATGTATTTGAGCTCAACTGTCGTGAAGAATGTCAACAGTTTTCTAGCATAATCCCTGTACGGAATCAGATGCTCTTGATGTGTATACCACTTGCCGGTAATTTGGTTAATGACGAGGGCTGAATCTCCGAATATGTCGAGGTTCTTAATCCGCAGATCAATTGCCTCCTCTATTCCCATTATACACGCCTCGTATTCCGCTTCATTGTTGGTGCAGCCAAAAGTAATTTTGGCAGCGAAGGGTAAATGGACACCTTCAGGAGTAATGAGTACGGCACCAACTCCACGACCATTGATATTGACGGCCCCATCAAACATCAACTTCCACTTGGATTCAGGGTCAGGCCCCTCCTCCGGAAGTGGTTCCTCATAATCGTTTGTCTTGAGGTACATGATGTCCTCATCAGGGAAATCAAATCTCATCGGCTGATAGTCATCCTCAAGAGGTTGCTGAGCAAGGTATTCCGACAATACACTTCCTTTGATGGCTTTCTGAGAAGTGTACTGGATGTCGTATTCAGTTAAAATCATCTGCCACTTAGCAACCCTTCCGGTCAATGCTGGTTTCTCAAAGATGTACTTGACGGGGTCCATCTTGGAGATGAGAAGTGTGGTATGGGTCAACATATACTGCCTCAGTCGGCGAGCAGCCCATACCAAAGCGCAGCAAGTTTTCTCGAGCAGTGAGTATCGGGATTCACAGTCGGTAAACTTTTTGCTAAGGTAATAAATGGCGTACTCTTTTCGACCAGACTCGTCATGTTGGCCAAGCACACACCCCATCGACCCTTCTAGCACGGTCAAGTACATGATTAACGGTCTCCCCTCCACTGGAGGCATCAGAATTGGAGGTTCCTGCAAATATTCCTTTATTTTGTCGAAAGCTCTTTGGCAATCATCATTCCACCTGACTGTTTGCTCTTTTCTTAGCAGTTTGAATATCGGTTCGCACGTGGCAGTTAGGTGAGATATGAACCGAGAAATGTAGTTCAATCTACCTAAGAACCCGCGCACTTCTTTTTCTGTCTTTGGTGCAGGCATATCTTGAATTGCTTTCACTTTAGCAGGGTCTACCTCAATTCCCCTTTGACTTACAATGAAACCCAGCAACTTTCCAGAACGCACTCCGAAGGTGCACTTGTTCGGATTCAACCTCAGTTTGTACTTGATCAATCTGTCAAACAGCTTCTTCAAATTAACCAAATGCTCCTCTTCGTCTTTGGACTTTGCAATCATATCATCCACATAACATTCTATCTCCTTGTGGATCATGTCATGGAACAATGTGACCATTGCCCGCTGATAAGTTGCCCCAGCATTCTTCAGACCAAAGGGCATGACCTTATAGCAGAACGTTCCCCACGGGGTAATGAACGTTGTCTTCTCCATGTCTTCCGGCGCCATTTTTATCTGATTATAACCGGAGAATCCATCCATGAAGGAGAACACTGAGAATTGAGCAGTATTGTCGACCAACACATCAATATGTGGCAACGGAAAATCATCCTTCGGGCTTGCTCTGTTCAAATCTCTGTAGTCAACGCACATCCGGACCTTGCCGTCCTTTTTAGGCACTGGTACGATGTTAGCTACCCAAGGTGGATAACTAGACACGGCAAGGAATCCGGCATCCCACTGCTTTTGCACCTCCTCTTTGATCTTCATCGCCATATCCGGGCGAGTTCTTCTCAATTTTTGCTTTACAGGAGGACAATCTTCTCTCAGGGGTAGCTTATGCATCACGATGTCGGTATCTAAACCTGGCATATCCTGATATGACCAAGCAAAGATATCCACATACTCTCTCAGCATACTGATCAGTTCTTGTTTGACATCGGCCCGCAGATTGGCCCCTATCTTGATCTCTTTCTTTGCATCTTCACTGCCAATATTGACGGTCTCAATCTCTTCTTGATGAGGCTGAATAACTCGTTCCTCTTGTTTCAACAATCTGACCAATTCTTCAGGGAGGTCACAGTCTTCCTCAACCCCTTCATCAGCTTGGTAGACTGGATTATCAAAGTCATGCATAGTCATAGCAGGAACGTTATCCATGGAATCCGGATGATCAGCACTGCACAAATGATGTGCTTATTCAGAATCTGCTTATTTTGAAAAGAGACGCTAACACAAAGCAAAAAAATGAAAAAACACATTGCCATTTTTATATTGTTTTTTGTGAAAAAAGTTTAAAAACAAAGAAAGAGAGCACAATTTGTCTGAAAATGTCCTTTTATTTCATGGCAAAAATAACGATGCAATACAAAACATGGTGGCCCAGTACAATGGATCCAAACATCTTGGGCAGAATGCTGGATTTGACAATGCAGTATGCTAATAAAAGGAAACAAAACAATTACTTTGAGAGCCAGGTGACTTGAACAATGTCCTCAGCAGACCAATTTCCTAGCTCCTCGCCGGGTGCACACGGGCGGATCCAATTGTTGTCCCAGTCTCTGTCACTATCCCCGTCTTGACTTGCCGTACAGATTTGATCACGGTCAAGCAAACCAGCACTTGTGAATGCAACAGCTTTACCACTCTGAGTAGACCCTCCAGGCTGATACCCTAAGCCAAATTTGTCACCCTTCTTTTCCACCTCCAGTAACTTGCCCCAGCCCTGGGCATTGCCTGATTGGACGGCCTCCTTTGCTTCCCGATAAGAATGAATTGACGTGCCTTCGTTGTTTTTCTTCACCTGAGTCAAGATACTGACATCTGCCTCAAAAGCTTGGCACAAAGTCTCGTGAATTTCTCCGTCCATCTCTACATATTTAAATGTCGACAGGTGGCTGACGAATATATCTTCTTCCCCGCAAACTGTGATGACCTGACCGTCCACCACATATTTAAGCTTTTGGTGTAGAGTTGAGGTGACAGCTCCAGCTGCGTGTATCCACGGTCTGCCCAACAAGCAACTATACGCAGGCTGGATATCCATGACATAGAAGACACTCTTGAAGACTTGAGAACCTATCTTGACAGGCAACTCAACTTCTCCGAAAACTGATCTTCTTGAACCATCGAAAGCTTTAACCACTAGATCACTCGGCGTCAGGATAACCCCATCAATGTCAAGCTTCATCAACGCCTTCTTCGGGAGCACATTCAAGGAAGAGCCTGTGTCCACAAGAACATGAGACAAAACAGCGCCCTTGCATTCCATCGTGATATGCAGTGCTTTATTGTGATTTCTTCCCTCCAAAGTGAGATCTCTGTCAGTGAAGCCCAATCCATGGCTAGCATTGACACTCCCAACAACAGCTTCAAGTTGATTGACCGTAATCTCTTGAGGAACGTAAGCCATTTGAAGTACTTTCAGCAAGGCTTCTCGGTGTGCAGGAGAACACATCAACAGCGACAAGATAGAAATCTTTGAAGGTGTCTGATTCAGTTGGTCAACCACCTTATAGTCACTCCTTTTGATGATCTTCATAAATTCCTCTACCTCTTTCTCAAATGTCCCCTGCCCAACCACAGGAGTATTCGACTCATCATTCACAGTCTGCTTTCCTTTGTCTTTAGATGAAGCTTCGGCCTCGGGATCCTTTCTCAGTGCAGGAGGAGCAAACAAACGGCCACTTCGAGTAAAACCTCCAACACCTCCCACATTTTCAATGGTCAAGTCAGCAACAGGTCTACTTTCCATCCTCTGTCCCGCCACATAGACATCAGAACCATAATGCCACGGAATGGCTCTATCATCATTATACGGCACTGGCCCAGGTACAGTTATAGTCACAGGACTAATCTGAGGGGTGTAAACGGTAACCGGCCTTTGTCTGACGGGCATATCAGCTTCGTCATAGAAGATAGTAATGGTTGACACATCATCAGCCTTTTCATTACTAATCTTGCTAAATTGTAGGGACCCAACATCAATCAACTCTTGCAAACCCGCCTTCAATTTCTCGCAGCCGTTCGCAACACTTATACAGTCTTCACAATCGAGAGAACAACCAGGAAACACTTGACCCTTCAACAGTCTCTCTTTCACCACTTTCAACGGCGTCTTGACTTCATCAATTCTCAGTACCAAACTCAACTTGTCATCACTCTCAATAGCGTTAACTCTTGCCCCTCCATGATTAGGTATAGGGTTCGAGTTGATATTCGGTGGTGGCGCAAAGTTGATTGCCTTTGAATCCACGAGATCTTGAACTTTATGATGTAGCGCCCTGCACTTCTCGGTTGAGTGCCCGGGTGCCCCTGAATGAAAAGCGCATCGCGCGTTAACGTCATAGCCAACTGGAAGATCTCCAGGAGGTGGTGGTGCCAAAGTCCTCAATTGAATAAGGTTCAAGTCCAGTAGTCTCGGCAACAAGGCAGCATATGTCATCGGAATAGCTTCAATCACCCTGTTAGCAGGACGAGTTGGCCTCGGCTGATAAGGTCTTTGCTGGTAGTTGGCTCTAGGTTGTTGCTGTTGTTGCTGTTGTTGTGGTGGAGGTAAAATTTGTTGTACGGGAGCTGCAGGAATAGTGACAGCAGCCACATGCCCATAAGGTCTTCTGTAACCACGGCCCTGGCTTCGGCCAAATACAGCATTGGTCTCACCTTCTCGCCTTCTCGGAGGTCCGCTAAAAGCTTTCCTCGCTCCATTTGAACTACTAGCACTGGGGTCTTGTATCTTCCCCATTTTCAACAGCGTTTCAACCCTTTCTCCCGCAATGACAATATCGTTGAATTTTGTAGCAGAACTCGACGCCAATCTTTCAAGAAATACTCCCTGTAGGGTACCCATAAACATATCGGCCATCTCATTCTCTAACAAGGGTGGCTGCACCCTGGCAGCTAGCTGACGCCATCTCTGAGCGTACTCTTTGAAACCCTCTTTTGCTGTTTGAGCCATATGTTGCAACTGGGTGCGATTCGGAGCCATGTCCATGTTATACTGGTACTGCTTCACGAAGGCCTCAGCGAGATCTTTCCAGCTCTTGACATTAACCCTGCTGAGCTTCATGTACCACTCAAGAGAAGCTCCCACCAAGCTATCCTGAAAGTAATACATCCACAGTTTTTCATCGTCTGTATGCGCAGCAATTCTCCCAACATATGATTGCAGATGAGTCTTTGGGCAAGCAGTGCCGTTGTACTTCTCGAAAGTAGGAACTTTGAACTTATACGGAATCCTGACTCCCGGAACCAAGCCCAAGTCTGTTATATCGAATCCCAAAGAGCTCTGGGACTGAATAGCCTTGATCTGCTCGGCCATCTCTTCAAACCTCTTGTTCATTTCGACCCCTTGACCTTCGGCTTCATCAAGCAAAGTGAACTGGTCATCCTGGTGGTCCACATGAATGTTATGCATCCCGTCATTGACTACAGTCGCCCCTGGTTGTATAACCTGAGGTCCAGCCTGTCGTGCGCCCGCACCGGCATGATTATCAGCATTAGCAGCAGCAGTAGCGTTCCGATTCTGATTCTCTACCATCTCTCGCAAACGTTCTTGATTCTGCCCCATACCGGCCATCAACGTCATGAAGTTGTCCATTCTCTGCCTCAGATCTGTCAAATCTGCCTGCATTTGATCCATGGCTCTCTCTCTGTTAACCTTGGTTGGGTATCTGTGCACTGTTGGTTGACCTCGAACTTTTCGAGGAGCTATTGCGCCTGAGAACACAAAACACATTAGTAATTGATGCGACACCTGCAAAACAGACAAACAGGTTATATGCAATGCAATGCAACTGTTCATGTTCCCAACTTTAAACATTTGGCATGCCCCAGTTCTGGCATCTATCTCGGCAATCACTTTTTATCTTTCAAACTTTCTCTTTGATAAGTGTTCAGATATTAGCAGTATCTAGACAAACGAGTCTTGCACATTCAAAACGATAACTTGCACATTAATACTGAGTAGGGACAAACCACTATAGGCTAAAAGTCAGAATACATCCGAGAATATTCCCCGAAAGATTACAAACCAGTACATAAAGATAAAAGAAATAAAAGCAAGACTCCTACAACAGGCCTGTAGGTAGTCTGAAAAATAAACTAAGCTAAAGACCCCGGCTCTGCCACCTCTGCCCTGCTTTTCTTGACACTTGCTCTCAGCTTGAGCTCTTCAATCTCTTTCCTGGCTTCCTCCAGAGCTAATTGACTTTGGACTAGCTGTTGGGTCTTCTCCCTCCGGATGGCGTGGGCTTGTTCCACTTCCTCTTTCTTGAAAGCCATCTGAATCTCAAAGAACTCTTCCTTCTCTTTGAATTTCTCTTGGTCTTCAACCCTTTGGCCTTTCAGCCAAACAATGGACTGTCGAGCGCTCTTGAGAGTCTTTAAAGTCTCCTTGTGCTTGGCTTCTCTTTGCGCTTCCATCATACCCAATCGATGGAAATGGGCTTCTCTTCCGGCAAAATCTTTCTCTTTGTTTTCCAAGGAAGCTTGGAGCTTCTGCAGCTTGTCTTCGACTTCCTTCTTAGCTCTATTAGCCTGGTGGTATAAGCTTACCATCTCAACATTCTCTACTCTGACCGCTTGCAGCTGAGCTTCTAGCTTCTTGTACTCCTCCAAGGAAACCGTACTGCTCGGACTTGGTACCTCTCGAGGATAAAGTGGAGCTTCGACTGAAAAAGGCATGAGAACTACCTCGATATGCCTTTGCAACCATTCAGCATATGATGGATATGCCTTGGGATCAACTCGGCCGAAGTCTTTCTTCCCTTTCCTTTTCCTGTGATCCCAGGATTGAACGGCTTGTTGGACTAGCTCTCCGTTTCCGTCAGCAGGAAAATACAAGGATTCAGCAAACATCTCCATCTGGGGAGGATCCTTCAAAGGGTAGCCAAACTGCCTTCTGGCTAATGTCGGGTAGTAACTAATGACACCTTTCCTTCCTAGCAAAGGTACTCCAGCAAACCTCCCGCAACTAACCATCAACTCCTTTCCTAGCAAACCCCTGTCATAACCCCAAGCAATGTCTTCTTCAGTCAATCCCATCAGCCTTCTGGACCATCTCCATTCGTCTCGCATATCCTTGAAGGCACCTGATTTAGGTAACTGTCTAGCGAACCATTCGGCAAACAAAGGAGCACAGCAGACCACTGGACCACCTCTACCCTTCTCGTTTCTGTAGTGGACACTAAAATAAAAGTCACCCAATAAAGTAGGCACTGGATTGCCTTTTGCAAAGATTGAGATCACTTCTAAGCTGACAAACTCTTTCTCTCCGGGAAACAAGCTAGACCCATATACCATCAATGCAAGCAAAGCTCCAAAGTCGTTCCACTTAGCTTCTGTAGCATACTTCTCAGCCTCTGGAATAAGCACACTCCATGGTAGACCTCTGCCTTTACTCTCTTGCAAAGCCTTTCTGACCGAAACAACTGGCAACCTACAAACCTTGGCTATGTCTTCATCTTTGAGCACAACCTCTGATCCGTAGAACGGCAACGTCTCTCTGATCGGAATACTCAGCATGCTGGAGATCTCTTCCAATGTCGGAGCTAAGATGTAACCTGAAAGAACAAAGCAACGCAGCAAGGGATCATAAAATTGCAACAAGGTATGCAAGCTGTCCTTTTGGTCTGTAGTAGGCTTGTCCACAAACTTCAGTATCTGGCCATATCTTTTCTTGAAATTTCCTAAGACTTGATCATTCATCAGACCTGCTAACCTCTGAACACTTTTGACTTCCGGCTGAAGAAAGGTGTAATGCACATTCTTTTTTCTTGGATCTCTTTTGATTTCTGCCATGGAGATAAGAATACCAGAACTGGGAACAAATGCGAGCAATGCCCTGAAAAATGGGAAACATAAACAGTTAATGCAAAGAATGATGCAGATGCAATGCAATGCAAACATATGACCAACGGGGACCATCTGAACTGGCACACTGACAAAGCCCTCTGAATAACTGGCAATCTCAACAGTTCACTGAGCCACACCCTCTGATAATCACAACCCTCTGATCAGAATCACAGTATCAAGAAATCCAGAATTCCAGGACCATAACTTCGGAACCACAAATCTTATTCACCGGACCAAAGACCATAACTGAACAAATGAGTGTATGTTGAGGTCATGGGTTCCTGCACACCTGTAAACACCCCCCAATCTCACAGGTAAAAGGCTCCGGGTCAGACATCACGGACTCTCAAAGCCGAATAGCAATAATACTTTCACCATCTCCGAGAAATGGCTCATGACCAAATCAGGGAATCGGTTAGGCATTATGTACTACGCAGGGAGGCCTCAGCTGAGTCCGGGAAAAACAAGCATCCCTTATAAGTCCCCAGCTTCAAGTGCTGAAATCGAGAAACAATAGTACATTCAGCCCGTAGGATACAGTACTAATGTCATACGACCAGATGCTTTAACTGAGTTCTTATAAGAGAACCAGGCCATCCTATGCGAGTTCCCAGTGGACCCTCGGGTGCGAATGGGTTTGCCACAAAATGTGGTCTGCCACTGTCACCACTGGAGAGGGTTGTTTCCACAAAGGTTCTCAATGATCGGTCCCCAGCTGCACATAACTGTCAGGGTTATGTAATGAGAGAGGAAGATCCCCAAATCAAGACATTTCCAAGACAATCGCAACCTGGGTGTGGAACTCACTACTACCCCCATGACAAGATCTCATGAGGCCAAAGTGGAACCACTCTAAATCCTATGGTGCACTCGAGCCGGGTACTTGGCTCATATCTCTCAAGAACCAGTAACTCCCATCCCACCAAAGAAAACCAGTCCAGACAGTCCAGTATGATATATATGATGCGGAAAATAAATACTGAAAACTGTAAATAAAGCTGTAAAATAAAGCTGTAAATAAAGTAGTAAACAAACAGCAATATAATACAATAAGCCACATCAAACAAACATCACCCAATGAAACAGAAACACACAAGCGCTAGGAGAGACTCACAGGGGAACCAGAGATTATCTGGTGTGCATATCCCCAGCAGAGTCGCCAAGCTGTCGCTCCCGAGGATTTCCATCCCTGGTACAAACGCGAGAGTGGCGCGGAAAAAGAAAAGAGTCGCCAGCCAGGCATTTTTATCCCGAAGAAAGGGAATGGTAATGCTGCACAAACCAGAAGAAACGAAAAGGAAGGACACGGGTCCTGCGAACCAGAGAGACTGGGATCGGGAGTCGGTTATGACCTGGGAAGGTATTAGCACCCCAGATCATCCGCCGTACCCGACGGGATCCACGCTTGCAAAAGAAACTGTTTCAAAGGGCGAGGGTATGAAAAATGCAGCAAAGAAATGAATATGAAAAGAAACTGGAACTGGAAAGGAACTGAATAAGAAAGCAAAAGGAAAAATGTAGGGAAAATAAAGATGGTGCTCGAACGGGCCCTACCCCGCTGCCTACGTACCTCATCAGGATAATGAGGATCAGAGACGCCGTAGTTCCCCTAACTAGGGGTACTAAAAGGAAATTGCTTGTGAATTAAAGCTTGAACTGCCTATGCCATTGCTCAGGTGTTGCAGGCTCGGACGACGAGTGCGTAACCGTCTTGCAAAATGACAAGTAGGAGCAAGTTCGCGTACGGAGCGAAGGAGATGAGAAAAGAATTCCCGAAGGAAAGACGCTTATTGTTTGTTTTGTGTTTTTTAGAAGCTTTTATGAGTGTGTCACAAGGAAGTGAACTCAAGCTCTCATCAATGGAATGTGCACTTGTCGCTACATTCCAAGATGGAATAATAGAACAAGCACACTCAAGTAAGGAGAAGATCCCCAAAACTTGAACCCAAAGATTAGGGCTTAGGCTCACTAACTTGCTTAATTATTAAGTGTTTTTGATTATTTACATGAAGAAGCGTTTTTTAGGCTTTTCTTTTATGAAGAAGATACCTTGATCAGACTTGTGCATCACAAGGCAAACTTGTACTATCCCAAGATGGGAAGACTACAAGCATACCTCATGGAATAAGGCTATGGATCAATGCATCACTTCACATTTATTGAAGTGTTTTCTTAAGAGTTTTGAGATGAGGAGAGAAAAGAACCAAAAAGGATCATAAAGGAAAAATGCTAAAGGGGGACTAAAATAATCCTAAGTGTTAACATGCATGGATGATCCTAGGTTTGTGAGGTTTCTATCCTAATGAGGAAGAGAAGAAGAAGATAGAAGAAGGGATGAGAAAGGCCTAAGCCCAACAACAAAGGGTTAGTTCAAATAACAAAAGAGAAAAGATGAAAAAAGTTGAAATGTGGATAAACATCCACACTTCTCTTACCATGAGCCCCTGAAAAGTTAGCAAAAATCCAGCAAATTGACCAAGAAACAATCATGGGATCAATCATGCTCAAAGGTATTTGAAAACAAAAATCAAACAATCATGCCAACATTGCAAATACACGACTTACGCGTCGAGAACATGAAAGCATACATCAACCAGCAAGCAAATCACCCTAAACATCATGATTAATGATCATACAATGAGTCATGACAATTAGCACAAGCAAAGGGATCAAACAAACTCAAAACAGCCCTGAAAAACCATTCTGCATCAGTGTTAACCGGTTAACCATATGCGTTAACCGGTTAACCAGTCAAAACCTGCACAAAACACACAGAAAAACAGGGCGTTAACCGGTTAACCATATACGTTAACCGGTTAACACTGTAAAAACAGCAGCAAAAACCTGCAGAAACAGCATCTCAAAAACAGCTTATTCAAATAAGCTGCACCAGACCAGCACTCAATTACACATGGAAAAATAGATCAATGCACATCAATCCATAACATTATGCTCATGAACAACAACAATCGGATCTGGATACCAATCAACCAATCAAATCATGCAACACAATCAATTACACAAACACATGGTGGATCTAAATCACAAGCGATGCAAATAAGCTAAAAACAGAGTTGGATCTGAGATTAAACCAACCTACAAAGCGGAGGTATGCTTTGGTAATTGTTGATTATGCTGAAAATGATAGATCTCGCGCGAAACCTTGAAGATCCGATGCTAAGCTCCACACTCCATGCAAAATAAATGCAAGATCAAGCTCTTGATGCAGAATTTTGATCCGAAAGCACTTCTAGATCCCAAACCAGATCTGAATCACCAATTAAACCAGCAAAAAGATGTAATGAAACTATGGATGGAGGTCTAGTCCCAAGATCTACACACCTCAAGGCAAGGTTGTGTGATCTTCAAAGAGGAACTTTGAGTAATTTGGAAAATTGGGAGAGAAAAGTGAGAGAATTGTGAGTGAGAGCAATGAAAATTCAGAAATGAGAGTGAAAAATGAGGGAGAGCCCTCTTGGTTTGGAGAGAAATGGAATATATATGGTTTAGGGTTGGGGCCCAAAATCTTGGTTTGGGATCCAAAAAATATGGCTTGGTAATGTGATTAGGTTTTAGGGTTGGAAAGAGGTTTGGATACATGCTCTAGATCCTTCTCAAATTCAAATGAAATTCAAATGAATAAAAATCAGAAAATTGGAAAATGGGGTCAAAACACACATGCTGAAATTTGCTGCTGGAAATTCAAATTTCGCAGCTGTTAACCGGTTAACCATATGCGTTAACCGGTTAACGCATGCAAAATTTGAATTTCCCCCCTTTTGGTAGGAAATTTCAAAAATGATGCCGGCGCCCGCCGTTTCAAGCTGATTTTGATCCTTTCATCCTTTTTAAGCTTTGAACATGGTACAGAGCTTGTGCAGAGTGATCCCGTGAGATTTTTGCCAGGTCACCATGCTCTCGATTTTTATCTGTGGTGCTTCGAACTTTCCAGATGGTTGGTCATATGCCTTATGCTAGAACATGTGAGTGTTATGCCTCATTTTTCTATGCAAAATGCTAAAGACATGATCCGTTATGATGACTATGATGCGATATGATGCTTAAAATGAAGAGGGCAAATTTGGGGTGTTACACAGGGTACGTTTAAAAAAGAGGTCGAGGAATTCATGAGGATCATCAAAAAGAGTGACTATAAGGTGGTTGATCAACTGAACCAGACACCTTCAAAGATTTCCATCTTGTCGCTGCTGATGTGTTCTCCTGCATACAGAGAGGCCTTATTAAAAGTTCTACAAATGACCTATGTTCCTCAGGAGATCGCTGTCAACCAACTTGAAGCTGTTGTAGGAAGTGTTAATGCTAGCCATGGCCTAGGCTTTACTGACAGGGACCTCACGTCGGAGGGCAGAAACCACAACAAAGCACTACATATCACTATGGAGTGCAAGGGCGCTGTGCTGTCTCATGTTCTTGTAGATACAGGCTCTTCCCTGAATGTGCTTCCGAAGAAGGCACTGATGAAGCTTAATGTTGATGGGATTGTCCTGAGACCAAGTGATCTGATTGTCAAGGTTTTTGATGGTTCGAGAAGATCAGTTTTTGGAGAGGTTGAGCTGCCCGTCAAGATAGGCTCTCAAGTCTTCAAAAGTGTTTTCTATGTCATGGATATCCATCCTGCATATATCTGTTTGTTGGGAAGGCCGTGGATACATGCTGCTGGAGCCGTTACTTCAACCCTGCATCTGAAGCTTAAATACTTGGTTGACGTCCAGGTCATCACGGTGTGCGGAGAGGAGGACATATTCGTAAGCCACTTGTCGACGTTCAAGTACGTAGAGATGGATGGAGAAATCCATGAGACTTTATGCCAAGCCTTTGAAGCAGTCAACGCCAACATATTGACTCCTGTGGAGAAGAGCATTGAGAAAGAGGGAACATCCATCCACTCCTACAGAGAAGCAAAAGAGGTTGTTCAATCAGGCAGTGCCCAAGGCTGGGGCAAGTTGTTGGAGCTGGAAAAGAAAGATGATAAGTTTGGCTTAGGGTATCAGCCTGGTGGATCTACTCCGAGTGGTAAGGCTATCACGTTTACAAGTGCTGGATTGCTCGACCGCAATCAGATCTGTACAGCAAGCCAAGATGGGGATAGTGACGGTGACTGGGACAATTGGAAACACCCGTGTGCGCCCGGCGAGGAGCTAACAAATTGGTCTGCTGAAGACATTGTTCAAGTCACCTGGCTCTCAGAGTAATTATTTTGTTTCCTTTTATTAGCATACTGCATTGTCAAATCCAGCATTCTGCCCAAGATGCTTGGATCCATTGTATTGGGCCACCATGTTTTGTATTGCATCGTTATTTTGCTATGAAATAAAAGGACATTTTCAGACAAATTGTGTTCTCTTTCTTTGTTTTTAAACTTTTTCACAAAAAAATATAAAAATGGCAATGTTTTTCCTTTTTGTTTTGTGTTAGCGTCTCCTTTTCAAAATAAGCAGATTCTGAATAAGCACATCATCTGTGCAGTGTTGATCATCCGGATTCCACGGATAACGTTCCTGCTATGACTATGCATGGCTTTGACAATCCAGTCTACCAAGCTGATGAAGGGGTTGAGGAAGACTGTGACCTCCCTGAAGAATTGGTCAGATTGTTGAAACAAGAGGAACGGGTTATTCAGCCTCATCAAGAAGAGATTGAGATCATCAACATTGGCAGTGAAGATGTGAAGAAAGAAATCAAGATTGGGGCCAATCTGCAGGCCGACGTCAAGAAAGAGCTGATCAGTATGCTGAAAGAGTATGTGGATATCTTTGCTTGGTCATATCAAGATATGCCAGGGTTGGATACCGACATCGTTATGCATAAGCTACCTCTGAGAGAGGTCTGTCCTCCTGTAAAACAGAAATTGAGAAGAACTCGTCCTGACTTGGCGATGAAGATTAAAGAGGAGGTTCAGAAGCAATGGGATGCCGGTTTCCTTGCTGTAACTAGTTACCCACCTTGGGTAGCTAACATTGTACCTGTACCTAAGAAGGACGACAAGGTCCGGATGTGCGTTGACTACCGGGATTTGAATAGAGCAAGCCCAAAAGATGATTTTCTGTTGCCACACATTGATGTGTTGGTAGACAATACTGCTCAATTCTCGGTGTTTTCCTTCATGGATGGCTTCTCCGGATATAACCAGATTAAGATGGCACCGGAAGACATGGAAAAGACAACGTTCATTACCCCGTGGGGTACATTCTGCTATAAAGTCATGCCCTTTGGTTTGAAGAACGCCGGGGCAACTTATCAACGGGCGATGGTCACATTGTTCCATGACATGATCCACAAGGAGATTGAATGTTATGTGGATGATATGATTGCTAAGTCCCGAGACGAAGAAGAGCATCTGGTCAACCTGAAGAAGCTATTTGATAGACTGATCAAGTACAAGCTGAGGTTGAATCCAAACAAGTGCACTTTCGGAGTGCGTTCCGGGAAACTGCTGGGTTTCATTGTTAGTCAAAGAGGAATTGAGGTAGATCCTGCTAAAGTAAAAGCTATTCAAGATATGCATGCACCGAAGACAGAAAAAGAAGTGCGCAGATTTTTAGGGAGGTTGAACTACATTTCTCGGTTCATATCTCATCTAACTGCCACGTGCGAACCAATATTCAAATTGCTAAGAAAAGAGCAAACGGTCAGGTGGAACGATGACTGCCAAAGAGCTTTCGACAAAATAAAAGAATATTTGCAGGAGCCTCCAATTCTAATGCCTCCAGTAGAGGGAAGACCATTAATCATGTACTTGACCGTGCTAGAAGGGTCAATGGGGTGTGTGCTAGGCCAACATGACGAGTCTGGTCGAAAAGAGTACGCTATTTATTACCTTAGCAAAAAGTTTACCGACTGTGAATCCCAATATTCACTGCTCGAGAAAACTTGCTGCGCTTTGGTATGGGCTGCTCGCCGACTGAGGCAGTACATATTGACTCATACCACACTGCTCATTTCTAAAATGGATCCTGTCAAGTACATCTTTGAGAAACCAGCGTTGACCGGAAGGGTTGCTAGGTTGCAGATGATTTTAACTGAATACGACATCCAATATACTTCTCAGAAAGCCATCAAGGGAAGTGTATTGTCGGATTACCTTGCACAACAACCTCTTGAGGATGATTATCAGCCAATGAAGTTTGATTTCCCTGATGAGGACATCATGTACCTCAAAGCAAATGATCATGAGGAACCACTTCCGGAGGAGGGGCCTGACCCTGAATCCAAATGGAAGTTGATGTTTGATGGGGCCGTCAATATCAATGGTCGTGGAGTTGGTGCCGTACTCATTACTCCTGAAGGTGTTCATTTACCCTTCGCTGCCAGAATTACTTTTGGCTGCACCAACAATGAAGCGGAATACGGGGCATGTATAATGGGGATAGAGGAGGCAATTAATCTTCATATTAAGAACCTCGCCATATTTGAAGATTCAGCCCTCGTCATTAACCAAGTTACCGACAAGTGGTATACGCATCAAGAGCATCTAATTCCATACCGGGATTATGCTAGAAAACTGTTGACGTTCTTCACGACAGTCAAACTTCAATACATACCACGCGATGAAAATCAGTTTGCCGACGCATTGACCACTCTCTCTTCGTCTATCAAAGTCTTGTGTTGGAATCATGTGCCCAGAATTGACATATCCAGGCTTGACGCTCCAGCTCATGCCTTCTCTGTAGACGCCGTGTCTGACGAGAAACCTTGGTATTTTGATATCAAGTTGTTCCTGGAAAAGCAAGAATACCCAACTGGGGCATCTTCCAATGCCAAGAAGACCTTGAGGCGACTTGCTGCTAGCTTCTTCTTGAACACAGACGGGGTTTTGTACAAGAGAAACTTCGACATGGTCTTGCTCAGATACATGGATAGACACGAGGCAAGCCTGTTGATGCAGGAAGTCCACGAAGGATCTTTCGGTACCCATGCAGGAGGGCATGCTATGGCAAAGAAATTGCTGAGATCAGGGTATTACTGGATGACAATGGATGCAGACTGTTGTTCATTCGCTCGTAAGTGCCACAAGTGCCAGATATATGCAGACAAAGTGCATGTTCCTCCAAGCCCGCTCAACGTCATGTCATCTCCTTGGCCCTTTTCTATGTGGGGCATTGACATGATCGGGAAGATAGAGCCAACTGCTTCAAATGGTCATCGCTTTATCTTGGTCGCGATTGATTACTTCACCAAGTGGGTGGAAGCAGCATCTTATGCCAACGTCACTCGTCAAGTGGTGGCAAGATTTCTGAAAAGAGATATCATATGCAGATACAGAGTGCCCAAAAGGATCATTACTGACAATGGTTCTAATCTCAACAACAAGATGATGGCAGACTTGTGTCGGGACTTCAAAATTCAGCATCACAATTCTTCTCCTTACCGACCAAAGATGAATGGTGCGGTAGAGGCAGCTAACAAGAATATCAAGAAGATTGTGCAGAAAATGGTTGTCACCTACAAAGATTGGCATGAGATGTTACTGTTTGCTTTGCATGGGTACCGAACGTCAGTCAGGACGTCAACAGGGGCAACTCCCTTCTCTCTGGTGTATGGCATGGAAGCAGTCCTGCCTGTTGAAGTAGAGATTCCTTCATTGCGAGTGATGATGGATGTTAAGCTAGATGAGGCTGAATGGGTGCGTGCTCGTTACAATCAGCTATGTCTAATTGAGGAAAAGAGATTAGCGGCTATCTATCATGGTTAGCTTTATCATAGGAGAATGAAGCGTGCATTCGACCAACGAGTACGTACTCGGGAGTATCAAGTGGGAGAGCTTGTACTGAAGAGGATCGTTCCTCCAGGTTCAGATCACAGGGGCAAGTGGACCCCAAACTACGAAGGACCATTCATAGTGAAGAAAGTCTTCTCAGGAGGAGCACTGATGTTCACCACTATGGATGGAGATAACTTCCAGTCCCTTGTTAACTCAGACGCAGTTAAAAAATACTTCGCATAAAGAGACCCGCTGGACACAAAAACAGAATTATAGTCCAGGCAAAAAAAGGGCATCCCGGCGAGCTAAAAACAGAATATAAAGCTCGGGCAAAAGTTAGGGAAATAAAAAAAAATGTACACCCGCTGAGTTGAAAAGCCACATTGGACAGCTCAGGCAAAAAAGGGTATCCCGGTGGATTGAAAACCCGAAAGGGCGATCCACGCAAAACAAGGGAATAAGCGAACAACTGTGATCCGAGTTATCTGAACCACATCGTCGTTTCGTACAACTTGACAATATCAGAAGGATAGGAAACAGTCCCCTCATCCTCTCAGAAAGCCAAAGCAGAATGGAGAGTCTCGAAGACATGCAGGTCATAGCAGGAATGGAACTCCTTGGAATGCCGTGTACATTTCCATTAGGATAGATTCTTTTCTCAATTTTATAGTGGCTACCTCTTTCCAGGTGGTTGCTCCCTGATGTAAATCTTTTCCTATTCAGAGGCCATTCAATAAAAAGAATATTCAGTCAAAAAGCTGTGTGTATTTATTTTTGTCTGCAAAATGTCCTGAATTTTCAGCGAAAATAGCATTGCATCTAAACATGGTGATAATTTTGAAAATAAAACTGACATGCAGGGAAACTGTAACCCTCTTTGAGTGTCGGGTGATAATGGATGAGCAGATCATACCATGTAAATCCCCGGGGCACACTTGTGTTTTTTGTTGTTGCAGGTTGCAGGATGGCGTCACATTCTCCCGAGCAATGCACTCTTCCCCAGTAGAGTATCTCCCCAAGCAGAGATTTCTTCTCCCAGCAAGTATCTGAAAGCCTGATATCTCCAGCAGAGATTTTATCCAGCTAAGCCTTGGCAGCAGCCCAAGCAGTTTCTTCTTCCCCAGTGAAGTAGTAGTCATTCTTCCCCAGTAGGTATCTGAAAGCCTGACATCACCAGAGTTGGAATTATCAGAATTCTATCCTCAGCAAGAGTCCTTCCCAGCAGGTGGGACTGAAAGCCTGATATCCCCTCAGAGTCTTGAATCATCAGATGCTCTCCCCAGTTAGAGTATTATTGAAGTAGCTTCCCCAGCTGAGTTTGAAAATGATCCTGTCCCCGCAAAGTTCATATTTGATCTTCACTTCCGTCAGTGAAATATTCCCCAGCAAAGTTGCCATACTTTTGGGTATTTTGATGATACAGTCAGGTATTCATCACATCAGTCAGAGTTGAGTATCCAGACCTCTTGACTTATCTTCCCCTACAGAGTTGTAACTCTTGTGGCCAATCAGGCATTGATTTATCGCTCGTCTGGGTTTTTCAACACTCGTCTGTGTTGTCCCTAGGCAGAGTTTTCCCCAGCAGGGACATATTACTGCTTTATTGCTGCTCGTCCGCAACTTTCCAGCACTCGTCTGTGTTGTGATACTTCATCTGTTATTGCTCATCTGCAACTTCAAACACTCGTCTGTGTTTTGAGGTCCTGATATTCATTTGCTGTTGCTCGTCTGCAATTTCCAACACTCGTCGGTGTTTGATATATAATCTTTGCTTTTGCTCGTCTGCAATTTCCAACACTCGTCTGTGTTTGGTATGATATGTGATGTTGCTCGTCTGCAATTTCCGGCACTCGTCTGTGTTTGGTTATCTCTTTGATATTGCTCGTCTGCAATCTCCAACACTCGTCTGTGTTGTGATATCTCATATGCTATTGTTCGTCTGCAACTTTCAACACTCGTTTGTGTTTGGTGTTGGATCCTTTGCTGCACTCGTCTATGCCTTGATATGTATTCTCAGCAGTTGCTCGTCTGCAACTTTCCAGCACTCGTCTGTGTTTGGTATGCCTGATATTTGTGGATACTCGTCTGTATCATCCCCAGTACTCGTCTGTGTTGTTTACCTGTTGAAGCTCGTCTGCTTTGTTTGAATACTCGTCTGTATCATCCCCAGCACTCGTCTGTGTTATGCCTATATGTGAGGATTTGCTGTTTATTCTGATATTTTTCTGTGATTACTTCAAATGCTCGTCTGTGTTTGAGTTTCTGGTATTCGTCTATACCAGTGGCTGATACTCGTCTGTATCATTGCCTGAAGCGCTCGTCTGTGTTTCTAAGATCATCGTCTGATACTCGTCTGTATCATTGACTTTTAGCACTCGTCTGTGTTATCTTGATGATTTTCCAATACTCGTCTGTATTGAAGAGGTTTAAAATCCTGACAGTGGGAATTAATGTCAAAATGGTTACCGGTCCTGGCGTAACAGGTAAATCCGAAGGAGGCTCGTCTGTCTCAGGCACCAATTATGGTTGCTGCACCTGGCGTCACAGGTTTGCTCAGAAGACTCGTCTGTCTTGTACCATATATCCGCGGATAATATATGAAGAAGGTTCGTCTACCTTGATTGCATGTCTATCCCACAGACTTTAGTGCATTACTGGTCCTGGCGTAACAGGTAAATCCGAAGGAGACTCGTCTGTCTCATGTTATATGCAGTGTTTGAAGACCCATATGTCCAACTCCTGGCGTCACATGATTGTTTGAAGACTCGTCTGTCTCAGGTTATGTTCTTGCAGTATTTGAAGACTCGTACGTCCAGCTTCTGGCGTCACAGGATTGTTTGAAGACTCGTCTGTCTCAGCTTATGTTTTATGTTGTATTTGAGGACTCGTATGTCCAGCTCCTGGCGTCACATGATTGTTTGAAGACTCGTCTGTCAACATGTTCTTATTCCAAATATCAGTTTCAACTTGGAAGAAGCTCGTCTGCTTCTTTCTCCCCTGCAGTCCTCAGAGCGTCATCTGGTTGGGTTTATTCCCCGGTGTTGTATTCTTCGTCAGAGTGCAAATTTCTGGTCTTCTTGGTATTCAACCACAGTTTATCTTGAATGGTCGATAGCCCGTACTATCGTCCTTTTCAGATTAACTGATGATTGAATGGGGGCAGCTGTAATACCCCAAATTTGCCCTCTGCTTTTAAGCATCATATCATATAATATTCATCATACTCATATCATTTCCTCAGCATCATATCATGGAAAGATGAAGCATAACATCCCTCATGTCCTAGCATCAAGCATATGGTCATCTGTGGAGTTCCAAGGAGCATTTCAAGCCATGACAAGGGTCCCAATGAGTTTGTACAAGTTCTATAGTGAGTCTATATCACATTTACAAGATCAAGTCCATTGGCAAAAGCTCAGAAGATTGCATGATCATCAGAGATCTCAGGACAAGGCAAAGCTCCTATGCAGTGCACCTAAATTAGGGTTTGAGATTCAAGTACCATAATCTCACAACTTTGGCCATTTCTTGTGGGCCAAGTCTTCTATATGTTAATAGGATCCTATGTGTCAAATTTCATGAGAAAATTCCATGTGGAAGTCAGACAATGCCTCAGTTGCTTGCAGATGAAGCAGAAAGTCAACAGAGCCCATAAAAAGTCAACTGTGCCATTTCAAGGGGTCCAACCCAATTTTTTTGGCCAAGAGGGGTCCTTACAATGTTATAAGAGGTTTTGAATGCCCAAAGTTCAAGAATCATGGAGATTTGAGGGGTTTTTCAAAAATGGTACAAAGTTGGTTTTTGAAGTTTTCCAAATTTTGCAAGTTTTGCCCTAATTTTCAAGTGGCCTTAACATGATCAAAAATTCTTCAAATGGACCAAAGTCAAACATGAAAGTTGGAGAGCAAGGGCTCCCATTTTCAAAAAGTACAAGTAATTTTTCACCGGATTCCTGGATCATCCTAGGAGGCTTTCGAAAATTTCAATATATTAGGGCAAATTTCACTTTTTCAAAAATGCACCAAATGCAAGAAGGCTCCAATATGAATTTTGTGACTTGGTACAGGCCCAAACTTGTTTCCAACTTAAAATACATTGCCTTAGGACCAATTTGCTCCAAATAAATGGTCATTTTCATACACTTTGAAAAAATCCCTCCAAAACATGCCAATTTGCAAAAATCATGAAACAAATGTGACACTTGAATCTAAGGGCCAGGATTGTATGGATTTGAATCAAGGGTGGAAAATGAAACTCACACATGCTGAGAGGCCCAAGAGAGCATGAGCATAGCATGCTTATTCCACCAAGTGCACATGAGGAAAAATCACACTTTTCTCATTTGATTTTCGTGCACTTTCTTTCACACTTTCAGCACTCATTTTGTGAGGTCACAACAAATAGAATTAGGGTTAAACCAGATCTGAAATCTCTCTCATTCTCAACTTTCATGCAACCTTGCATTTTGCCTCATATCTCTTGATTCTCTTACATTCTCCAGAAACTTCTTCCATATTCTTGATCAGTGAATCACATAGATCAAGAATCAACCATTCATTTGAGCTTAAAGCATAGGATTGGAAGCTTGCCATTTCAAAGCCACTTGTTGTGAAATCTCAGATCCAGTCCATTTCAAGGCCTTAGATGCATTTATTTTGCATCTAAGGAGTAAGAGGAGTGATTTGCACGCATTGGTTGGAATTCTAGCTCAACATTTCAAGATCTCCATCTCAGGTATGGCTTGAAATTTCATGTTCTGGAAATGGAATTAAATTGTTGCTTTGTGTTCCTTGTTGTTTGCTGATCATGCTGCACTTTGTAGAATTGATTTTGGTGCATTATATCATGAGTTATGTGCATTTAAAGTTTGAGGATCAATGTTGTTTTGCTTCGATCCGTCCAATCCATTGAGATCTAGCTATTTTTGATGCCATATTTGAGTTCAGTGATGTCTAATTAGTCAATCTGGACTATTCATTTTTATTTTCTGGTGAATTTTTGGATCTGGTTTGGTCTCCGGTGCCGGAGCCCTAGCTCCGGTCACCGGAATTTGTTTTGCTCATCCTAGGGTTTTCATGTGAAGAAGATAAAGTTTCAGCCATTAGATCTACCATCCAGCCGTCCATAGCGCGCCACATGTCCCTGTTTTCCTCCCATTTTCATGTTTAAATTCTGTTTTTATTTTAATGCGTCGTGTGGTAAGGCTCACGCTACTTACCGTGCATCCACCAGTCCCATTGCTTCCTTTGTCCACCTCATTTAATGAGGCTCTTAACCACAGCCACACGATTCATCACGCGGCCTCACCTATTTCCAGCATTTCCTTATTTTAATTCAATTAAATTCCATAGTAACAGCCCTGTTCCAGCGCATGCCCTGGGCTTATCACCTTTGATATTCGCACCTCACCACTGCCTGGCCCAAACGAATCCAGTTCATATCCTTCACTAATCTCACCTCACCTCTTTCCTTTTAATTTCTTTTTCACAACTTTAATTTCTTTTTAATTCAGTTCCATTTTAATTCATTTAAAATAGTTACAATCATCCAAAAAATCCCAAAAAAATCATGAACCTTCTTTTATGTCTCTATTATTTTTTCATATTTTTATTTTATTTTTTTCCATTATCCACGTGTCAGAAATAATTCACCATTGCGCCTAGCTTCTTTTATCTCCTTTCTTGACCAGTCTGTTTTGTCTAATTTCCATAGTCTTCAATATTTTGATTTTTGATCCCATTCCTTTGGCTTTGAATTCTTAAAACATTGTACTTTTCATGTGATTTTTCTCTGGATTTTTAGAAATTTATTTCTTGAGTCTTGGTCTGGTAACTTGTGATGTAAGTTTTCTGTCCTAACTTGTGTTCTTGCCTTCATTTAACCTAGTTTGCTTCTGAATCTTTTCAAATCCTTTTGTATAGTTGATATAACATGTTTGAGGATCATTTGGCTTCAATTGTGGAATTTTTAGATGGCTGGTTGATTTATTGTGGATTTTATCTTGAACCTTGTCCCATTTTGCTTCCTTTGAACCTTTTGGTCTCTTATAAGCCTAGAAAGGCCCTTGTGCCCACTTTTTCTTCTCATTTGGGGTTCCTTTGGGGTATGGGTACCTTCCTGGTCCTAGGATAGGGTTTGTGTCTTCTAAATTTTTGGTGTTTGCTTCTTCCTTAAGTCATTTGTTTCTTTAGGTGTTTGCACTTCATCTTATGATTTTGTTCGGTCTTGTACCTCTTTTATCTTCATCTTGTTGGCTTCCTATGCCATTCTTCATCTTGTTTTGGTTCTGGTTGTGAGCCTTGTGTTCATATTTTGTGCATTTTGCATTGCATATTTCATAAGTGTGTATTTGTCTTCATATGTGTTCATGTTGCATCATTTTGAGTTGCATGCTTCTTCTCCTCATTTCTTTGAGTTGCATTTTCATTGTGCATTTGTTCATATCATGTCACTTCTGATTGTTTAATGCTAGCATGTTATATTTCTCATTTTGTTTCACTTGTATGCATATTAACCTTGCAGGGGCTATGGTAAGTGTGAGATGTGGGAATTGAGTTCCACATCTCCAATTCTCATCTCTTCCTATTATGTTTGTGTGAACTAACCATTTGTTGTTGGGCTTAGGCCTTTCTCATCCCTTCTTCTATCTTCTTCTCTTCTTCTTTCCTTCTTCATTAGGATAGAAACCTCACTAACCCTTAGGACATCCATGCATGTTAACACTTAGGATTATTTTAGTCCCCTTTAGAATTTTTCCTTTGAGATCCTTTGGTGCTCTCTTCTCATCTTCAAACTCAATTCTAATTCACTTAATAAAGGTTGAGTACTTTCATGTGAGATGAGACTTTGCTATGAGATGCTTGCACGCGTTCCGTTTCGGGGCGAGGTGTGAGTTATCACTCGTGGTGGATAGGTCTTAGCATGAGTACCTCACAAAGAAAAGCTAAAAAACACTTCTTAACAAAAAACCACAAAAATACTTAATAATGGTAATAGGCCAGTGTGCTTAAGCCTTCACTTGTGGGACTAGCTTTGGGGATTTCCTCCATAGATAGGTGTGCCTCTTGCGCATTCCATTTCGGGATGATGTGAGATGTACACATCCCATTGAGTAAGACTTAGGTACACTTACCTATGCAAATTTTCACTCATAAAAGCTTCTAAAAAACACCAAATAAACAATAAGCGTCTTTCCTTCGGGAATTCTTTTCTCATCTCATTCGCTCCGTACGCGAACTTGCTCCTACTTGTCACTTTGTAAGACGGTTACGCACTCGTCGTCCGAGTCTGCAACACCTGAGCAGTGGCATAGGCAGTTCAAGCCTTAATTCACAAACCATTTCCTTGCCACCCCTAGTTAGGGGAACTACGGGGTCTTTGATCCTCATTATCATGATGAGGTACGTAGGCAGCGGGGTAGGGCCCGTTCGAGCATAATCTTTATTTTCCCTACATTTTTCTCCTTTGTTTCTTTTTGAGTTCCTTTCTCAGTTTCTTTTTCAATTCATTTTCATTTCTTTGCTGCAGTTTTCATACCCTCACCCTTTGAAACAGTTTTCTTTTGCAAACGTGGATCCCGTCGGGTACAACGGACGATCTGGGTGCTAATACCTTCCCAGGTCGTAACCGACTCCCGAGCTCAGTCTCTTTGGTTCGCAGGACCCGTGTCCTTCCTCTTCTTTCTTCTGGTTTGTGCAGCATTACCCTTCCCTTTCTTCGGGATAAAAATGCCTGGCTGACGACTATATTCTTTTTCCGCGCCACTTTCGCGTTTGTACCAGGATGGAAATCCAGGGAGCGACAAGGAGCTGATAGAGGATGACGACGATGACAATGAAGGGGAGTAGCTCCGGGCAGAGCCCCTTTTTGAATTTCTGGCCTGGGTGCCTTTTTTTTTGTAATGGCCTTTGTGCCTTTTTTTGTATTGGCCTTCGTGCCTTTTTTTAATTGAAGGCATATGTGCCCCTCTCATGTACTTTGGTGGTCGACTTTGGCCGGTTTAAATACTATGTTGTTTGTTATTTCATTGTGTTAGATTATTTAGAATTGTTATTTATTTTGAACTTTTTTGCGCTCGACTTAGTTGGACTCGTCGGTTTAGGGAACCAGCGAGGTGACGAGTTTTACGTCCGTCGTGAGTTGGGATTAGGGTTGCGGTTGGACACTCTAATCTCGGGGCTTGGGCCTTCTCATCGCGAGCTTGGTGCCCTGCCAACGTGGTACTGCAACGTTGGGGATCGTTTGAGATGTCCGACATCGAGGAGGGTTGTGCTCGCCTCATGTGGGCGTTATCCTCCTTTTCGTTTGGTGATGAAGGTCGTGGTCGTACCTTCCACGCCTCCCTGGATTGTCTTTTAGTTGTAGGATTGCTTAAGTTTTTCTACGTTCCATGGTCGAGCGAGTTCTTTAACTTGTACGTTTTCCAGATAGTAGGTCCCGTTGCTCGTTTTATCCCGGACACGGTACGGGCCTTCCCAGTTGGCGGCTAGCTTGCCTTCCCGTGGGTTTTTTTGGTTTCTTCTGAGGACCAGGCTGCCCACCTGGAATTATATTTTTATGACTTTCGCGTCGTGGTGTAATCTATTTTCTGTTTAAGGGAGATTTCCCTTAGGGCTGCCTTGGAGCGGATTTCTTCGACGAGGTCCAGCTCGACTCGTAGTGCTTCGTCGTTCAGCTCCTCGTCAATGGGTGCTTCTGTGCGCCTCGTTGGCTCTCAAATATCTACCGGGATGACCACCTCGGTACCGTATGTTAACCTGAATGGGGTCTCCCCAGTCGTGGAATGTGGCGTTGTGGATATGCCCAAAGGACGCTGTCCAGTTCCTCGACCCACGCCTTTTTCGCCTCGCCGAGTCGGCGTTTCAGTTCGCGTAGGATGACCCTATTGACCGCGTCGGCTTGCCCGTTAGTTTGACGGTGCTCGACAGACGTGAATTGTTGTTGTGTTCCTAAGCCGACGGCGAAGACATGGAATCCTCCGTCCGTGAACTGTGTTCCGTTGTCGGTGATGAGGACTTGGGGAATGCTAAAGCGTGCGAGAATGTTTCTTTTGAAGAATCAGAGAATGTTCTGTGCCGTTATTTTGGCCAGGGCTTCTGCTTCGATCCACTTAGTAAAGTAGTCCACCCTCATGATGGGGTATTTGTTTTGGTAGGAGCCGGTCACAAAAGGGGTTGAGGATGTCCATCCCCCACCAGGCGAAGGGCCACGGGGAGGAGAGCGTCTTTAGTTCGTTAGGGGTGCGAGATGCATGTCGGCATGCTTTTGTCATTTTTCACATTTTTTTACGTGTTCTTTAGAGTCGTGTTGCATTGTTGGCCAGTAATAGCTTGCTCGCAGGGATTTGTGTGCTAACGACCTTCCACCGAGATGCTGGGCGTTGATCCCCCGGTGTATTTCTCCCAGTATGTCGGGGATCTTTTCCTCCTCGACGCATTTGAGTAACGAAATGGAGAATCCCCTTCGGTAGAGTTTTCCCTCGATGAGAACATACGAGCATGCCCTTCTCTTGGTCGTGGTCGCCTCTTTTGGGTCTGCAGGGAGTTTGTCCTTCGTGAGGTAGTTGTAGATGGGCGTCATCCAGCAGTGAGCGTCGCTAATTGCGTTTACTTTGAACGGGGGAGGTGGTCGTTCAGTACTTGGACATGGAAGGATTTCTTGGATCACTGACTTGTTTCCGCCCTTCTTCCTCGTGCTCGTGAGTTTGGATAGGATGCCAGCTTGCATGTTGTGCTCGTGGGGAACGTGTTGGACCTCCCATGTATCGAATTTTTAGATTTTTCTCACTAAGGCTAAGTATTCGATGAGGTTGTCGTTCTTAGCTTGATATTCTCCTCGTACTTGTGATGCCACGAGTTGAGAGTCCGTTGATATTTTTACTTCTTTCACCCCTAAGTCCTCAGCTAATCTTAGACTTGCGAGGAAAGCTTCATACTCGGCTTGGTTATTGGAGGTCGGGAAGGCTAATACCAACGAGACCTCGATCAGAATACCGTCCTCGTTTTCGAGGATGATTCCTGCGTCGCTTCCCGCCGAGCTGGAAGCACCGTCTACGAGGATCGTCCACTTGTGGGTGCCGGTAGTTGGGATCAGGTTATGTGTCATTTCTGCGACGAAGTCATCCAGGACCTGAGCGTTCAGAGCTTTCCTACTTTCGTATTGGATGTCGAATTCCGAGAGTTCCAACGACCATTTCAGAATTCGTCCGACCATGTCGGGTCGGTCGAGGAGTTGCATTATCGGTTGGTCAGTTCTCACTTTAATCGTATGGGCAAGGAAGTAATGTCGTAGTCTCCTCGTGGCGTTTATCAAGCCTAAGGAGACTTTCTCGATCTGTTGGTATCTGACCTCGGGGCATTGGAGGGCTTTGCTCATGAAATAGATAGGTTTTTGCCCCTCGATGGTTTCTCGGATGAGAAGGGTGCTGACGGCCTCAATCGCTACAGACAAGTATAGGTATAGGGTATCCTTTTCTAGTGGCCAGCACAGGACCGGGGTTTCGGAGAGTGTTTTTTCCAGGTGGAGTAATTCCTGCTCACACTCTTCGGTCCACTCGAAGGTGGCCTCCTTCCGTATCAGTTTGAAGAAAGGCAAGGCGTGCTGGGCGGACTTGGCGACGAAGCGAGATAGGGAAGCGAGCACGTCGTTGAGGGACTGAATGGATTTTTTCGACTTTGGGGTTGGAAACTCCGAAAATGCTCGGCATTTGTCGGGGTTGGCCTCAATCCCGCGCTCGGTGAGATAGAAACCGAGAAATTTCCCTGCCCGAACACCGAATGTGCACTTTTCAGGGATAAACCTCATTTTGCATTGTCTCGCCTGTTCGAAAACCTTGCGGAGGTGTTGCGCATGGTCGACCTCCTCGTATGATTTCACGATCATGTCGTCCATATATACTTCGAGCATGTCCCCGATCTCTCCTCGGAAGACCTTATTTATCATCCGTTGGTATGTGGCCCCAACATTCTTTAGCCCGAAGGGCATTACGTTGTAATAGTAATTGCCCGTCGGGGTCATGAAGGCCGTGTGTCTCTTGTCTGTGTCTGACATAGGGATTTGGTTGTATCCACTATATGCGTCCATAAGAGACAAGAGTTTGAAACCTGCAGAGTTGTCGACCAGTTTATCTATGTTAGGTAGAGGAAAAGCATCTTTGGGACAAGCCCGATTGAGATCAGTATAGTCAACACACATACGCAATTTTCCATTATTTTTCTTAACGGAGACTACATTAGAGAGCCAGGTTGTGCATTAGGCTTCAGAAATAAAATTTTCCTCTAAGAGATCTTTTACAGCTCGCTCAGCAGCCTCCGCTTTCTCGGGAGACTGTTTGCGCCTATGCTGTGCTACAGGCTTAACTGCCCGGTCTAAAGCTAACTGATGACAGGCGACCTCGGGGTCGAGCCCGAGCATTTCCGCAGTGTTCCATGTGAAGAGGTATGCGTTCTCCTTGAGGCAGATTGCGAGTTGCTCCCTTGTTTCAGCGGGTAGCCCCGTACCTATCTTCACAGCTCTGTCGGGGTTGTCGCCTAGGGGAACAAGCTCAAACTCTCCGTCTGGGACCAAGCATAATGGATGGGTCGGGGTTTGCCCGTGGATGGGGTCCTTTTCTTCAATGTCGTCCTCGCCGATGTGGCTGTCGAGGTCGATGGCGTTGATTCCCTGGGGGGAGGTTGTTCTTCGACACTGGGTTTCTTGCTATTCTTGGTGTTAATTACGGCCTGTCCTTTTACTGCAGCATCATAACATCTTCGAGCGGCCTCGATGTCACCGTGGACTGTGACTGCGCAGCCTAGCTTGGTGTAATACTTCATCTTCAGGTGGACGGTGGAGGGAACCGCAGTTAATTCGGCCAGAGTTGGGCGGCTGAGGATGCAGTTGTAAAGAGAGGGGCACTTTATCACCAGGAATTGGACTTTAACTTCTCTACCCGTTTCTTGCTCTCCGAAGGTGACAAGAAGCTCGACAGACCCCCACGGTTTTGTGGTGGCCCCATTAAATCCTTGAAGGCCGGATTTGACATACGGGGATAAATTGGTCTTGTCCAGCTTGAGGGTCTTGAATAGGTGGACGTACATGATGTCCACCGAACTACCTTGGTTGACCAGGATGCGTCGAACGTCGAAGCGTGCCATCTTGGCCCTTATTAGCAAGGGGATGCTGGAATTAGGGGAGCCTCCCGACAGCTCTTCTAGGAAAAAAGATATTGGGTTGGACTTTCCTCGGTACTTTGTCAGTGTTGCCAACTATTCGGGTGCGGTCAATAGGAGTTCGTCAAACTTACGTTTCACTAAGAGGGCAACATTTTCGTTGTTCATCCCTCCTCCTAATATAACGAGAGATGTCGGGAAGCTTTCCCAAGGACTGAGAGCTGCGAGTCGTTCCCCTGGTCCCAAGTTTGGGAGGTGGAAGTCCTCTGGGCGTGATATGCACATGGCTACTTGATCTGAGGAGTCGCCGGGTGGTGTGTCCTCGCGAACTCTCTTCGTTTCTTGCTCCTTGTGCCGGGGAGTTTCGTTCCCCTTGGTGTACTGTTTGAGGTGGCCTTCCTGAATCAAGATCTCAATTGCTTCCTTCAGATGGACGCAGTCTTCGGTCACGTGCCCGTGACTTCTGTGAAAACGGAAGTACTTAGATTTGTCGGTATGAGGCTTGGGTGCAGAAGGTTTGGGGAACCTTACCCTGCCCTGTTTGAATTCGAAATTGATGCACTCGGCGAGGATGCATTTGCGGGGAGCTATTAGCAATGTGTATTCGCTATAATGGCCTGCGGGACCCCTTCTTTCACAGGGCTCACGGGGTTTCTCCTCCCTCCGTTTGTCTCCATTGCGGTGGGGAGCATTGGGATCCTCGCGCTTGGGGTGGTCGGTTTCGCTGGTATTGCGGTTATTCCGAGCATTACAGGCAACCTGTTTTTTTTCATATCTAATGTAAGCTTGGACTTTGTGCAGGAGCTCGTCCAGGGTACGAGGAGGCTCTATCCCGACCGCTCCGCTGAGTTCGCTTTCGAGGAGGTATTTCTTCATGTGCTCTGTCGTGTCTACCTCGACAGCCTCTTGGTTGAACCGCTCGATGTACGAGCGCATCGTCTCATTCTTCCTTTGCACTATAGATTTGTGGGTTGCCTCAGTTTTGGGATGACATCGGGAGTCTGTGAAATTCCTCGTGAACGTGGATTTCATGACCCTCCAGGATGTGATAGACTATGGGGCCAAGCTTTTATACCAGACCATGGCTCATTTCCTGAGAGCTGTTGAAAACAATCTGCATTTTAGATGCCCAGTGATATCGTTGCGGTAGTCGAGCATAGCGTTGATGTTGTCGACGTGATCATTAGGGTCAGTGGCCCCGTCGTAGATGGCCAAGTGCGGGGGTTTCTCCATGCCTTTAGGGAGTGGTGCCTCTGTAATTTCTCGTGAAAGCGGGCAGTGGAGGTCCTCCTCGTCACTTCTCAACGGGGAAAACTCATTGTTTCTAGGACTCTGCTCGCGTCGGGGTGAGGTCCTCGACCGATCGGTCTCATGGCGTATCCTGAACTTGTTCTTCTTAGGCTCGGGAGAGCGTCGTCCCCACCGTGGATGAGAGCGTCCTTGTTTCTTCGTAGTTTATGGACGATGCTTCTCGTGTGACATCCTTCATCCCTACTGGGGGCGATCTTCCCTTCGGTTAGCTTCCAGGGCCATGATCCTCTCGTGCTGCTGGTAGAGCATGGAGCTGGCCTGGTTGAGGGCGTTCACCATAGCAATCATAGTGACGTCTACTTCGACGGGCACTAGGATGGGCTGAAATGGAATGATCGGCGAAATTTGAGATTGAGGTTGCGGAGCCCCGTTATCTTCGGGTTCAGGCGACGGGGTGGCTGGCTGCCCGTCTCTGTGATCAGATTCATTGTTCAGAGTGTCCTCCGTCGTGTAGTCGACGAGGGGACGATGATGGTTGTCGGTGTGTTCTCCGGCCATACTGGAAGGATAAATGTAGATTTGAGCTTTGATATTCTGCTGTGGAAGAAGGGGATAACTAGTTTCCCACAGACGGTGCCACTGATCTTACCTGATCAGGAGGGCCTTCCAGTAGTTTAACGCGAACAACAAATATGGTTGATGAGTGGAAATGGGGTATACCTGCAAGGCACTCCGATGCCAAAGTAAGTGAGAGGTATAGAGAAATGGTAAGTAAGAAGTGTTTCAAAATACCTGACCCTTTAGTGAAAAAAGGTATTTATAGTGAGCCTCCAGCACTGAGCCATGGTTCTTCCTTGGGCTGGATTAACGAGGCCCAAGGAAGAACTGCCAAGGTACGCGTAAGAAGCGTGTAGACTTAGCAAGTAGTCTTGTCCTTGGTCCAATTTCCCTTATCTTTCAGGAGATAATAAGGGGTAGTTGGGTGACGTGGCAAGTGGGGTGATGGATCCGTCAGTTTCCCGATGTGTCAAGCGTATGCTCGACCTAGGAGGAGTCTGTTCGACAACATAGTATGTTTGCTTGAATGGATGGGCATCTGCTCGACGTATTGGGCCACAATCCAATGTAGTCTTTGGAGGCCCAGTCCAGAACTCTAATCCTTTTGCAAGTTAAGATCATGAAGATCAGTAAACGTATCTCACGAAATTCTACAAAATTTATGGTATGCTAGGAGCTCTAGAAAATGAGGAAGATTCGATATTCTTACGATTGTTTCAATATTCTCTGATTGGAAAAGCAAATGAGTGATATCTAAATCAACCCACATCGACGATGACATATTGGAACTTATTAGAGGAAAAGTTCTTAAATAGATTCTTTTCTCATAACAAATTCATGGAAGCCAAGACAACCATCACAGTGTTTTTCCAAGGCATATCAAAGTGACACAGATACACATCTTTAGGAATGGACCTTAACAACAACAACCAAAGTTGTTGCTAAATGTTATTGTTGGAGGTTCTCTGATGTCCAAAAGTACGAACAATGCACCAACAATCATTGAGCGGATGAAGCTCAATGGTCGTCACATACAACACAACAAAAACCCCTTCCAAAGGAAGAATGGTATCATATAACTAGCTAAATACAAATGATATAAGTCTTTCTCAAAACAATTTGTTAGCTCAAACAATGGATGAACTAATCAAACAATTGTCAAAATTGCCGCAACATCTGAAGGAAATTCATATAGTACCTCAACAAAGGCATATTGCATTTTATGAACTCTGCATCAAAGATCATCCAACCAGAATATTTCCCTACTGATAGGGAACTAAATAATGTAGGCAATCAAAAATTGATCCTGGAGTAGTTGTATTACATGTCTCTATAGGTAACATACAAATTGGAAATGCAGTTATTGACTTAGGTGCAATTTTTAATATTATGCCACTATAAGTGGTAAAAAGATAGAGTATTAGCATGTAAAGCCATATGTAGGAGAACTGAAAATGGCAAACATAACATGGAGGAAATTAGTGGGAGAAGTCAAAGATATATTGATAGAGATATACAAATTCTCATTTTCTATAGACTTTGTAATAGTGGATGTTAAGGAAGACCCAAAAATATCTCTCACCTTAGGAAGACCTTTCATGAATACTGCAAGGATACTCGTGGATATTGACGAAGGAGAAGGAAATGTTAGAATCAAATACCGTGAGGTAAGTTTCAAGGTAATTGGTGTCACGTGACATTCATCACTGTCAAGCTACTGACATCAAACAAGTGCTTGTTGGGAGGCAACCCAACCATATTTTACAAAACAAGAGCTTACGGAAAGTTTAAAAGTCAAGAACACGAGCTCTCGACTAGCACGACCTAGTTCACCTTGCGAGAGATCTGTTTCAGAACCTCGGGAATTATGAATGAGGGTAACATGTGGTAAAATTATTAGTTGAGTAGAGAAGCATATTACTGACCTATAGACGTGTATGATAAATACGTAATGATGAAACCCCCCAACAAGCTTTCTTACTGCTAACACTGAAATCTCTATTTTACTTTCTTTCATTTATTTGTTATTTACTTTTACGCTTAACAATCAAAACACAACCATTTTCTCTATTTAAAATCTTAAAAGTTATTGAACAGTCTTTGAAACCATTGATCTTTGTGAATATGATAATTGTAAAACTTATTTTTGTTGCTAATATAACAATTATCATTTCATAAGAAAATATATTCAATCAGGGATCATCACTACAAAACATGTACCAACTCAACAACAATAAATATGATATCTTCGCTAAATCATTAGAAACAAAAAAAAAAAATCACAATTTTTTTTTGTCTAAATTGGGTATTCACAACCTTCATCCTCCAACTTAGGGGAAGTTTTAAAGATTATATTTATTCATAACCAAAATAACTGAAAGTTAGTTATTAATTTGTTTCTATCTCAAAATTTGTTAGACTAGATATAAGGTACAGTTAGTTGGTATGTCTAAGACTTCTATTAATATATATATAAAGCAGCAAATGTTTACAAAAAGAAAATTTTCGCTTTACTTTCTGTTACAAATTATTGTAAAATTTATACTACAGCATTAGGGTACCTGGATCATAGATATGCATTTAAGCAATTGATTATAATAATTTAATAATTTTTTTCAACCTAAAAAATCTTAATAAAAACAAAATTTTATGTATGATCTTACTTTCGGCCGTCTCTAATAAATTTTATATTTTTGAAAGGGTTCTATTGTCTAATCAAGTATAAAAACAAAATATTCCATCTTAATCCATACATTTTGTTTTGATAGATAATATAAATTCTTAAGTCTGAATATTTATAATTTCAGACAATCTTATTACATTACATAAATATAACGACAAAAGTGACTTATTTATACATTCAATTAATAAGCTACTCCATAATTAATTAAGCTATATTGCCATACTTTGCCTTATACTCTGTCCACAACTGATCAACAGTCTTCCCCATAAGCTGAAAAAAGAAATCATCACTATAACCACTCTTCATCAACTTATTCAACTCTGCCACAAATCCATTTCTCAAACCATCACAATAATCCAAAAAACGAGCAGTAACATCATAGCCATGATCCCATTTATCTCCTTCTCCATCTTTTACCCAATGACTTGGTGCAAAATTTGCTTTCAATCTCACGTAATCTGCTATACCTTCAATCAATCCACCATTTGCTGCACCATTCCCATTCCACTGCCAAACATGTGTCATTTCATGATACAATACTCCGGTAATCTCGTTTCTCACATCGCCGGTGTAGCCGTTAACATATCTTGCACTCACATGAATTTCGTCGTTGCTTGTGAAGGCAACTCCGTCCATGTCGTCGATGAATAGACTCACCTTCTGCACGTCTTTTCGGTCTGTAGGGTTGTCCTCTTGTAATATTTTCCATATGAATTGTGTCGCGGAGTCTAGGGTTTGTGTCGCGTATTGATCTCCTATTTGATCACGGAAACGAACTCCACCTGTAATAACAATTATCTCATTATTCAACTTATTTTTTCTTATTTATGACTTGTATAGATCAAGAACAGTAATAGTACCTGGAGTAGAGAGAGCAGTGTTGGTCACAATGTAATCAACTGCTTGAATTCCATGTATTATAGAAAGGAGTGCTAAGAAAGAAAAGAAGACATGCATGATTGTGGTTATGTTTAGAGCCTTCAGTTTAATTTCTAGTGAAGAATGAGTTTATGGTTTTAGTGCATTAGGATTAGTGCTTTATATAGAAAAATAAAGGTACACTAGTAGTTGAAACTATAAATATAATAAGACTAATTTTCAACTTTTGAAATTTCTAAGCAATTTCGGTCACATAAGGTAATTGACTCATGACCAAGACCAAGTCATAAAGTTGGGAGCTTAATCTACATGAGTATTTTTTTTCTTTCTTCCATGATCTTTCTAATGAAAATTAATTAAGTATGAACTTTTTTATATTATTCAATTGTGCGAGGGAGTGTAAAATGGATTAAAAAAACAGATCTAATGGCTAAAGACTACTTCACTTTTTACACACTTAGCATTCTTGAACAAAATTTCATTTCATTTCTCACTCCCCAAATGTTTCAAGCTGTTGCCAACCATGCCACATTCTGTGAAATTGTTGAAAGTCCACCTGAAATACTCAATGATGCTATTCTCTACCTCAGAAACTCCAAGTCAACTACATACCTGTTTCCAAATTGAAAGAGATATATGAGAAAGAAACAGCAGGAGCAAAGCATTTTCCTCATACATAGCTGAGAATACAACCCATCATTTATCTAATGTTATTTATTTTGGAGCACTACAAAAAAAACCTCTAAGTTACTAGGTGAATAACACCCATTAAGTGTAAAAAACACCCTGCAACAATACTATTGCGGTATAAACAAAACACTCCACTAAATCGTTAGTCGTAAATTGTTGCAGAATAAAAATCACGCCGCAACTTTTGCAGGGTGTCAATCACACGGCAACATTGCTGAGTGAAATACATCCTGCAATTTTGCTAACTGAAATACACGTCGCAAGTCACTTTTCAGAAAATAGTACAGACGCTCAGAGTAGAGCAGAACAGGAAGTGGTTGCATCGGACAAAACATACTTGCAGGTATTTTACTGGGTATTTTTCATGCCGCAACAATCTTTATAGCAACATAAACAACACCTCACAAAATGGATTTAATATTATAAAAAAATAATATTCATATTTTTACAAATATTAAATTTCATATTTGTAATAATATAAATATAACAAATAATATAATTTCAAAATTTTATTTTAAAAATTTAAATTTAGAAATAATTAAAAATATATAAATTTATAAATTTTAAATTCAAACCTAATTAAATTATGTCATAATTAATCAAATCCATAAGAAAATCAAAATATTAATTATATGCATTCTTAATATTCTTAATGATCCATAAGGTCATCATCACTTCCGTTTTCTTCATCCTCACTCTCGTCTACCCCTCCACCACCACCAGATTGTTGTCGCTGCAATAATTCTAGGATTTGTTGTTGTGTAGCTCTCACCCGCTTGTGAAACTCTCAATGCTTCTTCCAAGTCAAATTGTCTTTTTTTTTTCTTTTTCATTTCTTCAATTTCAGCATTTCTTGCAGTTTCACGTGTCGCAGCTTCACGTGCTACTTCAGATTGAGCTAACAGTCTAATATTTTCAGCCATTTAAGGGGTTAATGTCGGAGGACGTGACGAACATTTCCCATCTCCAATTCTCCTAAATAAAGACATGTTATCCCATTTTCTATAATTACAATCTAAATGTCCAATAGCATAAAATTTTCCATTTTTTCTCTTTCCACCAGCTGAGTTAAACCAAAGATAAAAATCAACTTCAGGATCCAAAGGATGTTGACCCATAGGATCACCTAACTTAGGATGTTGAGTTAACATTTCTTCCTGCAATATTGAAAAAAATCTAGATAATTAAACACGGTATAACAATTAAAAAACCATTAGATAATTAATTTGACTAGTATAGTAATTAAGAAGAAAACATTACCCGAAATTTATCAAACCAAGTTTGATACAATTTATTATCCTTCTTGTAAAGCTCTCCAAAGGTCTTCTAAGAATGCTTATATAACTCTTGAATAACCTTTTTTATCCTACTTGGCAAGAAACTAAACAACAATAATTTGAATAAGTATTAATAAAATTTTAAAAAATGACAATATGTACAAATACTTAAAATATAAGAAAAAAACTTACCTGTTTCCAACATGCCTAATAACCCATCTTCAGTTATGCTTCCGATGTTGAATTTCCATCTCTGCCACATCCACTTCTTTAATGTCCTCCTCCTCCTCATCCTTATGATCATGTTGAGTTTCCATGTCCTTTCTAGCATTCTCATATCTTTTGTCTTGCCTTGGATATCCATCAATGTGTTAAATATATTATTAAAAAAATTCTTCTCTATGTACATAACGTCAAGATTATGTCGCAACAAATTATCTTTCCAATATGGGAGGTCCCAAAAAATACATCTTTTTGTCCAATTATGTCTGTCCTCATATCTTGGAATTGGGATTTCTTTTCCATAGTCTGTGAATTTTGGTAGATCACAAACCATGTTCCATACTTCAACCGATGACACACGGGGGGAGGCTGATCAATTACTTTTACACCTTTTCTAAAATCATTCTTGTTTCTTCTAACTCCATGGTTTTCTGGTAGGAACCTACGGTGACAGTCAAACCACAAACTTTTCCCTGTAAACGCCTTCATGTTACCCATGCAATGAGGACATCCCATTTTACCATGTGTACCCCAACCAGCAAACATGGCATATGCAGGAAAGTCGTTAATAGTCCACATCAAAGCAGCTCGCATATTGAATTTTTGTCTATGAGATATGTCATAAGTACATTCTCCAATCCACAACCTCTTTAAATCATCAATTAAAGGTTGTAAATACACATCAAAAGGTCTCCTCACACTCATGAGGGAGGTTGTAAAGGGTAACAATTACTGGTTGTTGCACCCCAAAATTTTCACTCACATATTTGAGACAAATTGATTCAAAAGGTTTCCTCACACTCATGGGAATCTCAAAAGTTCAAGGCAACTCAAAGAATGATCACACATACACTCCTCATAAACAATGGTCCTCCAATCAGGGTTTTACTTTCTTCAAAGGGAATGGGATTTCCAAGGAATCAAATGGGTGTCATAGTGTCTCATATGTTTCATAGACTCCTCATACCAAGTTTCAAGTCTCACTTCACAAGTTTGCTCAGTCAGATGCTCAGATAGTCAACAGTTAGTTGTATTGGACAAAAAGTCAATTGTGGTCAACATACAGTCAAACTTCAAGGTTTTTGGTCAACATCAATATTCTGAAGTAAGACTCATCATTTGATCAAGGGTTGATCATGATTCATCAAAGAAACCTCAAATTCATAAAAAGTCAAAAGTTACTAAATTAGGGTTTTCTTAAGGAGGAGTCAACTGAACTTTGACCAACAATAACTTTCACATGCTCTATCATTAATTTCCCATCCAAAACACATTTTGAAGAAAATTTAGTTCTCTACAACTTTGTGTCTCTAAGGCCAAGGCCACAAATTCTTCATTTGAGAGATATGGGCTAAGACATTACAAGTCATTTTGAAAGTCAACAAAAAACACATTTTTCCCCAAAAATGTTTACAAAATGAAAAAAAGGCTTCAAATGACAATTGTTATACATGAAAGTTTTAGAGGACATCACGAGGTTTCCAAAAAGTCTTAGTTTGCCTTCATATGATGAAAATCGAGCAAGTTATGGATTGCACAAGTTGGACGATTTTGAGAAAATACATGAAATGTCAAATGAATTATTTTGGATCTTTGGACTATATGACCCATATTTTTGAGGTATATACACGTCCATGACTCCATCAAAGACCCCTAAGCCCATCCATGCTTTTTTATGACTTTTATTTATTATATTTTTTATTTTTATTCATTATAATTGAAAATAAATTAAATAAAACCACAAATAATAATGAAGAATGGCGCATGGGCCATCTAAAAGATCCAATTTATATTCTTGGAAGGAATCCTATCATTCATGCAAGAATCTCCATGACTTGAAGAGTGAATATTATCAAAATAGAAGGTTTTGCACATCACTTGATTATGAGATCCTTTCCTTTTATCCAAGCCCAAACGTTGACCTAATTCTATCCTCCTATATATACTTACATCATCCTCATGCTGCAGAACAAGAATCCTTGCCTCCACAAACCCTAAAATATTTTCAAATTTCATTAAAAAAAGCTTGATCTAGAAGAACTTTGCAGCAAGTTTCAACCTTCTTTTCACGTCAATTTCTTCCTAAAATCATCCCAGGAGACCTTTCATATTATTCTTGAAGGTTGGAACAACCTAAAACACATGCTACGCGCCATGATCGTTCCTTAACTTTTTGATTTTTGAAATCTTCATTACACTGCATTTACATCAATTTTATTCATATAATTATGTTCATTATCATATATATACATGTCTTAATCAGTTGTTTGTGAGCCATAATGCAGGAATTGAAATATATCATTGTTAGGGCACCACGAGTTGCAAGCTTCAAATCTCATAGTTGAGTTCCTCGACCTCGATTTAGGGGAGTAGGGTGTTTTTACTATTTAAAAGTTGTTGTTTTGCAGGTTGGGATCCCCAGCGCCCCCCTCTTTTGTTCTTTTTTTCTTTGCTTTGTTTCTTTTTTCCCTTTTTATTACTAAACTTTCTTTTTTTATAATAAATTGATAATTATATAACAATTCAAAAAATGTTTTTTTAAACCAACCAAAAAGTCAGAAAACACTTCATTAGAATCTTTTATTAAAAAAAACACAACAAGAGAATAGATTCATGATCATTTTTTTTAATTTAATAAATATTTGATTATTATCTCATTAGTTTGTAGTTCAAAAAAAATAATTCTTTTTTAATTAATTTCTAAAAAAAACACTAAAAATATTTTCTTTTGATTAATGTATTTTTTTAAAATCAAAATTAGCAAAAAAAAAATAATGTAACTTATCTTTAAAAGACAAAAATAATTATTTTCATTTATAATTTATTTATTAGTATAAATCTCTCTTTTAATCATTTAAACATTTTTTCTCTCTCATCCCAAAGACTTAATATTTTTCCGATCTTTTTGTTTCGATTATTTTACAATTTTCTAGAAAAATATATAGGTGCCAAAATGACTTGTAATTTATTTTTTCCACAATTTCTTTTTACTTATGTAACTGCCTATGGAATGTAATAGTCTAATTAGAATTTTAATTTTTGCACTCCTCAATTATGTAACTCCCCCAAGGCCTTGTAGTCTAGGGTTTTATTTTACGTATTTTTACTTTTCGCCCCTATAAATTGCTTAGATGTATGACTAATAGGATTATATGATAAGACTAAAAACAACTTGGAAAACTTTAAATCCAAGATAAAATAACTGAAAGTGACACACCTTGTACACTTGCACCTTTAGGGTATCCTCTCTTGTTGCCTTACGAATAATGGTCATGTCCCTCGAACGTAGGGGTATCTTAGCAAAAGACGCTTATGAACAAATCATCATAGTTGCCTACGAAAAAAGATCATAGTCCCTCAATGACCCTTCGAATTTCCTACGAAAAGATGATCTCGTCCCTCAATGACCCTAAGAAAAAAGATCATAGTCCCTCGATGACCCTTCGAGTTGCCTACGAAAAGATGATCTCGTCCCTCGATGACCCTACGGAAAAATGATGATAGTCCCTTCGAATTGCTAAGGTATCCTTACATGTTTCCTTCTATGACCATTAAATGATCCTACGTCCGTCCCTTACATCCAAAGATAAGACTACTTACTAACTAATAGTAAGGACAATCCTATCTCTAAGGAAAGACTAAAATAATATGAATGACCTTGAGTAGGTAGGGAACCCTTAACTGCTTGCTCACAATTTCAAAGCAAAATTACTCTTTACACCTCACACTTTCAAAAACCTTCCAAAAAACTACTTTGTATACATTCATACGAGAATCATTACAAAGGAGGGCCTTTTCTAAACACGACACCACTATTTTTTTCAAACAAAAACAAAGTGAGCTAAGCAGTTAAGAGCCCATGGATAACCATGGATACAAAGAGTGTTAACACCTTCCCTTTGTATAACCTACCCCTGAACTCAAAAAATCTAAACCAAGGTCTTTACTGTTCTTTTCCACCTTTCCTAATTGGATAAAAGAAAATCCGGTGGTGACTCTTGCTATCCGCAAAATTGTTTTTGTGAAAACGAAAACGACGAAGTCAGTTCTCCCACCGTATTTACAGAACTGGCGACTCTGCTGGGGAGTTCTATTTAAAGAGGGGTTACCTTAGAGTATTAGTTCACTTTATAATTTGTTTTACTTGTATGCTTTACTTTTAAGGGTTTTTGTCTTGGTGCTACTGTGAGAAAGATCCTGCACCTAGATCTAGTGATACCTTAGGTAAGTGACAATAGATCATGGAAACTGCTTGGCATGTACCAAACCGGTTGAAATGATGGTCACAATATTTTAGAACCATAATTGAATCATCTTTGACCATTAGAAAGTAGCGAGATAATTGACTTTGGATTTAGACCGAAGACTGGTTGATAATCGAAGTTACACTCATTGAGATCTGACTTTAAGGATGTTTTGGTTGGCCACTTGAGTGTCGCACCAAAATAAAGTCTTCGAGAAAGATTTATGATATTGAGATCCCTAGAACCCGATTACTATTCTAGGACAGGATGAACCAATTAAACCTCAGTGGGGGAGGGTACTTACCTATGGACTTCATGCAAGTAAGGGGGTGCAAAATATCCGGTTGTAAGACTAAAATTCATAACCAAATCCAAATCTATTTTAAATATCCGGATATAATTGAATGGTTATTAACCGATTTAGTTTTTAATGGTTTTGGTTATCCATTCATATAATTTGGATATAATTAAATGGTTATTAACCGGTTAAATTTTCTTGGATTTAGTTATAATCCGGTCATTATCCAAAATCCAAAATTTTTAATTTTCAAAATAAAAAAATATTTTTATTTTTTTATTTTTTAAGAATTGGAGTTTTAAAAAAAAACCGGTTATATAATCATAACCAAATTTATAACTAGTTTTAGAACCGGTTTTAATTAAATTGTGGTTTTGGTTATGAATCCAAACCATTTAAATGGTTTGAAAATGATTATGGTTTGGTTTCTAAAAATAACCAACCATGCACACCCCTACATGCAAGCCTTTAAACATGAGACTCTTGTGTGACTTGTTTGTGTTTTCCACTTGCTTGTTTTGAACATGACATCATAACATCATAATATCATATCATTTCACTAACCATTTCAAGGACCTAAGGATTTATCTTTGTTCTTTGTCTCAGGTCATGGCAACCAAAGATTTCATCCGAGTCAACTTTGTAAAGGTTCTTGCCCAGCTCAAAGAATTGGTCTCAATGATTCTCGAGAATTCTTAATTCACCAAAAGGCATGGTTATCTACCCAGATTGGTTACCTCAGGTTTTGAAGAAGACATGCTGAGAGTCCTGTTCCAATTCTTTGATCCTAAGCATCACTGTTTCACTTTCCCAGATTATCAGTTGGTACCTACACTGGAGGAATTTTCTAAGATACTTAATCTGCATGTCCTTGATGAGCTACCTTTCATAGGTTTAGAGAATGTTCCAAAGCTTAAAGTTATTGCAGCAACCTTACATATGAAGAAGTCAAATATTGTGTATAATTGGGTAACAAAGAGTGGAGTCAAAGGTTTTCTTGCTAAGTTCTTGATTGAGAAAGCTCGTTTGTTCCTTGATGCTATGAGTTACTATGCTTTTGAGGATGTCTTGGATCTATTGATATATGGATTAGTGATATTCCCTAACCTATATCAATTCATAGATATGCATGCAATCAAGATATTTTTGTCTCATAACCCAATGCCTACTTTGTTGGGAGATATACTACACTCAGTTCATACTCACACTACTAAAAAACGAGGAACTCTCATGTGTTGCATGCTTCTACTATTCCAGTGGTTCAATACTCATCTTCCTAGATCAATATTGAAGAATGAGCAAAGGATGTCGTGGTCTCAAAGCATAATGTCACTCTCTCATACAAACATTTATTGGTGTGCCCGATCTCAAGATGACTTTATTATTATTGATCATTGTGGAGAATTCCCTAATGTGCCACTCCTTGGCATTAGGGGAGGCATATCTTACAATCCTTCATTAGCTTTGCGCCAGTTTGGTTTTGCTCGAACAAAAGGACCTCATGATATGATTATTCATGGTATTATATTCGACTATAAAGATGATTCTCGAGGTTACCGTCAAAAGTTTATACGCGCATGGAAAAAGGTGTATAAAATTGAAACTCAAACAATGGGACCAAAGAACTCTATTCCTTTGGAGCCTTACCTTAGGTGGGTGTGATCTCGTGCTTAAAGTCTTATGATGCCATATCCTGCCATTCTCCTAGTGATTGTAGAGCCTGGTAATGAGGAAGACATTACTTATACCATTCTCCATCCAGACATGCCTACCAATCTCGAAGAGCTGCAGAAATCCTGGATCCAATTGAAGGAAGAAAGAGGTACTTTTGAGACTCAATATTATGCTAGTGAAAAGAAGGTCTTGGAACTAAAAAAGCAACTTCATGAAGAACGAAATCTTAATTCCTATCTCAACATAAAGAGGAAGTGTCCATGGGAGACTTTAGTCTTTGAAATCTTAGTTTTGCAATTTACTTCTTGTTTTTCCCTTTATTGTAAGCCCAAGAGGTAATTATAATTTAAACTTACTAATAAGAATGTTTTGTTTTTGTTTCTTCTTTTGATAAATTTAAATCCTATAAGGTCCTTGAAAACATTGCATATTCATTTACATACCATATCATTGCATGACAGGTTGTCAAAGACAAAGTTCTTACTTTCTCACTGTTTATTTCAGTAAAGAAATGGATCTCGAGCAGACTTTGAAAGATCTCCAGACCCAGAATGCTCAATTTCAAGAAGTGATCCTGAACTTGTCCAAGGGGCAGGAAGAACTGAAAGCACTCTTAATCTAGAAGAAGAAGAAACCAAGGAAATCAGTGGGTTTCATCAAAATGGGGAGGAGATTCAGAGGTCCAATTAAGAAGGCTGAGGAAGTTGTAACAGAAGAGGATGAACACAAAGATTATGAGAAAGGGGATGGTAGCAAGCATGGGAGCTAACATGGTACTCTTGAGAACTCTGAAGATGAATATTATCATGATTCTGGTGACGACGAGAAGTACAAATCACTGGTAGACCGCTTAAATGCTATGGAGGTTCAAAAGGTACCTGATTCAGATTTCAATGACTTGGGCCTAATTTCTGGAGTTGTTATTCCTCATAGATTCAAAGTTACCACCTTTGCTCTATATAATGGTGTGTCCTGTCCAAACCTACATCTGAGATCTTACGTCTGTAAGATCCAACCCTACACTGCTGACCGAAAGTTGTGGATCCATTTCTTTCAAGACAGTTTGTCCGGGGCTCACCTAAAATGGTACTATCAGCTGGAGAATACCAACATTCGTACCTGGAATGATCTAGCTAAAGCTTTTTACAATAAGTATGAATACAACTCTGATCTGACACCAACTCGGATACAACTCCAAAGTATGTCTATCAGTCCCAATGAAAGCTTCAAGGAGTATGCCCAAAAATGGAGGGATATCGCAGGAAGAGTGCAACCACCTCTAACTGATAGAGAGTTGGTTGATATGTTTATGAGCACATTGACTGGTCCTTTCTATACTCATCTACTTGGTAGTTCCTCATCTGGCTTCACTGAATTGATACTGACCGAAGAACGTGTTGAGAACAGAATCCGAAGTGGAAAAATCCAGGGGGACACAAGTTCCAGTGCTACAAAGAAGCCGTCCAATGGAAAGAAGGAGTTCAGTGCTGTTTACAGCCAAAAAGACCGCAATAAGAATAATCATGACCAATATGTTGGGGCAGTCTTAATCTCTGCATCCGCACCGAAACAACAACAAGACAATCAGTGCAGACAAGAGCGTAGACAAGACGTACCCCGAAGACAGTTCACAAAGATCGACATGACCTTGGATCAAGCTTTACAACACATGTTAAAGGCCGATCAGATTACACTACGAGACCATCCTCTGAATATCAACACCTCTGTTCCTCGTTGTAATCCTAACGTGAGGTGCACATATCATTTAAATTGTCAGGGATATGACACCAACAACTGTTGGGCATTAACGAAAAAAATTCAGGATATGATTGACGCTGGGGAGATTGAATTTGACCATCCTAAGGTTTCCAATGTAGTCGCTGCTCCCATGCCTAACCATGACAAGGCTGTTAATGCTATAGGCGAAGTTTCTTATGTTTCTGCTGTGGAGGACTTGACTACACCTCTGCCACTCATCAAGAAGATGTTGTTGCAAGCCGATTTATTTCCGGTTTGCGCCAAAGACTGTTATTTCTGTGTATCCCAATCTAATGGTTACTGGAAACTGAAACGAGGCATCCAATGTTTGATGGATGATTGTACTATACTACTCGAGAAGACTCTGATTGTGGAAGGTTTAGTTGAAGAAGTGAAAACTAAAGAGGTATCTGTAATCACTAAAAAGCCTGTGAGGATCACCTCTAAAGGTCCTGTTAAAATTACTATTGAGCCTAGAGTGGCTCCATTGATTATCACTGCTTCTGGCCCAGTCCCTTATCCTCTGATAAAGCCATGCTTTGGCACTACGGTAATGGTGTTTATATTCATGGCGTCAAACAAGAACCCTTGACTAGTGGGGTTGTTGAAACTACTAATCCAGATGCTGTTAATATCGTTGGGACTAGTAAAATTACTCGAAGTGGAAGGGGTTTCTCTCTAGAGATCTCTCCAAAGACTTCTACCACTCCAGTTCGCATCTCTGCTTCCGATCTAGATACCAAAGCTCGAGGCAAAGAACCTATGGTTAAGCCTGTCCAGACAGGGGCACCAATTGAAGCTATTGTTGAAGATTCTCTAGAACAATGGATGGAAGAGATACTGCAAATCATCCGTAAAAGCGATTATGATGTTGTTGAATAGTTGGGACATACCCCTTCCAAGATTTCTATGTTATCCCTTTTGTTGTGCTCCGAGGCCCATGCTAAAGCCTTGGCGAAGTTCTTGAAAGCCGCGCATGTGCCACAGGAAATATCAGTTGACCAATTTGAACATCGTGTTACTAGCCTAACTATTGATAATGGTCTAGGCTTTTCTGACAGATACAAGACCCCAACTGGGAGAAATCATAACAAAGCCCTACACATCTCCATTAAGTCTAGGGGCACTGCATTGACTCATGTACTGGTAGATACAAGTTCCTCACTGTATGTATTACCAAAGGTTGCACTAGACAAGCTTGATCCTGCAGAGGTGGTGCTAAAGCCCAGTGATGTTGTGGTAATGGCTTTTGACAGTTCGAAGAGGTTGGTATATGGAGAAGTGGATCTCCCTATCAAGGTGGGCACTCAAAACTTTGATTCTACCTTCTACGTCATGGACATTTGTCCCGCTTACTCCTGTTTAATAGGACACCCTAGGATTCATGGGGCAGATGTTGTTACTTCCACTCTGCATCAGAAGCTAAAATATCCTGTTAATGGAAAGATCGTCACTGTCTATGGGGAAGAAGAGTATATTGTAAGCCATATGAACTCCTACAAATATATCGAGGTGGATGGTGAATTCTACGAAACTCCGTGCTAGACTTTCGAAGTGGACAAGACTGTTTCTGTTGCTAAAATTGCTACTACTACTCCCAAGGTTGTCAAAGCACCACCTACAATGACTTCATTAAAAGACGCTAAAGCAGTGGTCGAAGAAGGTGGTTGTACTGTTTGAGGCCAGCATCCTGATATTCCCTATAAATCTAACAAATTTGGGTTGGGCTTCACCTCACAGGCTCAGAAGGATGTACGCCGCGCTCGTACTATTCGTATCACCAACAATGAGGTCTAGAAGAATCAGGTCAATGTTATTGAAGACGCAGATAGCGATTATAAATCTTGACAATTGGATCTTTCTGACCATGGCAATGAGTTCAACAATTGGAAGATTGGAGACTTCATCCATATCTCCTTTAGTCAGGAGTAAATGCTATTTTCTGTTTATTTTATTTTTCAAAGTTTAGATTTTTATCAATTTGAACAATAAGACTCTTAAGCCCTGTTCCTAGTCCGAGGCCAATGGTATGCTTGTTAGGGATGTCATTTCATTGCATATTTTCATTTAATAAAATCAATGGATGTTTTGCCTTCATAAATATTACGCTCTTTATATTTCTTTTATTTTTTCTTTATTAAAATAGCTATATGTTCTTACACACATACATCAAAAATTGCAGATCCACATCCACTATGGATCCCATCGATAACTGTTCTGCTACTGCCAATTATGACTTCGGAAATTCGATTTATCAAGCTGAGGATGAAGGTGAAGAGGACTGTGAATTGCCTGAAGAATTTGCCAGACTACTAGAGCAATAAGAAAAGGTCATACAGCAGCACGGGGAACCAATTGAGGTAATAAATCTAGGTACTGAAAAAGATAAGAAAGAGGTCAAGCCAGATGCTGGATTGGAAGACAATGTCAGGAAAAAACTGATTCAGATGTTACATGACTATATTGAGATCTTTGCTTGGTCCTACAAAGATATTTGATCAGTGATATTTAGTGGTAGTGTTCAAGCCGGTTTTCAGTGTCCTTTGAGTCTAATTTTGTTTGTTTGAAGTATTTCGTTCATGTTTCGTCATAGTTTTCTTAATATTGCTTGCAAGTTAGTTTTAATCGTTTTATTCTGTTTTTATCTGTGGAATGGGTTATGTGGTTGTTTTTTTGATGTGTTTTCAGGTCAATATGTAATCGGTTGTTCGACGCGTCCGAAGAGATGATCCAAGCATGAAAGATGGCAGCAAAATGGGGTTTCAGAGGCACAACACGGGTGCCAGTGTTGTACAACACGGACCGTGTTGTGAATACCAGAGGAAAAGGATATTTGCTAAGAAAAGGAGAAAGTCAGAGCTATGACACGGGTGCCCGTGTTGTACAACACGGCCCGTGTCATAGCATCTGTTGAAAAAGAGGCATTTGGGTGATCCAGAGGCACAACACGGGCGCCCGTGTTACACAACACGGCCCGTGTTGTGAAGACCAGAAGAAAATCTTATGTTTTGCTGCTGCGAGGGTATTCTGGACTTTTCGCGGTGTTTTGGAAGACTGCTTTATATTTGACAATTATTACTGTAATGAACCACTTTTTGATTTGGGGATTTTTGGGATTGAACGAATACGGGAGAAGAAGGATTGATCAAGAGTGGAAGCGATTGACGATCCAACGAATCCTACGTTAATTGTAATGTCTCAATTTTCTTGCTCTGTTTTTATTTCCATTATGAACATGAGTGGCTAAACCCCCCAATGCCAGGGGGGTGTCCCTGATTTGCTTTATGTAATGACTATTTGAATTCTTCAATTTGGGATTATGTTTTTAATTTCGTTTCTTTATTTTATGCAACGTCCTTAACGCTTTGTCTTTGTTGGAAAATGGGATAATTGATCGTGGTTAGGATTTGGTCTGACCAACCATCCTAACCTTGTTGCATAAATTTTATCGCGATAAATATTACTGAGGAATTGGGATATTTTTGTGAAAACCTTTTTATGTCAGAATTATTGCTTGATATTCTTCTTTGACCGTTGAGGAATCAAAGTCAATGAAGAATACCAAAGGTTTTTCTTTGAAGGAATTTTGGAAAAACATTATAGACTTAGGAAAGACACTTTCTAAAGCATATCTCTAAAATTAAGGAACATTTGAGTCATTGCACTGCGAATCATACACCGTCCCTGGCATTACTTTCATATTAGTGAAAACTATTTGTTTTAGTCTACGTTTTAATTTCTTTAGTTTATTTAATCTAAATTCAAACCTTTAAACCATAACTTTTGTCCAATTGAAATTAATCATTAAGAACTTATTTTAGTAAGCAGTCCTTGAGATCGATATTTGGGGTTATTCCCTTCTATTACTACATCGGTAAAAATAGTACACTTGCTATTTTCCGATCAAGTTTTTGGCGCCGTTGCCAGGGACTGCCAAAGAATTAAGTTGTTTGTGTTATATCAATTGGAATTTTGTTGCTCTGCGACTAAAATTTTATTTTTCTCTCTGTATATCATTTTAGTGTTATTGAAATTTTGTTTTCTAACTCGTGTCTAACTGTTTATGCGAGGTTAGGCCTCAGCTAAATTTTCTTTTGACACAGAACCAGAAAGAGCTTTGCACGAGAGACGCCGCAAGGCAAGAATTGATAGTCTGGCTAAGACTGGTTCAAGTGTCCCGTATCAGGAAACTGAGGACTATATATCCGTTCACTCGGAGCACAGTGACTCTGATTCAGATAGAGAAACTGACCCAGAATTCAACGACATGGCAGGGAATCAACCTATTGCAGAGAGACTCTTAGGTGATTACGAGGGGAAAATGCTCAACCTAACAGGATGAAGATTGTTAATCAACCGGTGAATGTAGCACACTTTCAGTTGCATCCATCTACTATCCGCCAGTTAGAGAGCAAGCCTTTCTCCGGAAGAATCAATGAGGATGCAAATAAGCATCTGCAGAGATTTCTTACTACCACAACTTCTTTGAAGATCGAAGGTCATTCAGAGGAGGCAAAACGACTGGTGATGTTTCCATTCACACTTACTGACGATGCTGAAGAGTGGTTCTACTCTCTTCCCGCAGCAAGTATCACAACATGGCAAGAGATGGAAACAACTTTCCTAAATGAATACTTTCCTGCTTCAGTGTTCATCCGGAAAAGATATGATATAGTCAATTTTAAACAAAAAGAGGGTGAATCACTTGGAGATGCTTATAAAAGATTCAAAAGGTGTTTGACTTCGTGTCCTACTCATAATATGGACGCGACCGAGCAGATGAAAAACTTTGTGAATGGGTTGCGACTCAAGAAAAAGCAGCTTATTGATACTGCTGCAGGTGGCTCAACAAACTTTACAACAGCCACAGGTATTAAAAGAATCATCGAAGCCATTGCTGCCAATGAACACCTTGAGTTATATGATCGCACAGTGAGTCAACCAGATGGAAAAATTGATCTTAAGCTGACAGAGCAGGTTGTAAAAATGGAAGATCAAATTGCCGCAGAAGTTGAAAGAAGGTTAAAGAAGATGAATCTGGGAACTCAAACAGTTGCTCAGGTTGAACCCGTTCAAGCAGTGATTTCCGAGATATGTTGTGGACCTCACTTTGCCATGCACTGTTTGGCAACTCAAGAACAGGTTGAACATATTAATATGTTGAGGCAGAACAATCCGTATGCCAACACGTATAATCCGGGGTGGAAAAATCACCCAAATTTCTCTTGGAAAGATCATCAAGGGAACATCCAAAAATCGGTTCAAGGCCAACAACAGTATCAGCCCCAGCAACAACCATATCAGCCTCCAGTGTCAAGAAAAGCTGATTGGGAAATTGCCATTGAAAAGATGGCAGCTCACAATTGTCAATTTCAAGAAGAAACAAGAAGTAACTTCAAGAATACTGGAGCCTCTATAAAGAATCTTGAAGTGCAAATGAGCCAAATTGCCCAACACCTCGCCATTCCACAAACTCCAGGGACTCTTCCTAGTGCTACTGTAACAAATCCTAGAGATAATCACAAAGTAAATGCAGTCACAACGCGAAGAGGTAAAGTTAGTGAAAAGGTTCAAGAAAATTCTGAAGGTGAAAGTCAAATGATTGAGGTTGAGCTAGAAATCAAAGAAAATGAAGAGGTTGGTAAAGAAAAAGAAGTTACCCCAGCACCAGACATCAAAGAAAAGGCGGTTGAACCGAAACCGATGGTCAAACTTCCATATCCTACAAGAAACAAGAAGAAAGGGCAGCAAGAAAAGAATTTTGAGAAATTTCTTGACTTGTTCAAAAAGCTGGAGTTGAATATTCCATTGCTTGAAGCACTTGAACAAATGCCCACTTATGTCAAGTTCATGAAAGATATCATTGCTAAAAAGAGGACTATGGGAGCTGAACCTATTATTCTAACCGAAACTTGTAGTGCTATTTTGCAGGGACTAAAGATTCCGGTGAAGAAAAAAGATAGAGGAGCTGTCACCATCCCATGCACTATCGGTGACCGATCGTTCAAGAGAGCTCTCATTGACTTGGGAGCGAGCATCAGTTTAATGCCTTTATCCATCTACAAAAAGTTGGGTATTGGTGTTGTTCAAGACACTAGGATGACTCTCCAATTCGCGGACCATTCGGTGAAGCGGCCGTATGGAGTTGTCCATGATGTCCTGGTTAGAGTGGACAAATTTGTGTTTCCGGTTGACTTTGTGATCCTTGAAATGCCTGAAGATGAAGAAATCCCCTTGATTTTGGGAAGACCTTTCCTAGAAACCGGGAGAGTCATGATAGACATAGAAGGTGGAACACTAACGTTGAAGGTGTATGATGAAGAGTTGAAAATTGATGTTAGGAACACTTTGAAGTATAAAGATGATGTGGGCACTAGTAGTAACATACAAGTGTTAGAACAAATGGAAGCTAGTGAGCATTTAGAAAGTGTGTCCAAATTACCTCTAGAGAGGGTGCTGAGTATGTCCATTTTTGAAGATAATAAGGAAGTTGGAGATAATGATATGGAAGTGGTAGTTATGCTTGAAACTCAACCTATCCTTAAAAGAGTTAGAATGCACCGGTGGGAAGAGTTGCGACAGCCTATAACGGTTGATAAAGGCAAAGACAAGCCGAAAATATCAGAATTGAAGCAACTTCCCGAGAATCTCAAATATGTCTTTCTTGACACGGAAGAAAAATGTCCCGCTATTATTAGCGCTAATTTGAAAGGTATGCAAGAAGACAAGTTAATTGAAGTCCTTAAGAAATTCAAGGGAGCAATTGGGTGGAAGATTGAAGACCTTAAAGGTATAAGTCCTACGGTGTGTATGCATAAAATACTTATGGAAGAAGATCACAAACCGGTCGTGCAACCCCAAAGGAGATTGAATCCGGTGATGAAAGAGGTAGTGCGAAAAGAAGTTGTTAAGCTATTGGATGCAGGATTAATCTATTCGATATCCGATAGTGCTTGGGTGAGTCCAGTACATGTGGTGCCCAAAAAGGGGGGAACAACTGTTATAACAAATGAAAAGAATGAGTTGATTCCTACTAGAACTGTTACGGGATGGAGAGTGTGCATTGATTATAGAAGATTGAATTTGGCTACGAGAAAGGACCATTTTTCGTTGCCATTCATTGACCAAATGTTGGAAAGACTAGCGGGACATGATTACTATTGTTTTCTTGATGGTTATTCCGGGTACAATCAAATTGCTGTTGCACCGGAGGACCAAGAGAAAACGGCGTTTACATGTCCCTATGGCATTTTTGCATATAAAAGGATGCCATTTGGGCTATGTAATGCCCCCGCTACATTCCAACGATGCATGACATCCATTTTTGCGGATATGCTTGAAAAACACATGGAAGTGTTCATGGACGATTTCTCCGTGTTCGGATCCTCATTTGATCACTGTTTATCTAACCTTTCACTTGTTTTGCAGCGATGTCAAGAAAGCAACTTAATATTGAACTGGGAAAAATGTCATTTCATGGTGCGAGAAGGCATTGTTCTTGGTCACAAGATCTCACAAAAAGGGATCAAAGTTGATCAAGCCAAAGTGGAAGTGATCTCTAAGTTGCCACCGCCAATCAACGAGAAGGGTATAAGAAGCTTCTTGGGACATGCGGGTTTTTACCGCAGGTTCATAAGAGACTTCTCGAAGATAGCCAAACCTTTAACTACCCTGTTGGTTAAAGATAAGGCTTTTGTTTTCAATAAGGAGTGCAGCGACGCTTTTGAAACACTTAAAAAGGAATTAGTGTCTGCACCTATTGTTATTGCTCCTGATTGGTCCCTACCCTTTGAGATTATGTGCGATGCTAGTGACATTGCGGTAGGGGCTGTTCTTGGACAGCGAAGAGGGAAATTGCTTCATGTGATTTACTATGCTAGTCATGTTTTGAACCCCGCACAGATAAACTATGCAACTACCGAGAAGGAGTTGCTAGCGGTTGTGTATGCCTTCGATAAATTCAGGCAATATCTGTTGGGTTCAAAAGTGATTGTTTACACTGAACATGCTGCTTTGAAATATCTTTTTGCTAAGCAGGATTCAAAGCCCAGGCTATTGAGGTGGATTTTACTCCTCCAGGAATTCGATGTAGAGATCCGTGACAAGAAAGGGTGTGAAAACACTGTTGCAGATCATCTTTCTCGGATGTCACCAATTGAGGAGACTGAAGAGCAACAACCAATAAAGGATGAGTTCGCTGACGAACACATCCTAGCTGTTATTGGGGTGCCTTGGTTTGCAGATTATGCAAACTACCTCGTTGGCGGTATTATACCCGACGATTTTGATTCTAACAAAAGAAAAAAGTTTGTTCATGACTGCAGGTTTTACTTATGGGACGATCCGTTTCTCTACAAAAGAGGGGTGGATGGCCTTGTGAGAAGATATGTACCTGACGAAGAACAAAAAGATGTGCTGAAAGCATGTCACGACTCTGAGTATGGTGGACATTTCAGTGGTGATCGAACAACAGCTAAAGTCCTTCAATCCGGACAGTACTGGCCATCTTTATTTAAGGATGCTCAAGAATTAATGAAAGAATGTGACAGATGTCAGAGGACTGGGAATATATCAAAAAGAAACCAGATGCCCCAAAACTCTATGCTCGAGGTTAAGTTATTCGATGTATGGGGGATAGACTTCATGGGGCCGTTTCCACCGTCGTTTGGAAAAAACTATATTTTGGTGGCAGTGGATTATGTGTCCAAATGGGTGGAGGCTGTTGCATTTCCCACCAATGATGCTAAGGTTGTGGTGAGATTCCTAAAAGAGAACATCTTTGCAAGGTTCGGTGTCCCGAGAGCATTAATAAGCGACGAAGGGACACATTTCTTGAATCACCTCAAGGAGAAGCTGCTGCAAAAGTACAATGTTAAACACCAGATAGCTACTCCATACCACCCCCAAACGAGCGGCCAAGTTGAGGTGTCAAATAGACAACTGAAACAAATCCTGGAAAAAACAGTGAATTCATCTAGAAAGGATTAGTCTATTAAGTTGGATGACGCTTTATGGGCGTACCGAACGGCTTTCAAAACGCCTATCGGTATGTCACCATATCAACTGGTTTACGGAAAGGCATGTCACCTACCATTGGAACTTGAACACAAAGCTTTTTGGGCGTCTAAGTATCTTAATATGGATTTGTCAAAAGCTGGAAGTTCAAGGATTCTTCAACTTCACGAGTTAGAAGAATTCAGGAATCGGGCGTATGAGAATGCTAAAGTTTACAAAGAGAAAACGAAAAAATGGCATGATAAAAGGATTCAAAGAAAAGAGTTTTGGGAAGGACAAATGGTCCTTCTGTACAATTCAAGGTTGAAGCTATTCCCAGGCAAATTAAGGTCTAAATGGTCGGGACCTTTTGTAGTTCACAAGGTATTTCCTCACGGAGCCGTCGAAATTAAAAATCAGACCAATGGAGATATTTTCAAAGTGAACGAGCAAAGATTAAAGCATTACTTCAAAGGCCAGACCACTGGTGATGTGCATGTCACTTGTCTTACTCAGTAGTATGACGGACCGTCGAGCCATGCGACGTTAAACGCAGCGCTACGTGGGAGGCAACCCACGATTTTTTCATTCTTACTTTTGTTTGTTTCAGTTTTGTAGGTTGTGTGTATCACTGGTTCTGAGAAGGAAAGAACGAGGTTGGATGGCGGGCAAGGAAGATCAGAAAATCAAGAAAAAGTGAAAATCAGGGGTGCAACACGGGTGCCCGTGTTATACAACACGACCCGTGTTGCAAAGTGAAGAAGAACTCTGGTTTTTGTGAGAATTTGAAGAAGATCCAGGGATGCAACACGGGTGCCCGTGTTGTGCAACACGGCCCATGTTGCAATGTCTGGACAAGAGGTTTTTTCCAATAGACTTTGAGCAAAACCAGGGAGGCAACACGGGTGCCCGTGTTGTGCAACACGGCCCGTGTTGCAAGGTCTGAAGGAAAGTTCTTTTTAATGAAAGTGTGAACAAAACCAGGGAGGCAACACGGGTGCCCGTGTTGGACAACACGGCCCGTGTTGGACAACACGGCCCGTGTTGCGCATTCGGGAAGCAAAATTTTCAAATTTTTTTGAAGTTTCCCAACTTTATTTTGTGGGTCCCACGTGTTTATTCTCATAACTTCTCATTAGTGGCTCATTAACCACTCATTTATCATAAACCTTCATCTTCTTCAACCTCCATTCTCTTTCAAGAACCCTAACCCCATTTTCATTCTTCATAAGAACTCCATTTTCTCAATCACCCACTCACCAAAACACACTACCCCGTTCACAAAAATTGTTCCCCATCCCTCCATTGTCACTTCTACGGTGACCGATTTCTCTAATCTTTCAATTTTTTTCGTGTGCTTAATTTGTGCAGGTGAGAACAATGCCTCCTCGAAAGGATACCTGTAAGAATGTTGCTGAATCTTCTCGTCCTCGTAAGAGGGCACACCGAATGCCGAATGCTCATGGCATTTTGTTTGAGGACCCGGAGCATCAAGCCAAATATGCAAAGTTGGTAAGGCGTAAATTGATACCGACCCGTTACATGTGTAATGAAACTCTTGAGAATCTAGGGCTTAAATTCGAAGTTCATAGAATGTTTCACAGTATTGGCATGCTTAATTTTATGTTGTATGAAGCGCCAACCTTTGAGCGCATAACCTTGGAATTTTTGAGTTCTTTACAGTTTCAGCTCAAGCATACGTGGACCGGATCAGACACAGAGTACTTCGGTACTTTGAAGTTCCGCCTATTTGACAATGATCATGTGATGTCAGTTGCTGATTTGGGAAAGATATTAGATCTTCCAGTTTACGGGCCTGGTGCACCGCCGAGTACATTTGTGGCAGGATCATTCTGGAAGGATATCACCGGCAGTACCGAGTATGCCGTGTCGGCGGCAAAAGCTTCATGTATTCATAACCCATGCTTTAGGTATGCTCAGAAAGGGTTGGCTTATACCCTTTTCTGCCGGGGCGATAGCACAGGAGTGGCGACACTGCGAGAGTTGTACTTCCTGTATGGGATGGCAAACAATGAGCTGATCAACGTTGCGGCCTTCGCAGCAGACCACCTGAAGCGGGTAACCAATGCTGCCTCAGGTGAGATCTCTGTTGGAGGGATGATTACGCAAATTGCTGAACATCTTGGGTATGCTGATAGGTTGCTTGAAGTACCTGCAGTGGCAGGTAAGACCAAAATCGATCTTGAAACCTTAATCAACCAAGGTATGATAAAAAGCTGTCATAATTATTACGCTGTGATGACTCGTAACAGGCATTTGATTTCTTTACCTGCGCCTAATATGATTACTATAGACAATAGAGCTAACTGGCTGTATGAGGACCTTATACAGGGTGGAAACGATCAGTTTGATGAGTATTTTTCAGGTGAGGAGGATGAAGGGAACCAAGCTGAAGAGGTCCCGGTTCAAACTGCTGGTGGATCATCAAACCAAGCAACCGGTCAGTGGAATGTGTCCAAGGAGCAGTGGGACGAAATGATCAAAGAGCAGACCCGGCAAGGGGACCTCATCGATGAGTTGCATTCATGGATGCAGCAGATGAGGCTTCATGGATTTCCACCTGAGCAGTGATAGTTGTGAGTCCCCTCCGACATCGGTTCTTCAACAGTGAGGACACTGTTGAGTTCAAGTGTGGGGGGGGTTTAGTTTTCATGTTTTCGTTTGTTTTGTTTTAATCTATGTTTATTTTTAGTAGTGTCGTAGTGTCGGCTTGAAGATTATAGTTATGTGTTATTTGAAAAAACACCCCTGAGTTGACCTGTTATGTGTTGCGAGTGAATAATGAGAAAGTATATAGGATGTGAAGTGAAAAGAAACCCGATGAGAAAAATATGGAAAATTTTTTATGTGTAGGTACCACATGAACACACTGAGTCTCCGGAATTAGGAACGAGTTCGACATGTAGATTCGTGCCATGGTACTTTGATCTGAGAAGTAAACCCGAAGTAGTTTCTATTGATATATCTGGCTTTATCTATAATAATTGTGTGTACAAAGTTGACCCAGAAGAGAAAAAGGCTTGAAGGCACCGGAAAAAAAAAATGAATAAAAACATTAGAACGATCGATCCTTTTAAGTTGGGTAACCTTCACCAGGTTATTCAACCTAACGGCGGTTGAACATAAATGTTTCCCTAAGGAACAAAGAAAAATCGGTGCCAACAATTAAAAAGGGGATCAATCTTGTACACATGGTGAAAATCATAAAAAGCCTTAAAAGTGATTATCCGAATGAAAAGGGTTGAAAATCGAAAAATAAGACCTAAGCCCGAAGCATAGCCGGAGAGGTACCGAAAAAGAGATTCAGATCCGGGGTTTTCCACGGTGTAGTGTTTGTGTGATACCTATACTGAGAGAGAAATACCAAAAAGAACTCATTGGGTGACTTGGAACGAAGGATCCACGTATGAGTATCATAATTCATCTTGCTAGTGTTTTAAGGTATAAATACAGGATTTTTGCTTGAGGTCAAGTAAGAATTCAAGTTTGGGGGAGTTTGATCAGTGATATTTAGTGGTAGTGTTCAAGCCGGTTTTCAGTGTCCTTTGAGTCTAATTTTGTTTGTTTGAAGTATTTCGTTCATGTTTCGTCATAGTTTTCTTAATATTGCTTGCAAGTTAGTTTTAATCGTTTTATTCTGTTTTTATCTGTGGAATGGGTTATGTGGTTGTTTTTTTTGATGTGTTTTCAGGTCAATATGTAATCGGTTGTTCGACGCGTCCGAAGAGATGATCCAAGCATGAAAGATGGCAGCAAAATGGGGTTTCAGAGGCACAACACGGGTGCCAGTGTTGTACAACACGGCCCGTGTTGTGAATACCAGAGGAAAAGGATATTTGCTAAGAAAAGGAGAAAGTCAGAGCTATGACACGGGTGCCCGTGTTGTACAACACGGCCCGTGTCATAACATCTGTTGAAAAAGAGGCATTTGGGTGATCCAGAGGCACAACACGGGCGCCCGTGTTACACAACACGACCCGTGTTGTGAAGACCAGAAGAAAATCTTATGTTTTGCTGCTGCGAGGGTATTCCGGACTTTTCGCGGTGTTTTGGAAGACTGCTTTATATTTGACAATTATTACTGTAATGAACCACTTTTTGATTTGGGGATTTTTGGGATTGAACGAATACGGGAGAAGAAGGATTGATCAAGAGCGGAAGCGATTGACGATCCAACGAATCCTACGTTAATTGTAATGTCTCAATTTTTATTTCCATTATGAATATGAGTGGCTAAACCCCCCAATGCCAGGGGGGTGTCCCTGATTTGCTTTATGTAATGACTATTTGAATTCTTCAATTTGGGATTATGTTTTTAATTTCGTTTCTTTATTTTATGCAACGTCCTTAACGCTTTGTCTTTGTTGGAAAATGGGATAATTGATCGTGGTTAGGATTTGGTCTGACCAACCATCCTAACCTTGTTGCATAAATTTTATCGCGATAAATATTACTGAGGAATTGGGATATTTTTGTGAAAACCTTTTTATGTCAGAATTATTGCTTGATATTCTTCTTTGACCGTTGAGGAATCAAAGTCAATGAAGAATACCAAAGGTTTTTCTTTGAAGGAATTTTGGAAAAACATTATAGACTTAGGAAAGACACTTTCTAAAGCATATCTCTAAAATTAAGGAACATTTGAGTCATTGCACTGCGAATCATACACCGTCCCTGGCATTACTTTCATATTAGTGAAAACTATTTGTTTTAGTCTACGTTTTAATTTCTTTAGTTTATTTAATCTAAATTCAAACCTTTAAACCATAACTTTTGTCCAATTGAAATTAATCATTAAGAACTTATTTTAGTAAGCAGTCCTTGAGATCGATATTTGGGGTTATTCCCTTCTATTACTACATCGGTACAAATAGTACACTTGCTATTTTCCGATCAATATTCCAGGACTTGATACTAATATCGTGGTCCACCATTTACTAATGAAAGAAGGTTGTCATCCGATTAAACAGAAGGTTCATCGTATGCGTCCTGAAATGTCAGAAAAGATCAAAGTTGGGGTGATGAAACAATATGATGTAGGGTTTCTAACTGTTACTTCTTATCCTCAATGGGTTGCAAATGTGGTATTGGTGCCTAAGAATGATGGTCAAGTACGCATGTGTGTAGACTACATGGATTTGAACAAGGCAAGCCCCAAAGATGACTTTCCTCTTCCACATATTGATGTTCTATAGACAATACTGCTCAACACAAGGTATTCTCCTTCATGGATGGTTTCTCAGGTTATAATGAGATCAAGATGGCACCTGAAGACATGGAGAAGACTACATTCGTTACACACTGGGGCATGTATTATTATAAAGTAATACCAGTTGGGTTGAAGAACGCAGAGGCAACCTACTAACATGCTATGGTGTCTCTATTCCATGATATGATTCATCATGATATTGAGGTTTACGTTGACGACATGATAGCCAGGTCTCAGCCCGAAGAGGAACATATTAACCATCTACACAAGTTGTTTGAAAGACTGAAAAAGTACAATTTGAGATTGAATCCGAGCAAGTGCACCTTTGGAGTTATATCTGGTAAACTCTTGGGTTTTGTTGTTAGTGGTAAAGGTATTGAAGTTGACCCTACAAAGGTAAAAGCTATCCAAGAGATGCCCACTCCCCGTACTGAGAAAGAAATCAGAGGTTTCTTGGGATGTCTGAATTACATCGCCAGGTTTATTTCCCATTTAACCGCTACTTGTGAGCCAATATTCAAGTTACTAAAGAAAGATCAAGTGGTGTAATGGAACGGCGAATTCCAGACAACTTTTGATAAGATCAAGAAATATCTCTAAGAACCTCCGATACTGATGCCACCAGTTGTGGGAAGACCCTTGATTATATACCTGAAAGTGTTAGACAATTTGATGGGGTGTGTGTTGGGGCAACATATCAAGTATGGTACAAAAAGAGAAAGCAATATACTACCTTAGCAAAAAGTTAATCGACTGTGAAACAAGATACTCATTGCTCGAGAAAACGTGTTGCGCTTTGGCATGGGCTGCTCGCTGACTAAGACAGTATATGTTGACTCATACCACTTTATTGATTTCGAAGATGGATCCTATCAAATACATATTTGAGAAACCTGCTCTTTCCGGATGAATAGCGAGATGGCAAATGATCTTGACAGAATATGACATTCAGTACACTACTCAGAAAGAAATTAAGGGAAGTGTATTAGCTGATCATTTGGCTCATCAAGCTTTGGATGACTATCAATATATGAGTTTTGATTTCCTAGATGAGGATATTATGCTTGTTACTGATTATGAAGAACCTGGACCGGATGAAAGACCTGAACCAGGATCCCAATGGACTATAGTTTTTGATGGAGCCTCCAACGCCCTTGGCAATGGTATTGGTGCTGTAATTATTTCTCCTAAAGGTGGCCATACACCGTTCACCACTAGCATGTGCTTTGACTGTACCAATAATATGGCTGAGTATGAAGCATGCATTATGGGTCCCAAGGTTGCCATAGAATTGAGAATCAAACTCCTGGACGTATATGGAGATTCAGCCCTAGTGATCAATCAAATTAAAGTAGAATGAGACATAAAACATTCAAATCTCATTCCATATCGAGAGCTTGTGTTGACCTTGATACCTTACTTTGAAGAGATCACTTTCGAACATATTCTATGAGAGGAGAATCAGTTAGCAGACGCATTGGCTACCATGTCATCCATGTTCAAAGTCAATTGGGTCAATGAGGCTCCTATGATTACTATTGACAGACTAGAGGAACCAACATACTATTATGAGGTTGACATTGATGAGGTAACGGAGAAACCTTGGTTCCACAAAGTAAAAAGATGCCTCGAAACTCAGGAATACCCTGAAGGGGCATCTATCAATGACAAGAAGTTTTTGAGGAGGTTATCTGCCAAATTCCTTCTGAGTAATGGAATTTTATACAAACGCAACCATGATTCAACTTTGCTTCACTGTGTAGACAAGAATGAAGCAGAAAAGATTATGGAAGATATGCATGATGGAATCTTCAGTACTCACTCCAGTGGACATACAATGGTTAAAAAGATTTTGAGAGAACGTTACTACTGGTCTACCATGGAAACTGATTGCCATCATCATTCCAGAACTTGTCACAAGTGCCAGATCTATGCTGACAAAGGACATGTACCTCCAGCTCCCTTAAATGTTCTGACTGCTCCTTGGCCTTTTGCAATGTGGGGAATTGATATGGTCGGAGAAATTAAACCTACCGCTTCCAATGGAGATCGGTTCATTCTTGTTGCTATTGATTATTTTACAAAGTGGGTAAAGGCATCCTCTTTTGCTTATGTTACTAAGAATGTCGTAGCTCGTTTCATCAAGCAGACTCTTATATGTCGGTATGGTATTCCTAAAAGGATTATTACAGATAATGGTACTAATTTGAACAATACTTTAATTACTACGCTCTGCATGCAGTTCAAGATTAAGCACCACAATTCTTCTCCGTATCGACCAAAGATGAATGACGCAATGGAAACCGCCAACAAGAATATTAAGAATATCTTGCAAAAGATGACGGTGACATACAAAGATTGGCACGAGATGCTACAATTTTCTCTTCATGGTTATCGTACCTCAGTCCGTACCTCAACAGGGGCAACCCCTTTCTCCTTAGTATATGGTATGGAGGAAGTTTTACCCGTTGAAGTCCAGATCCCTTCCCTAAGGATCATGAAAGATGCAGACTTAGACGAAGACGAATGGGTTCAGACTCGACTTGATTAGAAAAAATCGATCAATGAGAAGAGGCTCACGGTTGTTTGTCACAGACAAATGTATCATAAACGTATGATCAAAGACTTTAACAAGAAAGTCAAGCACCAAGTGTATCAGGCCGGTGATTTGGTAATAAAGTGTATCATCCTACCACAAGGTGATCCACGGGGAAAATGGACTCCCATATACGAAGAACTATTTGTAATAAAAAAGATATTCTCTGGTGGGGCTATGATGCTAACTACCATGGATGGCGAAGATTTCCCACATCTTTTGAATGCGAACATATTCAAAAAATACTACACATGAATAAGACCCGCTAGGCTGACATGCCTAGGCAAAATTAAAGGGCATCCTGATAACGAGAAAATGTATCGATTATATTGCTATGTTTCAATACCGTTTTATCGCATAATTATCGTTTTAACACCCGATTCCTCGAGTTTTCTTTGCCATTTTGCAGGTACATCATATACAGAGCTAAATCAAGAGCCACGAGTGAAATGAGCAAAAAACAACCGTTAAAAGATGAAGAAATGAGGAATTCTGCAAAACCTGCATATTTTGTTACACTCACGGTCGTCACCTAGGTGTCACGACTGTGACACGCCAAAAGGAGCACTCACGACCGTGACAGATCCCTCACGACCGTGACACATATAATACAAGGAACACGAACGTGACACCCTTGTCACGACCGTGACAAGGGAAAACTAGGGTATTTGACTGAAGACTTGGTCATGAACGTTACGCTGCATGAAGTGCCTATTTTCCAGCTGACCCGGTATTCACACGTTCCCTGGATTCTCTTATTCTCCTACGAAGCCCAAGAAACAATCCAACTACCAAGCCCATTTAGTTTGCTATAAATAGCTTAATTTGTATGAACAATTGACAGAGTTTTAGTTTTTAATTTCTTGCGGAAGCTCTGCCGATTTATTTTACACCCTTTATATTTTTCCAGCATTATTTTCATTGCTTTATTTTTCTTGTATCCCTACCAACCCTATAACAATTTCCAACATCAGGAAATTGTTATAAATTTATTTGTTTCAAAGCCTTCAGATTTTTTTAGAATTTATTTCCGATTCCGATCAATACTCCGAACTTTCCGGCCTGTGGAAGAAGGAGTCTGCCACTTTTATTGTTATCCAGGTTTATATTAATTTGCAATTATATTTATGTTGAATATTTATTTGTCTGCCATGCATATTTCGTTTTATGTTTCTCTGTCTCTGTCTGGTTCAACAATAATGAGTAGCTAAATACCTTAGGGCGGTATGTAATTAAAACAAAATAAATCGGTAAAATCAACTCTAGGTTTAAAATAATTAAGAGCTTAATATTCTGGCTGAGACTTTTTATTATAAAATCAACCTTTTTGTTACGAGAGTAAGGAAAGTGTATTAGGTTAGGTCAAGACCACGAGAGTGTGAGATTCTAACCAGATAGCTAAAGTTAGGCATTTAAATTAAACACAGCGAGAGCGCTTTAAAATAAATTAGAATTACTAAGTTTCCAAAAATTATTTCTAAACACTTATGGGCTAGCGAGAGCAGGCATAGGGCTTTAGGGGTAAGATTTGAGATAAGACCACGAGAGTGTGAGTTAAAGATATTTAAACTGGTAACCTCTATAGAATAGATTAAGTGAAACATCTTTATAAGCCTAGGGTAGATTGACCCGCCTAAGTTAGCATAATTACATACCGACCGCCTTAGAATTATTTATTAAACTTAAATTTAATTCCCACCTTTAATCTTTAAAAACAAAAAAAAAAATCGTGACAACCCTTCACCTTAGCTAAACTAGAAATTCCTCTAGCACTAAGTAACCATAGAGTCCCTGTGGATCGATAATCTTAAATATTACTTCGATAGGCTGTGCACTTGCAGTTAAGATACCGCTAGACACATAATTAGATACGTCTTTAGCCCATCAAGTTTTTGGCGCCGTTGCCGGGGACCTTAATTTAGTTACTAGTGCACTTTAAGGTAGCATTGTCTAGACTAAGGTAACAACTATTTTCTTTTCTTAATCTAAATTCCCGAGTGTATGCCAAGTACTCGCTCCCAAGGCGAAGACTTGCAACCTCTAATCCCAGAATCGGAACGCTTCTTACACGTAAGAAGACGGATATTCGATTACGAACAAAATTACAATATTCCAGATCTTCAATTAGATCCACCTAAACCAGTCGTAACATCAAAGGACGCAGAGATGGCTGAAGAACAGAATCACCCACTCAAATATTACGCTAGTCCTTCGCAAGCTGAACCGCATTCCAGCATTGCCGCACCGGCTATCAACCGAAACGATTTCGAACTAAAACCTTCGTTGATATCAGCCGTGCAACAAAATCAATTCGCCGAAAATCCTACCGAGGATCCGAACCTTCATCTTTCGATCTTTGTGCAATACGCAGATACCGTAAAAGCCAATGGAGTTACCCAAGAAGCTATTAGACTACGTTTGTTTCCTTTTTCACTTCGAGACAGAGCAAGAGCCTGGCTTCAATCTCTGCCTTCGAACTCAGTAACTACGTGGGAGGAACTAAAGAGAGTTTTCTTGACCAGATATTTCCCACCTAGCAAGACAGCTATGCTGAGAGCTCAGATCAACAGATTTAAGCAAAGGGAAAACGAATCACTTTTCGAAGCTTGGGAACGCTATAAGGATATGCTGAGACTTGGTCCACATCACGGATTAGTAGAATGGATGGTCATCCATACCTTCTATAATGGACTCTTGTACAATACAAGAATGACAATTGACGCTGCCGCGGGCGGTGCACTAATGGACAAAGAATATAATGATGCCTATGCACTTATCGAAAGTATGGCTCAAAACCATTACCAATGGGGAAGCGAGAGAGTCGCAACTGAGAAACCAACAAAAGGAGGTATGTACGAAGTGAGTAGTATGGACCAAGTCAATGCAAAGTTTGACCAACTAAACCAAAAGATCGACAACTTGGCCATAACACCAACAGCCACCGTGGCTGCAGTAACACCTAACTGTGAGCTATGTGGAGTTCCAGGACATGAAGTTCCTGATTGTCAACTATTAACAGGAATTCCCACAGATCAAGTGAATTATGCTCAAGGAAACCCATACTCAAACACATACAACCCAGGTTGGAAGAATCATCCGAACTTCTCCTATAAGAATAACAATGCTTTATACGCACCAGGTCAAGCACCAGCTACACCACCAGGATATCAAAAGACTGCTCCTAATGTCCCTAGGAAATCGAACCTTGAATTGATGATGGAAAACTTTATAGCTAACCAATCTCAGACAAACAAGGACTTCTTAAACCAAAACATACACACTAGTGAGCAGATTAAGCAATTAGTAAGCAAAGTAGATGCATTAGCTACACATAACAAAATGCTTGAAACTCAGATTTCACAAGTAGCTCAACAACAAGCACCTACCGCTGCACCAGCTGGAGTATTTCCTGGACAACCTCAACCTAATCCGAAAGGACAAGCCAATGCTGTGATATTAAGAAGTGGCAAGGAACTTGACGGACCTACCGATCCAAGACTTGACAATCCAGCCATGTACCAAAAACCGGATAAACCGACTGAAATGGTGAACGATCCAGAAGAAAAGGAAGATGATAATCAAGAGGCAGTGGAGAAAGAAAAGCCTTATGTGCCTCCACCACCCTATAAACCACCAATTCCGTACCCTCATAGATTAACCAATTCTAAGACGATGGGCCAGTTTAAGAAATTTTCCGAACTTATGAAACAGTTGAATATTACTATTCCGTTTACAGAAGCTATCACCCAAATGCCCTCGTATGCTAAGTTTTTAAAAGAAATCTTATCCAATAAGAAAAAGATAGAGGATAACGGAACAGTTACACTTACTGCTGAGTGTAGCGCCATAATTCAGAATAATATGCCTCCTAAGCTAAAAGATCCAGGAAGTTTCTCTATACCCTGTGTAATAGGAAAATTCGTCATTAACAAAGCTCTATGCGATTTAGGAGCCAATATCAGTGTTATTCCCTTAACGATTTGCAAAAGGCTAGACATGGGAGACCTAAGACCAACTAAAATGTCTGTTCAACTAGCCGATCGCTCTGTTAAATATCCTGTAGGCATACTAGAAAACGTCCCAGTACGTATAGGACAATTCTACATCCCTACTGATTTCATAATCATGGACATCTCTGAAGACTCCACTACACCTATCATACTAGGAAGACCATTCTTAGCTACCGCCGGAGCTATAATAGACGTAAAAAGAGGAAAGCTAACCTTTGAAGTAGGTGAAGAGAAAGTTGAATTTATTTTAACACAATTCTTACAATCACCAGCTATAGAGGATACATGCTATCTATTGGACGTAATTGACGAATGTGTAAGAGAAATGGAAATGAAAGAAACTACCTATTCTGAAATTATGAAAATTCAAATCCCTCCGATTTTCGAAGATGATAATTGGCGTGCACCATATCAGGATGATAGTCTAAGCGAAAGTTTAGCACTTACACCGGATCCCATGCCAAGTAAAGATAAACCTACATTAGGATTAAAAACTTTACCTAATAACCTAAGATACAAATTCTTAGACATTGAATGTAAAAGACCAGTTATAATAAATTCCAGTTTAGGAACAATCGAAACAAAGAAACTACTAGATGCCGGAATAATATATCCAATCTCTGATAGTAAATGGGTTAGTCCAGTACATGTAGTACCAAAGAAAGGAGGTATCACTGTTGTGAAAAACGCTAAAGGAGAATCGATATCACAAAGAGTAGTGACATGACATAGAGTGTGCATCGATTATCGTAAACTAAACAAAGCCACTCGAAAAGATCATTTCCCACTACCTTTTATAGATCAAATGTTAGAACGATTAACCAAGCATTCTTATTTCTGTTATCTTGATGGTTACTCAGGATTTTTCCAAATCCCTATCCACCCAGATGATCAAGAGAAGACTACATTCACATGCCCCTATGGAATGTTCGCTTATAGACGAATGCCCTTTGGATTATGCAACGCTCCTGCAACCTTTCAAAGATGTATGATGTCAATCTTCGTAGATTTTATAGACAACATCATGGAAGTGTTCATGGACGATTTCTCTGTATGCGGGCAAAGTTTTGAAGGATGCCTATCAAATTTAGAAATGGTGTTAGAAAGATGTGTAAAAGTAAACCTCGTGCTTAACTGGGAGAAATGTCATTTTATGGTCAGAGAAGGAATCGTATTAGGACACGTTATATCCGACAAGGGAATTTAAGTTGATAAAGCTAAGATAGAAGTCATAAAAGATCTTCAACCCCCTAAAACCATTCGAGAAATACGAAGCTTTTTAGGACACGCCGGTTTCTACCGACGATTCATCAAAGATTTCTCGAAAATCACTAAACCTCTTACCGATTTATTAATGAAAGACGCTGAGTTCATATTCAATGAAGATTGTCTTAAAGCATTCGAAACTCTAAAAACAGCCCTCATCACCGCACCAATCATGCAACCCCCTGACTGGAGATTACCTTTCGAAATCATGTGCGATGCGAGTGACTATGCTGTAGGCGCAGTTCTAGGCCAGAGGAAGGAAAAGAAACTTCATGCGGTTTACTATGCCAGTAGAACCTTAGATTCTGCTCAGATGAACTACGCCACTACTGAAAAAGAATTGTTAGCAGTTGTCTTTGCGCTTGACAAATTCCGTTCTTACCTAGTTGGAGCGAAAAGAATCGTTTACACAGACCCCGCTGCTATCAGATATCTATTAACTAAGAAAGATGCTAAACCAAGACTTTTGAGATGGATTTTACTCTTACAAGAGTTTGATCTTGAAATAAAAGATAAGAAGGGTACTGAAAACGTCGTAGCGGACCATTTATCTAGAATAGAAGGTATTAAACCCGAACAAGTGCCGATTAACGATGATTTTCCGTATGAACAGCTGATAGCACAAATAGGAAGCGACCCAGTTCAGTTAGACATAGATGAACCAGAACCCGTGGAAACGATCCAAACGACTGTAGGACTACCATGGTACGCTGACATTGTCAACTACCTAGCTGCAGGAGCTCTTCCACCTGATTTAACCTATCAGCAGAAAAAGAAATTCTTTCACAATCTCAAACATTACTATTGGGATGAACCATTATTGTTCAAAAGAGGACCCGATGGAATCTTTCGTCGATGTATTCCCGAAGAAGAAATAGAAGATGTCATTGCTCATTGCCATTCATCTCCTTATGGTGGACATGCAAGCACTTCCAAGACATGTGCAAAAATCTTGCAAGCCGGCCTATTCTGGCCTAATCTATGGAAAGATGTTCACATCGCTGTTATAAATTGTGATCGGTGTCAACGCACCGGTAATATTTCAAGAAGAGATGAAATGCCTCAAAAAGGAATATTAGAAGTAGAAATCTTTGACGTCTGGGGAATAGATTTCATGGGACCATTCCCATCATCTTTCGGTAATAATTACATACTCGTAGCTGTTGATTACGTTTCAAAATGGATTGAAGCTATAGCTTCTCCTACAAATGACACACGAGTAGTAATAAAGCTTTTCAAAAATATAATCTTTCCCAGATTTGGTGTGCCTAGACTCGTCATAAGTGACGGTGGCTCGCACTTCATTTCAAAAATCTTTGACAAATTACTATCTAAGTATGGAGTAAGACACCATGTGGCAACGCCATATCATCCACAAACAAGTGGACAAGTCGAAGTCTCAAACAGAGAAATCAAACAAATCTTAGAAAAGACTGTCGCCATATCTCGGAAAGATTGGTCATCTAAACTTAATGAAGCTTTATGGGCTTATAGGACCGCTTACAAGACACCCATAGGAACTACACCTTTCAAATTAGTTTATGGAAAATCTTGTCACCTCCCAGTAGAACTAGAACACAAAGCTTATTGGGAGATCAAAACTCTCAATATAAATTATAATGCTGCTGGAGAAAAGCGAATCCTAGATATTAACGAATTAGAAGAGTTAAGGCTAGATGCTTATGAGAATGCTAAGATATATAAAGAAAGAACTAAGCGATGGCATGATAAACGCCTATCTAGGAATGAATTTAGTGTGGGAGACGTTGTACTCCTCTTTAATTCAAGACTTAGGCTCTTTCCTGGAAAACTAAAATCTAGATGGTCAGGACCCTTTGAAATAACTAAAGTGTTCCCAAGTGGAGCAATAGAAATTAAGGGTAGGAATAGTGAACCATTCACAGTAAACGAACAACGTTTAAAACATTATCATAAAGTTGAAAATAGAGATTATGCGAATAGTCTAAGGCTTTTAGAGTTGTCCACTAATTTCCCTGATTAATCTAACCTAAGCATTACGTCAGGCTTTAGACGATAAAAACAGCGCTTAGTGGGAGGCAACCCATTTAATCATTTAAATCATTTTATTATTTTGTCATTTATCATTTTATTATTTGTTTATGTGTTTTGCCATTTTATAGTTTTATTTCATTATTGCTTTTTATTTATGCATTTTATTTTCTTATTTTTCCTTATTTTAATCTTAAATCACTTTTACAGATTTTCTAAAGTCTTTTCCACTTTCCTTCTCCCCCTGATTTGTTTCCTCCGTATTTGCACTAACTATGGCTAACCAACCGATAAACCTTATGGAAACCAAATTTAGAGGTAGGAACCAAAGAATGAAATTTGAAGAGTTATCACAGAGACCAATGGATTTGACTCTGTACCCGGATGATCTGACTATGGAAACCTTAGGTATACATGATAACATCCTATACTTGTTTAACCGACTTGGATGGGAGAATGCACTGATTCAACAAAAGTTTGTGACTTACCGCGAGCTCACCCTTGAGTTCCTTAGCTCCTTAGTTTACCTACCTGAGCGCGGTTTTGGATTCAGGAAAGGATTTATCAGTTTCCGCCTATTTGGAATAGAATATGACTTTAACCATAAAGAACTAGCTGACTTATTAGGATTCCCTAGTGGACCCTTTGCTTTTACTACCACACAGGTAGAATTGATGGACATTGAGCTGGATTTCTTTTGGGGAACATTAACCAGAAACTACCACCCTGAACCAAATAGCATGAACAATGATGAGATACATAACCCTGCTATCTGTTACTTCCATAAGATCCTTGCCCACACCTTCTTTGGAAAAGAAGAAAACCTTACTGGAGTATCTAAAGATGAGATATTCATTATGTCATGTTTCACTAATGGACAGCCAGTCAATGGTGTGCCTTTCATGATGCAAACCTTCACCCGAATCCAAGAAGAACCTGATTTACCTATATTAGTAGGAGGTCTTGTAACCATGATTGCTGATGCCTTAGGACTTAGATACCAATTACACAGGTGTAACCGTTTAGGTACCATCCATCCTATGAATCTTAACTTTTGCTTTAATCGCCATATCATAAGGAATTTAGGACATCCACCTTTCGAGTACCTAATCAGGAATGAAGTAGTAACCCTGTTCACACTACCAAACCATGCTAGAGTAAGTGTTCACAATAAGGATAATTGGCTTTATGAGTTAACCCCACTTGAATATCCATCTACTCCTGAAACACCTCAATCTTACAAGATAAAGGATGATATAATGACCGATGTAGAAAGTGACCCTGAGACACCTCCTGGTTACCATGACATTGACCACACTGATGAAGTGATTGAAACCCCTGAAGTGAATCAAGTAGAATATGCTGATAACTTAAAGAATATCACGAACACTCTTGAAGCTTACCAAACCGACATAAATACTGTTAAGGATGAGATTAAGAGCATGCGATTGGACATTATAGGATTAACTGACATAACATGTGAGCAATTCTACCACCTGAACTCTGCAATTGAAGATTTGAAGAAGCACTTTTGAAAATGTTGTAGTGATCTAGCTTATTTTACTTATTGCTTTCGTTTCTAGTTAATTTTACATTTCGCAAACATTTTCGTACCGTATTTTCATTAATGTAATTTCATTTCAAGTATCAAAAGCAAAGCAATTCTAGTTTACAAATTTTTTCCAATTTAATCAATTTATATGCTTTCAATCTATTTACTGTTATGTTTAAATTGATTAATGTTTTATACAATCTCTCGTGTAATGCAATTTACAAAATTATATTGGTATTATATATTATGTGTTGTTTATGTTTAAAGTAGAGTGAGAAGTGATCAAAAATATTATATAAATTATATGAAGCGTGAGAGATATTGCTTTCTGGAAATTATTCAAGGTTTTAAGCCCTCACGGTCGTCATCACCCCCCTAACGATCGTGATAAGCTAATTAGCGCGTCATGACCGTCATTCCCTTGTCACGACCGTGACGACCCTAATTATAGGATTCGTGAGAAACAGAACTGTTTCTTCTTCGAAACCTCTTCTTCTTTCATCTTCCATAACTTTCAAAACCACCCATTATCTCTTCTAACTTCCGTAACCTCCCATTACCAAATTAAACCCCATTAACCTCCCCATTTACACCACACCTATCACATTCTCACCTTGCAATATTAATCCGAACCAATTTCCTCTCATTTTATCACTTTTCTCACAAAAATCAAAACTCCTCATCTCCCACTCTTGTTCTTGCATGCAATGGAAGCTATTCAATTTAGAGATGGTGAGAATGGAGAAAACCAGAGAGAGAGGTTCATCCGATTCCAGAACCGTGGTGTGCAACCCAGGCGATATGTCGACACTGTCTGTTTGAGAGAATTGGGAATGCTTAACAGTGTCAAGAGCCTGCTTCAAAAAGTCGGTCTGTGGGATCTTTGCAGTCAGCCTCAGCCCACATTCGAGCTTCTGACATTGGAACTCCTAAGCTCATTCCATTACATCACTCCTGCCGGTTCTCAGAGTCAACTCATCGGCGTCACTAAGTTCAGATTGCTTGGCCGGGAGTTCGAACTTTCGCAAAATAGGATAGCCGAGTTGCTTGGCTTCGATCACGGAAATGAAGCTCACCTCCGCGTGCCGGACAATTTCAGTGAAACCGCTTTCACCTTATGGCACGATATCACCAACACCCGTGCCTCAGCCTTTCAGAGCCTGAATGCTACACATATCCACAACCCGGCGATCAGATATTTTCATCGCATCATTTGCAACACCATCTTTGCACGAGAGAGTAACCACAAGCTCAACTCCAAGGAGCTTTTGTTCTTACACTGCGCTCTAAATGACGAGCCTATCAACGCTGCCTCGTTCATGCTGTCCCATATCCAGTCCATTGCGCAAAGAGGCGCAACCCCCTTTTTCATATGTGGCATTGTCACTACCCTCGCCATTCAGTTGGAGCTTGGTGACTTGGTCGTAAATTTGCCTAGCAGAGCCGCCGAATTCCTAACGAAGAACTATTGCAGGTCCGCGCACTTGATTGCTCAGAGAGAGGATGGCAGGTTTAGCCCTGTTATCCACGGCACTGTTTATCACCACATCATCTTGCCGTGCCGTGACCGCATCGATCCGTCTAGCCGAGCCAACTGGCTCTTTGCTTTACCGGATGCTGCCGGCCACGCCCCCATTCATGATGAGCAGGCCGATCCCCCAACGGACGAGATGCAGGACGCTATGGATGCAGCTGAGCCTGTCTAGGACATTCCTGAGACATCCACCCGACAGCCTCCTGCACAAGAATACACACTTGAGGAAGTCCTCCGTGCGATTCATCAGCAAAACCAGATGAATGCCGCACTGGAGCGAAGGCAGAAGGAGCAGTATGATGCATTACTCCGCACTGTTACCACGAACCAGCGGACTACTGATGAGAAGCTCAGAGAGATCCTTAGAGAGCTAGAGGCTTTGCGCATTGATATCACTGCTATCACCGGTACCGATTCTGACCCTGAAGCGACTCCGACCAGACGCTCCCGCACCAGAAGCCGAGGCCGTGGTCATCAGCAGCCTTAGTTTTAGTTTTTGTTTATGTTTTTCCGTTTTCGTTGTTTGTATTGTACTTTAACAGCTATTATATCACAACATTGAGGACAATGTCTGATATAGTGTGGGAGAGGTACCTTTCATTTTCCACATTTTTCCCTTTCCGCATTTTTTCATTCCGTTGTATTTCCTTTTCGTAAGTTAATGAAACGAGCAATTTTTGTGCTATTTTCTTTAGTTTCGAACTTTCCCCGTTTATTTAGCCATGCCGGAAAAAAATCTTTAATTAATTCTTCGCATTACCCGACTTACCTACGAAATCATAATTAGGAAGCTGAGAACGATTCAACAAGATCAATACAGTCTTGACACCTTAGACTTCCCACTTAAGCAATTCCGTTCCGATGATTGTTACGACTACACCTTAAGTTTCAGTTCAAAAGTAACCCCTAGTAGTTTATACTAGCAGTCAGCACCGTCTGAACACAAACCACGTGGGGAGCCGATGAATATAAGCGTTTGATGCCTAATCTATAATGATCCTTCATATCTCGATGCAAATGAAAAGAAATTGCACCAAAGTACACGGTCGCATATAAGAAACGAGAAATATGAGAAGGAGTCCATTGCGGGTTGGTTCAGAGGTACTGGTTCTGAACTTGGTAGGGCGTGCTACGGCTCGATCCCCCACAACCTCCAAATCGGATAATGTATATAGGGTTACCACATTCGTGTACCACACCCCGTGCTTATAAAGGATCAAAGTCGCTAACCGGCTACTCCACTACGTGCGTGCTAAGGCAAAGGGCTTAATGTGATTGCGCTAGAATGAAACCGGGCGAAATAAGATCGAAAGACTCTAGGTGAAATCGTAAAGCAATTGCCGAATGTTTCTTTTAACAGGAAGTCGACGACTTAGCTCGTTGCTTGTGTCATTAGTGTATCGTTAGTGTTTTATCAAAGTATCGGTTTATCCGACAAAACGATCCCTCGTACGGTTTGTTATGTGTGTGCGTCGATAAAAACTTGTCCGACAATTTTCAACCGACTATTTGCTTGAGGACAAGCAAAGGTTTAAGTTTGGGGAAGTTTGATAACGAGAAAATGTATCGATTATATTGCTATGTTTCAATACCGTTTTATCGCATAATTGTCGTTTTAACACCCGATTCCTCGAGTTTTTTTGCAATTTTGCAGGTACATCATATACAGAGCTAAATCAAGAGCCACGAGTGAAATGAGAAAAAAACAACCGTTAAAAGATGAAGAAATGAGGAATTCTGCAAAACCTGCATATTTTGTTACACTCACGGTCGTCACCTAGGTGTCACGACCGTGACACGCCAAAAGGAGCACTCACGACCGTGACAGATCCCTCACGACCGTGACACATATAATACAAGGAACACGAATGTGACACCCTTGTCACGACCGTGACAAGGGAAAACTAGGGTATTTGACTGAAGACTTGGTCATGAACGTTACGCTGCATGAAGTGCCTATTTTCCAGCTGACCCAGTATTCACACGTTCCCTGGATTCTCTCATTCTCCTACGAAGCCCAAGCAACAATCCAACTACCAAGCCCATTTAGTTTGCTATAAATAGCTTAATTTGTATGAAAAATTGACAGAGTTTTAGTTTTTAATTTCTTGCGGAAGCTCTGCCGATTTATTTTACACCCTTTATATTTTTCCAGCATTATTTTCATTGCTTTATTTTTCTTGTATCCCAACCAACCCTATAACAATTTCCAACATCAGGAAATTGTTATAAATTTATTTGTTTCAAAGCCTTCAGATTTTTTTAGAATTTATTTCCGATTCCGATCAATACTCCGAACTTTCCGGCCTGTGGAAGAAGGAGTCTGCCACTTTTATTGTTATCCAGGTTTATATTAATTTGCAATTATATTTATGTTGAATATTTATTTGTCTGCCATGCATATTTCGTTTTATGTTTCTCTGTCTCTGTCTGGTTCAACAATAATGAGTAGCTAAATACCTTAGGGCGGTATGTAATTAAAACAAAATAAATCGGTAAAATCAACTCTAGGTTTAAAATAATTAAGAGCTTAATATTCTGGCTGAGACTTTTTATTATAAAATCAACCTTTTTGTTACGAGAGTAAGGAAAGTGTATTAGGTTAGGTCAAGACCACGAGAGTGTGAGATTCTAACCAGATAGCTAAAGTTAGGCATTTAAATTAAACACAGCGAGAGCGCTTTAAAATAAATTAGAATTACTAAGTTTCCAAAAATTATTTCTAAACACTTATGGGCTAGCGAGAGCAGGCATAGGGCTTTAGGGGTAAGATCTGAGATAAGACCACGAGAGTTTGAGTTAAAGATATTTAAACTGGTAACCTCTACAAAATAGATTAAGTGAAACATCTTTATAAGCCTAGGGTAGATTGACCCGCCTAAGTTAGCATAATTACATACCGACCGCCTTAGAATTATTTATTAAACTTAAATTTAATTCCCGCCTTTAATCTTTAAAAACAACAAAAAAATCGTGACAACCCTTCACCTTAGCTAAACTAGAAATTCCTCTAGCACTAAGTAACCATAGAGTCCCTGTGGATCGATAATCTTAAATATTACTTCGATAGGCTGTGCACTTGCAGTTAAGATACCGCTAGACACATAATTAGATACGTCTTTAGCCCATCACATCCCGATGAACCAAAGAGGTTTAGGCAAAAATTAGGGATATATATATAAAAATATTGTACACCCAGCAAGTCGAAAACCTAAAAAGACGGCTTGGGCAAAAAAGGGTATCCCGGTGGACTGAAAACCTGAAAAGGCGGTCCAGGAAAACGTTAGGGATTAAAGTGTACAACTATGTTCCGTTGGATCACTCTTTTACTACCAGTTAGTCTTATTACCAACACCAATTTCAAAAAAAAAATGCCAAGTAGACCAGTCACCTCCTTCCGACAGCAAGGGATGAGATGCCTGAAGATAATGGCAATAGCAGAGTCGAAACTTGATGGGATCATTTACACATAACTGTTTTTTTTCTTTATTTTTTCTCATTTTTTGTACCTTTTAATTTTCTACGACGAATTCTTCTTACTAGGATTTCTATCTCTTTGTTCAAATTTTCCTGTTTATAGGCCACTTTCAAAATCAATACTTTTCAGACTCAACTTCACTCTTCTCGTTTAACTTACGCATAAACGTCCATTGGTTACTTTGAATAAATATATGCATTTGAATATGATTAATGTTTACCAAAAATACATATAAAATTACAATAATAGCATTTACTAAGGACTCGTGGAGGTTAGGATCCCCAACCAAACTTATATCAAACAGGTCTCCACAAATTCATCCCCACAGAGTTATTCCAACAAAATGTTTCAAGCAGTCTCTTCCCCAACAGAGCTTGTATTTCTAAAACTACAAAGTCCCCGACAGGATTCTCTCCTCTAACAGAATTCTTTCAAGCCTGATATCCCATAAGAGTTGATGCTTGGTTAGATAAGTATATCAGGGGAATGTCCGTCTCTTTTATCCCTAGTCATGGTATATAGGAACTAAATCCTTAAATATAAAGCATGATGAACAACCAACTGAAGCAATGTTTTCATCCTCTCCAGCAACGAACCGGGATTTATTTTTCCCAAGTCAGAGAGTGCTACAGCTACTAATATGCTTCAACTGCATAATTCATTCATAGTATACACATACAAAACACATATAACCTTCGCATTTACATTAAGAGCATCATGCAATGCATTACATACATCATGACACTACATAGAACTAACTTTGTTTTCAGGATTAATTCCCCAACAGACGAACATCATCAACAACTTATTATCCTTCGGACCGACATCTTGGGCTACTACACCCCATAGGATCACCTCTATTAGTATCTCAGGTTGGTATATCCCCCCGAGACTACCTCTATCAATATCTTGGGCTGCTATATCCCCCAAGGGCTACCTCAAACAATATCTTGGACTGCTCTATCCTCCAGGATTACATATAACAACGTTTTAGATTGCTCTATCCTCTAGGACCACACCAAACAACATCTCTGGCTGCTATAAACCCCCAGGATTACATTTACCAATATATTGGGCTGCTATAAACCCCCATGATTACATCTATCTCCATCATGGGCTCATATAAACCCCCAGGATTATATCTACCTCTATCTTGGGCTGCTATAAACCCTCAGGATTACATTTGCCAATATCTTAGGTTGCTATAAACCCCCGGGATTACATATATCTCCATCTTGGACTGCTATAAACCCCCAAGATTATATCTACCTCTATCTTGGGCTGTTATAAACCCCATGGATATCCATTACTAAGGATGGCATCTTTAAGCCCATCTCTGAAAAATACCCTGTCAACTTACTGGATGACATCTTTAAGTCCATCCAAGCAATACAGTCAACCAACAATGCATATTTCTGGGTACTTATATGTTCGATCCTCTTCCACTTTCAGATCACGATTGGCATACACACCAATCTAACTCCTCAGGTATAAGAAGATTGAACAAGGGCAGCTATTGCACCCCAAAATTTCCCCCCCATATATTTGAGACAAATTGATTCAAAAGATCTCCTCACACTCATGGGAATCTCAAAAGTCCAAGGCAACTCAAAGAATGATCACACATACACTCCTCCTAAACAAGGGTCCTCCAATTAAGGTTTTGCTTTCTTCAAAGGGAGTGGGATTTCCAAGGCCTCAAATGGGTGTCATAGTGTCTCATATGTTTCAAAGACTCCTCATACCAAGTTTCAAGTCTCACTTCACAAGTTTGATCAGTCAGATGCTCAGATTGTCAATAGTCAGTTGTATTGGATAAAAAGTCATTTGTGCTCAACATACAGTCAAACTTCAAGGGTTTTGGTCAACATCTAGATTTTGAAGTAAGATTCATCATTTGATCAAGGGTTTATCATGATTCATAAAAGAAACCTCAAATTCATCTAAAGTCAAAAGTTACTAAATTAGGGTTTTCTTAAGGAGGAGTCAACTGAACTTTGACCAACCATAACTTTCACATGCTCTATCACAAATTTCCCATCTAAAACACATTTTGAAGAAAATCCAGTTCCCTACTACTTTGTGTCTCTAAGGCCAAGGCCAAAAATTCTTCATTTGAGTGATATGGGCCAAGACATTACATGTCATTTTGAAAGTCAACAAAAAAAACACATTTTTCCCAAAAATATTTACAAAATGAAAAAAAGGATTCAAATGAGAATTGTTTTACATGAAAGTTATAGATTACATCAAGAGGTTTCCAAAAATTCCTAGTTTCCCTTCATATGATGAGAATCGAGCAAGTTATGGATTGCACAAGTTGGACGATTTTGAGAAAATGCATGAAATGTCAAATGAATTATTTTGGATCTTTGGACTATATGGCCCATATTTTTGAGGTTTATACACGTCCACGACTCCATCAAAGACCCCTAAGCCCATCCATACTTTTTTATGACTTTTATTTATTATATTTTTTATTTTTATTCATTAAACTTAAAAATAAATTAAATAAAAACACAAATAATAATGAAGAATGGCGCATGGGCCATATAGAAGATCCAATTTATATTCTTGGAAGGAATCCTATCATTCATGCAAGAATCTCCATGACTTGAAGAGTGAATATTATCAAAATAGAAGGTTTTGCACATCACTTGATTATCAGATCCTTTTCTTTGATCTAAGCCCAAACTTTGACCTAATTCCATCCTCCTATATATACTTACATCATTCTCATATTGCAAAACAAAAATACTTGCCTCCTAAAATATTTTCAAATTTCATTCAAAAAAGCTTGACCTAGAAGAACTTTGCAGCATGTTTCAACCTTCTTTTCATGCCCATTCCTTCCTAAAGTCATCCCAGAAGACCATTCATATTATTCTTGAAGGTTGGAACAACCTGAAACACATGCTACGTGCCATGGTCGTTCCTTAACTTTTTTATCTTTAAAATCTTCATTACATTGCATTTACATCAACTTTATTCATATAATTATGTTTATTATCATATATATATATATATATATATATATATATATATATATATATATATATATATATATATATATATACATGTCTTGATCAGTTGTTTGTGAACTATAATGCATGAATTAAAATATGCCATTGTTAGGGCACCATGAGTTGCAAGCTCCGAATCTTATATTTGAGTTCCTCGACCTCGATTTAAGGGAGTAGGGTGGTTTTTACTATTTAAAAGTTGTTGTTTTGCAGGTTGGGATCCCCATTGCTCCCCTCTTTTGTTCTTTTTTTCTTTGCTTTGTTTCTTTTTTCCCTTTTTATTATTAAACTTTTTATTTATAATAAATTGATAATTATATAAAAATTCAAAAAATGTTTTTTTTAAACCAACCAAAAAGTCAGTAAATATTTCATTAGAATCTTTTATTAAAAAAACACCAAGAGAATAGATTCATGATCATTTTTTTAATTTAATAAATATTTGATTATTATCTCATTAATTAGATTGTAGTTCAAAAAAAAACAATATTCCTTTTTTAATTAATTTCTAAAAAAAACACTTAAAATATTTTCTTTTGAATAATGTCTTTTTTTAAATCAAAATTAGCAAAAAAATTAATGTAACTTATCTTTAAAAGTCAAAAATAATTATTTTCTTTTATAATTTATTTATTAGTATAAATCTCTCTTTTAATCATTTAAACATTTTTTTCTCTCTCATCCCAAAGACTCAATATTTTTCCGATCTTTTCGTTTCGATTATTTTACGATTTTCTAGAAAAATGTATAGGTGCCAAAAAGACTTGTAATTTATTCTTTCCACAATTTATTTTTACTTATGTAACTGCCTATGAAATGTAATAGTCTAATTAGGATTTTACTTTTCGCACTCCTCAATTATGTAACTCCCCCAAGACCTTGTAATAGTCTAGGGTTTTATTTTTGCATTTTTACTTTCCGCACTTATAAACTGCTTAAATGTATGACTAATAGGATTGTATGATAAGACTAAAAACAACTTAGAAAACTTTAAATCCAAGATAAAATAACAGAAAATGACACACCTTGTACACTTGCACCTTTAGGGTAGCCTCTCTTGTTGCCTTACGAATAATGGTCATGTCCCTCGAATGTAGGGGTATCTGAGCAAAAGACGCTTACGAACAAATCATCATAATTGCCTACGAAAAAAGATCATAGTCCCTCGATGACCCTTCGAGTTGCCTACAAAAAGATGATCTCGTCCCTCGATGACCCTACGAAAAAATATCATAGTCCCTCGATGACCCTTCGAGTTGCCTACGAAAAGATGATCTCGTCCCTCGATGACCCTACAAAAAAATGATGATATTCCATTTCGAATTGCTAAGGTATACTTACATGTTGCCTTCTATGACCATCTGATGATCCTACTTCTGTCCCTTACATTCAAAGATAAGACTACTTACTAACTAGTAGTAAGGAAAGTCCTATCTCTAAGGAAAGAAGAAAATAATATGAATGACCTTGAGTAGGTAGGGAACCCTTAATTGCTTTCTCACAATTTCATAGCAAAATTACTCTTTACACCTCACACTTTCAAAAACCTTCCAAAAAACCACTTTGTATACATTCATACGAGAATCATTACAAAGGCGGGCCTTTTCTGAAATTCTGTGATCAGGTATGAGATGTCCTAAGAGATGTCCCAACACTTGACAGATTTAACCAAAACTTAAATAGCAAGAAAAATAAACAACACAGAAGTTTGTTAACCCAGTTCAGTGTATAATCACACTTACATCTGGAGGCTACCAAGCCAGGAGGAAATCCACTATAAGTAATATTAATTCTAGACTTAAACCACCCTGTTTAATCTATCACTTAATAACTACCCAATGCAATTTCTACCTAAGACACAACTTAGATAAGAGTACCCTACTCACTCCCCCTCAATCACACAGTGATCAAGTTTACAAGTTTAATAAAATTGAAGACATTCTTCAAACAAAACAGCTTGATCTTACTTCACAGTTTCAATCAAGTCACAAATGCACTTTTGCTTAAAAGCTCATCAAGTGGTACAATAAAAACAACCTGCTATTAAAACAATAAACACCCTATTTGGTCTTCTGAAATTCGTACTCAATTCTATGAGTTTCTGTTGATTAAATAGGTGTTTGTAATTTGGGCTTTCTGTAGGTTAATCCAGTCCTAAAAGCATGCAGCTTCCACCTTGAATTTAGGGTTTGTTACTTCCTATATTCTAGGTGATTTAGTTCTTCTGATTAATCTGAATCCTCATAATAAAACTCCCTACAGATGCGCCTTGTTCTGTTTTTATCCAACCATCATTAATTCCAGATAACTCTCCTTAAATATCTCTGATCAGTTAGTTATTAATTAATTCTGGTAGCAGGTTTGAGATGTCTCAACATCTGTTGGGACATCCTGAAAAACTGAACTTAAGTCATTTACACAATGTCCCAACATCTGGTGAGACATCCTGAAATAAGTTCTTATACTCTGTTTGATAATGTCCCAACATTTGATAGGACATTCTGAATTGAATTCAATATTTCTTGTTGGTCAAAAATTCTGCCAATTCTAGACATCTACAAACTCCCCCTTTGGCTAATTTTTGGCTAACATCTTTTCTGGTTTTCAGAGTGCAGCAGAAGTTCTTTTATTAGAGTATAACATTACTTTTCTGTTGAATCATATTTGAGATTACTCCCCCTCAAACATATATGTATCCAGTCTTGTTGCAACAGAAAAAAAACACTTATTCAGTTCAGAAGCAAACAGATTTTTCATTCATAATCAAACAGCATTACACATTGTTGTTGGTGTTGTTCTCCCCCTTGTTAGACACAAATTTTGGGGCCAAAGAGACTAAATCTAAATTACAATGCAGCTGTCATTACATTTGTCCTCACATACAGATAATCACTCAGACTCATCACATTCAGTTGCTTCATCATCCTCAGTATCTTCATCATCCTCAGTTTCTTCATCAGAAACAGCTTTCTGATCACCTTCACTTTCCAGCCTTTGGATGATTTCTTCAAGTTTCAGCTTCCTTGCTTCAAGTTCTTTGCAGGTGCTCTTTAGTTCAGCAATCAATGCAGCCTTGGAGATTGGAGTCTTGGCAGTTGAAGGACCTGCAGATGTCCCAGAGGGTGCTTCAACATCTGCTGCATGATGACTTAGGAACAGTTTGTAGTGAAAAGCCAGAGGGCTTTCTCTTTTGCAGACTGTGTCCTTCTCAGTGAGGATCCCAGGGTATTGACTTAGTACTATACCACACAGTAAGGAGGGAAAAGCTATTGGCAGCTTTGTTGCAGAAGAGCTAGCATGCTTCAAGGTCTGATCAAATATGTAAGCACCATAATCCAGCTTAGTCTGAGTTCCCACAACATAGATAAACCTGCCCAAACCAGTGGATATTGAAGATGTGTGATTGGTAGGCACCCAGTTTGCTGTACCAATCCTGTTCAGCATGGCATATTTTCTTGTTAGCATGCTCACTGAGAGCTTTCCTTTCACTGGCCAAGCCTTGACCTGGTTTGCAGTGATAACCTTGCAGACTTGGTTATCAGTCTTCCCTAGTTCATTTGGACCATCTGTTTCTCTTCCAAGGTATTGGTTGATGATCTGAGGAGAGAACTCTACACACCTACCTCTAACAAAGACTTTTCTAAATTCAGAAGACTTACCATTGGCACAATCTTCCTGAAGATTGACAATGAATTCTTTGACAAGAAGTTCATAGCAGGGAGAGAGATTTGAGACTGTTTTGAAGAGGCCTGCAGCAGAGATGAGATCAATCAGTTCAGTGCACTCAAGTGCATTACTGCTCAGTTCTCTTTCAAGGGCTACCCTTCTTTGGTACACAAACTTCCATCTGTTTACACTTGAAACATGATGAAATGAGATGTTGTCCAAGGGAGCTTCTGGAACAGCAGTTGAAGGCCTAGATGGTGCTGGTTTCTTATTGGGAGGAGATGTTGGGACATCTGATTCAACATCTGAGTCTGATGGGGTGACAGCTTTCCTTTTCTGGGTTTGGACTTTACTCCATTGTTTTGTTGGACCAAAGGCAGCTTTAGCTTTGTCTTTCTTTGGGGTAGCTTTCTTCTTCTCAGGAATTTCAAGTTCTGCTTGCATCTTTCCTTTCCTAGACCTGAGCCTTTTGGCTATGCTAGGTCTTACAGAGGCTATGATCTCTGTATCAGAATCCTGCTCCAGGTTCACCACAGGAGGAGATTGAGCAGTCTCCTCTTCAGCTGGTTGATCAGCAGAGATATGATCTTCAGTTGAGGCTTTGGTCTGATCCTCAGATTCTTCTTCATCACTTTCATTTGAGGCCTTTTTCTGGTCCTCAGTTGGTTCAATATCAGCATCAGATGAGGTCTTTTTCTCATCCTCAGATGTTCCAACATCTATTGGGACATCCTGTTGAGCAAGAGTGTCCTTTGCTGCTTGAGTTTGTTCTTCTTGAGGGGAAGGCATGGTGTTTAGAGGAACAGAAATCCCACTAACCACTCTCTGTTCAAAAAGAATCTTGTTAACTATCTCCTTGATGGAAGCATCCACATATTCAGAAGATTTTGGAGGCATGTTAGCTGGTGAAGGAATGCCTTTGGATTTGCTGCAGACTTGATCTTTTGCTCTTTTTGGAGTTCTTGGCTTTTTAGCATGAGGAGCACTTCCTCTGATTTCGTCCAATGGGGTTGATTTCATTGGTACCACAGAGATGGGAGTTGCATGAACTACATCTTCTTTGTTGAGAACTTCTTCAGGAGTGCTAGGGTTTTGAGACATTGTCAAAGAAGATGGATGAAGAGTTTTAGGGTTGATGATTTCTGAAGAACAGCTAGATAATATGATTCGCTTTTGATAGTGTGATGAGAATATTGATAGCTGATTATAAGCTGTTACTAAATAAGTAGCCGTTACATTGCAAATCATTAGGAATGGAATACCCAAGGTTCTTGACCAGACTGGTGTTGCCATCTGGAACTTATGCCATACAATGTCATATGACATGTTGGCACATTTCATTAACTGCTAAATCTCACATAAACAGATTCCCAGTTTGCCCCTTAAGTTCTCAAATTGTGTAGCATCCAATGCTTTGGTAAAGATATCAGCCAACTGCAGATTTGTAGCTACATGTTCCAATGAAATCACCTTTTCTTCTACAAGATCTCTGATGAAATGATGTCTGATATCAATATGCTTGGTCCTGCTATGTTGGATAGGATTCTTTGATATGTTGATAGCACTTAAGTTGTCACAGTACAATGTCATGACATCCTGTGGGACATTGTACTCAGTGAGCATTTGCTTCATCCAAACCAATTGAGAACAACTGCTTCCAGCTGCTATATATTCAGCTTCAGCTGTAGATAAGGATACACAATTTTGTTTCTTACTGAACCAAGAAATCAAATTGTTTCCTAGAAAGAAGCATCCTCCTGAAGTGCTTTTTCTGTCATCAGCACTTCCAGCCCAATCAGCATCACAGAAGCCAGTGAGAATTGGTTTGCATCCATGAAAGTACATTATGCCATAGTCACAAGTACCATTAACATATTTAAGAATTCTCTTGACTTGATTGAGATGACTGACTTTTGGATCAGCTTGATATCTTGCACATACACCTACTGCAAATGCTATGTCTGGTCTGCTAGCAGTCAAGTATAACAAGCTTCCAATCATGCTTCTGTATAAGCTTTGATCTACATTCTCACCTTTTTCATCTTTAGTCAGCTTTAAATGTGTGGGAGCAAGAGTTCTCTTATGAGTAGCATTTTCCATTCCAAATTTCTTGACTATGTTCTTGGTATACTTGCTCTGGGAAATGAACATTGAGTCTTCCATTTGCTTTATTTGCAGACCAAGAAAGTAGGTTAACTCTCCTACTAGGCTCATTTCAAATTCAGATTCCATTTGCTTGACAAAATGTTTGACCATCCTGTCAGACATCCCACCAAAGACAATGTCATCAACATATATTTGAGCAATCATAACATTTCCTTCTTCATCTTTAACAAACAAGGTTTTGTCAATTCCACCTTTCCTGTACCCTTGCTTGATAAGAAAAGTAGTCAATCTTTCATACCATGCCCTTGGAGCTTGCTTCAGACCATAAATAGCCTTCTTTAGTTTGTATACATGATTGGGACAACTTGGATCAACAAATCCTTTAGGCTGTTCTACATATACTTCTTCATTAAGATAGCCATTTAAAAAGGCACTTTTCACATCCATTTGAAATAGCTTGAACTTCAAGATACAAGCAATTCCCAAAAGTAGTCTGATTGATTCAAGCCTTGCTACTGGTGCAAAGGTTTCATCAAAGTCTACTCCTTCAATTTGAGTGTATCCTTGAGCTACAAGTCTAGCTTTGTTCTTTGTAACAACTCATTGTTCATTTGACTTGTTCTTATACACCCATTTTGTTCCAATCACATTTATGTCATCAGGTCTAGGAACAAGATTCCACACTTCATTCCTTGTGAATTGACCTAATTCCTCTTGCATAGCACAAATCCAGTATTCATCAGTAAGAGCTTCCTTGATGTTTTTAGGTTCTATTTTAGAAACAAAACAAGAACCTGAAATCACTTCTCTTGATCTAGTGCTCACACCTCTGTTGGGATCACCAATTATCAAATCTTTGGGATGATCTTTCTGTATTCTGATGGAGGGAGGTTTGCTGGATTGTTCTGTCCTTGCATCAGTTTGAGTGAAGTCATAATGATCACTCTTTTCTTCAGCTTCAATCTTGATATCAGCAGATGTTCCAACATCTTCTGGGACATCTGTAGGAGCATCATCAATTATCACATTTATAGACTCCATGATAACCTTGGTTCTAGAATTAAATACTCTATATGCTCTGCTATTTATAGAGTATCCAAGAAAAATCCCTTCATCACTTTTAGGATCCATTTTTCTTCTTTGCTCCCTATCTGCCAGAATATAACAGTTACTTCCAAATACATGGAAGTACTTAACTGTGGGTTTTCTGCCCTTCCAGACTTCATAGATTGTGGACAAAGTTCCTTTTCTTAGAGTAACTCTGTTGTGGATGTAACAAGCTGTGTTCATAGCTTCAGCCCAGAAGTACAAAGGTAACTTTTTAGCATGGATCATAGCTCTTGCTGATTCTTGAATAGTTCTATTCTTCCTCTCAACAATCCCATTCTGTTGAGGAGTGATTGGTGAAGAATATTCATGATTGATTCCTTCTGAAGAACAAAAATCTAAGAACTTTTGGTTCTCAAATTCTTTTCCATGATCACTTCTTATTCTGATCACACAGCTGGCTTTTTCCCTTTGTATTCTTTGGCATAAGTCTTTGAATACATCAAATACATCAGACTTTTCTTTGATAAAATTTATCCATGTATACCTGGAAAAGTCATCAACCACCACATAGGCATACCTCTTGCCACCAAGACTTTCAACCTGCATAGGCCCCATAAGATCCATAAGCAATAGTTCCAAAACTTTGGAAGTTGTCAGATGTTGGAGCTTTGGATGGGACATCTTGGTTTGCTTGCCTATTTGACATTCACCACATATTTTGCCATCATCAATCTTCAGTTTAGGAATACCTCTTACAGCATCCATAGATATTATCTTCTTTATGCCTCTGAAATGAAGATGTCCTAGCCTTTGGTGCCATAGTTTCACTTCTTCTTCTTTAGCTAAGGAGCAGGTTGAAGTAAGACTGAAGTCTTGAGATTCCCACATGTAACAGTTGTCTTTAGATCTGGCTCCTTTCATGACAACCTCTTGTTCTTTGTTAGTAACTATGCATTCAGTTTTGGTAAAGTTTACACTGTACCCTTGATCACATAATTGACTTATGCTGATCAGGTTAGCAGTTAAACCTTTAACTAGCAGCACATCATCTAGTCTTGGAACATCTTGACAGTCCAAGGTCCCAACTCCCTTGATTTCTCCTTTAGCTCCATCTCCAAAGGTTACATACCTGGATGAATGTGACTTTAAGTTTACTAGCAGATTCTTCAATCCAGTCATGTGTCTTGAACATCCACTGTCAAAATACCAGTCTTCTTTAGCTGATACTCTTAGTGATGTATGTGCTATATATGCAGCATTTTTCTTTGACCATTTGAGTTGAGATTTCTTTTGATGGTTCTGCCCTGTGTGTTGTTCATTAGTAGATATCCAAGATTGATTGTTGACCTTGTTCTTGTGTGTGTAGCTTTGATCAGTCTGAATGCTAGCTTTTGGTCTCCATACCTTCTTGATGACTTCTGTCTTCTGCTTAGAAGGTTGCTGATTTCTTTGATGTTTATGCAGCACTTTCTTGGTAACTTCTATTTTCTGCTTAGAAGGTTGCTGATACATCTGATTTGGATATCCATGCAGCTTATAACAATGAGGTTTGATATGTCCAAATCTTCCACAGTGATGGCATCTCCATCTTTGATACTTCTTCTTCATTTTGTTCTTTCCAGAATGTTGAGACATCTGTTGGAACATTATGTTTGACTTTGTGTTCTTTTCCTGATGTTGAAGCATCTGTTGGGACATCTTGTTTGACTGTATGGATTTTGAAGTAGTTTTGCTAGAGCTGGCTTCATCTTTATGTACTCTGTTAAATCTCAGTCCACTTTTATCCCCTGAATGCTTATTGTTGTTGAGAATAACATCCAGTGTATTTGAGCTGCTGTTCAACATTCTAACAGATTTGGACATGTGTTCCAATTTGGAGTTGAGAAGACTTACTTCCCTTTTCAAGGTGTCAATGATCTCTTGATCACTTGCTTTTTCATCTTCTAGTGCTTCATTCAGCTTCTTTAGCTGTATAACCTCACTGCATATTTCAATACTTCTTTTGTACAGATCTTTGTAGGCTTGCTCAAGTTCTTCAACAGTAAGCTCCCCATCACTGGAATCACTTTCAGATTCACATAGTCCAACTAAAGCAGTTATATGCTTAGCTGATTCTTCTTCTGAATCACCTTCTGAGTCTTCATCAGACCAGGTTACAGATAGTCCTTTCTTTTGCCTTTTTAAGTAGGTAGGACATTCATTCTTGATGTGTCCATATCCTTCACATCCATGGCATTTGATTCCTTTTTCTTGACTGGTCTTTTCAGCATAATTTGACCTTCTGTTAGCATCATAAGATCTCTTGTTCTCAGAAGGGTTTGTGTATCTTCCACTGGGATTGGATTTGCCTTCCATCCCTCTGAGAATCTTTTTGAATTGTCTTCCAAGCATAGCAATGTTGTCTGATAAGCTTTTACCAGTTTCTGCTTCATCATCTTCTTCTTCATCAGTATTTGTCACCAAGGCTATGCTTTTGTTCTTCTTAACATTTGTGTCATTCATTCCCATCTCAAATGTTTGAAGGGAACCAATGAGTTCTTCAACTTTCATAGTGCATATGTCTTGAGCTTCTTCTATTGCTGTGACTTTCATGTCAAATCTTTTTGGCAAAGATCTGAGGATCTTTCTTACAAGCTTTCCATCAGTCATCTTTTCTCCCAAAGCTCCAGAAGTATTAGCTACTTCTAAGATGTTCATGTAGAATTCATGAACTGTCTCATCTTCCTTCATTCTCAAGTTTTCAAACTTGGTTGTGAGAAGTTGAAGTCTTGACATCTTTACCTTTGATGTTCCTTCATGAGTTGTTTTGAGAGTATCCCACACATCTTTGGCTAGCTCACAGTGATGCACAAGTCTAAAGATGTTCCTATCAATGCCATTTAATAGAGCATTTAAGGCCTTGGAGTTGCCTAGTGCTGAATCTTCTTCCTCCTTACTCCATTCTTCTTCAGGTTTCAACACTTTTGATCCATCTTTGGTGTCTTGGATAGGATGTTCCCATCCAATGTTGACTGCTCTCCAGGCCCTGTTGTCAAGTGATCTTAAGAATGCAATCATTCTTGGCTTCCAGTAGTCATAATTAGAACCATCCAGTATAGGTGGTCTATTTACTGATCCTATATCTCTGTCCATATTTCCAGAATTTGTATTCCCTAGATCTCACCCAGTATAAACAGGCAGGGTGCCTGCTCTGATGCCAATTGAAATTCTGTGATCAGGTATGAGATGTCCTAAGAGATGTCCCAACACTTGACAGATTTAACCAAAACTTAAATAGCAAGAAAAATAAACAACACAGAAGTTTGTTAACCCAGTTCAGTGTATAACCACACTTACATCTGGAGGCTACCAAGCCAGGAGGAAATCCACTATAAGTAATATTAATTCTAGACTTAAACCACCCTGTTTAATCTATCACTTAATAACTACCCAATGCAATTTCTACCTAAGACACAACTTAGATAAGAGTACCCTACTCACTCCCCCTCAATCACACAATGATCAAGTTTACAAGTTTAATAAAATTGAAGACATTCTTCAAACAAAACAGCTTGATCTTACTTCACAGTTTCAATCAAGTCACAAATGCACTTTTGCTTAAAAGCTCATCAAGTGGTACAATAAAAACAACCTGCTATTAAAACAATAAACACCCTATTTGGTCTTCTGAAATTCGTACTCAATTCTATGAGTTTCTGTTGATTAAATAGGTGTTTGTAATTTGGGCTTTTTGTAGGTTAATCCAGTCCTAAAAGCATGCAGCTTCCACCTTGAATTTAGGGTTTGTTACTTCCTATATTCTAGGTGATTTAGTTCTTCTCATTAATCTGAATCCTCATAATAAAACTCCCTACAGATGCGCCTTGTTCTGTTTTTATCCAACCATCATTAATTCCAGATAACTCTCCTTAAATATCTCTGATCAGTTAGGTATTAATTAATTCTGGTAGCAGGTTTGAGATGTCTCAACATCTGTTGGGACATCCTGAAAAACTGAACTTAAGTCATTTACACAATGTCCCAACATCTGGTGAGACATCCTGAAATAAGTTCTTATACTATGTTTGATAATGTCCCAACATTTGATAGGACATTCTGAACTGAATTCAATATTTCTTGTTGGTCAAAAATTCTGCCAATTCTAGACATCTACATTTTCTAAACACGCCACCACTATTTTTTTCAAACAAAAACAAAGTGAGCTAAGCAGTTAAGAGCCCATGGATAACCATGGATACAAAGGGTGTTAACATTTTCCCTTTCTATAACATATCACCGAACTCAAAAATCTAATCAAGGTTTTTCCTATTCTTTTCCACCTATCCTAATTGGATAAAACAAAAGTCAGTGGTGACTCCTGCTATCCGCAACATTGTTTTTGTGAAAACGAAACAACATAGTCAGTTCTCCCACTGTATTACACCGACCAACAAGAATATCCAATTGTCGTATCTTGGACATATGGAGTAAAACCATCTGAGCATAATCCAAGTCTGACATTTTTGGGCTATGCAGCAAATTTAGGATGTATACAATCAAAGTGTTTCCATGCATCACCATCAGATTGATGTCGCATCATGCTTGAACTAATTTTGTTTGTGCGATGCCATTTCATTTGACTAGCACCATGCATTGAAGCAAACAATCTCTGCAACCTTGGTTTTATCGACAAATAAAACATTGATTTCACTGATATGCATTTATGCTTACGATCAACTGCTTTACTGTGAACTATATACCTTGGACTGTTACAAAATTTACATTCCTCTAACGCTCCATCATTTGTACCAAACTCGTAGTCATAAAACAACATGCAACCTTTAATACAACAATCAATCTTTCTTACTTCTAAAACCAACTTCGACACCAACTTTTTTACGTCATAATAACTTCTAGGCAAATTGTCTTTCGGAGGAGTCGCATCCGACATCATTTGAGAAAAGAATTCCAAACACTGATCAAGAAAATTCCAATTAGACTTTGCGGCCAATAATCTAACGTACATAGATAATTTAGAGTCATACGAACCCTCAAACAATGGCATATTTATCTCTTTCGACAACTGATAAAATTTCGGAGCTTTCTCATCAGGAAACTTTTCACCATCAGAATCTTGTTGTTCATCATAGGCCAATTTCACCCCTAAAGCATCGCCATACATGTCATCGATTAGATTAAATTGTTCTTCATATTCCATATTTAAATGACTGCTTGAACCATGTTGTAAATTACTAGTTTGTGGCAGATTCATCAACATTTCTTCACCATTTGATGTCCAAACCCAATAATTTTCCCTAAAATCCTTTCTCTTCAAATGAGTCTCTACATATTCTAGATTACTTAGTATACGTCTACATCCACATTTAAGACACAGACATCTTACTCCTCTTTCTCTCCGACAACATTCTTGAGCAAATGCCTATATAATAAACACTTTAACTCCTTCCTCAAAATATGGTTTAAGTCCGCATCTTCCAATATATATATGATCGTACATCCAACTATGATAATACTTATAATATTCTATTCTGCATGTTTACAACATCGTTCCCATTATCACTAAAATGTTTAAATCAATTGATCAATTTAGGAATTTTAGTCAATTATATATCTAAGCACACACACACACACACTATATATATATATATATATATATATATATATATATATATATATATATATATATATATATATATATATATATATATACACACACACACACAGACACACACACACACAATACAAAACGCGCATTTAACGATGCCAGGTTTACAGTGGATTCGTATCCCACCGTTGTAATAGGTTAATTTTTTGGCAGCTGATTTATAACGCCATATTTAACGACAGTTAAATTTAAAACCGTTGTAATACATGTTGTGACAAGCATCGATTTCCAACAAGTACATTTTTTCCATTTGTTTAAATTTTAAATATATATTTTATTTTATAGTACTGTTATGGTGACTTCAACCTCAAAACACAACATTCATCTTTATTTTTCTATTTTTAAGTGTAAGACAATATTTTGATCAAAACTTCTTTAAAATTCATCTTTGTTTTTCTATTTTCAATTAATTAATTTTTTAGTGTTAACCTCTAAACTTCATTTAAAAAAAGAGTGAAAGATAAATGTATATATATCAAAGAAAACTTCATTATAATTCCAGAAAAGAATAGTACATATTATCAATCGTCATAGCTCATAGCAACAAAAGCATATTCCCAATCAGGGACTCTCTCCTCACTTCCCTCATCAAAATTATAAAAAAATGTTCTCCTCTACTTCTTTGTCGTCTTCTTCTTCTTCTTCTTCTTCTTGGCCTTCCTCACCCTTAACACTGTATCTCTGACATCCAAGGATCCAAATGGTGGACCTTCCTCATCTTGCCTAAGACGTTGTTCATTTGCGACCTTATTTGTGATGTTTGTGTTAGTATTTTCATTTGTTGAACTCATTTTTACGAAGAATGTATAATTAAGAAATGTAAAATCGTCTATTTATAGATGAGGTTGAAAATGAAAAGTCTGATATTTAGGTGCTTGCAATGATGATAAATTGTAATGGTTGATATTCTCGAACGATATATTTTTAAAAACAGAGAAAATCATAAATCATTATTATACTTGGGATAAACGTTTCTCTCTTCCGGGAAGAGCAAAGGTTGTGATATTAAAAGGGATATCTTGCTACAGTTCTTATATTTAACCGTTATGATATATTATGTAAAATTAATAAAAAATTGTTGTCAGGAATCGAACCTTGTACCATATAAAAGGGGTATCACCATGCTTCTTATATTTAACCATTGTGATATATCTATAATAAAAATAATGTATCATTACGGTTGTTAGCGTTAATCGTTGTGAAATATTTACTCATATAAGCAAATTAAGTGACCCATTGTCGTTGTTTCATTCACAACGAAACCCTTGCACCCATTTTTCCTCTTGCGCTTCATACATTAATGTATTTACATATTTCCCATTAAGATATTCCTCATTATATTTTTTTGCAAGTTTTTTATTATTCTTTTTTCATCTTAGGAAGCAAACTTCGTCTAGTTTTAGAAACAATGAAAAGAAATATAAGTATGAAGCTTTTGTGTAAGCTTCTTCATCTTTGTATTTCTTTTTCATTGCTTCACAAACTAGATGAACATGGTGATGATGTACATATTATTTGTGTAGCTATAGAAAATAAGGTATTCTTCTACTTAGGGTTACAATCCCACTTCTTAGGGTTTTGTTTCAACTTTTGCTGGTTTTGTTTTGAATACTAACTAATTTCCTTGTTTGAAATAGCTGAAGTTGTATAGTAAAGATGATACATGATTATGATGATGGTGGTAGCAATAATGTATGAGTTGATTAGAAGTATGAAGCTTCATCTTTTTTTTTCAGAATCTGCAAAAAGGAATACAAGAAGTATGAAGCATTTTATTTAGGCTTCTTCATCCTGTATACCTTCTTATAGAGTCTAAAACTAAATGAACATGGTGGATGATGATAGTGGTAGCAAGCTTTTAGTATAAGTAGTTGAGGTACATATATATGAAAGTAAAGTATTCTTCTACTTCAATCTTTTTTTAGATAGTTCCCATTTTCTCGTTTTTTGCATGTTATTTTTGTTGATTGTTCTCATTTTTTCGGATTCATCTTCTCGTTTGTGCAGCTATGTGTAGTAAACAAGGAAACAATTGTGGCTACAAATCTTACCTAGTTTTAGAAACAATAAAAAGAAGTATAAGAAGTATGAAGTCATTGTGGTTAAGAGGTATGTTCTCTTGTAACAGTTTAATATAGTCTGTGATAAATTATAGTATTTGGTTCTTGTGTATGATGTTTTTTAAGTTTATTATATTTATATAGATTGTTTGTTTCACTAATGTGTCTCACTTAAAATATATTCATTTAAATTGAGGTAGATACTTATAATTTGTAAATTAAGTTATATTTAAAAGCTAAGTTAAACAAACCATTGTTGTTTTTGGATTGACATGCTTCTGATCATTCAACTCACGTTCTTTATATTTAATATGGTATAATGACCAGACACCTTTGATGCATCGCTAGATTTGTTTATAGTTTGATATCCATAAGAAAATTTGATCGGATAGTCCTTCTCCTCCTCATTGATAATCGTAAAAATTTTCAGTATAAAAATTACGATAGTAAGTGAGGATGAGAAGATATACAATCTAATCAAATTTTCTTATGAAAATTTAACTAAAATCTAATTCAACGATGTATTTTAGGAGCCAGGTCATTATACCACAATATATGTAAACAACATGAAATGAATGACGAGACACATGCAATTCAAAAACAACAATGGTTTGATTAAATTGGCTATCAAGAATAGTTTAATTTTTTAGATTATATACTTCTTCATCAATTTGAATGCATGTATATCTTTAGTGAGGGATACAGAAAACAAGCAATTTATATAAAATATAATAAACCATGGGCCTTTCACAATGATTATCTATTCTAACCGAAGCTAAAAGTAATTTTTGTATTTGTATAAATTTGCTTCTGATGAGTTTCGAACCTAGTATCTAAGAGTATATATCACAATGATTCATAAGCATAACCGTTGAGATATGTGGTGCACGTCATGGATTTTAACAACGATTTCCAGACTGTCATTATAAGTACAATATATACAACAACATTCTATATAACAACGCATGCGTAGACGTCATTCTATATCTTTCCCAACCGTTGTTAAATGAATTTTTCATAGTAGTGATATATATATATATATATATATATATATATATATATAATAATAATAATAATAATAATAATAACATATAACATACATATATAACAAATAACATATATAACATTTAGTAATATATATATATATATATATATATATATATATATATATATATATATATATATATATATATAACAATATATAATAACATGTAACAACATATATTTATATGTAATAACATATACAACATATATTTAATAATTTGTTTTTATAATATTTTGTCTTTATAATAATAATATTAATTCAAAAAGGTCACATTACAAACAAGGTGATCCAATTAGGATCCAACCAACAAAAAATATCTATAACAAAAATGAGACAAGATGACTTCTTGAATTTTCACTAAGCCATCCTCTGTTAACCATACTAACTATAATGTCAGAACCTATTGTTGTATTATCCACAATGTTAGTTCTTTGTATTGGCAGAAATTTTGGTAAAACAAGATTCTGCATTATGATGTTGTGTCTGATGTCCTGGCATGCTTGAAAAAATTTCTGTAAGGGTGATTTCTTGTTTGACAGAATGTTTCTCCTAATGTCAAACTAGATGTTATGACATTCGTGGACAAAACATTTTGTTCAGGTTGATTGTTTATTAATTATGCTTTGTCTTTGTGTATGAATGATAAGTATTTATCTGCGCTTTAGTTGGAGGTATTGTTAGAATTGTATTTCTCTTGATTGAAAGAATCTGATCTTTTATGTTTTGGTTGCTATTTGCGTTGAAGATCCTTTCAAGATTATTCAGTATTTATGGAAAAATCTTTTCTATATGTTTTCAGCATCCAAGCCCAAAAACAAGTTGCGTATTATATATTTTGGTGTAACCCTATTCTGTTTGTTATGAAAATTAAGAATTATTGAGTAAGTTGAGCCTCTAGAGTTAGGGTTAAGATTATCTTGTAATTTGTGAGACATTCATACATCACCTAGATGTTTGAATTGGACTGATTTTTGAGTTGTAATTTTGTCCACTCTAAGCTTTTAAGCATGAGTATTTGTTCTTGATTAAAGTTTTTAAGCAAGATCAAGGTGTTGTGTTTTGGAAGAGTGATATTCTGTTTCTCTTTAGTTTGAGTGTTTTATCACAGTGTGTGATTGAGGGGAGGGGGGGGGGGGGGGGGGTGAGATGGTGATTTCTCATATTTAGATGTTGATTTCTAGGTAGACGTTGCACTAGGTAGGTTCAAGTGAGAAGTTGTGAACAAGGAATGTTTAGGCTTTGAATTGTTCTAATAATAATGGATTTCCTTCCTGGCTTGGTAGCTTCTAGAGTAGGTGTGTTTGCACCGAACTGGGTTAACAATCCCTTGTGTTTTTATTGTTGTTATTTATAATGCTTTTATCTTGTTAATACTCAGATAATAATGTCGTGACATCGTCTTCGACATCACGTATCTAATACCAGAATTTTAATTGGTATCAGAGCAGGCATCCCGCTTTGTATCTGAGTGAGATCTAGGGAAGTTACTTTCTGGTATTATGGACAATGAGGTGGGATTGGTGAACAAACCACCCTTTCTGGATGGAACTAGTTATGATTACTGGAAGCCAAGAATGGTTGCCTTTCTGAAGTCTTTGGACAACAAGGGTTAGAAAGCTGTTCTGAAAGGATGGGATCATCCTGTTGTGAAAGACAAAGAAGGGAATGCCACAACAATTTTGAAGCCTAAAGAAGACTAGTCTAAGAAGAAGATGATCTTTCTATTGGGAACTCTAAAGCATTGAATGCCATATTCAATGGAATTGACAAAAATATTTTCAGATTGGTTAACACATGTGTTGTGGCTAAAAATGCTTGGGATATTCTAAAGATTTCTTATGATGGTACCTCTAAGGTAAAAATGTCTAGGCTTCAGTTGATCACAACTAAATTTGAAAACTTGAGGATGAAAGATGAGGAGAGCATTCATGATTTTCATATGAACATTCTTGAAATAGCTAATGCCTCTAGTACTCTAGGAGAAACAATGCCTGAAGAAAAATTGGTAAGAAAAACTCTCAGATCTCTGCCTAAGAGATTTGACATGAAAGTCATTGCCATAGAAGAAGCGCATGACATTAGCAAGATGAGAGTTGATGAAGTTATTGGATCTCTTAAAACCTTTGAGATAGGCATGAATAACAGATCTGATAAGAAGAACAAAAACATTGTTTTTGTCTCAAACACTGAAGATGAAATAAAAGATTTTGATCTGGATACTAATGAAGGTCTAGCAAATGCCTTAGTGGTTCTTGGAAAATAGTTTAATAGAGTGATAAGAAGGATGGAGAAGAATACGAGACCTGATGTCAAGAACATCTCTCCTGACATCAGCAGAGGAACAAAAGCTTAAGAAAGCTCTACTCTAGGTAAAGGAATGCAATGTTATGAATGTGATGGTTCTGGTCACAATAAACCTGAATGTCCCACACATCTCAGGAAACAAAAGAGGAATCTTATTGTGGCTTGGTCTGATGAGGAGATTGGATATGAAATTGATGAAGAATCTACTAAGGATGTTACTGCCTAACTAGTAGATATTGCTCTGACTCCAATAATGATGAATTGATCTTTGACGAACTGACAACCTCCTACAAAAATCGTTCCTTAGAAGTGAAGAAGTTTGTCAACAAGGAGAGAAACAAAAAAGGGCTTACAATTCAACTGGAGGCTGAAAAGGAAGAACATCCTAAAATCATCTCCAAACTAAAGGATGAGGTAACATTACTAAACTCTAAACTTGATCAAATGACCAGGTCTGTGAGAATTCTAAACAACAGTTCAGATACTTTAAATGAGATTCTACAGATTGGAAATTTTGTTGGAGATGTGACTGGTATAGGGTTTATTATAGGAGAAGAACCTATCTCAAATATTGTTCACTCTGAGATCAAACCCAGGATGTTGAATCAAATGCCTTAACATCATGATAGAAGACAAGGAAACTATAGAAGAATTTTTTTCCAGAGATGGAGATGTCATTACCGTGGGCACTTTGGTTATATAAACCCCTTCTGTTACAAATTATATGGATTCCCTAAGCCTGTTTCCCAAGTCAGGTCAAATGAAAACATTCCTATGAATAAAAAGCAATGGATTCCCAAGGTTGAAGCTACTAGTTTAATAACGCATACTTCTCTCAAAACTACAAGGGTAAGGAGGCATGCCATTTTGATAGTGGTTGCTTTACACACATGACCTGGGAGAAAATTTATTGGTAGACTTGAAGTATCTTCCCCCTAACCATGTGATATTTGGTGATGGAGAAAAGAAGAGAGATCAAAAGGTTGGAAAGATGAAGTGTTCAGAAGTTCCAAGTCTCAATAAAGTGCTGCTAGTAAAAGGTTTGACTGCAAAATTAGTATCAGTCAATTGTGTGATCAAGGGTTAAATATCAACTTCACCAAATCTGAATGTTTAGTTACTAATGAGAAGAATGAAGTCATTATGAAAGGAGTAAGATCTAAGGACAACTGTTATGTGTGGGATTCCTAAAAATTTCAGCCAATCCACCACATGTATTCTAACTAAAGAAGAAGGAAGAGAATGTAGTGAATGAAAGATTAAAGAGAAAATCAAGATGTCACATCAAAAGATTGAACATCAAACTACTTCAAAAGTGGTGAAACTTGTTCATAGACACTTGATGGAACCCATACAGTTGATAAGTCTTGCTGGTATTAGTACCAGAACTGAGGATAGGAAGAGCAAATCAGAAATTTGCTTATGTGTAAGGAACAACAATACAACTTAGTTTAATAAGATACAAAATGGTGTCTTTTTATCTACAATTAAAGCTAACCACATAACAACTAGAGATAACAGCTCATAACTGATAAAACAAACTCTGGCCAATTGTAATGTCAAACAGGATGTCACAACACCACTTAGTGACAAGTTGATTGCTATAAACATCTTCAACCAACACAACAAGTCCAAATATATTGATGTCTCTCACCAGGTTTTGAGGAAGTTCACTAAAGACAAGATGATTGTCTTAAAACATGAGACTCTTAAGGAAAAACTGTTACACTGTGATACTAAAGCTACAGTTGATAATCACCTTGGAAATATGAAGGGTAAATCAGTAATTTGTTTGACTAAAGGCTTAAAGCAATTAATTACATGTGGGAATATCATTAAGGACATATTATAATTTCAAGATTTAAATTGTCAATTAATGATTTGTGGGAATACTTTTGCCTTTTCCATTTTTATCAATTAAATTAATTTCCATCTTCAAGCACAATCTTTCCAAAATAACCTTACGCGCTACCTTGTTTCTATTCTCACTCTCAACTACTCCTTCATCTTCCATACTCTGCAGAGAAAACACTGTATCTATATTCTCTCGACTTCTAACTGTATCAAAATCTTGCAACAATAATATGGTTCAACTTCCTCTAAGGAGCCTTCTGCTACTAAACTTACATCAGAATCTAGGGATGAGCCGATGCACATTACCTGGGAAGAAGGGAAAAATATCAATCCTCTTTCAGTGATACCCTATGGCGGTGATGGTTCGAAGAAAACTAGAACTACTCCTATCAAAGCTTCAGTTAAATCAACTCAAGGTAACCTTTTTGATATTTCTCCTAATCCTTCTATTGATTTTGACTATAAAGAAAGAAGCAAAGATGAAGATAGGGCTATTAGACGTTTTATTTCTAGGGTTTTAAACAAGGGTCAAAATGTTGCTGGCATTTCTTCACCCCTTTCCATAGTTGCATGTCCTCCTCCCGAGGTTATTGTTATTCCTACTCACTTTGAGAATGACTTAAATGTTGAGAACCCTCACAAGCTGGATAGCTCTATGATCAAGGATGGTGCAACGAATGCTGAAATATCTCCTGATGGAAAGAATGTTGTTTCTGAGGACATTATCAATCTTGATGGCATTCCCTCTGACAATAATCTGTTGGTAAATGCCAACCCTAGCATGGCCAAAAGGTTGAAGAAAAGAAAAGGTAAATCTATTTCTGAGATCTCCCCTGTTAAAGGAATAAAAAATCTGGCTGCTAAGATCTTCTCTGGTTTTCCTCCTAAGTCTGGAAACAAGGATGCCACAAAGAAAAGAAAGGTTGTTGTCTCTGATTCTAGATCAGAGTACAATGTTGAAGATGATGTTGATGACAACACACCTGTAAAGAAAACTGTTATTGGACCACTAAAATCTTGGAGTAAGGTGATGATCAAAAAGAGAAAGAAAACAACTGAATATGTCTCTGAAGTTGATGTTGAAGACGATGTCCAAGACATCATTCCAGTTAAAAAATTTGTTGTAAAGAAAACTATAGTAAGGGTTCCTGACGCTCCTCTAGATAATATATCCTTTCATTATGCTGCTAGTGTGAGTAAATGGAAGTATGTTTACCAACGAAGGTTGGATCTTGAAAGAGAACTTAGAGCTGATGCTTTGGAATGCAAGGAAATATTGGAACTTGTATCCTTTGATGGTCTTCTAAAAACTGTTACTCAATTTCCCAAATGCTAAGAGACTCTGGTGAAAGAATTTATTGTTAATCTTTCTAAAGATAGTGCTGATGGGAAGTCTAAAGACTTTAGAAGAGTGTATGTTAGAGGAAAATGTGTTACCTTTTCTCTTGCTGTGATCAACCACTATTTGGGTAGAAGCAATGATGCTCAACCTGACCTAGAAGTTACTGATAATCAAGTCTGTAAGGAAATAACTACTAATCAAGTCAAAACTTGGCCTATAAAGAATAAACTTTGAAATTCTGGTATGACAGACTCAGATGTCTAATATAATGTTGAGACATCTGATTTGTTACTAATAAACATGGCAAGGTACAAACAACAACATTATAAAATTCTGATGTACCAGATTCAAACACTCTTTGAATATGTTTATACGTTTGATACGACATTCAGCAAGAACACTGCATAAAATATAAAACAAAAAAACTGTAAAGAACACACTCAAATTGTTAACCCAGCTCGATGAAAACTCATCTATTCTGGGGGCTACCAAGCCAGGAGGATATCCACTATGTAGTATCAATTCAAAGATTTCTCAACAAACACCTATAGTTTACAACCTTCTCACTTAATCACTACCAATGCAACTTCTACTTAGGAACTCCTAAATATGACACAATCATCTCACTCCCTCACAATCACCTCAATGATAAAATTAACAATTCAAAGTCAAAAGACACACTTCCATGACAACACCTTAACCTTGCTTCACAACTTCAGTCAAGAACAAAATATCTCTTGCTTAAAAGCTTCGAGAATTACAAATAGACACAACCACAAAGTTTGAAAATTGTTACAAACGACTGCTCCAAGAACTCAACCCTAATGATATGACTTTTACATCTTTGGTTGGTTAATAAACCTAGGTTACAAGGTTTCTTTTTATAGCTTAATCCCAACTGGATTTTGGGCCTAAAAACGCAGCATTGTAGCTGCTACAATTATGCAGAAAAATCTGATACAAATAAAAAGATCTTCAAATAAACAACTTACTAAAATATCACTAAACATAGAAACTCTATATTTATTCAATATTTGTTATTTGTCTTCAATATAAATTTGAATATTCAAGATCTTTAAATCAACACCACATTGGATTGCTTTGATTCTCTGAATATTCTTTTTCTGTAAAATCATAACAGAATCTTCAATCCTCTCCTGTCATTTCATGATGTTGAATGAACTGTCTTGACATCTTCTTCGACATGTTACTCCAGATATTGAAACACCAGTTAGAACATCTTCCATACACCAAGACCTCATCACCATGATTCTTGATGTGCTCCACCAAATGGACTTACTATAGCATAGTAATCCAAGAACTAAAAATCTTCACCAATATTGTGCCACCAACTTGAATCAGAAATCCAGAAAGAGAGATAAACTCTCATCCACCTTCAAGAAGAACCAGTCTCTTTGAGTCTTCAACTCATCACCCTTCTGCCTAAGAGTAACTTGTTCCAAGACAATCCTCAAGACCAACCAGCTACCACACTTTGATTATCTTGATTCTTCGAATCCACTATAGAGACCAACCAATTTCCACAGTTTGATCACCTCATTTATGAATCCTCATATGAAAAAGCCAACTGCCACACTTTGTTTTCTTCACGTTTCTCAGAATTCTCTCAGAAATATTCTGATCTACCTATTTTGTAAATCATCCTATCTTTAATTGATGGGCCACTTCACTAACTAAGATTCTAATGTTAAACCGAATGCTTGAACATTATCATTCCACATCCAGTTGTTGAATTCAGCTCCTTCTTCTTCCACTTGAAAGAACCTCCTCCCTTAACAGAACCAGAGTTCCATGCTCTCATAGAATTGATACATCAACCAAATTTGAGTAAACAACCTCCATTCTGTTGCTTCTGCATAAATTCCTACCAAACACACATTGATGAGAGTCTACCAAAATTTCTCCAAAGACTTCAAATCTGCCACTTGCTGAAACTTCAGAAGGAATAGTTCATAACTACACCTTACAACTATACCAAGGATGACAATTTCCCTTGAGTAAAGCACTCTTCACAAAGTTCTAATAATATTGTCAAATCTAACTTCATAATTCTGCACACCTTCCTTGTCATGGGAAGAACAAAACTCCAGATGCACCTACCAAAAACAGTCTGCATTTTTGCACCAATAAATCACAAATAACACTTCCTAAGGGTACCCCTCTTAAATTTAAATCCCCAGCAGAGTCGCCAGTTCTGTAACACGGTGGGAGAACTGACTTTAGTTATGTTGCGGATAGCAAGAGTCGCCACCGACTTTTATTTTATCCAAAGGAAAGGCATAAAAGAACAGGAAAGACCTTTTGAAAAGATTTTTGGGTCCGGGGGGTAGGTTATGTAAAGGGAAGGTGTTAGCACCCTTTACATCCATGGTTATCCATGGGCTCTTAGTTACTTAGCTCACTTTAAATTGTTTTTGAAAAGGTGAAGTGTGTGAATAGAAATTTTCATAAGAGTTAATAATGATCCATGTACGGATGCGTAAAAACTTGTGTTTGAAAATTGTTTGAAATTTGTGAAAGGTTTGAATGAAGTGAGCAAGCAACTATGAGGAACCTACCCTAAAGTTTTAAGTCTTTCTGTTCTTTACCCTTTAAATGGTAAGACTATCCCTATTATTAAGGAATAGGTAGTCATTACCTTGGATGTGAGGGACATATGAGGGACATCTGTTTTATGAAGGCAACTGTGGGGGTGTATTAAGCAATTTGGAGGGACTGTCATCATTATTCGAAAGGGACAAGATCTTTTATGAAGGCAACCATTTAAGGGACTTGATGACTTTTTCTTTTAAGGGACTTTGCTTTATACACCCCACTTGACCTTATGATTTGGCAACATTGAGAGGCAACCCTAGAAAGTGAGATGGCGATTAAAAATCGACTTACGTGTGTGAGTGTTTAATTTAATTTATCTTTTAATTTAAATGTCCTAAATTCAATTTTAAATAGCATACATATTTACACTCCCTATTTTACTAACCATAGCAAGCAAATTAAACAATTTAAATATTTACAAAAGTTTACACCAAGGAGCAATTACATAATAATAATAAGCAATTAATTATAAATAGCAAAATAAATAAATAAGCAAAATATAAATAAATAAGTAAAAATAAATAAATAAGCAATAAATAAATATAATAGGGGTTAGTAATAATAATAAATTAAAAAAATAAATAAGGTTAGAGAAATAATAATAATAATAAGCATAATTAAAAAATAAATGGATTAGTAATAATATGGTTAGTAATAATAACAATAATTAAAATAAATGGAATTAGCAAAATTATTATAAGAACATAAACAAAAAAAATTAGATTTTTAATATAGACAATTATTTATAAATAAGAGGAAATATGAACAATTAAATAGTTATTATAACATTTTAATTTATATACAAATTATTAAATTATTTTTAAGCATATATTACACATATTCAAAAAAATTATTTATACATATAATTTAGATTACAAACAAACTATGAAAATATTTACATATTATATAAAGAAAATAAGTTATAATTATATTTATAAAAATTAACTATATTAAATAAATATGTACATAAATTATAAAATAAAATTAGGTTTTTAATAGTTATTTAGAAAATAAATTAGGGTTTACAAAATTAGGGTTTATTTAGAAAATATTTTTAGGGTTTATAATCTAATATACAAAATTATTTTAGTAAATATATATATATTATAATTTAGATACATAACAAAATAAAATAATTTTTGAGTTTATGAAATAAATTTTTATAATTTTGAAAAGAATACATAATATACAATTATTTAGATATATAAAATATATACAAAACTAATATAATTTAATAATAAAATATTTAAAACAATCAAAATACAAGAAGAAGAAAAAATGAAGACTTACCTGGCTGGGTTTGAACCCAGGACGTCCTGCTTACCAGCACCAAAACCCTCCACTAGACCAGCCAAGCACGTGTGGTAAAGAATGGATTGCAATTGGTTTTGTTCTTTGAAACCTGAAAAATCAGAAAAAATAAGAAGCAAAAGGCCTGGGGGAGGATTGAACCCAGGACCTCTTAGGCAAACAAACACACGCATAACCAATCCTGCTGGGTGAGCACATCTGTTAGAATGTTGGCTATAAACAATAATATATTAAAACTATAATTTAAATGGAAACATATCAAAAAGGAATGGCTGGAGGCAGGATTCGAACCCCAGCCTTCCCCCCAACACGCGCGTCTGCTTTTCCACCAGGCCACAAGCACATTCCTGTGATTAAATTAAAACGAATAAATAAAATATTAAATTCACAATTTGAATTTCAAAAACGCGCCAACACAGTCGTCTTCTTCCTCTGAAATTCGCAGGTTTTCCTGCGAATTCTCCTGCGGATCCTCTTGCGATTTTTCTTGCGTACGATAACCTGCGATTTCTCAAACTCCAATCAAACAACAAAATTTCTTCAAATTAATTGGTGTAATGCAATCCTTGAGGTCCATACAATCTAACCACGTTCTCAAAATTCATTTATATGTGGTAAATCGTAAAACCCCAAATGAAGCCCGTAAACCCTAGCTATGGCTTCTTATGATTCCTGCGGTTAAACTCAAAAAGAATTGTCCAGAAACCTTCTAGGTCATCATGTAAACAAGATTAATTAAACAAAAACAAACGAAACATCATGAACAATCATAATCGAAAAATCAAGAAAGTGCCATGAACATGCGTTCGGTTTGGCCATCACAACATGGTTTTGATGCTTATGAGTATTGAATCATGATCAATGAAGGTCAAGGAAGCTAATGCAACCTTTGTGAAGCTTTGAAATTGCCTTAATCTCAAAATCCGAATCCAATTATTTTGAAGAATTTTTGAACTTTGCAATGTGTTCTTGAGGCTGCCAATCCGTCCTTTTGTGATTGGTTTCTATTGTATACTTATATGTGATGTAATTTAGGTCAAAAGATGATGGATTTATGGGCTTTTTGGAAGGCTTGAGGGTGAAGGAATGTCATGATCTAAAAATGTGAAAAAAATCAAATATTTGCATTCCAATTTGGTCTAGTACGAATTTGTACAAGATCAAATCATGTTAAACAGCATTGATTAATTTCTAGAAGAAGAATCATGTCCAAACTTTGATTTTTAGATTTTATTTTAATTTAATTTGATTTAAAATGAATAAAATTCAAATAAATATCAAATAAAATAAAAAAAATCAGAATTTCTTGTCATTGGGTCGTGCATGAAGTTATTGTATGGATTGGGTTATTATTTGGCAAGCCCATTTGGAAGAAATTGGTTTTAGACCTCCTTTTTCATCATAAACCAACTCAAAATTTCCCAACTTTGTAAGGGAACATATCCTTCAATTTTAATGCTATGAGGGTGTTCTTGGACATTTTGGAAAGCTTGAAGAGTCCTATAAACAACCCCACTGGTTTCATGTCCATATCATTTACCAATTTCAAGTTATGCCCTTTTGAAGTTGATGACTTTTTGTTGACTTTCAAAAGGACCTATAATGTCTTAGCTCATACCTTCCAAATGAAGCATTTTTGGGCTTGGCTTGTGAGACACAAAGTTGTAGAGAATTAAATTTCCTTCAAAATGAGCTTTGGATGGAGACTTGGTGATGAAGTATGTGAAAGTTATGGCTGGTCAAAGTTCAGTTGACTTTTACTGAGGAAACCCTAATTTAGAAACTCCTGATTCTTGATGATCTGAAATCTCCTTGATGAATCATGATCAACCCTTGATCAAATGATGAATTTTACTTCATATACTTGATGTTGGCAAAAAATCATGAAGTTTGACTTTGGTTTGACCACAGTTGACCTCAGTTTGACTTTTTAACTGCATTGACTGATTTTGACTTATCTGATCATCTGACTGAGCAAACTTTTGAGAAAAGTCTTGAAACTTGTCATGGGGGTTCTTACACACATATAAGATGTTATGAAGCTCACTTGAAGTCTTGGAAATCCATTTAGCCTGATTAAAGTCAAAACCCTAGTTTTGGATGCACTGCTTAGGAGGTGCATTGTCTGAGGGAATTGTCAACTCTTCTGACCAATTGTGAACTTTGTGAACCTTGTGAACCATCATAACATATCTTGTGATACTCATGGGAGGTATTGTGAACCTTGTGAACCTTGTGAACCTTCATGAAGTGACTTGTAGACTTCATGAACCTCATGAAAGGTCTTGTAAACATTGTGAATCTTGTGAACCTTGTGAACCTTCAAGAAGTGACTTGTAGACTTCATGAACCTCATGAAAGGTTTTGAAAGCATTGTGAATCTTGTGAACCTTGTGAACCTTCAAGAAGTGACTTGTAGACTTCATGAACCTCATGAAAGGTTTTGAAAGCATTGTGAATCTTGTGAACCTTGTGAACCTTCATGAAGTGACTTGTAGACTTCATGAACCTCATGAAAGGTTTTGAAAGCATTGAGAAACTTGTGAACCTTGTGAACCTTCATAAAGTGACTTGTAGACTTCATGAACCTCATGAAAGGTCTTGAAAGTGTTGAGAAACTTGTGAACCTTGTGAACCTTCATAAAGTGACTTGTAGACTTTATGAACCTCATGAAAGGTCTTGTAAGTGTTGGGAAGCTTGTGAACCTTGTGAACCTTATTAGAACACAAAGTCTTGTATTGTGAGGGAAAATTTTGGGGTGCAACACAGTCACAACAAAAACTACACAAATTACTATGGTTCTGAGGATAACCTTCAAGTAATCCACACATACACAAGAAGTGGAATATAAGGGAATCGACCATCAGTAATTGATCAAACTATCAGAATAAAACACATACATATGTGTAACACCCCAAATTTGGCCTCTTCTGTTTATCATCATCATCATATCATAATCATCATAAGCATGTCATGTCCTTAGCATTTTTGCATAGAAAGATTAAGCATAGTACTTGCATGTTCTAGCATAAGGCATGTGATCGACCATCCGGGAAATTTGAAGCACTACAAGTCAAAATCAAGAGCATGGTGACCCGGCAAGAAGCTCACAAGGCATTTTATGCAAGCTCTGTATCATGTTCAAAGCCCTAAAAAGAGTGAAGGTCAAAATCAGATCAAACGGTTGGCGCCGTGTTATTATGGAGGTTTCCCACCAAAAGGAGGGAGAATTCAAAATTCACTGACTTTAACCGGTTAACGCTTTGGTTAACGGGTTAACGGCTGCGAATTTTGAATTCCAGCAGCAATATTCAGCATGTATTTTTTGGCTCCAATTCTCCAATTTTCCAATTTTTCAATTTTTATTCATTTGAATTAAGGAGAAGGATCTAGAGCATTTATCCAAGCCTAATTCCAATGCTAGATCCTAATCACTTTCCCAAACCATATTTTTTGGATCCCAAGCCTAAATTTTGGGCCCCAAACCTAAAACATATTTAATCCATTTCCCTCCAAACCAAGAGAGGACTCTCTCATTTTTTCACTCTTCATTCTGAATTTTCACTCTCTTCTCTCACCATTCTCTCATTTTCTCTCCCAAATTTTCCAAATTCGCTAAGAGTTCCTCTTTGAAGATCACATAACTTTGCGTTAAAGTGTGTAGATCTTGGAACTAGACCTAAATCAATAGCTTCTTTGCATCATTTTTGCTGGTTTATTACTTGGATCAGATCTGGTTTGGAGTTTAGAAGTGATTTTGGAGTCAAAATTCTGCATCAAGACCCTTTGCTTGCATTTATTTTGCATGGAGTGTGAAGCTTAACACCGGACCTTCTAAGTTTTCCGCGAGATCTCTCATTTCCAACTCAAACAACAACTACCAAAGTATACCTCAGCTTTGTAGGTTGGTTAAATTCAGATCTAGCTCTGTTTTAGCTTATTTGCATGCTTATGCTTTATATCCAACATGTGCTTGTGTATTTGCTTGTGTTGCTTGAATTGATTGGTTGATTTGTAACCGGATCCGTGTGCTAATGTCCATAAGCTTAATGATGTCAACTAATGTGAATTGATCCATTTATTTCATGCATAATTGATTGCTGGTCTGTGGTGAAATTATTTGGATAAGCTGGTTTGAGCTGATTTTCATGCAGGAATTGTTGTTGTTTTGACAGTGTTAACCGGTTAACGCATCCTTTTTCTGTGTAAATTGCTGCAGGTTTGAATTAGTTAAGCGTTAACCGGTTAATATTGATGCAGAATGCCATTTTGGAGTTGTTTTTGGCTTGTTTGATCCCCTTGCTTGTCTTAATTGCCATGGATCATTGTATGATGATTGAATATGCTAGTTTAGGGTGATTTGCTTGCTGGTTGATGTATGCTTCCATGTCCTCGACACGTAAATGCTTTTATGTGCAAAGTTTGGCATGTTTTTTGATCTTTGTTTGCTTGAACTTTGAGCATGCTAATTCCATGATTGTGTTGATCAACTTGTTGGATTTTTTTGCTAACACTTGCAGGGGCTCATGGTAAGAGAAGTGTGGATGTTTATCCACATTTCAACTCTTCTTCTTTTCATTTTAAGTTGCCTTCTCTTTTTGATTTGATGTGCCTTATGCCATCATGTGATGCAACTCTTTTCTTCCCCCTTTAGGAGCAACTTATCTTCTTTAGAGGAGTAAGTTGCTTGCTAGCTTTCTTCTCCTCTTCTTTTCTTCTCCTTTGGTTCTTTCTTCTCTTAGGATAAAGTTCAAACCTCACTAACCTTAGGACCACTTTTTTGCATGCTAATATTAGGATTAGTCTTTCCCCATTAGACTTTTGCCTTTTGCTCATTTGGTTCTTTCTCTTCTCATCTCAAAACAAAACCTAAAAAAATATTAATAAAGAGAGAAGTGACTTCTTGTGTAATAGCCTTATTCCATGGGGCCTATGTATTCATTCCATCTTGGAATAGTGCATTTGCCTAGCATGATGCACAAGTCGGATCATTAAGTCATCTTCATCAAGAAAAACCCTAAAAAATACTTCTTCATTTTTAATCACTAAAACATCTAATAAATTCAACAAGTCAATGAATTTAAGCCATGCCCTTGGAAACAAGTCTTGGATAAGTTCTCCTTACTTGGTGTGCTTGTTCTATTATTCCATCTTGGAATGTAGTAACAAGTACACATTCCATGGAAAAGAGTTTGAGTTCATTCTCTTGTGCCACACCAAATAAAAGCTCATAAAAAACACAAACAAACAATAAGCGTCTCCTTCGGGATTTCTTTTCTCATCGCCTTCGCTCCGTACGCGAACTTGCTCCTACTTGTCATTTTTCAAGACGGTTACGCACTCGTCGTCCGAGCCTGAAACACCTGAGCATTGACATAGGCAGTTCAAGCTTAAAACACAAGCAATCTTTTCCACCCCTAGTTAGGGGAACTACGACGTCTCTGATCCTCATGTCCAGATGAGGTACGTAGGCAGCGGGGTAGGGCCCGTTCAAGCACAATCTTTTATTTTCCCCCTTTTTTTTCTTTTCTTATCCAGTTCATCTCCTTCTCTTTGCAGCAGCTTTCATTCTTTCACCCTTTGAAACAATTTCTTTGCAAGCGTGGATCCCGTCGGGTACGACGGACGATCTGGGGTGCTAATACCTTCCCAGGTCGTAACCGACTCCCGAACTCAGATTTTTTGGTTCGCAGGACCTTTGTCCTTCCTTTTCTTTTCTTCGGTTTGTGCAGCATTACCATTCCCGTCTCTTCGGGATAAAAATGTATGGCTGGCGACTCTACCTTCTTCCGCGCCGCTTTCGCGTTTGTACCAGGATGGAAATCCGGGGAGCGACAGCTGGCGACTCTACTGGGGACGATTCTAACCAGAGTATCTCTGGTTCCCCTTGAGTATCAATCCTAGCGCTTGCATGTTTCAGTTTCATTGGGTGTTGATTGTTTGTTGTTGCATGTTTATTTTATTGTTGTTTATTTACAGTTTTATTTACAGCTTTATTTACAATTTTCAGTATTTATTTTCATGCATCATATATTACTGGACTGTCTGGCTGCTGGTTTCTTTTTTTCTGTGGGATTGGGAACTGTTACTGAGAGATGAGCTCGCAACCGGGGCTCGAGTGCACCCTAGGACTTAGAGTGGACAATCACTTTGGCTTCATGGCATCTTGCTATGTTGGTAGTAGTGAGTTCCACACCCAGACTTGCGACCGTCTTGGAAATGTATTTATGCCGGAATCATTCTGGGGTAATACACGACCTCGATAGTTATGTGCATCTGGGGACCGATCATTGAGGACCTTTGTGGAAACATCCCTCTCCAGTGGTGACAGTGGCATACCACATTTTGTGGCAAACCCATTCGCACCTGAGGGCCCACTGGGAACTCGCATAGGATGGCCTGGTTCTTTTATAGGAACTCAGTCAAAGCATCTGGTCGTATGATGATAGTATTGTACCCTTCGGGATGAATGTACTATTGTTTCTCGATTCCAGCGCTTGAAGCTGGGAACTTATAAAGGATGCTTGTTTTCCCGGACTCACGCTGAGACCTCCCTGAGTAGTACATAATGCCAAACCGATTCCCTGATTTGGTCATGAGCCATTTCTCGGAAATGGTCAACGTATTATTGCTATTCGGCTTTGAGAGTCCATGGTGTTTGACCCGGAGCACACCTGTGAGATTGGGAGGGGTTTACAGGTTTGCAGGAACCCTTGACCTCATCATACCTCATTGCCAGTATAGTTCTATGATTCGATAAGGCTACATGGATTTTGGAGTTCTTAAGTTATCTGATATCTGATTTTGGGGATTTTGAGACTAAATTCTTGTTCAAGGGGCTTTATTCAGAGGATCTTGGTTCTTGGTCACTTGGGTCCAGTGTTCCGTATCCAGACAGTCCCGGTCGTTGTTCATATGCCTGCATTGCATTTTGCATCGCATCATACTCGCATTAACTATTTGTGTTTCCATTTCAGGTTAGCATTTAGCCTTTGTACCCAGTTCTGGTATTCATTGTTCCTCCAGATGACAAAAGTCCAAGAGATACCCAGAAAAAGGAATGCTCATTACACTTTCCCACAACCAGAAACTGAGGATATTCAGAAATTGGTGGGCTTGATGAGTGACAAGGTTTCAGATGATTTCAGAAGCCGGTATGGGAAGATTTTGGGTTACATGAACAAACCTACTGTCGATCAGAGAGATAGTCTTCATTCTTTGTTGCAGTTTTATGACCCTCAGTTAAGCAAAGTTATTGGTCCTAAGACACCAGGGACTGAATACTCCTCAAAAGAGTTTACAAAGCCAGTTTCCAAAAGGACCTCTGGAGTATTTTCTGTCAGAATACCAGAGTTGGGGCATATTAATTCCTGAACATGGAAACATAAATAGTTGCATTGCATGCATATAACTTGTTTGTTGTTTTTCAGGTATTTCTCCAGTGTTCTAATGTTCATGTCACTTTCAGGCACTATAGATCCCAAGAAGGTTCAGAGACAGTCAACTGTGCACAGATACCCTACAAAGGTAAACAGAGAAAGAGCAATAGAGAAGATGCAAGCAGATCTGGATGACTTGAGGACAAGAATGGACAACTTCATGATCCTCATGGCTGAGATGGGTCAAACTCAAGAGCATTTGCGCAAAATGGTAGAGAACAATCAACCCAGGAACAATGGGATAACAAATGGAGGTAATCGCAACGGGGCTGGCGCCCGTCATGTTGAAATCCCTGTGGTTCAGCCAGGGGTCACTATTATCAATGATGGAGTGAATAACATGCAGATGGATGGGAAGGACGAGCAGTTCACCTTGTTGGATGAGGCGGAAGGCCAATGGGTTGATATGAATAGGAGGTTTGAGGAAATGGCTGAGCAGACTCGTGCCATTCAGTCTCAGAATTCTCTAGGGTTTGACATCACTGATTTGGGCTTGGTGTCAGGGGTAAGAATTCCCTACAAGTTCAAGGTCCCTACTTTTGATAAGTACAACGGCACGACGTGCCCGAAAACTCACCTTCAGTCGTTTGTGGGAAGAATTGTGGCGCATACAGATGATGAAAAGCTGTGGATGTATTACTTCCAGGATAGTCTTGTAGGAGCTTCTTTGGAATGGTACATGAAGCTGAGTCAGGTCAATATTCGAAGTTGGAAGGATTTAGCTGAGGCATTTGTGAAGCAGTATCAGTATAATTTGGATATTGCTCCAAATCGTACCCAGTTGCAGACAATGTCTCAGAGTACTAAAGAAGGGTTCAAAGAGTACACCCAGAGGTGGCGTCAGCTTGCTACTCGAGTGCAACCTCCCTTGTTAGAAAATGAAATGGCAGATATGTTCATGGGAACACTGCAAGGGGTGTTTTTTGAGAGACTGGCGTCTTGTTCAGCGACCAAGTTTAATGACATCGTGATAGCTGCAGAAAGGGTTGAAACCCTTCTGAAAATGGGGAAGATCCAAGGCAGTGGTGCAGGTAACTCAAGTGGTGTGAGAAAGGCTCTCAGTGGACCTCCAAGAAGAAGGGAGGGAGAGACTAATGCTATGTACAGTCGAGGTCGGGGCCGCGGATACAAAGGATCTTACGAGCAGGTGGAAGTTGTCACCATCCCCACAGGTCCTGTGCAACAACAACAACAGCAACAACAACAACAGCCGCAGCGCAATAACTATCAGCAAAGACCCTATCAACAAAGATAAGCTCGTCCAGCTAACAGGGTGCTTGAGGCCATCCCTATGACGTACACAACTCTGCTCCAGAGACTGTTAGACTTGAATTTAATTCAGTTGAGGACATTAGCACCACCTCCACCTGGAGAGCTTCCAGTGGGATATGATGCTAATGCAAGATGCGCATTTCATTCAGGAGCTCCCAGGAACTCAACGGAGAAGTGCAGGGCATTACAACATAAATTCCAAGACTTGATTGATTCAAAAGCAATTAACTTTGCACCGCCTCCAAATGTTACATCAAACCCCATTCCAAATCATGGAGGGGCCAGGATAAACGCTATCGACAGTGGCGAGAGGTTGAACCTGATCTTGAATATGGATGAAGTGAAGACTTTGTTATTAGTGGTAAAGGACAAATTGTTGAAAGAGGAGGTTTTTCCAGGTTGCGATTTTGACTGTGAGAGTTGTTCGAATTCAGATAATGGTTGTGGGGATTTGAAAGCTGAGCTACAATGTTTGATTGACAAGGGGTCTCTACAGTTCGATAGGGTTAATCATAGAAGTGATTGTGTGTCTACGGTAACAATTTAATTTGATCCTGCCGAAGTTCCTGCCCGGAGAGAGCTGGTGACTATCTATGTTCCAGAGGTGAGTCCAGTTACCATTACTGTTCCGGGACCAGTTCCCTATGCTGATGACAAGGCCGTCCCTTGGCACTATGGCTCATATGTGTACGTAGAAGGTCATAAGTGGGAGAGTAAAGTGGTGACAATTGACCTGACTGTTGTGAATGTCGGAGGAGTTGGTGGATTTACACAGAGTGGGCGTCTCTTTGCTCCTCAAGTCCTTAAAGGTGATCCTGAAGCTGAGGCTGCTGCAAAGGCTAAGGGTAAACAGATAGCAATTCAAGAGATGACAACTCCCACTGCCGGTCAGGGAACTTTTGAAAAGGAAGTTGAGGAATTCATGAGAATAATTAAGAAAAGTGACTATAAGGTGGTTGAACAGCTGAATCAGACCCCGTCAAAGATATCCATTTTGTCGCTGTTGATGTGTTCTCAAGCTCACCGAGAAACTTTGTTAAAAGTTTTGCAAATGGCGTATGTACCACAAGAGATAACTGCCAACCAGTTGGAGGCCGTTGTGGGCAGCGTAAACATCAGTCATGGGTTGGGATTCACAAATAGAGATCTCACTTTTGAGGGACGTAATCACAACAAAGCCTTACATATCACCATGGAGTGTAAGGGTGTTGTTATGTCGCACGTCCTGGTAGATACATGCTCTTCTCTCAAAGTGCTCCCTAAGAAGGCCTTAATGAAGTTGAATGTTGATGGTATCGTTTTGCGACCCAGTGACTTGATTGTAAAAGCCTTTGATGGATCCCGAAGATCTTTGTTTGGGGAGGTGGAGCTACCGGTGAAGATTGGGTCTCAAGTGTTCAAGAGCACATTCTATGTCATGGATATTCAACCCGCTTATAGTTGTTTGCTGGGACGTCCTTGGATTCATGCTGCTGGCGCAGTAACATCCACGTTGCATCAGAAGTTGAAGTAAATGGTAGACGACCAGGTTGTTACTGTGTGCGGAGAAGAGGATATTTTCATAAGCCATCTGTCGACCTTCAAGTATGTGGAAATGGACGGGGAGATCCATGAGACACTTTTCCAAGCTTTTGTGACAGTCAATGCCAGTACTTTGTTTCCAATTGCCGCAGTTCAAAGTGATGAGAAGGAAGGGACTCCTATCTACTCCTACAAGCAAGCTAAGGAGGTAGTTCAATCCGGAAACGCCCAGGGCTGAGGCAAGCTGTTAGAAATGGAAAAGAAAGTTGACAAGTTTGGTATCAGATATCAACCTAGATAGTCCAGCTGGTCTCATGGCACTAAGCCCATAGCATTCACAAGCGCTGGAATGCTCGACCACAACGTCATTTGTGCAACAGATACAGATGGGGATAGTGACTGCGACTTGGATAACTGGATCCACCCATGCGTACCTGGGGAGGAGCTCCGAAATTGGTCTGCTGAAGATTTTGTTCAAGTTACTTGGCAGTCAAAGTAATTTTCTTTGTTTCCATTTTATCATACTGCATGTCAAATCCTGCACTCTGCCTAAGGTGCACGGATCCATATGTAGGGTCACCATGTTTTAACACATTTGCTTTTTCCGTGAAATAAAGGACATTTTTCAAGCAAATTGTGTTCTCTTTCTTTCGTTTTAAAAAATTTTCACAAAAAAAAATAAAAAAATAAAATGGCAATGTTTTCTTTTCAGTTTTGTGTGTGTGTTTGTGTCTCCTTTGAAAGAACAAATTATGAAATAAGCACATCATTTGTGCAGTGTTGATCATTCGGATTCTTGTGATAACGTTCCTGCTATGACTATGCATGACTTCGACAATCCTATCTACCAAGCTGATGAAGGGGTTGAGGAAGACTGTGGACTCCCAGAAGAATTGGTTAGGTTGTTGAAACAAGAGGAAAGGGTCATTCAACCTCATCAGGAAGAAATAGAGATCATCAACATCGAATTTGAAGGCGTAAGGAAAGAGATAAAGATTGGGGCCAGTCTGCAGGCCGAGGTAAAGAAGGAGTTGATTGGTATGCTACGTGAATATGTGGATATCTTCGCCTGGTCGTATCAAGATATGTCAGGGTTGAATACTGACATCGTTGTACACAAACTGCCACTAAAGGACGACTGTCCTCCGGTAAAGCAAAAGTTGAGAAGAACTAGCCCTGATATGGCTATGAAGATCAAGGAGGAAGTTCAAAAGCAGTGGGATGTCGGCTTCCTTTGTAACATCCCAATCTTTGTGATTATTTATTTATTTATATTAATGATTAATTGAGTGATTTTGTGAATAAATGATTTATTTGAAATAATTGAATTATGTGATTTATTTGATTTAATTATTTGAATTAATTGATTTATTTTATTTGGTGGAATAAAAATAGATTTGGTAGAAAATATTAATTGGGCCAATTGTAGGTGTGTGATTAGAAAGTGTGAGAATGAGTTAGTAAGCCCAATAAGAAAATTGTGAGATTAATAAAAGAAGAGAATAAGATAGAATAGGGTTAGAAGTTGGAAGAGGCAAAAATATGCTAGAAGAGAGAATAGGAGAAGAGGAGAAAACTCAAGGACAAAGTTCAAGAATCCAAGAGTAAAATCAAGGTAAGGGTGAGTTTTTGTATAATTATTGGGTTGTATGATAATATATTGATGGGTAGAAACATGTTTAGGATGAAATCCCTAAATTTCCATAATTTCATAATTATTAGGTTTTGATGATAATCCTTGAAATTATGACTATTAATTGTGTTTATATTTTATATTTTGATATACTATAGAGATCTATTCATTATTGGAATAAAAATTTGATAGGTGACATTGGAATAAAAAGTGATAGTTTTATAAATTCTGGAACAATAAATTTATAAGTTGAAGACAATAAAATGTAGTATTCCATAATAGACAGTAGCGTATGAAATTAGGATAATACTTTTAATTTAGGAATTGCTTATTGTAGTGAAATTTTCTTCAATATATTGGCTACAGTACCACGCACCTTCATGGAATTAGTAGAATCCAGTGAAATGTGAAGATTTTTATATATTTCGTTAGTACTAAGCGCGTCATGTTCTAATATAGTGATAAGGGAATCTATACATACTATAATGAAACATTATTTCTAATATATGGGTAAGTGAATCTTTATATTGTGCGAACGTTTTACACGAATATATTATTAGGATAAATGGTATGTCTTGGATATATATATTAAGTGTTACTAAGTGATATATCAAGTGGTCTGATCTTATATTAATTATCACTACAAGTCATCTTGTAGATATATGTATATTAAGGAATTAATATAGTGATATATATTTAGCTTCCCGTTAATGTACACATAGGCTCTTTGCTATTAATATTAATGAAATCCATTTGCTGTAGGTGCATATCAATTTACTAAAACGAAATGTAATAAACCATGTCCATGAAACCAATTTAAATGTGGTAGTTTCTGAGAGCTAATTTAATTCAAATTGGAAATCTATTTCAAGTTTATCATATATAGTATTCCATTTGAATAATTAATAATAATAATAATAATAATAATAATAATAATAAAATATTATATCTTTATTTAATCATTGATATTTTAATTTAATGATTAATTCAATGATTAATTTAGAGATTAATTTGGTGATTAACTTGATGATTAAATTATAGATTAATTTGGTGATTAACTTGATAATTAAATTATAGATTAATTTGGTGATTAACTTGATGATTAAATTATAGATTAATTTGGCGATTAACTTGATGATTAAATTATAGATTAATTTGGCGATTAACTTGATGATTAAATTATAGATTAATTTGGCGATTAACTTGATGATTAAATTATAGATTAATTTGGCGATTAACTTGATAATTAAATTATAGATTAATTTGGCGATTAACTTGATGATTAAATTATAGATTAATTTGGCGATTAACTTGATAATTAAATTATAGATTAATTTGGTGATTAACTTGATGATTAAATTATAGATTAATTTGGCGATTAACTTGATGATTAAATTATAGATTAATTTGGTGATTATATTGATGATTATTTTAGTGATTACTTTGGTGATTAATTTAGGGCAAAATACTCAAATTGGTCCCTTAACTCTACCTCTGAGTCCAATTTAATCCCTTATCTTTAAAAAGTTTCAAAGTGGTCCTTTAATTGTTAAAAAAGGACCACGTTAGTCCTTTCCGTCCAATTTTCCCAAACGGCGTTAATTTTTTACAAGGTGGCAGCTGATGTGGCACTTGGTTGCAAAAATTCCCAGAAAAATTCTAAAAATATTTGTGGAATCTAGGATTCGAACTCAGGTTCACTTGATTGCTACAAATCATATAAAACCACTACACCACTTCACACTTATTTATATTTACAACATAATTATTTGACTTTATTGTATAAGTTCTTTCTCTTTCTGTATCATCTTCTTCATTTCTACCTTTTTCTACCACCAACTACCTCAACAACAATGGATACTTCTAATTGATGAACAAATGAACATACCATCAGAAAAATTGACTATGATGTTGGTAGTTTAAGGGATGCGGATGCTTTGCCTATTGATACAACTAATGAAGATTCACTAGCGAAAATTCCTGGCACTGAAAATGAACCAGAGTTGTCTTTTGCAATTGCAAATGATTCTTTTGATGCTCCAAGGGTACAATTTGACAATGATATCACAGAGGTTGAAGCCGACCATGATCCTTCTATTGACAACCAGGGCAACAATGAAACTGAAGCACCAGACAACAATGACCCGAAAGCACCAGATGATTTACAGCCTACCGATTCAAAGGTTGAGGAGCAGAAACCTCTCAGGGGAAGGGGAAGGGCCAAAGTAGTAAAGCGGACGCAAACCGTAAAAGTTGTTATCAAAGAGGCTGAAGCTATTCTTGGGGAATCGAAAGCTGCTGAGGCAGTGCCTGGGGAATCTGTGGATGATCGTGAGACTGGGTTTCCAAATGGAAATGCTGAGGATTCTGCCAACATGGATTCTGAAAGTCAAAAACCAGCCCAAAAAAGAACGACAAATTTGCGGAAGCAAAACCGGGTTCAAACAACATCTCAAGTTACTGCTAGTGCGAGTGAAGGACATTCTGATATACCAGGACAACGCAGAAGGACTCGACAGAAGGCTGCTCCTCCTCCCGTACAAACTGCTGGAGAAACAAGATATAATTTGAGGCGGCCCAAAACGTGAGTATACCCATAATTTTCATTTTATTATTGCATGTGATGTGATGATGTAATTATTGTCAATGCTTTTCTCACTTTCACATGATGTACATTGATTTTTTAGTGGAGCAACAACTTCATCTGTTAGAGGCGTGTCTGGTGGCGGCAAGGAAAGTGAGGGAGAGGTTGGTCGTGCAAAAGCTGCAAAAGCTTCTCAGTCACACTCGGTTGGCATTACTAACAAAATCAGCATAGATCTTGATCAGGTAAGCTTGATATATATTATTTGTTTTATTCTTTTTTTGATTCATATTTCAAATTAGTTTTCAGTTTAAGAGTTTGTGTTTGATATTAAGATTGTGATGTTAATGAGTTTTGGATATCAAGCTAAGTGCTTTACTTCTTACAGTCTCAGAAAGTAGTGGAGACGCATGAAGATTACGACAATGCCACTAAGACTTTTGCAAGCAACATGGCTTTGAGTGAGGATGGTATGTTCATTTGTTCATCAGGTAGAAGTATCCATTGTTGTTGAGGTAGTTGGTGGTAGAAAAAGGTAGAAATGAAGAAGATGATACAGAAAGAGAAATAACTTATACAATAAAGTCAAATAATTATGTTGTAAATATAAATAAGTGTGAAGTGGTGTAGTGGTATTATATGACTTGTAGTAATCAAGTGAACCTGAGTTCAAATCCTAGATTCCACAAATATTTTTATAATTTTTCTGGGAATTTTTGCAACCAAGTGCCACATCAGCTGCCACCTTGTAAAAAATTAACGTCGTTTGGGAAAATTGGACGGAAAGGACTAACGTGGTCATTTTTGAACAATTAAAGGACCACTTTGAAACTTTTTAAAGATAAGGGATTAAATTGGACTCAGAGGTAGAGTTAAGGGACCAATTTGAGTATTTTGCCTTAATTTAGAGATTAAGTTGGCAATTATTTTGGTGATTATTTTAGATATTAATTTGGTGATTAACTTGATGATAAATTAATCATTGTGTGTTTAATCGGTAAAGTGTATTTTGTGAATTGAGGTTGAATTGTGTTGATAACTCGTGGATTACTTGTTTGTTGTGAGATAATGCCGTTGAGATTGTATTGTAAAATGTGTTATATACCGTTTGAAAATGATTTGTGTGTGGATGATGCATATATATGTGCAAGTATGTTTAATTATGTTGTAATTCAAATGTGATGAATTATTAAAGATATGCATGAATATTAAGACAAGAGGACGGTCTTAATTGCATATGGTTGTTGAACTTGCACATGCATCATTTGTGTCAAGAGGCAATGTTTGCTAGTTCTGTGGGAGCTAGTGACTTGTCCCAAACCTAGAGGACGGGTTTGAAAGCTTAGAGGGCGGGCTTTTAATGTGTTATCGGTCTAGAGGACAGACCCGGTTTAAATGTAGAAACCGAAAAATGATAACAAGTGATTGGTACCACATGCATGAGTTGCATTTGATTCTTGAATTGAGTCTCACTGTGTATATGGTTACATATGAGATTATGTGTATTATGTGAATTGTTGGATTGATGAAATTGTGAATTGTGTGTATATACTTGTGAATAGTATGGTTACTTTATTGATAACCTGTAGATGAAGTTTTGAAGTGTGAGAATAATTTGATTATGCTTGTATGTCTTAGATTATATATATTACCTTATGATTTCGATAATTATATGAATTCTCACCCTTCTGTTGGAATGATATTTTATACGACATCGCTCAGGTATTGAAGATTAGAGTTGCTTCTAGCGCGAGGTAGCCGTTGCAGTAGCTTGTCTTAGTTGTTTAATTATTTTGGGTCGAGTCATGCTCTGGTCATGTAACACTGGGGAAACATTTAGATTCATGTTTTGAGAGATACTTTGTATACTCTATTTATTTTGCTAATTGAGTTTGAAATTATAGTGAAGTGGCTTTTATGCCAAATTTGATTTAATGAATGTAGTTTATTTGAGACATGAATGTAATGAGATTTTTAATGAAAGTGATTTCGCCGCTACATGTTAATGTGAAAGTATATGAAAATAATAAATTCATTTCAAGTCTTATTGAGCATGACCGGTGTTGTATGATGTTTTGAAATAGGTGTGACACCCTTACTTGAGATGCATGATAAATTACTCTGATTATGTATTTATTTTATGCAGACGGGGTTTAGAATGGTGTTACATCCTTGCTGTAACTAGTTACCCACCTTGGGTAGCTAACATTGTGCCTGTACCAAAGAAAGATGGCAAGGTCCGGATGTGCGTCGATTATCAGGATCTAAATAGAGCAAGTCCAAAGGATGACTTTCCATTACCTCACATTGATGTGCTGGTAGATAACACCGCTCAGTCCTCGGTATTTTCTTTCATGGATGGCTTCTCCGGGTATAATCAGATCAATATGGCATTGGAAGACATGGAGAAAACGACGTTCATTACCCCGTGGGGTACATTCTGTTATAAGGTTATGCCCTTCGGATTGAAGAATGCCGGGGCAATGTATCAACGGGCTATGGTAACTTTGTTCCACGATATGATACACAAAGAAATTGAATGCTATATGGACGATATGATTGCCAAGTCCCGGGACGAAGAAGAGCATCTGGTCAATCTCAAAAAGTTGTTTGATAGATTGATAAAGTATAGACTGAGGTTTAATCCAAACAAGTGCACTTTTGGAGTGCGATCCGGTAAATTGCTGGGTTTCATTGTTAGCCAAAGGGGAATTGAGGTAGATCCTGCAAAAGTAAAAGCAATACGACACATGCCTACACCGAAAACAGAAAAAGAAGTGCGTGGGTTTTTAGGGAGATTGAACTACATTTCACGGTTTATATCTCATCTAACTGTCACATGCGAGCCAATATTCAAATTGTTAAGAAAAGAACAAACGGTCAGGTGGAATGAGGACTGTCAAAGAGCCTTTGAGAAAATAAAAGAATATTTGCAGGAGCCTCCGATCCTAATGCCTCCAGTTCCCGGACGACCACTTATCATGTACTTGACTGTGTTAGAAGGGTCGATGGGGTGTGTGCTAGGCCAACATGACGAGTCTGGTCGAAAAGAGTATGCTATTTACTACCTTAGCAAAACGTTTACCGACTGTGAATCCCGTTACTCCCTGCTCGAGAAAACTTGATGCACTTTGGTATGGGCTGCTTGCCGACTGAGGTAGTACATGTTGGCCCATACCACATTGCTAATCTCAAAAATGGACCCTGTCAAGTATATTTTCGAGAAACCAGCATTAACCGGAAGGGTTGCAAGGTGGAAAATGATCTTAACAGAGTATGACATACAATATACTTCCCAGAAAGCCATCAAAGGAAGTGTATTGTCAGATTATCTTGCACAACAACTGCTGGAAGACAACTATCAACCAATGAAGTTTGATTTCCCTGATGAGGACATCGTGTACCTCAAAGAAAGAGATTGCGAGGAACCACTTCCGGAGGAGGGGCCTGACCCTGAATCCAAATGGAAGTTGATGTTTGATGGGGCAGTCAATATCAACGGACGTGGTGTTAGTGTTGTTCTTATCACTCCCGAAGGTGTTCACTTTCCCTTCCGACCAGAATTACTTTTGGTTGCACCAACAATGAAGCGGAATACGAGGCGTGCATAATGGGAATATAGGAGGCCATTAATCTTCAGATTAAGACCCTCTATATATTCAGAGATTCAGCCCTCGTTATCAACTAGGTTACCGGCAAGTGGTGTACACATCAAGAACACTTAATTCCTTATAGGGATTATGCCAGAAGACTGTTGACGTTCTTCACAACGGTTAAGCTTCAATATATACCACGAGATGAGAATCAATTTGCCGATGCATTGGCTACTCTTTCTTCGTCCATCAAAGTCTTGTGTTGGAACTATGTGCCTAGGATTGACATTTCCAGGCTTGACGCACCAGCTTATGCTTTCTCTGTAGATGCAGTGTATGATGAGAAACCTTGGTACTTTGATATTAAGCTTTTCCTGGAAAAACAAGAATACCCAGCCGGGGCATCGTCCAACGACAAGAAGACCTTGATACGACTTGCTGCTAGCTTCTTCTTGAATGCAGACGAAGTTCTATACAAGAGGAACTTTGACATGATCTTGCTCAGATGCATGGATAGACACGAAGCAGACTTGTTAGTGCAAGAATTCCACGAGGGATCCTTCGGTACTCATGCATGAGGACATGCTAAGGCTAAGAAGTTATTAAGATCAGGGTACTATTGGCTAACAATGGATGCAGACTATTGTTCGTACGCCCGTAAGTGCCACAAGTGCCAAATATATATAGACAAGGTGCATGTTCATCTAAGCCCGCTCAACGTCATGTCATCTCCTTATCCCTTTTCTATGTGGGGTATTGACATGATCAGAAAGATAAAGCCTACTGCTTCAAACAGTCATCGCTTCATCTTGGTTGCGATTGATTACTTCACCAAATGGGTTGAAGCAACATCTTATGCCAATGTCACTCGTCAAGTGGTAGCCAGATTTCTGAAAAGAGACATCATTTGCAGATACGGAGTGCCCGAGCGAATCATTGCTGATAATGGTTCCAATTTAAACAACAAGATGATGACAGAACTGTGTCGGGACTTCAAGATTCAACATCACAATTCTTCTCCTTACCGGACAAAGATGAATGGCGCGGTAGAGGCAGCTAATAAGAATATTAAGAAGATTGTGCAGAAGATGGTTTTCACTTACAAAGATTGGCATGATATGTTACCATTCGCATTGCATGGGTACCGAACATCGGTCAGGACGTCAACTGGGGCAACTTATTTCTCCTTGGTGTATGGCATGGAGGTAGTCTTGCCTGTTGAGGTAGAAATTCCCTCATTGCGTGTGATGATGGATGTGAAGCTCGATGAGGCTGAGTGGGTACGAGCCAGATATAATCAGTTGTGCCTAATTGAGGAAAAGAGATTAGCGGCTATCTGTCATGGTCAGCTTTATCAGAGGAGAATGAAGCGAGCATTCGACCAACGAGTACGTACTCGAGAGTATCATTCCTCCAGGTTCAGATCACAGGGGTAAGTGGACCCCAAACTACGAAGGCCCATTCATAGTAAAGTAAATTTTCTCGGGTGGAGCACTGAAGCTCACTACTATGGATGGAGAAGATTTCCAGTCTCATGTTAACTCGGACGCAGTTAAAAAATACTTCGCATAAAAGACCCGCTGGACACAAAAACAGAATTAAAGTCCAGGCAAGAAAAGGGCATCCCGACGAGCTAAGAACAGAATAAAAAGCTCGGGCAAAAGTTAGGGAAAATAAATGAAAAGATGTACACCCGCTGAGTTGAAAAGCCACATCGGACAGCTCAGGCAAAAAAGGGTATCCCGGTGGATTGAAAACCCGTAAGGGCGATCCACGCAAAACAAGGGAATAAGCGAACAATTGTGATCCGGGTAATCTGAACCAAATCACCGTCTCAAACAGTCTGACAATATCAAAAGGATTGGAATCAGTCCCCTCATCTTCTTCAGAAAGTAAAGGCAAGAACAGAAAGTCTTGAGGACATGTTGGTCATAGCAGGAAGGAAACTCATTGGAATTCCGTGTACATTGCCATTAAGATAGTTTCTTTTCTCAATTTTATGGTAGCTACCTCTTTCCAGGAAGTTGCTTCCTGATGTAAAACTTTGCCTATTCAGAGGCCATTCAATGAATGAATATTCAGTCATAAAGTCGTGTTGTGTTGTGTTTACTTTGTTTGCACAAATGTCCTGAATCTTTGGAAAAAAGAGCATTGCATATGAAACATGTTGATTTTTCTAAAAAAGAAGAAGTTGACATTGCAGGGAAACAATAAAAACTGTCTTTGAGTGTCGGGTGAAAATGGATGAACATATCATACCATGCAAGTCCCCGGGGCACATATGTGTATACTGTTGTTGCAGGTTTTGTAGGGCGATATTGTATATCCCAAGCAGAGAGTGCTCCCCAGCTAAGCTGGAGCAAGTGGAATCCTCGGCGAAATTTCAAACCTAGTCACAGAGGTGTCTTTGCCAAGTGGCGGTTGTTCTTCACAAGAAAGACATAGTTATCCCCAACGGAGCTTCAAACTCAATCGAAGAGGTTTGTCCCCAATCAGAGCCTTTGTGTCAAAATGGGTTATTCCCAGCGAGCAACTGAATGCCTATTTCCCCACCTAGTCAGAATTTTCAGAATTCTCTCTCCAGCTAGGGTCTGACCAAGCATCATCCCTAGCCAAGTCTGAAGGCGATTGTCCTCCGCAGAGTTCATGATCGAGATTCACTCCCATCAGTGGAGTATTCCCCAGAGAGATTACCAATTTATTTTGGCCTTTGAAATGACGCCAACAATTATTCATCTCCCCGGTTAGATTTAAGCATCGTCAAAGCCTCTTGACCTAGTTCCCCTACAGAGTCGGGATTATTGTTGCCAATCAGGGAAATTCGTTTGATGCTCGTATGCATTTCTCGGCATGCGTTTGTGCTTGTATTTTTGCTCGTCTGCATCCCCAGTACTCATCTGTGTTTGATACTCATTTGATGCTCGTATGCTTTCCCCCAACAGTCGCCTGTGTATGGTAGATGTCGTTGCTCGTCTGCATTCTCCCAACACCCGTCTGTGTTCACACTTTGTCGTTGCTCGTATACACTTCCCGACATGCGTCTGTGCTCGTATTTTTGCTCGTCTACATCCCCAGTACTCGTCTGTGTTTGATACTCATCTGATGCTCATATGCTTTCCCCAACACTCGTTTGTGTCTGAAGCCTGTTTGATGCTCGTCTGCAATTCTCGGCACCCGTCTGTGTTTGATACCTATTTGATGCTCGTATGCACTTCTCAGCACCCGTCTGTGCTTGGCATCTGTTTGTTGCTCGTATGCAAGTCCCAACACTCATCCGTATTTAATTTCCATTTGATGCTCGTATGCATTCTCCAGCACTCGTCTGTGCTTGTTATTTGTTCGAAGCTCGTTCGCATTGTTTGGATACTCGTCTGTATCAAACCCGCTCTCGTCTGTGTTAGCTTATATCCATATGAATGCTGATTTGATAATCGTTCTGATACTCGTCTATATTGCTACTCCAAATGCTCGTCTATGTTGGATCTCTGGTATTCGTCTGTACCAGTGGATAATATTCGTCTATATCCTCGCTTGAAGCGCTCGTTTGTGTTTCTTAGATCATCGTCTGATATTCGTTTGTATCATTGACTTATGGTGCTAGTCTATGTTCTTTTGATGATCATCCAATGATCGTCTGTATTGAAGAGGTTTGAAGTCCTGATGGTGGGATTAAACGTCAAATGGTTATCGGTCCTGGCGTAACAGGTATATCCGAAGGAGGTTCGTCTGTCTCAGAGACCACTTATCTACGTAAGATTTGTGAAGAGGAGTCGTCAAATCCTAATGTTGCACCTGGCGTAACAGGTTTGCTCAAAGAAGACCCGTCTGTCTTAGACCATATATCCACGGATAATATATGAAGAGGGTTCGTCTATCCTGATTATGCATGTCTATCCCACGGACTTAAGTGCATCACCGGTCCTAGCGTAACAGGTTTATCCGAAGGAGGTTCGTCTGTCTCAAGTCATATATATTGCAAAATATATGAAGAGGGCTTGTATGTCCATTTCCTGGCGTAACAGGTTTATTCAAAGAGGGCTCGTATGTCCAGTTCATGGCGTAACAGGTTTGAAGGAGCTCGTCTGCTTTGTCCCCGCTTCAGTCGCCAAAGCGTCATTTGTTTGGGTTTATTTCCCGTTGCTTGCATTCTCCAGCAGAGTGCAAATTTTAGGTTTTCTTGGTATTCAACTACAGTTTATCTTGAATGATCGATAGTCGTGTTACCATCCTCTTCATATTAACAGTTGCTTGAATAGGGACAGCTGTAACACCCCAAATTTTCCCTCTTCTGTTTATCATCATCATCATATCATAATCATCATAAGCATGTCATGTCCTTAGCATTTTTGCATAGAAAGATGAAGCATAGTACTTGCATGTTCTAGCATAAGGCATGTGATCGACCATCTGGGAAATTTGAAGCACTACAAGTCAAAATCAAGAGCATGGTGACCTGGCAAGAAGCTCACAAGGCATTTTATGCAAGCTTTGTATCATTTTCAAAGCCCTAAAAAGAGTGAAGGTCAAAATCAGATCAAACGGTTGGCGCCGTGTTATTATGGAGGTTTCCCACCAAAAGGAGGGAGAATTCAAAATTCACTGGCGTTAACCGGTTAACGCTTTGGTTAACCGGTTAACGGCTGCGAATTTTAAATTCCAACATCAATATTCAACATGTATTTTTTGGCTCCAATTCTCCAATTTTCCAATTTTTCAATTTTTATTCATTTGAATTAAGGAGAAGGATCTAGAGCATTTATATAAGCCTAATTCCAATGCTAGATCCTAATCACTTTCCCAAACCATATTTTTTGGATCCTAAGCCTAAATTTTGGGCCCCAAACCTAAACCATATTTAATCCATTTCCATCCAAACCAAGAGAGGGCTCTCTCATTTTTTCACTCTTCATTCTGAATTTTCACTCTCTTCTCTCACCATTCTCTCATTTTCTCTCCCACATTTTTCAAATTCACTAAGAGTTCCTCTTTGAAGATCACATAACTTTGCGTTAAAGTGTGTAGATCTTGGAACTAGACCTCAATTCATAGCTTCTTTGCATCTTTTTTTCTGGTTTATTACTTGGATTAGATCTGGTTTGGAGTTTAGAAGTGATTTTGGAGTCAAAATTTTGCATCAAGACCATTTGCTTGCATTTATTTTGCTTGGAGTGTGAAGCTTAGCACCGGATCTTCAAAGTTTTCCACGAGATCTCTCATTTCCAGTTCAAACAACAACTACCAAAGCATACCTCAACTTTGTAGGTTGGTTAAATTCAGATCTAGCTTTGTTTTAGCTTATTTGCATGCTTATGCTTTAGATCCACCATGTGCTTGTGTATTTGCTTGTGTTGCTTGAATTGATTGGTTGATTTGTAACTGGATCCGTGTGCTAATGTCCATGAGCTTAATGATGTCAACTAATGTGAATTGATCCATTTATTTCATGCATAATTGATTGCTGGTCTGTGGTGGAATTATTTGGATAAGCTGGTTTGAGTTGATTTTCATGCAGGAATTGTTGCTGTTTTGACAGTGTTAACCGGTTAACGCTTTGGTTAACCGGTTAACGCATCCTTTTTCTGTGTAAATTGTTGTAGGTTTGAATTGGTTAACCGGTTAACACTTTGGTTAACCGGTTAACACTTTGGTTAACCGGTTAACACTGATGCAGAATGCCATTTTGGAGCTGTTTTGGGCTTGTTAGATCCCATTGCTTGTCTTAATTGCCATGGATCATTGTATGATCATTGAATATGCTAGTTTAGGGTGATTTGCTTGTTGGTTGATGTATGCTTCCATGTCCTTGACACGTAAATGCTTGTATGTGCAAAGTTTGGCATGTTGTTTGATCTTTGTTTGCTTGAACTTTGAGCATGCTAATTCCATGATTGTGTTGATCAACTTGCTGGATTTCAACTCTTCTTATTTTCTTTTTAATTTGCCTTCTCTTTGTGATTCGATGTGCCTTATGCCATCATGTGATGCAACTATTTTCTTCCCCCTTTAGGGGCAACTTATCTCCTTTAGAGGAGTAAGTTGCTTGCTAGCTTTCTTCTCCTTTGGTTCTTTATTATCTTAGGATAGAATTCAAACCTCACTAACCTTAGGACCACTTTTTTGCATGCTAATATTAGGATTAGTCTTTCCCCATTAGACTTTTGCCTTTTTCTCCTTTGGTTCTTTCTCTTCTCATCTCAAAACAAAACCTAAAAAAATATTAATAAAGAAAGAAGTGACTTCTTGTGTAATAGCTGTATTCATTCCATCTTGGAATAGTGCATTTGCCTAGCATGATGCACAAGTCGGATCATGAAGTCATCTTCATCAAGAAAAACCCTAAAAAATACTTCTTCATTTTTAATCACTAAAACATCTAATAAATTCAACAAGTCAATGAATTTAAGCCCTTGCCCTTGGAAACAAGTCTTGGATAAGTTCTCCTTACTTGGTGTGCTTGTTCTATTATTCCATCTTGGAATGTAGTAACAAGTATACATTCCATGGAAAAGAGTTTGAATTCATTCTCTTGTGCCACACCAAATAAAAGCTCATAAGAAACACAAACAAACAATAAGCGTCTCCTTCGGGATTTCTTTTCTCATCACCTTCGCTCCGTACGCGAACTTGCTCCTACTTGTCATTTTGCAAGACGGTTACGCAGTCGACGTCCGAGCCTGCAACACCTGAGCATTGACATAGGCAGTTTAAGCTTAAAACACAAGCAATATTTTCCACCCCTAGTTAGGGGAACTACGGCGTCTTTGATCCTCATGTCCAGATGAGGTACGTAGGCAGCGGGGTAGGGCCCATTCGAGCACAATCTTTTATTTTCCCTACATTTTCCCCCTTTCTTTTCTTTTCTTATCCAGTTCATCTCCTTCTCTTTGCAACATCTTTCATTCTTTCACCCTTTGAAACAGTTTATTTGCAAGCGTGGATCCCGCCGGGTACGGCGAACGATCTGGGGTGCTAATACCTTCCTAGGTCGTAACCGACTCCCGAACTCGGATTCTTTGGTTCGCAGGACCTTTGTCCTTCCTTTTCTTTTCTTCAGTTTGTGCAGCATTACCATTCCCGTCTCTTCGGGATAAAAATGTCTGGCTGGCGGCTCTACCTTCTTCCGCGCCGCTTTCGCGTTTGTACCTGGATGGAAATCCGGGGAGCGACAATATGCAACAGCTGGTGTAACACTCAAAACTTTTCCCTCTCTTTTCATAACATCTAACATTGCATTTGTATACATATCATTGCATTTTGAGCATAGAAATTTGAAGCATAATATCCATAGTTTGAAGCATAAGGCATATGGTCAATGACTGGCAAGATTGTTGATCATTCAAAGGAAATGACATGGTTCAGATGTGTCTCAACAAATATCAAGGGTTCCTAACATACCACTTGATCTCAAATGACCCCTCAAGGCTTTGAAAGAGGTGGATTGGTCAAAAATTCAAGCAGTGCGACATCTCATAACAAAAATGACTAAATTTAGGGTTTCTGGTTCAAAGGGTTTCCTGATGAAATTTTGTTTCAAACTCGATTTCAATGTTTTCCATATGATATTAAGTATCTAGGTATGAAATATCGTCAATTGAATCATTTCAAAAGGTCTCCGTTTGGTCAGTTACTTGAAAATCAAGAAACTTGAGGAAAAGTCAACTATGCGGAAGATAAACTCAACTCCCGATTTTATGGTCAAACTTGTGAAACACAAGTCAAATATAATTAATGGATGAGATTTGATCATGAAAAGTCGGAAGAATCATGAAAATCAAGAATTGTGGAAGGTTGCCATTTTTAGAAATTAGGGTTTTAGAAACTTACCATTTTCAGAAAGTTTTCCATGTTTTACATACCATTTTCAAGGCCAAATTACATCATGATCAAGGCATAATTTCAAAGTTTTCCAAACATAAAATTTGTTCTTCTATTCAATAGATTTCTAACCATTACAAGATCACTCTCATTGGATTATTTTTGTGAAAGTTATGGTAGATTAAAGTGGAGGATTATACGGTTCTAATTTCCAAATACTTAGAATTTTTCTAAGTTATTTTTGGACATATTTTTATTTTAACTTTCATAGCCATTTTCACACTATTTCCAAGCCTTGTTCAAAAGTTTTTTAAACACCAAATTTGAAGACCTTTATTTAAGCTTTCCATGCATACCAATTTCATCTCATTTGGTTCATTAAAATTCAAGTTCTCATCATTTAAAGTAGCCTTCATGGAAGTTGTGACATTCTTGAAATTCATGACCAAATGTGCAAATTCATGTCTTTTTTCTTTGTGCATATTAGCTTGCTTCTCATATCATTTTGTTACTGGCCCGCTTGATCAAGATATCCCAAATCTTTACCCAAAATGGCTAATTACACCACATGCCATGAATGAGATTTCGAAATGTAGCCATTTATGGAATATTGCAAAATGGATCATTTTGAGTCCAGGAGGCTAGCACATGCTTCCAGCCCAATATCACACGAATTTGCATTGCATATGATCCTAAAACCAAGCCTAACACTACATTCCAAGAGCCATCCCAACCTAACACCGTCCTTTTGCATTTTTGCAATTTCTCCTCTCAAAGCCAAAAGAATCACTTACAAAGCCTCAACTTAGGTCACAACCTCATTCCTAACCTAATTATTTACTATATAAGCTTAAACACTCAAAGTCTGCCTCAGAATCGCTCATTTTCATATATGGTTTTTCTTGCTCATTCTTGAAGTTTTCCAAAGTTCTCTTAATTGGTTGGTGAAATCCCTAAACTATCACTTGATTCTTCATCCTTGGAGCTTAAAGAACATTTCTCTAGTATTATTTTGTTGCTGGAAGCTGAAGAAGTAGTGGACTTTTCTCCACTAGGTAACCTTGTTCAAGCCTTATCTCTCTCATTCTTAGGGTTTGAATGATTTAGAATGCACCATGCATCTTTAGCTGAGCCCTACAATAGGTAGGAGGTGGTTGTTTGATTGATTGTGAGATCTGGTTGCCATGCTTTTATGAAAAAACTTGTAAATCCGTGACCTTGTTTTCTATATATCTATGTGTTAAAGTGTCTGTTTTCAAGAACTAAGGACATGGTTGTGTTCCTCTCATTGAGTACTTCATTTTTGGTCTTTACATTTTTTTTATTTTCATGGAGAAATGAGTGAGATATGATGGGATGATTTTGTTGTGATAATGTTGTGTCTTCACGAGATTGGCCCACCGTTTGCTTTTGTCTTGTAGCGTTTAAAAGAATAGTGACCGGTTGATGCATGTTGTTGGAAGCGCTACTAGATGTGTTCCCTTTCATTTATTTTTTTATTTTATTTTTCTTTTTTATTATAAAAACTGATTATATGTGTTAGATTAATGAGGATTCACATGGGCGTAAGGCTAGTTCCTTTCTGCACCCACCCATTTTCGGCCCAAAGAGTTAAAACCTATGCCATTTTCATTCTGATTTTACTCATACACCCCTGTTTTCCTACCCTTTTATTTTTATTCCATTTTTATTTTCTTTTACATTTCATTTTATTTTAATTACTTTCAGTCACTATAAAAATCAACAAAAAATATTTTTATGATCTTTGATCTTTCTTTTATTTTTCCAAATTTTACTTTTTCATTTTTGAATTATTTTAATATTTTATTTTGAATATTTTCCTCAATTAATTCCGTATGCATTCTCATTCAAACACTTAAACTTTCATGAATCGTTTTGCATTCCTAGAACATAGTTTGGACCTGACTCTTTTTGCACTACATCCCTAACATCTTAAGGCATCTCAAACAATCTTTCTCATATTTTTAAAGTCCATTTTGCATATCATTTGAATTGGTTCTTTGTGTGTGATCCTTAGAACCCTAGGTGAACTAACTTGCTTGTTTGACCTAGCCTCTTTGTGATTCTTTGGTCCATCTTTTTTCACTTCAATTTCTTCTATTTAAAGACACTTTGAGCTTAGTTTTTGATTTTTTTTTCATCTTTGATCATCATTTGAGTTTGTTCCATTGTGCGAACTTTATGATGCATCCTTTGTTTGTGCTTTGCTTACTTGCATTAGGAGGCACTTGTACCATCATGTTAGGATCTAATTGTGCATCTTGACATCATATTAGGAATCATTAGGGATTTTATGAAGCACGTGTTCACTTGTTGTCTTGCCTTGATGTATGTTTTCCAAGTATGAATCATATGAACCCTAAATGATCTAATTTCACCTAATCTCTTCTTCTAATTTCTTTATGTGCCATCCATGTTTAAATGTGACTACTTATGCATCTTAACATATTGATACACCTCTGAATTTGGTCCATACTCATCTCACATCATGTTTGTATGCTTGTCTCATCTCATTCAGTGACATTGTTTCATGAACACATGTTTGCATCTTCATCTCACTTCATCCTCATTCCATCACCTATGCTTCCATACCATAACTCATGACTTGTATGAAATTTCATTGATATTATGTGGCATTCATAAAGGTGTTTAGCTTCCGACTTTGACATTAGTTGGTGCATTTTGTTTTGTTTGCCTTACTTAGTCACTTTTTTCCATCTCATTCCCTCTTTGGTGCTTTGTTGGATGTTTGTGGGACTTGTCCCATTTCCTTTTGCTTGAGTTTGTATGACTAACCTTAGAGGTCATTTGTGACTTATAGATTCTGACTTGTGTGAGTTTTAGGGCTTAGACCTTTGTTCTCTCTTGTCTTGTGCTTGTTTGAGTTCTATTTTCCTTTATGTGAATACTTCTAACCTTGCAGGGGCTTTGGTAAGTTTGAGAGATGTGGATGATGTTTCCACATCTAAACTTCTTCTTTATTTTTTTTAAGTTTCTTACTTGTGTTTGTGATGTGATTAGGCCATCTTTGTTTAATTCTTCTTCATCCTCTTTAGGATCAACTTATCTTCTCTTAAGAAGTAAGTTGAATCCTTTGCTCTTCTTCTTCTTCTTCTTTTCCTTCTTCTTCATTAGGATAGAAATCACGCCATATTAACTTAGGGATCCCATGCATGATAATTCTTAGGATTATTAGTCCCCCATTAGTCTTTTTATCTTTGAGACCCTTTTGGTTCTCTCTCTTTATCATCTTCAAACAAAAACTAAAATAAAACACTTAATAATGGTTGAGGTAACCTTGTGTGTATGGACTTATTCCATGGGTCATTTGTATTCATCCCATCTTGGGATAGTGCAAACTTATCTAGCATGATATAAAAGTCTAATCATGAAGTTGCCTTCATAAATAAAAGCTTAAAAGATACTTATTCACTTCAAATCACAAAAACACTTAATAAATTCAATGAGTTAGTGTACTTAGGCCCTAATCTTTAGAACCAAGTCTTGGGGATCTTCTCCTTACTTGGGGGTGCTTCTTCCTCATTCCATCTTGGAATGAAGTAATAAGTACCCATTCCATGGAAAAGGACTTGAATACACTTTCACATGCCAAAGCTTCTAAAAAACATTGAACAAAGAATAAGCGTATTTCCTTCGAGTATTCTTCTCTCATCTCACTCACTCACAACGTAAGAACTTGCTCCTACTTGTCTTTTTGCAAGACGGTAACGCACTCATGCCAGACGAGCATGCAACACCTGAGCATAGACATAAGTAGTTCCAAGCTTAAAAAACACAAACACCTTTCCTCCCTAGTTAGGGGAACTACGTCGTCTCTGATCCTCATTTCCCGATGAGGTACGTAGGCAGTGGGGTAGGGCTCATTCGAGCACTCTTTTATTTTCCCTACATTTTGCCCTTATTTTTCTTTTGTTTAGTTCAGTTTCCATTTCTTTCTCAGCAACAATTCTTTCCTACCCCTTTGAAACAGTTTCTTTCAAGCGTGGATCCTGTCGGGTACGGAAGACGATCTGGGGTGCTAATACCTTCCCAAGTCATAACCGAATCCCGAACCCAGTCTCTTTGGTTCGCAGGACCTTTGTCCTTTCCTTTCTTTTCCTCGGTTTGTGCAACATTACCATTCCCGTTCCTCTGGGATAAAATGCCTGGCTGGCGACTCTACCCTTCTCCGCGCCACTTGCGCGTTTGTACCAGGATGGAAATCCAAGGAGCGACAACTGAAACACTTTAACAGACTTCTCCTTCAGATTCAGTATTCACAGTGTCTGATTTGAGTTATCTTCACACTCAATATAGGAATTGATAAGCTATATCCACATCAATCAAATTCATAAGTTGATACAGCCCCACACTTGACCTTCATGTACACGGAATATCTTAGGGTAATACTCCTTGAAGCTCAGGTACTTCACTCCTGCAACAAGGACCATAAATAAACTGTCCTCAGGAGAACAAAACATGTTGATCACTTCTTTACTAACACACATAAATGAGATAAGTTCCAGGGCTAGAAGCTTCTCAGATACACCACACAGATGTCTCCTCTTCCAGACCAGGAGTAGGTTCCAAACACATGTGATTCAACCACATTAGTTTAACACCCAAAAGCATCTGTTCAACTAATCCTTTAGATAACAGAATTATGCAAAATTATGATGTGATGTTCTATCTTAGGATATGATATCATTCTAAGGAACACGCCAAGAGATCTTCAGATCGGGGATAGGTCTGAAACAAATATATTTGCTACCTTCAGATCTCTTTACACCATCATCACTTAACAATACCTTTATGAGTGGACTTGAACAATAATCTTCAAGTATCATTGGCAAAGTCAACTGAAGCAGACTAGCATATATCCTATCACCATAGGATATCTTTAGAGAGAAACACCCTTCTCAACATCAGAAGTTATCAGATAGATAAGCAGCGAATACAAACTCCTCAGGAACTTTAAGTGTCACAAATTAGCCCTAGCAATATTCTCCTGGTGACACCAAAAACAATAGGTTTCAATATAAATCAAACCTACTACAACAACAGTTTACCATTAGGCTATAACAACAAAATAGTCCATCCACCACTTCTAGGGACCATTATTACAACAAACAACTTTTAAAAAAAGATCTTCCACCTTGACCATGAACCAGAAAGTATCCCCTTGGATCTCATCCAGAAACAGACTAGGATGCTTGCTTTGATACCAATTAAAATTATGATATGATAGACTCAAATGCCGAATATAATGTTGAGACATTTGATCTGTTACTAATAAACATGGCAAGGTACAAATAACATCATTATAAGATTCTGATGTACCAGATTAAAACACTCTTTGAATATGTTTAGACATCTGATACAACATTCAACAAGAACACTGCATAAAATATAAAACAAAAAACTATAAAGAACACATTCAAATTGTTAACCCAGTTCGATGAAAACTCATCTACTATGGGGACTATCAAGCCAGGAGGAAATCCACTATGTAGTATCAATTCAAAGACTTCTCAGCAAACACCTACAGTTTACAACCTTCTCACTCAATCACTACCAATGCAACTTCTACTTAGGAACTCCTAAATATGAGACACTCATCTCACTCCCTTACAATCACCTTAGTGATAAACTTAACAATTCAAAGTCAGAAGACACACTTCCATGACAACACCTTAACCTTGCTTCACAGCTTCAGTCAAGAACAAAATATTTCTTACTTAAAAGCTTCGAGAATTACAAATAGACACAACCACAAAGTCTACAACTTTTTATGCACAGATGCTCCAAGAAATCAACCTTAATGTTATGACTTTTACATCTTTGGTTGGTTGCTAAACCTAAGTTACAAGGTTTCTTTTTATAACCTAATCCCAACTGGATTTTGGGCCTAAAAATTCAGCATAGTAGCTGCTATAATTATGCAAAAAAATCTGCTACAAATAAAAAGATCTTCAAATAAACAACTTCCTAAAATATCTCTAAATATAGAAACTCTATATTTATTCAATATTTGTTATTTGTCTTTAATATAAATTTGAATATTCAACATCTTTAAATCAGCACCACATTGGATTACGTTGATTCTCTGAATATTATTTTTCTGTTAAATCATAATAGAATCTTCAATCCTCTTCTGTCAGTTTATGATGTCGAATGAACTGTCTTGACATCTTTTTCGACATGTTGCTCCAGATGTTGAAACAATTCAACATAACATGTTTAGGCGCACAATAAGACTCCTTGCTTAACCTGTTCTTTATTTTGCAAAGACCTTGTACATTTTATTGCTGCTATATTTGTTTTACAAAATTAATGTCAATCCGAAAAATACAGAACTAACAAACTTTATGATGGATTGCTTAGTGTGAAGTATGCAATGTTACATAGAATTGGTGCTGCCAATTGGGTGCCTACCAACCACATACCTCAACCATTGCAACTTAACTGGGAAGATTCATTTATGTTGTTGGAACCAAGGCCAAATTTGATTATGGATCTTATATCTTTGATCAGACTATGAAACATGCAAGTACCCTGGCTGTAAAGTTTCTCATAGCCTTTCCCACTCTTCTTTGTGGAGTCATCTTAAGTCAGTATCCTGGGATTCTCATTGACACTGACTCTATTTTCACAAGAGAGGTTGTTATGTCCTTCCATTATAAGCTATTTTTAGGAACACATGTCCTAGATATTGCTAAGACATTTGCTGAAACATCTTCTAACAGTAAGTCTGTCAACAAGTCAGTTGTTCTCTCTGAGCTCAAGGATGCTTTCAAAGAGCTGGAAGCTAGGAAACAAAAGTTTGAAAGGTTGATCAGGTTGCTTGAGCAGACGGGATATGTAGGTGATGAGAAAAATGAGTCTGATAGTAATCCTAATGATGAAGACAATTTTGATAGTGCATGCTCTGCTGATAATAATTCTAGTTCTTATGCTAAAACTGATACTGAAGATTCTAGTTCTGATAAAGACAAGTGATTTGACTAGTTAATTGTGTTTCTATTGGTTGTGTTGTTGTATTTCCTTTGACAATGGTTTTGTTTGTTTTGTATCTATAATAGAATGCTTTTGTTAAACTCTTGACTTGGTTTTTGCTCTCTTAGTCCTAGTTTTATCTCTGAATGCATGTTTTATGGTTTCCCTTTTAGTTGCTTGTATGGTTTTCTTTTTTCTCAAATAGTCTAATTATGGCTAAAAAGAGGGAGATTAATGTAATATTAGTGTAGTGGTTCCTGGTGTTCTAAGTGGTTTCTTTCTTGGAGTTATGGCTTGAGACTAATGTTTTTCTGATACTGGTTTTCTCTGATAATAGGTTCTCTTGGTGATTTATGCTCCAATAATGTTTTAGCCAAAATTTTCCAAATGGGGAGATTGTTAGTTCTTTGTATTGTCAAAATTCTTTGGTAAAATAAGATTCTGCATTATGGTGTTGTGCTGATGTCTTGACATGCTTGTCAAGTTTTATGTAAGGGTGATTTTTTTGTTGACAGAATGTTGCTCCTAATGTCAAACTATATGTTATGACATATATGGACAAAATATTTTGTTCAGGTTGATTGTTTATTAATTATGCTCTGTCTTTGAGTATGAATGATAAGTATTTATCTGCGCTTTAGTTGGAGGTATTGTTAGAGTTGTTTTTCTCTTGATTGGAAGAATTTGATCTTTCCTGTTTTGGTTTCTATTTGCGTTGAAAATCCTTTGAATATTATTTAGTTTTTATGGAAGAATCTTTTCTATCTGTTTTCAGCATCCAAGCCCAAATATAATTCACATATTATTTATTCTGGTGTAAACCTATTTTGTTGGTTACGAAAATTAAGAATTATTGAGTAAGCCGAGCCTCCAGTGTTAGGGTTAGGATTATCTTGTAATTTGTGAGTCATTTATACATCACTTAGATGTTTGAATTGGACTGATTTTTAAGTTATAATTTTGTCCACTCTAAGCTTTTAAGCACGAGTGTTTGTTCTTGATCAAAGCTTTTAAGCAAGATCAAGGTGTTGTGTTTTGGAAGAGTGATCTTCTTTTTCTCTTTAGTTTGATTGTTTTATCACAGTGTGTGATTGAGGGGGAGCGAGATGGTGATTTTTCATATCTAGATGTTGATTTCTAGGTAGAAGTTGCACTTGGTAGGTTCAAGTGAGAAGTTGTAAACTGGGACTGTTTAGACTTTGAATTGTTATAATAATAGTGAATTTCCTTCTTGGCTTGGTAGCCCCTAGAGTAGGTGTGTTTGTGTAACACCCTTTCTACCCCATCACAATTATAATAAAATTGAATCAATTATCAAAGTAAAACTCATGAAAGGATATCATATTCAATCAAAATCACACGTCTCAAACCTTGTATTGAGTCATGTCCCGTAACACGGGTTATAAAATTGTGATCATCTATAGAAAACTCAACAATTACGTAGTAGAAAAACAACACATCATGTTTCATCTTTAAATAACGGAAAATATTATAAGTCAAACCAAAACATCATTTAAATCTCAAATTAACCAAAATAACAGCATCTTAAGATCAAGAAAACCAAATAAACTCAAGCGAAACCCATCCCAATGTTACTGGACACAGAGCAAGACTCCACTTCTAACTAATCACAATAAACTCACTAACTCCGAGCTAAAGGCGCACCAAGATAACCCTGTGTATCTGCAGGAGGCATAACATACCATCACAAAAGGCAGGCAGGGTGAGTAAATTCACATTCAATAAAGTAATATACAAATTGAGAATTTATAAACTTGGGTTCACAAAACATAATTAATCATCACACGACTCATTCATTCACACCATCAATCACATCACATATTCACAATCTCAAATACGTCACGTCGTTACACAACTCAATGCAATTCAAGTTATGTCATTTAGAATAAAAATGCAAACTCTTAATATGCATGTGGTACTGAAACATACTCATGGATGGAAACTGGGCCATCAACCCTCCACAAGGGAGCAACATGATAACATTATATCACTTCAATCCGCACAATGAGATTGAAGCTATCAATGGACCGAAGTCCCCTCATAATCATGCCATGAATGCAAGACACAATATACACACATCATCATCATCATCAAAACATCAAAATCATTGCATCCACATTCATCATCAATCATCATATATTTTCCTCATTTAACATCTTACTCTACATCATATCATCATAACTCAGACTCTTAAACATCTCATTTCATCATACTTCACTTTTATCACCAAGTTCTACTCAAATAGCCTCTAAACACATCGTACAACATCGTCAAAACATCATAACAACTTAAAATAGCAAAACACATCAATTACCTAATTTTTTAGAATTAAATATTTTTCAAAACATGCTAGGTTTCACTAAGCGAGCTACCCTCCTCGCTAAGCGTCCAACCCTCTGTTTGCAGAGTTTCAGAAGTCTTATTTGCTCGCTAAGCGAGCTTCGCGATTCCTTCCAATTGTCTGCGATTTTCAGAATCGCCCATCTGCGATACAACCTACCAAAACTCAGTATTTGACAGCAGCATGGTAGAAAATCATAATCAACATCAACATTACTCATACTATCATGATATACATCATATACCATCATTATATTCACCAAAATCATCATAAAATCATCATCAATAACTAATTCATCAACAAAATCCCATAACCCTAAAACTCTACCTCAAAACCCCAAATTATACTTCTACATTACAATACCGAACAGAAAATACTCCTCATACCTTAAGTTCCGTAAATTCTTTCGATAACTTCTCGAAAAATCTCCCAAACCTTCAAGTCATAGATTTTCTTCCTTAGAGCTCTTCTTCCCTCCCTCTCTCTCTCTCTCTCTCTCTCTCTCTCTCTCTCTCTCTCTCTCTCTCTCTCCAAAAGTTCGATCGTTCCAAGTGATCGTACAAAACCCAACTACACTCTCTTAGTCACTCTTACCCCTAGGACCTCTTTTGTCTTTTCTCATCTTACCCTCACTATTCCTCTATTAAAAGACCTCAATACCCTTGTCCTTTTATTCCTCTTATTTAATTTATTTTAATCTCAAATAATTAAATAAATCCACCACCCTTAATATCTTAATATTATTAAAATATTAAGTCACACTCATAACTCCACAAAACCTCAAATAATCGATAAATCATCAAAATTCACAAGAAACACATCAATTAAATCAAAATTGACTTTGGAGTGTTACAGTTTGCACCATACTGGATTAACAATCATGTGTTTTTTTATTGTTGTTATTTATATTGCTTTTATCTTGTTAATACTCAGATAATAATGTCGTGACATCGTCTTCAACATCACATATTTGGTACCAAAATTCACACAAAATTACCAAAAGTGATATTGTTCCTGTATTGCCAAATGTTGTAAACTTTTCAGCCACTAGCATTTTCAGAATTGAAAACTTCAATCCTTTCCCCTTCGTTTTACACAGGATCCATTGGAGCTCTTCCTCCCAGTTTTTAGGTTCATGCCAGTCATAAATTAAATGCAGAATTTCTTGCCAAATAGGACCTGTTTTAGTGGAGGAAAAGAAAAGATGATTTAGAGTTTCCTCTTCGGTTTTGTAGAGGCTGCATATGTTATCTTGGATCAGACCAAAACGCTTGAGCCTGTCCTTGGTTTCCATCTTGTCATGGCAAGCTAGCTACAAGCAGTGCATAACTTTAGGGCGTGCTCGATTGTTTTGAATAGTAGTTCTCTAGCTAACTTTTTTCTCTCCAACCATAATGTTAGTGTAGACGTGTTTTGCTCTGAATTTTCGCAAATGGAGTGACTCATTCCAATTCTCTTGGAGTTGATTAACAAGGTCTCTCTGATTGAGGGTTACTTTCATAATCTAAGAGTCTTGGGGACGGATAACACACTCCATGATATTAGCAGCTTTGAAATGATGATGATGAATCCATTGCACCCATAAATTATCATATTTTCTACAGAGGTTCTAGAGGCACTTGAGCAACATGATGTCATTCCAAACATTGAGATTGAGTAATTGAATCCCACCATGGGAAATAGGTTTATACACCTTGGACCAAGCCACTGGGCTTTTCCTACTGATGTGCTCCTTGCCAGTCCAAATGAAGTTGTGACACAATTAATCAATTTTTTTAATGACAATTTTAGGGAGTGGGAAGCATTGCATCCAGTACTGCTCCATATCATGGAGGACACTTCTGACCAGCTGAGTTCTGCCAGCATAATTGAGCAGCTTTGCTGACCAGTTTGTAATCTTGCCACAATTATGTCAATAAGAGGTATGAAATGATTAATTGTTAGCTTCTTAGTGGTCAGGGGGACCCCTAAGTATCTAAAAGGGAGAGAGCCCTCTTGAAAACCAGAAGCAGCACGCAAGGTGTCTTTATTGTCAGTGTCAAGACCCCTAAAGTAGATGTTGCATTTGCATGGATTCATAACCATACCCGTTGATTAAAAAAATATTCATGGTGTTCAGCATCATATTCAGAGAGATTTCATCCCCTCTGCAAAAGAGAAGAATGTCATCTGCAAAAGTAAGGTTGGTGATCTTCAAGGTTTCACACTTTGCATGGAAGATAAAGTTGTGTTCTCTTTGCATATTTAGCATAAGTATGTTCAAAATTCCATAAGGAGGACAAAAAGTAAGGGTGAAATGGGGTCACCCTGTCAAATGCCTCTTTTTTCCTGGAGAAAATTGGAATAGTTTCCCATGAGGTTGAACTGATAAGAGACACTAGTAACACCAACCAACACCCATTGAATGCATTTTAGAGGGAGGCCAGGCTCTTTCATTATATCTTCTAAGGCCCTCCAGTTGACCATGTCATAGGTTTTTTGGAGATCTATTTGCATCATGAGTCTTGGAATGCCACCCTTCCTAGTGTAACCTTTGATCAGTTCATAAGCCAACATATGTGATTGTGGATATTTTGACCAGGACAAAAGCAACTTGATTTTTTCCAATCACAGTATGCAAGACCATCCCTAGTCTGTCAGTCATAATCTTGGATACAAGCTTGTAGAAAGTTAAACAAACAACAATAGGTCTATAGTCTTTAATAGTAGAGGCATTGTTACCCTTTGGAATAAGGGAGACACCTGGGCTATTGAAAGGCTTATAAATTGCACCTATTTCAAAGTATTCATTGACAACAGCTATTAAATCCTTTTTGATTAAGCTTCATCTATTCTTGAAGAATTTTGTACCATACCCATCAGGTCAAGGAGCTTTGAGGTCTCCAATGCCTTTGAGAGCTTTATAAATATCATCCTCAGTAATACTTTTTACAAGGTCAGCTCTCTGGTCCATGTCCAATTGATCACCCAATCTCATGGCTTCAATGTCTATGTGATTAAGGTCTCCATCAACACTTCCCATCAATCTTCCATAAAAATCCAAAACTTCAGATTCAATATCAGCAACAGTTTGAATAGGAGTTCCATCCATTTTTTCAGGTTGGATAAATAGTTCTTCTGATGTTTAGCCTTGATACACACATAGAAATAGGAATTGTTCCCATCTCCTTTCCTGATCCAATCAATCTTTGTTGTTTGCTGCAGGATTGTTTCTTCCAGTTCATTAAGAGATATGACTTCCTCAGTTAACTCTTTGATTTTTCCAGTTGAGATTTTATTCATTTTGTCCTGATTCAGGTTTTGCTGATACATCTTGAGGTTGGCTCTAGCTGCATTCCGTTTGGGTTTGACATAAGCAAGAGGTTTGTTGAAAAGCTTTAAATCCTTCCTCAGCCTTTTAATTATGCTAAAGAACAAACATTGGTGTGCCTCTGATAGGTTTATCCCAACTGGATTTGACCGCATCATGATAACCTGGGAGATCAGTCATGAAATTGGTGAATTTGAAATGCTTCAGACCCTGCTAAATAGTCTTGCTAAAGAGGTAGAGCATAGCATGATCAGAAATTCTAGGGGGTAAAATATCCAAGGTAGTGTCACTGTAGTTAACAAACCAATCAATATTTCCCAAAACTCTGTCAATTTGAGAGTAAATAGTGTCTTCAATTTGTTTATTAGACCAAGTGAAGTTCTCTTCAATGCTATCCATTTCACTAAGCCCAGTAAGATTCATCATTCTTTGCAAATCCTAATATTCATGTTCAGTAACAAGCCTGCCTCATAGTCGATCAGTGGATTTGGCCACATTGTTGAAATCCCCAACAACACACCAATGGCCTTGAAGGTTACCAAATAAAGACTCAATCTAATTACAAATAATTCTTCTTTTGTCAAGTTGGTTATGGGCATAAACATCAGTCAGCCAGTATAAGAGAGTTCCTTTTGTAGTACAGACTCCACAATGGATAAGTTGGCTGCTACTATGATCAAGCTTCAACTCAACTTTAGAGTTATCCTAGTGTATCCAAATTCTTCCATTGGGGTGATCTTTATAGTTGTCAAAATAACTGCCCTGTAAATGAAGCTTGTCACGAACCTGTTTAGCCTTAGCTTCTTTGACTCGAGTTTCAATCAATATAGGAACAATAGGTTTCAAGAGATGGAGATGGGACTTAATCTCCCTGATTTTACCTACTTTATTTAGTCCTCATATGTTCCATGAGGCTAACATGGGTCAATAGTTGTGACCACTAGAGAATCATTTAAAACCCCTAGTGGATTAAACCCATTAACACATTTTAGGTTACTAGATGAACCAGCCAAAGCACCCTTACCTTTATCTCTTGTATATTTCCTGACCGGAGTCCATATTTCTTCATCTTCAAGCACATCTTTCTTTTCTTGGACCTTCATTGTGGGAGTTTCAATGCTGTTGACATCAGGGGGTTTGGTTTTGGGAACCCATTGCTGAGATTTCTTTCGATCTTCACACTAATGTCCCATCTTCTGACATTTCTCACAAAAAGGAGGACGCCATTCATATTCAACGTGTTGCATAGTCATCTGGCTTGAGCAGTTTTTAATGGTGATTTCTTTAATTAGGTCTTGTGTGATATCCACATCTATTAGCATACGAGCATAAGACACCCTAAGTTTGTTTGTCGTGCATTCGTCCCTGACCAGAGGCTTCCTTATGGCACTCCCAATTTTGTTGAGACTTTTTGGCCCCCAAAGATGGAGAGGCAGTTGGGGAAATTTAACCCAGATGGGGAGAGTCCTGAATAGGTCCTTCTTGAGATTGAATGCAGGTCTCTATTCTTTCAGAATCATGGGTCTGTTGCGTATAGTGTATGGTCCTTTCATCATTATCGTTTCCCTCTCTTCATGGGAGTTAAATATGAGGAGGAAGTATCCCTCTTCTTGGTAGTAGAGGTATGGAGTCTTGACAAAGTTCCACATTTTCTGCATGAAGGTTTTCACAACATTCATACTCATATCATCTCCAACAACATAGAGAATCAGTGCATTGTCCCAGAAACGCAATTCCGATTCAATGTCCTCCGGTTCTATCTCGATTTCAATAACGTCATTGACTAGTTTTTGGGCCACATATTCCATTGTCATTCCTTTAGCTGGGTTGCGTTTGTCATTCAAAACATCTACCCAAAGTTTCCTTTCTTCCGGTGGAGTTTTTCCAAATCTGCTTTCAGGTTGTTCCCCTCTTCGATGGTGATATGATTGCCTCCATGAATCTATGTTGTAGCAAGCTTACGTGTAGAAAGAACTTCTTTTCTTGTTGCTCTGGTCAGGCTGCGATTCCGGTGATCGTGGCACCATATATTTTGGTCACCCACGCCCCCTTTTCGTCATCAGAGCACCAACCCTTATTAAGTTTAATATATTTGAGATTGATGTTTTATAATAATAAGTCATTTTAATAATAATAATAATAATATCATATTTTAAAATTAATAATAATAATAATAATAATAATAATAATAATAATAATAATAATATTTTTTTAAAATAAAAATAATAATCAGTTTATAATAATAATAATCCGTTTATAATAATTTTGTTCTTAAAAATAATAAGAATAATTCATTATTAATACTAATAATATCATATTTTAAAATTAATAATAATAATTTGTTTTTATAATAATTATGTGAATAATAATAATAATAATAAATTTTTTTTAAAATAAAAATAACAATTTATTTTTGTGTGTGTAAGCAAGATGATATTAAAGGGAGAACCAAGGGTTCTCCAACCTGTTTACACAAAGCACAAAAAGAACCGGCAAAAGAGAAATTACACAACAATTGGAATTAAGAAAGAAATAGTAAATGATCTTTACTAAACTCATAAAAACTACAATTGTGATGAGTAATTTCTCCACAGAAGGACCACTTCCAAATTAAAGACTTTATTCCCCACACCATATTGTCAATGTTCCACACATCCCTCCGGAAGCAAACACCATTTCTAACAACCCATAAACTCCAAAAAATTGCTAGCCACATAACCCCCAATTTTCCCTCCTTGAATTTTTTAACACGGTAAAACGAATATCATTTCATAAATTTCGGAAGACACTCTTCCTCCATCTCTTTCCCTTTACCAATACAAGTGGCGCTCTCTCTCTCTCTCTCTCTCTCTCTCTCTCTCTCTCCAAATCTTCTTAACCACATTGCACGCAAGAAACAAGTGCTTTAAAGTTTTCGGAACCGCCCCACAAAAAAAAAAACAATTCAAAGAGTTAGTAGGAAAGTTTATACCTCTAACAACCAAAATGTCCTTTGTTGGAAGTCTATTCACAAAAAATATCCAACCAAAAGCCTTTATGTTAAACGGGACCTCCATTATCCAAAGACAACTCAATGACACATAACACCTCTTATATGGGCCATAAGGAATATGATTAAAAGCATATAACTCATATAACAAGAGGTCACCGTAAATCCGTCATCATGTTTTAACTTCCAAAGAATTCTATCAATATTACCTTCCGAAATGCTAATATCTATAACCTTCTCCCTCAAAGAAGCTAAATTTGTCATAAGATTTCCTTCAGGAACCACATAATCACCAATACCAAAATCTCCCCAAGTCCAAACCCCATTAATCCAACCTCCACCGCCGCTATTGAAACCCCCTTCAAGCACGTAACTGCATACAAGTCCGGGTATTCATCCTTCAAAATTAATTCCCCCCGCCCATCTAGCTTTCCAAAAAGAAATAGAGAAACCTTTACCAACCATGAACCTACTACAATCAATGATATGATTCAAGATGAATTTTTTAGAAACCGTTATGATATACTTCTACCACGAGGACATAGGAAAAGAATTATTTAAAGTATCCCCTCCACAAAAGACCTTTGTTGCAATATCTTCATAACGAGTTTTTAAGAATTGGATCATTAAGAATTATTATATTTCCATAAATACACTGTTAATAGATGAATTTAATATTTTTAATATTCTTAATAATATATGATAATAATATTATGTTTCAAAACTATGTATAAAATATTATAAAATACAAAAAAAAAACTATCCACAATTATTATATTTTAAACCTATCTATTTTTATAAATAATATCCAGTGTTTTCATCTTCTCAAACTCATCTCTGTTTTAAAAAAAAATTAAAAAAAATTAAAATCATTTTTGTTTAAAAAAAACAAAATTATATATATATATATATATATATATATATATATATATATATATATATATATATATATATATATATATATATATATATATATATATATATATATATATATATATATATATATATATATATATATATATATATATATATATATATATATATATATATATATATATATATATATATATATATAAACTAAAAAAATATTTCAAAATATATTATACCTAAATTAATCCCTAATTTTATCCTACAACCTAAAAATAATTAAATCCACCAACAACTTATTAATAAATTAAATCCCTAATTTATATAAAAATACGTTAATATGTGTACATTACAAACAAGATCAATTTATGAAGAAATTCTTAAAAATATTTCTGGATTCAACTCACCAACAAAAAGAAAATTTGTATCATTGAGTGTGAAAAGGAAAGAATTTATTGGAAATATAAAAGAAGGTTGCGGGATGAAAAACACCAAATAATTTTTTTTCCATTGAGGCTTGCAGCGTGAAAAATACCCCACAACATCGTGTCAGAACATTTTACTTGCGGTGTGATAAACACCTCGCAACTCTAACGTAGACAGACCTTTTTCAGAACGGTCACCTGCTACTCATTAATCGTGCCTTCAATTTTCCACCATTTTTTCTTAAAAATGTTGCCGCGTCCATTCATACCGCAAAGTATATTTCAAAAAATTCAAATTTCCCTCCTTCATTTTCGAGACCTAAAATAGCATAAAGTTATTGTTTTTAATTTTCTATGTTGCGGTGTGATTAACACCCAACAAATACAATTATTTGCGGGATAAAAAATACTCAGCAAAATAGATGTTTTCTTGGAGTGGAGGGGAGGAGATGAAATGAGTTTTGATATTTAAAATATTATTATATTTACTTAAATATTTTCAATTTAATCTTTAGTATTTCAAAATTATTTTCTTTTGATTTTATCGATTGTTTCCATCAACGTATTATAATTGTTCTTCACCTTCAAATTATTTTAGAATTTTTATACTTAATATAAATCATCATTATTGTAATTTTTCTTAAATATTTTTTATAAAAAAAATCATGTTTAAATATATTCATTTTTTTTTCTAATTTTGTTATATATCCTATCATATTTAAAAGGCAGGCAAAATTATCTACAAATCCTTTAAGTTATTTGAAAGTATCAAGTTAGTACTTTAAGTTTTTTTTTTTTTAACGATAAATCCTCTAAATTATTTTAAATTAAAAAGTTAAATCTTTAAATTTGTTTTGTAATGATTTGGTCTTTTTTTTTTAAGAAAAGTACTAGATCATTAAAAAAACTTAAAAACTAAATTGGTGCTTTAAAATAACTCACAAGATTAAAAATATTATTTTGCCAAAAAGCCACTTGTTAAACATCTATGCAATCAACTGAAAAACTGGATTCTTAAGAAAATAGAGCCAATGTGAACTAATTCTTTTTCACACCCATATAGCATGATCTGAGAGCAGCACCGTTCTCCAAATCAAAATCCGACCAGGTTCACTGAACTCCTTTCAATTCCAACCACAAAACATAGAATTTCTAAAAGTAGAACAAAATCAGCACACGTAACTAAAACGCAACACTAACACTAAAAAACAGTTATATTACTACTACAACAATAATTCCATACTGATTTTTTTCATTCTCCTCCAATTCAAATTTCAAACCACTATTACCATGTCTAAATTCTCCGACTTCAAACCACTCAACGAAACCACCCTCATCGAATACATCAAAACCATCCCCACCCTCTCCTCCAAACTCAACAACAATTTCTCTGACATATCCATCAAAGAAATCGGAGACGGCAACCTTAACCTCGTCTTCATCGTTTCCAACTCCAACGGTTCTTTCATCATCAAACAGGCTCTTCCTTACGTTCGTTTAGTTGGCGAATCATGGAAGATGACGAGAGAAAGAGCTTACTTTGAGTCACTGGCGTTGAAAGAAAAGGGTAAATTGTGTCCGGAACATGTGCCGGAAGTTTATCATTTTGATCGTGATATGTCTTTGATTGGTATGCGTTATTTGGAGCCACCGCATGTGATTCTTAGAAAAGGATTGGTTGCTGCTGTTGAGTACCCTTTGCTAGCTGAACATATGTCTGATTTTATGGCAAAGACGCTCTTCTTTTCGTCTCTGATTTTTCGTTCTACTACCGAGCATAAACAAGACGGTAAGAAGAACTTTCCCTTTCGTAAGGGTTATGACATGTTATACTTATGTTACCCTTAGCTTTAACTCATACTGGCTTCATGCAGTTGCTGAATTTTGCGGGAACGTGGAGTTATGCAGGCTAACTGAACAAGTCATTTTCTCTGACCCTTACACAGTTTCTGAACATAATCGTTGGACTTCTCCTTATCTTGATCGTGATGCCGAGGCTATTCGAGAAGACAATCTACTCAAGCTTGAAATTGCCGAGCTGAAATCAAAGTACTGTATATATGTCTAACTCTTTTCTTATTTGTACGCATTGGTTTTATTCTCAGGTGTTTTGTTTATAAGAATTTATGTTCGTTTAGGTTCTGTGAGAGGGCTCAGGCACTACTACATGCAGATCTCCACACTAGTTCTGTCATGGTTACTCGTGAATCGACTCAAGTTATTGATCCGGAGTTTGCATTTTATGGACCAATGGGCTTTGATATCGGAGCATTGCTTGGAAACTTGATTTTGGCTTTCTTCTCACAAGATGGACATGCTAATCAAGCAAATGATCGAAAAGTAGGTTATCTTTTCACACGCGTCTTTTAAGTTAAACCGTGGCTATTAGAGTTTCATAAAATATTGTCACAGTTGAAGTTAAACTATGGTTGAATAGAACCTCTATTTATTTTGTCATAGTTAAATTTCGACTAACCAACAAGTACCTCCAGAAACTTGAAATGACTCTTATTGTATCATATACTAATATGTTCCAAAAATACACATGTTTTTATGCAGACATATAAAGAGTGGATTCTTAAGACAATTGAAAACACTTGGACTCTTTTCTACTATAAATTCACTAAACTTTGGGATGAGCATAGAGATGGCGCTGGCGAGGCATATCTTCTAGAAATCTACAACAATCCTGAGGTTCAGCTACTTGTACAGAAGAAATACATGACAGATTTGTTTCATGACAGTCTTGGATTTGCCGCTGCAAAAATGATAAGGTAAGCATATGCAATATCAATTACTCTAGTCTAAAGAGATTTTGTTTGATATAAATTTTTATCTTCCATTTTATTTATTTTGTTGTTATTAGGAGAATTGTTGGTGTGGCACATGTTGAGGATTTTGAATCAATAACTGATGCGGCTAAACGGGCAGCCTGTGAAAAGCAGGCACTTGATTTTGCTAAGATGCTTCTGAAAGAAAGAAGAAAATTTGAGGTCATTTCTGAAGTTGTCTCTGCAATTAGGAAAATTTAGTTTCGATGATTTTCTTTTTCTGTACCATATATTGAGTGTACAAAACTCGGCTCGTCCTGAATGAGTGATATCAGTCAGGCTAGGGTCGATCCAAAAGATAACCGAGGAATGAGGATGAAAGATATCTCAAGATATGATCTAAAGAAGGAAGGGACGGGTTCGGGTTGACCTTCGTCCGGGCCACCCGTCCCGTCCTATTTGTTAGTGAGGACATGCTAATTTGTAAAATAAACCTGCTACTGTTTTCTGTCCAAATAATGATGCTGTTACTGTCAAGTATTCAAATAGAGAAACGTTATTTGGTTGCGCGTCTACGGAGGAGTGTGCTTCTTCTTTGAAAATTTATGCATAATAACTTTTTTCTTCTTCTCCCTCAGCTATAGTACCAATACACTTTCTAATTAGTGTCCCCATATGAATGATTATGATCTGTGATGGTCTACAACTTCCCAAGTACGAGGCCAAAAAGGTCTGAATGTTTGTATAGTCATACAAATGGATTTTTCAAATTTGAGACATGAGGATCCTTGAATAGTTGGGATACTTGAAATAAATCTCTTTAAATTCATTTTCTCTTTTATTACTACATTTTAAATCCTGAGTAGTGTCACCTATCATGTTTTATTACCGATAATATTATTCGTGTTCTAAGGAAATATTAATAGTCCAGTCTTTTTATTGATTGACAGACTTCTTGTTGAGAAAACTCCAATCATGAAGTTAATCGAATCAATCTCAATAAAAAAGATTCAATTTTTTTTATTGATCAACACTCTTGTTTTTCATCCTTCACAAGGCGAAGTAACCATTCTTTAATTGCTAGATGATTCTACACTACACAAAAAATTAAAGAAGAAAACAAAACAATTGAAAGTGAGAGAAAAGAGAAATTCTGGAGGAAGAAGAAGAAGAATGTAATGTTGTTGTGCAAAACTTCACTCTAAGTGTTTGATAATGTGTGTTAATCACAACTGTGATTTCAGAAACTACACAATACTTTCTTACACTTGATTATAACTGAATAGAATTCCTATCTATTTATAGAAGAGATTACTTGCACTCCAAGTAATCACAAAATAACTAACTCAACTAAAACTAAGCTAAATTAACTATTAAACTCTATTGACTCCTTCGACAACCTCATGCTTCGATTGCATGCTTCGACATGCTATATTTGACTTTCTGTCAGATATAGCAAATATAAACTTTGTTCAACACAAACTAATTTTGACACCCGCCAATTACAAACACGTTATTTTGACTTCAACACAGAGAATTATATATTTACCACACCACCTAATTCATTGCGGATAAACTATCTACATTCATCATTACTCTTAATCTCTTGAACAATTTGACCTGCACAACCTTCTTCATTATATATGCACTTTGATTTTATAGTCTGCAATGCTCCAAGCTTAACATTTCATTCGCTACCTTCTCTCTTAGGTAATAAAACCTCATTTCAATGTGTTTGCTTCTTATGTGTGCTATCAGATTCTTTGTCAGGTTGACAACCGACATGATGTCAATCTTCATGGTTATCGCTCCATGATTCCTCTCTTTAATTTCTTCGTCGTTTTTTCCCTACCCCAGAACACAAACAACAAATATTCAACAAAGATTAAAGACACATATATTTTTATCCTGGTTCGTTGTTAACTAAACTACGTCCAATTCATCTGCCAAAGTGATTTTTCCTTTCCAATAAGGACTTAATCCACTAATCAAAGATTTGATTACAATCTCAAAGGCAATCTGTCAAAGACTTATTGAACCCTGACTATAACCTAGTCTCTCAAGGTATTTAACCAAAGGTTAAGAATACAAGACTGTATTTACAATGTTGCTTCTAAAATAAGCAGATACACAAATAAAAATAGAGATTGCACTTAAAATATATATTTTCAAGAAATTTTTCTAAGAGTATGAATGTGATAATTTTCATAGCGTGAAACACTTCTTTTTTCTTTCTCCTATGTATTTTCCAAACTTTCAAGACCTCTTTATATAGATTATGAATAGATCCATTGGAGGGTGAAATTGAAATATCATCAATATCACAATTGTACGAAGGCACTTGATTATACAAAATAGAGTGATGCTTGCAACATAGAGTGGATGAGAGTATGAGACAAGAGGAACGACATTGGTATAATAGTACATTATGTTTTCCTTATTTTTTGGGTAGTGGAAAGGATATTTGATTTTGTATTGATTGTACTCTTGCCACGTATTCTTCTTTTAGTCATTAACTTCTAGTCAGAGGCTTCGTATTTAAGTTGGTGAAGCTTGAATAGAGTTCAGATCATATCTTCAGAATCTGGTGAAAATGACACTTCAGAGTCTATAGAGTTCAGAGTCCTACAATTCAAAAGCTTGGATGATCAGATTCTTTATCAGAGTCATTATGGTTAGATTCTTACAGAAGTATTGACTTGGTGATTCACATGCTTGACTTTAGTTTAAAACAATTTGTTTCTTCCTTTGGTTCAGAGTGCATCTACAGTTCAAAGTCTAGTACGTCCAGAGTTGACTTCTTCAGAGTCATAATTGGTTTTCTTTGATTTATGTACTTAATAAAATAGTTAGAGTACCAAATTGTTTTCTATACATATTATGCTTTAGTATCATCAAAACTCAAGGATAGTTGCAGAATCAAATTTGTTTCAACAAGAAAGAATGACTAACCAATACATAAGCCTTCTCAAATTTCACTTTAAACACTAAGCATTCCCTCATAGAAACTATGTCCAGATCTATCACTTTATTCAAAGCAACCACTCTATCCAACAAATGCCTACCTTCAATAAAAGTTGATTACTATGGAGAAATATGAGAATCATGACCTCTTCCAACCTAGCCGCCAAGACTTTGCCACCAACTTATACAAGGAATCAATGAGAGAAATATGTCTAAAATGCCTAACTCTAAACGGAGAATTCACCTTCGAAATAAGAGCGACGAAAAAGGATCTCAAACTTTTTAAAAGAATTGCATTCTCAAATAATTGGTCAAAAATGGCACAAGGACATTATTGAAGTCACCCAAGACACACCACACAACTCCCTGAAATTCCCCACGTGCAAGAATCAAATGATCCCACGTAACTTTCTTCTCCACCAAGGAACACTTAGCATAAACATTCACTAGAAAACATGTTCAATCATGCATGACCGGAGAAAGAAAAATAACTCTTATGTTAACCTTACATTAATTTCTAAAAGGGGTTGCTCTATACATTATATCATATGTATTTCTCACAAACCCTACAAAATAGTCAAAATACCTTTATTCGAAAGTTGTATTTCGATGCATCAAATACCTTATTATTCATTTTTCCTTGCGCAATAAAAGTTTATGGGGGTGTGTTCGAAAGTTATCTTCTAAATCATGCCTGGAAGATAGCTTCTGGACATTGTCCAGCAAATAACTTTTGGTCAAACTCAAACAAAACCAATTGAAAATAAGGATGTCTTTGGATGACAACTTTCAGAAAGGAAAATTATGAGTTTTTTTTTATCCAGACATACTCAAACAAAACCATTTAAAAATAAAAGTGACAGTTATCCCTCAACTTAAGGGTTTTAGTCTCCTAAATTATCTCTCTCAATATTATTAATTAATCGAATAAAGATTAATAATACTCCTAATAATAATAACAATAATAATAATATTCACAATAATAATAATAATAATAATAATAATAATAATAATCTTAATCACATTACCTTACTATTATTGTCTCCCTATTATTATTTATTACTACATTATTATTATTATTATTATTATTATTATTATTATTATTATTATTATTACAAGGCTTCAATCCTTATTGTTCAACTAATGGTACTACCCTCCACTCACCCAAGTTCAAATATCATTATTAACGTTAATAAACACAAAAATACACACAATGACTTCATTATTTTAAATGGGGTGTTACATGAAACACTTCAAGGTTGTGAAAGAGAGAGCATTTGATTTCAAAAACTTTGAATGGTATCAAGAGTTGGTCATAATGTTGGAAGAGAGAGGTTGGATGAGGTGGAATAGCATGATCAAAGAAACCAACCAATCAATTGGGTTCGAGCTCTACGCTAACACTACTTTTCGTCTATTCAAAAATTACATATCTTACGTGCAAGGTAAAATTATTAACTATAGCCCTTCTAAAATTAAGTTTCTACTTCATCTCCAACCTCGACCTATGTGTGGTATTCAAAATATGATAAACATTAGCTTGACAGATAGGATGTGTAAGAGGGTGTTGGAAGAGTTCTTTCATCCAAGGGTTGAGTGAATGATTGTGAATGGGAAACCGTTAAGGATTATGACTTGGGAGAAGTTCCATATACCAAGGGCATGTGCATATTTTATTGTGCAAACCTTAGAATGTGTTTCAAATTAATGAGTATGTTATGAAGCGGTGCCATGCGCTGATGTCAATTATTAACTAGGAGTCTATTAATATTGGGTTGTTGATTGCTGATAATATTAAGTTCATGGTTGATGCCCTATAATGAAGGATGTCAATTAATAAAATGCTTTCTTTATGAAAACTCTGAGCATTTTCAATTAGTATATCTCTTGCTAACCACTTTGAACATTATCCATTCTTTCGGTGACATAGTCTGTTATATAGCCATTTGACTTAAAAGATTAAATATTTTCATCCTTTTTGGAGTTAGTTAGAAAATTTTGTTTTCCTTGTCTAATGCTAAAGAATAAGTTTAGGGTTGCTCTTGGAAGTTAGTAATGTTTAAGTTTTGGTTAAAATAAAGAAAAAGAAAAAGAAAAATAAGAAATTAAAAATGACTTTTAAAAAAAAAATTGTGAAAAAATAAGAATCTTGAATAGGACCAACAAAGTAAATTCTCTAATTGAAAAGAGTAATATAAAAGGAATCAGGTAACATAAGAAAAAATAGGTACCTAACTGCAAAGGTTTAAGCCTATTATCCCAAATTATCTTACCCTTGCATAAGTCGCGTTACAACCTTGAAAATACCTCAAAAGTGTGTGTTTAAATATGACTTTGATTGACTTTGTAAGAAATTTTACAAAATCATTACTTAATACTTTTGTGTGTTGATTATGTGATTACCCTGTCAAATTGAGTGAATAAAGGTGAGATGAGAGACAAGTTAAGTTCTTATGTGTTTGGAAGAACATTTCCGAGTTAATTGGATTGAAGCAGAAAATGGAAGTGTTGACCAACAAAAGAAATGTGACGTTCATTAGTAAGAGTACGCATTTTAATTCTAATGAAATATTCAATGTGAAGACAAGTTACTTGAGAACCAACAACAAAGTAAGTTTGAGATTGTGATGAGACTCTATCATTATGTAACATTAGACCAAAAATTGGACAAATCGGTGTAATTATGAGCAAAAGAGAAGTCAAAGTGTGGAAGAATGGACAAAGTTTCAAAAAGTGAGAAATATGATCTTAGTGAAGATTGAAGACAAGAAGAAGAAAAATAGTAAATTTGCTTATGGGTTTCTCGTGGCCGAAATGCTGACATTCTGGGAGCGATAATGTCACATCCAGATCGCGATAGGAAGTAATGAGAGTGTGATGCAATGATTCTCTAACATATTTTTTTGTAGCTTTAAAAGAAGAATTTGGTTACTTTTTAGGGATTCTAAATTGGAGATAGAAAGTGACGGATATGAGCTTTTGGAGCACGATTTTGAGGAGCATTGAAGTCAATAGAGGGCTTATTTTTCATTGGTTTTGATGGAAACTCTTTATCAACTCATGGTAATCGTTATTGTCACTATGAGTGACTAAGTTGTTTTAGATTAGGTCATTTTAGATGAATCTAATTGTACTATGTTGGATCATATGAATGATTGATATTATTTGAATTATTTTATGATATTATCTTATTTAAGTGTTCTTATGTTCATTGCTTTTTGTGAGTTAACAAATGCGCGAATTGATATTAGATGAGCTGGATTTATTGACCGTAAGTCTACCGATCTGAACTATGACAATTAGTCAACTTAGTAATTAATTAGTAATAGGTAATTATAAATTGTGGCTAGTGAATTGACGAACTTGGTAACATTTTATTTAACTCTGAATTTGTCTTAGGAATTATGAAATTATTGTGTAAATTAATGAGTTGTACACCAAAAAATTGGGTGCAACGACCTTGTTATTACTTTGACATTATTGATGCTCTTGATAGTTTAGTCCAGTACACCCCTATACTGGTAGTGGTGGCTAAAAATTTTAATGATTTTCTATGGGTTATGACTTCCTCACAGTGTGAGAATCCTATTCGACGACGGTGTTTTTTTGGCTATAGAGAGAAAACTTACTTGAAGTGAGAAATTATATATGTATTCTCTATGTATTTGATATACATAATAAGTTGTATTTCTTTATATAAGAAATAAGATATTTATAAAGGAATTATGGACTTATATTTACTGAGAGTTGTAAGAAAAGCAGAAACCGTTCCACCTTAATTAGAGAAATTGTTGACGATCTATTTCGTAGGACCTTAATTAGAGAAATTGTTGACGAAAAACCGTAATTAGAAAAAATGTTGACGATTAGAGAAATTGTTGACGAAAAACCGTAATTAGAAAAAATGTTGACGATCTATTTCGTAGGAAATCCCAGCGGACTTTAATAAGGAAGTCCCACGTTTCCTGTCAAAATTACAAACATACATTCCATTGCCTTTTTAATTTGCTATTATGGTCCTCGAATATTATTTTATTATCCATTTAGGAGAATTTGTTCTCATTTATCTAAAATTATAAATAAAAGACGTTGCTTTAAAAAAATTAAAATTGTTGCATTTTATGTCTAGAACATCAAAATCATTTAAAATTTTGATTTATAATGGCGCCTCAGGTAATTTATGAATCAAAATTACTTTTTTCTAGACGATCCAATTCATGTTCACACAAGGAGTGAAATTTTCAATACATTTTCAAGACTCGATTATTTTATCATTTTTCCTTGCAAAAAAGTTGAGAACACTTTGGAATAACTAGATGTATTGTCTCCCAAAATTTACATAGACAAAATACATATATAATAAAATATGTTTGCATCCTAAACTCCTAGTTCAAGGCCACACACATCAAAGTCCTTCTTTCTATAGAAAAACAAAGTGACCCCCCAAAAACAGATATTACATAATTAAGGACAAAATCATGACACATTTCATTTGTACCCCATGTGTAAACTTTAATCTAATCTTGTTAATTGTTAATCCCTCTTTCCCTTTTCCAAAAGTTTACCTTCTCATCCTTCTTTTCCTTCTCCAAATAACATGTCACCATCATCATCATATTGAGTACATCTCCATTTCTCAAAAGATGTAACTTTTTTTTTTCTTTTCAATTTCATTAATTAACTTTTATTTATTACTCCTACTGCTTAGGAATAGTAGTTGAAGGTGAAACAACATTGTGGTTGTCTGTGGTTGTTGCTGGTGACCAAAAATCAGCACCGTTACTGCCTGCCACGTGTAAGGTGGTTCCAACAGGGATCAAACATAAACCTCGGCTAGTTAAATCTTTGTTCATTTCTGTGTTTTTTTCTTCTTCTCTTCCATTGTAATCTCCGTCCCCCTGAAATAACGCGTACACACACAATCAGGAATCTTATGTCATCAAGAGTTTACCTTAAATGGATAAACTGTCACAACAAGACTTTGCTCAATATGAACATATTATCAGTAACACAATGTTCAGTGTTGTCCCCATCAAGTGGACCCCAGCTTCGGCTTACTCTCACTAGCTCTATTTTTTGTTTGTTTCAAAATATAAATTAATAAATGCTTGGAATAGTAGTAAATATTTTATGTAAAAATGATCCGGGGTTAGTAGTTAAAATTTAGGATTTGGGTGGAAAAAAAAAATCTAATGTCTGTTTTTATTTTGTTGTCTCTAAAACAGTAAGATTACCCTTAGATTTTAGGTTTGCATCATCTTATCTTATCTTTAAGGTTAAAATTTTAGGCTGAGATTTTAGGTTTGCATCATTTTACCTTATCTTATCTTAAGATCAATCTCTGTTTTGTTTTGTCTGAAACGCTAAGAATTTAGGTTCACATCATCTTAGCTTATCTCTATTTTGTCTAAAACACTAAGAATTTAGGTTTGCATCATCTTACCATATCTGTAAGGTCATTTTATGTTACATTACTTGTAAGGCCAAGATTTTAGGTTTACATCATCTACTTTATTTGTCTTGTTATGTTTTTTGGTCGGTGCTTGTTAACAAGGACATGGTTTTTTTTTTACATTTGGGGCCCGCCGACTTTGTCTCGCCCCGTTAGAATTCTAGGGGATGAATCAAGATTTTTGACTAGCCTTGCCCCATTTTTTTTACACTTTTGTTGTATGATCCTAAACGAAACGGACATGCCAGACGAACATACCTGTTTGTCATCCTTATTAAGAAGTGATGAGATTTGTTCTCGATTCATAATCGTGCTAGTGGAGAGTGAGACTAGCCATCTAAATCTTATTGGCTGATCTTTGGGTTAGATATCAAATTTAATAATAAAAAAAATACAAAATGTTAGTACAGTACTAAATTGTACCTTAAGTCAGAAGTTAATAATTATACATTGAAGTTTTGCTTTGGAAATGTATTAAAATTTGTTTTGTTTCTAAACACAAATGACCAACTTTTAAGTTTCTTTTCTTTTAAATCAATTTTAAGTTTCTTAAAAATAGCCTAACCCAGTTTTTATTACAATTTTTCTAGAAAAAATATTGGGTAAAGTAAAATCAACATTAAACATCATAATGTTACAATGTCAAAATGACAAGACAGTAATGAATATCAATAACATACTGAGATTTTGTGATGAGACTTACAAGGTGATTTTGAAATTGAATTTGTGAAGGTTGGAGGTATGGAGAGCACAGAACCTGAACTTGATCATGTAAGAATCTTATGTAACCAGTTGCCTCGTGAAGCACCGAAGCAGTATCAGTCTACACATGCAGTTTTCAGATTTTCAATTTTCAAAACCTAAATTCAATTCACAAATTCCCAAATTCTAATTTAATAAATATACCTTTCCAAAGGGTGAAACAAGTTGTTGTAATGCTGCAATTCTTTCACCAAGTTTCTCTTTTTTCTGCTATTACAAAAAAAAAAAAAAAATCATGTTACATATATTTTTTATCATAGAAAATGACATGCAATGTTTCATAGTTGGTTTTTTCTTGGTTACCTTTGCATGTCCAGTTGAAATTGGGTGGTTGTCTCCTTTGGTCTTCTTAGGACCTTTCTGTCCTCCAACACCTGCCCTGGTCCCCAGCTCTTGCCCTCCTGACACATTCCGCTTTTTCTGCAAACTCTTTAATAAACAAAAAAAATTAGAGAAAAAATAAAAAAATAAAAAAACAATCAAAACCAACATCATTCTTAAAGAAAAAAACACAGACATTATTGAAAGGAGTGTTGGTGTGGTTGCATGAAGAGGCAGAAGAAGAATCACTAGAAGTGACAACAGATTTCTGAGTAGGTGTGATTATTTCAACTTCATTTTGGTAGTTACCACCAAAACAAAGCATTTTGGGAGTGTTATGAAGAGAAAAAAGAGAAGTATTTGAAAAGGTTTGGTCCACAAGATGAAGACCCACCAATGGGTTATTATGATTCTGATTTGGATTATCAACAACAACAACATCGTCATCTGCTAATAGTAACTGAGAGAAACTGGTCCCAGTGGTGGTTGGTGGTGTGGTCAAATGGTCCACTACTTGAAGTTCATCTTTGGTGGTGTCCATTAAAGACAAAGATTGAGAAAGGTGTGGTTGATGTTGTTGTTGTTTGGGTTGATTTTTCAAAGATTGAAATGGAAAAAATGTGGAAGCATTTTGGGGGAGAGTGGTTGTTAAAAAGAGAGAGAAAAATACAAATGTCAAGTGGCAGTGATGGTAAGGGACATTTGTTGTAATGACATTTGTGTTACTGTTGTTCTTTGTGTGTGTCAAACTAGAAGAATCAAAATGAAAAAGAAGAAAATGTAAAAAAAAAATTAAAATTAAAATTAAAATAAGAAAATTGAAGAAAAGAAAAGAGAAGAGTTAAAGAGTTGGGCTGAGTGGATTATTTCCAAGGTCGGCTTCGGTTTTTGGTAACCAATGGTCAAACCCACCTGGCCCGAGAAAACCGTGTTTGAGTTATTCAATGCATCATTTTAATTCTTCCAATATTATAAAAAATATGTTACTAAGTAGTAATAATTATTTTAATATAAAAAATGTATAAACATATACAAAGAATATCATTTTTTTTAAGTTAGAGGGGAAAAATATTATTTTCTTTAGACAAAAAAATGCATTTTAATTATGATAGTGAATATATATAAGAGGAATACTTCCTACGTCCGAAAATATAAGAGAATTTTTTTTTTCAAAATATAAGAGAAAAAATCAATTTTCATTTTTTTAATGATAAAATTAAATATAAATTATATTTAATTTACTCTCTCGCATATTTTCTATATCAACAACCAATTAAATTTTTTTAAATATTTTCTTATGTAATTTGTTTCAATATTTATCAAATTATTATGTTTTTACTTTTTTAATAAGTATGTTTTTTTTTTATATTTTTCTCTTATATTTTAGGACGGAGGAAATAAAATTTATTAAATAAGAATATATTTATAAAAAAATATTATAAATAAGTAACTTTAAAAAATAAAAATAAATAAATATTATTATTAATGTCCTAAGTTGTATTAGAGTTAAGCCTAATTTAACACTTTTAGTTCTGGTATTAGCCTTTGTATAAAGGTTTACATTCAGTTTGTATTTTCTATTAAACAATTCAGTTAGAGCTAGTGCTATATATAAGCTCTCGATGTGTATTGTATGTTTAACTATTTTTGTAACAAACTTTTACACTGAGTGTAAATTCTCAATGAATGAAATGTAGAGCATTTTTTATATCTAGTATGGTATCATTCACCTGCGATCCTCCTTGTTTTTCGCATCGCTTATATCTTCATCTCTCTCGTTTCACTGAAGTTGTGCCATTTCTTCTTCTTTGTTTTTATGGCGGAATCACAGTTTATGTCTCAAATCTCTATTGTACCCAATGCCACATCGCACACTCCTTTTGGCCCTAAATTCTCAAACAAGCTGCAAGAAACAAATTTTCTTATGTGGAATCAGTAAGTCGAAGGTATTATCATCTCTCATAAGCTGCATAAATTTGTTGTTAATCCTACGATTCCTCCAATCTTCAAGACCGATGAAGATCGTCTTGCAAACATTGTTTCGGAAGAGTATGAGTCTTGGATTGTTCAAGATCAAACTCTTTTTTCATGGTTACTGTCCACAATTTTGGAATTTGTGCTTCCTAGGGTTTATCTTGCAAGCATTCCTATCAAATTTGGGAATAAATTCACAAACATTTCAATGTTATGATGAAGGCTATGGTGCGGTCTGAACTGAAAACAACCAAGAATGCAAATCGCTTCATCTCTGAGTATGTTTTACGAATTCAAGCCATTGTTGATTCTCTCTTTGCTATTGGGGATCCTATTTCTGATCGTGATCAAATTGATGCTATCTTACAAGGATTGCCTGAGGAGTATAATCTATTTGTAATGATGACGTATAGTAAGGGTTAACATATCACCATTTATGACATCGAAGCTTTTTTGTATGTTCAAGAGGCGCAATTGGACAAATACAAGCAAGAACTTGCTATTACCAATGCCACCGCTAATCTTGCCCATACAGATGTTTTTCTAGTTCCAAGACCACTAGAGGTTGCTCTCATCAGTTCAGAGGCCGTAGCAATAGCTCCATGGGAAAGGGGTCGTGCCACCTACACTCCTGGGAATCGTCCCACTTTCCAACTTTGTGGCAAATATGGTCATGTTGTGATTGATTGCTGGCACAGGTATGATGAGTCTTTTGACCCTGCAACAACATCTAACTCTCAACCACCAAAGTCCAAAGAAGACCCAACACCTCAAGAGATAAGCAACACTCAAGCCTCAACCTTTTTAGCTCATCAAGATTCTTTCCAGATTCCTCAAAATGTGGAATCTCAGGCTTGATTTGCAAATTCAGGTGCCTCACATCACCTTACTTCTCATAATTATCACTTACTAATTCACAACCTAATGTTGGCTCAAGTGAAGTTCTTATAGGCAATGGTCAAGGTCTAAAGATTAGATCAGTAGGTTTAGCCAATATTAAATCTTCCCAAGACTTACATACTTTGTTAAAATTGTATAATCTTCTTCATGTCCCTAGTACTACTCGTAATTTGTTGTCTGTTTCAAAATTTGCTAAAGATAATAATGTCCTTTTTGAGTTCCATGTTAATGGTTTCTATGTAAAATCACAGGCATATAAGGAAGTGCTCCTAGAAGGATTCCTTGATGCTAGTGGATTATATTGCTTCCCAGCCTTTCTTTGGAGTGTTCTCAGTCACCAGTTGCTAATTCTGCTAGCATGGCTTCTAATGCCCCGGTCACTCATGATCCAAGTAGTATTTCTAATAAGTTTGTTCTTTGGCGTAATAGACTTGGACATGCCAATGTTCTTGCTATTAAAAATGTACTGAAATTGTCTAATATTCCCTTAAGTAATAAAGATTTTGTTGATTTCTGTTCTTCTTGTTGCTTAGGTAAATCTCATAGTTTATATGCTCCTTTAACATTCACTATCTATAATAGTCCTTTTGCTCTTATTCACACTGATTTGTGGGGTCCCTACCCTAATTCCTCTAGTCAAGGTTTTTCATACTATATAGCATTTATGTATGTGTTTACAAAATATACTTGGATTTATTTTTTGAAACAGAAATTTGAAGCCCTTACTATGTTTAAGCAATTTTCTGCATATGTGCATACTCAGTTTAATACTAGGATTAAAGTTGTTCAATCTGATTTTGGAGGAGAATTTCGCCCCTTCATTAAATATCTCAATGACTTGGGTATAATACATAGGCTCACATGTCCTCACACCTTTCACCAAAATGGTAATGTAGAGAGAAAACATAGGACTATAGTTGAAATAGGCCTAACTGTAATACCCATATATAAAAGACATACATCAAAGCATATTTTTCATATATAAAATTAAGTTTGGTACTGAAATACAACAAGTTATTAGTAACACGTTGCATAAATATAGCCACTACAACATAAGGTACTAATACAAAGAGCTATAAATGATACAAGATGTTCACAAAATAAAAGTCTAAGAACTAGATCCGAAGATCTCAAAGGTCCACAACAGAAGAAAAGCCATCAAACAAACAAAGATAATCAAGTCGCCTTATCTTTACCCTTTGTGGAACCTGAAGTACCTGAAATAACAACATCAACATGGGGTGAGATAAAACCTCTCAGTGAGTTCCTTATATTAGAGTTCCCTCGGCTCTAAGGGTTCAATTCCAACAATATCAAGACTTGCCCACTCTCTCACGAGAAACCAAAACCAAATGGACACAAGGTTCATGCTTGCTCTCATTACACAATAAGTGAAACATCTACCTCAAGCTTTTACGGATGCTTCCCGTGGGACTAAAGGTAACCCACCTAAAGACTTACTCAAGACCTTACGAAGGATTTGATATAACAATAATCTCAAATCTTTACAGATGCTTCCCGTGGGACTAAGGGTAACCCACCTAAAGACTTACTCAAGATTTACCGCACAACTAGTGTGTCACTCGCCTCAAGTATTTACGGATGCTTCTCGTGGGACTAAGGTTAACCCACCTCAAGACTTACTCAAGATCTTATGGATGACTCGTGACATACACTCCTCAATCACTTTCCACGTTTTCTAACGATACCTCAAATCTTTGCGGATGCTCTCGCGGAATGCAAAGTTGTCTGTATCGAGACTTACTCAAGACTTTACGGAGGACCTAGTGCAATACAAGCCACAAATCACACTAGCCTAAGGGAATCCTAGATACCTCACAAGTTGTACCTTTTTATTTCTGATAGCTCACACTTTCAAATTTTAACATAATTCCGGTTATTAGAAAAATCGGATGAAAAATAATATTTCTCGGCAACATAAGATAGTACATGTTTTTAGCTTCGAATCGATATGCGAAATACTAAAAACGGACACCCGAAACCAAAGTTAGGAATTAAAACATAATTCAAGATAAAGGCTACAGGCTCGCTAAACGGGTTATACCAGGACAGAAACCCCTCTGCAGAAACAACCTACTCGCTAAGCGAGCTCAAAAAACTCAGCTGAAAACCAGCTACGGTAAAACTTCCCAAAATACTCAAAAACTTCACAAGATATCACCAAAACAAAGAATCAACCCACAATCATGCATATAATCATATACAAAGCATCATACTTAAGTTTTTATCGAGTTTTAACCGCTAAATCTTTCGATTATAAGATTTTCTATCAAAAACCTAAAAACTCATAAGCTCTAAAACTCAACCAAAATCTAAAACAAATGATTCTAACTATGAACCCACCTCAAAAGATGAAGATTGGCGAAGAATTTGAGTCGATTCGACGAACGGATGATGAAGAATGATGGATTTGAGCTCTAGGGTTCACTTCCTATTATTCTCCTCTTTTTCCTCTTTTCATTCTTTCTCTTCTCTCTTACTAACTTCTTCTTTTTCCTTTTTCTATATTTTTCTTTCTATAAAACATAATATAGAATATTTAGGTTTTAAGAGGAAAAAATTATTTTTCTTACCAATGGGTCCAAAATAGAGAGTATCCAAAATGTCTCTTAATCCACAATTTAATAAAACCTCTGAAATAAATAATATCAGTTAACCAATTTAAATTCCCCGTTTACTCTAAATAGTTTTTATTAAAATTATTCAGAGCAACTCGGAATTCTATTGACATTAAATAATATTATCTGGAGAGTTAAATAAATTTACAGGGTATTACACTAACTTTGTTGGCTCATGCTAATTTACCTATGGAGTTTTGGGTTCATAGCTTCTCTGCAGTTGTTCATCTTATGAATAGGCTTCCCACTCCTACTTTGTCTAAGTTCACATCACCCTTTCACGCCCTTTTCAATACTATCCCTAACTACTCTACCCTTAGAACCTTTGGGTGTTCTTGTTTTCCACATTTGAGACCTTATAATAAAAATAAATTACAGTTGAGAAGTTCTGAATGTGTTTACCCTGGACTTTCCCCACATCATAAAGGGCATAAATGTCTGGCTAAGGATGTACATTTATACATTTCTAAGGATGTTGTATTTAATGAGACTAGATTTCCATATCTTGATATAGTCCCACCTACTGATCAGTCTAGGACAGCAGGCCCCTCCAAGTCATTATCACTGCTTATTCAATTTTCAAAACTTCCCCTCTTTTTCAAAGGATTCTTGCTTTTTGTTTAAACTTCACAACTTTAATAAATAAAACCTTAACTTTATGTTAAGTGGCTTTTACTTCTTCTTTTCGTAAATAAATATCAATGAACTTAATCATTTTGACTTCAATTCAAAAATAAAAAGAACCAAACTCATTCAAGTTGTTTTGTGCCTTTGTGCACCCTTTTTGTTTTCTTTGCAAGTTTAGACTAGGAGTCATTTTTTTAGTCAGGTGCAAGTCTCTCAATCTCCATGGTTGTAGTTTGATGTAATTGAGTCTCTTGTCATTCGTGGGGGTTTAGTGGCATACTCGTCAATTTTATCCGAGTTGGCGTCTTCCCCATAATGATTTATGAGTCCATGCCCTCATTCTCATGGTAGATTTGTGAGGCTATCCACTTGAAAATGACAAATAGTCTTTACTTAATAAAATCAATCAAAACCAACCAATTTTTACTATCTATACCTTGAACTACGGGGTTTTGATCTTACATTTCACATCATGGGTATGTAGGCATGAGGTGGTAAACCTCTCCAAACACAAAAACATTAAAATTAATTATTTTCTCATCCCCCCACTCTCATTTAAACAAACCATTTTCAAACCAAAAGCAATAAATTTTTCAAAGGGCTCCCGTGGAGTACCATGGACATTTTGGATGCTTAAAACCTTCCCATTTTGTAACTAACCTTCTTAACCTTTCTCAGCTTGTTTCTTCTAGATCTTTGCTTTTAGTTTCATTAGGATTTATTCGCTCTTTTTTTTTCTTTTCCTTTTGGAATAAAATAAAAGTGTGGTGGCGACTCTGTTTACCTTGAATAAGTTAATCAATAGCTTACACTTATGATTCCCCGCTATAGAAAAGTGGCGACGCTACTGGGGAGTAATCTCTAAGTTGGTTTGTCCTACTTTGATTTATTTATTGCTTTGGTTTGATTTGTTTATTTTTGCTTGTTCTGTTTCAGTTTGCTGATCCTATGAGAGTGAGATAGATCATGTACCCAGATCTGAGTGAACTTATGATAGGATAATGATATATTTGAGGAGATACACGTGGATTAGTCCCATGCGATGTCGATTTGAGAATCACCACTCAGTTAGGCTTTCTCAGATTACTAATATCATGGAAAGTAATCGTATCATGACATTACTTTTCCGACCTTAAGCTGATCATGTTGAGGATCATAGAACCCTTAACCCATCCAGACCATTTTAAGATCATAGTGCGGAAGTTATCCAGGTGTAGACTTAGGGTGGTTGTCACGCGATACTATACTCAGACGAGGTCTTCTTGTGGAAATTATCGATTGGGGAGTAGTCCAACATACCGATGATATCCGAAGGATGAGTGCTAACTCCGGGAACCTCTATTAGAACCCTTTTGATTTTCTGCAGGTACAATAAAGAAAAAACTTTAGTACATACCTTTGTGGGTTGGTGTTCTTATCCCTTGACTTCATGCTCGTGACTCGTAACCTTGACCCATGTGCTTTGTGTGATCTTGTTTGTGTTTGTTTCATACATGCATTCATGCATTCATGTGCATTGTTATCAAGATTTCAAGGGACTTATAGGAACTTTTGCAAATATTTCAGATGTCTTTAGTTTTGAATATCAAAAGGAGGAACACTCATAAGTACCGTTTCAAGAGTTCTAATTTAGGAGAGTTGAGAAAGCATGGAACTTTGGTGGTTGATACTGATGATCTCCGGAAACATTATGGTATACTTTTGTTCATTTTGAAGACCGATGTACCAAAAGGATATCTTTATACCTTGGTTCAGTTTTATGATCAGTTGCATCATTGTTTCACCTTTCCTGATTATCAGCTTGTGCCGACCTTGGAGGAGTATTCCTATTGGATGGGTTTGCCGATTTTGAACAAGGAGTTTCTTTTTAGTGATTTAGAAGAGGAGCTTACGACCAAAGTGATCACCAAATCCCTTTGTCTTAAGGAATTTGATCTTAAAGGAAGGTTTGTTCCTAAAGGGAATGTTCGTGGAATCAATTTTAAGCTCTTAATGTATAAAGCTTCTACTTCTCTCGACATGGTAATATAGATGTATTTGAGGCCATTCTCGTTGTGCTCATCTATGGTATTGTGTTGTTTCCTAACCTAGATGGTGTTATTGATGAGCATGCTATTCATATTTTCTTAAAGAGAAATCATGTGCCTACTTTTCTTGGAGATATTTATCATTCTATTCACCATAGAACTTCCAAAGGTGATGGAAAGGTTGTTTATTGTGTGCCTCTTCTGTATAGGTGGTTTATCAACATTGTGGTTTTCCTTTGCAAAGTTGATGTTGATGTTTGTTACCCTTGTAGGTTTTTCTTTATTTGCACCACTGATAGATCCTTATTTGTTCCCCAATAGAGCTATAAGGATATTTTTTCCCTTCAGGTTTTAACAAGGACATTTCCCTCTTTTCCCCGGAGAATTTGGAAGGTGTTATGTTGCTGGTATTTCCCCAACATGTTATCACCTCAGATGGAATTATCGCAGACTGGCTTGTGGATTGAATCCCCAATAGTAGTTTCCTCAGCATGAGCCTTGTAGTAGGGTTTTATTTCGTTTGATGGCTTTTGTTTATCCTCTGCAGGATTTCAAGTTGAATTTCCAGCAGGATTCCCCAACTTTATTGCTTCAAGATTAGCCGAGTATCTGGTTGTTGTGGTGTTTATGTCACCAGTTGCTTATCTTTATGTATATTTTGTCATCATATTCATACGCATATTCATATGTCTATTGTATGCATATCATCATATGTTTTGATTTTTGCATTCCTTGATATCATTTGTTCCCCACTCTTTGGTGTGGATTTTTCCCACAGAATGTGTGTGTTGTCTCCTCTCAAGATTAGAGTGTTGGCCCTTAAGCAAAAAGTGTTTATCCTTTCTAAATCCTTATTGAGTTTGTTCCTTGTGGATGATTTTAATTCAGTTTCCTCCCCAATTTGTTATCTTGATGGAATTTTCTCCCAATCGAGATATTTCCTCCTCGGGATGAGTCTTATTTGGCCGTTTCTCTCCAACTTGTTCTTGGATTGAACTTTGGTCCTCCTTGTGAGCATATTACTTAGGAATTAAGCTATCATTTGTATGGTATTGTGTAATCATTCCTTACGAGTCTATTTTATACATATTTTCTACTCAGTGACAGGTAGTAGATAATATTTATCCCCTTTCAGTTGGTTACCTTTGTTTTTATTACTCAGTAATAGTCGGTATTCCTTCTTTTCATGCTTTTTGCTTTGCTCCTACCCAGTGACTATTAGTTGAGATTTATTAACTGCATATTTTCTACCCAGTGACAGGTAGTAAATAATATCATATATCTTGGTTCGCCTACCCTTGTTTGTAGTCGGTAATGTTCTTCCTCATATATCCCGGTTCGCCCACCCTTGTTAGTAGTCGGTAATGTTATTCCTCATATATTTTGGTTCGTCTACCCAGTGACTGGTAGCTAGTAATGTTGTTCCTAATCACTTTGCTTTTCCTCTACCCAGTGACTAGTAGTAGATAATTTTGTTCCCAACATAGTTTATCTCCATTCTTTATGGATTTGAATACTTTTTTTGGTTGATGTTTTCTCCAATGGAGTTTTATTATTCTTTGTTGAACCTTTTTATCGATTGTGTTTTGACTTATTTTCATACACGGTCACTCCCCAAGTTGAGTTGGCTATCCAGTGATTTATTTTCCTGGTAAACTCTTTTATTGTCTATTGTTTTCCCCAACAGGATTCTCCTCTTATGTCCCCAAGTTTTGCTTTCCTATGGTGGTTGTTTTCTCCCCACAGAGATTTTGGGTTGCATATCATATCATTGCATGGTTTCTTAGGGCCAAAAATTGGGTTTTCTATATTTAAGTCTCTCCCATCTTGTAGAAACGAAGATGTAAATCTTCATATCTCCAGATTTAAGAAACATAAATAGAGGCAGTTGTAACACCCTATTTTTTCCCTTAAGTTTGTGTTTTCATTTGCATCATTTTACATACAGATAATATCACACAATGGTTCTTCAGTCCTTTTTTGTTGTAGGTTTATACCTCACAATGGATCACCATTGCTTTTGTGTGCCTTTTATTTGCTTATGTTTTACTAACCATTAATTAAAATCCAAAAATATTTTGTTTTCTTTTACTAACATTTTCAGGGGAAAAGAAGGTCAAAAATTCCAAAAATAGCAGTCCCACGGCTCGAATGAATTCCACTGATAAAAATTCGAAGTAGATCCGAAAACAATTCAAATTTATTTGATCAAGGATTCCTTATGTTTTAATTGATTTATTCAAGGAATTCCAAGGTTCATGTGTTTATTTACATGCATTTTTTGAAAGTTATCAAGAATTTGCATTGAATTCTTGATTAACTTTGAGCTAAACCTTCATCCTTTTTATTTTTCTTCATCAATTTTAGTAGATCAAGCTTGCTTGTGGAGTAATTTGAAGTTTGTTATTGGTAATTCATCTTCCTTCATTGTTACACCTTCATCACCATCATTCAAGTTATAGATCTTTGGTTCTCTTGGTTGTTGATCCTTTGGATCATAAATTATTGTTTGATTGCAGGGATTCCACGATATTCTTAACTTTAAAATTTGTGCCAATTCAGTTCATGATCATAAGGTGTTTGAACATTGTTTTAAAAGAGGATCATGCTGAATTTTGGTGAATTTTTTGCCTCTAGTTCAGTGTTAACCAATTAACCAGTTGCAGTAAAAACTGGTTAACTAGTTAACCAATGTAAAATTAGCGCATATTTGAAAATTTCAACGCGTTAACTAATTAACCAAATGGTTAACCGATTAACACTGAACCAGTGGCAAATTTTGGCTTGTTTTTGGGACTGTTTTGCCTTTTTTCTCCCCCTCTTCCCCTATCTTCTTATTTTTACCTTGGGAGACATTTTTGGGAATGATTTCTCTTTAAATTCAATGGACTTTGGGTGTAGATTAGAGGAGTTAATGTTCATTAGTTCAAATCGATGTATAAGTGAATTATTTAATTCACTTTAGGTATTTTTAATTAGTGATATATTTTCATACCTTAAATCCACCAAATGAGTGATTGAAATTAAAGATGAAAGAATACCATAAGTGTAACTCAATTTGGTATTCATCTTTATTTTTGTGCGGCATTGCATTTGGATGGCGATTTATATATCATTTATTTCGCATGAATTAACACTAACATCGCTAACCTTAATTGGTTTTGGCAGAACTCATTTGTAGGGTAATGACTCTATAAATTACTCATCGATTGCTTAATATAGACCTAAATGTGTCCCTACTTCGAAATAAAAATCCAATTGGATACTTGCACTTTCGTGGACTGGACCTCGTGTTGGTCGCGTCATCCCAATGTTGGTTAATCATTTGCATTATATCTACGACTTTTGAAGCTTGATGCGTATTTGCTTTGGGTATCCCAATCTTCTTTCAAGTCTTCATCGAATTTGGGTCTAATCACATCGGTTAATCACTATAGTGTAAGATATTAAGCATAATGGGTTGCCTTCTCGATTTTTGGCATTAAATGCATTGTTACTCTTTTGGTTGTGGGTTATTACGTTCACCATACCACTATTATGTATATATTATTATTATTACTACTATATTACTATTTTAATTTCCTTCTTGCATCTTATCCTCTTTAATTTCCTTCTCGCTCCCTTATCTCCTTTATTTTTTACAATGTTTTTATCATTCATTATCATGTCTATGTTTATGTTCATATATCATTGTGCTTTTTCCTTTGTCCATTTGGACACAAAAATATTAATATATGATTAAACCTCTAAAAAACATGCGATCTTGCTCTTAGACTATGGTTACTATCCTTTGCATTAGAATTAGAGTTTTAGACTTAGATTCTAGGACACCTTCCCTTTGCTTTGATCATCATGGAGTTGGTACTTTAGCCTTTATTTGGCCATTTGCTAGCTTATGCTTATAAGGATGAAACTCTTTTGCTTATGCTTGGAAGTATCATCAAGTTGGTTAGATATTTCCTGCTCTATCTCTTTTATTTTATTTTTAGGACAACCTCTTCATTTTCTCCCCTTCTTCAATTTTCAAAACTTCCCCTCTTTTTCAAAGGATTCTTGTTTTAAAAAAACTTCACCACTTTAATAAATAAAATCTTGAATTTTTGTCAAGTGGATTTTACTTCTTTTTTCTTAAATAAATGTCAATGAACTTAATCATTTTGACTTCAACTCAAAAATAAAAAGAATCAAACTCATTCAAGTTTTTTTGTGCCATTGTGCACCTTTTTTTATTTTCTGTGCAAGTTTAGACTATGAGTCATTTTTTTAGTCGGGTGCAAGTCTTTCAATCTCCATGATTGTTGTTTGATGTAATTGAATCTCTTGTCATTCATGGGGGTTTAGTGGCATACTCGTTGATTTTATCCAAATTGGCGCCCTCCCCATAACAATGTATGATTCCATACCCTTATTCTCATGGTACATTTGTGAGGCTATCCACTAGAAAATGAAAAAAATTCTTTACTTAATAAAATCAATCAAAACCAACCAATTTTCACTATTTGTACCCACAAACTACAAGATTTTGATCTTACATTGCACATTGTAGGTACGTAGGCATTAGGTGGTACACCTCTCCAAACACAAAAACATTAAAAATTAACTCTTTTCTCACCCCCACTCTCATTTAAACAAACCATTTTCAAACCAAAAGCAATAAGTTTTTCAAAGGGCTCTCGTGGAGTACCACAAGCATTTTGGGTGCTTAAAACCTTCCCATTTTGTAACCAACCCCTTACCCTTTCTCCGTTTATTTCTTCTAGTTCTTTGCTTTTAGATTCATTAGGATTTATTCACTATTTTTTCCTTTTCTTTTTGGAATAAAATAAAAGTACGGAGGCGACTCTGTTTACCTTGAGTTAAGTTAATCAATAACTTACACTCACAATTTTCCAGCTACACCTAGTATGTGTTACAATAAGTCAATGGAATTGTTCATCTCAAACTCACTTGAAAACCTAAAACGTAGATATTAGAAATGTCAAATTTCTGGGTTAATGTCAAGTTGCAAGCTGTTCATTTTAAATGATGAACTTGAATGAAACACATTAAGTGAACCCATAAATTCAAGCGAATGCAATTGCTAAAAGGTTGTTAAGGATTTAGGTTTCATTGTTAAGGAGCTTGTGGTTACGAAAAAACAAAATATGAAGTTAAAGTTGGAAAAATAAAGGAGAAAATCCAATTTGTTCAAGCTGTTATTGATTGTGTCACGGGGTTTCTTCGTTACTTACCAGAAATTATGGTGAATCTTAGTCGAATGTGTTGTATTTTCTCCTTTAAGTTTTTTCTTTTTCTGCTTTTGATTGATCTCAATCAGATTTTGATCACTTATTTCAAAGTCTGAAATAGAATCACTAGGTTTTCTTCTAAAAGTCCTTATCAGATTCTGAACCATAATCTTACTCAGAGTTGTAATATTGATTGTATCAGAATGTTAAGACCATAAACCAGAAAAGTAAAGGCAAAGACACACATAAATTATTTTGGTTCCTCTTATAACTTGAGCGTGATCCAGTCCCCTTGTACTTACAAGAGATTTTCACTATAACCAACAAAATTACAAATGCTCAAGCACCAAGCAAGAAACTTCTAGTGCTCAAACCCTCAAGTAAGAGACTTTTATGTCAAGCACACAAGCAAGAGACTTCAAATTCTTAAACCCTCAAGTAAGAGAGTTCAATGCTCAAGCACATAAACAAGAGTCTTTAAATGCTCAAACCCTCAACTAAGAGACTTATGATTGAATCACAAACTGTTAAGAGTTTTTGTGTAGATAGAATACAACTTGTTAATACTCTTAAGACTTTAATAAATTTTAAAATATACACAGTTGATAAAATGTTCTAAGTCTAGATAATTTGACAGGATTCTATTTGAAATGTCAAGGATCAGAGTCTTGTATATCAGTGTATTAGCCTTCATCTTTAAGTATTTCTGCTCCTTATATATAGAGAAGGAAAAGTGACGTTGGAAGACTTTCACCAAAAGTTAGATAAGATATCTACTTGATTGGACATGTCAAGGAATCACCTTTCTACAAAAGGAATTATTCGTTGAAGCTTATACAACTATGAAGAGATTTTTCCTTAAGTCTTCACGTGAACAAAATATCTTTGAGTCCGTCAGAGTTTCCTCGATTTAAGAGATTAGACAAATTTTAGATTCTAGAACCCAAGTTCAGATCCTTTAGAGGATAGCTTTCTTCAGAGGCTGATCTCTTTAGAGTCTACTTCTTGGCTTCTGATGCTTCAGAGTCTGGATCACCAAAGGTTGAATTTCTTTAGATATTGACTTCTTTAGAGTCTGGATCATCCATCAGACCTAGAGTCTTCATAAGTGATCTTCAGAGCCAGAGTCTGAACTTCATATTAACAATCTTCAAGCTTCATTTCATTTATTCTTAGTCTTATGATCCTTCAAACTTGAACAAATGTTAGAATACCCAATTATTCTCTAAATATTTTGTTATCATCAAATCCCAAGGAATATGATATCAACCAATTTTGTTTCAACAATGAGAGAATTTATAAACATATCGATTTGTTTTATTCCTATTTACTTTCTTATTATGCGCTCTATCAGATTTAAATCCCAGTCCACTTTTATTTAAGGAAGACCTTTGACTTGATAAGATCAAGTAAATGTTTTCTTTCCCCTTAGTAAATTTACTTAGGATTACATGCAAGTAGGTTACTTCCTTTTTCATTGAGGCATAAATCTCACATTTTATAGGTGAATTTTTAATATTATCAATTTTGAACTTAAGATCTTAATTATTCTTTTCCATAAATTCAAGATAATATTTAAGATCTAAGTTATGCGTTTTGATCTTATAATTTTGTTCAATTAACTTAGCATTTAACTTAACTAACTATTTGTAAAAAAAATTGTTAATTCATGGTCGTCTTCCTTGTGAGATACTTTCAAGAAAAATTCATCTTCTTGTCAAGACATAGAGGCACTATCGTCCACATCCTAGAGATAAGACTTTTTTGTATGATCACTATTGGAATGATTGGGGGTGAAATTTTGTGATCAGGTATGAGATGTCCTATGAGATGTTCCAACACTTGACAGATTTAACCAGAACTTAAAATGCAAGAAAATTAAACAACACAGTAGTTTGTTAACCCAGTTCAGTGTATAACCACACTTACATCTGGAGGCTACCAAGCCAGGAGGAAATCCACTATAAGTAATATTAATTCTAGACTTAAACCACCCAGTTTAATCTTTCACTTAATATCTACCCAATGCAATTTCTACCTAAGACACAACTTAGATATGAGTACCAACTCACTCCCCCTCAATCACACAGTGATCTTGTTTACAAGTTTAATAAAATTGAAGTCATACTTCAAACAAAACAGCTTGATCTTACTTCACAGTTTCAATCAAGTCACAAATGCACTTTTGCTTAAAAGCTCATAAAGTGGTACAATAAAACAACCTGCTATTAAAACTCAAAACACCCTATTTTGTTTTCTGAAATTCGTACATAATTCTGAGATATTCTGTTGCTTAAATAGGTGTATGGATTTTGGGCTTTCTGTAGGTTAATCCAGTCCTAAAACGCATGCAGCTTCCACCTTGAATTAGGGTTTGTTACTTCCTAGATTCTAGGTGTTTTAGTTCTTCTGATTATGCTGAAGTCTCATAACAACACTCCCTACAGATACGCCTTATTCTGTTTTTGTCCATCCATAATTAATTCCAGATAACTTTCCTTAGATTACTCAGATCAGTTATTCATTAATTAAATCTGGTAGCAGGTTTGAGATGTCACAACATCTGTTGGGACATCCTGAAAAACTGAACTTAAGTCATTTACACAATGTCCCAACATCTGGTGTAACATCCTGAATTAAGTTCTTATACTCTGTTTGATAATGTCTCAACATTTGATAGGACATTCTGAACTGAATTCAACATTTCTTGTTGGTCAAAAATTCTGCCAATTCTAAACATCTACAAACTCCCCCTTTGGATAATTTTTGGCTAACATTCTTTCCTGATTTTCAGAGTGCAACAGAAGTTCTTTTATATCAGTTCTTTTCTGTTGAGTCATGTGTGAGTTTACTCCCCCTCAAACATACATATATTCAGACTTGTTGCAACAGAAATTTTCATTAACAAAACTGATTCAATTCAGAGCCAAACAGAAGTTTTTCATTAATAGCTAAATAGCATCATACATTGTTGTTGTTCTCCCCCTTGTTAGACATAAATTTGGGGCCAAAGTTTTTCAAAATTACAATGCAGCAGTCATTACATTTTTCCTCACATACAGTTTTTCACTCAGACTCCTCATATTCAGTTTCTTCATCTTCCTCAGTCTCCTCATCAGAAGTAGCAGCTTTCTGAGCACTTTCTTCAATCTCCAGCCTTTGGATAATCTCCTAAAGCTTCTGCTTCCTTGCATCCAGTTCTTTGCAAGTGCTCTTCAGTTCAGCAATCAATGCAGCTTTGGAGATTGGAGACTTTGCATTTGAAGGACCAGCAGATGTCCCAGAGGGTGCTTCAACATCAGCTGCATGATGACTCAGGAACAGCTTGTAGTGGAAGGCCAGAGGGCTTTCTCTTTTGCAAATGGTGTCCTTCTCAATGAGGATCCCAGGGTATTGACTCAGCACTATTCCACACAGCAATGAAGGGAAGGCAATTGGCAGCTTTGTTGCAGATGATCCAGCATGCTTCAATGTCTGATCAAAGATGTAAGCTCCATAATCCAGCTTAGTTTGAGTGCCCACAACATAAATGAACCTGCCCAATCCAGTTGATATTGAGGATGTATGATTGGTAGGTACCCAGTTTCCTGTACCAATCCTGTTCAGCATGGCATATTTCCTTGTCAGCATGCTAACTGAGAGCTTTCCTTTAACTGACCAAGCCTTGACCTGATTAGTAGTGATAACCTTGCAAACCTGGTTATCAGTCTTCCCTAACTCATTTGGACCATCAGATTCTCTTCCAAGGTATTGGTTGATAACCCTAGGAGAGAATTCTACACACCTGCCTCTTACAAATACTTTTCTAAATTCAGCAGACTTACCATTGGCACAATCTTCTTGGAGGTTGACTATGAATTCCTTGACAAGTAGCTCATAGCAGGGAGAGAAGTTGGAGACAGTTTTGAAGAGGCCAGCAGAAGAGATGAGATCAATTAAATCTGTGCACTCAAGTGCATTACTGCTCAGCTCTCTTTCAAGTTCTACCCTTCTTTGATAAACAAACTTCCATCTATTCACACTTGAAACATGATGGAAGGAGATATTGTCCAAGGGAGCTTCTGGAACAGCAGTTGATGACCTTGAGGGTGTTGATTTCTTCTTTGGAGGAGATGTTGGGACATCTTCTTCAACATCTGAGTCTGGAGGAGTGACAGCTTTCCTCTTTTGTGTTTGCACCTTGCTCCATTGTTTTGTAGGACCAAAGACAACTTTAGCTTTGTCCTTCTTTGGTGTAGCTTGCTTCTTTTCAGGAATTGCATGTCCTGCATTCATCTTTTCTTTCCTAGTCCTAAGCCTTTTGGCTATGCTAGGTTTTATAGAAGCAATGATTTCTGTATCAGAATCATGCTCTAGGTTCACAACAAGAGGAGATTGAGCAGTCTCCTCTTCAGCTGGTTGATCAACAGAAATGTGCTCTTCAGTGGAGGCCTTGTGCTGGTCCTCAGATGCTTCTGCATCACTATCTGTGGAGGCCTTTTTCTGGTCCTCAGATATATCATCAGCAGTATCAGATGAGACCTTTTGCTGGTCTTCAGATGCTTCAACATCTATTGGGACATCCTGTTGAGCAGGAGTGTCCTTTGCAGCCTGGGTTTGTTGATCTTCTTGTGGGGCTGGCATGGTGTTCAGAGGGATAGATATGCCACTTACCACTCTTTGTTCAGATATGATCTTGGTTACTAACTCCTTTATGGAATCATCCACGTATTCAGAAGCTCTTGGAGTGTTGTATAATGGTGAAGGTATGCCTTTGGTCTTGCTGAATACTTGATCTTTTGTTCTTTTTGGAGTTCTTGGCTTTTTAGCAAGAGGAACACTTCCTCTGATTTCGTCCATTGGAGTTGAATCCATGGGTACCACAGAAATGGGGGTTGCATGCACCACATCTTCCTTGTTGAGGATTTCTTCAGAACTATTAGGGTTTTGAGACATTTTCGAAGGAGGTGGATGAAGAGTTTTAGGGTTGATGAGTTCTGAAAAACAGTTAGAGAATGCAATTCGTTTTTGAGAGAATGATGAGAAGATGGATAGCTGAACACAAGCTGATATTTTATAAGTAGCCGTTACTTTGAGAATTTTTTGGAGTGGAATACCCAAGGTGCTTGACCAGACTGGTGTTGCCATCTGGTGCTTATGCCACACAATGTCATATGACATGTTGGCACATCTCCATAACTGCTAAATTTCACATAAGCAGATTCCCAATTTACCCCTTAAGTTTTCAAATTGAGTAACATCCAAGGCTTTGGTAAATATATCAGCCAACTGCAGATTTGTAGCTACATGTTCCAGTGAAATCACTTTCTCTTCTACAAGATCTCTGATGAAATGTTGTCTGATATCAATATGCTTGGTCCTGCTATGTTGGATAGGATTCTTTGATATGTTAATTGCACTTAAATTATCACAATACAATGTCATGACATCTTGTGGGACATTGTACTCAGTGAGCATTTGTTTCATCCAAACCAACTGTGAACAACTGCTTCCAGCTGCTATATATTCAGCTTCAGCAGTAGATAAGGATACACAATTTTGTTTCTTACTGAACCAAGAAATCAAATTGTTTCCTATAAAGAAGCATCCTCCTGAAGTGCTTTTTCTGTCATCAGCACTTCCAGCCCAATCAGCATCACAGAAGCCAGTGAGAATTGGTTTGCATCCATGAAAGTACATTATGCCATAGTCACAAGTACCATTGACATATTTCAGAATTCTCATAACTTGATTAAGATGACTAACTTTTGGATCAGCTTGATATCTTGCACAAACACCTACTGCAAATGCTATGTCTGGTCTGCTAGCAGTTAGATATAGCAAGCTTCCAATCATGCTTCTGTATAGGCTTTGATCTACATTCTCACCCTTGTCATCTTTAGTCAGCTTTAAATGTGTGGGGGCAGGAGTTCTCTTATGAGTAGCACTGTCCATCCCAAATTTCTTGACTATGTTCTTAGCATACTTGCTTTGGGAAATGAACATGGAGTCCTCCATTTGCTTTATTTGCAGCCCAAGAAAGTAGGTTAATTCTCCTACTAGACTCATCTCAAATTCAGATTCCATCTGATTGACAAAATGTTTCACCATCCTTTCTGACATCCCACCAAAAACAATGTCATCTACATATATTTGAGCAATCATGACATTTCCTTCTTCATCTTTAACAAATAAGGTTTTGTCAATTCCACCTTTCCTGTACCCTTGCTTGATAAGAAAAGTAGTTAGCCTTTCATACCATGCTCTTGGAGCTTGCTTCAAACCATAAAGAGCCTTCTTTAGTTTGTATACATGATTTGGACAGCTTGGATCAACAAATCCTTTAGGCTGTTCTACATATACCTCTTCATTAAGATATCCATTTAAAAAGGCACTTTTCACATCCATTTGAAATAACTTGAACTTTAAGATACAAGCAATTCCCAAAAGTAATCTGATTGATTCAAGCCTTGCTACTGGTGCAAAGGTTTCATCAAAGTCTACTCCTTCAATTTGTGTGTATCCTTGAGCTACAAGTCTAGCTTTGTTCTTTGTAACAACTCCTTGTTCATTTGACTTGTTCTTATATACCCATTTAGTTCCAATCACATTTATGTCATCAGGTCTAGGGACAAGGTTCCACACTTCATTCCTTGTGAATTGACCTAATTCCTCTTGCATAGCACAAATCCAGTATTCATCAGTAAGAGCTTCCTTGATGTTTTTAGGTTCTATTTTAGAAACAAAATAGGAACCTGAAATCACTTATTTTGATCTAGTGCTTACACCTTGTCGCTCCCGATAAATGAGACTAAGTCAGATAAGGGTACAGACGCGAACAGTCGGCGAAGGGAACAGTGAGAACACACAGCCGTGAACTCACTGGAGATGAATAGAGTCGCCAGCTAGGCATTTTTATCCCGGAGGAAAGGCAATGCTGCATAGACCTAGAAAGAGATGGATAAGACGGTTGCGAACCAGAGAGACTGAGAAAGGGGGTTGGTTACAACCTGGGAAGGTATTAGCACCCAGATTGTCCGTCGTACTCGACGGGATCCACGCTTAAAAGATTTGTGTTTAAAGGGGTAGTGTCAGTGCAATTTGTGTGTAAAAGAGCTGGAAAAGGATGTACAGGTGTCAGTGTAAAGGAAGTGTAAAGTGTAATATGTACAGTGTCAGTGTAAGGACAAGAGTGAAATGCTCATGATAATGAGGCTAAGAAAATAATACTGAAAGAGGGGGAATATACAGAGACTTTTGTTCGATAACTGTTAAGTTATGCCTACGTATCCTCTCGTGCAATGAGGAAGTCAGAACACCGTAGTTCGACCCAAAGAGACGGAAAGATGAATTGACTTGTGAACTGCTTACTAGCCTATGCTCAAGTGTATGATCTGTCTGGCACAGATGCAAACTGTCTTGCATTAGACGGAGGAAGCAAGTTCTCGATTGTGAGTGAAGGTGATGAGAAAAGAATCCCGAAGGAGACGATTATTGTTTGTTTTTGTGTTTTCAGTCTTTTATTGCTCTTGAAAGTTTGCCATAAGTTAATGAGCTTAAGTCTAAACCAATGGATTTAGTAAACTCATCACATCTTCCCTCTGATTAGGGGTAATGAGAATACCTTAAGTGTGAAGTCAGATTCTCACACTTAATCACCTTTGGTATAGGATTAAGATCATTAACCTATTTGTGATTATTTAGATGTTTTTGGTGTTTTTGTTTAGTGTTAAGTAATGAGATTGAGCCATAATCAGGGATTAAACAGACTCATTACACCATCCTAATAGAAGGATAATAGATGAGGATGTTTAAGCTGAGGAAAGCTCCTCAACTTAATCCATGATTAGGGATTAAGATCATGACAAAACAAGCCTTTGATTAAGTGGATTTTATTTAATGGTATGATGATGAAGTGAATTTTATGATTTGTAAGACAACTTGAGGGGGACTTGTCCATTAACACTAGGGTTAGTCCTTCTTAACCAGTTAAGGAAGAATTAGAACCCTAATGCAAGGCCCAAGTTACAAGCTTGATGTCTTGATGATTATTAGATGAATTGATTAAAGGAGTTAAACACATTAAGGGTTTAACACTTAGGATTAAAGTTATACACTCCATCCTAAGAGAAGGATGCAGGCATAAGCTTAATCACAAAGCCTTAAAGCCTTTAGGGTTTAGTCCCTGATTATGAGATGAGAAGAGATGACTCAAAAGAGACACAAAGGTAAAACCAAGAAGGGGGACTAATCAAAACCCTAATCATGATCATACATGGTTGTTCCTATGGTTTGTGAGGTTTGCAAGAAAAGCCTTCAATGAAACCACCAGGAAGCAGATGAAAGGATCAAGAGAAGCAAAGTGACTTGCTTCATTCAAGAAGTCAAGTCACTTGAAGAAAGAAAGTGGGAAGGAGAAAAAGCAAGCTCAATCTCATACACATGTAAAAATGCAGCAATGGATGCAAGAGAGATGAAAAGAAAAGTTATGAGAAGTGAAGGCAAATTCACCTCTCAACATTACTTACCACCTGAAATGTTAGAAAAGAAATGCAATGCAAAGCCAAATGAGATAAGATGACATGATGAGAACAAAACCAGAAGCATGTTGATGATGATAATGATGCTATGAAGTGATACAAACATGAGGTAGCACATGGAAATGTTCATACAAGATCATGGATGCAAATGATGCAAGTTTAGGAGCATGAACTTACATGAAAAGTTATGAAGCATACATGGCATACAACATGGCAAACACATGATGCAATGATCAAACATGCTTTCTATATGTCTTAAGATGTCAAATGAATCACATGGATGCTTGAAATGTCATGGCAAGTCATGTTATGCAAGAGGATGCAAAAGGGATGCAAAAGAAAGCCCAAATTAGGGTTTATGAAACAAACATCAAACAAAACTCAAAATCAGAATCAAACCCTAAGATAACAAATGGAAAATGCCACCCAAAGAAACCCTAAACCTATACTAAACCATAGTCCAAAGGGGAGGTCTCAACTCTTAACCAATCTTAAGTTATGATTTTTCTAAGTCATTAGGGTTTTTAGGGTTCCTAAACAAAAGAAATACCAAACAAATGAAAAATGCAAGATCAAATCATGGCCATTTAATCCTAGAAACTACATGCTAAACACCATGCAATGCAAGAAGAATCAATGTCCAACTCTTCATGAATAGGCAGAAAAGAATTTTTGAACTTTGGATCAAATTAATGCACAAAAATGATTTTAATTCAATGAAAAATTCTCAAAATGCATCAAGATCAAAAAATAAATTTGGTTTGAAGGTTGGACAATGTTTCTAAATGTCTTAGAACATTTCATGAATTTTTTGGTGATTTTTAAATACCTAAAAATATTTCTAATAAATTAATTTCCATTAATCAATTAAAAATAATCTTTTAAATATTTAAAAATACTTTTTTAATGATAAAAATAAAATAAAAATATTTTTTGTGTCATGAAAAATAATAAAACTTAAGAGAAAAAGTTTCATAATTTTTTAAGACTTTTTACTATTTTAAAATAATTGTGCAATTTAAATGAAAAGAAAATGAATTTAAATTAAAATAAAAGAAAAGTCAACAGAAGGAAGGGCCAGGATGAAGTCTGGGTTTGAATTGGTTGACCACGCGCGTTATCCAAGGGTCCAGGTTGCTTCTGAGTTAATTAATTTAATTATGGATTAATTAAACTAATGAAAAGAATTAGGGCTAATCAAACGAATCTGGGCCTTTCACTCACGCGCGAAGTCAACCAGTCAAAGGCAATCCACGGTCCAAATTCAAACTAGAGTTAATGACAGGATTAGGGCACAAATCACTTTCAGGCTGCCGGAGAAGACTTCCGGTCGTCTTCTCCGGCCAGCATCTCCCCTGAAAATCCTCAAAACTCTAAAAACCTAACTAAAATGAAATCTAAGAACTGGGAAATGATCCCCACTCACTCACGAACCAAAACCCCATCTCAAAACAAATTTATATTTCCTAACAAGGCTGAATCGAAGCAAGAAAGAATTAGGGCACGCAAGTTTCAGAGAGCAATTAAACTCTCATTTCATCACCATTTGCAAAACCAAAGGCATATTCATGATCAGGAAGACACAAAGAACAAGTTTAGAACAAAAGAAATGATTTCTGGAAAAATATTTCTTGAGCTACCTGAGATTCGAAGCTTTCACTCTGATGACTTTCAGGCCTCCCTCTTTGGTGAAATCCACTCCACTTGACCCCTTGGTGATGCTTGAATGCTCAAGAGGAATTTATATTGGCTGGATGAGGAGTTTGGCAAGCTTCTGCTCAAGCTCAGTTGGAAATGGCAGTGATGATTCAGGCAGTTTCAGGCCATTGTAGGTGGTTGTTTGTGATCCAGATGATGAGGGGAGAAGGTCTATGGAGTTTATTTTGATGTTTGTGAGCTGTGGAGAGAGTTTCGAATGAAACTGCAAGTTGGAGTGAAAATGGTGCAGTGAGGTTACAGCTTGTTTAAGGCATGGTTCTTGGCTGGTTTCTTCTCAATGGATCATGGTGAGTTGAAGTGTGGAAATAGTTTGGGTGTTTGATGGCTGGGCAGAGAGATTCGAAGCAATTTGCAAAAGGGAGTGTTTTGGTGTATATGATGTTAGGGCATGTTTCAGCTTGGCCTCTTGATATGTTTTGCTTGCCAAAGGATATTGTATTTTAATCCTATAGGTCAGATGATGTGACCTGGCCTATAGTGATTGGTAAGTTTGCTTTTGCTCAAAGTCCACCTTTTGTGTAAGAGAAGTATGGCTCATGATCTAGGCTAGTACAAGGCATGGGCTGCGCAACAAGGGTGAGGGGAAAGGCTAGCCAAAGTCAGCATCCAAGGTTGCAAGTTGTAGGAAGTGTGATCATGAGTTTTGCAAGTTGTTGCTTTATGGTTCACATGTGATTTCCTTATCCCACAAGCCATAATACATGATCATTCTTGGTTCAATTCTGATTTTTATGACTTATAGCATGTTTGTGTCATGGTTTGAAATGAACTAGAGGTTACAAAAGGCATTGGTTCATGGTTTTGCAAAATTCTCATTTGAAGCATGCCTTGAAAATCAATGATTTTAGCCAACTTTGTCACACCATAACTTTTGATCCAAGAAGAGTTTGATCATGTTCTTGTACTTTTTGAAAAGGGAAAAATGTGATCTACAACTTTCATGACCAAAGTTTTTTCATTTGAAGCATTTTTGGATCAAGAATCAAGGCTTGAAAAATGACCTAAAATGAAGCATTCTTGAAAAGTCAACTATGCCCAAAAAGTCAACACTTGCAAAAACTCCAAATCCTTGATTTTTGTGAACTTCAAACTTCTTCCGTGATCAAATAAAGATCATATACACTCAAAATGATGAAGATCACCCATTGGTTGGGTCATTGGGGGCCTCAGATGCCCTGATTTTACACTGACTTGTCTGAAAAGTCAACCCTTGATCAGATGACTTCCCCATGGAATTTCTTCATGAAAATTGATATGCATACTCCCTATACCATATAGAGACCAATAGAAACAAGAATGACCAAAAAATTTGGAGTTATGGCCTCTGAAACCAAAACCCTAATTTTAGGTCATCTGTGCAGTTAAACCTGGCTCTGCATCCACACCAATCCCAGTTCTTGTGATTCTTTTGAAATCTTGACCTTGAGAGGATGTAATATGATACAAGAACACCTATGGATCCCTTTGAAGTGATTGGTGGCCTTTGGAGTGGCTCAAGAAGCTCTTGGATTGCTCAGATCACAAACCCTAGATGCAGATGACTTAGAAACTATGCAGTGAATCAAAAATGAAACATGAGGTGATATGATTGTGTTTATGCATATGAGAATGATCACAAGCCATGGTGTGAATGGGTGAGGGCAAATTTGGGGTGTTTACACACCTCTGTTGGGATCACCAATTATCAAATCTTTGGGATGATCTTTCTGGATTCTGATGGAGGGAGGTTTGCTGGATTGTTCTGTCCTTGCATTAGTTTGAGTAAAGTCAGAATGATCACTCTTTTCTTCAGCTTCAATTTTGATATCAGCAGATGTTCCAACATCTTCTGGGACATCTGTAGGAGCATCATCAATTATCACATTTATGGACTCCATGATAACCTTGGTTCTAGAATTAAATACTCTATATGCTCTGCTGTTTATAGAGTATCCAAGAAAAATCCCTTCATCACTTTTAGGATCCATTTTTCTTCTTTGCTCCCTATCTGCCAGAATATAACAGTTACTTCCAAACACATGGAAGTACTTAACTGTGGGTTTTCTGCCTTTCCAGACTTCATAGATTGTGGACAAGGTTCCTTTTCTTAGAGTAACTCTGTTATGGATGTAACAAGCTGTGTTCATAGCTTCAGCCCAGAAGTACAAAGGTAACTTTTTGGCATGGATCATAGCTCTTGCTGATTCTTGAATAATTATATTCTTCCTCTCAACAATCCCATTCTGTTGAGGAGTGATTGGTGAAGAGTATTCATGATTGATTCCTTCTGAAGAACAAAAATCTAAGAATTTTTGGTTCTCAAATTCTTTTCCATGATCACTTATTATTCTGATCACACAGCTGGCTTTTTCCCTTTGTATTCTTTGGCATAAGTCTTTGAATACATCAAATACATCAGACTTTTCTTTGATGAAATTTATCCATGTATACCTTGAAAAGTCATCAACCACTACATAGGCATATCTCTTACCACCAAGGCTCTCAACCTGCATAGGTCCCATAAGATCCATATGTAATAATTCCAAAACTTTGGAAGTTGTCAGATGTTGGAGCTTTGGATGGGACATCTTGGTTTGCTTGCCTATTTGACATTCACCACATATTTTGCCATCATCAATCTTCAGTTTAGGAATACCTCTCACAACATCCATAGATATGATTTTCTTTATGCCTCTGAAATGAAGATGACCTAGTCTTTGGTGCCATAGTTTCACTTCTTCTTCTTTGGCTAAAGAGCAAGTTGAAGTGAGACTGAAGTCTTGAGGTTCCCACATGTAACAGTTGTCTTTAGATCTGGCTCCTTTCATGACAACCTTTTGTTCTTTGTTAGACACTATGCATTCAGTTTTGGTAAAGTTTACTCTGTACCCTTGATCACATAATTGACTTATGCTGATCAGGTTAGCAGTTAAACCTTTAACCAACAGCACATCATCTAGTCTTGGTACATCTGGACAGTCCAAGGTCCCAACTCCCTTGATTTCTCCTTTAGCTCCATCTCCAAAGGTTACATATCTGGATGAATATGACTTTAAGTCTACTAGCAGATTCTTCAGTCCAGTCATGTGTCTTGAGCATCCACTGTCAAAGTACCAGTCTTCTTTAGCTGATACTCTTATTGATGTATGAGCTATATATGCAACACCTTTCTTTGACCATTTGAGTTGAGATTTCTTTTGATACCTCTGCCCTGTGTATTGTTCATCAGTAGAGCTCCAAGGTTGATTGTTGAAGTTGTTTTTGGGCATATAGCTTTGATCAGTATGAAGACTAGCTTTTGGTCTCCATATCTTCTTGATGACCTCTGTCTTCTGCTTAGGGGGTTGCTGATCTATTTGATGTCTATGCAACACTTTCTTGGTAACTTCTATCTTCTGCTTAGGAGGTTGATGATACATCTGATTTGGATATCCATGCAACTTGTAGCAATGAGGTTTGATGTGTCCAAATCTTCCACAATGATGACATCTCCATCTTTGATACTTCTTCTTCATTTTGTTCTTTTCAGAATGTTGAGACATCTGTTGGAACATTATGTTTGGCATTGTGTTCTTTTCATGATGTTGAGGCATCTGTTGGGACATTTTGTTTGTCTGTATGGACTTTGAAGTAGTTTTGCTAGAGCTAGCTTCATCCTTATGAACTCTGTTAAATCCCAGTCCACTTTTATCCCCTGAATGCTTATTGTTGTTGAGAATAACATCCAGTGTACTTGAGCTACTGTTCAACATTCTAACAGATTTGGACATGTGTTCCAACTTGGAGTTGAGAATATTTACTTCACTTTTCAAGGTGTCAATGATCTCTAGATCACTTGCTTTTTCATCCTTTAGTGACTTAATCTGCTTCTTTAGCTTTATACTCTCACTGCATATTTCAGTGCTTCTTTTGAATAGTTCTCTGTATGATTGCTCAAGCTCTTCAAAAGTAAGCTCCCCATCACTGGATTCACTTTCAGATTCACATAATCCAGCTAGAGCAGTGATATGCTTAGCTGATTCTTCTTCTGAATCACCTCCTGAGTCTTCATCAGACCAGGTTACAGAGAGTCCTTTCTTTTGCCTTTTTAAGTAGGTAGGACATTCATTCCTGATGTGTCCATATCCTTCACATCCATGGCATTTAATTCCTTTTTCTTGACTGGTCTTTTCATCATAATTTGACCTTCTATTAGCATCATAAGATCTTTTGTTCTCAGAAGAGTTTGTGTATCTTCCACTTGGTTTGGATTTGTCTTCCATCCTTCTGAGAATCTTTTTGAATTGTCTTCCAAGCATAGCAATGTTGTCTGATAAGCTTTCACCAGTTTCTGATTCATCATCTTCTTCTTCATCAGTATTTGCCACCAAGGCTATGCTTTTGTTCTTCTTAACATTTGTGTCATTCATTCCCATCTCAAATGTTTGAAGGGAACCAATGAGCTCTTCAACTTTCATTGTGCATATGTCTTGAGCTTCTTCTATTGCTGTGACTTTCATGTCAAATCTTTTTGGCAAAGATCTGAGAATCTTTCTTACAAGCTTTTCATCTGTCATCTTTTCTCCCAAGGCTCCAGAAGTATTTGCTATTTCTAAGATGTTCATGTAGAATTCATGAATTGTCTCATCTTCCTTCATTCTCAAGTTTTCAAACTTGGTGGTGAGAAGTTGAAGTCTTGACATCTTTACCTTTGATGTTCCTTCATGAGTTGTTTTGAGAGTGTCCCAAACATCTTTGGCCAGCTCACAGTGATGCACAAGTCTAAAGATGTTCCTATCAAAGCCATTGAATAAAGCATTTAAGGCCTTGGAGTTGCCTAGTGCTTAATCTTCTTCCTCCTTACTCCATTCTTCTTCAGGTTTCAACACTTTTGATCCATCTTTGGTGTCTTGGACAGGATGTTCCCATCCAATGTTGACTGCTCTCCAGGCCCTGTTGTCAAGTGATCTTAAGAATGCAATCATTCTTAGTTTCCAGTAGTCATAATTAGATCCATCCAGTATAGGTGGTCTGTTTACTGATCCTATATCTCTGTCCATGTTTCCAGAATTTGTATTCCCTAGATCTCACCCAGTATAAACAGGCAGGGTGCCTGCTCTGATGCCAATTGAAATTCTGTGATCAGGTATGAGATGTCCTATGAGATGTTCCAACACTTGACAGATTTAACCAGAACTTAAAATGCAAGAAAATTAAACAACACAGTAGTTTGTTAACCCAGTTCAGTGTATAACCACACTTACATCTGGAGGCTACCAAGCCAGGAGGAAATCCACTATAAGTAATATTAATTCTAGACTTAAACCACCCAGTTTAATCTTTCACTTAATATCTACCCAATGCAATTTCTACCTAAGACACAACTTAGATATGAGTACCAACTCACTCCCCCCTCAATCACACAGTGATCTTGTTTACAAGTTTAATAAAATTGAAGTCATACTTCAAACAAAACAGCTTGATCTTACTTCACAGTTTCAATCAAGTCACAAATGCACTTTTGCTTAAAAGCTCATAAAGTGGTACAATAAAACAACCTGCTATTAAAACTCAAAACACCCTATTTTGTTTTCTGAAATTCGTACATAATTCTGAGATATTCTGTTGCTTAAATAGGTGTATGGATTTTGGGCTTTCTGTAGGTTAATCCAGTCCTAAAACGCATGCAGCTTCCACCTTGAATTAGGGTTTGTTACTTCCTAGATTCTAGGTGTTTTAGTTCTTCTGATTATGCTGAAGTCTCATAACAACACTCCCTACAGATGCGCCTTATTCTGTTTTTGTCCATCCATAATTAATTCCAGATAACTTTCCTTAGATTACTCAGATCAGTTATTCATTAATTAAATCTGGTAGCAGGTTTGAGATGTCACAACATCTGTTGGGACATCCTGAAAAACTGAACTTAAGTCATTTACACAATGTCCCAACATCTGGTATAACATCCTGAATTAAGTTCTTATACTCTGTTTGATAATGTCCCAACATTTGATAGGACATTCTGAACTGAATTCAACATTTCTTGTTGGTCAAAAATTCTGCCAATTCTAAACATCTATAGGGGGCATCACCACTAGGAAACCATGGTAAATGAACCATTATTGGCTCCCAAGATGAGGATCCTCCTTTGGGGAGGGTTTCATCTGGGGGTTGTGTAGCTTGATGAAAAGTGAGGTATGCTCCTCAACCATTCCTTGTATGAGCAACAGTGTCCAAAATGAAAATGCTCAGATGATAACCCTGTATAACTAGGGTGTTTGGTTAACTGTATTTTATGTTTATTTTATTGCAATTTAGTCTCTCATAATAAACTTTCACTTTCACCTCTTTTGAATTGGCTTTTTCATGCATAAAACACACTTTGGACTAAAGTAAACATATGTATTAAATCGATTCAAACATTTTTTTCAACATGAATCGAGTCAAGATAATTTGTTTATATATATATATATATATATATATATATATATATATGACCTTTCATATTTTTGTTTTTTCAATTTCTCAAGTCTCTTTCAAACTCACAAAATAAAGAAGGTTTTTTTAAACCAATTGAGAACGTTAACCACTAAATTGTAAAGTAAATTTATTTATGATTTGGTATTTTTATGGAAAAATATTATTTCATGGTGGTTCTTGATTTTAGATCTTTTATTTTTTATAACTAGATTTTGGATATGTGTTGATTAATGTTCATGAATATTTTAATTTAACATTAATATAAAATTATATTTTTAATATTAATCTTGTGGCTACCAAAAGACTATCATAAATTTGAGATAAATTAATCCACACTAGTAACTAGAATAAGGGTTTAATATGTTTCTATTGATTTTCAATTGGCATCAGAGAAGGCTCCATAATCTGTTAGGTGAGTTCCATGGAAGATAAATTGTGCTCAAATGAAGATAATAAAAGATGGAGAATCAGTCAACAAACCACATATTTTGGATGACACCAATTATAATTATTGGAAGGCTATAATGGTGTGATAAAAGGATGGAAATCTACCATGGGCCACAAAGCATGGAAAGTTATGATAAAAGGATGGAAACATCTAGTGACCACTTATGAAGATGGAACCACAAGTTTAAAATCAAAAGTTGAATTGACTGATGTTGAATGTAACGCCCTGTATAATATATATCTAGAATAATATCATACAAGTGTTATTATTTGGTACCGACACCATCATAAGTGCCTATTGACATAATTTACATACTTGGTCATTTCTAAAAACACATAAAACAAACCTATGGTACAATACATGAAAATTGCCAAAATAATAAAATCTAAAATCAAGGTACAATATCTTTCATTGTACAAGATATATTAAACACATTGAAAAGATATAAACAAAACTTCTTCTTGAAACATCCAAGCATAGCTCCAATTGTAAACCATACCTTCAAACAATACCTGAAAAATAATAATAATGGGGTGAGATAATAATCTCAGTGAGTTCCCCTATCTTATGAGTCCTCTCGGCTCTACAAGGCTTTATCTATTCCTAACCCAAGTCAATAGTGAAAGGATTTGACCTTGGGTTCATAACCTCACACTATATGGAAATATGTCGTTTAAGTCTCGCGACTCAAACATATCACTAATCGGAGACCGTACCAAGGCATCCCCTTTTCCCATCCTCTCCTACGTCTAAGAGTTGTCACGAGTCATGGATCCTTGTAATTACTTGACATACGTAATGGATTCAGATTCAAGGTTCTTCTCAAATGAATCATCACTCCCCATGGGGCCGCTCCCCATCTCGATTCTCTTACCTGTAGACTCAATAACCTATATACGGGATAAATAAATGAATTTAGATGAAGGTTATTCCCACATGATCGTCACTCCCCATGGGAACGCTCCCCATCTCAACTCTTTTTCCCGTAGGCTCCATTTATTTATGGTAATTCCTGTAAAGCACGCATACATACCTTCCTAAAGGAGAGCCCTATATTGTAGGATCAAGCGCTTACCACTGCACTAAAAGCAATTGCTGTTAGTGAAGGCGCAACTTTATTTCCTTATAGTATAGAGTCTTTCAAGGGGCTGCGCCTATTAAGCGCCATGGGTTGGGATGTTAAGCCCATCGAATCCCTAAGGGTGACGCTGAATTAATAAATCCAACAATCTCCCCCCCAGTGTCAGCCGGGGGGATTCGAACCCATGACCTGGCTCTGATACCACTTGTAGGATCAAGCGCTTACCACTGCACTAAAAGCAATTGCTGTTAGTGAAGGCGCAACTTTATTTCCTTATAGTATAGAGTCTTTCAAGGGGTTGCGCCTATTAAGCGCCATGGGTTGGGATGTTAAGCCCATCGAATCCCTAAGGGTGACGCTGAATTAATAAATCCAACATATATGAGACTCAACACGTGGGATGGATGTCAAGGGGTTTGTTTCCGACTATATGATCTCACATGCACAACATGAATCGCTTATATCATTACACAAAATTCCACAAAACCATCACATGTTCCATATAGTGGTTAATCTCACAACTAGACAATTACTCATCCAAGATGCTCACCTAGGCATCAATAGCATAAGCATTGTTTTCTAAGTTATCTAACATCCTATGGATCCTCACAAGTCTTTATCTAATCCTAGTATCTTTTCTCACTTTTAATTTCATCAATCTCTTTCATTACCAAAAGTTCCAAGGGTTATCATATATAACAATCATTAATCATCATATTAGAACAATATATAAGGGTGTTAGCATGCATAAGAATTGAATAACCAAGCATTAAAGAAATAAGAAAACATCTTATGTGTTCGTCGTGCGAAAGGCACATGAAGCTCTTCACTTTGATGTTTGTCGTGCGAAGGTCACACGAATGAAGTAAATAGGAAAAGGAGGCAAAGTTCACCTTGTGAAGGTCTGGCGAATGGTTCTCCCCAGACTCGCTCTTGCTCGTTGTGCTAACATCACAGACTGATAGGCTCGCCAGATGCTCATCGTGCAAGCATTGCGATTCCAAAATTGTTTCCCCTCACGAGAAACATCTCAAAATAAGGGTTTCTCACCCATTCCCCTTCTTGTCTTCACAATCACCTGTAGAATCAATACCTAAGAAACATAAAAAATAACAAAGTCATATTCATCAAAAATTAATGTTTTCCACCATGGATTCCCCTATACTATCTTTAGACATTAAAATATAACCTTCACATATCCTAACCATAAAAGTCTCTACCTAGAACCTACCTTGATACAAGAAGATAATGATGATGAAAATGAAGATGAGATGATGGTGGTGAGAAAGATGAAGAACCCGTGGATTTTCTTCTTCTTTCTCTTTCTCTTTCTTCTCTTTTTCTTTTCCTCTCCCTCATGTTTCTCTTTCTCTCTGACAACTTTTTCCTTTTCTCTTCTTTGCTTGTTATAATCTTATTCTCTCTTAACTACCCCCCCCCCCACACACACACACATATATATATATATATATATATATATATATATATATATATATATATATATATATATATATATAATATTAATTAATAATACAAAATATCTCAATTGATATTTTGTTTTTGAGTACCAATTGACCAAATATTAATGTTATCAAAATTTCCTCTATTGGACTTATTAGTAATGGTATTTTCCTTTTAATAATAATTGATATCTTCAGAGTTCACTAATCACTCTATTGATCCTAGTTAACAACATTTAAAGCACTTAAGAGATTCCAACATTCCAATTAGCAAAGATATAGTACATAGGAACTCAATTGATCTCATATAATATCCAAATTGAGTAATTAAGGGAATATAAGATATTACACTAAAGATAAGAAAGCTCTCAAAAAATCTAAGGCTTTGAATGTTATCTTCAATGGTGTGGAAAAGAACATGTTTAGATTAATCTATACATGTTCAGAAGCTAAAGAAGCTTGGGAGATTCTCAGAACTGCACATGAAGGAACATCCCAAGTTCGTATGTCAAGCCTATAACTACTTACCACTATGTTTGAGAATTTGAGGATGAATAAAGAATAATCAATCTATGAATTCCACACCATATTGCGTGATATTGCCAACACCTTTTTTGCCTTAGAAGAAAAGATGATTGAAGAAAAGCTAGACAGAAAATTCTTAGATCATTGTCTAAGAGGTTTGACATGAAAGTGAATATTATTAAAGAAGCCCAGGACTTAAATATCATCAAGGTTTATGAACTCATTGGTTCCATACAAACATTTGAGATGCCCATCAATGAAAGTTCATAAAAGAATAAAAAGGTATATATTATGTTTCCAACATTGGGGGGGGGGGGGGGGGTGGGATTCAAGGTGATAAAGAAGAGGGCTTGGAAGATGATATAACTTTTCTTGGGAATAAATTCAAAAATTCCTAGAAATATCTAGACAGAAAGTGGAAGAAAAATGTTCAAGACAAGTGGTCCAACATCATTCCCCAGAACAAAGGAAGGAGTGAAGACGAACCCAACGGTGGCAACGATACTTAGTGCTTTGTATGTGATGGCCATGAACACATTAAGGCAGAATATCATATCTTTCTAAGGAAACTGAAAAAGGGACTTTCTGCCATGATGTCTCGTTCGAAAAGCGAGGAAGAAACAGCTAACGTTGTGATGGCTTATTCTGGTTGATGTGAGACTATTGGTGAATCCAGTACTGGAGACCCATCAGAAGAAAATCTTGATACATCATACAGACTCATACTCTCCAATGGGACGAAGAGTGGTTAACCATAAATTATTAGAAGAAAACCATATGAGTGCTTCAAGAGGAAATAAATAAGTTTGCCTCTATCATCACAAGGGTAGAAGATGAGATTTCATCATTAAACTCCCAACTAGAAAACAAAACTCATTCTGAAAGTAATAGTTTGAGTTTACTTGATGAAAAAATAAAGTTTGGTGAGATGTCCAGAGATGTGAAGGGAATCAATATTAGGATGATCATGAAAGATTAAAACAAGAAGATTCTCGAAATGAAGGTTGTTATACTTGAAGAGAAGATTGAGGTTTTGAGGTTGGATCACATGTCACAAAATCGTCCTTAACATCTGTCATCTCATCACAACAAGAAACAACCTATGATATGCCACCATTGTGGTAAATATGGACATACAAGGCCTTATTGTTTCGAATGGCTTAAGTTAAAGATCTAAGGATGCAATGAAAATCTAATTTTACATCAACTAACTTCATAGCTCACATAGAACACAAAAGTTCCTCAAGTAAAGGTTGATATTTTAATAGTGGAAGTATCAGGCATGTGGCTAAAGATATGGCAACTCGTGAAAATCAAGCAAAAGGAAGAATCAATGGCTCAAGGAATTTGGTTAATCCCGGTCAAGAAGAGATTCTACCGAGAAAAGGCTTATCTACCAATATGAACAAACTTTGTGATCAAAAAGGTGGAATATGAACTTCAACAAGTCTGAACATTTTGTCAACAACAAAGGTAAAGAAGTTTTGATGAAAAATGTCATATCTAAGACATACTTCAGGGGTTTCCAAGACCTCGGGATTGATAAAATCATTATGTATAAAGAATAAAAAACAACTAAGATGTCAGACAAGTTGTCCCAACTCATTTCTCAAATTTCTAAATTATCTCATGAGGATTGGGGCATTAAAGGGAAGGCTAATGGCCAGGCTAGAAGTTCTTCCAATTTTAAACAACCTACAATGGTTTAGAAAAAGAAGTTGAAGAAGAATAGTGGATAGTGACATAATTCCTTCTTATGTGTTTAGATGTATGAATAACCAACAACGTGATATGATGTTTGGTGAAGCAAAAACTAGTGTGTTGAAGTCTAATCACAAAGTGTATACATCATATATATCTAATTTAATTACTGGTGGAAGAATGAGTGAAGTTTCACTCAAGTGTGTAGTTATGAGAAATCATCATGATGATATTCTAATGTCTTCTGGAAAAGACTCTTAAAAAATAAGATTGAGTAGTTCATATAGTGATAACGATATATCAGACATCATGTTTGACATATTAACAAAGTCTCAACTGCATAAAGAAAATAATATTGTGTCCATAAATATATTGAGACTGATGCAACTATAACTAATGATGGTGTTGTTGCCGACCATAATCATGCATTAGGAGATATAAAGACACCAAGAAAAGTATTTCATTTCATTTAGTTGATTAGATTATTATTTCATTTCACATTCAAAATTCCGATTGATTCAATTATATGAATTAACAATATTTTACAACATAAATTGACTTAATAGTCTAATTAACTGAATTAATCACATCTTTATGCATGATTACTCATATGTCCAATATTTATACGAAAAAATGGTCTATATGTTTATGTAATTTTTTGTTTTTGGCAATTCACTAATCATACTATTTATTGATCGCTGCATCTGCATGAGGGCAAGTCTAACTCAACATACGTGTAAGGCGCCAGTCCTCATAAACTAACCGAAAAAAAACTAAATCTGCGTCCATGTATACGACAACAATCTCCTTTCAATTCTTACATTCAAACAAGTACAAAAATCATCAAGACACTATCAATAAATCCAAACTAGGCCTCAAATAAGACAGAAAAACTCAGTTACAACCACTAGTTTCTCTTCCCTTCGTGGCTTCAGATCCACCCATGTTGGCAAATCCATTATCATTCATTCCCTCTTTAAAAACAAACCTCATTTATCCAATTTCCTCCACACCCCAAAAACTCAACCATACAATATGGATATTTGGTCATGGATATCTGAACTCCCCAACTCAGTTGAGTGGAACGAGTCCGACTCACCGCCCTTATTCGAACTGGCTAGTGATGGAAATAACGGTTCAGATTCAGCTCGCTCTATCCACCTCAAAGCTGAACGAACTTCCGGTTCAGACTCAGAAGCACTAATAACCTTCATGGTTTTCTTACAAGGCTTTCATCCCTTCAACGCGCAAAAGCCACTTTGGGTTTCAGAAAAATGCACCATCTCTTCAGAAAACCCTAACTTCCTCCCTCTCCTTCTCCAACTCCTTCAAGAAATCATAACAAACTCACCGACAGCGCATGATAGCACTTGCCCTAGGTCTCAGCTTCAGAAGCTGAAACCCGAACCTATCGCATGGATCATCGACTCGCACACACCGGAATCTCTTTCGATTTTCTTCAACCTCGTCTTCACAATCCGTCTCTTCTGGCTCTGCGCTTGCGACGCGCCGAGTGAAGCAGGCTCACTCTATTTCAACTCACTTCTAGCACCTATTCTCGAAACGGCGTCGTCGAGGAAACTAGCTTCGGTTCTTCGCACCTTCTTTATAACCGTAGGCGTCGATACTGAACTCTGCTTCATGCGCACCCTTGGGTACATAATAGCAAAATGGTGCATTATAAAAGAGCTAAGCGTAGGATTACAAACACTAGTCCCTTCTTCTTCTTCGAGTTCGAATCCGAAATTCTCTTATGCGACGGAGTCTCACGGTTTATGGATTCTGAAAGGCTACGCGCCGGTTATGACTATGAAACTGGCACGAAGCAATGGGCAAAAGAGTAAATTCCATAGCATCGATGCTAAGGAGTCAATAATCAGATACGGTCTCGCGCACCATCAACTAGAGGCACACGTGCAGTTAGAATACACCGTTAGATACCACGATGGATTTATTCAGGTGACAATTTCTCTTATCATAAAAAGTTGGACACTGTAATTATTTATCATATTTTATTATTTATTGAATAGTATAAATTTTAGTTATTTTTAAAATATTTTATACTAGATAGTTTGTATCCAACTTTTTTGTGTTGAGTAAATAATTTTTTTCATTTATCTAGGTTAATGCAAAGATTGATAATATTCGTCTGCATGTTGCGAGGCTCGGTTTTAAACACGGTGATGATATAGATTTTGTTGAGGAAAAGCATTTTCCTTCACGGGCTCGAGTTTGGGTTGGTCCAGAAATTGGAGCTACTTATGTGGCGGGTCTAAGTCTGGGCCGATCTACAGAGAATAATGAGAGAGAAGTTGAAATTGAGAAGAATGTGAATGGTAATTTCGAGAAATCAGATATTTCAAAGGTGAAAGCATCGGCGAGGTCGTCGAGGAGAATGAGGACTAGGAGTTGGAGAATTGATCAGGAAGCTGAAGGGAACGCGGCAATATTTGATGTGGTTTTGCATGATAATATGACAGGCCAGGAAGTGGGTTCGTGGAGGCCTACAGGTGATGAGTCGGTTCATGGGTTGAAAGGGAGATATGCTGGGGCGAATAGACCGTTCAGTAAAAGTGGGTCGGTAGTGATTGCTGGGGATGAATATGGAGAAGAAGTGGGGTGGAGGGTTAGTAAGGAGATGGAAGGGAGTGTTTTGAAGTGGAGGATAGGCGGAGAGTTTTGGGTTAGTTATTTGCCTGATCAGGTGAAAGGTTCTCATTTTGAAACTAGATGTGTACAATGGTGTGATGAAGTTGACTTGCCACTAATTCATGGAAAACCAACTTAATTAATGTCTGTAATAATTATTCTCCCTCCAAATCAAACCACAAAGAGAAAGGGCGACGTTTGTGGAAATATATTAAACTAAGTTATTCCACAAGTAAGGTTAATGATATAAGTGTATGGATGGTATGATGTTATGGTTTAGGTTCCAACCAGTAGTAGTATGTTAGCCATTGTGTGGATAGGTGAAAAATGTTTTATTTATTATGTATATAATATAAGTATTTTTTTATGTATGTATTATCTAAACTTATACATCTCATCTAATGTACTCCCTCCAAGTTTATTTATAAGTAAAAGTCTTCTAAGTTTTTTGGCCATAAATATAAGAAAATGTCAACAAATCTAGGTGCATTTAATGTCTTTATTCCAAAAATATCCCTGCATTAATTACTTAATATTGTTAGTGGGTGACAATTTAATTAAGGGTATATTAGTAATTGTGTTATCTCTATGGAACCTTGTTTTGTAGGTGATAATTGTATCACTCCATATTCCATTTTTAATAAAATACATAAATAATACGAAAATAATTAGAGTATACACCAAAAGTAGAATGTCACATCATAAAACCAACACAATACTTCTTTTCTCGTAAATGAAATAAATCAGCGGAAATAAACGTTTTATTCAAATCATGGCAGTTTGCCAACAACATCAACAATCCACATAAATCATGGTCCACCATATTTTAAAAAAAAATAATGATACGTAACGAAAGTCAATAAAGAATAACAAATGAAGAAAATCCCCAATTCTCGTGTTATGTATCAGAGCGACTCCTAAGACTCGATCAAGCAACATGCTGTCGCTCCCGACAAATGAAAACGGATCAGATGAAGGTACAGACGCGAACGGTCGGCGAAAGGGACAATGAGAACACACAGCCGTGAACTCACTGGAGATGAATAGAGTCGCCAGCTAGGCATTTTTATCCCGGAGGAAAGGTAATGCTGCATAAACCTAGAAAGAGACGGATAAGACGGTTGCGAACCAGAGAGACTGAGAAAGGGGGTTGGTTACAACCTGGGAAGGTATTAGCACCCAGATTGTCCGTCGTACTCGACGGGATCCACGCTTAAAAGATTTGTGTTTTAAAGGGGTAGTGTCAGGGCAATCTGTGTCTAAAATAGCTGGAAAGGATGTACAGGTGTCAGTGTAAGAAAAGTGTGAAGTGTGATATGTATAAATGATGTGTCAGTGAAAGAATGAAAGTGAATTGCTCAAGATAATGAGGCTTAAAGAATGATGCTGGAAGGAGGGGGAATATACAGAGACTTTTGTTCGATAACTGTTAAGTTATGCATACGTATCCTCTCGTGCAATGAGGAAGTCAGAACACCGTAGTTCGACCCAAAGAGACTGAAAGGTGAATTGACTTGTGAACTGCTTGCTTGCCTATGCTCAAGTGTATGATCTGTCGGGCACAGATGCAAACTGTCTTGCATTAGACGGAAGAAGCAAGTTCTCGCTTGTGAGTGAGGATGAGAAAAGAATCCCGGAGGAGACGATTATTGTTTTTTTTTTTTGAGTTTTCAGTCTTTTATTGCTTTTGAAAGTTTGTCATAAGTTAATGAGCTTAAGCCTAAACCAATGGGTTAGTAAACTCATCACATCCTCCCTCTGATCAGGGGTAATGAGAATACCTTAAGTGTGAAGTCAGCTTCTCACACTTAATCACCTTTGGTGCAGGATTAAGGTCATTAACCTACTTGTGATTATTTAGATGTTTTTGGTGTTTTTGTTTAGTGTTAAGTAATGAGGTTAAGCCATAATCAAGGATTAAACAGACTCATTACACCATCCTAATAGAAGGATAATATATGAGGGTGTTTAAGCTGAGGAAGACTCCTCAACTTAATCCATGATTAGGGATTAAACCCATGACAAAGCAAGCCTTTGATTAAGTGGATTTTATTTAATGGTATGATGATGAAGTGATTTTTAGGGTTTGTAAGGCAACTTGAGGGGGACTTGTCCATTAACACTAGGGTTAGTCCTTCTTAACCAATTAAGGAAGAATTAGAACCCTAATGCAAGGCCCAAGTTACAAGTGTGATGTCTTGATGATTATTAGGTGGATTAATTAAGAGATTTAAACACATTAAGGGTTTAACACTTAGGATTAAAGTTATACACTCCATCCTAATAGAAGGATGCAGGCATAAACTTAATCACAAAGCCTTAAAGCCTTTAGGGTTTAGTCCCTGATTATGAGGTGAGAAGAGAGGACTCAAAGAGAGACATAAAAGGTAAAAGCTGTCGCTCCCGACAAATGAAAATGGATCATATGAAGGTACAGACGCGAACGGTCGGCGAAAGGAACAGTGAGAACACACAGCCGTGAACTCACTGGAGATGAAAAGAGTCGCCAGCTAGGCATTTTTATCCCGGAGGAAAGGCAATGCTGCATAGGCCTAGAAAAAGATGGATAAGACGGTCGCGAACCAGAGAGACTGAGAAAGGGGGTTGGTTACAACCTGGGAAGGTATTAGCACCCAGATTGTCCGTCGTACTCGACGGGATCCGCGCTTAAAAGATTTGTGTTTTAAAGGGGTAGTGTCAGTGCAATCTGTGTATAAAATAGCTGGAAAGATGTACAGGTGTCAGTGTAAGGAGTGCAAAGTGTATAAATGATATGTCAGTGTAGGAATGAGAATGAATTGCTCAAGATCATGAGGCTAAAAGAATGATGCTGGAAAGAGGGGGAATATACAGAGACTTTTGTTCGATAACCGTTAAGTTATGCCTACGTATCCTCTCGTGCAATGAGGAAGTCAGAACACCGTAGTTCGACCCAAAGAGACTGAAAGATGAATTGACTTGTGAACTGCTTGCTTGTCAATGCTCAAGTGTATGACCTGTCTGGCTCAGGTGCAAACTGTCTTGCATTAGACGGAAGAAGCGAGTTCTCGTTTATGAGTGAATGAGATGAGAAAAGAATCCCGGAGGAGACGATTATTGTTTGTTTGTGTTTTCAGTCTTTTATTATTTTTTTTGGATTTTTGTCATAAATTAATGAGCTTAAGCCTAAACCAATGGGTTAGTAAACTCATCACATCTTCCCTCTGATTAGGGGTAATGAGAATACCTTAAGTGTGAAGTCAGATTCTCACACTTAATCACCTTCGGTGTAGGATTAAGATCATTAACCTACTTGTGATTAATTAGATGTTTTTGGTGTTTTTGTTTAGTGTTAAGTAATGAGGTTAATCCATAATCAGGGATTAAACAAACTCATTACACCATCCTAATAGAAGGATAATAGATGAGAATGTTTAAGCTGAGGAAAGCTCCTCAACTTAATCCATGATTAGGGATTAAACTCATGACAAAACAAGCCTTTGATTAAGTGGATTTTATTTAATGGTATGATGATGAAGTGGGTTTTATGATTTGTAAGACAACTTGAGGGGGACTTGTCCATTAACACTAGGGTTAGTCCTTCTTAACCAATTAAGGAAGAATTAGAACCCTAATGCAAGGCCCAAGTTACAAGTGTGATGTCTTGATACTTATTAAATGAATTGATTAAAAGATTTAAACACCTTAAGGGTTTAATACTTAGGATTAAAGTTATACACTCCATCCTAAAAGAAGGATACAGGCATAACCCTAATCACAAAGTCTTAGAGCCTTGAGGGTTTAATCTCTGATTATGAGATGAGAAGAGAGACACAAAGAGACATAAAGGTAAGAACTATGGGGGACTAATCAAAACCCTAATTCATTATCATGCTTGGTTGGTCCTAAGGTTTGTGAGGTTTTCAAGAACAATCTTCAATGGAACCACCAGGAAACAGATGAACAGGATCAAGAGAAGCAAAGTGACTTGCTTCATTCAAGAAGTCAAGTCACTTGAAGGAAGAAAGTGGGAGAAGCAAGAATGAGCAAGCTCAAACTCAAACACATGTATAAATGCAGCATGCTATGCAAGAGAGAGATAAGAAGAAAAGTTATGAGAAGTGAAGGCAAATTCACTTCTCATGTTTACTTACCACCTGAAATGTTAGAAACAAATGCAATGCAATGCTAAATGAAATGAAATGACATGATGCTAGGCCAAACCAGAAGCATGCACATGATGATTATGATGTTATGAAGTGTTGCAAACATGAGACAAGGCATAGGGATGCTCATACAAAGTCATGGATGCAAATGATGCAGGTTAAGGAACATGAATAAACATGAAATGTCATGAAGCATACAAGACAAATGGCATGGCAAAGATGTAATGCAATGATCAATGATGTTTCATACATGTCTTAAGATGTCAAATGAATCACAAGAATGCACAAAATGCAATGGCAAGTCATGTTATGCAAGGAAATGCAAGAAGGATGCAAGAGGAAGCCCAAATTAGGGTTTATGGATCAAACACCAAACACAAACTAAAAACAGAAGCAAACCCTAAGGTAAAAAATGGAAAATGGCACCCAAAGAAACCCTAGACCTATAACAAACCACTGCCCAAAGGGGAGCTCTCAACTCTCAACCAAACTTAAGATATGAATTTTACAAGTTATTAGGGTTTTTTAGGGTTCTTATCAAAATAAATGCCAATCAATTGGAAAATGCAAGATCAAATCATGGCCTTTTTAACCTTGAAAATACATGTCAAATGGAAAACAATGCAAAAAGAATCAATGTCTCAACCTTCACCAATAGGCAGAAATGAATTTTTAAACTTGTGATCAAAATAATGCACAAAATGAGATTTAATTCAATGAAGAATTCTTAAAATGCATTAAGATCAAAAAAGAAATTTGGTTTGAAGGTTGGACAATGTTTCTAAATGTCTTAGAACATTTCATGAATTTTTTTGTAATTTTTAAATACTTAAAAGCATTTTTAATTAATTAATTCCCATTAATCAATTAAAAATAATCTTTTAAATTTTTAAAAATACTTTTTTAATGATAAAAAATAAAATAAAAATATTTTTGTGTCATAAAAATTAATAAAACCTTAAAGAAAAAGTTTCATAATTTTTATGATTTTTTAACTATTTTAAAATAAATGTACAATTTAAATGAAAAAGAAATGAATTAAAATTAAATTAAATGGAAGTCAACAGAATGGATGGATGAGATTGATCCTGGATTTAAAAACATTGACTGCGCGCCAGAATGAGAGGCCCAGATTGTTTCTGATTAAATTAACTAAAATATGATTAATTAACCCTAACACGTGGATTAGGGTTAATCAAAGAGATCCTGGCCCTTCCCTTGCGCGTGTAGTCAACAAATTCAACGCATCCTACGGCCAATATTCAAACCAGCATTAATTATGGGATTAAACCCTAATCACACTCAGGTGGCCGGAGAAGACTTCCGGTCGTCTTCTCCGGCCAGAAGCTCACCTGAAAATCACCCAACTTCCTCAAAACGTAATATAAATGAAATCTAAGACCAGGGAAATGATCCTCTCACTCTCACGAATCAAACCCCTAACCTAAAACAAATTTATCTTGCCTAAATCATCTGAATCGAAGCAAACAATTTCTAGGGTTCGTGAGCTTCAGACACAAATTAAATGCTTAAAACAAAACCATTTCAAAAACTAAAAGCATCAGGATGATCAGGAGAGCATAAAGAACAAGTTTGTAACAAGAAAAATCATTTCTGGAAAAATTAATTTCGAGCTACCTGAGATTTGCAACTTTCAATTTAGGAACTTTCAGGCCTCTTCCTTCAGTGCAATCTGCTCCTCTTGGTCCCCCAAGTGTGTTTGAATGCTCAAAATGAGTTTGTGTTGGCTGGAAAAGAAGATTCGAAAGGAACTGCTTCAGTTCAGTCAACAATGGCAGATGAGATTCTGGCACTCTCAGGCTGTGAAAAGGGGTTGTTTGGGATCTATGGAGTGTGTCGAGAAGGTTTGTGGTGTTGATTGGTGTGTTTGTGAGCTAGGATAAGAGTTTCGAATGAAACTGCAGTTTGAGGTGAATGATGGCAATGGAGTTTTCAGGCTTGTTTCAGGCTTATGCTTGGGGTGTTTCTTGTCTATGAGATGTGGTGAGTTGAGTGATGATGAGAGTTCTAGTGTTTGAAGACTGTGGAGAGTGATTCGAAGGAATTTGCAATGAGGTGAGTTTTTGTGTAAGTGGTGAATGTCCTTTCTTCAGCCTTGGTTCTCATGTGTTATGGCCAGCAAACTGATTCAATAAACAAATGCAAGTGGCTGATGGATGTGACCTGGCCTGCAGAGATAGGTGTGGCTACTTTTGCTCAAAGTCCACTTTTGTGTAAGATAGGGCATGGCTCAAGTTTAGGCAAGTACAAGTTGGGTTCTGGTGCAGCATGGTGAGTGTGAGAGGCTGGCTTGACCCAAGGCTCAATGCAGCAAGTTGGTGAAAAGGTCATGAGTGTTTTGCAACTTGGTTAGCTTTATGGATTTTCATGAGAAAAGTCAAGTTACATGAACCAAACCATGAGCAAACTTGATCCAAATCTGATTTTTGTGACTTAGAGGATGTTTACATAATGGTTTGACATGAATTAGAGGCTGCATAATGCATTTGTTCAAGACTTTGCAAAATTTCCATTTGGTGCATAACTTGAAAATCAATGATTTTTACTAACTTTGCAATGCCATAACTTTTGATCCATGAAGAGTTTGATCATGTTCTTGTACTTTTTGAAAAGGGAAAGATGAGATCTACAACTTTCATGACCAAAGTTTTTCCATTTGAAGCCTTTTTGGATCAAGAATCAAGGCTTGAAAAATGACCTAAAATGATGCATTCTTGAAAAGTCAACTATGCCCAAAAAGTCAACATTTGCAAAAACCCTAAATTCTTGACTTTTATGAACTTCAACCTTCTTCCATGATCAAATAAAGATCATATACACTCAAAATGGTGAAGATCACCCATTGGTTGGGTCATTGGGGGCCTCAGATGCCCTGATTTTGCACTGACTTGTCTGAAAAGTCAACTCTTGATCAGATGACTTCCCCATGGAATTTCTTCATGAAAATTGATATGCACACTCCCTATACCATATAGAGACCAATGGAAACAAGAATGACCAAAAAATTTGGAGTTATGGCCTCTGAAACCAAAACCCTAATTTTAGGTCAACTGTGCAGTTCAACCTGGCTCTGCATCCATTCAAAATCCTAGCTCTTGTGATTCCTCTGCAATTTTGACTTTGTGAAGATGGAATATGATGTAAGAACACACATGGTCCCCTTTGAGTTGATTGGTGGCCTTTGGAGTGGCTCAAGAAGCTTTGGGATTGCTCAAATCACAAACCCTAGGTGCAGATGACTTAGAAACTATGCAGTGAATCAAACATGAGATATGAGATGGTATGATTGTGTTTATGCATATGAAATGACCACAAGCCATGGTGTGAATGGGTGAGGGCAAATTTGGGGTGTTTACAGCTGCCCCTATTCAAACATGAGTTAGCTGTGCAGGATGTAAGCGACAGCTTTAACAGGCAAACAAGATAACTTGTGGTTGAATACCAAAGACAGTCCAAAATTTGCACTCACAGAATGAAGAAGAAAAAGTATACTGATTGCAAAGGAAAATAAAGTATATTGTAAGTGTGGGCGACGGAGGACGACCGTCGAGCAGAGGACGACTGCTGGGTAAATAGCAATGACGGGGACGGCCGACATGCTGGGAAAAGTGTGTAAAGTAAAGCGATGACGGGGACGGCCGACATGCTGGGGATATAAGGAAAAGCTAAGACGGGGACGGCCGACTAGCTGGGGAAATAAGAAAAAAGCTAAGACGGGGACGGCCGACTAGCTGGGGAAATAAGGAAAAGCTAAGACGGGGACGGCCGACTGGCTGGGGAAAGTCAAAATATGATGGGGACGGCCATCAAGATAAAGTAGGGTTCTCTGGGAATTAATGAAACATGACGGGGACGGCCATCAAGTTCATAAAGGTAAAGTAACCAACGATGGGGACGGCCATCGGGCTAAAAGGAAAAGGGACCACGACGGGGACGGCCATCGGGTTAAAGAATAAGTGAAATAAACAGATGATGGGGTACGGCCATCAAAGGTGAAGGACGATCACCTAGCAGGGGACGGCTGCTCTGTTGGGAATAAAAAGTAAATATGATGGGGACGGCCATCAAAGGTGGAGGACGACCACCTGGCAGGGTACGGCTGCTAAAAATCAACGATGGGGATGGCCATCGGATAGAAAAGGTCAACGATGGGGACGGCCATCGGACGAGCATGATGGAGGACGACCATCAAGAAGTGGAGGACGACCACTCAGCAGGGGACGGCTGCTCTCGGGGTGTATCATGACATAGGACGAATGCCAGATAACCAAAATCAACAATGGGGACGGCCATTGGATAAAGTGATGAAGGACGATCATCAGAGGGTGGAGGACGACCACCTAGCAGGGGACGACTGCTAAAAATCAACGATGGGGACGGCCATCGGATGAGCATGATGGAGGACGAACATCAAGAAGTGGAGGACGACCACTCAGCAGGGTACGGCTGCTCTCAAAGGTATCATAACACAGGACGAGTGTTAGATAAAAAGAAAATTTGCTGGCGATCTACTGGGGATATAGTAAACACGGACGAGCGTTCACAACCAAGAAAGGAAAGTATGAGTGTTTGGTATTGTGTATAGATTAAAGGTACGGACGAGCATCCTTAAGACTATGATACGGACGAGTATCATGTAGAAACAAACTGACACATGTTCAGAAATGATGATACGGACAAATATCAACTGGTTAACAAAGAACACGGACGAGTGTTGCATCTGAAAGGACTCTTCTGGGGAATAGTAGACACGGACGAGTATCTATATTCAAGAAGACACAAGTGTTTGACGCGGTGTATGGATTAAAGATGCGGACGAGCATCCCTAAGACTATGATACGGACGAGTATCATGTAGAAACAAACACTAGACGCGATGTTCTGAGATGACGGTACGGACGAGTACCAACTGGTTAACAAAGAACACGGACGAGTGTTGACTCTGTGGGGATATGAGTGATGATGTATACAAGATACGGACGAGTATCTGTATAAGTGTACCAATGAGTAGCGAGTGTTGTATTGTATAGACGAGTGTTTATCTGCTGGGGAGAGTGACACGGACGAGTGTCAAAAGAGAAAAGTATAATATTAACAAGTATATGGGTTGTAAAAGCGTAAGCGACTGCGCTGGGGATATGACACGGACGGGTGTCAAAGATTGTGTGAGTACAGGCGACCACGCTGGGGATATGACACGGACGAGTGTTAAAGATTGTGTGAGTGCAAAGAGGATGTCTTTGGCTTTCTGCTGGTGATTTGACACGGACGGGTGTCAGAAAGTATCTGTAATACTGGTGATCTTGTTTGTAAAGTGTATTCAGGCATCCTGCTGGGGAGTGATGACACGGACGGGCGTCAAAAGGTGTATATACTGGTGTGAGGCAAACGTTTTTTGCCGGGACCCTGGTGGGGATTTTGGGGGAACTATTCTATATAACAACGGATTGTCAATATTTACCAGTGTTCAATTCACAACATGACTTATGATTATGCTATGCGTTTGATTTTTGCCGTAATGCTCCGTATTAGACGGAATGCTACGCTTTGGGGGTGAATATGATGCGAATGCTATGATTATGCAAAGGGGCACGGATCCGGGATTCGGATCCCATTGCTGCGAAGATCTCTAGTCGATCTGCTTGAAGGAGACATCCCAGCTGGGGATGAGATCATTGGTAGACCTAATGATGATATTTGCTCGGGGATATAGGTCACTGGTTGACATATCCTTATAATACGGGACCCAGCTGGGGTTTGTGGAAGCTTTCTTCACTCTGTTGTGACTTCTTCGTGTGTTGCTCTTCTGAATAGAGGCTGGGGACTTTGTGGGGAGATGATTCCCTGATTTCTGCATTCTGCTGAGGAAGGATGGCAACTCGGCTGGGGAATGCTGTTGATAACTCAGCTGGGGAGAGCAACAAGAGGCAACTCCGCTGGGGATAGAGCATTCTGAGTGTTAAGCTTGTTTGTTGACTTGGCAACTTTGCTGGGGAAGGCAATGGGGAGCCACTCAGCTGGGGGGAAGAGCATTCTAGATGCTGAGATTGAGTGCATGCTGATTCGGCAGCTCCGCTGGGGAAATGGGCACCTTCTAGTGCCATGTGGAAGATAGACCGAGTTGATAATGATTCGCCTACTTGCTAAGACGTAACTTGCATGCCCCAGGTTGCGTTCTGGATACCTGCAAACCTGCAAAGGTAAGGAAACGCACAAAAGGTCCCGAGGTATCCCTCACTGGATTCCGTCATGGGAGTTAAGTACTTTCGAGAATAATCACATTCCCTGTAAGCATGTGTTTTCAATTTTAGAGAAAAGCATCTGTACTTATGCAATCGTATTTTTAGAGATATCAGACAACTCTTTGCAAAACATAAATGTAAAAAACGAGACATGACCGAAGATCTGATTTTATTAATTCATGTGCCCTGAATTGGCAAGATACAGTCAAAGAAACATATCTCCTGAAATGAGGAGATTGTTACAAATTGAGAAATAAAGTGCTGGCGGTGTTGACGACGCTTTGAGGAGCTTCCTCTCCTGCTATGACTCGTATGACAATGACGTTCTTCTCGTCTTGCTTTCTGGAGAGAGTTGATTCTGATTGAAGCTTGATCCTTTGAAACTTACCAAGTTGTAGGTGATACAGACGAATTCAGAATGCAGTTGTTCGCTTATTCCCTTATTTTGCATGGATCGCCCTTTCGGGTTTTCAATCCATCGGGATACCCATTTTTGCCTGAGCTGTCCAATGCGGCTTTTCAACTCAGCGGGTGTACATTTTTTATTCGCTTTCCCTTACTTTTGCCCGAGTCTTTTATTCTGTTTTTTGACTCGCCGGGATGCCCTATTTTTTGCCTGGACTTACATTCTGTTTTTATGTCCAGCGGGTCATTTTATGCGAAGTATTTTTTAACTGCATCTGAATTCACAGGGGATGGGAAATCTTCACCATCCATGGTGCCGAGCATCAGTGCCCCACCAGAGAAAACTTTCTTTACAACGAATGGTCCTTCATAATTCGGAGTCCATTTGCCCCTGTGGTCTGTATGAGGAGGGAGGATTCTTTTCAACACAAGATCTCCCACTTGGTACTCTCGGTGCCTGACTTTCTGATCGAAGGCTTTCTTCATTCTCTTCTGATATAACTGCCCGTGACAGATTGCGGCCAATCTCTTCTCTTCGATCAGACTCAGTTGTTCGAATCGGGACCTAACCCACTCTGCTTCACTCAGTTTAACATCCATCAACACCCGTAAGGAAGGCAATTCAACTTCAACAGGTAGGACTGCTTCCATACCATACACAAGCTGATACGGCGTTGCCCCAGTGGATGTCCTGATTGATGTGCGGTACCCATGCAAGGCGAATGGCAGCATTTCGTGCCAGTCTTTGTAGGTGACTACCATCTTCTGCACAATCTTCTTAATATTCTTATTTGCCGCCTCTACAGCACCATTCATCTTTGGCCTGTAAGGAGAAGAATTGTGATGTTGGATCTTGAAGTCCCGGCATAATTCTGCCATCATTTTATTGTTTAAGTTGGAACCATTATCAGTAATGATTCGCTCGGGCACTCCATACCGACAGATGATATCTCTTTTCAGAAATCGGGCTACCACTTGTCTTGTAACATTTGCATATGAGGCTGCTTCAACCCACTTCGTGAAATAATCGATGGCGACCAGGATGAATCTGTGGCCGTTTGAAGCAGTTGGCTCAATCTTGCCAATCATATCAATGCCCCACATGGCAAAGGGCCAGGGTGAAGACATGATGTTCAAAGGATTGGGAGGCACATGCACCTTATCTGCATAGATCTGGCATTTGTGGCATTTTCTGGCGTAAGCACAACAGTCTGCATCCATCGTGATCCAGTAATAGCCTGATCTTAACAACTTCTTAGCCATGGCATGCCCTCCTGCATGGGTACCAAAAGAGCCTTCGTGCACTTCATGCATCAACAGATCTGCTTCTGTCTTATCAACACATCTGAGGAGTACCATGTCAAAGTTCCTTTTGTATAAAGACCCATCAGTGTTCAGAAAGAAACTACCAGCAAGCCTTCTCAAAGTCTTCTTATCATTGGAAGATGCCCCAGGTGGGTATGTTTGATCCTCCAAGAAGCTTTTAATGTCGTGGAACCAAGGCTTATCATCTTTTACAACATCTGCTGCAAATACATACGCTGGTCTATCAAGTCTAGACACTGAAATCTGAGGTACAAAGTTGGTCGTTTGAACTTTGATCATGGATGAAATGGTAGCAAGAGCATCTGCAAACTGATTTTCATCCCGAGGGATATACTCAAGTTTGACTGTTGTGAAGAAAGTCAATAACCTCCTTGTATAGTCCCTGTAAGGTATCAGATGATCTTGGTGTGTGTACCATTTTCCGTTGGTTTGATTGACTACCAAAGCTGAATCTCCGAATACGGTCAATGTTTTGATCCTGAGGTCGATGGCTTCCTCAAGACCCATAATGCAAGCTTCGTATTCAGCTTCGTTGTTAGTGCAGTTGAAAGTGAGTTTTGCCGAGAAAGGCATGTGAACTCCTTTGGGTGTAATGAGTACTGCACCAACACCACGGCCGTTCATGTTAACAGCCCCATCAAACATCATAGTCCATTCTTCCTCCGGGTCAGGCCCTTCAGTGTGAATAGGCTCTTCGTGATCTTTTGCTTTAATGAACATGATGTCTTCATCAGGGAAGTCAAACCTCATTGGCTGGTAGTCATCAATGGGTTGCTCAGCAAGATATTCAGATAGTACACTGCCTTTGATGGCTTTCTGAGATGTGTATTGGATGTCATATTCTGTGAGGATCATTTGCCATCTTGCAACCCGTCCGGTAAGTGCTGGCTTCTCGAAAATGTACTTGACTGGATCCATTTTTGAGATTAATAAGGTAGTGTGGGTCAACATATACTGTCTCAGTCGGCGAGCAGCCCACGCTAAAGCACAGCAAGTTTTCTCGAGCAGTGAATAACGCTGTTCACAGTCGGTAAACTTTTTGCTTAGGTAGTATATTGCATACTCTTTTCGACCAGACTCGTCATGCTGACCTAGTACACACCCCATTGACTCTTCTAATACTGTCAAGTACATAATCAGAGGTCTTCCTTCAACTGGCGGCATAAGGATTGGAGGTTCTTGCAAATACTCTTTGATCCTGTCAAAAGCCTTCTGGCAATCTTCGTTCCACCTGACCGTTTGTTCCTTTCTTAATAGCTTGAATAAAGGTTCACAGGTTGCTGTGAGGTGAGATATGAACCGCGAGATGTAGTTCAATCGACCTAAGAACCCTCGAACTTCTTTCTCAGTTTTCGGTGCAGGCATCTCTTGGATGGCTTTGACTTTATCAGGGTCAACTTCAATCCCCTTCTCACTTACAACGAATCCCAGCAACTTACCGGATCGCACCCCGAATGTGCATTTGTTGGGGTTCAACTTCAGTTGGTACTTCCTCAGACGCTTGAATAACTTGAGCAGATTCACCAGATGGTCTTCCTCTGTAAGGGACTTGGCGATCATATCATCCACATAACACTCTATTTCCTTATGGATCATATCGTGGAATAATGTCACCATAGCCCGTTGATATGTGGCACCAGCATTCTTCAGTCCGAATGGCATCACTTTGTAACAGAACGTGCCCCAAGGTGTAATGAATGTTGTCTTCTCCATGTCTTCAGGTGACATCTTGATCTGATTATATCCTGAAAATCCATCCATGAAGGAGAATACCGAGAACTGAGCCGTGTTATCCACCAATACGTCAATGTGAGGTAATGGGAAGTCATCTTTCGGGCTGGCTCTGTTCAGATCCCGGTAGTCAACACACATTCTTACTTTGCCATCCTTCTTAGGCACAGGCACTATGTTAGCAACCCACGGCGGATAGCTAGTCACAGCAAGGAATCCGGCATCCCATTGCTTTTGTACCTCCTCTTTGATTTTCATAGCCATGTCTGGGCGAGTTCGGCGCAACTTCTGTTTGACTGGAGGGCATTCTTCCCTCAGAGGCAGCTTGTGCACAACAATGTCGGTATCTAACCCTGGCATATCTTGATACGACCAAGCAAACACATCAACATACTCTTGAAGCAGATCTATCAGTCGTCTCTTCACTGAGTCTTGCAGGCAGGCCCCGATTTTAACTTCTTTCACGTCTTCGTCAGTACCAAGATTAATCACTTCAACTTCCTCCTGGTGAGGAGTAATAACCTTTTCCTCCTGTCTTAACAACCTGGCTAGCTCTTCAGGAAGCTCATATTCTTCATCAACCCCTTCATCAGCTTGATTGATTGGATTGTCGAAGTCATACGATGTCATAGCCGTGCTGTTGTCGGTGCTGTCTGGAAGGCATTCTCTGCAAGGGTTAAGTTTGTTCATTTTAGTGATTGATTTTGATCTTGCTTTAGAAAAAAGTGAAATGAAGTTATCATTTTGAAAACACCGCCATTTATTTTTTGTACAAAAAGAAAAATGGAAAAACAGTGATCATAAAAGAAAAAAGACTCGTTTGCAAAAAGACGTCTGATATTTCATTAATTTAATCTTGTTTGCACAAAAGTACAGATGGCCCTGATTACAAAATGAGTCTTGTCATCTTGGGCAAGATGCAAGACTTTGATGCATGCTTATAAAAGATACAGGAAATAATAATTACTCTGCTCGAGTAACACTTATAATTCCCTGGGAAGACCAGTTCGAGACACTGCTCCCCGGGATCTTCGGACGAATCCAATTCTCCAGGTTGCGCTCCTCTTCCAGCTCGTCTTCCAGATAGTTGATAGCATCGGGGGTAAGCATCCCCCCACTGACAAAACCAGGCTCTCCAGCAGCCTTTGCTTGATGTTGAGTTGGTTTGTAACCCAACCCAAATTTGTCCTTCTTCTCCTCCACAGCTAAGACCTTGCCCCAGCCTCGGGCAGTTCCTTCTTCAACAACCTTCCGGGCTTGTTGGTAAGACGACATGGAGATCCCCGTCACAGCAGATGCTTCATTGACATTCAAGGCTTCAAAACCTTGGCTCATCGTTTCATGGATCTCTCCGTCCATCTCAATGTATTTATAAGTAGCCAGATGGCTAACAAAAATGTCCTCTTCTCCACAGATTGTGACAACTTGACCCTCCCACTCAAATTTTAACTTTTGGTGAAGGGTAGACGTTATTGCGCCAGCGGCGTGGATCCAGGGTCTACCCAACAAACAGCTGTAGGCGGGCTGAATGTCCATCACGTAAAAGATAGTTTTAAAGGTCTGCGGGCCAATCGTCACGGGCAGCTCAATCTCTCCCAGAACCGATCTCTTCGAGCCATCAAAAGCTCTAACCACCAGGTTGCTGGGTCTCAATGCCAGTCCATCATATTCAAGCTTCACCAGAGCCTTCTTTGGTAAGACATTCAGGGATGATCCTGTGTCCACCAGCACATGTGAAAGGACAGCTCCTTTGCATTCCATGGTTATGTGCAAGGCTTTGTTGTGATTGCGGCCATCCACTGTCAGGTCAGAATTGGTAAACCCTAGCCCATTGCTAGCAGTAACATTTCCAACGACGGTTTCCAATTGGTTGACAGTAATCTCCTCGGGCACGTAAGCTGCGTGCAGTACTTTCAGTAGTGCATTCCGATGGGCTTCGGAGCACATAAGCAGAGAGAGGATGGAGATTTTGGATGGCGTCTGGTGAAGTTGATCCACAATTTTGTAATCACTCTTTTTGATGATCCTCATAAACTCATCAACTTCCTGATCGAATGGAGTCTTCAGGGTTTCTTTGGCAGCTGGATCTTCCTGCACCGGGCTTTTTCCTTTTGCCTTGGCAGCAGCTTCTGCTTCGGCAGTAGGTCTTTGGACTTGTGAAGCAAAGAGACGTCCGCTTCGGGTGAAGCCTCCGCCTCCGCCCACATTATCAATTTGTGGTGCAGGTGCTAATGTTTCAAGAGTGATTCTTTTTCCTTCGCAGTACACGTCAGAGCCATAGTGCCAAGGGATGGCCCTATCGCTTTCATATGGTACAGGTCCAGGCACCGTGACAGTGACCGGACTGATTGCTGCTGCTGAAGGGATTGTTATTGTTTGTGGATCATAAAAGATTGTGACTGGTGCTCTGGTGGGAGCAGCACCTTCTGAATGGTAGGCGGAGTTATTTTCTGGATCGTAGAATATGGTAACTGTGGAGACATCTTCATGATTGTTTGCTGGAGTTGCAGGAGGTACCGTTGGAAGGACTGTTGTTGTTGTTGATGGAGAGTCGAAATGGAATGAAGCTGAAGTTGTAGCAGGAGGAACTGTTGAAAACTGATCATTCGGAAGGACAGGTGAAGTACTTGTTGATGGTGCTGATGAATTGTCGGGAACAATAGTTGCTGCAGTTGTAGGAGGTTCTGAAACCGTTGTTGATGAAGTTGCTTGAGTTGCCGGAAATGATGTAGTGATCTGTAGCAGGCCACTCTGAATAAGGCTGTCAATGCCATTCCTCAGGTCCTCGCACCCATTCCATGAAATATTGCAGTAGGGACACCCTAGTTCACACCCCGGAAATATATTGTTTTCACGGAGTTGAGCTTTGATTTCCACCAATGGTGTCCTGATCTGATCCACACTGGTTATGAAATAAGACGGTGTGTCTTCTTCAATTGCGTTAATACGGGGACCACCATGGTGTGGCATTGGGTTTTTGTTGACATTGGGCGGAGGTGCAAAGTTCAGAGCCTTGGAGTCTACCAAGTCTTGTACCTTCATATGCAGAGCTCTGCATTTTTCTGTACTGTGACCAGGTGCGTTGGAATGAAAAGCACACCTAGCATTGGAGTCATAGTTTCTTGGTAGACTATTGGGATCCGGAGGTGCCAACGTTCTTAGCTCAACCAAGTTGAGTTTCAGAAGTTGTGGCAGCAAGGCAGCATACGGCATTGGGATCGGGTCGATCACTCTGTTAGCTTGGGATGGCCTTTGTTGGAATGGCCTTTGTTGATTGTTGTTGCTATTGTTGTTGTTGTAGTTGTTTCTTTAGGGTTAAGTGGATTTTATTTAATGGTATGATGATGAAGTGATTTTTAGGGTTTGTAAGGCAACTTGAGGGGGACTTGTCCATTAACACTAGGGTTAGTCCTTCTTAACCAATTAAGGAAGAATTAGAACCCTAATGCAAGGCCCAAGTTACAAGTGTGATGTCTTGATGATTATTAGGTGGATTAATTAAGAGATTTAAACACATTAAGGGTTTAACACTTAGGATTAAAGTTATACACTCCATCCTAATAGAAGGATGCAGGCATAAACTTAATCACAAAGCCTTAAAGCCTTTAGGGTTTAGTCCCTGATTATGAGGTGAGAAGAGAGGACTCAAAGAGAGACATAAAAGGTAAAAGCTGTCGCTCCCGACAAATGAAAATGGATCATATGAAGGTACAGACGCGAACGGTCGGCGAAAGGAACAGTGAGAACACACAGCCGTGAACTCACTGGAGATGAAAAGAGTCGCCAGCTAGGCATTTTTATCCCGGAGGAAAGGCAATGCTGCATAGGCCTAGAAAAAGATGGATAAGACGGTCGCGAACCAGAGAGACTGAGAAAGGGGGTTGGTTACAACCTGGGAAGGTATTAGCACCCAGATTGTCCGTCGTACTCGACGGGATCCGCGCTTAAAAGATTTGTGTTTTAAAGGGGTAGTGTCAGTGCAATCTGTGTATAAAATAGCTGGAAAGATGTACAGGTGTCAGTGTAAGGAGTGCAAAGTGTATAAATGATATGTCAGTGTAGGAATGAGAATGAATTGCTCAAGATCATGAGGCTAAAAGAATGATGCTGGAAAGAGGGGGAATATACAGAGACTTTTGTTCGATAACCGTTAAGTTATGCCTACGTATCCTCTCGTGCAATGAGGAAGTCAGAACACCGTAGTTCGACCCAAAGAGACTGAAAGATGAATTGACTTGTGAACTGCTTGCTTGTCAATGCTCAAGTGTATGACCTGTCTGGCTCAGGTGCAAACTGTCTTGCATTAGACGGAAGAAGCGAGTTCTCGTTTATGAGTGAATGAGATGAGAAAAGAATCCCGGAGGAGACGATTATTGTTTGTTTGTGTTTTCAGTCTTTTATTATTTTTTTTGGATTTTTGTCATAAATTAATGAGCTTAAGCCTAAACCAATGGGTTAGTAAACTCATCACATCTTCCCTCTGATTAGGGGTAATGAGAATACCTTAAGTGTGAAGTCAGATTCTCACACTTAATCACCTTCGGTGTAGGATTAAGATCATTAACCTACTTGTGATTAATTAGATGTTTTTGGTGTTTTTGTTTAGTGTTAAGTAATGAGGTTAATCCATAATCAGGGATTAAACAAACTCATTACACCATCCTAATAGAAGGATAATAGATGAGAATGTTTAAGCTGAGGAAAGCTCCTCAACTTAATCCATGATTAGGGATTAAACTCATGACAAAACAAGCCTTTGATTAAGTGGATTTTATTTAATGGTATGATGATGAAGTGGGTTTTATGATTTGTAAGACAACTTGAGGGGGACTTGTCCATTAACACTAGGGTTAGTCCTTCTTAACCAATTAAGGAAGAATTAGAACCCTAATGCAAGGCCCAAGTTACAAGTGTGATGTCTTGATACTTATTAAATGAATTGATTAAAAGATTTAAACACCTTAAGGGTTTAATACTTAGGATTAAAGTTATACACTCCATCCTAAAAGAAGGATACAGGCATAACCCTAATCACAAAGTCTTAGAGCCTTGAGGGTTTAATCTCTGATTATGAGATGAGAAGAGAGACACAAAGAGACATAAAGGTAAGAACTATGGGGGACTAATCAAAACCCTAATTCATTATCATGCTTGGTTGGTCCTAAGGTTTGTGAGGTTTTCAAGAACAATCTTCAATGGAACCACCAGGAAACAGATGAACAGGATCAAGAGAAGCAAACTGACTTGCTTCATTCAAGAAGTCAAGTCACTTGAAGGAAGAAAGTGGGAGAAGCAAGAATGAGAAAGCTCAAACTCAAACACATGTATAAATGCAGCATGCTATGCAAGAGAGAGATAAGAAGAAAAGTTATGAGAAGTGAAGGCAAATTCACTTCTCATGTTTACTTACCACCTGAAATGTTAGAAACAAATGCAATGCAATGCTAAATGAAATGAAATGACATGATGCTAGGCCAAACCAGAAGCATGCACATGATGATTATGATGTTATGAAGTGTTGCAAACATGAGACAAGGCATAGGGATGCTCATACAAAGTCATGGATGCAAATGATGCAGGTTAAGGAACATGAATAAACATGAAATGTCATGAAGCATACAAGACAAATGGCATGGCAAAGATGTAATGCAATGATCAATGATGTTTCATACATGTCTTAAGATGTCAAATGAATCACAAGAATGCACAAAATGCAATGGCAAGTCATGTTATGCAAGGAAATGCAAGAAGGATGCAAGAGGAAGCCCAAATTAGGGTTTATGGATCAAACACCAAACACAAACTAAAAACAGAAGCAAACCCTAAGGTAAAAAATGGAAAATGGCACCCAAAGAAACCCTAGACCTATAACAAACCACTGCCCAAAGGGGAGCTCTCAACTCTCAACCAAACTTAAGATATGAATTTTACAAGTTATTAGGGTTTTTTAGGGTTCTTATCAAAATAAATGCCAATCAATTGGAAAATGCAAGATCAAATCATGGCCTTTTTAACCTTGAAAATACATGTCAAATGGAAAACAATGCAAAAAGAATCAATGTCTCAACCTTCACCAATAGGCAGAAATGAATTTTTAAACTTGTGATCAAAATAATGCACAAAATGAGATTTAATTCAATGAAGAATTCTTAAAATGCATCAAGATCAAAAAAGAAATTTGGTTTGAAGGTTGGACAATGTTTCTAAATGTCTTAGAACATTTCATGAATTTTTTTGTAATTTTTAAATACTTAAAAGCATTTTTAATTAATTAATTCCCATTAATCAATTAAAAATAATCTTTTAAATTTTTAAAAATACTTTTTTAATGATAAAAAATAAAATAAAAATATTTTTGTGTCATAAAAATTAATAAAACCTTAAAGAAAAAGTTTCATAATTTTTATGATTTTTTAACTATTTTAAAATAAATGTACAATTTAAATGAAAAAGAAATGAATTAAAATTAAATTAAATGGAAGTCAACAGAATGGATGGATGAGATTGATCCTGGATTTAAAAACATTGACTGCGCGCCAGAATGAGAGGCCCAGATTGTTTCTGATTAAATTAACTAAAATATGATTAATTAACCCTAACACGTGGATTAGGGTTAATCAAAGAGATCCTGGCCCTTCCCTTGCGCGCGTAGTCAACAAATTCAACGCATCCTACGGCCAATATTCAAACCAGCATTAATTATGGGATTAAACCCTAATCACACTCAGGTGGCCGGAGAAGACTTCCGGTCGTCTTCTCCGGCCAGAAGCTCACCTGAAAATCACCCAACTTCCTCAAAACGTAATATAAATGAAATCTAAGACCAGGGAAATGATCCTCTCACTCTCACGAATCAAACCCCTAACCTAAAACAAATTTATCTTGCCTAAATCATCTGAATCGAAGCAAACAATTTCTAGGGTTCGTGAGCTTCAGACACAAATTAAATGCTTAAAACAAAACCATTTCAAAAACTAAAAGCATCAGGATGATCAGGAGAGCATAAAGAACAAGTTTGTAACAAGAAAAATCATTTCTGGAAAAATTAATTTCGAGCTACCTGAGATTTGCAACTTTCAATTTAGGAACTTTCAGGCCTCTTCCTTCAGTGCAATCTGCTCCTCTTGGTCCCCCAAGTGTGTTTGAATGCTCAAAATGAGTTTGTGTTGGCTGGAAAAGAAGATTCGAAAGGAACTGCTTCAGTTCAGTCAACAATGGCAGATGAGATTCTGGCACTCTCAGGCTGTGAAAAGGGGTTGTTTGGGATCTATGGAGTGTGTCGAGAAGGTTTGTGGTGTTGATTGGTGTGTTTGTGAGCTAGGATAAGAGTTTCGAATGAAACTGCAGTTTGAGGTGAATGATGGCAATGGAGTTTTCAGGCTTGTTTCAGGCTTATGCTTGGGGTGTTTCTTGTCTATGAGGTGTGGTGAGTTGAGTGATGATGAGAGTTCTAGTGTTTGAAGACTGTGGAGAGTGATTCGAAGGAATTTGCAATGAGGTGAGTTTTTGTGTAAGTGGTGAATGTCCTTTCTTCAGCCTTGGTTCTCATGTGTTATGGCCAGCAAACTGATTCAATAAACAAATGCAAGTGGCTGATGGATGTGACCTGGCCTGCAGAGATAGGTGTGGCTACTTTTGCTCAAAGTCCACTTTTGTGTAAGATAGGGCATGGCTCAAGTTTAGGCAAGTACAAGTTGGGTTCTGGTGCAGCATGGTGAGTGTGAGAGGCTGGCTTGACCCAAGGCTCAATGCAGCAAGTTGGTGAAAAGGTCATGAGTGTTTTGCAACTTGGTTAGCTTTATGGATTTTCATGAGAAAAGTCAAGTTACATGAACCAAACCATGAGCAAACTTGATCCAAATCTGATTTTTGTGACTTAGAGGATGTTTACATAATGGTTTGACATGAATTAGAGGCTGCATAATGCATTTGTTCAAGACTTTGCAAAATTTCCATTTGGTGCATAACTTGAAAATCAATGATTTTTACTAACTTTGCAATGCCATAACTTTTGATCCATGAAGAGTTTGATCATGTTCTTGTACTTTTTGAAAAGGGAAAGATGAGATCTACAACTTTCATGACCAAAGTTTTTCCATTTGAAGCCTTTTTGGATCAAGAATCAAGGCTTGAAAAATGACCTAAAATGATGCATTCTTGAAAAGTCAACTATGCCCAAAAAGTCAACATTTGCAAAAACCCTAAATTCTTGACTTTTATGAACTTCAACCTTCTTCCATGATCAAATAAAGATCATATACACTCAAAATGGTGAAGATCACCCATTGGTTGGGTCATTGGGGGCCTCAGATGCCCTGATTTTGCACTGACTTGTCTGAAAAGTCAACTCTTGATCAGATGACTTCCCCATGGAATTTCTTCATGAAAATTGATATGCACACTCCCTATACCATATAGAGACCAATGGAAACAAGAATGACCAAAAAATTTGGAGTTATGGCCTCTGAAACCAAAACCCTAATTTTAGGTCAACTGTGCAGTTCAACCTGGCTCTGCATCCATTCAAAATCCTAGCTCTTGTGATTCCTCTGCAATTTTGACTTTGTGAAGATGGAATATGATGTAAGAACACACATGGTCCCCTTTGAGTTGATTGGTGGCCTTTGGAGTGGCTCAAGAAGCTTTGGGATTGCTCAAATCACAAACCCTAGGTGCAGATGACTTAGAAACTATGCAGTGAATCAAACATGAGATATGAGATGGTATGATTGTGTTTATGCATATGAAATGACCACAAGCCATGGTGTGAATGGGTGAGGGCAAATTTGGGGTGTTTACAAAAGCTAAGGGGGAAGACTAATCAAAACCCTAATTCATTGTCATGCTTGGTTGTCCCTAAGGTTTGTGAGGTTTGCAAGAGCAATCTTCAAAGGAATCACCAGGAAGCAGATGAACAAGATCAAGAGAAGCAAAGTGACTTGCTTCATTCAAGAAGTCAAGTCACTTGAAGAAAGAAAGTGGGAGGAGCAAGAATGAGCAAGCTCAAACTCATACACAAACAAAAATGCAGCAATGGATGCAAGAGAGATGAAAAGAAAAGGTATGGGAAGTGAAGGCAAATCCACTTCTCAAGTTTACTTACCACCTGAAATGTTAGAAAGAAATGCAATGCAATGTAAGATGGGATGAAATGGTATGATGCTAAACAAAACCAGAAGCATGTTGATGATGATTATGATGTTATGGAGTGCTACAAACATGAGACAAGGCATGGAGATGTTCATACAAGATCATGGATGCAAATGATGCAAGCTTAGAAGCATGAATGCACATGAAAAGTTATGAAGCACACAAAGCAAATGACATGGCAAGTATGTGATGCAATGATCAAACATGCTTTCTATATGTCTTAAGATGTCAAATGAATCACAAGAATGCATAAAATGCAAAGGCAAGTCATGTTATGCAAGAGAATGCAAGGATGATGCAAGAGAAAGCCCAAACTAGGGTTTATGGATCAAACATCAAACAAAAACCAAAAACAGAAGCAAACCCTAAGATAAAAAATGGAAAATGCTACCCAAAGAAACCCTAAACCTATACTAAACCAAGGTCCAAAGGGGAGGTCTCAACTCTCAACCAATCTCAAGTTATGATTTTTCTAAGTTATTAGGGTTTTTTAAGGCTCTTAACAAAAGAAATGCCAAACAAAATGAAAAATGCAAGATCAAATCAAGGCCATTTAATCTTAGAAACTACATGCTAAACATAAAACAATGCAAGAAGAATCAATGTCCAACTCTTCTCAAATAGGCAGAAATGATTTTTTTGAACTTATGATCAAAATAATGCACCAAAAATGATTTAATTCAATGGAAAATTCTTAAAATGCATCAAGATCAAAAAAGAAATTTGGTTTGAAGGTTGGACAATGTTTCTAAATGTCTTAGAACATTTCATGAATTTTTTTGGTGATTTTTAAATACCTAAAAGTATTTTTAATTAATTAATTCCCATTAATCAATTAAAAATAATCTTTTAAATATTTAAAAATACCTTTTTTAATGATAAAAAATAAAATAAAAATATTTTTGTGTTTACAAAATTAATAAAACTCAGAGGAAAAAGTTTCATAATTTTTAAACCTTTTTTACTATTTTTAAATAATTATGCAAGTTAAATGAAATAAATATGAAAATAAATGAATTTTAAATGAATTAATGAGAAGTCAGCTGATCCAAGGGCCTGAATTCAAAGTCACACGCGCGGGAGTTGACTGCGCGCCACATCTCACGGCTCAGATTCAAATTTGCTAATTAATGCTTAAAACCCTAACCCTGCCGTTAATCACATTCAGGCGACCGGAACAGTGTTCCGGTCGTCTTCTCCGGCCATCCCCAAAATCAATCTCTCTCCCTAGGCCAAATCAGAAGCCCTAAATCTCCAGAAACCATCTACCAACTATCCTAAGCACGAATCCATCATCAAATCATGTTTAAACTCACACACAAACAAGAATCGAAGCAATGAAATTTCTAGGTCAAACTTTCAGAACACCATAGCATACTCATTTCTGGCTTATTTTCAAAAGTGAATAGATCCCAATGATCAGTGTAACATACACAACATGATTTTAACAAGAAAAAGGGGTTCTGGAAAAAAAAAGTTCATGGTGTCACCTGAGATGGAGCTTTTGATTCAGGAGCTTTCTGGATGATTCTTTGGCTCAATCAGGTCCCAATGATCCACCTTTGAAGCTTTGGATGATTAGTTGGAGTTTAAACAAGCTCCTGAGTGAGTTTGCAGAAGCTCTGACCGAGGGAGTGTGAAAATCGTATCTGAGATATAGGGTGTTTCAGGTCAGAACAAAGGTTGGTTTCTGGTCAGTGAGGTGAGTGGAGATTGTTGGTGGAGTTTGTTCTTGTGTTTGAGGTTTGTGGAGGGAGATTCGAAGGAAAATGCAGGCTGAGGTGAAGAATGGCAATGGGGGGTTCTTGCTTGTTTCAGGCCTGGCTCTTGGTGGTTTTAGGTCTATGAAGTATGGTGAGTTGAATGGTGAAAATGGTTTGGGTGTTTGAAGGCTGGGCAGAGAGATTCGAAGCAACTTGCAAGATGGAGTGTTTTGTGGATGTGTGTCTTGTGAATGGTTTCAGCCTTGCCTTGTGCATGAAATGGCTTGCAAAATGATAATGTATTTTAATCCTATAGGTCAGATGATGTGACCTGGCCTATAGTGATTGGTAAGTTTGCTTTTGCAAAATGTCCACCTTTTGTGTAAGTGAAGTATGGCTCATGATCTAGGCAAGTACAAGGCATGGGGCTGCGCAGCAAAATGAGGTGAGAGGCTAGCAAAAGTCAGCATCCAATGTCACAAATTGTAGGAAGCACAATGAGTGGTTTTGCAAGTTGAAGCAACTTTGGTTCACATGTGATTTCCTTGTCCAACAAGCCATAAACCATGGGCATTCTTGGTTCAATTCTGATTTTTATGACTTGTAGAATGCTTGTATGCTGGTTTGAAATGAACTAGAGGTTGCAATTGGCTTTGGTTCATGGTTTTGCAAAATTCTCATTTGAGGCATGCCTTGAAAATCAATGATTTTAACCAACTTTGTCACACCATAACTTTTGATCCAAGAAGAGTTTGATCATGTACTTGTACTTTTTGAAAAGGGAAAGATGAGATCTACAAATTTCATGACCAAAGTTTTTCCATTTGAAGCATTTTTGGATCAAGAATCAAGGCTTGAAAAATGACCTAAAATGATGCATTCTTGAAAAGTCAACTAAGCCCAAAAAGTCAACATTTGCAAAAACCCTAAATTCTTGATTTTTGTGAACTTCAACCTTCTTCCATGATCAAATAAAGATCATATACACTCAAAATGATGAAGATCACCCATTGGTTGGGTCATTGGGGGCCTCAGATGCCCTGATTTTACACTGACTTGTCCAGAAAGTCAACCCTTGATCAGATGACTTCCCCATGGAATTTCTTCATGAAAATTGATATGCATACTCCCTATACCATATAGAGACCAATGGAAACAAGAATGACCAAAAAATTTGGAGTTATGGCCTCTGAAACCAAAACCCTAATTTTCAGTCAACTGTGCAGTCAAACCTGGCTCTGCATCCACTCAAACCCTAGTTCTTGTGATTCTTTTGAAATCTTGATTTTGAGAGGATGTAATATGATATAAGAACACATGTGGACCCCTTTGAAGTGATTGGCTGCCTTTGGAATGGCTCAAGAAGCTCTTGGATTGCTCAGATCACAAACCCTAGGTGCAGATGACTTAGAAACTATGCAGTGAATCAAAAATGAGATGTGAGATGATATGATTGTGCTTATGCATATGAGAATGATCACAAACCATGGTGTGAATGGGTGAGGGCAAATTTGGGGTGTTTACAGCTGCCCCTATTCAAACATGAGTTAGCTGTGCAGGTTGTAAGCAACGGCTTAACAGACAAACAAGATAACTCGTGGTTGAATACCAAAGACGGTCCAAAATTTGCACTCACAGAATGAAGAAGAAAAGGGATATAGATTGTAAAAGAAAAATAAAGTATATTGTAAAGTGTGGGCGACGGAGGACGACCGTCGAGCAGAGGACGACTGCTGGATAAAGAGCAATGACGGGGACGGCCAACATGCTGGGGAAAGTGTGTGAAGTAAAGCAATGACGGGGACGGCCGACATGCTGGGAAAAGGTAAAGCCAAGACGGGGACGGCCGACTAGCTGGGAGAAGTGAGAAAATATGATGGGGACGGCCATCAAGATAAAGTTGTAAAATTTTCTGGAAAATAAATGAAACATGACGGGGACGACCATCAAGTTCATAAAGGTAAAGTAACCTACGATGGGGACGGCCATCGGGTTAAAAGGAAAAGGGACCATGACGGGGACGGCCATCGGGTTAAAGAATAAATGAAATAAACAGATGATGAGGTACGGTCATCAAAGGTGAAGGGCGATCACCTAGCAGGGGACGGCTGCTCTGTTGGGAATAGAAGAAATATGATGGGGACGACCATCAAAGGTGGAGGACGAACACCTGGCAAGGTACGGCTGCCGAAAATATCAACGATGGGGACGACCATCGGACGAGCATGATGGAGGACGACCATCAAGAGGTGGAGGACGACCACCTAGCAGGGGACGGCTGCTCTCAAGGTTTGTCATGACATAGGATGAATGCCAGATAACCAAAATCAACAATGGGGACGGCCATTGGACAAAATGATGAAGGACGATCATCAAGAGGTGGAGGACGACCACCTAGCAGGGGACGGCTGCTGAAAATCGACGATGGGGACGGCCATCGGATGAGCATGACGGAGGACGACCATCAAGAGGTGGAGGACGCCCACCTAGCAGGGTACGGCTGCTCTCAGGGTTATCATAACACAGGACGAGTGTTAGATAAAAAGAAAATTGTTTTGTTGGCGATCTACTGGGGATAAGTAAACACGGACGAGCGTTTACAACCAGAAAAAGAAAGTATAAGTGTTTAGATGTTTGTGTATAGATTAAAGATGCGGACGAGCATCCTTAAGACTATGATACGGACGAGTATTATGTAGCAACAAGTACTGACACATGTTCCGAGATGATGATACGGACGAGTATCAACTGGTTAACAGGGAACACGGACGAGCGTTGCATCTGAAGGGATTCTTCTGAGGAATAGTAGACACAGACGAGTATCTATATTCAAGAAGACACAAGTGTTTGACACACAGTGTATGGATTAAAGACGCGGGCGAGCATCCTTAAGACTATGATACGGACGAGTATCATGTAGAAACAAACACTAGACGCAATGTTCTGAGATGATGATACGGACGAGTACCAACTGGTTAACAAAGAACAAGGACTATTGTCGGATCTGTGGGGATGTAGATGGTGCATACAAGATACGGACGAGCATCTGTATAAGTGTAACATGAGCAGTGAGTATGAGTATTGTATAGATGAGTGTTTATCTGCTGGGGAAAGTGACACGGACGAGTGTCAAAAGAGAAAAGTATAATAATATCAACAAGTATACGGGTGATGAAAGTGTAAGCGACTGCGCTGAGGATATGACACGGACGGGTGTCAAGAAAGTGTATGTAGGTATACGTGAGTGCAAAGAGGATACTTTGGCTTTACGCTGGGGATGTGACACGGACGGGTGCCACAAGGTGTATACTGGTGTTTGTGATTTGTGAGGCAACTGCTTTTGCTGGGAACTTTGGTGGGGATTTTGAGGAAAGTACTCTGTATTCTGATGATCGATTATTATTCACAAGTGTTCAATTCACAACATGACTTATGATTATGCAATGCATTTGATTTTTGCCGTAATGCTCCGTATTAGACGGAATGCTACGCTCTGAGGGTGACTATGATGCGAATGCTATGATTATGCAAAAAGGTACAGGTCCGGGATTCGGATCCCGCTGCCATGAAGATCTCTGGTTGATCTGTTTGAAATGGACCTCCCAGCTGGGGATGAGATCATTGATAGATCTGGTGAGATGTATTTGCTTGGGGATCTAGGTCACTGATCGACATATCCTTGTAATATGGGACCCAGCTGGGGTTTGCAGCAGTCTTCTGTACTCTGTTGTGACTTCTTCATGCGTTGCTCTTCTGAATAGAGGCTGAGGATTCTGTGGGGAGATGATTCCCTGACTCTTCCCATTTTGTTGAGGAAGATGATTTGTACCATTGCTGGGGATAGTTGTTGGCCACTCAGCTGGGGAGGAAGCAACTCAGCTGGGGAGAACACAACTCAGCTGGGGAGAACACCTGGTGCTAAAACTGAGCGAGTATTGATTCGGCAACTTCGCTGGAGAAACGGGCAACTTCCCGCGCCACGTGGAAGATGGACTAAGTTGATAATGATCTGCCAGCTTGTCGAGGGTGGAGCTTTCACGCCCTAAGCTGTGCTTCTGGATACCTGCAATCCTGCAAAGATAAGGAAACGTACAAATAATCCCGAGGTATCCTTTACTGGATTCCGTCATAGGAGTTAAGCATTCTTGAGAGTAAGTATATTCTCTGTAAGCATGTGTTTTTATTTTCTTAGAGAAGAACATCTGTACTTATGCAATTAGTTTTTTAGAGACATCAGACATTTTTTTTTGCAAATAAAAATGTACAAGACGAAACATGACTGAAAATCTGATTTTATTAATTCAAATGCCCTGAATTGGCGAGATACAGTCAAAGAAACAAGTCTCCTAAAATGAAGAGACTGTTACAAATTGAGAAACAAAATGCTGGCGATGTTGACGACGCTTTCAAGGAGCTTCCTCTCCTGTTATGACTCGTACGACAATGACGTTCTTCTCGTCTTGCTTTCTGAAGGAGGCTGATTCTGATTGAAGCTTGATCCTTTTGAAACTTTCCAAGTTGTAAGTAATACAGACGAATTCAGAATGCAGTTGTTCGCTTATTCCCTTATTTTGCACGGATCGCCCTTTCGGGTTTTCAATCCATCGGGATACCCATTTTCGCCTGAGTTGTCCAACGCGGCTTTTCAACTCAGCGGGTGTACACTTTTTTTTTCTTTTTTTTTTCTTTTTTATTTTCCCTTATTTTTGCCCGAGTCTTTTATTCTGTTTTTGACTCGCCGGGATGCCCTATTTTTGCCTGGACTTACATTCTGTTTTTGTGTCCAGCGGGTCATTTTCATGCGAAGTATTTTTTAACTGTATCTGAATTCACAGGGGATGGGAAATCTTCACCATCCATGGTGCTGAGCATCAGTGCTCCACCGGAAAAAACTTTCTTTACAACAAATGGTCCTTCATAATTTGGAGTCCATTTGCCCCTGTGGTCTGTATGAGGAGGGAGGATTCTCTTCAACACAAGATCTCCTACTTGGTAACCTCGGTGCCTGACTTTCTGATCGAAGGCTTTCTTCATTCTCTTCTGATATAACTGCCCATGACAAATTGCAGCCAATCTTTTCTCTTCGATCAGACTCAGTTGTTCGTATCGGGACCGAGCCCATTCTGCTTCACTCAGTTTAACATCCATTAGTACCCGTAGAGAGGGCAATTTAACTTCAACAGGTAGGACCGCTTCCATACCATACACAAGCTGATACGGTGTTGCCCCAGTGGATGTTCTGATTGACGTGCGGTACCCATGCAAGGCGAACGGTAGCATTTCATGCCAATCTTTGTAAGTGACCACCATCTTCTGCACAATCTTCTTGATATTCTTATTTGCTGCCTCAACAGCGCCGTTCATCTTTGGCCTGTAAGGAGAAGAATTGTGATGTTGGATCTTGAAGTCCCGGTATAGCTCTGCCATCATTTTGTTGTTTAAGTTGGAACCATTATCAGTAATGATTCGCTCGGGCACTCCGTATCGACAGATGATATCTCTCTTCAGAAATCGGGCTACCACTTGCCTTGTAACATTTGCATATGAGGCTGCTTCAACCCACTTGGTGAAATAGTCAATGGCGACCAGGATGAATCTGTGGCCATTTGAAGCAGTCGGCTCAATCTTGCCAATCATATCAATGCCCCACATGGCAAAGGGCCATGGTGAAGACATGATGTTCAAAGGATTGGGAGGCACATGCACCTTATCCGCATAAATCTGGCATTTATGGCATTTTCTGGCATAGGCACAACAGTCTGCATCCATTGTGATCCAGTAATAGCCTGATCTTAGCAACTTCTTAGCCATGGCATGCCCTCCTGCATGGGTACCAAAAGATCCTTCGTGCACTTCATGCATCAACAAATCTGCTTCCGTCTTGTCAACACATTTGAGGAGTACCATATCAAAGTTCCTTTTGTATAAAGACCCATCAGTGTTCAGAAAGAAACTACCAGCAAGCCTTCTCAAAGTCTTCTTATCATTGGAAGATGCCCCAAGTGGGTATGTTTGATCCTCCAAGAAACACTTAATGTCGTGGAACCAAGGTTTATCATCTTGGACAACCTCTGCTGCGAACACATATGCTGGTCTATCGAGTCTGGACACTGAAATCTGAGGTACAAAGTTGGCAGCTTGAACTTTGATCATGGATGAAATGGTAGCAAGAGCATCTGCAAACTGATTCTCGTCCCGAGGGATATACTCAAGCTTGACCGTTGTGAAGAAAGTCAATAACCTTCTTGTATAATCCCTGTAAGGTATCAGATGATCCTGGTGGGTGTACCATTTCCCGTTGGTCTGATTGACTACCAAAGCTGAATCTCCGAATACGGTCAATGTCTTGATCCTGAGGTCAATGGCTTCCTCAAGACCCATAATGCAAGCTTCGTATTCAGCTTCGTTGTTAGTGCAGTTGAAAGTGAGTTTTGCCGAGAAAGGCATGTGAACTCCTTTGGGTGTAATGAGTACTGCACCAACGCCACGACCATTCATGTTAACAGCCCCATCAAACATCATAGTCCATTCTTCTTCCGGGTCAGGCCCTTCAGTGTGAATAGGCTCTTCATGATCTTTTGCTTTAATGAACATGATGTCTTCATCAGGGAAGTCAAATCTCATAGGCTGGTAGTCATCAATGGGTTGCTCAGCAAGATATTCAGATAGTACACTGCCCTTGATGGCTTTCTGAGAGGTGTACTGGATGTCGTATTCTGTGAGAATCATCTGCCATCTTGCAACCCGTCCGGTAAGTGCTGGCTTCTCGAAAATGTACTTAACTGGGTCCATCTTTGAGATCAATAAAGTAGTGTGGGTCAGCATATACTGTCTCAGTCGGCGAGCAGCCCACGCTAAAGCACAGCAAGTTTTCTCGAGCAGTGAATAACGTTGTTCACAGTCGGTAAACTTTTTGCTCAGGTAGTATATTGCATACTCTTTTCGACCAGACTCGTCATGCTGGCCCAGCACGCACCCCATAGACTCTTCTAATACTGTCAAGTACATAATCAGAGGTCTTCCTTCAACTGGAGGCATAAGGATTGGAGGTTCTTGTAAGTACTCCTTGATCTTGTCAAAAGCCCTTTGGCAATCTTCATTCCACCTGATCGTCTGTTCCTTTCTTAACAGCTTGAACAAAGGTTCACAGGTTGCTGTAAGGTGAGATATGAACCGTGAGATGTAGTTCAATCGACCTAAGAACCCTCGAACTTCTTTCTCGGTTTTCGGTGCAGGCATCTCTTGAATAGCTTTGACTTTATCAGGGTCAACTTCAATCCCTTTCTCGCTTACAATAAATCCCAGCAGCTTACTGGATCACACCCCGAATGTGCATTTGTTGGGGTTCAGCTTTAGTTGGTATTTCCTCAGACGTTTGAACAGCTTTAGTAGATTCACCAGGTGGTCTTCTTCAGTAAGGGACTTGGCAATCATATCATCCACATAACACTCGATTTCCTTATGGATCATATCGTGGAATAATGTCACCATAGCCCGTTGATATGTTGCACCAGCATTCTTCAGTCCGAATGGCATCACTTTGTAACAGAACGTGCCCCAAGGTGTAATGAATGTTGTCTTCTCCATGTCTTCAGGTGACATCTTGATCTGATTGTATCCTGAAAATCCGTCCATGAAGGAGAATACCGAGAACTGAGCCGTGTTATCCACCAATACGTCAATGTGAGGTAATGGGAAGTCATCTTTCGGGCTGGCTCTGTTCAGATCCCGGTAGTCAACACACATTCTTACTTTTCCGTCTTTCTTAGGCACAGGTACTATGTTAGCAACCCACGGCGGGTAGCTAGTCACGGCAAGGAACCCGGCGTCCCATTGCTTTTGTACCTCCTCTTTAATCTTCATTGCCATGTCTGGGCGAGTTCGGCGCAGTTTCTGTTTAACTGGTGGGCATTCTTCTCTCAGAGGTAGCTTGTGCACAACAATGTCGGTATCCAACCCTGGCATGTCTTGATACGACCAAGCAAACACGTCCACATATTCTTGAAGCAGATCTATCAGTTGTCTCTTCACTGAGTCTTGCAGGCAGGCCCCGATTTTAACCTCTTTCACGTCTTCATCTGTACCAAGATTAATCACTTCAACCTCCTCCTGGTGAGGAGTAATAACCTTTTCCTCTTGTCTCAACAACCTGGCTAGCTCTTCAGGAAGCTCATATTCTTCATCAACCCCTTCATCAGCTTGATTGATTGGATTGTCAAAGTCATACGAAGTCATAGCTGTGCTGTTGTCGGTGCTGTCAGGAAGGCACTCTCTGCAAGGGTTCAGTTTGTTCATTTTAGTGATTGATTTTATTCTTGCTTAGAAAAGTGAAATAAAGTTATCATTTTGAAAACACCGCCACTTATTTTTGTACAAAAAAGAAAAATGGGAAAACAGTGAGCAGAAAAGAAAAAGACTCATTTGCAAAAAGATGTCCGATATTTCATTAATTTAATCTTGTTTGCACAAAAGTACAGATGGCCCTGATTACAAAATGAGTCTTGTCATCTTGGGCAAGATGCAAGACTTTGATGCATGCTATAAAAAAATACAGGAAATAATAATTACTCTGCATGAGTAACTCTTATAATTTCCTGGGAAGACCAGTTCGAGATACTGCTCCCCGGGATCTTTGGACGAATCCAATTCTCTAGATTGCGCTCCTCTTCCAGCTCGTCTTCCAAATTGTTGATAGCATCGGGGGTGAGCATCCCCCCACTGACAAAACCAGGCTTCTCAGCAGCCTCCACTTGATTTCGTTGAGTTGGTCTGTAACCCAACCCGAACTTGTCTTTCTTCTCCTCCACAGATACGACCTTGCCCCAGCCTTGGGCAGTTCCTTCTTCAACAACCTTCCGGGCTTATTGATAAGATGACATGGAGATACCAGATACAGCAGATGCTTCATTGACGTTCAAGGCCTCAAAACCCTGGCTCATTGTTTCATGGATCTCCCCATCCATCTCAATGTATTTATAAGTAGCCAGGTGGCTAACAAATATATCCTCCTCCCCACAGATTGTAACAACTTGGCCTTCCCATTCAAATTTTAACTTCTGGTGAAGGGTAGACGTTACAGCGCCAGCGGCGTGAATCCAGGGTCTACCCAACAAACAGCTATAGGCGGGCTGAATGTCCATCACATAGAAGATAGTTGTAAAGGTCTGCGGGCCAATTGTCACAGGCAGCTCTATCTCTCCCAGAACCGACCTCTTAGAACCATCAAAGGCTCTTACCACCAGGTTGCTGGGTTTCAATGCTAATCCTTCATACTCTAGCTTCACCAGAGCCTTCTTTGGCAAGACATTCAGGGATGATCCTGTGTCCACCAGCACATGTGAAAGGACTGCTCCTTTGCATTCCATGGTGATGTGCAAGGCTTTGTTGTGGTTGCGGCCATCCGCTGTCAAGTCAGTATTGGTGAACCCTAGCCCATTGCTAGCAGTGACATTTCCAACCACGGTTTCCAACTGGTTGACAGTGATCTCTTCAGGCACGTAAGCTGCGTGCAAGACTTTAAGTAGTGCATTCCGATGAGCTTCGGAGCACATAAGCAGAGATAAGATAGAGATCTTGGATGGCGTCTGGTGAAGCTGATCCACAATTTTATAATCACTCTTTTTGATGATCCTCATAAACTCATCAACTTCTTGATCGAATGGTGTCTTCAAGGCTTCTTTAACAGCTGGATCTTCCTGCACCGGGCTCTTCCCTTTTGCCTTAGCAGCAGCTTCTGCTTCGGCAGTGGGTCTCTGAATCGGTGGAGCAAAGAGACGTCCGCTTCGGGTGAAGCCTCCGCCTCCTCCCACATTATCTATCTGTGGTGCAGGTGTTGATGTTTCAAGAGTGATTCTTTTTCCTTCGCAGTACACGTCAGAGCCATAGTGCCAAGGGATGGCCCTATTGCTTTCATATGGTACGGGTCCAGGCACTGTGACGGTGACCGGACTGATTGCTGCTGCTGAAAGGACTGTAATTGTTTGTGGATCGTAATAAATTGTAACTGGTGCTCTGGTGGGAGCAGCACCTTCTGAATTGTAGACAGAGTTGTTTTCAGGATCATAGAATATGGTGACAGTAGAGACATCTTCATGATTGGTTGCTGGAGTTGTAGGAGACATTGTCGGAAGCATGGATGTTGTTGTTGTTGGAGATTCAAAATGGAATGAAGCTGAAGTTGTAGCAGGAGAAATTGTTGAAAACTGATCACTTGAGAGAATTGATGAAGTACTTGTTGACGAAGCCGAAGAATTGTTAGGAACAATGGTTGCTGCAGTTGTAGGAGGTTCTGAGACCGTTGCTGATGAGATTGCTGGATTTGTGGGAAATGATGTAGTGATCTGGAGTTGGCCACCCTGAATAAGGCCATCTATGCCATTCCTCAGATTATCGCACCCATTTACTGAAATATTGCAGTAAGCACACCCTAACTTGCATCCTAGGAACATCTGACATTCCAAGAGCTGAGCCTTGATTTCTACCAACGGTGTCCGGATCTGACCCACACTGGTTATTAAATAAGACGGTTTGTCTTCTTCAATAGCGTTAATTCGGGGACCACCATGGTTTGGCATAGGATTTTTGTTGACATTGGGTGGTGGTGCAAAATTCAGAGCTTTTGAGTCTACCAGGTCTTGTACCTTCATGTGCAAGTGTTGCACCCCAAAATTTGCCCTCACAATATAAGACTTTGTGTTCTAAGAAGGTTCACAAGGTTCACAAATTTCTCAACATTTCCATAACCTTTCATGAGGCTCATAAAGTCTACAAGTTACTTTATGAAGGTTCACAAGGTTCACAAGTTCCACAATGCTTTCAATACCTTTCTTGAGGTTCATGAAGTCCACAAGTTACTTCTTGAAGGTTCACAAGGTTCACAAGCTTCTCTACATTTACAAGACCTTTCATGAGGTTCATGAAGTCTACAAGTTACTTCTTGAAGGTTCACAAGGTTCACAAGATTCACAATGATTACAAAAGCTTTCCTGAGGTTCATGAGGTCTACAAAGCCACTTCATGAGGTTCCCAAGGTTCACAAGCTTCACAATACCTCCCATGAGTATCACAAGACATTTTATGAAGAATCACAAGGTTCACAAAGTTCACAATTGGTCAAAGAAGTTGACAATTCCCTCAGACAATACACCTCCTAAGCAGTGTATCCAAAACTAGGGTTTTGACTTTAATCAGGCTAAATGGACTTCCAATACCTCAAGTGAGTTTCATAACACCTTGTATGTGTGTAAGAACCCCCATGACAAGTTTCAAGACTTTTCTCAAAAGATTGCTCAGTCAGATGACCAGATAAGTCAAAATCAGTCAATGCAGTTAAAAAGTCAAACTGAGGTCAACTGTGGTCAAACCAAAGTCAAACTTCATGATTTTTTGCCAACATCAAGTATATGAAGTAAAATTCATCATTTGATCAAGGGTTGATCAGGATTCATCAAGGAGATTCCAGATCATCAATAATCATGAGTTTCTAAATTAGGGTTTCCTCAGTAAAAGTCAACTGAACTTTGACCAGGCATAACTTTCACATACTTCATCACCAAGTCTCCATCCAGAGCTCATTTTGAAGGAAATTGAATTCTCTACAACTTTGATGTTGAAAGTTAAGCCCAAAAATGCTTCATTTGAAAGATATGATCTAAGACATTATAGGTCATTTCAAAAGTCAACAAAAAGTCAACAACTTCAAAGGGGCATAACTTAAGATTGGTAAATGATATGGACCTGAAACCAATGGGGTTGTTTAGAGGACTCTTCAAGCTTTCCAAAAAGTCCAAGAACACCCTCATACCTTTAAAATTGAGGGAGATGTGCCCTTGCAAAGTTAGGAAATTTTGTGATGGTTTATGTTGAAAATGGAGGTTCAAAATCATTTCTTTCCAAATGGGCTGCCCAAATTGTGACCCGATCCACTTCATAATAGCTTGCACGAAATTTCCATGATATTTTCATAATTTTTATTTTATTTAATTAATTTATTATGATTTTTTACACTTAAAATCATTTTAAATTTAAATAAAATATTAAAAATGAAGATATATTTTTGTGATTGATTCTAGAAAGTCTTAATTGATGATTGAAGTCAAAGAGGAATGAAATCATGTGATCTCTCCAAAAATAGCAAGCATTCAAGAGCAAATATTTGACTTTTACAACACCATCTTTTTCAATCTTTTTGAATCCATTCTTCCACAAAATCAATCAAACTTTTGACCTAGAATCATTCACATATATATACATAACACAAACCCTAGCCTCATTCACGATTTCCAGCAGCTTCAAGGTAAGTTCCAAAATACAAAAATCCTTCCAAAAGTGAGATTCGGATTTTGGATTCCAGGGCATTTGAAGGCAAAGTAAGAACACAGAGATGTTTATTGGACATTGTTGAAGCAAAATCATCATTCATACGCATCTCATGTGCACTATATTGCTCTACCCGAACTCATATTTGTCTTGAATTCAATTTTTTCGATTCCATTAATATATGTATTATAAATTGTTTTTGATGGTTGATATGTGTTTATCTTGATACATAGAACGATTCTGGACGATTGGATTGAAGGATGAGTGCCTAAAACGCAAACGGCCATGTTAGGGTTCATAACCTCCAATTAGGGTTTATCGTTTGAATGCATATAAATAAATTATGGAAACATAGAATTGTTGTGTGAATTGTGAGAATTATAAATCACTAACCAATTTCATGAATCGATGTGGTTTTTCTTGAGTTTCGTTTTCGTAGGTTTTGTTAGGGTTTCATTTTCGCAGGAAAATTCGTGGAGGAAATCGCAGCAAATTTCGAAGGATGAGAGGTTGAAGATGAAGTTTGGCTGGCGCGAAAATTCATATTTAAATTATTGTTTTAAAATATTATAGTTTTGTTTCTGTTTAATTCACAAGCCTGATGCTTGTCCCAGTGGAAGGATGTGTTTGTATTTGATGAAAGGGCCATGGTTCGAATCATGCTGGGGCCATTATTTTTGTTTTATTTTCAGGATCATAGAAGGCTTAATATATTATGATTCAAGGCCAACAAGCTGACAGGAAGGCTCTCCCAGCCAGGCGGTAAGGCGCGCGCGTGTGTAACTATAAGGTCCTGGGTTCAATCCTCCCCCAGGCCTTTTGCATATTTTATTTTTTCTGGATATTTTGTGAATCAAGAACAAAACCAAATGAAGCTCAGTCATTGTCACCTGCGCCTGGCTGGCCCAGTGGTTGATTGTTGCTGCTTGCAAGTGGGAGGTCTTGGGATCAAATCCCACCAGGTTCCTTTTTCTTTCATTCTTTCTTTTTATTTTACTTTCTTTCTTTTAATTTAATTAGATTAAATAATCAAAATTTTATTATTATATTATGAAGTATGTATATATTATGTATTTCAACTCTTAAAATAATTTTCTAAACCAATATAAAACTCTTGATTTTTAATTTGAATTTTATTTGTATAGTTTATATTAATTAAGATAATTTTATATAATTAGTTAAAAATAAATTTTGTATATAAGTTCACCCTAATTTTCAAAACCCTAAAATATTTTCTAAATGAACTTTAATTTTAAAAAAAAATCTAATTTTTATTTTCTAAATAATTTCTATTATGTATATATTTATTTAATAATAATTTTGTAAATATGATTTATTATTAGTAACATGTAAATAGTTTTCTTTATTATTTGTTATGTATGAATAATTTTTAATATATGCCTAGAAATAATCTAATAATTTGTACATAAAAATATTACTATAATTCCTTAATTGTTCAATAGTTTTAAGCAAAAATCTCTATAAAAATTTTTATTGTTTATTATTACTAACTTTTGCTTATTATAATTTTCACTAACCTTGTTTTTTTTTATTATATTCTTACTAACCATATTATTATTATATCTTATATTTTTTCTATTATTCCTATTATTATTTTATTCTCACTAACCTTATTATTTTTTATATTTACTAACCCCTTTATTTGCTTTTATTATTTATTGCTTATTATTTAATTTGCTATTTTATTTATTATTTATTATGTTGTAATTGTTTCTCGGATGTAAATTTTGTAATATTTTAATTATTTTTACTATGGTTAGTAATTAGGGAGTGCTAATATGTATGTTATTTAAAATAAATTAGATCACTTTAATATAAGATAATTAAAGTAAACACGTCACACACGTAAGTCGATTTTTAATCGCCGTCTCACCTTCTAAGGTTATCCCTCAGGTTGCCTCCGAATAATGGTCAAGTGGGGTGTATAAAGCAAGTCCCTTTCAAAAGAAAATCATCAAAGTCCCTTATGGTTGCCTTTACAAATCGAGTCCCTTCGAAATGATGATAGTCCCTCATGTGTGCGTAATACACCCCACAGTTACCTTCATAATCAGATTGACCCTCACATGTCCCTTAACATCCAAGGTAATGACTACCTACTCCTTAATAGTAGGGATAGTCTTACCAAGGAAAGGAAAAATAACAAGAAAGACCTTAAACATTAGGGTAGGTTCCTCTTATGTACTTGCTCACTTCAAAACTTTTTCACACTTAAACAAATTTCCAACAAATTTTCAAACAAGTTTTTACACATCCGTACATGGATTATTATCAACTATTCTGAAAATTTTTCTATTCACACACTACACTTTCAAAAACAATTTAAAGTGAGCTTGAGTACCTAAGAGCCCATGGATAACCATGGATGAAAAGGGTGCTAATACCTTCCCTTTTCATAACCTACCCCCCGGACCCAAAATATTCTCTTAAGGTCTTTCCTGTTCTTTTATAACCTTTCCTTTTGGATAAAATAAAAGTCGGTGGCGACTCTTGCTATCCGCAACATAACTAAAAGTCAGTTCTCCCACCGTGTTACAGAACTGGCGACTCTGCTGGGGATCTAAATTAAAGAGGGGTACCCTTAGGAATTAAGATCACTTTAAATTGTTTGCCTTGTTTGCTTTATATTACTTGTTGGGGTGCTCTTATGTGTGAAAGATCCTAACCCGGATCTAGTGTACCTTAGGTAAATGGCAATAGACCAAGGAAACTGTACGACGTATATCGATACGGTTGATCTGGTGGCCATAGTTAGTGCGACTTCTTGGTTGGTGCTTATATTCCTTAAGTCAAGTTGAGGATAATATTGAGGCTGCCATATGTTGTCAATGCACTAACTAACTTTTAGAACCCTAGTTAACTCATCTTGGCCTTTAGAAAGTAGTGAGGTAACCGGCTTTGGTGCAGACTGAAGTTGGTTGACACTCGATGCTACGCTCATTGAGATCTTAAACCTGGAGGGTTTTGGTTGGCAAGTAAGTTGCCTTCTGATCAACCACCCTTGTGAAGGATCAATGATATTGAGATCCCTTAGAACCTGGTTACTTTTGTAGGACAGGATGAACCATCTAACTTCAGGGGAGGGTACTTACCTTTGAACCTCATGCAAGCCTTTAAACCTAGGGCTATGGTGTGACTTGTTTGTGTGTGCCACATGTTTGTGATTGAGCATAACATCATGACATCATCATGCATCATAAGCATATCATTTTCCCTAACCATTTCAAGGACCAAGGGATTTATCTTTGTTCTTTGTTGCAGGTCATGGCTTCAGCTCGTAGAAACACCATCAGGATCAACTTTGTGGGGATACCTCCCAAGCTTAAAGAGTTGGTTTCTCAAGTGTCTGATCACTCCCGGTTCAATAAGAGACATGGTCACCTATTGGATCTAGTCACTTCAGGGTTCAATGAAGACATGATGAGTGTTCTGTTCCAGTTCTTTGACCCTAAGCACCACTGCTTTACATTCCCTGACTACCAGCTAGTTCCAACCATGGAGGAGTTCTCTAAACTTCTGGGTATACCTGTTCCTGATCAAAGACCCTTCACAGGCTTAGAGAAGGAGCTTAAACCAGAGGTTATTGCTGCAGCTCTACATCTGAAGAAGTCTGACATTGTTCTAGAGACGAGAAGTGGAGTTAAGGGTATTCTTGCCAAGGTATTAATGGATAAAGCTCAAATGTTCCTGAAGGCCATGAGTCATGATGCTTTTGAGGAGATCTTAGCCTTGCTGATATACGGCTTAGTGTTGTTCCCCAATCCAGATCAGTTCATAGACGTTCATGCCATCAACATTTTCCTGAGTCACAATCCAGTGCCTACATTGCTTGGAGACATCCTGCATTCTCTTCACACCCGTACTACAAGGGCAAGAGGAACTTTAATGTGCTGCACACCTTTGCTTTCTAGGTGGTTCATTTCTCACCTTCCTCGCTCAGTAATGAAGAATGAGCAAGGGTTCAGATGGTCCAAGAGGATTATGTCACTCTCTCACTCAGACATCCATTGGTGCTCCAGATCTATGGAGAATGTCACCATTATTGACCGTTGTGGGGAGTTTCCTAATGTGCCACTTCTAGGCATAAGAGGAGGCATTACCTACAACCCCTCTCTAGCTTTACGACAGTTTGGTTACGCCCGAAGTGATGGTCCACATGACATGTTGATTCAGGGCATTGTGTTTGATTACGACAACGATCTTCAGGGTTACCGTCAGAGATTCATACGAGCCTGGGGAAAAGTAAACAGGGTTGACAGCAAGACACTGGAGCCTAAGTATACTATTCCTATGGAGGCTTATCTCAGATGGGTACGATCTCGTGCTCAGACACTCATGATGCCATATCCTGCCGTCCTACCAGTTACCATGGAACCTGTTGCTGAAGGAGACACAGCTTATACCATCCTTCACCCAGACATGCCTACTGATATGGAAGACTTGCAGAGATCATGGATCCAATTGAAAGAGAAAAGGGATACTTTCGAGGCTCATTACAAAGCAAGCCAAGCAAGAATCCTAGAGCTAACAAAGCAACTTCACGAGGAACGAAACCTCAACTCATACCTCAATACAAAGAGGAAACGTCCATGGGAGACTTAAAACCCCATCTTTTGTACTTATTTCATTTTCATTTTTGTAAGCCTAAAAGGCAAAACAAAGTTATTACTAATAAAAAGTTACTTTCGTGTTTGTTTAAGCAAATTTAAATCCTGCGGTCCTTGAAAACATTGCATATGCATTCCCATATCATTTCATTGCATCACAGGTTTAATTGTGCACAGGTTTCTCATCTTCTCGCTGTTTATTTCAGCAATGGCTCTTGAACAAACAGTTAAGGATCTCCAGGCACAAAATGCACAGTTCCAGGAGTTGATCCTGAACCTGACCAAGGGGCAGGATGAATTGAAGACACTGCTGGCTAAGAAGAAGAATCCTGAGGACAATAAGGATGATCAGCTGAAACAACTACAAGCTGAGATGACAGGAATGAGGACCCAGATGAATGACCAGGTGGCTCTTATTCAAAGTTTAGCTCAGGGGCAAGAAGAGCTGATGACCTTCATCCAAAAATTTCAAAGTGATAAAGTCGGGGATCTAATTGTCAGTAAATCTCCATTAAGACAAGCTGATTTCCTTAAAAGAAGGATGAGGATAAAAGAGGGTAAGAGACAGGTTGCCATTGATTGTTCCTCGATTGAAGAAGAAAGACCTGATAAGGTTAATCCACCTCAACACCAGAAAGGTAGAAGGCAGTTTATCAAGTTCAGCACTCCAATGTCACAAGTTTTGCAATGCCTGTTGGAGATGAAGCTGGTTTCCTTGGAAAAGTCTCCTAAAAATCCTAAAACTTCCTCTCCTCGCTATAATCCCAGGGCAAGGTGTGAGTACCACTCCAACAGTCCTGGACATGATACAAATAACTGTTGGGCATTGAAGGAAAAGATTCAAGACCTGATTGATGAAGGAATCCTAGAGGTTACTCCAGAAGGTCAAGTTGAGTTCTACTATCGTCCATCAAACACCGAAGCTGCAAGACAAGTTGCCCAAAGTAACAAGAAAGGAAGAATACCTATGCCTGTTGAGATATGGGGCACCTTGGGGCATCCAAGTGGAAAATTTGATTTCATGGTGAAGTATACTGCTCCTCAAAGTTCACAGATTGCAATTGAAGACATTCAGCCAACTGGATGGGACAACATTTGAATTTTCATTTGTAATCTCTTTTGTTTGTTTAAACACTTACTATTATGCTAAACTTTTGTTTTCATTAATGCATTGCATATGTTTGTCTTGAATTAATCCATTCGTTCCACTATATTTTGAATTATGCTTCTTATTTCTATCTTGTGATATTTAACTCCTGATAAAGCTATAAGCCTGTAGAGGGAGGATGACGAAAACAATACCATAATATTAGGCAGTATGCTTTTGAACAGACTATGCTGACGATGTACAGGCATTGTTTCAATTCCTAAACAGTGGAGATATAAGGAAGTTAATCCCTAGTCAACCCTTTTGAGCCTATGAAGTAGGAGTTTTTATTCTCGCACAAATTGAAACCCTTATTCATAACCTGGGGCAGGGTAGTTACTCAGTTAACTCAAATATGCCAATTATCTGTGTTGTACACAACTAATGATGGTTCTCTGTAATCATTAAACCTGACACTCAATATCCAGCAAAAGAAAAGCTTACTAAGTCAAAACCTATGAAGGAGACTTAGTAAAACATCAAGACATCCCGCTGACTGTAACCTTGAAATAAGCAGTTCAGGAGGGATAATAAAGTAAAAAAAAAAGAGAGGTCACTATGAATCCTCAACAAAGAAAGATGACTGAAAGTTCAAATAAACTTTTGGTTGCCAAACCATCACAAAATATCAATGTTACAATACCACACTTCTGTGAAATCTCAATGCATAAGTTAACTGAGCATAGGACTGAAGAACATCATGGAGATTGGGTTGGGTACAAATAAAATTTGAGCCTTTATCCTTTGTTTCTTAAACCGTGAACCAGGCCACGTTATAACCCTTTAAAAGTCCTAACTGAAGCATGGTTAGTTCGAAAGCGTACTGCTACACAAAGGTATCCTGACTCCTTTAGGGCTTATTATAAAACTTGAGTTAATATCACAGTTTTCTAAAAAAAAAAAAAGTTTTAAAATAATTCTTTTTCAGAAACTTCAAGACAGACATAAGCATTGCATTTTTGAATATATTTGTTTGCATATACCTGAGTGTTTGACAAATGGAGAAGTGTACAGGATGAATGTTCAATGAACCAAAGCCCTTCCGATAAACAAAATTGCTTCCTGGATCAAAGTCCATGTATACAAAGGGGCATAGTCATTATCTCCCAATCAAGGGGGCAGACCATGATACTGCCTATCTCATGTGGGGCAATCAAGACAGGATTCAGTTCTGTTTAAGTATCCAGGGGCAGATCTCCACATCTGTCTAAATTACTGAGGATAACATCGCAAAGTTCATAATGCCAGGGGCATGGTCATTTGTTTCCTAATCAAGAGGGCATACCAGGTTACTGTTCAAATCATTCAGGGCAATCAGTTCCAGATCCAACAATGCTTAATAGCCAGAGGCAGTTCTTCTCATATATTTAAATTACCCAGGGTGACATTACAAAGTTCACAATGCCAGGGGCATATGCTTATGGGGCATTCTACTTGTTTCTTTTGAGATGACTCATTACAGATGCTTCCATTATGGGACGATTCATCCTCAACCAAGGGACAATGCTTTCTTTTCAAATCTGGTATCCGGAGAATACATGGTCCATTACAACTTGAAGACACAGTCCTCTACCTTGATTTGGGATTCTCAGCAGAAGCCATGGTGAAAATTAATTGTCTACGCCAGTAGTATCAGATGGTGTCAGTATCATGTCTTCAGATCCAGCTATGAGGATTTCTGGGAAGGTGTTCAGGAAAGTTAAAAATTTCAGGAGCTCCAAATCCAATTGGTTATATACTCTCGAAGTTGAAACAATTCTGTTGTCAAGTTCAGCTTTACTTTTCCCTCTGAATCCAGATTTACTTTTACCCTATTTACATAAGCGAAACGGCCATTGGTTGTGTTTGAATGTATGTATGCTTTTGAATATGATTAATGTTTACCAGAAATGCATGTATGCCTAATATGATTAATGTTTACCAGAAATGCATGAAAATGCAGTAATAGTATTTACTAAGGACGAACGAGGGAAGGATTTCAACGAAGCTTCGCTGGTTCACCTCTAACAAGACAGTCACAAAACCCTCAGTAGGGCAAATCCATCTTCATAAGGTCTCATCTCCCCTGGAATTTATATCCATCTCTTTTATCCTCATACGGATATTCGGGAAATTACTTTCCAATAAAGGTACGACGAACGAAGACGGGATGTTATACTTATCCTACTATCAAACGAAGACGAAGGTTATATATACCTTACTATCCCCAGCATACGGGAAGTTATCTATACCCTGTTATCCCCAGCAGACGGAGAGTTATATATTCCTCAGCAACGAATCGGGATTTATTTTCCCTGGCCAGCAGTTATTATACGAAGATATCCAGACGCTTCCGGCAGTATCATGTCATACATACATCATTTACATCATACCATAACATACATATCCATAAGTACATAGTACATTACTTAAGTACATCATGTCATACATGCATACACAATGCGTAAACTAACCTTGTTATACAAAAGCTACCTTGTTTCAGGTTAATTATCCAACAAACAAACTTATGATCATTGGGACTGCTTTATCGTAACCTCAGGGTTACTTTATCCTCCTGATAAGTTTCTTATTTCATTGGGACTGCTTTATCGTAACCTCAGGGTTACTTTATCCTCCTGATAAGCTTCTTATTTCTTCAAGACTGCTTTGGAGTTATCATTATTGATTGCTCTATCCTCCTGAAGCCATTACTTCAAGACTGCTTTAGAGTTATCATTATTGATTGCTCTATCCTCCTGAAGCCATTACTTCAAGACTGCTTTAGAGTTATCATTATTGATTGCTCTATCCTCCTGAAGCCATTACTTCAAGACTGCTTTAGAGTTATCATTATTGATTGCTCTATCCTCCTGAAGCCATTACTTCAAGACTGCTTTAGAGTTATCATTATTGATTGCTCTATCCTCCTGAAGACATATCACATTATTATTTCAAGACTGCTTTGGAGTTGTCACTATTGATTGCTCTATCCTCCTGAAATCATATTATTATTTCAAGACTGCTTTAGAGTTATCATTATTGATTGCTCTATCCTCCTGAAGCCATTACTTCAAGACTGCTTTAGAGTTATCATTATTGACTGCTCTATCCTCCTGAAGACATATCACATTATTATTTCAAGACTGCTTTGGAGTTATCATTACTGATGGCTCTATCCTCCTGAAATTATTATTTCAAGACTGCTTTAGAGCTGTTGATGGCTCTATCCTCCTGAAATCATGTTATTATTTCAAGACTGCTTTAGAGTTATCGTTATTAATGGCTCTATCCTCCTGAAATCATTACTTCAAGACTGCTTTAGAGTTATCATTATTGATTGCTCTATCCTCCTGAAGCCATTACTTCAAGACTGCTTTAGAGTTATCATTATTGACTGCTCTATCCTCCTGAAGACATATCACATTATTATTTCAAGACTGCTTTGGAGTTATCATTACTGATGGCTCTATCCTCCTGAAATTATTATTTCAAGACTGCTTTAGAGCTGTTGATGGCTCTATCCTCCTGAAATCATTACTTCAAGACTGCTTTAGAGTTATCATTATTGATTGCTCTATCCTCCTGAAGCCATTACTTCAAGACTGCTTTAGAGTTATCATTATTGACTGCTCTATCCTCCTGAAGACATATCACATTATTATTTCAAGACTGCTTTGGAGTTATCATTACTGATGGCTCTATCCTCCTGAAATTATTATTTCGAGACTGCTTTAGAGCTGTTGATGGCTCTATCCTCCTGAAATCATGTTATTACTTCAAGACTGCTTTAGGGTTATCATTATTGGTTGCTCTATCCTCATGAAGACATGTTGTTACATCAGTATTACTCCAGTATCCTGAAAGCATATCATCAATACCTCAGGACTGCTCCAGGCTCCTGACAGCTCTCATTATACTGCTGAAGCACTTTCCCCTAGTGACATCTTTAAGCCCACTCAATCATGTTCAACCAACCATCAATATCACTCTATGCACTGGTGAGTGCAAATTTTTGGGCTTTTGTGTTCAATCCCCTTCAACCTTCCAGGTCACGACTGGCAAACATACCAATCTAACCCCTCAGGTTTCAGAAAATTGAACAGGGGCAGCTGTTGCACCCCAAAATTTGCCCTCACAATACAAGACTTTGTGTTCTAAGAAGGTTCACAAGGTTCACAAATTTCTCAACATTTCCATAACCTTTCATGAGGCTCATAAAGTCTACAAGTTACTTTATGAAGGTTCACAAGGTTCACAAGTTCCACAATGCTTTCAATACCTTACTTGAGGTTCATGAAGTCCACAAGTTACTTCTTGAAGGTTCACAAGGTTCACAAGCTTCTCTACATTTACAAGACCTTTCATGAGGTTCATGAAGTCTACAAGTTACTTCTTGAAGGTTCACAAGGTTCACAAGATTCACAATGATTACAAAAGCTTTCCTGAGGTTCATGAGGTCTACAAAGCCACTTCATGAGGTTCCCAAGGTTCACAAGCTTCACAATACCTCCCATGAGTATCACAAGACATTTTATGAAGAATCACAAGGTTCACAAAGTTCACAATTGGTCAAAGAAGTTGACAATTCCCTCAGACAATACACCTCCTAAGCAGTGTATCCAAAACTAGGGTTTTGACTTTAATCAGGCTAAATGGACTTCCAATACCTCAAGTGAGTTTCATAACACCTTGTATGTGTGTAAGAACCCCCATGACAAGTTTCAAGACTTTTCTCAAAAGATTGCTCAGTCAGATGACCAGATAAGTCAAAATCAGTCAATGCAGTTAAAAAGTCAAACTGAGGTCAACTGTGGTCAAACCAAAGTCAAACTTCATGATTTTTTGCCAACATCAAGTATATGAAGTAAAATTCATCATTTGATCAAGGGTTGATCAGGATTCATCAAGGAGATTCCAGATCATCAATAATCATGAGTTTCTAAATTAGGGTTTCCTCAGTAAAAGTCAACTGAACTTTGACCAGGCATAACTTTCACATACTTCATCACCAAGTCTCCATCCAGAGCTCATTTTGAAGGAAATTGAATTCTCTACAACTTTGATGTTGAAAGTTAAGCCCAAAAATGCTTCATTTGAAAGATATGATCTAAGACATTATAGGTCATTTCAAAAGTCAACAAAAAGTCAACAACTTCAAAGGGGCATAACTTAAGATTGGTAAATGATATGGACCTGAAACCAATGGGGTTGTTTATAGGACTCTTCAAGCTTTCCAAAAAGTCCAAGAACACCCTCATACCTTTAAAATTGAGGGAGATGTGCCCTTGCAAAGTTAGGAAATTTTGTGATGGTTTATGTTGAAAATGGAGGTTCAAAATCATTTCTTTCCAAATGGGCTGCCCAAATTGTGACCCAATCCACTTCATAATAGCTTGCACGAAATTTCCATGATATTTTCATAATTTTTATTTTATTTAATTAATTTATTATGATTTTTTACACTTAAAATCATTTTAAATTTAAATAAAATATTAAAAATGAAGATATATTTTTGTGATTGATTCTAGAAAGTCTTAATTGATGATTGAAGTCAAAGAGGAATGAAATCATGTGATCTCTCCAAAAATAGCAAGCATTCAAGAGCAAATATTTGACTTTTACAACACCATCTTTTTCAATCTTTTTGAATCCATTCTTCCACAAAATCAATCAAACTTTTGACCTAGAATCATTCACATATATATACATAACACAAACCCTAGCCTCATTCACGATTTCCAGCAGCTTCAAGGTAAGTTCCAAAATACAAAAATCCTTCCAAAAGTGAGATTCGGATTTTGGATTCCAGGGCATTTGAAGGCAAAGTAAGAACACAGAGATGTTTATTGGACATTGTTGAAGCAAAATCATCATTCATACGCATCTCATGTGCACTATATTGCTCTACCCGAACTCATATTTGTCTTGAATTCAATTTTTTCGATTCCATTAATATATGTATTATAAATTGTTTTTGATGGTTGATATGTGTTTATCTTGATACATAGAACGATTCTGGACGATTGGATTGAAGGATGAGTGCCTAAAACGCAAACGGCCATGTTAGGGTTCATAACCTCCAATTAGGGTTTATCGTTTGAATGCATATAAATAAATTATGGAAACATAGAATTGTTGTGTGAATTGTGAGAATTATAAATCACTAACCAATTTCATGAATCGATGTGGTTTTGCTTGAGTTTCGTTTTCGTAGGTTTTGTTAGGGTTTCATTTTCGCAGGAAAATTCGTGGAGGAAATCGCAGCAAATTTCGAAGGATGAGAGGTTGAAGATGAAGTTTGGCTGGCGCGAAAATTCATATTTAAATTATTGTTTTAAAATATTATAGTTTTGTTTCTGTTTAATTCACAAGCCTGATGCTTGTCCCAGTGGAATGATGTGTTTGTATTTGATGAAAGGGCCATGGTTCGAATCATGCTGGGGCCATTATTTTTGTTTTATTTTCAGGATCATAGAAGGCTTAATATATTATGATTCAAGGCCAACAAGCTGACAGGAAGGCTCTCCCAGCCAGGCGGTAAGGCGCGCGCGTGTGTAACTATAAGGTCCTGGGTTCAATCCTCCCCCAGGCCTTTTGCATATTTTATTTTTTCTGGATATTTTGTGAATCAAGAACAAAACCAAATGAAGCTCAGTCATTGTCACCTGCGCCTGGCTGGCCCAGTGGTTGATTGTTGCTGCTTGCAAGTGGGAGGTCTTGGGATCAAATCCCACCAGGTTCCTTTTTCTTTCATTCTTTCTTTTTATTTTACTTTCTTTCTTTTAATTTAATTAGATTAAATAATCAAAATTTTATTATTATATTATGAAGTATGTATATATTATGTATTTCAACTCTTAAAATAATTTTCTAAACCAATATAAAACTCTTGATTTTTAATTTGAATTTTATTTGTATAGTTTATATTAATTAAGATAATTTTATATAATTAGTTAAAAATAAATTTTGTATATAAGTTCACCCTAATTTTCAAAACCCTAAAATATTTTCTAAATGAACTTTAATTTTAAAAAAAAATCTAATTTTTATTTTCTAAATAATTTCTATTATGTATATATTTATTTAATAATAATTTTGTAAATATGATTTATTATTAGTAACATGTAAATAGTTTTCTTTATTATTTGTTATGTATGAATAATTTTTAATATATGCCTAGAAATAATCTAATAATTTGTACATAAAAATATTACTATAATTCCTTAATTGTTCAATAGTTTTAAGCAAAAATCTCTATAAAAATTTTTATTGTTTATTATTACTAACTTTTGCTTATTATAATTTTCACTAACCTTGTTTTTTTTTATTATATTCTTACTAACCATATTATTATTATATCTTATATTTTTTCTATTATTCCTATTATTATTTTATTCTCACTAACCTTATTATTTTTTATATTTACTAACCCCTTTATTTTCTTTTATTATTTATTGCTTATTATTTAATTTGCTATTTTATTTATTATTTATTATGTTGTAATTGTTTCTCGGATGTAAATTTTGTAATATTTTAATTATTTTTACTATGGTTAGTAATTAGGGAGTGCTAATATGTATGTTATTTAAAATAAATTAGATCACTTTAATATAAGATAATTAAAGTAAACACGTCACACACGTAAGTCGATTTTTAATCGCCGTCTCACCTTCTAAGGTTATCCCTCAGGTTGCCTCCGAATAATGGTCAAGTGGGGTGTATAAAGCAAGTCCCTTTCAAAAGAAAATCATCAAAGTCCCTTATGGTTGCCTTTACAAATCGAGTCCCTTCGAAATGATGATAGTCCCTCATGTGTGCTTAATACACCCCACAGTTACCTTCATAATCAGATTGACCCTCACATGTCCCTTAACATCCAAGGTAATGACTACCTACTCCTTAATAGTAGGGATAGTCTTACCAAGGAAAGGAAAAATAACAAGAAAGACCTTAAACATTAGGGTAGGTTCCTCTTATGTACTTGCTCACTTCAAAACTTTTTCACACTTAAACAAATTTCCAACAAATTTTCAAACAAGTTTTTACACATCCGTACATGGATTATTATCAACTATTCTGAAAATTTTTCTATTCACACACTACACTTTCAAAAACAATTTAAAGTGAGCTTGAGTACCTAAGAGCCCATGGATAACCATGGATGAAAAGGGTGCTAATACCTTCCCTTTTCATAACCTACCCCCCGGACCCAAAATATTCTCTTAAGGTCTTTCCTGTTCTTATATAACCTTTCCTTTTGGATAAAATAAAAGTCGGTGGCGACTCTTGCTATCCGCAACATAACTAAAAGTCAGTTCTCCCACCGTGTTACAGCAAGGCTCTGCACTTTTCCGTACTATGGCCAGGTGCGTTTGAATGAAAGGCACACCTAGCGTTGGAGTCGTAGTTCCTGGGTAGACTGTTGGGATCTGGAGGTGCCAACGTTCTTAGCTCAACTAGGTTGAGTTTCAGAAGCTGTGGCAGCAATGTAGCATATGGCATGGGGATCGGGTCGATCACTCTGTTAGCTTGAGATGGCCTTTGCTGGAATGGCCTTTGCTGATTATTATTGTTGGAGTTGTTGTAGTTCCTTGGAGGGTACTGATTCTGTTGTTGATACTGAGGTTGTGGTTGATAGTTTTGCTGAGGAGGTTGATAAACAGGTTGTGGATGAGCTGGAGCAGGGATAGTGACTGCAGCCACAGATCTGTGAATATATTGGGGCCTACCCCTGTTGGCGTGGATGGCATTAGTCTCACCAGTCCTTCTCGGGCCTGCAAAAGGCTTTCTTGCATTACTGGATGAGCTTGCACCATTGTCTGAGATCTTACCCATTTTCAACAGGCTTTCAATTCTCTCCCCGGCTATAACAACATCTGCAAAGCTGGTGGATGAGAAGGCAGCCAGCCTATCAATATAGGTTCCCTGAAGGGTATTCATGAACATATCAGCCATTTCCCGTTCAGACATAGGTGGCTGGACAGCAGCAGCGAGTTGTCTCCATCTTTGAGCATATTCTCTGAAGCTCTCTCTAGATGACTGTGACATTCCCATTAGGAGGGTCCTATTGGGTGCCATATCCAGATTATACTGATACTGTCTGATGAAGGCCTCTGCCAGGTCCTTCCAGCATCTTATAGTTGCTCTTGTCAGATGGGAATACCATTCCCTAGAAGCCCCAGTCAAGCTATCTTCGAAATAGAACATCCACAATTTCTCGTCCATGGTATAAGCTTTTAATCTCCCGAGAAAAGATTGCAGATGAGTTCGAGGACAGGAAGTCCCATTATACTTTTCAAAACATGGAGGCTTAAACTTGTGGGGAATCCTGACCCCATCTACTAAGCCCATATCCATGACATCGAATCCCAAAGAGTTTTGAGACTCCAAGGACCTTAACTTCTCAGCTATTTCATCCAATCTTCTATCATAAGCCTCTTCCCCGGCTCCCATTACCGTGAACTGGTCTTCTTGATGGTCTTGTTGCAGTGCCCTCCCGGCTGTAGCAGTTCCTGGAATATTGACAGGGATATTGGCCTCAGGATGGAGGTGGGGACCAAAGACAGGGGGATTGACATGTTGTTGGACTCTTTCATTGTTGCTAGTCCCAGCAGTTCCAGGCTGATGGTCTTCCTGGTTTCTCCCTTCCACCAGTGCTCTGAGCCTCTCCTGGCTTTGAGCCAAGTTGTTCATTACTTCCATGAACTGTGTTATCTGAGTTCTCATCTCCACCCTTTCGTTGACCATTTGGTTTCTGACCTCAGTAAGGTCCTGCTGCATCTGATCCATCTGAATTCCCGGAAGGTTGTTTCGGGTAGGGTATCTGTGTGGCCGGTTGAGTGGGAATCCTCTTCGCCGAGCAATAATTCCTGAACATCACAACAGAGTTAGCAACAACAAAACAAAGACCTACAAAACAAACAAAAGGGTTAGCATGCAATGCAGTATGCTTATTTGTTCTCAAGGTATCCGGCTTGGCATTCAGTTTTGACCCTTCCAGACCCTTGAAGATGCTGTTGAAGTTGCTTGAAAGAAACTCAGATGAAGCAAACTAACATAAGTATATTGCAGAAAGGGAAATAATACAACTTGTTCATTTTACAACACCAGCCCTCTAAGGGGTCAAAATACATAAGAAAAATAAAAGTACAATGGAAATAAAGCAACAACAAACACATGGTCAAACACCAAGTCCAAACTCATCCTCCCGAACTTCTTTGAGAAGTGCCTCGGTCACAGGATCGGCCGGACGCTCCGTAAGGTTCCTGATGAGAAGGTTCCTTGTAGCAATAGCTGCAGCCAGCTTCTTGTGTTGACCTTGGTCCTTTGACCTCTTCACTCCGGCTCTGATCTTTAGCTCTGATATCTCCCTTTGGGCTGCTGCCAGGGCTTCTTCTATTTGTTCCATCTTGTCTTGAACTCTCTTGTCCTCCAGGGTACGAGCCTCGGTGATCCGGACCCACCTAGCCTGACTCTCCTTTAGATACAAGTCTGTTCTAGCTTTCTGGAATTGGGCTTCCTTGCAAGCATTCTTCAGGATTTGTTCTCCAGCCCTAGATTTCTTGATATAATCTTCAGACCTCTCAATCTTAGCCAGATGCTCTTTCTTCAGCTTCTCCAACCTTTCAATATCCAATCTCCCATCACTTCTCTCATAGAGGGTCTTCTGCAAAGCTTGGGTCAACTTCTCATTTCTCTCCTTCAACTTTTCAAACTCCTCTAGACTGACAGTTGCTGGAGGTGGTGTTGTGGAAGGCCCTGGCACATCTTCAATAGTAAAGGGCATCCCTGAGAATTGAGCCCTAGCATAGGACCAATCATAGTATTGTGCTGATGCCACATTGTAACATTTTCCCAGGATGGTTACTCCTTTAGTTTGAACATTATCCCAGGCCCAAGCTGCCTGTCTAACAATAGCCAAACTAATCTTGTTCTCACAGTAAAGAGTCTCAACCAAGTCCTGTGCCTTAGGAGGGTGGACCAGTGCATAGCCCAATTGTCTCTTAAATAGTAAAGGGTTGTAATTAATACTTCCCATGACTCCTACTAGGGGCACATTGGGAAAATGCCCACAACTGGTGATGATATCCCTGCCTTTGGCGCTTTGAGTGCACCACCTGATATCAGCTGAAGTGAGAGTAGTAAGTCTTCCAGCCCAGTTTTTCTGCTGATGAGGATTCAGAAATGCATCTGTCCTGGGTAGATGCCTGAGAAGCCAAGTGTGGAACAATGGAGCACAACACCTTACTAGTCTCCCCCTCTGTTTCTCATTCTTCTGATGCACTGAATAGTAGAGATCCCCCAATAATGTTGGCACTGGGTTCCTTAGAATGAACAGGTGAATTGCATTCTTACTGATGAATCGAGGCTCATCTGCAAACAATACAATCCCATATATGCTCAAAGCCAGTAAAGCGCAAACTGCTTTCCAATCTCCTAGAGAAGCCTTCAAGGTAGCCTGGGAAATCAAGAAATCCAGATGCAGGCCAGGGATTCCTGCTTTAGAAGTCATATGTTGCCCAATCAAGACTGATTCCAGATGCAATGCTTTGGCTATCTCCTCATTGCTTGGGAAAGCCATCTCAGGGTTGAAAGGAATTTCTCTCCTGATAGGTATACCAACCAATGATGAGTATTCTTCCAATAAGGGCCCCATCTGAAAATCCTGGAAAGTAAAACATCTAAGCGGGGGATCATAGAACTGAAGGCAAGTGTGGATAAGGCTCCTCTGGGAGGGGTCCAGATCCATAACCATATCAAGTATATCCCCATGGTGTTCCCTGAACAATGGTATGTGATCTGGAGTGATCAGGGTTTGAATCCTCCTGATATCAGATAAGTCTGGTTGGAAGAAGTGGTAAGTGATGTTGCTTTTCTTTGGAGCCATGATGCTGAGACTGAGTAGAAACAAGTGCTGATGAAGATGCTGAAGGAATGAGCCACTGACTGGCTGGTGCTGGTGATAGCTGAAGGAGACAGCTGATAACTGAAGCAGGTGTTGATGGAGACAGGTCAATACTGAAGATGGGGTCAAAACCAAAACCAGATGAAAAGGGATACCCTGAAACACAAATAAGCAAATGTCAATATGATGCAATGGTTATGTATGCAAATGATATGCAAGGGTTTGTGACTGAGCTGGATCTGATCAAATGCTCAGGTATAAGTCCATGTGTGTAAGAAATCCAGATGGAGGTCTATAAATCCAGTAACCAAGGTGGGGGACTCAAATAAAGAGCCACATGTCCAGGGTTTAGAATCACAAGAACTGTCCAACATGGAGTATTCTTAATCATATCAAAGTAACTGGGTATTCTGAGGTCAAGGTACCTGCAAACCTGTAAACAACCCAACCCCCTCACAGGTGGTGTTCTAGAACAAGGATCCTCAGACTTGGATTAGTTATGAGAAGTGTAAACACTTCTAACCCGGAGGTACAGTGTTTACAATAACCATAACAATTCCTCCTCTAATTCACCTCAGTTTCTGAAGGTCAAAGCTAAAAGGTCATCCAGACTTAGCAGGCTTCCCAGATAGCCCTAGCATTGCAGGAAATCTGCAACACAGAGTTCTCAAGAAGAAACCCACATCTGAACTGTGTTTCATATTCCCGCACCAGACCGAAATGGAATGGGAAAGAATATGATTCACTCTAGCCTAGGTGTCACTCAGGTCCCAGGTATAGGGCCTTAACTCTCAATGAATCACCCACCCACCAGAACAAGAAACCAGATCCAGCCAGCAGTATAGTATGACAATATGATATAATGCAAAAGCAAAATAAAGAAAGCAGTAAAACAACTGTACATAAAGCAAAAATAAATACAAATACAAGCACAAATAAGCACATAACACCCCAATAAACACGAATCAATCAAGCGCTAGGAGGAACCCACAAAAAGAACCAGAAGCCCTGGTTACAGTATAAAGATTCCCCAGCAGAGTCGCCAAGCTGTCGCTCCCGACAAATGAAAACGGATCAGATGAAGGTACAGACGCGAACGGTCGGCGAAAGGGACAATGAGAACACACAGCCGTGAACTCACTGGAGATGAATAGAGTCGCCAGCTAGGCATTTTTATCCCGGAGGAAAGGTAATGCTGCATAAACCTAGAAAGAGACGGATAAGACGGTTGCGAACCAGAGAGACTGAGAAAGGGGGTTGGTTACAACCTGGGAAGGTATTAGCACCCAGATTGTCTGTCGTACTCGACGGGATCCACGCTTAAAATATTTGTGTTTTAAAGGGGTAGTGTCAGGGCAATCTGTGTCTAAAATAGCTGGAAAGGATGTACAGGTGTCAGTGTAAGAAAAGTGTGAAGTGTGATATGTATAAATGATGTGTCAGTGAAAGAATGAAAGTGAATTGCTCAAGATAATGAGGCTTAAAGAATGATGCTGGAAGGAGGGGGAATATACAGAGACTTTTGTTCGATAACTGTTAAGTTATGCCTACGTATCCTCTCGTGCAATGAGGAAGTCAGAACACCGTAGTTCGACCCAAAGAGACTGAAAGGTGAATTGACTTGTGAACTGCTTGCTTGCCTATGCTCAAGTGTATGATCTGTCGGGCACAGATGCAAACTGTCTTGCATTAGACGGAAGAAGCAAGTTCTCGCTTGTGAGTGAGGATGAGAAAAGAATCCCGGAGGAGACGATTATTGTTTTTTTTTTTGAGTTTTCAGTCTTTTATTGCTTTTGAAAGTTTGTCATAAGTTAATGAGCTTAAGCCTAAACCAATGGGTTAGTAAACTCATCACATCCTCCCTCTGATCAGGGGTAATGAGAATACCTTAAGTGTGAAGTCAGCTTCTCACACTTAATCACCTTTGGTGCAGGATTAAGGTCATTAACCTACTTGTGATTATTTAGATGTTTTTGGTGTTTTTGTTTAGTGTTAAGTAATGAGGTTAAGCCATAATCAAGGATTAAACAGACTCATTACACCATCCTAATAGAAGGATAATAGATGAGGGTGTTTAAGCTGAGGAAGACTCCTCAACTTAATCCATGATTAGGGATTAAACCCATGACAAAGCAAGCCTTTGATTAAGTGGATTTTATTTAATGGTATGATGATGAAGTGATTTTTAGGGTTTGTAAGGCAACTTGAGGGGGACTTGTCCATTAACACTAGGGTTAGTCCTTCTTAACCAATTAAGGAAGAATTAGAACCCTAATGCAAGGCCCAAGTTACAAGTGTGATGTCTTGATGATTATTAGGTGGATTAATTAAGAGATTTAAACACATTAAGGGTTTAACACTTAGGATTAAAGTTATACACTCCATCCTAATAGAAGGATGCAGGCATAAACTTAATCACAAAGCCTTAAAGCCTTTAGGGTTTAGTCCCTGATTATGAGGTGAGAAGAGAGGACTCAAAGAGAGACATAAAAGGTAAAAGCTAAGGGGGAAGACTAATCAAAACCCTAATTCATTGTCATGCTTGGTTGTCCCTAAGGTTTGTGAGGTTTGCAAGAGCAATCTTCAAAGGAATCACCAGGAAGCAGATGAACAAGATCAAGAGAAGCAAAGTGACTTGCTTCATTCAAGAAGTCAAGTCACTTGAAGAAAGAAAGTGGGAGGAGCAAGAATGAGCAAGCTCAAACTCATACACAAACAAAAATGCAGCAATGGATGCAAGAGAGATGAAAAGAAAAGGTATGGGAAGTGAAGGCAAATCCACTTCTCAAGTTTACTTACCACCTGAAATGTTAGAAAGAAATGCAATGCAATGTAAGATGGGATGAAATGGTATGATGCTAAACAAAACCAGAAGCATGTTGATGATGATTATGATGTTATGGAGTGCTACAAACATGAGACAAGGCATGGAGATGTTCATACAAGATCATGGATGCAAATGATGCAAGCTTAGAAGCATGAATGCACATGAAAAGTTATGAAGCACACAAAGCAAATGACATGGCAAGTATGTGATGCAATGATCAAACATGCTTTCTATATGTCTTAAGATGTCAAATGAATCACAAGAATGCATAAAATGCAAAGGCAAGTCATGTTATGCAAGAGAATGCAAGGATGATGCAAGAGAAAGCCCAAACTAGGGTTTATGGATCAAACATCAAACAAAAACCAAAAACAGAAGCAAACCCTAAGATAAAAAATGGAAAATGCTACCCAAAGAAACCCTAAACCTATACTAAACCAAGGTCCAAAGGGGAGGTCTCAACTCTCAACCAATCTCAAGTTATGATTTTTCTAAGTTATTAGGGTTTTTTAAGGCTCTTAACAAAAGAAATGCCAAACAAAATGAAAAATGCAAGATCAAATCAAGGCCATTTAATCTTAGAAACTACATGCTAAACATAAAACAATGCAAGAAGAATCAATGTCCAACTCTTCTCAAATAGGCAGAAATGATTTTTTTGAACTTATGATCAAAATAATGCACCAAAAATGATTTAATTCAATGGAAAATTCTTAAAATGCATCAAGATCAAAAAAGAAATTTGGTTTGAAGGTTGGACAATGTTTCTAAATGTCTTAGAACATTTCATGAATTTTTTTGGTGATTTTTAAATACCTAAAAGTATTTTTAATTAATTAATTCCCATTAATCAATTAAAAATAATCTTTTAAATATTTAAAAATACCTTTTTTAATGATAAAAAATAAAATAAAAATATTTTTGTGTTTACAAAATTAATAAAACTCAGAGGAAAAAGTTTCATAATTTTTAAACCTTTTTTACTATTTTTAAATAATTATGCAAGTTAAATGAAATAAATATGAAAATAAATGAATTTTAAATGAATTAATGAGAAGTCAGCTGATCCAAGGGCCTGAATTCAAAGTCACACGCGCGGGAGTTGACTGCGCGCCACATCTCACGGCTCAGATTCAAATTTGCTAATTAATGCTTAAAACCCTAACCCTGCCGTTAATCACATTCAGGCGACCGGAACAGTGTTCCGGTCGTCTTCTCCGGCCATCCCCAAAATCAATCTCTCTCCCTAGGCCAAATCAGAAGCCCTAAATCTCCAGAAACCATCTACCAACTATCCTAAGCACGAATCCATCATCAAATCATGTTTAAACTCACACACAAACAAGAATCGAAGCAATGAAATTTCTAGGTCAAACTTTCAGAACACCATAGCATACTCATTTCTGGCTTATTTTCAAAAGTGAATAGATCCCAATGATCAGTGTAACATACACAACAAGATTTTAACAAGAAAAAGGGGTTCTGGAAAAAAAAAGTTCATGGTGTCACCTGAGATGGAGCTTTTGATTCAGGAGCTTTCTGGATGATTCTTTGGCTCAATCAGGTCCCAATGATCCACCTTTGAAGCTTTGGATGATTAGTTGGAGTTTAAACAAGCTCCTGAGTGAGTTTGCAGAAGCTCTGACCGAGGGAGTGTGAAAATCGTATCTGAGATATAGGGTGTTTCAGGTCAGAACAAAGGTTGGTTTCTGGTCAGTGAGGTGAGTGGAGATTGTTGGTGGAGTTTGTTCTTGTGTTTGAGGTTTGTGGAGGGAGATTCGAAGGAAAATGCAGGCTGAGGTGAAGAATGGCAATGGGGGGTTCTTGCTTGTTTCAGGCCTGGCTCTTGGTGGTTTTAGGTCTATGAAGTATGGTGAGTTGAATGGTGAAAATGGTTTGGATGTTTGAAGGCTGGGCAGAGAGATTCGAAGCAACTTGCAAGATGGAGTGTTTTGTGGATGTGTGTCTTGTGAATGGTTTCAGCCTTGCCTTGTGCATGAAATGGCTTGCAAAATGATAATGTATTTTAATCCTATAGGTCAGATGATGTGACCTGGCCTATAGTGATTGGTAAGTTTGCTTTTGCAAAATGTCCACCTTTTGTGTAAGTGAAGTATGGCTCATGATCTAGGCAAGTACAAGGCATGGGGCTGCGCAGCAAAATGAGGTGAGAGGCTAGCAAAAGTCAGCATCCAATGTCACAAATTGTAGGAAGCACAATGAGTGGTTTTGCAAGTTGAAGCAACTTTGGTTCACATGTGATTTCCTTGTCCAACAAGCCATAAACCATGGGCATTCTTGGTTCAATTCTGATTTTTATGACTTGTAGAATGCTTGTATGCTGGTTTGAAATGAACTAGAGGTTGCAATTGGCTTTGGTTCATGGTTTTGCAAAATTCTCATTTGAGGCATGCCTTGAAAATCAATGATTTTAACCAACTTTGTCACACCATAACTTTTGATCCAAGAAGAGTTTGATCATGTACTTGTACTTTTTGAAAAGGGAAAGATGAGATCTACAACTTTCATGACCAAAGTTTTTCCATTTGAAGCATTTTTGGATCAAGAATCAAGGCTTGAAAAATGACCTAAAATGATGCATTCTTGAAAAGTCAACTAAGCCCAAAAAGTCAACATTTGCAAAAACCCTAAATTCTTGATTTTTGTGAACTTCAACCTTCTTCCATGATCAAATAAAGATCATATACACTCAAAATGATGAAGATCACCCATTGGTTGGGTCATTGGGGGCCTCAGATGCCCTGATTTTACACTGGCTTGTCCAGAAAGTCAACCCTTGATCAGATGACTTCCCCATGGAATTTCTTCATGAAAATTGATATGCATACTCCCTATACCATATAGAGACCAATGGAAACAAGAATGACCAAAAAATTTGGAGTTATGGCCTCTGAAACCAAAACCCTAATTTTCAGTCAACTGTGCAGTCAAACCTGGCTCTGCATCCACTCAAACCCTAGTTCTTGTGATTCTTTTGAAATCTTGATTTTGAGAGGATGTAATATGATATAAGAACACATGTGGACCCCTTTGAAGTGATTGGCTGCCTTTGGAATGGCTCAAGAAGCTCTTGGATTGCTCAGATCACAAACCCTAGGTGCAGATGACTTAGAAACTATGCAGTGAATCAAAAATGAGATGTGAGATGATATGATTGTGCTTATGCATATGAGAATGATCACAAACCATGGTGTGAATGGGTGAGGGCAAATTTGGGGTGTTTACACATGCACTATGAATACTTAAGTAACTAGATTATATGTACCTCCAAAGAAGCACAAATGCAATAAACAACAAAGAGGTGAGAACTACATTCAATTATTAACGGTGTATAATACATGTTAAGATTAGTAATCACACAATCACACATAATCAATAAACATATAATAATGCAATGTGACTCAACAACTGACACAATGCAAGTGGTACCAATACACCATGATTCATTCAATCGAACCTGGTCCATAATAGAATCTGGATAGATCATATACACCCCCACTTGGAAATGATCTATCTCCACCACACTCCACATTGGAGTTTGGATGAATCACATACACTCCTACTGAGCAATGATTCATCACCACCAGACACACCAAGAATGCATGACGATAAATATGCATATAACATATGCATAATAGCAATCATACATCTTCACGATCCTCCTCGTAACACGGTGGGAGAACTGACTTTTAGTCATGTCGCGGATAGCAAGAGTCGCCACCGACTTTTATTTTATCCAAGTGGAAAAGACATAAAAGAACAAGAAAGACCTATTTTAAAAGACTTGAGTTCGGGGGGTAGGTTATACAAAGGGAAGGTGTTAGCACCCTTTATATCCATGGTTATCCATGGGCTCTTAGTTACTTAGCTCACTTAAATTGTTTTTGAAGAGTGTAGTGTGTGATTAGAAATTTTCTAAGTACCTTGTAATGATCCTCGTATGGATGTATACAAAACCTTGGTTGAAAATGTTTTGAAAGTGAGGTGTAAAAAGTATTTTGAAATGTGAGCAAGCAACTAAGAGGTACCTACCCTAGATTAAGTCTTTCATGTTCTCGTATGTTCTTTCAATGGTAAGACTATCCCTATTATTAAGGAATAGGTAGTCATTACCTTGGATGTGTTAAGGGACAAGCGTAGGGTCATCGTATGGTCATAGAAGGCAACTTAAGGGATGTCTTTAGCAATTCGTAGGGACTACCATCATTTATTCGAAGGGACAAGATCATTATTCCGTAGGCAACCTCGAAAGGACTTGATCTTTTAAACTGTAGGGACTATGATGATTTATAATTGAAGGGACTTTGCTTAAGACACTCCTATATTCAAGGGACTTGACCATTTAAAGGCAACCAAGAGGAATACCCTAGGAAGTTCAAGATGGCGATCAAAGATCGACTTACGTGTGTGAGTGTTTATTTTCAAATATTTTATCTTATTTAAATTAATTATTTAAGTCAGATTAATCACAAATATGTTTTCACACCCTATTTACTAACCATGCAATAAATATTTACAAGGAAAATAATGACGGAAAATAAATCTACGAATTATTACATGGCTTTGGGATATTTACAATATAATCGGATAAAAATAAATAATAAGAATAATAAAGCAAATATAAATAAGCAATAATAATAAATAAAGCAATAATAAATATTAGAATTTAAAAAGAAAATAATAATGAAGAAATAAAGAAAAAATAGAATTTTAAAAGAAATTATTTTAAGTTAAATAAGTTAAGTCTTTAGAGATTATTTAAAAAAATAATATAAGTTTAAATGATTTAATAATAATAATAATAGGATAATGTATTAAAAATTTATACAAAATAAAAAAAAATATTATATAAAAAAAAGTATTTAGGGTTAGAGAAAATTAGGTTAAATTTTTAGGGTTAATGAAAAAATTAGGGTTAGAAAAATAATTAAGGTTTTAAAATAATTAATTAAATTAGTTTTATTAACAAAATATAATTATAGTAAAATAAATAATAAAATAAAGTTTAAAAAAAATAATTAGTACTTATTTACAAAAATATTTTATAATATAATATACTTAAGTTATTTATTTTATTAGTAAAGAAGTTAATTAAAATAATAATAATAAAATGAAGAACACAAAAAAAAACAAAGAAAATAGCCAAAAGAAGGACCTAGGAATCGAACCCAGGTCCCTTACATCAATGGTGCACCACAAAACCAACAAGGCCACCATACGTTGGTGATAAGTATACAGGCAAAAATCATTATATGTTGATCCTGCAAAACAAATAAAATATATAAAAAATCGTGAAAACCTGGGAATAGAACCCAGGTTTGAGACATTCAAGGGCGTTCCACCAACCAACTGAGTTACCATGCATGCGTGTTAATTACATGAAACAAAAATAATATAACATATATTGATTATTTGAATTTACAAAACACGCGCAAACTCATCGTCCCCACTCGTCCGTCCAGTTAGCTTTTAGTGACAGTTTTTGTCACTAAAGGTTCTAGTGACGGCTTTCGTCTGTCACTAGAGGACCTGCACATCACAAAACGTTAAACACACACGATAAATGTATTCCAATGGTGTAAACCTATCAAGAGAAGTCTCAAGAATCCAATTATGCCATCAATTCGTTCTGAAATTACGTTTTAATGAAATCCCTAATTTTGAGTTCTCAAACCCTAACAATGGCATTGTGCGATTCCCGCCTCAAACCTTAAATCTAATTGCCCAAAATTCATCTATACAACCAAACAAACAATGTTATATAACCAAAATTAATTAAATAAGCATGAATCAATAGAATCGAAAAATCAAATTTCAAGACAAAATGTAAATTCGGTTGGCACGATTCATGAAGTATTTGATGATGGTGATGATGGCAATACGTTCTAAATGCTTCAAGGAAGCTATATCAACCTTCAAATGGCTTGAAAAGTGCTTGGAAGTGCAAAACCGAAAATGAGTTTTCTTTGAAAATTTTGAAGTTGGAACGGTGTTCTTGGAGGCAGAAAATCGTGTCCTTGTGCACTGGTTATGTTCATCAACTTATAGGGATTGAATTTAGATCAAAAAACCTATGGATTTATGGGCTTATGTGATAACTTGATCATGAAGATTCCTCACTTTCAAATATTCAAAAAATCTCATCTATCCTTTCTATTTTTGGTCCAATCTGATTTTAAATGACTTTCAATCATTCCAAATATGATTTAAATAATTTTCAATCAAAGATATCATGCTTTATTTGATTTTTCATATTTTATATATATTTAAATTGAATTTTAATGAATAAAATCCAAATAAATATAAAATAAATTATAAAAATGTGAAAAAATAAGCATTGGGTCGTGTATGATGTCATTGTAAAGATTGGATTACAAAATTGCAAGCGCATTTGGAAAAATTTGGTTTTAAGGCCTTATTTTCTTCATACACCCTTCAAACATTTCCCAACTTTGCCAAGGCATAAATCCCTCAATTTTAAGGATATGAAGGTGTTCTTGGACATTTTGTAAATATTAAAGAGTCCTCTAACCAACCTCTTTGGACTAATGTCCATATCCTTTACTATTTTCAAATTATGCCCTTTGGAAGATGTTGACCTTTTGTTGACTTTTGAAATGACCTATAATGTTTTAGCTCATATCTTCTAAATGAAGCATTTTTAGGCTTGGCTTGTGAGACACAAAGTTGTAGAGAATTCAATTTCCTTCAAAATGAGATTTGGATGGAAAAAATTTGATGAAGCATGTGAAAGTTATGGCTGGTCAAAGTTCAGTTGACTTTTCTTAAGAAAACCCTAATTTAGAAACTCCTGATTCTTGATGATCTGAAACCTCCTTGATGAATCATGATCAACCCTTGATCAAATGATGAATTTTAATTCATAAACTTGATGTTGGCAAAAAATCTTGAAGTTTGACTTTGATTTGACCACAATTGACCTTAGTTTGACTTTTTAACTACTTTGACTAATTTTTGCATATCTGATCATCTGACTGGGCAAACTTATTGGGAAATCCTTGAAACTTGACATAGGGATTCTTGAATACATGTGGGATGTTATGAAGCTCACTTGAGGCCTTGAAAATCATTTTAACCTGGGGAAACACAAAACCCTAGTTTTAGACACTTTGCTTGGGAGGAGACATTGTCTGAGGAAACTTCCACACTTCTTGACCAATTGGGAGTCTTGAGGATCTTATGATCATTTAGAAGTCTTGAGAGGTTGTCTTGATTGTGAGAGGGCAAATTTTGGGGTGCAACACTCCTGATCACACATGAGATACATACTCACCATACAATATTACTACACATGTCCAAACCATTCATCAACACACACAACAACAACAAGAAATACCTCACAGAGCGTTAATTAGCTAATTATCTAATCAATCCACCTAAATTCCATTTTTAATCATTTTCACAACCATTCCTAGTTCCAACAAATTCTGGCATATATTCCAACCATTCAGACCAAAAGAAATTGCATCCGATGCGAAATCGGGAAAGAAATCGTGAAAACGATAATTTTCTGCACCTCTGCTGGTCATACGAGTAATGCCTTGTGCCTTGCGCGTAATGCTAGCTCGCTCGCCCATCCTATTACGTGTTCCATGTGTAATTCCCATTCTACAACATGGCCATATGCATAAGGCCTGACTATTACGCGTAAGGGCAGAGACCATTTTTCAGTACACAACAGATAAAAAAAAACATAATATACTCATACGAAATCCTACGAGGAAAAGGACCCCTCACTATCCTTTCATGGTATCAACACCTATTATTGTAACACGGTGGGAGAACTGACTTTAGTTATGTTGCGGATAGCAAGAGTTGCCACCGACTTTTATTTTATCCAAAGGAAAGGCATAAAAGAACAGGAAAGACCTTAAGAGATATTTTTGGGTCCGTGGGGTAGGTTATGTAAAGGGAAGGTGTTAGCACCCTTTACATCCATGGTTATCCATGGGCTCTTAGTTACTTAGCTCACTTTTGAATTGTTTTTGAAAGTGTAGTGTGTGAATAGAAATTTTTTCATAATAGTTAATAATGATCCATGTACGGATGCGTAAAAACTTGTTTTTGAAAATTTGTTTGAAATTGTGGAAAGTTTGAAAAGTTTTGAATGAAGTGAGCAAGTACATAAGAGGAACCTACCCTAAAGTTTAAGTCTTTCTTGTTCTTTATCCTTTAATTGGTAAGACTATCCCTACTATTAAGGAGTAGGTAGTCGTTACCTTGGATGTAAGGGACATGTGAGGGACATCTGTTTTTATGAAGGCAACTGTGGGGTGTATTAAGCATTTTAGGAAGGACTATCATCATTATTCGAGAAGGGACTTGATCTTTAAAGGCAACCATTAGGGACTTGATGATTTTTCTTTTAAGGGACTTGCTTTATACACCCCACTTGACCTTTATGAATAGGCAACAATGAGGGATAGCCTTAGAAATGTGAGATGGCGATTAAAAATCGACTTACGTGTGTGAGTGTTCAATATTATTTATCTTATGATTAAAATGATCTAAGTTAATTTTTAAATAGAATACATGTTTTTGCACTCCCTAAGTTACTAACCATAGCATAAAAATTAAATAAATTAAATATTACAAAATTTACATCCAGGAGCATTTACAAAATAAATAAGCAAATTAAATATAAAAAGCAAAATATAAATAATAAGCAAAAATATAAATAATAAGCAAAAATAATAAATAAGCGATAAATAAATAAATAGGGGTTAGTAATAATAAGAATTAAAAATAGGGTTAGTTAAAATAATAATGAAAAGTTAAATAACATTAGTGAAATAATAATAAAATATATAAGATTAATGAAGCAAAAATAATAAATAATAACATGGTTAGTAACAATAATTAAAATAAATAAAATTAGCCAAAATATTATAAGAATAAAAAAATTAACAATTTTTTTTAATATAAGCAATTATATTTACAAATTATTTTTAAATGTATTATAATCATCACAAATTCAATTATTTCTAAGCAAAAAAGTTATAAAAAAGTATTTACATATCATATAAAGAAAAAATAGGTTATAAGTATATTTGCAAAATTTTAATTTTTATTAATTATTTATATTTACAAAAATTAATTATATTAAAGATTATAAATATATACATGATAATTTATATTAAGAATTGGAAAATAAATAACTAGGGTTTTTTAATAAGCACTTAGAAAGTAAATTAGGGTTTTGTTAAAAAATATTTTTTAGATTTTTTTAATTTAATATACTAAACTATTTTAATAATATGTATATATATTTTAAAATTTTAGAAAATATTAAGCATGCTTCATTATTTCTTTTGTTTAATTATTTAGAAAGCATATGTATAAGATTATAAGAGAATAATTAAAACAAATAAAAGAAAAAGCAAAAAAAATGTGAAAACTTACCTGACTGGGGTTTGAACCCAGGTCAGCCTATTTACCAGCAAGAAGAACCACCACCAAGCCACTATGCACGCAGGCAACAAAAGAGAGTGTGAAATTTGTTTTGTGCTTCATCTAGAAAAATTAGAAAAATAATAGAAACAAAAAGGCCTGGGGTGGTGTTGAACCCAAGACCTTTGACCATTCACACGCACGCTTTACCGCCTGGCTGGGAGAGCCCTTCTGGTAGTTGAATGGCAAGAAACCATAATATATTAAGTCTACTTTTAACCTGAAAAATAAGAACAAAAACAATGCACCAGCCAGGAATCGAACTAGTGCCCTCACACCATACGCGTATCAGCTTTACCACTGGGACAAACGTGCGTTTGTGAAACATAACCAGGATTAATTCATAATATTTTTAAACGAAATTTGAATTTTTAAAACAGGCGCGAATGGACTTCGTCTTCTTCCTTATGACCTACAAATTTAGCTGCGATAATTGCTTCCATTTTTCCTGCGAATTCACCATGGCAGCAAAACCTACAAAAATCAATAACCAACAAAACTGTACAATTTCACAAAATTAAGCACAGCATTATGATCCAGACATTCACGCGATTAATCCTGTGTTTTTAGAATTCATTTAGGTTTCTTAAATCCAAAATCCCTAAACCTAGGTCCAAACCCTAACAATGGCGTTTCATGAATTAGCCATGGTTTCTTTGATTTTTCTGTCCAGAAACGATCTACACAACATTATAAACAACATTAGACAAACAAAATCCATTAATTTGCAGTGAATTGATGTAATCGAAAAAAGGAAAAGCAAGAACAAGTATGGCTCGGGTTGAGCAATATGGTGCATATGGGATGCATATGAGTGATGATTTCGCTTCATGGATGCCCAAGGAACACGTCTATGATCATGTTTTACCTTCAAATGCTTTGGAACTCAAAATCCGAATATGAGTTTTTTGGAGAATTTTTGATGTTTGGAACTTACACTTAGAAGCAATAAATTCGTGAATGAGTGATAGGGTTATGATCAGTACTTATATGAGGATCATTTAGGTCAGAAAAATTGAATGGTTGTATGGAGAATTTGATTCAAAAAGATTGAAATTGATCATGTCTTAAAAGTCAAATATTTGTGTATTATGGCTTGCTATCTTTGGATCAATCTCATTATTTCCTTCCCTTTCAATTCCAATCATCAATTAAGACTTTCTAGAAGCCTAATCCATATAAAATCTCTTATTTTCATATTTTATTTATATTTAAAATGATTTTAAATGATTTAAATCAAAATAAATAGAAATAAAAATAATAAAAATCAGATTTTCAATGGTTTGGGTCGTGCATAGTGTTAGTGTATGGATTGGATCACAATTTGGCCAGCCCATTTGGAAAGAAGTGGTTTTAAACCTCCATTTTCAACATAAACCATCACAAAATTTCCCAACTTTGCAAGAGCATATCTCCCTCAATTTTAAAGTTATGAGGGTGTTCTTGGACATTTTGGAAAGCTTGAAGAGTCCTCTAAATAACCCCATTGGTTTCATGTCCATATCATTTACCAATCTCAAGTTATGCTCTTTTGAAGTTGTTGACGTTTTGTTGACTTTTGAAATGACCTATAATGTCTTAGCTCATATCTTCCAAATGAAGCATTTTTGGGCTTGACTTGCAAGATCAAAGTTGTAGAGAATTCAATTTCCTTCAAAATGAGCTTTGAGTGGAGACTTGGTGATGAAGTATGTGAAAGTTATGGCTGGTCAAAGTTCAGTTGACTTTTACTGAGGAAACCCTAATTTAGAAACTCCTGATTCTTGATGATCTGAAATCTCCTTGATGAATCATGATCAACCCTTGATCAAATGATGAATTTTACTTTATATACTTGATGTTGGCAAAAAATCATGAAGTTTGACTTTGGTTTGACCACAGTTGACCTCAGTTTGACTTTTTAACTACTTTGATTGATTTTGACTTATCTGATCATCTGACTGAGCAAACCTTTGAGAAAAGTCTTGAAACTTGTCATGGGGGTTTTTAAACACATATAAGATGTTATGAAGCTCACTTTAAGTCTTGGAAATCCATTTAGCCTGATTAAAGTCAAAACCCTAGTTTTGGATGCACTGCTTAGGAGGTGCATTGTCTGAGGGAATTGTCAACTCTTATGGCCAATTGTGAACTTTGTGAACCTTGTGAACCATCATAAAATGTCTTGTGATACTCATGGAAGGTATTGTGAAGCTTGTGAACCTTGTGAACCTCATGAAGTGACTTTGTAGACCTCATGATCCTCATGAAAGGTATTGAAAGCATTGTGAATCTTGTGAACCTTGTGAACCTTCATAAAGTAACTTGTAGACTTCATGAACCTCATGAAAGGTATTGAAAGCATTGTGAATCTTGTGAACCTTGTGAACCTTCAAGAAGTAACTTGTATACTTCATGAACCTAATGAAAGGTCTTGTAAATGTTGTGAAACTTGTGAACCTTGTGAACCTTCATAGAACACAAAGTCTTGTATTGTGAGGGCAAATTTTGGGGTGCAATAGCTGCCCCTGTTCAATTTTCTGAAACCTGAGGGGTTAGATTGGTATATTTGCCAGTCGTGACCTGGAAGGTTGAAGGGGATTGAACACAAAAGCCCAAAAATTTGCACTCACCAGTGCATAAAGTGGTACAGATGGCTAGTTGAATATGATTGAGTGGGCTTAAAGATGCCACTTGGAGGAAAGTTCTTCAGATACACGTCTTGGAGGATGAAGCAGTCCAAAATATGGAGGTATAATGATAGCTGTCAGAAGGCTGGAGCAATCCTGAGGTACTAGGAATTTTCAAGAGGATGAAGCAACCTTGATATAGTGATATGTTTTCAGGAGGATAAAGCATTCCTGATGTATAAAAAAGTTGTCAGGAGGCTGGAGCAGTCCTGAGGTAACAATAAGATTTCAAGAGGATAGAGCAATCTTGATGTATGAGAAGTTGTCAGGAGGCTGGAGCAATCCTGAGGTAATAATATACTTCCAAGAGGATGAAGCAGTCTTGAGAGATTGATGATATGCTTTCAGGAGACTGGAGTAATCCTGATGTAACAGCATGTCTTCAGAAGGATAGAGCAGTCCTGAGATAATAGTGTCAGGAGGATAGAGCAATCTTGATGTTGTTAGGAGGCTGGAGCAATCCTGAGGTAATAATATACTTCCAAGAGGATGAAGCAGTCTTGAGATATTAATGATATGCTTTCAGGAGACTGGAGTAATCCTGATGTAACAACATGTCTTCAGAAGGATAGAGCAGTCCTGAGATAATAGTGTCAGGAGGATAGAGCAATCCTGATGTTGTCAGGAGGCTAGAGCAATCCTGAGGTAATAATATACTTCCAAGAGGATGAAGCAGTCTTGAGAGATTGATGATATGCTTTCAGGAGACTGGAGTAATCCTGATGTAACAGCATGTCTTCAGAAGGATAGAGCAGTCCTGAGATAATAGTGTCAGGAGGATAGAGCAATCCTGATGTTGTCAGGAGGCTGGAGCAATCCTGAGGTAATAATATACTTCCAAGAGGATGAAGTAGTCTTGAGATATTAATGTGCTTTCAGGAGGATAGAGCAGTCCTGATGATCGTAGGTTTATTTGCTGATGAATTAACCTGAAAACAAGGTAGCATTCTGTATAACAATATTAGTTTATGCATGCATGTATGATATGATGCACTTAGGTAATGTACTATATATCTATGGATATGTATGTTATGGTATGATGTAAATGATGTATGTATGGTATGATACTGCCGGAAGCGTCTGGATATCTTCGTATAACAACTGCTGGCCAGGGAAAATAAATCCCGATTTATTGTTGAAGAATATGAGGAACTCGTTCCCGTCTTGTTTGATGATAGGGTGTACATAACCTTTCGTCTGCTGGAGATGGTAAGGTATATATAACCTCCCGTCTGCTGGGGATAGTAAGGTATAGATAACCTTCTTCTTCGTTTGATAGTAGGGTAGATATAGTATCCCGTCTTCGTTCGTCGTACTCTTATTGGAAAGTAAATTCCCGAATATCCGTATGAGGATAAAAGAGATGGATATAAATTCCAGGGGAGATGAGACTTTATGAAGGTGGATTCGTCCTACTGAGGGTTTTGTGATTGTTTTGTAAAGATGAACCGGCAAAGCTTCGTTGAAATCCTTCCCTCGTTCGTCCTTAGTAAATACTATTACTGCATTTTTATGCATTTCTGGTAAATGCATTTCTGGTAAACATTAATCATATTTAAAAGCATACATACATTCAAACACAATCAATGGACGTTTCGCTTATGTAAATAGGGTAAAAGTAAATCTGGATTTAAAAGATGGAATTTATTTATATCAAAAGTGACCCATACACGGGTAAGTTTGTACAAGGAGACATAAACCCTAGTAAGAGGATTTTGTCATAAAGTTTTACAAAAGAGAATCAGCTATGTGGGAAATAATCCTATTGAGTTTCAATTCTACTATTGCCATTATCTTCAAGTATCTCATCTTCTGCTGTTGAGACGGAAACGATTGGATTGTTCTATCTGTTCGAGCTCTGAGTAAGTAACACAACCGGTTGCAGTTTCATGGGTGATCCAAACGAGACATAGTCATACGCTTTAATCCCTAACTTTTGCCTGGATTGCCCTTTCAGGTTTTCAATCCACCGGGATACCCTTTTTTGCCCAAGCCGCCTTTTCAGGTTTTCGACTTGCCGGGTGTACATCTTTTTATATATATCCCTAATTTTTGCCCAAACCCTTTTGGTTTGCCGGGATGCCCTTATTTTTGCCTAGGCCTGTCAACCTAGCGGGTCTCTTTTTTATGCGTAGTATTTTTTAACTATGTCTGCGTTTACAGGCTGTGGGAAGTCTTCACCATCCACTGTAGTCAGTATCATGGCACCTCCTGAGAACACTGTCTTGACTACAAATGGTCCTTCATATGTTGGAGTCCACTTGCCCCTAGGATCACCCTGTGGTAATATAATACGCTTGATTACCAAGTCACCAGCCTGATATACCTTTGGCTTAACCTTCTTGTTAAAAGCTTTGATCATTCGCCTCTGGTACATCTGGCCATGACAAACTGCTGCCAACCTCTTCTCATCAATCAAATTTATCTGGTCAAGTCGAGTCTGAATCCACTCATCTTCCTCCAAGCCTGCATCCTTCATAATTCTCAAGGAGGGAATCTGAACTTCAATGGGCAGAACTGCTTCCATACCATAGACCAAGGAGAATGGGGTTGCCCCTGTTGAAGTACGTATTGTGGTACGATAACCATGAAGAGCAAATGGTAACATCTCATGCCAATCCTTGTAAGTAACAGCCATCTTCTGTACAATCTTCTTGATGTTCTTATTAGCAGCTTCAACTGCCCCATTCATCTTCGGACGATACGGAGAAGAGTTGTGATGCTTAATCTTGAACTGCGTGCAGAGATCAGTAATCATAGTGTTGTTTAGATTAGAGCCATTGTCAGTAATAATCCTTTCAGGGATGCCATACCTACATATGAGATTATTCTTAATGAATCGAGCCACAACATTCTTGGTAACAGATGCAAATGAAGCTGCCTCTACCCACTTCGTGAAGTAATCAATAACAACCAGGATGAAACGATGCCCATTAGAAGCAGTGGGCTTGATCTCACCAATCATATCAATGCCCCACATGGCAAAGGGCCAAGGAGCAGTCAACACATTCAATGGTGATGGAGGTATGTGTATTTTATCAGCATAAATTTGACATTTGTGACACGTTTTGGAGTGTTGATAGCAATCAGCTTCCATGGTAGACCAATAGTAACCTGCTCTCAATATCTTCTTTACCATAGTATGACCACTAGAATGAGTGCCAAAGGTCCCATCATGCATCTCTTCCATAATTTCTGTAGCTTCCTTCTTATCCACACAACGAAGCATAGTTGAATCATGATTGCGCTTGTACAGAATGCCATTACTCAAGAAGAACTTAGCAGAAAACCTTCTCAGGAACTTCCTATCTTTGACAGATGCCCCTTCAGGGAACTCCTGAACTTCAAGATATCTTTTCACTTCGTAGAACCAAGGCTTCTCCTCTGCCCCTTCAGTGTCAATCTCATTGCAGTATGCAGGCTTCTCAAATCTATCAATAGTAATCTTGGGAGCTTCATCATCCCCGCTGATCTCAAACATGGATGCCATGGTGGCCAAGGCATCTGCCAACTGATTCTCTCTTCGTGGAATATGTCCAAAGGTAATCTCTTTAAAATGTGGGATCAAAGACAAAACATGCTCTCTGTAAGGAATAAGGTTATCATGCTTGGTATCCCAATCTCCTTTAATCTGACTAACTACCAGGGCTGAATCTCCATACACATCAAGGAACTGAATCTTCATATCAATAGCAGCTTTAATACCCAGGATACATGCCTCATACTCAGCCATGTTATTGGTACAATAGAAACAAAGTCTGGCAGTAATCGGGGTATGACAACCTTCAGGGGAACTAATCACAACACCAACACCATTACCAAGTGCATTGGAGGCACCATCAAAAACCATAGTCCATCGGGATCCTTGTTCAGGTCCGTCATATTGTCCAGGTTCTTTGGTAACAGTCATAATGTCTTCATCAGGGAACTCGAAACTCATTGACTGGTAATCATCTACTGCTTGATGAGCCAAATGATCAGCAACAACACTTCCTTTAATGGCCTTCTGAGTAGTGTATTGTATGTCATATTCTGTCAATATCATTTTCCATCTTGCAATTCTTCCGGAGAGAGCAGGTTTCTCAAATATGTACTTGATTGGATCCATCTTTGAAATCAACAAGGTAGTATGGGTCAACATATACTGTCTTAGTCGGCGAGCAGCCCATGCCAAAGCGCAACAAGTTTTCTCGAGCAGTGAGTATCTTGTTTCACAGTCGGTAAACTTTTTGCTAAGGTAGTATATTGCCTGCTCTTTTCGACCAGACTCGTCATGTTGCCCCAACACACACCCCATTGAGTTGTCTAACACTGTTAAGTACATAATCAAGGGTCTTCCATCAACTGGTGGCATCAAAATTGGAGGTTCCAGCAGATATCTCTGGATTTCATCAAAGGCAGTCTGGCACTCATCATTCCATTCCATCACCTGATCTTTTTTCAACAACTTAAAGATTGGCTCACAGATGGCAGTTAATTGGGAAATAAATCTTGCAATGTAATTCAATCGTCCCAAGAAACCTCTAACCTCCTTCTCAGTACGGGGAGCTGGCATCTCTCGTATAGCTTTCACTTTTGCAGGATCTACTTCAATACCTTTTCCACTGACAATAAAACCCAGGAGTTTACCAGATCTAACTCCAAAAGTACACTTGTTTGGGTTCAATCTCAACTTGTATTTCTTCAACCTCTCAAACAACTTGTGCAGATGATCAAGATGTTGCTCTTCATTCTGAGATCTGGCTATCATATCATCCACATATACCTCTATCTCATGATGAATCATATCATGAAACAAAGCCACCATAGCACGCTGATATGTTGCCCCTGCATTCTTTAAACCAAATGGCATCACTTTATAGCAAAAAGTGCCCCACTGTGTCACAAATGTTGTCTTCTCCATATCTTCAGGTGCCATCTTGATTTGATTGTAACCAGAGAAACCATCCATAAAAGAGAATACCTTATGCTGAGCAGTGTTGTCTACCAGGATATCAATATGAGGAAGTGGAAAGTCATCTTTGGGGCTAGCCTTGTTCAAATCTCTGTAGTCTACACACATACGTACCTTACCATCTTTCTTAGGAACTGGTACCACATTTGCAACCCACTGAGGATAAGAAGTTACTGCTAAGAACCCTGCATTGAACTGTTTCATTACCTCTGCTTTGATCTTTTCTGACATCTCAGGACGCATACGACGAACCTTCTGCTTCTTTGGACGACAATCTTCTTTCACTGGTAAACGGTGAACCACAATGTCTGTATCCAATCCTGGCATATCTTCATAAGACCAAGCAAAGATTTCCACATAGTCACGTAACATCTGAATCAACCTGCTCTTGACACTGTTCTCTAAATCAGCCCCTATCTTGACCTCTTTCCTGTTTTCTTCAGTTCCCAGATTCACAACTTCGACTGGCTCTTCATGTGGCTGTATAGCTTTCTCTTCTTGTTGTAATAACCTAGCAAGCTCTACAGGTATTTCACAATCGTCCTCATTTCCGTCTTCAGTTTGATAGATCGGATTCTCGAAATTATAATTGGCAATAGTAGAACTGTTATCAACAGGATCCAGAGTGGATGAGGATCTGCATTTTAGTGATGTGGGTGTATGTAAGAACACATAGCTGATAAAAAATAAAAGAAAAAGAAAGACAAGGAACACAATATTTACGAAAATGAAACGTCCACTGATTTTATTGAATGAAGTATGCAAATGAAATGACAGCCCGTAACAAGCACACCATTATGCCCCGGGTAAGGCACAAGGCTTGAAAGTTTTATTGTTCAAGAAATTACAAACTTAAAAGCAACAACACAGTAATAGTGTCGCTCCCGACAAATGAAAACGGATCAGATGAAGGTACAGACGCGAACGGTCGGCGAAAGGGACAGTGAGAACACACAGCCGTGAACTCACCGGAGATGAAAAGAGTCGCCAGCTAGGCATTTTTATCCCGGAGGAAAGGTAATGCTGCATAGACCTAGAAAGATACGGATAAGACGGTTGCGAACCAGAGAGACTGAGAAAGGGGGTTGGTTACAACCTGGGAAGGTATTAGCACCCAGATTGTCCGTCGTACTCGACGGGATCCACGCTTAAAAGATTTGTGTTTTAAAGGGGTAGTGTCAGTGCAATCTGTGTATACAATAGCTGGAAAAGAATGTACAGGTGTCAGTGTAAAAGAAGTGTGAAGTGTAATATGTATAGTGTTAGTGTAAGAATGAGAATGAATTGCTCAAGATCATGAGGCTTAAAGAATAATGCTAGAAAGAGGGGGAATATACAGAGACTTTTGTTCGATAACTGTTAAGTTATGCCTACGTATCCTCTCGTGCAATGAGGAAGTAAGAACACCGTAGTTCGACCTAAAGAGACTGAAAGATGAATTGACTTGTGAACTGCTTACTTGTCTATGCTCAAGTGTATGACCTGTCTGGCTCAGGTGCAAACTGTCTTGCATTAGACGGAAGAAGCAAGTTCTCGATTGTGAGTGAATGAGATGAGAAAAGAATCCCGGAGGAGACGATTATTGTTTGTTTTTTGGGTTTTCAGTCTTTTATTGCTTTTGATGATTTGTCATAAATCAATGAGCTTAAGCCTAAACCAATGGATTTAGTAAACTCATCACATCTTCCCTCTGATTAGGGGTAATGAGGATACCTTAAGTGTGAAGTCAGATTCTCACACTTAATCACCTTTGGTGCAGGATTAAGATCATTAACCTACTTGTGATTATTTGAATGTTTTTGGTGTTTTTGTTTAGTGTTGAGTAATGAGGTTAAGCCATAATCAGGGATTAAACAGACTCATTACACCATCCTAATAGAAGGATAATAGATGAGAATGTTTAAGCTGAGGAAAGCTCCTCAACTTAATCCATGATTAGGGATTAAACTCATGACAAAACAAGCCTTTGATTAAGTGGATTTTATTTAATGGTATGATGATGAAGAAGTGAATTTTATGATTTGTAAGACAACTTGAGGAGGACTTGTCCATTAACACTAGGGTTAGTCCTTCTTAACCAGTTAAGGAAGAATTAGAACCCTAATGCAAGGCCCAAGTTACAAGTGTAATGTCTTGATGATTATTAAGTGAATTGATTAAGAGATTTAAACACATTAAGGGTTTAACACTTAGGATTAAAGTTATACACTCCATCCTAATAGAAGGATGCAGACATAAGCTTAATCTCAAAGCCTTAAAGCCTTTAGGGTTTAGTCCCTGATTATGAGATGAGAAGAGAATACTCAAAGAGAGACACAAAGGTAAAACTATGAGGGGAGACTAATCAAAACCCTAATTCATTGTCATGCTTGGTTGATCCTAAGGTTTGTGAGGTTAAACAAGAACAATCTTCAAAGGAACCACCAGGAAGCAGATGAACAAGATCAAGAGAAGCAAAGTGACTTGCTTCATTCAAGAAGTCAAGTCACTTGAAGAAAGAAAGTGGGAGGAACAAGAATGAGCAAGCTCAATCTCAAACACATGTAAGAATGCAGCAATGAATGCAAGAGAGATGAGAAGAAAAGTTATGAGAAGTGAAGGCAAATTCACTTCTCAAGTTTACTTACCACCTGAAATGTTAGAAAGAAATGCAATGCAATGCCAAATGGGATGAGATGACATGATACAAAACCAAACCAGAAACATGTTGATGATGATAAGGATGCTATGAGATGATACAAGCATGAGGCAGCACATGGAGATGTTCATACAAGTTCATGAATGCAAATGGAGCAAGTTAGGAATCATGAACATACATGAAAAGTTATGAATCATACAAGGCAAATGACATGGCAAATGCAAGATTCAATGATCACACATGCTTTCTATATGTCTTAAGATGTCAAATGAATCCAATGGATGCTTGAAATGTCATGGCAAGTCATGCTATGCAAGAGAATGCAACAGGGATGCAAAAGAAAGCCCAAATTAGGGTTCATGGATCAAACAACAAACAAAAACCCAAAACAGAAGCAAACCCTAAGATAAAAAATGGAAAAATGCCACCCAAAGAATATCTAAACCTATACTAAACCAAAGTCCAAAGGGGAGGTCTCAACTCTTAACCAATCCTAAGTTATGATTTTTCTAAGTTATTAGGGTTTTTGGGGTTCCTAAACAAAAGAAATGCCAAACAAATTGAAAATGAGGAATCAAATCATGGCCATTTTATCTCAAAAACTACATGTTAAACACAATGCAATGCAAAAAGAATCAATGTCCAACTCTTCTTAGATAGGCAGAAATGAATTTTTGAACTTAGGATCAAAATAATGCACAAAAAATGATTTAATTCAATGAAAAATTCTTAAAATGCATCAAGATCAAAAAAGAAATTTGTTTTGAAGGTTGGACAATGTTTCTAAATGTCTTAGAACATTTCATGAATTTTTTGGTGATTTTTAAATACCTATAAGTATTTTTAATTAATTAATTTCCATTAATCAATTAAAAATAATCTTTTAAATATTTAAAAATACTTTTTTAATGCTAAAAATAAAATAAAAAAATTTTTGTGTCATAAAAATTATTAAAACTTATGAGAAAAAGTTTCATAATTTTTAAACCTTTTTTACTATTTTAAAATAAATATGCAAATAAAATAAAAAGAAAATGAAATAAAAAATACAAAGTATGCAGTATGAGTGGTTGAGATTGAAAGCTGAGAGATCCAGAGGTCCAGCGTGCAAGTCAACAAGACTGGGGGTCAGCTCAATCCAAGGCCCAAGTTCAAAGTCTCAAAGCGCGCGTGATCTAATGGCTGTGGTTCAAAGCTGATTTAATTAATTATGATTAATTTAATTAAACAAAATTAGGGTTTAATGACCCATCTGAACCGTCCACAAGCGCGCGGGAAGCAGCATCTAAGGGACCAGATTTGAAGTTCACTAATTAATGGGATTTAGCCCTAATTACACTCAGGCGACCGGAGATGAGCTCCGGTCGTCTTCTCCGACCATGCCAAAACCCTAGCTTCTTATCTAGGCTACCCCAAGTCAAATTAAATGCCCAGAAACAATCCCCACACTTCCTGCAACTCAAATCCATGATCAAACATCATTTATGCATCATAAATCAAGCGAATCGAAAGAAATGAAAATCACGGGCAAAATTTCAGAGGGACCATACAAGCTCAATTTTCACTCATTTTTGATTCTGAAACCAACCCCATGACCAGCAAGACATGAATAATCAATTTGTAACTCAAAAATCAAGCTTTGAGAGAAAAGTTTCCATGATCATACCTGAGCTGGAAAACTTCAAAACTGAGCTTCCAGAGCTTTCCTTGCGTGCAAATGGACTTCCTTGTATCTCCTGATGCTAATGGAGGGCTTCAAAGCTCTTGTGGATGGCTGATTTGAGAGAAACAACTCTGGTGTAGCAGAAAACACAGTCAAGAATGAGGAGGTTTCAGGCCATTCCAATGGTGGATTCCTGCTCCTTTAGGGGTGCTTGACTTGTTGGTGAAGAAAAATGATGTGTTTGATGGCTGGATAAAAGGATTCGAAGAGTTCTGGTTTTGAAGGTGAGGAATGGTGCAGGTCAGTTCAGGCTGGTTCCAGGCTTGAGTCTTGTTGCTTACTACTCAATGAAACATGGCAAGATGATTGGTGAAGATGGTTTTTGTGTTTGTATGCTGTGGAGACAGATTCGAAGGGATATGCAAAATGAGGTGTTTTTGTGAAATGTGTTGGTTGAGAGTGTTTTAGCCTTGCTTCTTGATATGTTTTGCTAGCAGATGGAAAGTATAAACAATTGCAAGTGGCCAAGGGATGTGACATGGCCTGCTGTGATTGGGATGTTTGCTTTTGCCAAAAGTCAACTTTTTGTGTAAGGAAAGCATGGCTTGGTTCTAGGCTAGTACAAGGCATGGTTCTGGTGCAGCATGATGTGTGTGTGATACTAGGCAGGTCCAGCAGCCAAGGCAACTAGTTGGTGAAATGTGATCATGAGTTTTGCAAGTTGTTACTTTTGGGAACTTCATGGAAAAAGTCTTGTTACACAAACCATAAACATGTAAACTTTGATCCAATTCTGATCTTTAGGTTACATAGAATGTTTATGTCATGGTTTGAAGTGAAATAGAAGTTACAAATGGCCTTGGCTCAATGTTTTTGCAAAATTCTCATTTGAGGCATGCCTTGAAAATCAATGATTTTTGCCAACTTTGTCACACCATAACTTTTGATCCAAGAAGAGTTTGATCATGTTCTTGTACTTTTTGAAAAGGGAAAAATGAGATCTACAACTTTCATGACCAAAGTTTTTCCATTTGAAGCATTTTTGGACCAAGAATCAAGGCTTGAAAAATGACCTAAAATGAAGCATTCTTGAAAAGTCAACTATGCCCAAAAAGTCAACATTTGCAAAAACCCTAAATTCTTGATTTTTGTGAACTTCAACCCCCTTCCATGATCAAATAAATATCATATACACTCAAAATGATGAAGATCACCCATTGGTTGGGTCATTGGGGGGCCTCAGATGCCCTGATTTTGCACTGACTTGTCCAGAAAGTCAGCTCTTGATCAGATGACTTCCCCATGGAATTTCTTCATGAAAATTGATATGCATACTCCCTATACCATATAGAGACCAATGGAAACAAGAATGACCAAAAAAATTGGGGTTATGGCCTCTGAAACCAAAACCCTAATTTTCAGTCAACTGTGCAGTCAAACCTGGCTCTGCATCCATACAAACCCTAGTTCTTGTGATTCTTTTGAAAACTTGACTTTGAGAGGATGTGATATGATATAAGAACACAAGTGGATCCCTTTGAAGTGATTGGTTGCCTTTGGAGTGGCTCAAGATGCTTTTGGATTGCTCAGATCACAAACCCTAGGTGCAGATGACTTAGAAACTATGCAGTGAATCAAAAGTGAGATGTGAGATGATATGATTGTGTTTATGCATATGAAATGATCACAAGCCATGGTGTGAATGGGTGAGGGCAAATTTGGGGTGTTTACAAATAGTATTTACTCCTGACTAAAGGAGATAGGGATAACATCTTCAGCTTTCCAATTATTGAGTCTAGCACCCACAGTAGGAAAAATCCAAGCATCCAAGTTGTAGTCTTCATCATAGTCTCCCACAGCATTGATCTGATCTTTCATGACCCCTTGATTGGTGACACGAGCAGCACGAGCACGACGAACAGCTTTCTGGGACTCTGCAGTGAAACCCAAACCAAACTTGTCAGACTTGTATGGAATATCAGGAAGCTGACCCCAAATAGTACAACCACCTTCATCCACCACAGCTCTAGCATCATTGAGGGAAGCCATTGCCATTGTTGGAGGCTTTCTGGTGACCACAGGAACTTTCTTCACAACAGGAGGAGCTACATAATCATTAACAACCCAGGGAACCACTTCAAATGTCTGACACGGAGTTTCGACGTATTCACCTTCCACTTCCAGATACTTGAAAGTGTTTACATGGCTGACAAAGTATTCTTCTTCTCCATAGACAGTAACAACCTTTCCATTCACCGGATATTTCAACTTTTGGTGTAATGTAGAGGTTACATCACCTGCCCCATGGATCCAGGGACGACCAAGCAGAGAAGAGTACGAAGGACGAATATCCATCACATAAAATGTAGCAGTAAAAACCTGGGAGCCAACTTTGATTGGAAGATCAATTTCCCCATGCACTACTCTTCTAGAACCATCAAAAGCCTTCACCACAATATTACTGGGCTTCAGCACAGCATCTTCAGGACTCAGTTTATTCAGGACTTCCTTAGGCAACACATTCAGAGAGGAACCATTGTCTATCAGCACATGTGACAGGGTAGTGCCCCTGCATTCAATTGAAATATGCAAGGCCCTGTTATGATCCCTCTTGGCAGGGGTCAAATCAGCATCAGAAAATCCTAACCCATTATCATAAGTCAGGTGGGCAACACAATTCTCAAACTGGTCAACAGAAATGGCATTGGGCACATGTGCAGTCTTCAGAAACTTGATCAAGGACTTGGCATGAGCCTCAGAACACAGCAACAAGGATAACATAGAAATCTTTGAGGGAGTATGCCCCAATTGATCAACAATGTCATAATCACTCTTGCGAATGATTTTCAATACTTCTTCCATCTGTTTAGAGAGATCATCAACAGCTGGCACATCAGTAGATACAGGCTCAATAACAGGACCCTTGCCCCGAGTATCAGTGGTGGAGGTAGCAGCAGGAGTAACTGCATTTTTAGAAGCAACTGGAGGAGAGAAGATTCTTCCACTATGAGTGATCTTGCTAGATCCAGCAATATTATCAATGTCAACAGGAACATCAGCTACAGGCTCCTGCTTAACACCATGGATGTAAACATCAGACCCATAGTGCCAAGGCACAGCTTTGTCAGACGTATACGGGATAGGACCAGGAGTAGTAATAACCACAGGAGCTACTCTGGCTTCAGCAACAACTTTCACAGGGCCCTCAGCAGTAATCTTGATTGGACCCTGGTGGGTGATTTTAATAGGACCTTTTGAAGTGATCCTCACTGGTACTTTGTCAACCATGTCAACCTCTTCAGTCTTCTTACCTCTAGTAATATGCTCCACCATACTCTCTACAGAAGATGGCCTCCTTTCAAATACTATGGTGTAATTATCCATGAGACGCTGAATTCCATCCTTCAACCTGAAGCACTTCTCTGGATTATACTCACAATAAACACAATCTTCACGACAACCCGGAAAGAACCCAGCTTGCACTAGCTTCTTTCTGATGACAGACAATGGTGTGGTCAACTCCGCAACTGAATAGATATGAAGATCTTCATCAATGGCATTGACAGTCTTCTCATGATTTGGCATTGGAGCAGTAATCACATTTGGAGTACCTGGAGGATCAAACTCAATTTCTCCAGCATCAATCATATCTTGAATTTTGTTCTTCAAGATCCAGCAGTTATTAGTATCATGTCCCTGGCAATTTGAATGATATGCACATCGTGCATTGGGGTTGTACCTGGGTGAGGTAACATTGGGATTCTGAGGAGCCTGAGCCAAAGTGATAAGTTCAGCCTTCAACAAATGTTGCAATGCCTGAGCCATTGACATGTTGATCTTCGTGAACTGTCTTCTAGCCCTCTGTTGGTTACCCTGTGGCTGTTCTGTTGTTGCAGGAGTTGGATTTGAAATATGAACTGCACTAACAGACTGATGTCTTCTATTACGATCAGGTTGACCATAAACAACATTGGATTCTTTCTTCCCAGTGGGAGGCTTCTTTGCAGCACCTGATGAAGAAGTGCCCACCTGGATCTTACCATTCTTTATACCATTCTCTACTCGCTCTCCTGTCATAATCAACTCAGTGAAGCCAGATGATGAGCTTCCAATGAGATGACTGTAAAACGGACCATTCAGCGTACACATGAACATGTCAACCAATTCCCTATCAGTCAAAGGGGGTTGAACTCTTCCGGCTAAATCTCTCCACTTTTGAGCATACTCTTTAAAACTTTCTTTGGCACCCATAGACATGCTCTGAAGCTGCATGCGAGTGGGAGCTAAGTCAGCATTGTATTGATACTGCTTATAGAAAGCTTCAGCAAGATCATTCCAGTCTCTGATGTTGACACTCTCCAACTGATAATACCACTCCAACTGAGCTCCAGATAAGCTCTCTTGAAAAAAGTGGATCCACAACTTCTTGTCAGCAGTGTGAGGTTGGATCCTTCTGACATAAGACCTCAAATGCAGCTTGGGACAAGAGACCCCATCATAAACAACAAAGGTAGGAACCTTGAAACCAACGGGTATGACAACCCCAGATATCAAACTCAAATCTTCAAAATCCAGCCCAGAAGATTTCTGCAATTCCATAGCATCCATCCTATCCACCAGCATCTTGAATTTGTCTTCATTAGGATCATGGTAGTAATTGGCCTCAGAATCAGAGTCCCCCATTGTATGGTGGAGACTGCCTATCTCTTGCTCAGACCCTTCAGATTCATAGTCTTCAACCTGTTCTTTGGTCTTGACAGGACCTTTGAACCTCCTTCCCATGTTGAGCAGGCCCCCTGACCTTCTAGTCTTCTTAGTCTTCTTGGCCAGCAGTGTCTTCAATTCATCCTGCCCCTTGGATAGGTTCAGGATCAGCTCTTGGAACTGTGCATTCTGTGCCTGAAGATCCTTAACTGATTGTTCAAGAGCCATTGCTGAAATAAACAGCGAGAAGATGAGAAACCTGTGCACAAATAAACCTGTGATGCAATGAAATGATATGGGAATGTATATGCAATGTTTTCAAGGACCGCAGGATTTAAATTTGCTTAGACAAATAAGAAGGTAAACTTTTATTAGTAATAACTTTGTTTTGCCTCTTGGGCTTACAAAAACATGAAATGAAATAAGTACAAAAGATGGGGTTTTAAGTCTCCCATGGACGTTTCCTCTTTGTATTGAGGTATGAGTTGAGATTCCGCTCCTCGTGAAGTTGCTTTGTTAATTCTAGGATTCTTGCTTGGCTTGCTTTGTAATGAGCCTCGAAAGTATCCCTTTGCTCCTTCAGTTGGATCCATGATCTCTGCAAGTCTTCCATATCAGTAGGCATGTCTGGGTGAAGGATGGTATAAGCTGTGTCTCCTTCAGCAACAGGTTCCATGGTAACTGGCAGGACGGCAGGATATGGCATCATGAGAGTCTGAGCACGAGATCGTACCCATCTGAGATAAGCTTCCATAGGAATAGTATACTTAGGTTCCAGTGTCTTGCTGTCAACCCTGTTTACTTTTCCCCATGCTCGTATGAATCTCTGACGGTAACCTTGAAGATCGTTGTCGTAGTCAAATACAATGCCCTGAATCAACATGTCATGTGGACCATCACTCCGAGTGTAACCAAACTGTCGTAAAGCTAGAGAAGGATTGTAGGTGATGCCTCCTCTTATGCCTAGAAGTGGTACATTAGGAAACTCCCCACAACGGTCAATGATGGTGACATTCTCCATAGATCTGGAGCACCAATGGATATCTGAGTGAGAGAGTGACATAATCCTCTTGGACCATCTGAATCCCTGCTCATTCTTCATTACTGAGCGAGGAAGGTGAGAAATAAACCACCTAGAAAGCAAAGGTATGCAGCACATCAAAGTTCCTCTTGCCCTTGTAGTACGGGTGTGAAGAGAATGTAGTATGTCTCCAAGCAATGTAGGCACTGGATTATGACTCAGGAAAATGTTGATGGCATGAACATCTATGAACTGATCTGGATTGGGGAACAATACTAAGCCATATATCAGCAAGGCTAAGATATCCTCAAAAGCATCATAGCTCATGGCCTTCAAGAACACCTGAGCTTTCTCTATCAACACCTTGGCAAGAATACCCTTAACTCCGCTTCTCGTTTCTAGAACAATGTCAGACTTCTTCAGATGTAGAGCTGCAGCAATAACCTCTGGTTTAAGCTCCTTCTCCAAGCCTGTGAAAGGTCTTTGATCAAGAACAGGTATACCCAGAAGTTTAGAGAACTCCTCCATTGTAGGAACCAGCTGATAGTCAGGGAACGTAAAACAATGGTGCTTAGGGTCAAAGAACTGAAACAGAACACTCATCATGTCTTCATTGAACCCTGAAGTGACTAGATCCAATAGGTGACCATGTCTCTTGATGAACTGGGAATGATCAGACATTTGAGAAACCAACTCTTTAAGCTTAGCAGGTATGCTCACAAAATTGATCCTGATGGTGTTTCTACGAGCTGAAGCCATGACCTGCAACAAAGAACAAAGATAAATCCCTTGGTCCTTGAAATGGTTAGGGAAAATGATATGCTTATGATGCATGATGATGTTATGCTCAATCACAAACATGTGGCACACACAAGCAAGTCACACAATAGCCCTAGGTTTAAAGGCTTGCATGAGGCTCAAAGGTAAGTACCCTCCCCTGAAGTTGGTTGGTTCATCCTGTCCTACAAAAGTAACCATGTTCTAAGGGATCTCAATATCATTGATCCTTCACAAGGGTGATTGATCAGAAGGCAACTTACTTGCCAACCAAAACCCCCCAAGTTTAAGATCTCAATGAGCGTAGTATCGAGTGTCAACCAACTTCAGTCTGCACCAAAGCCGGTTACCTCACTACTTTCTAAAGGCCAAGATGAGTTAACTAGGGTTCTAAAAGTTAGTTAGTGCATTGACAACATATGGCAGCCTCATATTATCCTCAACTTGACTTAAGGAACATAAGCACCAACCAAGAAGTCGCACTAACTATGGCCACCAGATCAACCGTATCGATATACGTCGTACAGTTTCCTTGGTCTATTGCCATTTACCTAAGGTACACTAGATCCGGGTTAGGACCTTTCACACATAAGAGCACCCCAACAAGATAATATAAAGCAAACAAGGCAAACAATTTAAAGTGATCTAATTCCTAAGGGTACCCCTCTTTTATTAAATCCCCAGCAGAGTCGCCAGTTCTGTAACACGGTGGGAGAACTGACTTTAGTTATGTTGCGGATAGCAAGAGTCGCCACCGACTTTTATTTTATCCAAAGGAAAGACATAAAAGAACAGGAAAGACCTTAAGAGATATTTTTGGGTCTGGGGGGTAGGTTATGTAAAGGGAAGGTGTTAGCACCCTTTACATCCATGGTTATCCATGGGCTCTTAGTTACTTAGCTCACTTTTGAATTGTTTTTGAAAGTGTAGTGTGTGAATAGAAAATTTTTCATAATAGTTAATAATGATCCATGTACGGATGCGTAAAAACTTGTTTTTGAAAATTTGTTTGAAATTGTGGAAAGTTTGAAAAGTTTTGAATGAAGTGAGCAAGTACATAAGAGGAACCTACCCTAAAGTTTAAGTCTTTCTTGTTCTTTATCCTTTAATTGGTAAGACTATCCCTACTATTAAGGAGTAGGTAGTCGTTACCTTGGATGTAAGGGACATGTGAGGGACATCTGTTTTTATGAAGGCAACTGTGGGGTGTATTAAGCATTTTAGGAGGGACTATCATCATTATTCGAGAAGGGACTTGATCTTTAAAGGCAACCATTAGGGACTTGATGATTTTTCTTTTAAGGGACTTGCTTTATACACCCCACTTGACCTTTATGAATAGGCAACAATGAGGGATAGCCTTAGAAATGTGAGATGGCGATTAAAAATCGACTTACGTGTGTGAGTGTTCAATATTATTTATCTTATGATTAAAATGATCTAAGTTAATTTTTAAATAGAATACATGTTTTTGCACTCCCTAAGTTACTAACCATAGCATAAAAATTAAATAAATTAAATATTACAAAATTTACATCCAGGAGCATTTACAAAATAAATAAGCAAATTAAATATAAAAAGCAAAATATAAATAATAATCAAAAATATAAATAATAAGCAAAAATAATAAATAAGCGATAAATAAATAAATAGGGGTTAGTAATAATAAGAATTAAAAATAGGGTTAGTTAAAATAATAATGAAAAGTTAAATAACATTAGTGAAATAATAATAAAATATATAAGATTAATGAAGCAAAAATAATAAATAATAACATGGTTAGTAACAATAATTAAAATAAATAAAATTAGCCAAAATATTATAAGAATAAAAAAATTAACAATTTTTTTTAATATAAGCAATTATATTTACAAATTATTTTTAAATGTATTATAATCATCACAAATTCAATTATTTCTAAGCAAAAAAGTTATAAAAAAGTATTTACATATCATATAAAGAAAAAATAGGTTATAAGTATATTTGCAAAATTTTAATTTTTATTAATTATTTATATTTACAAAAATTAATTATATTAAAGATTATAAATATATACATGATAATTTATATTAAGAATTGGAAAATAAATAACTAGGGTTTTTTAATAAGCACTTAGAAAGTAAATTAGGGTTTTGTTAAAAAATATTTTTTAGATTTTTTTAATTTAATATACTAAACTATTTTAATAATATGTATATATATTTTAAAATTTTAGAAAATATTAAGCATGCTTCATTATTTCTTTTGTTTAATTATTTAGAAAGCATATGTATAAGATTATAAGAGAATAATTAAAACAAATAAAAGAAAAAGCAAAAAAAATGTGAAAACTTACCTGACTGGGGTTTGAACCCAGGTCAGCCTATTTACCAGCAAGAAGAACCACCACCAAGCCACTATGCACGCAGGCAACAAAAGAGAGTGTGAAATTTGTTTTGTGCTTCATCTAGAAAAATTAGAAAAATAATAGAAACAAAAAGGCCTGGGGTGGTGTTGAACCCAGGACCTTTGACCATTCACACGCACGCTTTACCGCCTGGCTGGGAGAGCCCTTCTGGTAGTTGAATGGCAAGAAACCATAATATATTAAGTCTACTTTTAACCTGAAAAATAAGAACAAAAACAATGCACCAGCCAGGAATCGAACTAGTGCCCTCACACCATACGCGTATCAGCTTTACCACTGGGACAAACGTGCGTTTGTGAAACATAACCAGGATTAATTCATAATATTTTTAAACGAAATTTGAATTTTTAAAACAGGCGCGAATGGACTTCGTCTTCTTCCTTATGACCTACAAATTTAGCTGCGATAATTGCTTCCATTTTTCCTGCGAATTCACCATGGCAGCAAAACCTACAAAAATCAATAACCAACAAAACTGTACAATTTCACAAAATTAAGCACAGCATTATGATCCAGACATTCACGCGATTAATCCTGTGTTTTTAGAATTCATTTAGGTTTCTTAAATCCAAAATCCCTAAACCTAGGTCCAAACCCTAACAATGGTGTTTCATGAATTAGCCATGGTTTCTTTGATTTTTCTGTCCAGAAACGATCTACACAACATTATAAACAACATTAGACAAACAAAATCCATTAATTTGCAGTGAATTGATGTAATCGAAAAAAGGAAAAGCAAGAACAAGTATGGCTCGGGTTGAGCAATATGGTGCATATGGGATGCATATGAGTGATGATTTCGCTTCATGGATGCCCAAGGAACACGTCTATGATCATGTTTTACCTTCAAATGCTTTGGAACTCAAAATCCGAATATGAGTTTTTTGGAGAATTTTTGATGTTTGGAACTTACACTTAGAGGCAATAAATTCGTGAATGAGTGATAGGGTTATGATCAGTACTTATATGAGGATCATTTAGGTCAGAAAAATTGAATGGTTGTATGGAGAATTTGATTCAAAAAGATTGAAATTGATCATGTCTTAAAAGTCAAATATTTGTGTATTATGGCTTGCTATCTTTGGATCAATCTCATTATTTCCTTCCCTTTCAATTCCAATCATCAATTAAGACTTTCTAGAAGCCTAATCCATATAAAATCTCTTATTTTCATATTTTATTTATATTTAAAATGATTTTAAATGATTTAAATCAAAATAAATAGAAATAAAAATAATAAAAATCAGATTTTCAATGGTTTGGGTCGTGCATAGTGTTAGTGTATGGATTGGATCACAATTTGGCCAGCCCATTTGGAAAGAAGTGGTTTTAAACCTCCATTTTCAACATAAACCATCACAAAATTTCCCAACTTTGCAAGAGCATATCTCCCTCAATTTTAAAGTTATGAGGGTGTTCTTGGACATTTTGGAAAGCTTGAAGAGTCCTCTAAATAACCCCATTGGTTTCATGTCCATATCATTTACCAATCTCAAGTTATGCTCTTTTGAAGTTGTTGACGTTTTGTTGACTTTTGAAATGACCTATAATGTCTTAGATCATATCTTCCAAATGAAGCATTTTTGGGCTTGACTTGCAAGATCAAAGTTGTAGAGAATTCAATTTCCTTCAAAATGAGCTTTGAGTGGAGACTTGGTGATGAAGTATGTGAAAGTTATGGCTGGTCAAAGTTCAGTTGACTTTTACTGAGGAAACCCTAATTTAGAAACTCCTGATTCTTGATGATCTGAAATCTCCTTGATGAATCATGATCAACCCTTGATCAAATGATGAATTTTACTTCATATACTTGATGTTGGCAAAAAATCATGAAGTTTGACTTTGGTTTGACCACAGTTGACCTCAGTTTGACTTTTTAACTACTTTGACTGATTTTGACTTATCTGATCATCTGACTGAGCAAACCTTTGAGAAAAGTCTTGAAACTTGTCATGGGGGTTTTTAAACACATATAAGATGTTATGAAGCTCACTTGAAGTCTTGGAAATCCATTTAGCCTGATTAAAGTCAAAACCCTAGTTTTGGATGCACTGCTTTGGAGGTGCATTGTCTGAGGGAATTGTCAACTCTTATGGCCAATTGTGAACTTTGTGAACCTTGTGAACCATCATAAAATGTCTTGTGATACTCATGGAAGGTATTGTGAAGCTTGTGAACCTTGTGAACCTCATGAAGTGACTTTGTAGACCTCATGATCCTCATGAAAGGTATTGAAAGCATTGTGAATCTTGTGAACCTTGTGAACCTTCATAAAGTAACTTGTAGACTTCATGAACCTCATGAAAGGTATTGAAAGCATTGTGAATCTTGTGAACCTTGTGAACCTTCAAGAAGTAACTTGTAGACTTCATGAACCTCATGAAAGGTCTTGTAAGTGTTGTGGAACTTGTGAACCTTGTGAACCTTCATAGAACACAAAGTCTTGTATTGTGAGGGCAAATTTTGGGGTGCAACAATTATGAACCCATTCTCCCTCTTACCTCGAATATCCTGATAAAAATTCCTGCGAAAATTGATGATGGAGAATACCCTAGCCCTTCCTCTTGTTCTTCCTTCTCTAACACTCTCCAAGTAAAAATATGGTTTATGACTAACTTTGTCCCTAAACCTTGATTAAGACTTATTTTCCTCCCACTCACAAATTACTAATTAAATTCATATTTTTAATTAATAATAATAAAAATAATAATAATAATAATATACTTTATGCTACTATTATCAAATATACCCACTTACTACCCAGTATTACATTATTAACCCGATATCTCTAATTTCCCGTCCCATTAAGGATACTACGCCTACGCGTTCAACTACACACACTCTAAATAAGGCCAAACAAACAAAATAACACACGACGATTAAATGAATTAAATGGGGTGTTACAATATGCTTTTAACAAATACAACTATTTTACTCTTGATGATGACAACTTTTGTTTAATGATGACAACAGATGATGACAAGTCAAGCATAAGCAATTAAACATTTAAAGATGCAAACTAAAGAATTAGGGTTTGATGGACCTGACTGTTTGATGATGGCCGCCAAATGAAGTTCACTCAAGTCTCATATCAAGTAAACTCAAGTAGTTTCTACAAGAAGGAAAGTATTTGATAAAGTCTTGAAGTATATGAAAACCCTAGCTTAATTAGTCTGAGTGAAAACTATGTAATGCATAAGGGTGTTTTCATAAAAGTATGTGGCTACATCACACATACGAAAAAAATTTAAACTAATCTTTCTCAAAGAAATATTTTCAAAAATATCTTGAAGTTATGCCATCTGAGTTGGAAGTTGTTTGAAAAGCTCAAGACAAAGTTTTTATCTTTGCTAAACGATTGGCACCTTATCCCAATTGATAGGGAGATTTCAAAAATGCGCCCTAACCTATTAGGACAACATCTTAAAGATGGGTAACATCCATATATATTTTATTTCCTTTTTTAATTTGGTAATCAATTATAAAGGGTGCAACCAATCGATTGGGACATTCTTCCAATCGATTGAGATGTCATAAAATGCTTTTAAAACGATTTTCTTATTCATCTAACCTCTAGCCTATAAATAGAAGTCCCTTCCCTCATTTAAAATGATCCATAACTGAGTCTCATTTTATACTTCTCTCTCTCTCTCTCTCTCTCACTCCCTCCCTCTCTTTGTAAACTTTTCTTTTACTATCTCTCAATAAGTGTTTAGCCGAAGTGCTTTTTGAGAAACTCTTTTTTGCAAGTGAGAAGTTATAATTCTGGAAGGGTAGATTTGTAAGTTCACCAAGGAACATTTGTTTATACCTTGTGTCGTACATAAAAAACTACGATCCTCGCGAGCGGTTGTGGTTGGGCTTACAGAGAGTTGCCATCAACATTTATTTATTCGCAAGAGGGAAAGGTAAAGACATTGATAAACCTTGTAACACCTTTCTAACCTCACGAAATAAAACACAATAATAACTTAAATAAATCAGAGTACATCTCAGAAAGGTGCCACATAACCATATATCGCCAAAATCATCTTATATCCTCAAATAAGCAACAATCAATCCTAATCGAATTTGGGGTGTTACAACTCTCCCCCACTTAAAGAATTTTCACCCTAAAAAACTGCTCGAAGAAAATAGAGTCGGATATAACTCCCTCATCGGATCTTCATGTCCCTAAGTCCAACACATAAGCCATCAACAAATTCTTCAAAACTAGATACTCCTCTACATCTCACCATCCGTCCACGGATGATAAGCAGAACTCAACCTCAACTTAGTACCCAAATCATCTTGCAAATTCTTCTAAAATCTTGACATAAATCACGGATCTCTATTTGATGCAATAATTGACGGTATCCCATGCAACTTCACAATTTCCACAATGTACATCTATGCTAATTTCTACATAGAATGACTAATCTTCATCGGCGGGAAATGAGCTGACTTAGTCAATTCATCTACGATCACCCGAATCGAATCATTCCCCTTCACCGTCTACGACAAACCTAACCCAAAATCCATAGAAATATTATCCTATATCCCTCATGGAATATTCAACGGTCGCATCAGAACCAAAGGCCTCTGATGTTCCATCTTCGATCTTTGGCAAATCAAACATGCATACACAGTCCTAACAATTATCTTTCCTCATAACCGACCACCAAGTAACTTCTACAGATCCTGAGACATCTTAGTAGCACCGGGATGAATGTTCAATCTACTCCGACATCCCCCCTCTAAAATACTCTTCTCAATTTTTGATACATCTGGAATACACATTCTATCACGAAACCTCATCACATCATTCTCATCAATTCGGAATTCACATCTGTTACCTTGGTTAATCAAGGTCAACTGATCCACCAACTTCAAATCAAATTGTTGTCCTTCTTGAATTTCTTCCATAATCTCATTATTCAATTTCAACATTCCTAACTATATACTGTTAGAGGTCGTCTCACACATTAAAACCATATCTCTGAACTGCTCAATCATTTTAAGTTCTCCCACCATAAGCTTTAACATATGCAATGTATCCCGCCTCAAAGCATCTTCAACCACATTTGCTTTACCCAAATGGTAACCCAAGACAAATCGAAATTCTTCAACAATTCCATATGTCTCCTTTGTCTCATATTCAACTCTTTCTAATCAACAAGTGCTTCAAACTTTAATGATCGATGAACACCTCAATTCTAGATCCAAAAAGATAATATCGCCAAATCTTCTACACAAACACCACGACTTCCAATTCTAAATCACGGGTAGGATAATCCCTTCATAAACTTTTAATTATCTAGAAGCATTAGCAACCACTTGACTATTCTGTATCAAAACTCCTCCAAGTCCCATCTTTGACGTATCACAACAAACCACAAAAGACTCACTCAGATTAGGAAAAATCAATATCGAAGCGGTCGTTTACTCCTTCTTGATTTCCACAAAACTTTCCTCACATGCAACATCCTACACATATATCTGACTCCCCTGAGTCAACTAGGTCAATGGTAATACCGATTTAGAAAAACCTTTAATAAAACTGCGATAATAACTAACTAATCCCCTAAAGCTTCTTAGTCCAATGACATACTTTAGAGTCTCTTATTAAACCACTAGAAATCACTTGACCAAGGAAACTTACTGCCTACAACTAGAACTCGCAATTCAACGATTTGGCATGCAACTTCCTTTCTCTCAATACTTGCAACACAATCTGCAAAGGTGTTGCGTGTTCCCCTTCAGACTTAGAATATCTCAAAATATTACCAACAAAGATCACCACAAAATTAACCTCTAATACTCATGAAAAATCTGATTCATATACACCACAAACACGCCAGGTACATTGGATACACCAATTACGTCACAGTGTCCTCATGATGATCGTACCTCATCCTGATAATTGTCTTCGGAATATCCTTAATTCCTCATTTTATCACCCAATAGACTATCTCACACACCACTGGCATATCACTACCCGTCACATTGCTCCCTATGCCCCAAGAATCAAACTCAACTATACCCGGTCGTTCTCCCTCAAGACCTTCCAACTTGACCGACAAATATGAAACTCGAGCTTTCTTCATCATTAAATATAATAACCTAAATTGACTCATAAAAACCATCTGTAAGCATTCGACTTAACTCCATTCTACTTCACCGTACACACCATCTAAGCTGGCAAGACTCGTCTATTCCATCCAACATGATTACGTCTACTATCAACAAGAGATTAAGGGTGATCAGTTCCTCAATTTGTCAATAGATAGACGACAATCATGATGGGGCATAAACCATGTCCACCAAACTCCAATATAGTTCTTAGCAATATTGTGCACTAAGTCACCTCATTATGAAATTCATTAGTTGACTTAAGCTTGATCTCTGCATTCCCTTCGGAATCGAGAAAAACATTATCCTAATAACATTTGCACTCCTGCAATCCAATACACATCGAGTCAACAATCCACAACCAAAACATCTCAGATAAGAAATATATTATCCCCCACTTGTTTCAAACCAACACCTGGAGACAAATGGTTAGAAAACAAGCAAGTATCGGCAGTGTTTCACACACATGTCGTGTACTAAGGAACAAATATCATTAGACAACTCGGCTGGATGGACCGACCTGCTATAATACCACTAATGTAACACCTTTCTAACCCCACAGAATAAAACACAATAATCACTTAAATAAATCAAACTACATCTTAGAAAGGTGCCACATAACCATATATCATCAAATTTGGGGTGTTACAAAACTCATGATTGGAAAGGAAATGACATGGTCATCGCAACCATTGTCGGTTCGAAAGACGGATATGTAAGGGAAATGTATTAGAACCCATCACATTCATCGTACTCGATGGGAACCATCTAAGTTTTCTAAGTGTGAATAGTGTTAGACGATGGCGCCGATCTAGAAGGGGGGTTGAATAGATCCCTTTTAAAATGTTTTACCTTTCAAAAATTAATTGAAAAATATTTGGCGGAAGTTCCTCGGAAAAATTCACGTCTAAATTATTTTAAGTCACCGATGATCGAATATGCGTTATCAAACCAAATGGGATAATGAAGATGAATTAACTAATTAATACCAAACAAATTAATCACTTAAATTTGATGCAATTGATTAAAATACTTCCAACAATGTATATAAAGAAGAAAAAGGCACAACAAACAAGAAATAATGTGTTTTTTAATTTTATCGAACACTTGGTGTGCACACCACACTTAGTGTGTTTTTCCAAATAGTCTAGTGCAGAGTTTTATCTAAGATCGCTATGTAATTATGATAGCAACAATTTCACAAACACTTGGTGTGCACTAAACTATGCAAAATAGAATTTTCAAAACATAATTATTTCAACTTGTGCAGAAAATTTACGAAATGAAAAATGAGAAGGACACACGAATTTGTTTAGGCAGTTCCCATATCATCCTCGCTAAGGGTACCTCTGCCCCAATTCAAAAATTGAATTGGGACTTTTTATTATAATTTCAATGTTTATACAAAGATAAATTAGGAACGACAAACCAATCCTAATTATAGTTATAGCTATGTTTCTCTTTGCCCCTTGATTCTAGTTGAATCAAGTTCTTCACGCGTGTCGAACAAACCTCCGATTAATTGCTCCCTTCTTAAAATAATCCACGATTCTCCAAACTTCGAGCTTGGCCGCTTTGATTCGATGCTTATGAACCCACACCGTTATTCACAATCCTTCGGTTACCGTGATATGGTTGAATAATCACCTTGATCTTCAAACCTCTTCACTCGGCTGAATCTACGAACAAATGATGTGTGTGAAACCCCCAAATCACAATTATATTGGAGGACAAACCCTCAAGGTTTTTTTAAGAAAAACCCACAAATCTCTAAACCCAAACTGAAATCACAATTCCACCGTTTGAACGTTATCACCTTGAATCTTGCACTTTGATCAACAAAAAATATTGTGTGTAGTTGTTGATGAATGCTAGAGAAAGAGAAGATGAAGATAGCACTTGTGTATATCTTTCACTTTTCTTGTTGTTTTACCAAAATAAAATATGCAGCTATTTATACTAGTGGGAAAAAATAATGGAAAGACTTAAAAATAAGTAAGAGAGAAAATTATGTGATTGGCGCCTAACTCCAGAAATGCGTCGACCTGAAGGATCATTTAAATCGACCTGTTCAAAGCTTTGAATCAACCTAAAATATGCCATTAGTCAGCCTGTTGGGACCTGTGAGTTACAAATATTTCTTGCCTTCATTTGAGTCGACCTAAATCATCAAATTAGTCAACTCAAATTTTCTTAACTGATGAGCCGACCTGTTCAAGATGATGAGTCAATGTTTTCTCTTTGAAACAACAATAATCCACTTCTTTGATGCCAGCAACTTGTGATCCAACATGCCTTCCTGAAACACCATAGTTTTGACATCATTAAAAACACCAAATACTCTCACAAACTCCCCCTTTTTGATGATGGCAAAATTTGTTATGATCACAAGAGCATCACATACAAAAACAAGCTCCCCTGAATATATGCCACACAAGAAGATTTCTTTACATAATCACATATCCCCCTTTGACAACATCAAAAAGAGAAAACCAGATTAAAGGTGAAACACAAATAGCGGAAAAGAAATATAAAGACATACATTGCAATTGCATTCAATCATCAACATACACACAATAAGAGATGAAATAAAAGAAATAGACAAATACAACAAAACAAAAGCATCATATGCATATGAAAATGTTATGGAATGAAATGCAAAATGCTCTCAATACCGTGGACCCCATTGTGAAGGATGACAACAATGATACACATCCGGTTGACGATCTTGCTCATATTGGTTGGTGAAATGGATGAAAGTTGTGTTGAGTGTGTTTAAGGAGTTCACAAGCACAATATGGGAACCATTGATCTCATTTAGTCGTGCTACGTAGTTGGATGCAAAAGCATAAAAATTCTTAGTTTGAGTATGGAGTTGACTTTGCAAAGCAGTGTACCGCTCATCTTGAATGGTCATATAGGAAGAAAAAGCAGTGTCTTGCTTCCCAATTTGCTGCTCCAATCCAGAATATCTTTTGGATTGAGCCTCATAAAAGTTTTGTTGTTCAAAGTGCATGTTTTGAAGCATTTCCATGATACTGACATTGTTGTCTTGATGAGGTGGTGAAGGAGGTGGAGACGGAGGTGCGAACGATGTTGCATTATAAGTCCACCCGGTATATTTCCATTCACTCCATCCTTGGTTTTCATAAGGAGTAGAATCTCCAGGAGCAACTCGATGCCAATCTTCATTATCAAACTGTACCTCATCAGTATCCATTTGTGCAATATTTGGATCAATTTCAGGATTCGGAACTTTGTCTTGATTTTAATCACCCTCAACATCATCTTCATCATCATGATTATCACCATAACCGACTCGAGTGATATACCGATAACGCTTCTCTTTAGGGTCCTACAAGGGACCTATCAAGCTAAGAGTTTTCTACTGAAAAGGGTTATTATCGGAGATAGAAGTAAAAGGAATACCTTCAACAACAATTTTGGCTATGTTGATAATTGCTTGAACAAGGGATGGATAAGCTAGAGCAACTCCCTTCTTCTCCTTGAGAGCAAATATACGAATAGCAAAGTAATGAGGCCAATTCACTTTTATCTTGTTACGAAGAATATAGATGAGTTGAACTTCATGAATATCGATTTAAGAAAACCCCCTTTCTTTGGACGGAGGTTATAGGAGACAATTTAGTGAAGAATGTGATCGGTGGGATTAACTTTTCCTGTGGTGGTAGAAGTCACAAATAATTTAGTATTGATAGCAGACTTAATGAATGGCTCTTTGAGCATACCATTCAATTCCCTACGAAATTCATACCCATCAACCTAATCGGAATTAGTCATCAAAATACTGGGAGATGCAGGATCAATTCTGAATAAATCCTTCCGAATATGAGCATTGACAACATACATTTTATCACCCATTCTAAAATGAAACTCAAACCCCCTAAATTTACCAACCAGACCAGCATAAAACATTCAGACCATGTCCTCATTATACTCAACTTCACAAACCAAAAACAAATTAATTTCTTGAAAATCAATTAGTTCAACAATATGTGGGATATTCATCTAACAAGCAGTTCTCTTGGAGTAAACATATTGGATGATAACTTTTCTATTCTTGAACCTTTTATTATAAATATCCTTAAGATCAGAAGGAACAAGAGACAAGGCACTTACCAGAAGTGTAGACTGAGAAGAAGAGCCTCTCAATGTTCTCTTACCAGTAACTCTTGAAGCCATGAATAATGCTCTTGAAAAGATATGATAAGAATGGAGTTATAGGGTTTTAGAGAGAAGTTTGAGAGTTCTTGAGAAGAATAGTTAGTATAAATGAATTTATGGTATGAAGAATGAATTATAAAATGATTAAGAATTTTAAAAGTCATTAAAAACAATATTATGACACAAATAAATGGGCTGTACCAACCTAGGGAAGCTAAACAAACTGAAAAATGTGTTTTCCAACACGTGTTGGTCAATGTGAAACAGTAATGCGTCGAACTAAAACTATGAATGAGTTGACTCATTTCAAAACTCAAATTAAGTCGACGTAAGCAGGTTAATAGGTCGACGCAATGAGTCCATGAGTCGACGCAAAGGGTAGACCAGTTGGGACCCGAAAATACCAGCAATTTTTACACAAATTTTTTCAAAGATTTCACTTCAATACTTTACATAACATGCTCAAATGCTTTCTAGTGTCATATATCCTAATTTTATGACATATTGACCTACAAAAGAGATAAATAACATCCAAGCACGTGATCATACACACAAAAATTACTTTATATCAAGGATGAGAATCAAAATTTATTATAGATGAATCATAATTTTGAGTAATATAGGAAAGGAACAATATTACCTCTCGCTTATAAATTATTATGAATGAAACCAGTTTAATATTACTCAAGAAAAATATTTGTTAGTGACAAGATACAATAATTCAAGTGATAATGTTTGATAAACACATGCAATGCATTAAGAACGATCCAAAATATCAAGAACGCCAAGTTCCCCATGGATGTGAAAGAAAGGTTTTGTGGCAAGTGGTTTTGTAAAAATATCGACAAGTTGATTTGAACTTTCAATATGCTCAAATACCACGTCTCCTTTCTCTACATGATCTCTAAGGAAATGATGACGAATTTCAATGTTCTTAGTGCGTGAATATAATATTGGATTTTTGGTAAGGTTTATTGTGATAGTGTTGTCACATAAGATGGGAATATTTTTAAGATTGACATTGAAGTCGAGCAATTGTTGTTTGAACCACAAAATTTGGGCACAACAATTTCCGACCACAACGTATTCCGCCTTTGTAATTGACAAAGCAACAAAAACTTGCTTTTTGCTATGCCAACTTACTAGAGAATTTGAGAAGAAACGACATGTGCCACTAGTGCTCTTCCTATCCACTTTGCAACCAGAAAAGTCGGAATCAGGATAACCTACCAAAGAACAATCACTACCCTTATGATACCAAAGTCCAAACTTAGGAGTACCACAAAGATATCTAGGAATGCGTTTAGTTGATTCTAAATGTGATTCCTTAGGACAAGATTGAAATCTAGAATACATACAAACACTAAACATGATATCCAAACGAGATGCGGTAAGGTAAAAAAAAGAGTCGATCATACCTCTATACCTTTTTATGCCCACCTCCTTATCATTCTCATCTCGATCTAAACTTGTTGCGGTAGGTATTGGTGTATCAATAGCATTTGAATTCGTTATATCAAATCGCTTAAGAAGCTCATTACAATATTTTGTTTGACTTATGAAGGTGCCTTCCTCAAGTTGTCTAATCTGAGGTCCGAGAAAGTAATTTAGCTCCCCCATCATACTCATATCAAATTCACCTTGCATTGAACTTGAGAATTCTTTGACCAATTTCATATTAGTAGATCCAAAAATGATATCATCTACGTACACTTGAACTAAAATTAAATGTTTTTCCTTCCCGTTTAATGAAAAGGGTAGTATTAACCTTTCCTCTTGAAAATCCTTGATTTAATAAAAAATTGCTAAGGCATTCATACCAAGCTCTATGAGCTTGTTTGAGGCCATACAAAACACGTTTAAGCTTGTACACATAGTTAGGATTTTCATGGCTTTCAAAACTGGGAGGTTGATATACATACATTTCTTCATTTATGTATCCATTAAGAAAAGCTCTCTTAACATCCATTTGATATAACTTAAAGTTCTGTGAGCATGCAAATGCAAGCAAAAGGCGTATAGCCTCAAGGCGGGCAACCGAAGCATAAGTCTCCTCATAGTCAATACCCTCCTCTTGGTTATACCCTTGAGCAACAAGACGGGACTTGTTGCGAGTGATAATACCGTTTTCATCCATCTTGTTCCTAAACACCCATTTGGTACCAATTACTCGATGACCTCGCGGAGGAGGGACAAGGTCCCAAACCTCATTTCTTTTGAATTGATTAAGTTCCTTTTTCATAGCCAAAAAGCAATTTTCATCTATAAAGCATCTTTGGAGTTTTTAGGCTCAATTTGAGAGACAAACGCATAATGATATCAAAAATTACTTATCCTTGATCGTGTAGTAACTCCCTTTGATATATCTCCAAGAATATTGTTAATGGGATGATCCTTTGAGGTTTTCCATTCCAAAGGGATATCGTCTTGATTTGATGAATAATCCTCCTCTTTGAGGAAAATCCCTCAAGGTTTATTTAAGAAAAACCCACAAATCTCTCAACCCAAACTGAAATCGCAATTTCACCATTTGAACGTTATCTCCTTGAATCTTGCACTTTGATCAACAAAAATTATTGTGTGTAGTTGTTGATGAATGCTAGAAAAAGGAGAATATGAAGAGAGCACTTGTGTATATCTTTCACTTTTATAGTTGTTTTACCAAAATAAAATCTGCAGCTATTTATACCAATGGGTAAAAATAATGGAAAGACTTAAAAATAAGTAAGAGAGAAAATTATGTGATTAACGCCTAACTTCAGGAATGCGTCCACCTGAAGGATCATTTGCATCGACCTGTTGAAAGCTTTAAGTCAACCTAAAATATACCCTCGGTCATCCAGTTAGGACCCGTGAGTTACAAAGTTTTCTTGCCTTCATTTAAGTCAACCTAAATCATCAAATGAGTCGAATCAAATTTTCTTAATTTATGAGTCGACATGTTCAAGATGAAGAGTCGACGCATTCTCTTTGAAACAACAATAATCCACTTCTTTGATGCCAGCAACTTGTGATTAAACATGCCTTCCTAAAACACCCTAATTTTGACTTTATTAAAAACACCAAATACTCTCACAAATAGGTGTTCTAATCTAAAAGGTTTACTTGCTAAAGGGAAATGGTGGGTTTTTAATTAGGGTGATCGCCAAGGATTGGGGACCTTGTGCCTACGTATCTTCATTGTGAAATGAGGAATCAGAGCATTCGTAGTTCGTGGAACTACATTTGAAAAAAATAAAAAGATAGCTCGCTAGGATCTCACAATCATATGCCTACGTATCCTTATAATGCAATAAGGAAGTCAGAGCTATCGTAGTTCGAGGAACTACGACTTTTTGGTTTGTGTCTTTTAACGAATGAGTGTTTAAAACGCATTCTAACTGCTATGCATTGGCTTGTCTGCTCGCGGGGGGAGACTGAAACACTAGTTTATATGCACATTAGAAGGGACTAAACAATGTTCTTTGAGAAAAAATTGTTTGATCAAATAGGTGCGAGGAATTAGTGTCTTGAGAGGTTTTAATCGCACGAGGGCAAGAAAAGAAAAGTTTGATGTGTTAATGTTGATTTTAGGGTTTTATTGTGAGATTATTATGAAAATGGTTTGGTCAATGGGAAGGTTGATTGTGATGCAAAAGCAAACGACTTACAAAGGGTGAATGCAAAATGGAGTGGAATTGGTTAAGGAATAATGGTGATGGAAATCCTATTGAATTTGATTTTTATGGAAAAAATGCTTGAAGTTGGATCAAACTTATTTATGTTCTTTTGAAAAGTGTTTGATTTTATTCTTGCATTAGAAACTACCTAAGCACAAAGCAATCAAGAAGAAAGCGGTAAAAAATTTATTACATGTCATGGGAATGGGGGTACATTTTTTCGAATGGTGATACGAGATAATGAAATAATTATATCAAGCCCAATCAACAAACATAAATAAATGAGTGTAAGTGCAAAAGAGCGTGCAAAGCGAAATGAAATCAAGAAGTGCAAGCAAAATCCTAGGATGCGCTCAAAGCTGATTTGTACGTATCGACAACAAATGAAATGTTGTATGCAATGGTCATAATGTGGAAAAATTATTCTATCAATTTATCGAAAATAATTGATGGAATAACGACACGGGAAGTGTCGAATCAATGGATTAAAATCTAATGTTTAACAATGAAAAGATTCAAAGAAACCAAGCAAATATTCAACAAGCATCGTATTTTTGAACAATTAAAGGGCCCTTTTGCAATGGCCATAATCAGGGCAAAATGAGTGGGGGAAAAACAAAAATTAAATTGTAAAGACAATGTCATAAATAAGATGGAAACATCGAGAAAATCAGGAAAAAAAACTTATTAAGATGACTAAAAAATGGGAAATGAAGTAAAAAAAAGGTGAAAAAGAAGTGAAAAATATGGAAAATAAAGAGAAAAGTTGCAACAAAGGATTGAAGCCATGAGATTGGAAAGGAGGCATGAGGCTTCAACCATTCCCACATGGTCCTATTGTTGATAAATTAATGCAAACATAAATATATAATACATAATTCTTGTTAAAATGGGAAAAATAAAGAAAAATGGTGAAAACCAAGAGGAAAGGTGGGCGCTTGGATCAAACCTGGGTCATGGTGGTTAGGAGACCTAAATCTCAACCCCTCCACCATGACCTTCAAGTCGTTAACTAAATTCAAGGTTATATAATATATATATATATATATATATATATATATATATATATATATATATATATATATATATATATATATATATATATATATATATATATATATATATATATAACCAAGAGGAAATGTGGGTGCTTGGATCAAACCTGGGTCATGGTGGTTAGGAGGCCTAAATCTCAACCCATCCACCATGACCTTCTAGTTGTTAACTAAATTCAAGGTAATATATATATATATATATATATATATATATATATATATATATATATATATATATATATATATATATATATATATATAGAGAGAGAGAGAGAGAGAGAGAGAGAGAATAAAAAGACAATGAATGAGTAAATGAATAATGCATTACCATCATATATTTTCTGCAGAATAATGCATTACCATCAATGTAGTGAAACAAATATTAAGCGGAAAGTTTGAGTGAAATGTTACTGACGAAGTTTTATTATTGGAGATTGTCTGTCGAATTCGTGGGTGGGTTCTCGCATTTGCTTCAATGGTAGATCCGCTTTTTGGTGTTGGTGGAGATAATTGTGGCAGTGACGTGAGCAAAGTTGGGAGGACTTTGTGTGATGTTGCAAGATTGGAAAGAAACAGATACATGTTGTGGTTCACGGAATTTTTCAGGTGGTTTGACTAGTTATAATAGTGGTTTAGTGTGAAGAGGGAACCAAATGTGGTTGAAAACGTGTTTTGAAGAGAGATGAAAGAGCTTGTTGTGATGTTCAAGGTTATGTTGATATTTAGGAGATGAGTTGCAAGGAGGGTGGAAAGGGCGAAGGAAAGAAGAATGGATATTAATGGAGTTTGAGGTGTGATTGTCGTGGATAGAAACAACGCCAATTTTGGGGTTGTTAGTGAGTAGCAGGTGGTGTTGTTATTAATGTTATAGTGGAAGTGTTATTGAATAGTGAGGGAGTATGTAATGGTGATGAGGATTATATAGTTGTTATTTATTTTTTAGTGAAGAAGATGAACAATGTGGAAATTGTGGAACGAGCATTGTCCTGGAGGCTCCTTTGGAGGATTCTGGCAGGAAGCGTGTTCACTCTTTCAGGTTTGAAGAAGTTTGGTCGAGGTACCCTAGATGTGAGAATATGTTGGGGAAATTGTGGAATGATTGTGGTTCTGGAGGCCATCAAAAGCTAAAGGAGGTTCAAAAGATTGTAGATTCTTTTTAGAGAGTACAAGGTGGGGCATGTCTAAAGAGATTAAGAGAATCGACACTTTGCTAAAGGATGACTCCAACCAGTCTGTAGGTGAAGGGGAATTGAGTCATTATAAGGTGCTTGAGGTTCAGAGAAACAATTTGTTTCTAGTTAAGGATATGATTTGGAGGCAGAAAAATAGAACAATTTAGGTGAAAGTTAGGGACCTAAATACAAAATTCTTCCATGGCAAAGATGACCAAAGAGGGATAACCAATTCGATTTTGAAGCTAAAATATGACAATGGATGTTGTTGAAAATGGGTAGAAATTCTCCCACACTTAAACCTTTGCTTGTCCTCAAGAAATAAACCAACTCAACAAAAACAAGGTAAGCGCAATTTGAAACACAGACACACTAAACTCTAATTATATGCAGCTACTAGGCTATGTCAAATCAATTTGTACAAATCAAGACCAAGGATACCGTAATGACACAATTTTCAAAAACTCCATCATTATGCAGACCAATCTGAATCATGCCATTATAACTTAACCTATGTCTCTTGCTCTCTTTCACTCCTTTTCGTTCGAGCGCAATCACATTAAGCCCGTTATCCTCGCTCGTACATGGTAAGTTAACCTGTTAGTGTCTAATGATCTCGTCTTTTCATTCTTTTTCATTTATTTTCTTTTTCTTAATTCATCGAATTTAAAGAGTCCGCTCCATTAGGCTAAATGGTCGGGTAAGGCCCACCTAACTTAAAAGGAACTTATCCTATCGATTGCTTTTCTAATTCAATCCTTTTTCTTTTATGTTTAGAGATCATACACATATTTGCATTGGTTACTTACTTAGTTTGTGCAAAGGATGGTGCTGACTGCTAATAAAAACTACTTAGAAGCCAATTTTGAAAACTTGGAGACTAAGGTTTCGGCATAATGTCTACTCAAATCGATATTACATAACGAGGGGGTTTAGGGTGTCAAAACAGTATTCGTGTTATTGAAATGTCCCCAAGTTTCTCTAACAAGCCTAAAGCGACAACCTATATACTTTCAGAGTGTGTGCCATGCATCAAAAAAAGAAAATATTTTTACGGAGAAATTTTAAAATTTTGGGGAGATTTGATAACAACTGAAAAACATCATGAAATAAACAAAAAATAGTGAATATGCTAGAAGGCAGTAAAATATAAACGGTAAAGTTCCTCTCCCACACTTAAACCAAACATTGCCCTCATGTTTTGATAAAAGGTGGAAAAAGAAAGATAGAACTTGTATAAATGCCATTTCTTTGCTACCACAGCCAAATTCGCTCTGGTTCTTCCCTTGTTGTCCGTGTCTTTACTGACCACTTATACTTCGGCATCTTATACTATGAAATATCTGAATTTGCTGAAACTTCACTTTCCTGAAACTGCTCATCATATTTCCTATTTCCGAAGGAAGTACCTGCAAAACATGTTATGAAAATATTGTGCGATGTGTGTAGGTGGAGCCAGACCATGCAAAGAACAAGGATAAGGTGAGTGACCAAAGGAAGAGACATGCTATCTCCTATCATACTCAACATCATTGTCACCACTAGCAGCGACATTTAAAGGAATGTGCGTGAGCACCATCTCATCTTGAGGGATTGTCATCTAGAGATCTTTCGCCTAAATGCAGCTGAGACGTGACAAGCGATACATTTCTTTATTTTCTGAAAACAAAAAAATAAAAATAAACAATTAAATTGAATCGTGGGTTACCACCCACGCGGAGTTTTGTTTAACGTTTATAACTCGACGGTTAAGAGTGTTATATTTCGGTTTCCATGGCCATTTATAAAGTCATCTCACATATCCCTCACATTTCCTTTTCTTCCTTTTGTGGGGTGGTTAATTGTTTTGAACTTGTGGTGGTGGTTCTGGATCTATGCTAAGTATCAACTTTTCACGTTTGGGCTTAGTCATTTCATCCATCACCATAAAGTCAAACCTTACCCTCTCAACATTAATGATTTCCCTAGTTTGGTCTTCAAATTTTCTCTTTTTATGCAAGACCTCAGACAAGGGTGCGTGGATAATTTTCCATACATGCACATACATTTTGGGGTCTGCAAACTTACATGGGAAAGGATATGGTTGGGTATATGGAAGGTGATCAACAATTTATGCTTCATTCTTTACCTCTTCGTCAACCTCGTTTATGGATGGTGTTGGTGAATTTGTCTCAATCTCAACTCTTTCCTCACCATAACTCTCATCAACCTCATTATCACTCTCCTCAGGATTTTCGATTTGGTTTTCACTGCTTATAACATAAGTATTCTCCTCAAGGGAGGGACCTATAAGTGTTAGTGCAAGCATTAAGGTTTGGGTCTCCAATGCCTCAATGTGAGTCACGAGGGAATCGACCATCGTGTTCAGCCGCCTAAGGGTTTCATGATTATCGATATGTTGTCTTTTAAGTTCTTCATTCTGGATAGTTTGTGTGTCCACAAAGTTCTCCATCATAGATTCTATTCTAGCATTGGTCGATTTTTCAATGAAATCCTCCATTAATGTTTCGAGGTTGGACTGAACGAATTCTTCTGGTTCTTCAAAATATTGAGAGTGGTAATTTGGGCGAAAATGAGACAACGTCGCATGGAAATCTCCCATTAGTATTTCAAGATTGGAATTGTATGATTCTTGGGGTTCCTAGAAATATTGGGAATGGTAATCATCGGGAAGATTTGGGAGTGATTCCTCAAAATTTTGGAATTGATAGTTATAAAGGTTATTTGGGTGAGAATGGGTGGACGAAGGATTGAAATTTTCCATATGTATTTCGAGGTTGGGATTATGGTATTCTTGAGATTCCTCGAAATACTGGGAATGGGGATTGTAGAAAGGGTTTGGATGGAACATAATTAAAGAAATAAGAAAGAAAATTCCTTAGTCTATATGGTGCAACAACGTGATGACAATATGGGCTGTTGGTCCCCGGCAACGGCGCCAAAAACTTGATGCGTCCACAAGCGCATAGATTTATCGAAGTAATATAAAATATTGTCGAACCACAGAGACCAATATCAACCAATCATTATCTATCGTCACTTTGTAAAGCTAAGGCTAATGATATTTGATTAAAGGGAAACTAGAACTAAAACTAAAATAGAACTAAGAAAATATAATAAAAGAACGAGTCCGGGATATGGTTTCTGCGTCCCTAAGGGACTCGTAGAATGCGGTGTTAATTGCGACTATATTCCTATTGTGTAGAATATACCAACTTAAAGACTTTGTCTCACACTCTCGTAGTCTTAACTAAAATCATACTTCCTAATCCCAAGATTTTGCTCTCGCTCGCCCTGTAACTAGGAAACACTCTTTGAAAGCCAGCAGTATCCTAACCAACATCTAAAGCGCTCTCGCTATATTTAGATATTATGCCTAACTTCTACTATTTGGTTCACTCCTCATGCTCTCGCCGTTCTCGGCTTAAACCTTAATATGCTTCTCACTCTCATGACAAAGCAATTTTAAATAATCTCTCACTCTCGTGACAAGGCCACTTAAATTACGCTTAGAAGTTATAACCAAAACAGAACTGTATTCATTAAATGACACCTATTGTTTTCTACCGAGTCCCGTCGGTAACAATGGTCCTTATACGCCATACTCTAAACTATTTAGCTAGACATGCGTAAACATGCTTTATAAATTAAAATAAGAAAGCGATAAAATAAATAACATTAAATAAAACCTGGAATTAAAATATGCTTGAAATACTACAGTGGAGTCTTGAAATCTTGAAAGCGTTGCAGGAAAAAGATACAAAAAATGAAATCCTAAAACTAATGGTGTGGTAGTTCCTCAATGTGCGAAACTACCACTTTTACATGGTAATTTTCTGCCTAAAAACTAAGAACAGAGCTTCCGTGCATCAAACCCCCCCCCCTCGAAAAGCTATGAAAACTCCTAGTTATAGAGGTAGTCTTCCTTCTATAACTTCCATGTAGCATAATGAGTGGTGGAGAAAGTGAGAGTAGTGGGCGGTTGAAAAGTAGAATGAGAAATTTGAGGAGGAAGTGGGATGACTTCCTCTGTATTCGTTTCCACTTTGCACGTTTTGCATAAACTAAATAGAACACAACCACGAGCGTCATGGGCTTGTTACGGGCATTTTCTTTCATTTTTAGACCATGACGGTCGTCATGAGGCTATGACAACCGTCAAAGCTACAAATTATGCAGAGTTTCAGTGTTTCTGCTGGTTTTTCAGACTTTGGTGCCATGACGGTCGTAACAGGGGTGTGACGACCGTCACACCCATAATTTCCAGATTCAAGTTGTAGATCTCAGTCTTAGCATTCCGGCACTTCGAACGGGGCGTCATTTTGATTTACAGTTCAAAGGTTATGGCCATTTTCGTCAGACAACTCCTTTTATGCAAATTGTTCCATTTCTTCTGTTTTTCGCCCGATTTTGCTTCCTTTCTTCGCATACGACTTTTAAATGGTTGAATACCTAAAAATAACTAAAATACCAACGTAATATGGTGCAAATTCAAATCAAAACGACTAGAAATTTGTATTAATCAAGTCAACTAAACGATGTATTCTCACGTCATCACACTGTGAGCGACCATTGGTTAATTACTTCTCTGAAATTTTATCTACTTTCTCCTCCCAAAACATACAAGATGTTTGTCAAGTGCTTCAAGGGAAATTAAATGGGGTGCAAGTTAGTTGGTGTGAAGCTCAATTCACGACCTTGGAGGTTAATGAGGTGATTTTCCAAATGCACCCTTTGAAGGCTCTAGGCCTTGGTGGCCTTCATGCTCTTTTTTTCAAAATTATTGACACATTGTTAGAGCTGGTTTTAGCAAGTTGGTGTTGGATATTTTCAATAATGGAAGGGACCCGAGGCCAATTAATAATACATTTATAGCCCTCATTCAAAAGTGTACCCTTCTATCCCTAAGAATTCCAGGCTCATAAGTCTTTGTAATGTGGTTATGAAGATTATTACTAAGACAATAGTGTTAGACGATGGCGCGGATCTAGAAGGGGGGTTGAATAGATCCTTTTAAAAAATTCAACTTTTCAAAAATATTTGAAAAATGTTTTGCGAAAGTTCCCCGGAAAAACTCGTCTAAAACAAATAAAGTCACCGGTGATCGGATATGCATTTTGAAACCAAATGGGAAGTAAAGGATGATAAGACAATTAATATAGTGTAACTAAATCACTTAAATTCAATTTGTTTGATAACCCACTTCCAACAATGAATTAATAGAGAATAAATAAGCACAAGAAAAATGAATGTGTGTGGTTTGACTTTTTCACAAACACTTGGTGTGCAAACACACAATGAGTTATTTCTATGTTGAACTAGTGCAGAATTTTCACAATAGTGATGGCAAAAATTAATAGCAATATATCAAATAGGTAGTGTGCACCAATTCAACCAAACCAGAATTTCTCAAACTACACACAATCAAATTATGCAGAAAATATAAGAACGAAGCAATAAAGGAACACGAGAGATTTGTTTAGGCAGATCCTTCATCGTCCTCGCTAGAAGTACTCTGCCCCCAATTCTCAACCGAATTGGGCAATTTCATTAATATTTCAATTGTTTTTACAAGAAGAAAATCGGAACAACAAACCAATCCGAGTTGTGAATGTTGTGACAGCTTCTTCTTGTCCCTTGATTTAAGACGAACCAAGTCCTTCACGCGTGTCGAGAAAGCCTCCGGTTAACTGCTCACTTCTTGCGAGGATATAAAATCCTTCAAACCTCGAGCTCGGATGATTTTCCTCAACGCTTGTGAACCCAAAATAATCTCTATAATCCTCTGGTTACCGTGATATGAAAGAACGATCCAGTTGATCTTCAATCTACCTCACTCGGCTGAATCTACGAACGATGATTGTGTGCAAAACCTCCAAATCCTATTTGATCTTCGAGGAGAAAACCCCAAAGGTTTTTACAAGAAAAACCCACACCTTCAAAACCCAATATGAAATCTCTATTTCACGATTGAACGTTATCTTCGTAATTTTCACCTTGATCGACAAAGATTGTTGTGTGTGATTGTTGATTAATGCAAAGAAGAAGAAGATGAAGAGAAGAATGTGTATCTATTTCACTTTTCTTGTTAACATCTCAAATGAAATGAAAGAAGTTATTTATATTGGTTAGTCAAAAATAAAAGAAAATAGAAAGTAAAATTAAATTTAAAACAAATAGCAGCTACAGGAATGAGCTGGCTCAAAATAGGGGTTGAGCTGACCTAACAGGGTCAATGAGCCGACCAAAAAATTAGGCCCATTCAACCTGTTGAGACCCTAGAGAAACTGGGGGAAAACACTTCAATGAGTCGGCTCATTTCAAGAATTGAGTCGACTCAAACCAAATATATTGAATGAGTCGGCCTAAACATAAAGTTGAGTCGGCTCATGCAGTTAAAATTCCTTCAAAATGAGTTTTTCTTCATGAGATCATTTCTTCTCCCTTGTTCCACACGCAATTTCAATCATACCAAGTTTTTGACAATTTTAAAACTTATGCCAAGTCTCACAAATATAAAATCATTTGAAGCATGTTCTCCCAAATGTTATTGATGAAGAGTAAAACATGTTTGTGAAAGGTAGATAGATTAGTGATAATGCATTCCTTTCCATGGAATGTTTCCACTGGAAGAAGAAGAAGAAGAAGAAAGGTAAAAGAGGAGTTATGGATCTAAATCTTGACATGTCAAAGGCTTTTGACAGACTTGAATGGAGCTTTATTAGTGGTGTTTTGTCCTTGATGTGATTCCCTGATCATTTGGTGTCTTTGATTCATATATACATTGGCTTACCAAGTTCTCATCAATGGGAAGCCTAGTAGTTTTTTTTCTTTCAAAACTGGGTCTCCGTCAATGAAACCCTATTTCTCCTTATCTGTTTATTTTCTGTGCTAAATTTCTTTCAAGTTTATTGAGAAGCAACACTTAAAGGAATCTTATTCATGGAACCAAAGGGGTCAAGAGGGCCCCAATTATCTCTCATTTTTTCTTTGTAGATGATAGTCTGCTCTTTGCTCGTGAAAAATCTAAGGAATATGATTGTATCTTCAAAACTCTTAAAGTGTATTAAGATTCTTTTGGGAAAGTTTTTAATCTAGAGAAGTCATAAGCACCATTTAGTCAAAATGTGCTTGAAGAAGATAGATAAATAGTCTGTAGTATGATGGGAGTAAAGATTGTGACTAGACATTCACTACTACAAAACGTGCAAACAACAATGCTAGACTTACAACGCATCCATTAACACAGTTGTAATAGATTAAAAATTTAACGTCCAATCAATAGTTGGATGTATAAACATTCATTTAATGAAGGTTGACGTAAACCACCATTGTAATAAATGAAATGTAGTAATCTTTGATTCCTCGCAACTACACTTTTCCATTTTTTAGAGTACATTTAGCGTGTGTCGCTTAAGTTCATTATTTAAAAAATAAATCATAAATGATTTTACAACGTTTGAATTAAACAACCGTTGTTAGAGGATTAAAAATCCACTACGGTTGGTTTCTCCAACCAAGATTAAAAGCTTTACTGATACATTAAAACAAAACTTATTTTCTATTTCTTTCATAAGACACCCTAATCAAACAAGCGAGTCAGAGACGACAACGGTGGCGTAATCTTTACCCTCTTTGTGTCCATTCATTTGGAGTTCAAATATTCACCCTCTTTTTTCATTTGATTCTTCAGCTTTGAAGTATTGTACTCTTCATTATCTTCATTCCTTTTTTCTTGGTTTATGTCATACATGCTCAAATATTTACCGTTTTTATTCATTTGATTCTTCAACTTCAAAGTACGATACTGTTGCACCCCAAAATTTGCCTCACCTAGTCAAGGCATTGTGTACCCAGATGTCCCAAGAGGTTCAAAAGGTTCACAAGGTATCCCAAGAGGTTCACAAGGATCACAAGGTTCACAAGGTTCACAATTAGTCAGAAAGTTTAACAATTCCCTCAGACAAAACATCCTCCTAAGCAATGCATCCTAAACTAGGGTTTTGAATTTCATCAGGCTAAATGAACTTTCAAGGCCTCAAGTGAGCTTAATAGCATCCTATATGTCTTCAAGAATCCCAATGACAAGTTTCAAGGATTTCCCAAAAGGTTTGCTCAGTCAGATGATCAGATACGCAAAAATCAGTCAAAGTAGTTAAAAAGTCAAACTGAGGTCAACTATGGTCAAACCAAAGTCAAACTTCAAGATTTTTTGCCAACATCAAGTTCATGAAGTAAAATTCATCATTTGATCAAGGTTTGATCATGATTCATCAAGGAAGTTTCAGATCATCAAGAATCAGGAGTTTCTAAATTAGGGTTTTCATAGGAAAAGTCAACTGAACTTTGACCAGCCATAACTTTCACATGCTTCATCAAAAATTTCCCATCCAAATCTAATTTTGAAGGAAATTTAATTCTCTATAACTTTGTGTCTCACAAGCCAAGCCCAAAAATGCTTCATTTGGAAGGTATGAGCTAAAACATTATAGGTCATTTTAAAAGTCAATAAAAAGTTAACATCTTCCAAAGGGCATAATTTGAAAATGGTAAAGGATATGGACATGATACCAAAGGGGTTGGTTAGAGGACTCTCTAAGCTTTCCAAAATGTCCAAGAACACCTTCATAGCTTTAAAATTGAGGGATTTGTACCTTTGCAAAGTTGGGACATTTTTGGGAGGTATATGAAGCAAATGGGACTTTAAAACTAATTTTTGCCAAATGGGCCTACCAAATTGCCATCCAATCTTCATGATATCCTCAAGCACGACCCAAACCAAGCATTATCTGATTTTTTATATTTTATTTAGTATTTATTTGAATTTTATTCATTAAAATGCAAATTAAATCAAAATAAAATATAAAAATCAAATATTTGGACATGATTTTGATTCTAGAAGGTCATAAACATCATTTAGAGTTGATTGATCACATCCAAATTCGTGCATAATCAATTTGGCATTGTTAGATTTAATTTTTGGAGATTTTCAAATATTGGTTTTCTTCATTTGCATAAACCAAATCCATGTTCTTCGTTTTCAAATATTGATTTTCAAATATTGGTTTTCTTCATTTTCAAATTCGTGCATAAACATCTCCAATTGCATAAACCAAATCTATGTTCTTCGTTTTTTTTTCAATTTTTCGATTCCGATCATTTAAGCATTATCAATGGATTCTAACTTTGTTTTCTTGTTTGTGATGAGCTATAGACTGATTCTGGATAGGTTTATTGAAGTTCCATGGCCAAACCTGTGTTATGCCATTGTTAGGGTTTAATGTTTCGTTTTAGGGCTTTGCACACCAAGCCATATAAATACCTTTGAAGACCATGGTTGAATTATACACGCTGCAAGGATCTCATTGATATAATTAATTTGATGAAATTTTACGTATCTTGAATAATATGATTTTGCAGGTTTATAGTGACATTCGTAAAACTGTAGCTACAAGTATCAAAAAATTCGTCGCTAAAACCCTCACCCTGAGGTTGAAGACGATGGCGCGCTTTCTGGGAATTCAAATTAACATTTTATTTTATATAATTTTGTTTTTGTTTAATATTCAAATGGTGCAGGTGGCCCAGTGGTAAAGGCAGTGCGTGGTGAGCAAAGGGACCTGGGTTCGATCCCAGGTTCCCTTAATTTTGGGTGTCCGCCTCCTTTTTCTTTCTTTTTCTTTGTTTTCTTCTTTTTATTATTATTATTATTATTATTATTATTATTATTATTATTATTATTATTATTATTATATTAAATTAATTAAAAGTAAATTATAATGAAAAGGTCACCATTTTTTTTAAGTAGTTAACAATTTTTTTTTATGAATCCCAAAAATATTTTCCATAAAACTTTTATTCCATTAATATTTTTATTATTATTTTTTGTATAAAATTTTAAATTTTCTTTTAAAAAAGTTAGTAATTTCTTTAATAAATTCATAATTAATATTTTTCTAAAAAAAACGCTTAATAACCCTAATTTTCTTAAAATTCTAATTAACCCTAAAAATATGTTAACCCTAATTAGAATATTTTCATAATAACTCTTGTTTTTTTTTTATATTTTGTAAATATTTTATTCTTGTTATTATTTAAACATATTATTTCTTTTAATTAATATCTAACCTATTTTAAATTCTAAAAAATCTAACTTGCTAACCCTAATTTTTTATTTTAATATTTTTATCTTGTTATTCTCTTTGCTTTATTATTTATTTAATTTTGCTTTAATATTCTATATTTAATTTTTATTTTATTTATCTAATTAGAAAAATGTATAGGTTATGATGTTGTAATTTATTTTTCGCTTAATTAATTTTGTAACTGCCCCGAAGCTATGTAATAGCGTAGGATTTATTTTCTCGCATTTTATTTATTTATTTTATTTGTTTGGTTAGTAAATAGGGAGTGAAAAGATTAATTGAAATTAATACGGACTTAGATAATTAATTTAAAAAAGATAAATACTTGAAACAAAACACTCACACACGTAAGTCGATCTTTGATCGCCATCTTGCACTTCCTAGGTTACCCCTCTCAGTTGCCTTAAACATGGTCAAGTCCCTCGAATATATGGATGTCTTAAGCAAAGTCCCTTCAAGTATAAATCATCATAGTCCTTATAGTTTAAAAGATCAAGTCCCTTCGAGGTTGCCTACGGAATAACGATCTTGTCCCTTCGAATAAATGATGATAGTCCCTACGAATTGCTAAAGACATCCCTTAAGTTGCTTTCTATAACCATACGATGACCCTACGCCCGTCCCTTAAAAAAATCCAAGGTAATGACTACCTATTCCTTAATAAAAGGGATAGTCTTACCATTGAAAGAACATACAAGAACATGAAAGACTTAATCTAGGGTAGGTACTTCTTAATTACTTGCTCACTTCTCAAAAATACTTTTCACACCTCACAATATTTTCAAAACATTTTCAAAACAAGGCTTTGTATACATCCATACGAGGATCATTACAAAGTACTTAGAAAATTTCTAATCACACACCACACTCTTCAAAAACAATTTAAGTGAGCTAAGTAACTAAGAGCCCATGGATAACCATGGATATAAAGGGTGCTAACACCTTCCCTTTATATAACCTACCCCCCAAACCCAAGTCTTTTAAAATAGGTCTTTCCTGTTCTTTTATGTCCTTTCCATTTGGATAAAATAAAAGTTGGTGGCGACTCTTGCTATCCGCAACTTGACTAAAAAGTCAGTTCTCCCACCGTGTTACAGAACTGGCGACTCTGCTGGGGAGTTACTAAGTAAAAGAGGGGTACCCTTAGGAATTAGATCATTTAAATTGTTTGTCTTGTTTGCTTTACTTTTCTGTTGGGCTTTTTGTGTGAAAGATCCTAACCCGGATCTAGTGTACCCTAGGTAAATGGCAATAAACCAAGGAAACTGTACGGCGTATACCGATATGGTTGATCTGGTGGCCATAGTTAGTGTGACTTCTTGGTTGGTGCTTATGTTCCTTAAGTAAGTTGAGGATAATATGAGGCTGACATATGTTGTCAATACACTAATTAACTTTTAGAACCCTAGTTATCCCATCTTGGCCTTTAGAAAGTAGTGAAATAACCGGCTTTGGTGAAGACTGAAGTTGGTTGATACTCGATGCTACACTCATTGAGATCCTAAACTTGGAGGGTTTTGGTTGGCAAGTAAGTTGCCTACTGAACAACCACCCTTGGGAAGGATCAATGATATTGAGATCCCCTAGAACCTGGTTACTTTTGTAGGACAGGATGAACCAACTAAACTTCAGGGGAGGGTACTTACCTTTAAACCTTATGCAAGCCTTCAAACCTAGGGCTATTGTGTGACTTGTTTGTGTGTGCCACATGTTTGTGATTGAGCATAACATCATAGCATAATCATGCATCATAAGCATAGCATTTTGACTAACCATTTCAAGGACCAAAGGATTTATCTTTGTCCTTTGTTGCAGGTCATGGTTTCTGCTCGTAGGAATACTATCCGGATCAACTTTGTAGGAATACCTTCTAAGCTTAAAGAATTGGTCTCTCAAGTTTCTGAAAACTCCCAGTTAATCAAGAAGCATGGTCACCTACTGGATCTAATCACTTCAGGGTTCAATGAAGACATGATGAGTGTCCTATTTCAGTTCTTTGATCCTAAAACTCATTGCTTCACATTCCCCGACTATCAGCTGGTTCATACAATGGAAGAGTTCTCCAAACTACTGGGTATACCTATCCTTGATCAGAGACTTTTCACATGCTTAGAAAAAGAGCCTAAACCTGAGGTTATTGCTGCAGCCTTACATTTGAAGAAATCAGATATTGTCCTAGAGACGAGAAGTGGAGTTAAGGGTATCCTTGCTAAGGTATTGATGGAGAAAGCTCAAGTGTTCCTGAAGGCTATGAGTTATGATGCTTTTGAGGAGATCTTGGCCTTATTAATCTATGGCCTAGTGTTGTTCCCTAATCCAGACCATCTCATAGACGTACACGCCATCAACATATTTCTGACTCGTAATCCAGTACCTACATTACTTGGAGACATCCTACACTCTCTTCATACCTGTACTACGAAGGCACGAGGAACTCTGATGTGTTGTATACCTCTATTGTCTAAGTGGTTTATTTCTCACCTTCCTCGATCAGTTATGAAGAATGAACAAGGATTAAGGTGGTCTAAGAGGATCATGTCACTTTCTCATTCAGACATTCATTGGTGCTCTAGATCCATGGAGAATATTACTATCATTTACCGCTGTAGGGAGTTCCCTAATGTGCCACTCCTTGGCATAAGAGGGGGCATTACCTATAATCCTTCTTTATCTCTACATCATTTTGGTTATGCTCGGAGTGATGGTCCTCATGACATGCTTATTCAGGGTATTATGTTCGACTACGACAACGATCTGCAAGGTTACCGTCAAAAGTTCATACGAGCTTGGGGTAAAGTGAACAAAGTTGACAGCAAGACTCTGGAACCAAAGTATTCCATTCCTATGGAGCCTTATCTCAGATGGGTACGAGCATGTGCTCAGACTCTTATGATGCCATATCCTGCTATCCTGCCAGTCACCATGGAGCCTGTTGCTGAAGGAGATACTCCTTATATCATCCTTCATCCAGACATGCCCACTAACATGGAAGAGTTGCAGAGGTCCTAGATCCAGTTGAAGGAACAAAGGGATACTTTTGAGACTCATTTCAAAGCTAGTCAAGAAAGAATCCTGAGCTGACAAGACAACTTCATGAAGAGCGGAATCTCAACACATACCTCCATACAAAGAGGAAACGTCCATGGGAGACTTAAAACCACATCTTTGTATTTATTTCATTTTATTGTAAGCCCAAGAGGCAAATAAGTTTATTGCAGTCTAACAAAAGTTTCATTTCTGGTTGTTTACACAAATTTAAATTTTGCGGTCCTTGAAAACATTGCATATGCATCTACATACCATATCATTGCGTCACATGTTTCTTATGAACAGGTATCTTATCTTCTCGCTGTTTATTTCAGCAGAAATGGCTCTCGAACAAACTATTAAGGATTTCCAGACCCAGAATGCACAATTTCAAGAAATGATCCCGAACTTGTCCAAGGGGCAAGATGAGCTGAAGGCACTTCTGACTAAGAAGAAGAAGAAGACTAGAAAATCAGGGGGCCTCATCAACCTGGGTAGAAGATTCAAAGGTCCTGTCAGGACCAAAGAAGAGGTTGAGGATTTTGAGTCTGAAAATTCTGAGAAAGAAGGAGGTAGTTTCCATGGTACTGTGGAAGATTCTGATTCTGAGGCGAACTATTATCATGATCCTGCTAGTGATGAGAAGTACCAGATGATGGTAGACAGAATGAACGCTATGGAACTACAAAAATATTATGGGCTTGATTTTGAAGATTTGAGTTTAGTTTCTAGAGTGGTTATACCTATTGGCTTCAAGGTTCCTGTTTTTGTGGTGTATGATGGTGTTTCATGTCCTAAACTGCACTTGAGGTCTTATGTCCGGAGGATTCAACCACATACTGCTGATAAGAAGCTGTGGATTCATTTCTTCCAAGAGAGTTTATCTGGAGCTCAATTGGAATGGTATTATCAACTTAAAAGTGTTAATATTCGTGATTGGAATGATCTTGCTGAGGCCTTCTATAGGAAATACCAATATAATGTTGATTTAGCACCAACTCGCATGCAACTCCAAAGCATGTCTATGGGTGCTAAGGAGAGTTTCAAAGAGTATGCCCAGAAATGGAGAGACCTGGCTGGCAGAGTTCAACCTCCTCTGACTGACAGGGAGATGGTGGATATGTTTATGAGTACGCTGAATGGTCAAATGTTGTGTATGGTCAACATAGTCGTAATGCTGTGTATGGTCAACATAGTCGTAACATTAGTCACCAATCTGTGGGAGCAGTTCACATCTCCAATCCTGCCCCTACAGCACCAGAGCAACAACAGTACAATCAACAGAAGCCTAGAAGACAGTTCACCAAGATCAACATGTCACTGGCCCAAGCCTTGCAACACATGTTGAAAGGGGAGCTAATTACTTTAAGGGATCCTCCTCAGAATCCTAATACATCTTCTCCTCGGTACAATCCTAATGCAAGATGTGCATATCATTCTAATAGTCCGGGACATGACACCAACAACTGCTGGATGTTGAAAAACAAGATTCAAGACATGATCGAAGCTGGGGAAATTGAATTTGACCCTCATGGGACCCCAAATGTGATCACTGCTCCTATGCCCAATCATGAGGAGACTGTTAATGTTGTTGATGAAGTTTCTTATGTTTCCTCAGTAACAGATTTGACTACACCATTATCCATTATCAAGAAGAAGCTGGCGCATACTGGGTTCTTTCCAGGTTGCAAGGAATACTGTTTTTACTGTGCCTATAAACCTGATAGCTTTTGGAAGTTGAAGGATGGTATTCAATGCCTCATGGACAATTACACTATATTGTCTGAGAGGACTCCTTCTGTGGAAAGTATGTGTGAACATCTGACTCGAAACACGAAGCTTGAAGATGTAGCTATGGTTGATAAAGTACCAGTGAAGATTACCTCCAAAGGTCCTGTCAGGATCACTGCTAAAGGTCCTGTCAGGATTACTGCTGAAGGCCCTGTGAAGACCATTGCTGAAGCTAGAGTGGCTCCTATGATCATTACCACTCCTGGCCCTGTTCCTTATACTTTTGATAAAGCTATACCCTGGAATTATGGTTCTGATGTTTATATCCATGGTGTTAAACAAGAACCTTTGACTGATGCACCTGTTACTGATTTTAGTCTTGATGTGGACAACATTGTTGGATCTAGTAAGGTCACCAGAAGTGGAAGAATCTTCTCCCCTCAAGATACCTTTAAAAGTGCAGTTACACCAACTCATACCTCTAATTCTGAGCCAAGTACTGATGCTCGGGGCAAAGGTCCGGTGGTTGAACCTATGCAAGATGAGTCACCAACTGCTGAAAATATTTCTAAACAGATGGAAGAAGTACTGAAGATCATTCGCAAAAGTGATTATGATATTGTTGACCAGTTGGGGCATACTCCCTCCAAAATCTCCATGTTATCTTTGCTGCTGTGTTCTGAGGCCCATGCTAAAACCTTAATCAAGTTCTTAAAGACTGCTCATGTGCCAAATGAAATTTCTGTGGATCAATTTGAGAATTGTGTTGCACATCTGACTAGTGATAATGGGTTGGGTTTTTCTGATGCTGATCTGACTCCCGCCAAGAGAAATCATAACAGAGCTCTGCATATCTCCATTGAATATAGGGGCACTACTTTATCTCATCTGCTGGTGGACAATGGTTCTTCATTAAATGTGCTCCCTAAAGAAGTTCTGGACAAGCTCAGTCTTGAAGTTGTTGTGTTAAGGCCAAGTAATATGGTGGTAAGGGCCTTTGATGGTTCAAGAAGAGTGGTACATGGAGAAGTAGACCTCCCGATCAAAGTAGGCTCTCAAGTCTTCAACTCTAATTTCTATGTAATGGATATTCGTCCCGCGTATTCTTGTTAGCTTGGGCGTCCCTGGATACATGGGGCAGGTGCTGTGACTTCCACCTTGTCGCTCCCGACAAATGAAACAAGGTCAGATGAAGGTACAGACGCGAACGGTCGGCGAAAGGAACAGTGAGAACACACAGCCGTGAACTCACTGGAGAATGAATAGAGTCGCCAGCTAGGCATTTTTATCCCGGAGGAAAGGCAATGCTGCATAAGCCTAGAAAAAGGTGGATAAGACGGTTGCGAACCAGAGAGACTGAGCAAGGGGGTTGGTTACAACCTGGGAAGGTATTAGCACCCAGATTGTCCGTCGTACTCGACGGGATCCACGCTTAGAAGATTTGTGTTTTAAAGGGGTAGTGTCAGTGCAATTTGTGTGTAAAATAGCTGGAAAAGAATGTACAGGTGTCAGTGCTGAAACAAAAGTGATATGAAGTATGAAAGTGTCAGTGTGAGAATGAAAAAGAACTGCTCATGATCATGAGGCTAAAAGAATGAAGCTGAAAGAGGGGGAATATACAGAGACTTTTGTTCGATAACTGTTAAGTTATGCCTACGTATCCTCTCGTGCAATGAGGAAGTCAGAACACCGTAGTTCGACCCAAAGAGACTGAAAGAATGAATTGACTTGTGAACTGCTTGCTTGTCTATGCTCAAGTGTATGACCTGTCTGGCTCAGGTGCTTACTGTCTTGCATTAGGCGGAAGAAGCAAGTTCTCGATTGTGAGTGAAGGTGATGAGAAAAGAATCCCGGAGGAGACGATTATTGTTTGCTTTTGAGTTTTCAGTCTTTTATTGCTTTTTGGAGTTTGTCATAAGATAATGAGCTTAAGCCTAAATCAATGGATTTAGTAAACTCATCACATCTTCCCTCTGATTAGGGGTAATGAGCATACCTTAAGTGTGAAGTCAGATTCTCACACTTAATCACCTTTGGTGTAGGATTAAGATCATTAACCTACTTGTGAATTATTTAGATGTTTTTGTGGTTTTTTGTTTAGTGTTGAGTAATGAGGTTAAGCCATAATCAAGGATTAAACAGACCCATTACACCATCCTAAAAGAAGGATAATAGATGAGAATGTTTGAGCTGAGAAAAACTCCCCAACTTAATCCATGATTAGGGATTAAACCCATGACAAAACAAGCCTTTGATTAAGTGGATTTTATTTAATGGTATGATGATGAAGTGTTTTTTATGGTTTGTAAGACAACTTGCGGGGGACTTGTCCATTAACACTAGGGTTAGTCCTTCTTAACCATTTAAGGAAGAATTAGAACCCTAATGCAAGGCCCAAGTTACAAGTGTAATGTCTTGATATTTATTAAGTGAATTGGTTAAGAGATTTAATCACATAAAGGGTTCAAGACTTAGGATTAAAGTTATACACTCCATCCTAAGAGAAGGATGCAGGCATAAGCTTAATCACAAAGTCTTAAAGCCTTTAGGGTTTAGTCCCTGATTATGAGATGAGAAGAGAAGACTCAAAGAGAGACACAAAGGTAAAAACTATGAGGGGAGACTAATCAAAACCCTAATTCATTGTCATGCTTGGATGATCCTAAGGTTTGTGAGGTTTGCAAGAACAATCTTCAGAGGAACCACCAGGAAGCAGATGAACAGGATCAAGAGAAGCAAAGTGACTTGCTTCATTCAAGAAGTCAAGTCACTTGAAGAAAGAAAGTGGGAGGAAGAAGAATGAGCAAGCTCAATCTCAAACACAAATAGAAATGCAGCAATGGATGCAAGAGAGATGAAAAGAAAAGGTATGAGAAGTGAAGGCAAATCCACTTCTCAAGTTTACTTACCACCTGAAATGTTAGAAAGAAATGCAATGTAATGCAAGATGAGATGAAATGATATGATGCAAAGCAAGACCAGAAGCATGTTGATGATGATTATGATGTTATGAGGTGCTGCAAACATGAGGCAAAGCAATGGGGATGTTCATACAAGCTTATGAATGCAAATGATGCAAGCTAAGGAGCATGAACAAGCATGAAAAGTTAATGAATCATACAAGACAAATGACATGGCAAATATGTAATGCAATGATCAATGATGCTTTATACATGTCTTAAGATGTCAAATGAATCATAAACATGCACAAAATGCAAATACAAGTCATGTTATGCAAGAGAATGCAAGAAGGATGCAAAAGAAAGCCCAAATTAGGGTTTATGGATCAAACATCAAACAAAAACCCAAAACAGAAACAAAACCCTAAGATAAAAATGGAAAATGGCACTCAAAGAAAACCTAGGCCTATGCTAAACCACTGCCCAAAGGGGAGCTCTCAACTCTCAACCAAACTCAAGATATGAATTTTCTAAGTTATTAGGGTTTTTTAGGGTTCTTAACAAAACAAATGCCAAACAATTTGAAAATGCAAGAACAATTCATGGCCTTTTTACCCTAGAAACTACATGTTAAACACAAAACAATGCAAGAAGAACCAATGTCTCAACCTTCTTCAAAAGGCAGAAATGAATTTTCAAACATGTGATCAAAATAATGCATAAAAAATGATTTAATTCAATGAAAAATTCTTAAAATGCATCAAGATCAAAAAAGAAATTTGGTTTGAAGGTTGGACAATGTTTCTAAATGTCTTAGGACATTTCATGAATTTTTTGGTGATTTTTTAAATACCTAAAAGTATTTTTAATAAATTAATTTTCATTAATCAATTAAAAATAATCTTATAAATATTTAAAAATACTTTTTAATGATAAAAATAAAAAATAAAAATATTTTTGGGTCTTAAAAATTATTGAAACTCATGAGAAAAAGTTTCATAATTTTTAAGTGTTTTTTACTATTTTAAAATAATTGTGCAAAATAAATGGAAAGAAAATGAATAAAAACTAAATAAAACTGAAGTAATCTAAATGAGAGGCTGAGATGAGCTGCTGGGTTAAAAGGGGTTGACTGGGCGCGCATCTGGACGGCCCAGATTCAAACCAACCTAATCCTGATTAATTAAATAATAATTCAAAATTAAGACTTAATGAAAAGATCCTGGCCTTCTATTCACGCGCGGGAAATGGAATCCAATGGCTCACGTTCAAACTCAGTGCCCTAACCCTAATTAATAATTAAACACTTTCAGGTCACCGGAGACGAGCTCCGGTCGTCTTCTCCGGTGACCTCCTCCCCTGAAAACTTCAAACTTCCTAAAAACGTGACTAAAATGAAAACTAAGCACATAGAAATGAACCCCATGACCTCCTGAATCAAAACCCTAACCCCAAACAAATTTATTCTTCATCAATCACATGAATCGAAGGCAAACATTTTTAGGGCAAACCAGTTTCAGAGTCAAATTAAATACTCAAATCATCACCATTTCAAAAACTAAGAACATCAGGATGATCAGGACAACACAATGAACAAGTTTGTAACAAGAAAAATGATTTCTGGAAAAATAATTTTCGAGCTACCTGAGATTTGAAGCTTTCAGTTTGAAGACTTTCTGGCCTTCTCTTTATGCGCAATCTACTCCTTAGAACCCCTTGATGATGTTTGAATGCTCAAAATGAGTTTGTGCTGGCTGGATAATGAGTTTCGAAAGGAACTGCTTCAAGCTCAGTCAACAATGGCTATGGTGATTCTGATTGATTCAGGCCATGGTGAATGAAGGTTTGAGGTCCTGATGATGAATGGAGAAGGTTTGTGGTGTTTGTTTGTGTGTTTGTGAGCTAGGATGAGAGTTTCGAATGAAACTGCAAAATGGAGTGTGAAATGGTTATGGAGTGTTCTTGCTATTACAGGCTTTGGTTCTTGGTGCTGGATGATCTATGAAGTGTGGTGAGATGATTGATGAAGATAGTTTGAGTGTTTTGTGGCTGTAGAGAGGAATTCGAAGGAACTTGCAAAAGGGGAGTGTTTTGTGTATGTGGTGAATGAATGAGTTTCAGCCTTGCTTGCCCTTATGCTTTGCTTGCAAATTGTCCACATAACTCTCTCTCATTGGTCAGTTGATTTGACATGTGCTTTATTGATTGGTAAGGCAACTTTTGCAAAAAGTCAAATAATGTGTAAGAGAAGCATGGCTCATGATCTTGGCAAGTACATGGCATGGGCTGCGCAGCAAAGGGTGAGGTGAGAGGCTAGCCAAAGTCAGCATCCAATGTCATAGTTTGTAGGAAGTGAAATGAGTGGTTTTGCAACTTGTTGCTTTACGGTTCCCATGAAAGAAAATCTTGTTACATGAACCAAAACATGAGCAAACTTGATCCAATTCTGATTTTTAGGACTTGTAGAAAGTTTGTGTAATGGTTTGAAGCCAATTAGAAGTTACAAAATGCATTGGTTCAAGGTTTTGCAAAATTTCCATTTGGTGCATAACTTGAATTTTAGTGATTTTTGCCAACTTTGCCACACCATAACTTTTGATCCAAGAAGAGTTTAATCATGTTCTTGTACTTTTTGAAAAGGTAAAGATGAGATCTACAACTTTCATGACCAAAGTTTTTCCATTTGAAGCATTTTTGGATCCAAAATCATGGCTTGAAAAATGACATAAAATGATGCATTCTTGAAAAGTCAACTATGCCCAAAAAGTCAACATTTGCAAAAACCCTAAATTCTTGATTTCTATGAACTTAAATCTTCTTCCATGATCAAATAAAGACCATATACACTCAAAATGATGAAGATCACCCATTGGTTGGGCCATTGGGGGCCTCAGATGCCCTGATTTTGCACTGACTTGTCTGAAAAGTCAACTCTTGATCAGATGACTTCCCCATGGAATTTCTTCATGAAAATTGATATGCATACTCCCTATACCATATAGAGATCAATGGAAACAAGAATGACCAAAAAATTTGGAGTTATGGCCTCTGAAACCAAAACCCTAATTTTCAGTCAACTGTGTAGTTCAAGCTGGCTCTGCATCCACTCAAACCCTAGCTCTTATGATTCCTCTGCATTTTTGACTTTGAGGAGATGAAATATGATATAAGAACACACATGGACCCCTTTTGGTTGATTGGTGGCCTTTGGAATGCCTCAAGAAGCTTTGAGGTTGCTCAGATCACAAACCCTAGGTGCAGATGCCCTAGACACAATGCAGTGAATCAAAAATGAGATGTGAGATGATATGTTTGTGTTTATGCATATGAGATGATCACAAGCCATGGTGTGAATGGGTGAGGGCAAATTTGGGGTGTTTACAGCTGCCCCTATTCAAACATGAGTTAGCTGTGCAGGATGTAAGCGACGGCTTAACAGGCAAACAAGGTAACTTGTGGTTGAATACCAAAGACAGTCCAAAATTTGCACTCACAGAATGAAGAAGAAAAAAGGGATATAGATTGTAAAGGAAAAAAATAAAGTATATTGTAAAGTATGGGCGACGGAGGACGACCGTCGAGCAGGGGATGACTGCTGGGTAAGGAGCAATGACGGGGACGGCCGACATGCTGGGGAGAGTGTATGAAAATAAAGCAATGACGGGGACGGCCGACATGCTGGGGATAAAAGGTAAAGCTAAGACGGGGACGGCCGACTAGCTGGGGAAAATAAAATCATGATGGGGACGGCCATCACGATAAAACTGTAAAATTCTGAGGATTAATGAAACATGACGGGGACGGCCATCAAGTTCATAAAGGTAAAGTACCCAACGATGGGGACGGCCATCGGGCTAAAAAGGAAAAGGGACCACGACGGGGACGGCCATCGGGTTAAAGAATGAATGAAATAAACAGATGATGGGGTACGACCATCAAAGGTGAAGGACGATCACCTAGCAGGGGACGGCTGCTCTGTTGGGGATAAAAGAAATATGATGGGGACGGCCATCAAAGGTGGAGGACGACCACCTGGCAGGGTACGGCTGCCGAAAATATCAACGATGGGGACGGCCATCGGATAGAAAAGGTCAACGATGGGGACGGCCATCGGACGAGCATGATGGAGGACGACCATCAAGAAGTGGAGGACGACCACTCAGCAGGGTACGGCTGCTCTCGAGGTTTATCGTAACACAGGACGAGTGTCAGATAACCAAAATCAACAATGGGGACGGCCATTGGATAAAGTGATGAAGGACGATCATCAAGAGGTGGAGGACGACCACCTAGCAGGGGACAGCTGCTAAAATCAACGATGGGGACGACCATCGGATGAGCATGATGGAGGACGACCATCAAGAAGTGGAGGACGACCACTCAGCAGGGTACGGCTGCTCTCAAAGGTATCATAACACAGGACGAGTGTTAGATAAAAAGAAAATTTGCTTTGTTGGCGATCTACTGGGGAGATAGTAAACACAGACGAGCGTTTACATCCAAAAAACAAAAGGTATAAGTGCTTGGTATTGTGTATAAATTAAAGATGCAGACGAGCATCCTTAAGACTATGATACGGACGAGTATCATGTAGAAACAAACTGACACATGTTCAGAAATGATGATACGGACGAGTATCAACTGGTTAACAAAGAAAAAGGACTACTGCCGAATCTGTGGGGATATGAGTGATGACGTATACAAGATACGGACGAGTATCTGTATAAGCGTACCATGAGTAGTGAGTATTGTATTGTATAGAAGAGTATTTACTGTTGGGGAGAATGACACGGACGAGTGCCAAGAAAGAAAAGTGTAATATTAACAAGTCTTTGCTATACAAAATCTAGGCGACTGCGCTGGGGATATGACACGGACGGGTGTCAAAAAGGGTGTATATACAAGTACATGTGAGTGCAAAGAGGATGTCTTTGGCTTTCTGCTGGGATATGACACGGACGGGTGTCAGGATGTATCTGTAGTACGGGTGATTTGTTTGTTGAGTGTATTCAGGCGACCTGTTTGGGGAAGGATGACACGGACGGGTGCCAAAAAGGTGTATATACTGGTGTTTGTGATTTGTGAGGGCAGCTGCTTTTGCTGGGACTCTGATGGGGACTCTTGGGGAAAGTAATCTGTATTCACAAGCGTTCAATTCACAACATGACTTATGATTATGCTATGCATTTGATTTTTGCCGTAATGCTCCGTATTAGACGGAATGCTACGCTCTGGGGGGTGAATATGATGCGAATGCTATGATTATGCAAAGAGGCACCGATCCAGGATTCGGATCCCGTTGTTGCGAAGATCTCTGGTTGATCTGCTTGAAGTGAACATCCCAGCTGGGGATGAGATCATTGGTAGATCTAATGATATATCTGCTTGGGGATATAGGTCACTGGTTGACATATCCTTGTAATACGGGACCCAGCTGGGGTTTGTAGAAGCTTTCTTCACTCTGTTGTGATCTCTTCATGCGTTGCTCTTCTGGATAGAGGCTGGAACTCTGTGGGGAGATGATTTCCTGTCTTCTATATTCAACTGAGGATGACAAGGCAACTCGGCTGGGGAATTGTGAGAGCCAAATCAGCTGGGGAGAGCAACAAGAGGCAACTCAGCTGGGGAGGAAACATCCTGAGTGTTAAACCTGTTAGTTGATTTGGCAACTTTGCTGGGGGAAGCAATGGGGAGCAACTCAGCTGGGGATAGAGCATTTCGGATGCTGAGATTGAGTGTATGCTGATTTGGCAGCTCCGCTGGGGAAATGGGCACCTTCTGGTGCCAGGTGGAAGATAAACCGAGTTGATAATGATTTGCCAGCTTGCTAAGACGTAACTTGCATGCCCCAGGTTGCATTCTGGATACCTGCAATCCTGCAAAGATAAGGAAACATACAAAAGGTCCCGAGGTATCCCTTACTGGATTTCGTCGTAGGAGATAAGTACTTTCGAGAGTAATCACATTCCCTGCAAGCATGTGTTTTATTTTTTAGAGAAAGGCATCTGTACTTATGCAATTGTATTTTTAGAGATATCAGACAACTCTTTGCAAAACGTAAATGTAAAAACGAAACATGACCGAAAATCTGATTTTATTAATTCATGTGCCCTGAATTGGCAAGATACAGTCAGGGAAACAAATCTCCTGAAATGAGGAAATTGTTACAAATTGAGAAATAAAGTGCTGGCGGTGTTGACGACGCTTTGAGGAGCTTCCTCTTCTGCTATGACTCGTATGACAATGACGTTCTTCTCGTCTTGCTTTCTGGAGAGAGTTGATTCTGATTGAAGCTTGATCCTTTGAAAACTTACCAAGTTGTAGGTGATACAGACGAACTCAGAATGCAGTTGTTCGCTTATTCCCTTATTTTGCATGGATCGCCCTTTCGGGTTTTCAATCCATCGGGATACCCATTTTTGCCTGAGTTGTCCAATGCGGCTTTTCAACTCAGCGGGTGTACATTTTTTCATTTATTTCCCTTACTTTTGCCCGAGTCTTTTATTCTGTTTTTGACTCGCCGGGATGCCCTATTTTTGCCTGGACTTACATTCTGTTTTTATGTCCAGCGGGTCATTTTATGCGAAGTATTTTTTAACTGCATCTGAATTCACAGGGGATGGGAAATCTTCACCATCCATGGTGCTGAGCATCAGTGCTCCACCAGAGAAAACTTTCTTTACAACAAATGGTCCTTCATAATTTGGAGTCCATTTGCCCCTGTGGTCTGTATGAGGAGGGAGGATTCTTTTCAACACAAGATCCCCTACTTGGTACTCTCGGTGCCTGACTTTCTGATCGAAGGCTTTCTTCATTCTTTTCTGATACAACTGCCCGTGGCAGATTGCAGCCAATCTTTTCTCTTCGATCGGACTCAGTTGTTCGAATCGGGACCGAACCCATTCTGCTTCACTCAGTTTAACATCCATTAATACCCGCAACGAGGGTAGTTCAACTTCAACAGGTAGGACTGCTTCCATACCATATACAAGCTGATACGGTGTTGCCCCAGTGGATGTTCTGATTGATGTGCGGTACCCATGCAAGGCAAACGGTAGCATTTCATGCCAGTCTTTGTATGTGACTACCATCTTTTGCACAATCTTCTTGATATTCTTATTTGCCGCCTCAACAACGCCGTTCATCTTTGGCCTGTAAGGAGAAGAATTGTGATGTTGGATCTTGAAGTCCTGGCACAGCTCTGCCATCATTTTGTTGTTCAAGTTGGAACCATTATCAGTAATGATTCGCTCGGGCACTCCATACCGACAGATGATATCTCTTTTCAGAAATCTGGCTACCACTTGCCTTGTAACATTAGCATATGAGGCTGCTTCAACCCACTTGGTGAAATAGTCGATGGCGACCAGGATGAATCTGTGGCCATTCGAAGCAGTTGGCTCAATCTTGCCGATCATATCAATGCCCCACATAGCAAAGGGCCAGGGTGAAGACATGATGTTCAAAGGATTGGGAGGTACATGCACCTTATCTGCATAGATCTGGCATTTATGGCATTTCCTGGCGTAAGCACAACAGTCTGCATCCATTGTGATCCAGTAATAGCCTGATCTTAACAACTTTTTAGCCATGGCATGCCCGCCTGCATGGGTACCAAAAGATCCTTCGTGCACTTCATGCATCAGCAAATCTGCTTCCGTCTTGTCAACACATCTGAGGAGTACCATGTCAAAGTTCCTTTTGTATAAAGACCCATCAGTGTTCAGAAAGAAACTACCAGCAAGCCTTCTCACAGTCTTCTTATCACTGGAAGATGCCCCAGGTGGGTATGTCTGATCCTCCAAGAAGCACTTAATGTCGTGGAACCAAGGCTTATCATCTTTTACGACATCCGCTGCAAATACATATGCCGGTATATCAAGTCTAGACACTGAAATCTGGGGTACAAAGTTAGCCGCTTGAACTTTGATCATGGATGAAATGGTAGCAAGAGCATCTGCAAACTGATTCTCGTCCCGAGGGATATACTCAAGCTTGACTGTTGTGAAGAAAGTCAGTAACCTTCTTGTATAATCCCTGTAAGGTATCAGATGATCTTGGTGGGTGTACCATTTCCCGTTGGTTTGATTGACTACCAAAGCTGAATCTCCGAATACGGTCAATGTCTTGATCCTGAGGTCGATGGCTTCCTCAAGACCCATAATGCAAGCTTCGTATTCAGCTTCGTTGTTAGTGCAGTTGAAAGTGAGTTTTGCCGAGAAAGGCATGTGAACTCCTTTAGGTGTTATGAGTACTGCACCAACACCACGACCATTCATGTTAACAGCCCCATCAAACATCATAGTCCATTCTTCCTCCGGGTCAGGCCCTTCAGTGTGAATAGGCTCTTCGTGATCTTTTGCTTTAATGAACATGATGTCTTCATCAGGGAAGTCAAACCTCATAGGTTGGTAGTCATCAATGGGTTGCTCAGCAAGATATTCAGATAGTACACTGCCCTTGATGGCTTTCTGAGATGTGTACTGTATGTCGTATTCTGTAAGGATCATCTGCCATCTTGCAACCCGTCCGGTAAGAGCTGGCTTCTCGAAAATGTACTTAACTGGATCCATTTTTGAGATTAATAAGGTAGTGTGGGTCAACATATACTGTCTCAGTCGGCGAGCAGCCCACGCTAAAGCACAGCAAGTTTTCTCGAGCAGTGAATAACGCTGTTCACAGTCGGTAAACTTTTTGCTTAGGTAGTATATTGCATACTCTTTTCGACCAAACTCGTCATGCTGGCCCAGCACACACCCCATTGACTCTTCTAATACTGTCAAGTACATGATCAGAGGTCTTCCTTCAACTGGAGGCATGAGGATTGGAGGTTCTTGTAGATACTCCTTGATCTTGTCAAAGGCCTTCTGGCAATCGTCGTTCCACCTGACCGTTTGTTCTTTTCTTAGCAGCTTGAACAAGGGTTCACAGGTTGCTGTAAGGTGAGATATGAACCGTGAGATATAGTTCAATCGACCTAAGAACCCTCGAACTTCTTTCTCTGTTTTAGGTGCAGGCATTTCTTGTATAGCCTTGACTTTATCAGGATCAACCTCAATCCCTTTCTCGCTTACAATAAAGCCCAACAATTTACCGGATCGCACCCCGAATGTGCATTTGTTGGGGTTCAGCTTCAATTGGTATTTCCTCAGACGCTTGAACAGCTTGAGCAGATTCACCAGATGATCTTCCTCTGTAAGGGACTTGGCGATCATGTCATCCACATAACATTCTATTTCTTTATGGATCATATCGTGGAACAATGTCACCATAGCCCGTTGATATGTGGCACCAGCATTCTTCAGTCCGAATGGCATCACTTTGTAACAGAACGTGCCCCAAGGTGTAATGAATGTTGTCTTCTCCATGTCTTCGGGTGACATCTTGATCTGATTATATCCTGAAAATCCATCCATGAAGGAGAATACCGAGAACTGAGCCGTGTTATCCACCAATACGTCAATGTGAGGTAATGGGAAGTCATCTTTCGGGCTGGCTCTGTTCAGATCCCGGTAGTCAACACACATTCTTACTTTGCCATCCTTCTTAGGCACAGGTACTATGTTAGCAACCCACGGCGGGTAGCTAGTTACAGCAAGGAACCCGGCGTCCCATTGCTTTTGTACCTCTTCCTTGATTTTCATAGCCATGTCTGGGCGAGTTCGGCGCAGCTTCTGTTTAACTGGCGGGCATTCTTCCCTCAGAGGCAGCTTGTGCACAACAATGTCGGTATCCAACCCTGGCATATCTTGATACGACCAAGCAAACACATCAACATACTATTGAAGCAGATCTATCAGCTGTCTCTTCACTGAGTCTTGCAGGCAGGCCCCGATTTTAACTTCTTTCACGTCTTCGTCAGTACCAAGATTAATCACTTCAATCTCCTCCTGATGAGGAGCAATAACCTTTTCCTCCTGTCTTAACAACCTGGCTAGCTCTTCAGGAAGCTCATATTCTTCTTCAACCCCTTCATAAGCTTGATTGATTGGATTGTCAAAGTCATACGATGTCATAGCCGTGCTGTTGTCGGTGCTGTCAGGAAGGCATTCTCTGCAAGGGTTAAGTTTGTTCGTTTTAGTGATTGATTTTAATCTTGCTTTAGAAAAAAGTGAAATGAAGTTATCATTTTGAAAACACCGCCATTTATTTTTGTACAAAAAGAAAAACGGAAAAACAGTGAGCATAAAAGAAAAAGACTCGTTTGCAAAAAGATGTCTGATATTTCATTAATTTAATCTTGTTTGCACAAAAGTACAGATGGCCCTGGTTACAAAATGAGTCTTGTCATCTTGGGCAAGATGCAAGACTTGGATGCATGCTATAAAAAATACAGGAAATAATAATTACTCTGCATGAGTAACTCTTATAATTTCCTGGGAAGACCAGCTCGAGACACTGCTCCCCGGGATCTTCGGACGAATCCAATTCTCCAGATTGCGCTCCTCTTCCAGCTCGTCTTCCAAACAGTTGATAGCATCGGGGGTAAGCATCCCCCCACTGACAAAACCAGGCTCTGCAGCAGCCTTTGCTTGATGTTGAGTTGGTTTGTAACCCAACCCAAACTTGTCCTTCTTCTCCTCCACAGCTAAGACCTTGCCCCAGCCTAGGGCAGTTCCTTCTTCAACAACCTTCCGGGCTTGTTGGTAAGATGACATGGAGATACCAGATACAGCAGATGCTTCATTGACATTCAAGGCCTCAAAACCTTGGCTCATTGTTTCATGGATCTCTCCATCCATCTCAATGTATTTATAAGTAGCCAGATGGCTAACAAAGATATCCTCTTCCCCACAGATTGTGACAACTTGACCTTCCCACTCAAATTTTAACTTTTGGTGAAGGGTAGACGTTATTGCGCCGGCGGCGTGAATCCAGGGTCTACCCAACAAACAGCTGTAGGCGGGCTGAATGTCCATCACATAAAAGATAGTTTTAAAAGTCTGTGGGCCAATTGTCACAGGCAGCTCGATCTCTCCCAGAACCGATCTCTTCGAACCATCAAAGGCTCGTACCACCAAGTTGCTGGGTCTCAATGCCAATCCATCGTATTCTAACTTCACCAGAGCCTTCTTCGGTAAGACATTCAGGGAAGAACCTGTGTCCACCAGCACATGAGAAAGGACAGCTCCTTTGCATTCCATGGTTATGTGCAAGGCTTTGTTGTGGTTGCGGCCATCCGCTGTCAAGTCAGAATTGGTAAACCCTAGCCCATTGCTAGCAGTAACATTACCAACCACGGTTTCCAATTGGTTGACAGTAATCTCCTCAGGCACGTAAGCTGCGTGCAGGACTTTAAGTAGTGCATTCCGATGGGCTTCGGAGCACATAAGCAGTGAGAGGATGGAGATTTTGGATGGCGTCTGGTGAAGCTGATCCACAATTTTGTAGTCACTCTTCTTGATGATTCGCATAAACTCATCAACTTCCTGATCAAATGGAGTTTTCAGGGCTTCTTTGGCAGCTGGATCTTCCTGCACCGGGCCTTTACCCTTTGCCTTGGCAGCAGCTTCTGCTTCGGCAGTAGGTTTTTGAACTTGTGAAGCAAAGAGACGTCCGCTTCGAGTGAAGCCTCCGCCTCCCCCCACATTATCTACTTGTGGTGCAGGTGCTGATGTTTCAAGAGTGATTCTTTTTCCTTCGCAATACACGTCAGAGCCATAGTGCCAAGGGATGGCCCTATTGCTTTCATATGGTACTGGTCCAGGCACCGTGACAGTGACTGGACTGATTGCTGCTGCTGAAGGGACTGTAATTGTTTGTGGATCATAAAAGATTGTAACTGGTGCTCTAGTGGGAGCAGCACCTTCTGAATGGTAAGCGGAATTATTTTCAGGATCGTAGAATATGGTAACAGTGGAGACATCTTCATGATTGATTGCTGGTGTTGTAGGAGGTTCTGTTGGAAGGACTGTTGTTGTTGCTGATGGAGAGTCGAAATGGAATGAAGCTGAAGTTGTAGCAGGAGGAACTGTTGAAAACTGATCATTTGGGAGGACAGGTGAAGTACTTGTTGATGGTGCTGATGAATTGTCGGGAACAATAGTTGCTGTAGTTGTAGGAGGTTCTGAAACCGTTGTTGATGAAGTTGCCGGATTTGTCGGGAATGATGTAGTGATCTGTAGCAAACCACTCTGAATAAGGTTGTCAATGCCATTCCTCAAGTCCTCACACCCATTCCACGAGATATTGCAGTAGGGACACCCTAGTTCACACCCCGGAAATATTTGGTTCTCGCGGAGTTGAGCTTTGATTTCCACCAATGGTGTCCTGATTTGATCCACACTAGTTATTAAATAAGACGGTTGGTCTTCTTCAATAGCATTAATTCGGGGACCACCATGGTTTGACATAGGGTTTTTATTGACATTGGGCGGAGGTGCAAAATTCAGAGCCTTGGAGTCTACCAAGTCTTGTACCTTCATATGCAGAGCCCTGCATTTTTCTGTACTGTGACCAGGTGCGTTGGAATGAAAAGCACACCTAGCATTGGAGTCATAGTTTCTTGGTAGACTGTTGGGGTCTGGAGGTGCCAACGTTCTTAGCTCAACCAGGTTGAGTTTCAGAAGTTGTGGCAGCAAGGCAGCATACGGCATTGGGATCGGGTCGATCACTCGGTTAGCTTGAGAGGGCCTCTGTTGGAATGGCCTCTGTTGATTGTTGTTGTTGGAGTTGTTGTTGAGGTTCCTTGGAGGATACTGATTCTGATGATACTGAGGTTGTTGTTGGAAGTTTTGTTGAGGAGGTTGATAGACTGGCTGTGGATGAACTGGAGCAGGGATAGTGACTGCTGCTATTGACCTCTGAGCATATTGGGGCCTACCCCTGTTGGTGTGGATGGCATTGGTCTCGCCAGTTCTTCTCGGGCCTGCGAAAGGCTTTCTTGTACTACTGGACGAGCTTGCACCGTTGTCTGAGATCTTTCCCATTTTTAACAGGCTTTCAATTCTCTCCCCAGCTATGACAACATCTGCGAAGCTGGTGGAAGAGAAAGCAGCCAACCTGTCAATATACGTTCCCTGGAGAGTGTTCATAAACATGTCTGCCATTTCTCTCTCAGACATTGGTGGTTGAACAGCAGCAGCCAGTTGCCTCCATCTTTGAGCATATTCCCTGAAGCTCTCCCTCGAAGACTGCGACATTCCCATTAGGAGGGTCCTGTTGGGTGCCATATCTAGATTATACTGATACTGTCTGATGAAGGCTTCTGCCAGGTCCTTCCAGCATCTTATAGTTGCTCTTGTCAGATGGGAATACCATTCCCTTGATGCTCCAGTCAAGCTATCTTCAAAATAGAACATCCACAATTTCTCATCCATAGTATAGGCCTTCAGCCTTCCCAGAAATGATTGCAAATGCGTTCGGGGGCATGAAGTCCCATTATACTTTTCGAAGCAAGGAGGTCTGAACTTGTGGGGAATCCTGACCCCTTCTACCAAACCCATGTCCATGACGTCGAAGCCCAAAGAATTTTGAGACTCCAGTGATCTCAACTTCTCAGCTATCTCTTCCAATCGTCTATCATATGTTTCCTCTCCGGCACCCATTACTGTATACTGGTCCTCCTGAGGATCTTCTTGAAGTACTCTGGCTGCAGTGGCTGTCCCTTGAATGTTGACTGGGATGTTAGCCTCTGGATGGAGATGTGGGCCAAACACAGGGGGGTTAACATGTGGTTGCACCCTTTCATTATTGCTGGTGCCTGCAGTTCCTACATGAGGCTCCTCTTGATTTTGCCTCTCCACCATGGCCCTCAGTCTCTCCTGGCTCTGAGCCATGTTGTTCATAACTTCCATGAACTGCGTCATCTGCGTTCTCATCTCTAACCTTTCATTTGCCATCTGGTTTCTGACCTCCGTAAGGTCCTGCTGCATCTGATCCATCTGAATTCCCGGAAGGTTGTTTCTAGTCGGGTACCTGTGTGGCCTGTTGAGAGGAAATACCCGGCGGCGAGCAATAATTCCTGAGCATCACAACAGAGGTTAGCAATAACAAAACAAAAACCTACAAAACAAACAGAGGGTTAGTATGCAATGCAGTTATGCTTATTTGCTCTCAAGGTATCCGGTTTGGTCTTCAGTTTTGACCCTTCCAGACCCTTGAAGATGATGCTGTTGAAGTTGCTTTTGATGTGAACCCAGATAGATACCAACACAAATATATTACAAAGGTGAAGTAATACAATTTGTTCATTTTACAACACAAACCCTCAAAGGGGCCAAAATACATCACAAAAAGCAAAAGTACATGGAAAAGGAACAACAACAAGCAAATGATCAAACTCCAAGGCCAAACTCATCCTCACGAACTTCCTTGAGGAGTGCTTCGGTCACAGGATCGGCCGGATGCTCCGTAAGACTTCTGATGAGAAGGTTTCTTGTTGCAATTGCTGCAGTCAACTTCCTGCTCTGACTTTGGTCCTTAGACCTCTTCACTCCTGCTTTGATTTTCAGCTCTGATATCTCCTCTTGGGCTGCTGCCAGGGCTTTTTCCATCTGCTCCATCTTGTCCTGAACTCTCTTGTCTTCTAGAGTACGGGCCTCAGTGATCCGGACCCACCTGGCCTGACTCTCTTTCAAGTACAAGTCTGTTCTTGCTCTTTGGAACTGGGCTTCCTTACAAGCATTCTTCAGAATCTGTTCACCAGCTTTAGACTTGTTGATATAATCTCCAGACTTCTCAATCTTAGTCAAGTGTTCCACTCTCAACTTCTCCAATCTCTCAATCTCCCTCACACCTTCACTCCTCTCTCTGAGGGTCTTCTGCAAGGCCTGAGTTAACTTCTCATTTCTTTCCTTCAAGCTCTCAAACTCCTCCAAACTGATAGTGGCAGGGGGTGGTGCTGAAGATGACTCAGGCATGTCTTCTATGGTGAAGGGCATTCCAGAGAATTGGGCCCTAGCATGGGACCACTCATAATATTGGACTGATGCCACATTATTGCACTTCCCCAAAATGGTGATTCCCTTGGTTTGAACATGATCCCAGGCCCAGGCAGCCTGCCTAACAGTTGCCAGACTAATCTTGTTCTCACAGTAGAGGGTTTCCACCAAATCTTGTTCCCTAGGAGTATGGACCAGTGCATAGCCCAATTGCCTTCTGAACAGCAGAGGGTTGTAATTGATACTTCCCTTGACTCCTATTAAGGGCACATTGGGAAAGTGCCCACAGCTGGTGATCATATCTCTGCCTTTGGTGCTCTGAGTACACCATCTGATATCTGCTGAAGTGAGAGTAGTGAGCCTCTTAGCCCAGTTGCTTTGCTGATGAGGATTTAGAAATGCATCTGTCCTGGGTAGATGCCTGAGAAGCCAAGCATGGAATAATGGAGCACAAATCCTCACTAATCTTCCCCTCTGCTTCTCATTTCTCTGATGGACTGAGTAATAGAGATCACCCAGTAAAGTTGGCACTGGGTTCTTCAGGATGAACAAGTGGATTGCATTCTTGCTAATGAAACGGGGCTCATCTGCAAACAACACAATTCCATATACACTTAAGGCCAACAGAGCACAAACAGCCCTCCACTCCCCCAAGGAGGCCTTCAAACTAGCTTGAGAAATCAGGAAGTCCAGATGAAAACCCAGGGTTCCAGCTTTGGAGGTCATATGCTGCTCAATCAAAGCAGGCTCCAGATACAAAGCTTTTGCTACCTCTCCATTGCTAGGAAAGACCATTTCAGGGCTGAATGGGATTTCCCTCTTGACAGGCAGACCAATCAAAGATGAGTATTCTTCTAATAGGGGCCCCAACTGAAAGTCTTGAAAGGTGAAACATCTCAACGGAGGATCATAAAACTGAATGCAAGTGTGGATGAGGCTCCTCTGAGATGGGTCCAGATCCATGACCATGTCCAGTATATCTCCATAACTCTCCCTGAACAAGGGTATGTGATCTGGAGTGATCAGGGTTTGGATCCTCCTGATGTCTGACAAGTCTGGTTGGAAGAAATGATAGGTGATGTTGCTTTTCTTTGGAGCCATGATGCTGAAGACTGAGTAGGATAAGTGCTGATGAAGATGCTGAGGAGTGGGCCACTGACTGGCTAGTGCAAGTAACTGAAGTATATGACTGACAAGCTGAAGCAAGTGCTGGTGGAGATAGGTCAATATAACAGATGGGGTCAAAACCAAAACCAGATGAAAATGGATACCCTGAAACACAAATAAGCACATGTTAATATGATGCAATGAGTATGTATGCAAAATGAAATGCAAGGGTTTGTGACTGAGCTGGATCTGATTAACTGCCTTGGTATAGATCCATGTGTGTTCAAGAAATCCAGGTGGAGGTCTAAAAATCCAGTAACCAGGGTGGGGGACTCAAATAAAGAGCCACATGTCCAGGGTTTTAGAATCACAAGAACTGTCCAACATGGAGCATTCTTAACAAAGTCAAAGTAACAGGGTATTCTGAGGTCAAGGTACCTGCAAACCTGTAAACAGCCCAACCCCCTCACAGGTAGTGATCTAGAACAAGGATCCTCAGACTTGGATCAGTTATGAGAAGTGTAAACACTTCTAACCCGGAGGTACAGTGTTTACAATAACCATAACAATTCCTCCTCTAATTCACCTCAGTTTCTGAAGGTCAGTACTAAAAGGTCATCCAGACTTAGCAGGCTTCCCAGATAGCCCTAGCATTGCAGGAAATCTGCAACACAGAGTTCTCAAGAAGAAACCCATATCTGAACCGTGTTTCATATTCCCGCACCAGACCGAAATGGAATGGGAAAGAATATGATTCACTCTAGCCTAGGTGTCACTCAGGTCCCAGGTATAGGACCTTAACTCTCAATGGAACACCCACCCACCAAAGAAAAACCAGATCCAGCCAGCACAGTATGACAGTATGAAAAATATAAAGCTATAAAGAAAGCAATAAATCAACTGTACATAAAGCAATAAACAAAATACAAATATACAAACACAAATAAGCACATAACACCCCAGTAAACACAAATCAATCAAGCGCTAGGAGGAACCCACAAAAAGAACCAGAAGCCCTGGTTGCAATATAAGGCTCCCCAGCAGAGTCGCCAAGCTGTCGCTCCCGACAAATGAAACAAGGTCAGATGAAGGTACAGACGCGAACGGTCGGCGAAAGGAACAGTGAGAACACACAGCCGTGAACTCACTGGAGAATGAATAGAGTCGCCAGCTAGGCATTTTTATCCCGGAGGAAAGGCAATGCTGCATAAGCCTAGAAAAAGGTGGATAAGACGGTTGCGAACCAGAGAGACTGAGCAAGGGGGTTGGTTACAACCTGGGAAGGTATTAGCACCCAGATTGTCCGTCGTACTCGACGGGATCCACGCTTAGAAGATTTGTGTTTTAAAGGGGTAGTGTCAGTGCAATTTGTGTGTAAAATAGCTGGAAAAGAATGTACAGGTGTCAGTGCTGAAACAAAAGTGATATGAAGTATGAAAGTGTCAGTGTGAGAATGAAAAAGAACTGCTCATGATCATGAGGCTAAAAGAATGAAGCTGAAAGAGGGGGAATATACAGAGACTTTTGTTCGATAACTGTTAAGTTATGCCTACGTATCCTCTCGTGCAATGAGGAAGTCAGAACACCGTAGTTCGACCCAAAGAGACTGAAAGAATGAATTGACTTGTGAACTGCTTGCTTGTCTATGCTCAAGTGTATGACCTGTCTGGCTCAGGTGCTTACTGTCTTGCATTAGGCGGAAGAAGCAAGTTCTCGATTGTGAGTGAAGGTGATGAGAAAAGAATCCCGGAGGAGACGATTATTGTTTGTTTTTGAGTTTTCAGTCTTTTATTGCTTTTTGGAGTTTGTCATAAGATAATGAGCTTAAGCCTAAATCAATGGATTTAGTAAACTCATCACATCTTCCCTCTGATTAGGGGTAATGAGCATACCTTAAGTGTGAAGTCAGATTCTCACACTTAATCACCTTTGGTGTAGGATTAAGATCATTAACCTACTTGTGAATTATTTAGATGTTTTTGTGGTTTTTTGTTTAGTGTTGAGTAATGAGGTTAAGCCATAATCAAGGATTAAACAGACCCATTACACCATCCTAAAAGAAGGATAATAGATGAGAATGTTTGAGCTGAGAAAAACTCCCCAACTTAATCCATGATTAGGGATTAAACCCATGACAAAACAAGCCTTTGATTAAGTGGATTTTATTTAATGGTATGATGATGAAGTGTTTTTTATGGTTTGTAAGACAACTTGCGGGGGACTTGTCCATTAACACTAGGGTTAGTCCTTCTTAACCATTTAAGGAAGAATTAGAACCCTAATGCAAGGCCCAAGTTACAAGTGTAATGTCTTGATATTTATTAAGTGAATTGGTTAAGAGATTTAATCACATAAAGGGTTCAAGACTTAGGATTAAAGTTATACACTCCATCCTAAGAGAAGGATGCAGGCATAAGCTTAATCACAAAGTCTTAAAGCCTTTAGGGTTTAGTCCCTGATTATGAGATGAGAAGAGAAGACTCAAAGAGAGACACAAAGGTAAAAACTATGAGGGGAGACTAATCAAAACCCTAATTCATTGTCATGCTTGGATGATCCTAAGGTTTGTGAGGTTTGCAAGAACAATCTTCAGAGGAACCACCAGGAAGCAGATGAACAGGATCAAGAGAAGCAAAGTGACTTGCTTCATTCAAGAAGTCAAGTCACTTGAAGAAAGAAAGTGGGAGGAAGAAGAATGAGCAAGCTCAATCTCAAACACAAATAGAAATGCAGCAATGGATGCAAGAGAGATGAAAAGAAAAGGTATGAGAAGTGAAGGCAAATCCACTTCTCAAGTTTACTTACCACCTGAAATGTTAGAAAGAAATGCAATGTAATGCAAGATGAGATGAAATGATATGATGCAAAGCAAGACCAGAAGCATGTTGATGATGATTATGATGTTATGAGGTGCTGCAAACATGAGGCAAAGCAATGGGGATGTTCATACAAGCTTATGAATGCAAATGATGCAAGCTAAGGAGCATGAACAAGCATGAAAAGTTAATGAATCATACAAGACAAATGACATGGCAAATATGTAATGCAATGATCAATGATGCTTTATACATGTCTTAAGATGTCAAATGAATCATAAACATGCACAAAATGCAAAGACAAGTCATGTTATGCAAGAGAATGCAAGAAGGATGCAAAAGAAAGCCCAAATTAGGGTTTATGGATCAAACATCAAACAAAAACCCAAAACAGAAACAAAACCCTAAGATAAAAATGGAAAATGGCACTCAAAGAAAACCTAGGCCTATGCTAAACCACTGCCCAAAGGGGAGCTCTCAACTCTCAACCAAACTCAAGATATGAATTTTCTAAGTTATTAGGGTTTTTTAGGGTTCTTAACAAAACAAATGCCAAACAATTTGAAAATGCAAGAACAATTCATGGCCTTTTTACCCTAGAAACTACATGTTAAACACAAAACAATGCAAGAAGAACCAATGTCTCAACCTTCTTCAAAAGGCAGAAATGAATTTTCAAACATGTGATCAAAATAATGCATAAAAAATGATTTAATTCAATGAAAAATTCTTAAAATGCATCAAGATCAAAAAAGAAATTTGGTTTGAAGGTTGGACAATGTTTCTAAATGTCTTAGGACATTTCATGAATTTTTTGGTGATTTTTTAAATACCTAAAAGTATTTTTAATAAATTAATTTTCATTAATCAATTAAAAATAATCTTATAAATATTTAAAAATACTTTTTAATGATAAAAATAAAAAATAAAAATATTTTTGGGTCTTAAAAATTATTGAAACTCATGAGAAAAAGTTTCATAATTTTTAAGTGTTTTTTACTATTTTAAAATAATTGTGCAAAATAAATGGAAAGAAAATGAATAAAAACTAAATAAAACTGAAGTAATCTAAATGAGAGGCTGAGATGAGCTGCTGGGTTAAAAGGGGTTGACTGGGCGCGCATCTGGACGGCCCAGATTCAAACCAACCTAATCCTGATTAATTAAATAATAATTCAAAATTAAGACTTAATGAAAAGATCCTGGCCTTCTATTCACGCGCGGGAAATGGAATCCAATGGCTCACGTTCAAACTCAGTGCCCTAACCCTAATTAATAATTAAACACTTTCAGGTCACCGGAGACGAGCTCCGGTCGTCTTCTCCGGTGACCTCCTCCCCTGAAAACTTCAAACTTCCTAAAAACGTGACTAAAATGAAAACTAAGCACATAGAAATGAACCCCATGACCTCCTGAATCAAAACCCTAACCCCAAACAAATTTATTCTTCATCAATCACATGAATCGAAGGCAAACATTTTTAGGGCAAACCAGTTTCAGAGTCAAATTAAATACTCAAATCATCACCATTTCAAAAACTAAGAACATCAGGATGATCAGGACAACACAATGAACAAGTTTGTAACAAGAAAAATGATTTCTGGAAAAATAATTTTCGAGCTACCTGAGATTTGAAGCTTTCAGTTTGAAGACTTTCTGGCCTTCTCTTTATGCGCAATCTACTCCTTAGAACCCCTTGATGATGTTTGAATGCTCAAAATGAGTTTGTGCTGGCTGGATAATGAGTTTCGAAAGGAACTGCTTCAAGCTCAGTCAACAATGGCTATGGTGATTCTGATTGATTCAGGCCATGGTGAATGAAGGTTTGAGGTCCTGATGATGAATGGAGAAGGTTTGTGGTGTTTGTTTGTGTGTTTGTGAGCTAGGATGAGAGTTTCGAATGAAACTGCAAAATGGAGTGTGAAATGGTTATGGAGTGTTCTTGCTATTACAGGCTTTGGTTCTTGGTGCTGGATGATCTATGAAGTGTGGTGAGATGATTGATGAAGATAGTTTGAGTGTTTTGTGGCTGTGGAGAGGAATTCGAAGGAACTTGCAAAAGGGGAGTGTTTTGTGTATGTGGTGAATGAATGAGTTTCAGCCTTGCTTGCCCTTATGCTTTGCTTGCAAATTGTCCACATAACTCTCTCTCATTGGTCAGTTGATTTGACATGTGCTTTATTGATTGGTAAGGCAACTTTTGCAAAAAGTCAAATAATGTGTAAGAGAAGCATGGCTCATGATCTTGGCAAGTACATGGCATGGGCTGCGCAGCAAAGGGTGAGGTGAGAGGCTAGCCAAAGTCAGCATCCAATGTCATAGTTTGTAGGAAGTGAAATGAGTGGTTTTGCAACTTGTTGCTTTACGGTTCCCATGAAAGAAAATCTTGTTACATGAACCAAAACATGAGCAAACTTGATCCAATTCTGATTTTTAGGACTTGTAGAAAGTTTGTGTAATGGTTTGAAGCCAATTAGAAGTTACAAAATGCATTGGTTCAAGGTTTTGCAAAATTTCCATTTGGTGCATAACTTGAATTTTAGTGATTTTTGCCAACTTTGCCACACCATAACTTTTGATCCAAGAAGAGTTTAATCATGTTCTTGTACTTTTTGAAAAGGGAAAGATGATATCTACAAATTTCATGACCAAAGTTTTTCCATTTGAAGCATTTTTGGATCCAAAATCATGGCTTGAAAAATGACATAAAATGATGCATTCTTGAAAAGTCAACTATGCCCAAAAAGTCAACATTTGCAAAAACCCTAAATTCTTGATTTCTATGAACTTCAATCTTCTTCCATGATCAAATAAAGACCATATACACTCAAAATGATGAAGATCACCCATTGGTTGGGCCATTGGGGGCCTCAGATGCCCTGATTTTGCACTGACTTGTCTGAAAAGTCAACTCTTGATCAGATGACTTCCCCATGGAATTTCTTCATGAAAATTGATATGCATACTCCCTATACCATATAGAGATCAATGGAAACAAGAATGACCAAAAAATTTGGAGTTATGGCCTCTGAAACCAAAACCCTAATTTTCAGTCAACTGTGTAGTTCAAGCTGGCTCTGCATCCACTCAAACCCTAGCTCTTATGATTCCTCTGCATTTTTGACTTTGAGGAGATGAAATATGATATAAGAACACACATGGACCCCTTTTGGTTGATTGGTGGCCTTTGGAATGCCTCAAGAAGCTTTGAGGTTGCTCAGATCACAAACCCTAGGTGCAGATGCCCTAGACACAATGCAGTGAATCAAAAATGAGATGTGAGATGATATGTTTGTGTTTATGCATATGAGATGATCACAAGCCATGGTGTGAATGGGTGAGGGCAAATTTGGGGTGTTTACACACCTTGCATCAGAAGTTGAAATATCCGGGGAAAAACAAAATTGTCACTGTCTATGGTGAAGAAGAGTACATGGTTAGCCATGTGAATACTTTCAAATATGTAGAAATGGAGGGTGAATTGGTTGAAACTCCGTGTCAAACATTTGAAGTTGTTCCTTGCTTTGCTCCTGTTCCTTAGTTTGTCCCTGCTTCTAAAAGTGCTCATGTGGTTACTAGAATACCTCCTGCAATGGCCTCCCTCAAAGATGCTAAGGTTGTGGTTGAAAAAGTTGGTTCTGCTATTTGGGGTCAGCTTCCTAACATCCCTTACAAGTCTGACAAGTTTGGTTTGGGTTTCACTGCAGAATCTCAGAGGACTGTTTGTCGTGCTCGTGCTGTTCGTATCACTAATCAAGGGGTCGTAAGAGATCAAATCAATGTTGTGGGTGACCATGATGAAGACTACAGCCTGGATGATTGGATCTTTCCTACCGTGGGTGATGGGCTCAACAATTGGAAGGCTGAAGATGTTATTCCTATCTCCTTTATTCAGGAGTAAATACTATTACTGTGTTTTGTTTTAAGTTTGTAATTTCAAACAATAAAACCTTTTAAGCCTTGTGTCTTACCCGGGGCATAATGGTATGCTTGTTTCGGGATGTCATTTCATTTTCATACTTCATTCAATAAAATCAATGGACGTTTCATTTTCGTAAATATTGTGCTCCTTGTCTTTCTTTTATTATTATTTCTGTTTTATCAGCTATGTGTTCTTACACACACCCACATCACTAAAATGCAGATCCTCATCCACTTTGGATCCTGTTGATAACCGTTCTACTATTGCCAATTATAATTTCGAGAATCCGATCTATCAAGCTGAAGATGGAAAGGAAGAAGATTGTGAAGTACCTGTAAAGCTCGCTAGGTTGTTACAACAAGAAGAGAAAGTTATACAGCCACATGAAGAGCCAATCGAAGTTGTGAATCTGGGAACTGAGGAAACCAGGAAAGAGGTCAAGATAGGGGCTGAATTAGAAGATGGTGTTAAGAAAAGATTAATCCAGATGTTACGTGATTATGTGGATATCTTTGCTTGGTCATATGAAGATATGCCATGGTTAGATACTGACATTGTGGTTCACCGTCTGCCGGTAAAAGAAGACTGTCGTCCTAAGAAGCAAAAGGTTCGTCGCATGCATCCTGAAATGTCAGAAAAGATTAAAGCAGAGGTGATGAAACAATTTGATGCAAGGTTCTTAGTTGTGACTTCTTATCCTCAATGGGTTGTAAACGTGGTACCAGTACCTAAGAAGGATGGTAAGGTACGCATGTGTGTGGATTACAGGGATTTGAATAAGGCCAGTCCTAAAGATGACTTTCCACTTCCACATATTGATGTTTTGGTAGACAACACTGCTCAGCATAAGGTATTCTCTTTCATGGTTGGTTTCTCTGGTTATAATCAGATTAAGATGGCACCAGAAGATATGGATAAGACTACATTTGTTACACAATGGGGCACTTTTTGTTATAAGGTGATGCCATTTGGTTTGAAGAACTTTGGGGCAACATATCAGCGCACTATGGTGGCTTTGTTTCATGATATGATTCACCATGAGATAGAGGTATATGTGGATGATATGATAGCCAGGTCCCAGAATGAGGAACAACACCTTGATCACCTGCACAAGTTTTTTGAGAGGTTGAAGAAATACAAGTTGAGATTGAATCTAAACAAGTGTACTTTTGGAGTTAGGTCTGGTAAACTCCTAGGTTTCATTGTCAGTGGAAAAGGTATTGAAGTGGATCCTGCAAAAGTAAAAGCTATACAAGAGATGCCTTCTCCCCGTACTGAGAAGGAAGTCAGAGGTTTCTTAGGATGACTGAATTACATTGCAAGATTTATTTTCCAGTTAACTGCTACCTGTGAGCTAATATTCAAGTTGTTGAAGAAAGATAAAGTAATGGAATGGAATGATGAGTGCCAGGTAGCCTTTGATGAGATCAAGAAATACCTCCAAGAACCTCCAATTTTGATGCCACCAGTTGATGGAAGACCCTTGATTATGTACTTAACAGTGTTAGACAACTCAATGGGGTGTGTGTTGGGGCAACATGACGAGTCTGGTCGAAAAGGCAATATACTACCTTAGCAAAACGTTTACCGACTCTGAAACAAGATACTCACTGCTCGAGAAAACTTGTTGCGCTTTGGCATGGGCTGCTCGCCGACTAAGACAATATATGTTGACTCATACTACCTTGTTGATTTCAAAGATGGATCCAATCAAGTATATATTCGAGAAACCCGATCTCTCCGGATGAATAGCGAGATGGCAAATGATTTTAACAGAATATGATATACAGTACACCACTCAGAAGGCCATTAAGGGCAATGTCGTAGTTGATCATTTAGCTCATCAGGCAGTGGATGATTATCAGTCTATGAATTTTGAGTTCCCGAATGATGACATTATGATTGTTACTAAAGAACCTAGACAATATGACGGACCTGAACGGGGATCCCGATGGACTATGGTTTTTGATGGAGCTTCTAATGCGCTTAGTAATGGTGTTGGTGTTGTGATCATTTCCCCGAAAGGTTGTCATACCCCAATTACTGCTAGACTTTGTTTCTATTGTACCAATAACATGGTTGAATATGAAGCATGTATCATGGGTATCAAAGCTGCCATTGAGATGAAGATTCAGTTTCTGGACGTATATGGAGATTCAGCCCTGGTAGTTAGTTAGATTAAAGTAGATTGGGATACCAAGCACCCAAATCTCATTCCTTATAGAGAGCATGTGTTGTCTTTGATCCCGTACTTTGAAGATATTACCTTTGGACATATTCCACGAGAAGAGAATCAGTTGGCAGACGCATTAGCCACCATGGCATCTATGTTTGAGATTAGTTGGGATGATGAAGCTCCCAAAATCACTATTGATAGATTTGAGAAGCCTACATATTGTAATGAGATTGATACTAAAGGAGTAGAGGGAAAGCCTTGGTTCTATGAAGTGAAAAGGTATCTTGAAGCTCAGGAGTTCCCTGAAGGGGCATCTGTCAATGATAAGAAGTTTCTTAGGAGGTTTTCTGCTAAGTTCTTTTTGAGTAATGGAATTTTGTACAAGCGCAATCATGATTCGACTTTGCTTTGTTGTGTGGATAAGAAGGAAGCAACAGAGATTATGGAAGACATGCATGGTGGGATCTTTGGCACTCATTCTAGTGGTCATACCATGGCAAAGAAGATATTGAGAGCAGGTTACTATTGGTCTACCATGGAAGCTGACTGCTATCAACATTCCAAAACATGTCACAAGTGTCAGATTTATGCTGATAAGGTGCATGTACCTCTAGTTCCGTTGAATGTGTTGACTTATCCTTGGCCTTTTGCCATGTGGGGCATTGATATGATTGGTGAGATCAAGCTTATTGCTTCCAATGGGCATCGTTTCATCCTGGTTGCTATTGATTATCTTACAAAGTGGGTGGAAGCAGCCTCATTTGCATATGTTACTAAGAATGTTGTGGCTCGATTCATTAAGAATAATCTCATATGTAGGTATGGCATTCCTGAAAGGATTATCACAGATAATGGCTCAAATCTGAACAACACTATGATTACTGACCTCTGCACGCAGTTCAAGATTAAGCATCATAACTCTTCTCCGTATCGTCCAAAGATGAATGGTGCAGTAGAAGCTGCTAATAAGAACATCAAGAAGATTCTACAGAAGATGACTGTTACTTATAAGGATTGGCATGAGATGTTACTATTTGCTCTTCATGGTTATCATACTACAATATGTACTTCAACAGGGGCAACCCCATTTTCCTTGGTCTATGGTATGGAAGCAGTTCTACCCATTGAAGTTCAGATCCCTTCTTTGAGAATCATGAAGGATGCAGGCTTGGATGAAGATGAATGGATTCAGACTCGACTGGACCAGATAAATCTGATTGATGAGAAGAGGCTGAAAGCTATTTGTCACGGTCAGATGTACCAGAAACGGATAATCAAAGCTTTTAATAAGAAGGTTAAGCAAAAGGTATATCAGACTGGAGACTTGGTAATCAAGCGTATCATATTACCACATGGTGATCCTAGGGGCAAGTGGACTCCTACATATGAAGGACCATTTGTAGTCAAAATGGTATTTTCAGGAGGTGACATGATGCTTACCACTATGGATGGTGAAGATTTACCACAACCTGTGAACGCAAACATAGTTAAAAAATACTACGCATGAAAAGAGACCCGCTAGGTTGATTGGCCTAGGCAAAAATAAGGGCATCCCGGCGAACCAAAAGGGTTCGGGCAAAAATTAGGGATATATATATATATATATATATATATATATATATATATATATATATATATATATATATATATATATATATATATATATATATATAAATTGTACACCCGACAAGTCAAAAATCCGAAAGGGAGGCTTGGGCAAAAAAGGGTATCCCGGTGGATTGAAAACCTGAAAAGGAAATCCAGGCAAAAGTTAGGGATTAAAGCGTATGACTATGTCTCGTTGGATCACTCATGTAGCTCCAACTATTTGTGCTACCTGTATCAAAGTTCAAACAGATATGGATCAATCCAATCATTTCTATCTCGATAGCAAAGGATGAGATACTTGAAGATAATGGCAATAGTGGAATTGAAACTCAATAGGATTATTTTTCACATAAGCTGCTTTTCTTTGTTTTTGTAAAAAATTTATGGCAAATTCCTCTTACTAGGATTTCTGTCTCCTTGTACAAACTTGCTTGTTTATAGGCCATTCTCTAAATAAATAAAGTCTCGTCTTTGAACTCTAATTTACTTTTCCCTCGTTTACTTAAGCGAAAACGTCCATTGGTTATATTTGAATTTGTGTATGCTTTTGAATATGATTGATGTTTACCAGAAATGCATAAAATGCAGTAATAGTATTTACTAAGGACGAACGAGGGTAGGAATTCAACGAAGCTTCGCTGGTTCATCCCCACAAGGTAATCTTTACGGATATCCATACAAAACTCTTCAAGTAATATCTTACACTTCCCAACTTGACGAAAGTCTTTAAGCAGTGTCATATCCTCCGAAGAATTAAGTCTCCCGGATTTATGTCCATCTCTTTTATCCTTAGTCAGGATATTCAGGAACTTATTCCTTCAATAAAAAGCACGATGAACAAAGACGGGAGGTTCTGAGTACCATATTATTAAACAAAACGAGAACGAAGTCCTCATATTCCTCAATAACGAACCAGGATTTATTTTCCCCAGCTAGCAGTTGTTATACAGGGATACCCGGACACTTCAGGCTACATGATTCATACATACATCATTTACATTATATCATGGCATACGCATCCATAACCTATATGACATTCTTACTTAAGAGCATCATGTCATACATGCATACATCAAACAATCTTGCATAAACTAACCTTTTCTTTTCAGGATAGTTGCATGCAGATAAACACTATCAACTCCTTGAAACAGTTCAGAGACGATCTATATGACGATCTAGTGCTGATACTTAATTCAGAGATAATCGCTATGAAGATTTATTTCTGATGATCAATTCAACAAATTATCCTTGGATCTATACGAAGATCTAGTGCTGACATTTAACTCAAACCATGTTACAGGAATGATTCAGAGACGGCCTATACGAAGACCTAGTACTGATATCCAGTGACAACATAAAGATACTATCATTTTCTGATATTATGGATGGCATCTATAAGCCCATCTCTAGTTCCTCTGAGTGGCATCTTTAAGCCCATTCAAGCATATACAATCAATCAGCAGTGTTACTTTACGCACCGGCGAGTGCAAATTTTTGGGCTTTTGTGTTCAATCCCCTTCAACCTTCCAAGTCACGAATGGCATACATGCCAATCTAACTCCTCAGGTTTCAGAAAATTGAACAGGGTCACATACTCTTCAACATTTTCATTCCTTACATTCATTCTATTACAACTTCAAACTACGATATTCTTCAATATCTTATTTCCTTTTTTCTTTATTCATATTGTATATGCTTAATTCAGTATGAGATTACATGTTTCATATGCTTTAGGCTTAGTATCAGAGTACATTTTCATTCCTATTTTCTTTGTTTATATTGTATATGCATATGCTTAAGTTTTTGGATTAGATTTTGGTGTGTCATTCACATTATTATACATGTAATAGGTTTCAGAAGTTGTAATAGATCGTAGTTGGATGAAAGCCAATATATTAGGTTTGATTTATGAGAAGAGAGTTTGTGAGTTCCTTGAATATGATGATAAACATCTTCCCGACAATAATGGTATATTTTATTGTCCTTGTTTTGTTTGCACGGATATCAAAAAGGCTTAAAAGAAAGAAATATACCATCACCTTTGTTGTGATGGTATATGTCAAAATTATATAATATGGATGTGGCATGGTGAGGTGGATAAAGAGGAAAGTTGGGCGTCACAAAGTCAAATAGTGGATGAAGATGAATATATGGAAGATCAACTAGAGGATATATTCTGTGATATTGGGGAAACTTCTTTTAAGAATGCTCATATTTATGATACTTTATATAGTGATAAAGACACCCCTTTATATAAGGGATGCACAAATTTTACACGATTGTAGATGGTGTTAAAGTTGTTTAATCTAAAGGCAAAAATTGGAATATCGGATAAAATTTTCACGGAATTACTTGAATTGCTACAACAAATGTTACCAGAAGATAACAAATTATCGAATCGTTGCTATGAGGCCAAGAAGATATTGTGTCCAATAGGTCTGGAGTATATCAAAATACATACTTACCCTAATGATTAAATATTATACCAAAAAGAGTATGAAAACTTGTATCAATTTCCAAAATATGGTGTGTCGCGTTACAAGTTGAAGGCCAACAATGGTGATCACAATGACTATGACAATGTTAGTAGGAAGCATCCTCCTACTAAAGTGTTATGGTACTTGCCAATAATTTCATGATTAAAGAGACTTTTTGCTAGTTCGAATGACGCAAATAATCTTAGATGGCATGCAGATGAAAGGACTCGTGGTGGAAACATTCGCCATGTAGCTGATTCATTGCAATGGAAGAAAATTGATTCATTGTTTCCGGATTTTGGAGTCGAGCCAGGAAACCTTAGGCTCGGGCTTGCTAGTGATGGAATGAGCCACTTTGGTAATCTGAGCACTAATCATACTTCGTGGCCTATTCTTCTCACTATTTACAACATATCTCCTTGGTTGTGCATGAAGCGCAAGTATTACTATTAAGTATGATGATTTTTGGACCATGACAACCTGGTAACGACATAGATGTTTATATAAGTCCATTAATGGTTGATTTACGACTCTTTAGGATGAAGGTGTTGGAGTTAATGATGCATATTATGGGGAAACGTTTTAGATGCATGCAATGTTATTCAACACAATCAATGACTTTCCGGCTTACGGTAACTTGGATGGATACAATGTCGAAGGACATGAAACGCGTCCTATATGTGAAGATGATACTTTTTATCACCAACTTGAGTTTGGAAAAAATATCTTTTACCTTGGGCATCAAAAATTTCTAAAACCAGGTCATCCTTATCGTAGATTGCGAAAGGTTTTTAATGGAGAGCAAGAGTTTGATGAGGCTCCTGAACCTTTAACCAAGGATGAAGTTTATCAACTACAAGAACACATTAATGTTTTCCATGGGAAGAGAGAAAAAGAAAAAGGGACATTTGTGAAAAATATATGGAAAAAGAGGTTCATCTTCTTTGATCTTCCATATTGGTCAAGTCATGATGTTAGACATTGTATTTATGTGATGTACTTGGAGAAAAATATGTGTGATAGTTTGATTGGAACAATTATAAACATTCCAAGAAAGACTAAAGATAGTAAGACTTCCCGTCTTGATATGGAGAAGATGGGTATACAAAAAAATATGACTCCAATAGAGAAAGGAAAAAAGAACTTATCTGCCTCCAGCATGTCACACTCTATCTAAAAAGGAAAAGAAAATGTTCTGCGAGTGTTTGCAAGGTATTGAACTTCTGAAAGGTTACTCATCAAACATAAAGAAACTTGTATCAATAAAATATCTCAAGTAATTGGTTTAAAATCTCATGATTGTCATGTATTGATGCAACAACTTCTACTAGTGGCTATCCGTGAGATCATTCCAAAAATGTGAGAGTAACTATAACAAGACTGTGTTTATTCTTCAATGCAATATGTAATAAAGTTCTTGATTTTAAAAAATTATATGAATTAGTAAATGAGGTTGTCATAATCTTGTGTCAATTGGAGATGTATTTTCCTCCATTATTTTTTTACATTATGGTTCACTTACTTGTTCATCTAGTCAGAGAAATCAGAATTTGTGATCCAGTTTATTTAAGTTGGATGTATCCAATAGATCAATATATGAAGATCTTTAAAGGATATATGAAGAATCATCACCAAACTAAAGCTTCGATTTTTGAAAAGTACATCACAAAAGAAGTTGTTGAGTATTGTACAAACTATTTGTCAGATGAAAAATCTATAGAAATTCCAAAGACTCGTCATGCTGACACAGACGAAAGAGGTATTCAAGGTCTAAATGTTTAGTCAATGGCTCGGGATGTAGTTATTCAAGCACATTTCTATATATTGAATAATATAGATGAGGTTCAACCTTTCATAGATACTCACAAAAGACTTTTGAAGAAAAAATATCCCCGAATGAGTGACAAGTTGTTGTTGATAGAGCATAAAAATAAATTCATGGTTTGGTTTAATAAAAGTGTATCTAATGATCATAGTGCATCCGAGATACTTAAAGGGTTGTCGTACGAGCCAAAATTGTGTGTCATTACTTGGAGTGCATATGACATTGGTCAGTATACCTTTTATACAAAATCAAAAAATGATCGTAGTACAATACAAAATAGCAGGGTTATGGTTGAAGTCGAATCGATGTATTTCTGTAGTTCAAAAGATAAGAATCCAGTATTGGTAACTACCGTTTTTTATGTTGTCATTAATAGTAATGGTGTACACATTTATGACTTAGGACTCACCCAGGTTGACCTTGGCAAGGCATCTTTTATGACCGAACCATTCATCATGGCTTCTCAAGCAAAACAAGTTTTCTATGTTACCGACCCATCAAACATATCAGGGAAATGGTCAATCATTCTCCAAGGAAAACACATTCCTCTTAGTGATTAAAGTATTGATATTTTTTCCACACCTTCTTACACAACACAAGTTACTACCTCATATGATGAAGTTGATGGAGATATCATGCATGCTATACAACTCGATCATGAAGAAGGCAAATGGGAAAATTAACAAGTACGTAATTTATTATTTATTCATAATATATTAATTGTATGTTATAGTTTATAAGTATTTTTACTAACAAGTATAATTATTTGAAATCATAGGTATTTAGAGTCAAGATACCAAGACACAAGAAATCAATACACCAAGTTACAATTATGTGAAGTTATGTAATGTTTGTTCTGATAAATTTTAGGATGTTGCTCTGATATAATTGAATATGATACAATTATGAATATCATACAATTGATATTATTATGAAAACTTTATCACAAATGTGAATTGTATTTTCTGTTGTGATATGAAGAACAATAATACAGGTTAAAAATGGGATTAATTATAAAAGCAAGATTATATTTGTTAATTTTGCAGAAAAATTAACAACGGTTATATTTCATAACCGTTATAGTATCCGGCGCGCTATCCAGAAAAAATAAATATCAAAACGGCGCAGCAGGGAATAGAACCTAGGATAATTATTTTTATTACAACAATATTTTGAATCCACTGCGATAGGTCGCACACTTTCCAGTTTATTACAACACCTACTAGGTCGTGATTGTAAGTATCATATATACAATGACAATCTACATAACAACACCCTCACCCGTGTCATTATATGTTTTTCCCAACCATTGTTAAATGGATTTTTCGTAGTAGTGACTCCAAGTACCTTTGCATATTAGTGATGTTTGGTAGGTCATAGAAGGATATATTTGCACTTGTGGTGGAAAGAGTTTGGAAGATAGTCAAAGTTCGGAAGGGAAAGTTTTTATCCGAGGATGGAAAAGAAGTACTTGTAAAAACTGGGGCACAGACCATCCTAACTATATCATGCGCTGTTACAAGATCCCCAAGGGTATTTGTCATGATATTTAGGCTATTCTTGCTAAGTTCTGGCGGGGGTCCAAGAATGGGGAGAGGAAAATTCATTGGATGAGCTGGGATAGAATGTTGGGGGCCAAAGGATTTGGTGGTATGGGATTCAGGGGCATAAGTAGTTTCAATACTAGCCTTCTTGGGAAGCATTTATGGAGGTTACTGACTGATACTAACTCCTTGATGTCGAAAGTGTTCAAAAGTAGATATCACCCTAGGGGAAGTATGTCTGAGGCCACTTTGGGTTTCTTCCTCAGTTACACATGGAGGAGTATTCTGAGTGCAAAATAACCGGTGTTAAAAGGTGTTAGATGAAGGATTAGTAATTGGGAGAGGGTTCAGATATGGCATGACAATTAGTTCCCTAACTCTACTGGCTTCAAGGTTAAATTTCCTGAACTATTTTGGATCATAATGCTAATGTTTGTGAGCTTATTGATCAAGATCTAGGCTTCTAGAATATTGGGTTGTGCGGTGTTTATTTGACCCAGTTGAGGCTTCTCAAATCATCAACATATATTTGTCCTAAAAAAGGTATTAATCTTGACACATCTTGTCCCTTATGTCATGCTGCCCTTGAGATTGGTTAACATCTTTTTATGCAATGAAAATTTTCCAAACTGTTGTGTTTCTATCCTCCTTTAGGGTTTTGAATCCATGAGAATTCGGATCTAAATGATTTTTTGTTGTCGTATTTAACTTGCGATAACTTATTGAAATCTCAATTGATGTGTACGACTTTGTGGAAAACTTGGCGTGCAAGAAATGAGACCAACTTTCAGCAGAAGATCCAAAACCCGCAGGTAGTGGCAATTGAGGTTATGGAGAGTGTCCAAGAATTTATAAAAGAAACTCTCGTGAAGAAGGTGTGAGTGAATCAAGCCATGTGAAGGAATTTGGAGCTTGTGGATAGGGGTATGTTTTTTATTCAAGTTGATGTTGGTTGATTTGGGGATAAAGGCTTTGCGACCTTTGGATGTGTTATCAGTGACCATGTGTAACACCCCAGTCTGTCTTCAGGATTACCGACTGACCCCACAAACCAACACAAGTCTTTTCAGCATGTCTTGTCCTCACTTACACACTTTTCGATAAACTTCCTAGAAGGTCACCCATCCAAGAATTACTCCAAGTCAAACATGCTTAACTACAAAGTTCTTATAGAATGGGTTACTGAAAAGAAGATGCATCTTATTGGTATAGGTAGTACCAATTAATCCATGTAAGCATTCCTTCAACCATGAAGTCCCATACCTGCACAGTATCAGGATCCCTCTCAATCCGATGTGAATTCGATTTTTCCCTAGAAGTTGCTAGAAGTGTCTCATTGTCATGCCTCGTGCACCGACAACCACTATCTCGCCCTCGAGTGTTACATGACACCACCCTTCGCCCTCTTCGGCCTCAAAAGTTACATGCCCACTGTAACCCCCAAAATAGTCCCCACGAATTTATAATTAAAAATCAGAGTAAATAAAACACACCAATCATTCTGAGTGTCACAATTCACTAAAAACACACGGCTCAAGATGATACGTCTTACAAAATAGTTTTAGTTGCAGCCGAAAACTCATAAGAAACATAAAGTAAGATTCAATTACAAAATGTTTTTCTAAAATAAGTAAACAAAGAACAATTGTCGTCCCGACACTCCAAAGCACGTATCAGAGCCGACTTCTTTAAATGTGAAGTACACCGACTTCACCGACCACCACTCTACTTATCCTGATCACGTACATGTTACCAACATAGAGGTAACATTCAAATAGAAGGGGTTAGATACTTACACCAATAAAAGGGAAAAATAATAAGAACAAAAGCAAGTATCATCATACAAATCACCACTTCTCATCAACCAACAATTACACAAACACACCACGACACATAATAATATTATGCACACCAACAAACAACAATGCAATGAGACTTTACCAAGTCTAGGCATGCGATACCATATATCGATCTCTATTTCAAGATCCAGTTCCCGTCGGAACTCTCGACCCCTCTTTCATGGTCCAGTATGACCCTTATTTCATGATCACACCCTTAACCCATGTTTCATGGTCATGTACGATCCCTATTTCATGACCGCACCAACATCACACTGATCCCATTTTGGATTCGAATGGACATACCCTATCTTGGTATACCATTCCCAACCATGCACATGCCATGCACCATCAACGACAACTATGCAAGTCTACAGCAACTACTTCATGCAATCAACATCAACAACATGCATCTTCGAATACCACAACATATATCAACAACAACGAGAACACATAACAACAACACAACATACATCAACAGTTACATCAACATATATAACCATTAATGTCATGTAACAACAACCACACATAGCCACAATAACAACAAATGTACATATTAATTCATGTTCATTTTAAGTTATGCTTATTATTCCTCTAATTAAGCTCATAACTCATCTCTACCTACCTGTAACAGTACTACATCGATCCATATCCCTTAATATGTTAATTAAAGAATTTTAGAGAATTTTTCAGAAATAAAACATTTTATTTTTCACTTTAGGTCTCGCTAAGCAAGGGGCTTTCTCGCTAAGCAAACAACTCTCTGTAAAGAACTCTCAAAATTCCAACTTGCTCACTAAGCAAGTTGCAGCTTGCTAAGCAAGGACTACGATTTTCTGGGGTTTTCTTCTGCGACACAGCCAAACCCTGCTACAATTAAGTCACCCAAAAACCAGTTTTTTTAGCCAGAAAATACAGAATTTCAATCATTCAACATCGACTTCAAGCAATTGTCATACAATTAACAATTTTCTTAACAACCTAACACACTTTTCATCAAAATTCTCCCAACCCTAATTCTCTACTCAACAACACTTTGCCTAAAATTTAGATTATTAAACCCTTAGGAGATGAAGAAATCCCACTCTTACCTTAGTTTGTTGAGCAATTACTTTCTCCTAACCGAATTCCTCTTCAAACTCTTGTCATTTCTCCTTCCTTCTTCCTCTGTTTATGACACCGTCTTCACGTTCACAAAACACGACTAATTCCTCTTTTTCCTAATTCCAAACTTACCCCTTAGATCCCAACTATGGTTTTCTTTATTTGCCCTCATTATTCTTCACCAAATTACCATACTACCTTTTTCTCTTTATATTATAATATTATAATTATTCAATATAATATAATTCATTTAAAATAATATCATACTTAATAATATAATACTTTCTTTCACACACCAAAATACATTGAATTCCAATTAAATAATTAAATAATAATCAGGTCGTTAAAACTCTCACCCACTCAGAATGTTTTTGTCCTCGAAAACTTACCTCATGTGAATAGATTCGAATAAGACTCTCACATCTTGCTCTCCAATTCCCAAGTCATATTCCCACCGGAAGCTCCTCCCCAAACCACCTTCACAAGAACATTCTCCTTACCTCTCAACTGCTTTACCTCACGATCATCAATTCGTTCTAGTAGTGCTTCAACCGTAAGATTATCACTTACCTTAACTCCATCCATCGGTATCACATATGTCGGAGAACATACTTCTGAAGCTGTGAAGCACGAAATACATCATGCAAATTGGACAATCGCAGTGGCAACGCCACTCTATAAGCAACAGGTCCGACTCTTGCAAAAATCTGGTACAGACCAATAAATCTAGGAGTAAGCTTCATCGACTTCAAAGCTCGTCCAACACCGGTGTAACACGGTGGGAGAACTGACTTTAGTTATGTTGCGGATAGCAAGAGTCGCCACCGACTTTTATTTTATCCACAACAGAACAGGAAAGACCTTTTAAAAGATTTTTGGGTCCGGGGGGTAGGTTATGTAAAGGGAAGGTGTTAGCACCCTTTACATCCATGGTTATCCATGGGCTCTTAGTTACTTAGCTCACTTTAAAATGTTTTTTGAAAGTGTGAAGTGTGTAAATAGAAATTTTCTTAAGTGTTTATAATGACCCATGTACGGATGCGTATAAACCTTTGTTTTGAAAATTTTGGTTTGAAATTGTGAAGTGTTTGAAAATTTTTGAAGAGTGAGCAAGCAACTATGAGGAACCTACCCTAAAGTTTAAGTATTTCTGTTCTTGAATCCTTTAAATGGTGAGACTATCCCTATTATTAAGGAATAGGTAGTCATTACCTTGGATGTGAGGGACAAATGAGGGACATCTGTTTAATGAAGGCAACTGTGGGGTGTATTAAGCATTTTTTGGAGGGACTGTCATCATTATTCGAAAGGGACAAAATCATTATGAAAGGCAACCATTGAGGGACTTGATCTTTTATTATTTAAGGGACTAGATGACTTTTCTTTTAAGGGACTTTGCTTTATACACCCCACTTGACCTTATGATTAGGCAACATTGAGAGGCAACCCTAGAAAGTGAGATGGCGATCAAAGATCGACTTACGTGTGTGAGTGTTCAATTTAATATTTATCTTATAATTTAAATGATCTAAATTCAATTTTTAAATACAAATAGTTTCCACTCCCTATTTTTACTAACCATAGCATAAAATTAAATAATTTAAACATTATAAAAATATTTACACCAAGGAGCAATTACAACAATGATAAATAAACAATTTGAATAAAGCAAAATATATAACGATAATAAAAATTGGGTTAGTGAAATAATAATAATAATCACAATTTAAAAATAAAAGGGTTTTAGTGAAAAATATGGTTAGTAATAATAATAATAAAAATAAATGAATGTATTATAATAAACAAAATTTTAATGGTTAGTAGAAAAATTTGAACAATTATATTAATTGAGTATAAATTATATTAATTATGAATATATTATGAGAAATTATTAAATTTGCAATTTTTAGAAATTATTTACATATTATATAAAAAGAATAAATTAAGAATTTTAAAATTTTAACATATTTATGAACAAATTAAATTAAATACAAATAATAATATTAAACAAGAATAAAAAAAAAGAAATTAGGGTTTTTGAATTGTTTTAGAAAAATAAATTAGGGTTTGTAAAATATTAGGGTTTTGTATATATTTTTTAGAATAATACAATAATTACATATATAATTTAATAGTAATATTAATAATAATAAAAAATGAGTTTTCTTATAACATAAAAAAAATGAGTTTAAAAAATAATAGGACTATATCATTTATTATTTGAATTTATTTTAGATAAAATATTGATTAAATTAAAAGAATAAAGAAAAGAATGAGAAAATAAAAAAAAACTGATGGGGCTGGGATTTGAACCCAATCCCCTTAGCTTGCAGCCTCCAAGACCTGCCCTCCATCCACTGGGCCATGCGCGCGTTGGCAATAAAAACAAGGGACTAATCCCTTTTGTCCTCAACCTGAAACAAATCATAGCAAAAATAAAAATAACACAAAAGGGCCTGGGGAGATTCGAACCCAGGTCCCTTACAATACACACAAACATCCTTTCCATCCAGCCGGGAGGGCGCTTCTGGCAATGTAATGGCCACAATTGATTATATATTAAAACCAATGAACATCAGGAAAAATAACAAAAAAAGATGGTGAGACCAAGACTCGAACACAGGTCCTCAAGCAATACATGCGCACCTCCTTCCACTGGGACAAGCATCAGGCTTGTGAAATAAAATAGAAACTATATCATAATATTTTAAAACAATTTTTTAAATTTGAATTTCGCGCCAGACCAGCTTCATCTTCAACCTTGGATTCATAGGATTACCTGCGAATTTTGCTATGAAACTACCTGCGAATTTTCATGCACACAAAACCTGTGTTTTTCAAACCACATTCAAACAGCACAATTTTACCAAATTAAAAACATATTTAACTTCCTTACAACCTGTACAATCCAATTATGTCAACCAAATTCATTTATATTGAGTAAATTGAAGAACCCTAATTTAGAGCTTTAAACCCTAAACATGGCATGTTCACGATTCGGCCATAACTTTTCACCAAACGATCCAGAATTCATCTATAGCTAATAACAAACATCAATATATCATCAAAATTCATTGTCAATCAGTAAATATGGTGATTCGGAAAAAAATATATGAAGCACATGGATGATGTGGTTTATGCATTATGGAGTGTATTGGCCGCAAATAAGAGTTGGGATCCACTCAATGATGTCCAAGGATCACTGCTGTGTCTTTAGTTTACCTTCAAATGCTTTGTATAATGAAATCCGAATTTGAATTTTTGCTTGAATTTTTGAAGTGTGAAACTTACTCTTGGAGGCTACCAATTCGTGTCTTGTGCTAGGTTTGTGTTAAGTACTTATAGGATGATCAATTTAGGTCAAAATGTTGGATAGTTGTGTAGAAGATTTGATTCAAAAAGATTCACAATGATAAGCTTTGAAATTTCAATATTTTTGCATCAACACCTTCTATTTTAAGCCAACCAATGTTATCCTTGTATCAATTTGTTCCATGCTGAATTCATGACTTTCTAGAACCAAAAATAAATTTAAATCTTCATATTTAATATTTTATTTAAATTTAAAATGATTTTAAGTATAAAAATCATAATAAATTAATTAAATAAAATAAAAATTATGAAAATATCATATAATTTTCGTGCATGATGTCATGGATTGCTTTGGGTCATTAAAAGTTCAGCCCACTTAACAAAATTTGGTTTTAAACCTCCATTTGCTTCATAAACTTCCCTAAAATTTCCCAACTTTGCAAGGGCATATATCCTTCAATTTTAATGCTATGAGGGTGTTCTTGGACATTTTAGAAAGCTTGAAGAGTCCTCTAACAAACCCCACTGGTTTCATGTTCATATCATTTACCAATCTCAAGTTATGCCCTTTTGAAGTTGTTGACTTTTTGTTGACTTTCAAAAGGACCTATAATGTCTTAGCTCATACCTTCCAAATGAAGCATTTTTGGGCTTGGATTGTGAGACACAAAGTTGTAGAGAATTCAATTTCCTTCAAAATGAGCTTTGAGTGGAGACTTGGTGATGAAGTATGTGAAAGTTATGGCTGGTCAAAGTTCAGTTTACTTTTACTAAGGAAACCCTAATTTAGAAACCTCTGATTCTTGATAATCTGAAATATCCTTGATGAATCATGATCAACCCTTGATCAAATGATGAATTTTACTTCATATACTTGATGTTGGCAAAAAATCATGAAGTTTGACTTTGGTTTGACAACAGTTGACCTCAGTTTGACTTTTTAACTGCTTTGACTGATTTTGACTTATCTGATCATCTGACTGAGCAAACTTCTGAGAAAAGTCTTGAAACTTGTCATGGGGGTTCTTACACACATATAAGATGTTATGAAGCTCACTTGAAGTCTTGGAAGTTCATTTAGCCTGATTAAAGTCAAAACCCTAGTTTTGGATGCACTGCTTAGGAGGTGCATTGTCTGAGGGAATTGTCAACTCTTCTGATCAATTGTGAACTTTGTGAACCTTGTGAACCATCATAAAATGTTTTGTGAACCTCATGGGAGGTCTTGTGAACCTTGTGAACCTTGTGAACCTCATAAAGTGGCTTGTAGACTTCATGAAAGGTTTGAAAGGTCTTGTAAGCATTGTGAATCTTGTGAACCTTGTGAACCTCATAAAGTGACTTGTAGACTTCATGAACCTCATGAAAGGTCTTGTAAGTATTGTGAATCTTATGACCTTGTGAACCTTCTTAGCACACAAAGTCTTGTATTGTGAGGGCAAATTTTGGGGTGCAACAGCTGCCCCTGTTCAATTTTCTGAAACCTGAGGGGTTAGATTGGTATATGTACCAGTCGTAACTTGGAAGGTTGAAGAGGATTGAACACAAAAGCCCAAAAATTTGCACTCACCGGTGCGTAGACTGATATTGATGATTGGTTGTATATGCTTGAGTGGGCTTAAAGATGCCACTTGGAGGAAAGTTCTTCAGATGCATTTATTGGAGGATAAAGCAGTCCAAAATATAATGATAGCTTTCAGGAGGATAAAGCAATCTTGATGGATGATATACTTTCAGGAGGATAAAGCAGTCCTGATGTAGTGATATGCTTTCAGGAGGATAAAGCAGTCCTGAGGTAATAATATGCTTTCAGGAGGATAAAGCAGTCCTGAGGAGATAATAAGCTTTCAGGAGGATAAAGCAATCCTGAGGGATGATATGCTTTCAGGAGGATAAAGCAGTCCTGATGTAGTGATGATAGCTTTCAGGAGGATAAAGCAATCCTGATGTAGTAATATGCTTTCAGGAGGATGAAGCAGTCCTGAGAAATTGATAATATGCTTTCAGGAGGATGAAGTAATCCTGAGGTAATGATGATAGCTATCAGGAGGATGAAGCAGTCCTGAGGTACAAGAAGCTGTCAGGAGGATAAAGCAGTCCTGAGGTAGTGATATGCTTTCAGGAGGATAAAGCAGTCCTGAGATAGTGATATGCTTTCAGGAGGATAAAGCAGTCCTGAGATAGTGATATGCTTTCAGGAGGATAAAGCAGTCCTGAGATAGTGATATGCTTTCAGGAGGATAAAGCAGTCCTGAGATAGTGATATGCTTTCAGGAGGATAAAGCAGTCCTGAGATAGTGATGATAACCTTTGATAAGATAAACAACGGCCCAAGGTAATGATAACTTTCAGGAGGATAAAGCAATCCTGATAATCACAAATCTGTTCGCTGGAGAATTAACCTGAAAGCAAGGTAACATTTTGTATGATAATATTAGTTTTATGTATTATGTATGCATGTATAATATGATGCATTTAAGTGATGTATTATGTATCTATGGATATGTATGTTATGGTATGATGTAAATGATGTAAATGATGTAAATGATATGATACTGCCTGAAGCGCCTGGGTATCTTTGTATAACAACTGCTGGCCAGGGAAAATAAATCCCGATTCGTTGTTGAAGAATATGAGGAACTCATTCTCGTCTTGTTTGATAATATATTATACATAGCCTTCCGTCTACTGGGGGTAGCAAGGTATATACAACCTCCCGTCTACTGGGGATAGCAAGGTATACATAACCTCCCGTCTTCGTTCGATAGTAGGGTATACATAACCTCCCGTCTTCGTTCGTCGTACTCTTATTGGGAAGTAAATTCCCGAATATCCGTATGAGGATAAAAGAGATGGATATAAATTCCAGGGGAGATGTGACTTTATGAAGATGGATTTGCCCTACTGAGGATTTGTGTTTGTTTTGTAAAGATGAACCGGCGAAGCTTCGTTGAAATCCTTCCCTCGTTCGTCCTTAGTAAATACTATTACTGCATTTCCATGTATTTCTGGTAAACATCAATCATATTCAAAAGCATAATACATTCAAACACAACCAATGGACGTTTCGCTTATGTAAATAGGGTAAAAGTAAATCTGGATTCAAAAATGGAATTTATTTATATCAAAAAGTGACCCATACACGGGTAAATTTGTACAAAGAGACATAAACCCTAGTAAGAGGATTTTGTCATAAAGTTTTACAAACAAAGAGAATCAGCTATGTGAGAAATAATCCTATTGAGTTTCAATTCTACTATTGCCATTATCTTCAAGTATCTCATCTTCTGCTGTTGAGACGGAAACGATTGAATTGAGCTTTATCTGTTCAAACTTGAGTAAGTAGTACAGCTGGTTGCAGTTTCATGGGTGATCCAAACGAGACATAGTCATTGTAACACGGTGGGAGAACTGACTTTAGTTATGTTGCGGATAGCAAGAGTCGCCACCGACTTTTATTTTATCCAAAGGAAAGGCATAAAAGAACAGGAAAGACCTTTTAAAAGATTTTTGGGTCCGGGGGGTAGGTTATGTAAAGGGAAGGTGTTAGCACCCTTTACATCCATGGTTATCCATGGGCTCTTAGTTACTTAGCTCACTTTGAATTGTTTTTGAAAAGTGTGAAGTGTGTGAATAGAAATTTTCATAAGAGTTTGATAATGATCCATGTACGGATGCGTAAAAAAACTTGTGTTTGAAAATTGTTTGAAATTGTGAAGTGTTTGAAAAGTTTTTGAATAAAGTGAGCAAGCAACTATGAGGAACCTACCCTAAAGTTTTAAGTCTTTCTGTTCTTTATCCTTTAAATGGTAAGACTATCCCTATTATTAAGGAATAGGTAGTCATTACCTTGGATGTAAGGGACATGTGAGGGACATCTGTTTTATGAAGGCAACTGTGGGGTGTATTAAGCATTTAGGAGGGACTATCATCATTATTCGAAAAGGGACTTGATCTTTAAAGGCAACCATTAGGGACTTGATGATTTTTCTTTTGAGGGACTTGCTTTATACACCCCACTTGACCTTATGATTTAGGCAACAATGAGGGATAGCCTTAGAAATGTGAGATGGCGATTAAAAATCGACTTACGTGTGTGATTGTTTAATTTTATTTATCTTATAATTAAAATGACCTAAATTCAATTTTTAAATATAATACATGTTTGCACTCCCTAAATTACTAACCATAGCATAAAAATTAAATAAATTAAATATTTACAAAATTACACCAAGAAGCAATTACATAATTATAATGAGCAAATTAAAAATAAATAGCAAAAATAAATATAGAAGCAAAATAAAAATAATAAGCAAAAATAATAAATAAGCAATAAATAAATAAAATAGGGGTTAGTAATAATAAGAGTTAAAAATAGGGTTAGTAAAATAAATAATGAAAAATTAAATAATGTTAGTGAAATAATAATAATAACAATTAAATAAGGTTAGCGGAAAAATAATAAATAATAATATGGTTAGCAATAATAACAATAATTAAAATAAATAAAATTAGCAAAATATTATAATAACATGATAAAAATAACAAATACAAAATTAAATTTTTAATATATAGACATTTATTTAAGAATAAGAATAATTAAATAATTTTAATTTATGTACAAAATTTTTTAGATTATTTTAATTATCATAGATTTACTTATTTCTAAACACATATTAACAATTATTTATAAATAACAAATTAAAAATTTTACATATTATATAAGAAAATAAGTTATAATTATATTTAAAAATTGTATTTACAAAAATTAATCATATTTATAAAATTTTATATTAAGTATTATATTTACAAGAAGATTATAAATTAAAATCACAAAATCAAATTAGTTTTTTTTTAATTGTTTAGAAAATATAAACTAGGGTTTCTAAAATTAGGGTTTTGTTAGAAAAATATTTAAAAGTTTATAATATAATATACAAAATTATTTTAATTAATATATATATATATTATAATTACATAATAAGAGAAATAATTTTTGAATTAAAAAAACATGATTTCTGAATATTAGAAACTAGTGACTATGTATTTATAAAATTATTTAATTACATATTCATAATAATTTAGATAAAATCAATTAAATAAAATAAAATAGAAAAAAAAATAATAAAAGAACTCACCTGGCTGGGATTTGAACCCAGGAGGCTTTGTTTCACAATATCCATGTCCTACCACTGGGCCACGCGTTGATAGTGCAAGAATAATGACCTCCAAGTTGTTTTGTTCTTTCAAACCAATAATCAGAAAAATAATGGAAAAACAAAAGGCCTGGGGGAGGATTGAACCCAGGACCTTTGAAGCTAACACGCATACACAAGACCAATCCAGCTAGATGAGCGAACCTGTTATTATGGTGACCACAACACATAATATATTAAGACTAAACATTAAACATAAAAATAAGAAAAATTGGTTGAGTCCAGGATTCGATCCCTGGCCCTCAGCATTATACGCGCATCCACTCACCACCAGACCAACCATACATTGGTGTTACAAGATTGAAACAGATACATTATAATATATTAAAATAATTCAAATTTAGAAAACGCGCCAGAACAGCTTCGTCTTCAACCTTGGATTCGTAGGATTACCTGCGAATTTTATCACGAAGCTACCTGCGAATTTTCATGCACATGAAACCTGCGTTTTTCACATATTTGTAATCCTCATATTTGTAATCCTCATACAACACACAATCCAATTGTAGTCTCAAAATTAATTTATGTTGGCTAAATCAAAAGATCCCAAATTCATCTTAAGAAGCCTAGCTATGGCAACTTGCGGGTTAGGGCTGATTTCTTTGATCTTTTTATCCAGAAAGCTTCTATGATTCATAACAAACACGAATCAGCAAACAAAATCAATCAACAATGCATGATAATATGAAATCGAAAAATGTAAAAGAAATGAATAAGAATGATTCGGTTTGCGTGTATGGGCATGATTCGAATGTTGTAAATGACTCAAATAGGTCTAATGATGTTCATAGAACATGTCTCCACCTTCAATCTGTCTTGAAAGGGCCTGAATTATGAAATCCGAATTTCAAATTTTGAGTGATTTTTGAAGCTATGAACTTACACTTGAGGCTGCCCCAATCCTTGTCTCATGCTAGTTTTAGGTTAAGTACTTATAGGAGGATGATTTAGGTCAGAAAAATTGATCCTTTGTGTGGAGATTTTGATCTAAAAAGATTCAAAAATATCATGTTTTAAAAACCAAATATTCATGTATAAGCCCTTGCTATTTTGGGAGATTTTTCATAATTCTTGTATCAATCAAACTTAAATGTGATTTAAGATTTTCTAGAAACAAAATTAAAATTTATTTTCATGATTTTATATTTTATTTGAATTTAAAATGACTTTTTAATATAAAAATCATAATAAATAAAAACAAAATAAATAAAATTATGAATAAATTAAATTAATTTCGTGCAAGCTATTATGAAATGGATTGGGTCATTATTTGGCAAGCCCATTTGAAAAAAATTGGTTTTAGACCTCCTTTTTCTTTATGAACCAACCCAAAATTTCCCAACTTTGCAAGGGCACACATCCTTCAATTTTAATGGTATGAGGGTGTTCTTGGACATTTTGGAAAGATTGAAGAGTCCTCTAAACAACCCCACTGGTTTCATGTCCATATCATTTACCAATCTCAAGTTATGCCCTTTTGAAGTTGTTGACTTTTTGTTGACTTTCAAAATGACCTATAATGTCTTAGCTCATACCTTCCAAATGAAGCATTTTTGGGCTTGTCTTGTGAGACACAAAATTGTAGAGAATTCAATTTCCTTCAAAATGAGCTTTGAGTGGAGACTTGGTGATGAAGTATGTGAAAGTTATGGCTGGTCAAAGTTCAGTTGACTTTTACTGAGGAAACCCTAATTTAGAAACTCCTGATTCTTGATGATCTGAAATCTCCTTGATGAATCATGATCAACCCTTGATCAAATGATGAATTTTACTTCATATACTTGATGTTGGCAAAAAATCATGAAGTTTGACTTTGGTTTGACCACAGTTGACCTCAGTTTGACTTTTTAACTGCTTTGACTGATTTTGACTTATCTGATCATCTGACTGAGCAAACTTTTGAGAAAAGTCTTGAAACTTGTCATGGGGGTTCTTAAACACATATAAGATGTTATGAAGCTCACTTGAAGTCTTGGAAGTTCATTTAGCCTGATTAAAGTCAAAACCCTAGTTTTGGATGCACTGCTTAGGAGGTGCACTGTATGAGGGGATTGTCAACTCTTCTGACTAATTGTGAACTTTGTGAACCTTGATGAACCATCATAAAATGTCTTGTGAACCTCATGGGAGGTATTGTGAACCTTGTGAACCTTGTGAACTTCATAAAGTGTCTTGTAGACTTCATGAACCTCATGAAAGGTCTTGAAAGCATTGTGAATCTTGTGAACCTTGTGAACCTCATAAAGTGACTTGTAGACTTCATGAACCTCATGAAAGGTCTTGTAAGTGTTGTGAATCTTGTAAACCTTTTTAGCACACAAAGTCTTGTATTGTGAGGGCAAATTTTGGGGTGCAACAGCTGCCCCTGTTCAATTTTCTGAAACCTGAGGGGTTAGATTGGTATATGTGCCAGTCGTGACCGGGAAGGTTGAAGGGGATTGAACACAAAAGCCCAAAAATTTGAACTCACCAGTGCATAGAGTGATACAGATGACTAGCTGAATATGCTTGAGTGGGCTTAAAGATGCCACTTGGAAGAATTGGAGATGGGCTTAGAGATGCCATCTAAAGAACTGGAGATGGGCTTAGAGATGCCATCTAAAGAACTGGATGTGATGATAGCTTTGTGTTGATACTGGATCTCAGTACTAGGTCTTTGTATAGGCCGTCTCTGAATCGTTTATAATTTGAATTTGTTGAATAGACCAGTAGAAATAAATCTTCGTGACGATTATCTCTTCTGGAAATATCTTGGATTAGGGAATAGATCTTTTTACAGACCGTTTGCCTATTCTCCAAGGTCAAAAGAACGTCAGGATTTGTTCTTCTGAAAAATATCTTGAACCAGGGAATGGATCTTTGTACAGACCGTTTGCCTGCTATTCAAGGGCCATTAGATTAGATCTTCTGAAAGTATCTTGAACCAGGGAATGGATCTTTGTACAGATCGTTTGCCTGCTATTCAAGGGCCATTAGATTAGATCTTCTGAAAGTATCTTGAACCAAGGAATGGATCTTTGTACAGATCGTTTGCCTGCTATTCAAGATCAACTAGATGAAATCTTCTGAAAATATCCTGGATTAGGGAATGGATCTTCTTACAGACCGTTTGCCTACTCTCTGAGGAAAAAAGAGTGTCAGGATCAAGTCTCCTGAAAATATCCTGGATTAGGGAATGGATCTTTGTACAGACCGTTTGCCTACTCTCCGAGGGAATGGATTAAATCTTCTGAAAATATCTTGAACCAGGGAATGGATCTTTGTACAGACCGTTTGCCTGCTATTCAAGACCAGATAGATGAAATCTTCTGGAAATATCCTGGATTAGGGAATGGATCTTCTTACAGACCGTTTGCCTACTCTCCGAGGAAAAAGTGTCAGGATCAAGTCTCCTGAAAATATCCTGGATTAGGGAATGGATCTTTGTACAGACCGTTTGCCTACTCTCCGAGGAAATAGATTAAATCTTCTGAAAATATCTTGAACCAGGGAATGGATCTTTGTACAGACCGTTTGCCTGCTATTCAAGACCAGATAGATGAAATCTTCTGGAAATATCCTGGATTAGGGAATAGATCTTCTTACAGACCGTTTGCCTACTCTCCGAGGACATCTTGAGTAATGTATGGATCATTTCTGACCTGTTGTGAATTGTTGATGCTGTTTTTTCTGCATATAACTATCCTGCAAGGAAAATGTTAGTTTATGCAATATGTATGCATGCATAGTATGATGCACCTAAATAAATATAGTATGTATTTATGTATATGTATGATATGGTATGATGTAAATGATGCACGTATGATATGATGCTGCCTGAAGCGTCTGGATATCTTCGTATAACAACTACTGGCCAGGGAAAATAAATCCCGGTTTGTTGCTGAAGAATATGAGGAACTTGCTTGTGTCTTGTTTGATAATAAGGTATACATAACCTCCTGACTGCTGGTAATAACAAGGTATATATAACTTTCCGTCTGCTGGGGATAGTAAGGTATATATAACCTCCCGTCTGCTGGGGATAGTAAGGTATATATAACCTTCGTCTTCGTTTGATAGTAGAGTAGATATAACCCCCGTCTTCGTTCGTCGTACCCTTATTGGAAAGTGATTTCCCGTATATCCGTATGAGGATAAAAGAGATGGATGTAAATTCCAGGGGAGATGTGACTTTATGAAGATGGATTTGTCCTACTGGGGAACCTGTAACTGTTTTATTAGAGATGAACCGGCGAAGCTTCGTTGAAATCCTTCCCTCGTTCGTCCTTAGTAAATACTATTACTGCATTTTCATGCATTTCTGGTAAACATTAATCATATTAAGCATACATGCATTTCTGGTAAACATTAATCATATTCAAAAGCATACATACATTCAAACACAACCAATGGACGTTTCGCTTATGTAAATAGGGTAAAAGTAAATCCGGATTCAAAAGATGGAATTTATTTATATCAAAAAGTGACCCATACACGGGCAAATTTGTACAAGGAGACATAAACCCTAGTAAGAGGATTTTGCCATAAAGTTTTTACAAAGAAAATCAGCTATGTGAAAATAATCCTATTGAGTTTCAATTCTACTATTGCCATTATTTTCAAGTATCTCATCTGCTGTTGAGACGGAAACGATTGGATTGAGCTTTATCTGTTCGAGCTTGAGTAAGTAGTACAACTGGTTGCAGCTTCATGGGTGATCCAAACGAGACATAGTCATACGCTTTAATCCCTAACTTTTGCCTGGATTGCCCTTTCAGGTTTTCAATCCACCGGGATACCCTTTTTTGCCCAAGCCGCCTTTTCAGGTTTTCGACTTGCCGGGTGTACATCTTTTTATATATATCCCTAATTTTTGCCCAAACCCTTTTGGTTTGCCGGGATGCCCTTATTTTTGCCTAGGCCTGTCAACCTAGCGGGTCTTTTTTCATGCGTAGTATTTTTTAACTATGTCTGCGTTTACAGGCTGTGGGAAGTCTTCACTATCCATTGTAGTCAGTATCATGGCACCTCCTGAGAACACTGTCTTGACTACAAATGGTCCTTCATATGTTGGAGTCCACTTGCCCCTAGGATCACCCTGTGGTAATATAATACGCTTGATTACCAAGTCACCAGCCTGATATACCTTTGGCTTAACCTTCTTATTAAAAGCTTTGATCATCCGTTTTTGGTACATCTGGCCATGACAAACTGCTGCTAACCTCTTCTCATCAATCAAATTTATCTGGTCAAGTCGAGTCTGAATCCACTCATCTTCATCCAAACCTGCATCCTTCATAATTCTTAAGGAGGGAATCTGAACTTCAATGGGCAGGACTGCTTCCATACCATAGACCAAGGAGAATGGAGTTGCCCCTGTTGAAGTACGTATTGTAGTGCGATAACCATGAAGAGAAAATGGTAACATCTCATGCCAATCCTTATAAGTAACAGTCATCTTCTGTACAATCTTCTTGATGTTCTTATTAGCAGCTTCAACTGCCCCATTCATCTTTGGACGATACGGAGAAGAGTTGTGATGCTTAATCTTGAACTGCGTGCAGAGATCAGTAATCATAGTGTTGTTCAGATTAGAGCCATTGTCAGTGATAATCCTTTCAGGGATGCCATACCTACATATGAGGTTATTCTTAATGAATCGAGCCACAACATTCTTGGTAACAGATGCAAATGAAGTTGCCTCCACCCATTTCGTGAAATAATCAATAGCAACCAGGATGAAACGATGCCCATTAGAAGTAGTAGGCTTGATCTCACTAATCATATCAATGCCCCACATGGCAAAGGGCCAAGGAGCAGTCAACACATTCAATGGTGATGGAGGTACATGTACTTTATCAGCATAAATTTGACACTTGTGACATGTTCTGGAGTGTTGATAGCAATCAGCTTCCATGGTAGACCAATAGTAACCTGCTCTCAATATCTTCTTTGCCATAGTATGACCACTAGAATGAGTGCCAAAGATCCCATCATGCATATCTTCCATAATCTCACTTGCTTCCTTCTTATCCACACAACGAAGCATAGTTGAATCATGATTGCGTTTGTACAGAATCCCATTACTCAAAAAGAACTTAGCAGAGAACCTCCTCAGGAACTTCCTATCTTTGACAGATGCCCCTTCAGGGAACTATTGAGCCTCAAGATATCTTTTCACTTCGTAGAACCAAGGCTTCTCCTCTGCTCCTTCAGTGTCAATCTCATTGCAGTATGCAGGCTTTTCAAATCTATCAATAGTAATCTTGGGAGCTTCATCATCCCAACTGATCTCAAACATGGATGCCATGGTGGCCAAGGCATCTGCCAACTGATTCTCCCTCCGTGGAATATGTCCAAAGGTAATCTCTTTGAAATGTGGGATCAAAGACAACACATGCTCTCTGTAAGGAATGAGATTATCATGCTTGGTATCCCAATCTCCTTTGATCTGACTAACTACCAAGGCTGAATCTCCATACACATCAAGAAACTGAATCTTCATATCAATAGCAGCTTTAATACCCAGGATACATGCCTCATACTCAGCCATGTTATTGGTACAATAGAAACACAATCTTGCAGTAATCGGGGTATGGCAACCTTCAGGGGAACTAATCACAACACCAACACCATTACCAAGTGCATTAGAGGCACCATCAAAAACCATAGTCCATCGGGATCCTTGTTCAGGTCCGTCATATTGTCCAGGTTCTTTGGTAATAATCATAATGTCTTCATCAGGGAACTCAAAACTTATTGACTGATAATCATCCACTGCTTGATGAGCCAAATGATCAGCAACAACACTTCCCTTGATGGCCTTCTGAGTAGTATACTGTATATCATATTCTGTCAAGATCATTTGCCATCTTGCAATTCTTCCGGAGAGAGCAGGTTTCTCAAATATGTACTTGATTGGATCCATCTTTGAAATCAATAAGGTAGTATGGGTCAACATATACTGTCTTAGTCGGCGAGCAGCCCATGCCAAAGCGCAGCAAGTTTTCTCGAGCAGTGAGTATCTTGTTTCACAGTCGGTAAACTTTTTGCTAAGGTAGTATATTGCCTGCTCTTTTCGACCAGACTCGTCATGTTGCCCCAACACACACCCCATTGAGTTGTCTAACACTGTTAAGTACATAATCAAGGGTCTTCCATCAACTGGTGGCATCAAAATTGGTGGTTCTAGCAAATATCTCTTGATTTCATCAAAGGCAATTTGGCACTCATCATTCCATTCCATCACCTGATCTTTCTTCAACAACTTGAAGATTGGCTCACAGATGGTAGTTAATTGGGAAATAAATCTTTCAATGTAATTCAATCGTCCCAAGAAACCTCTAACCTCCTTCTCAGTACGGGGAGCTGGCATCTCTCGTATCGCTTTCACTTTTGCAGGATCCACTTCAATACCTTTTCCACTGACAATGAAACCCAGGAGCTTTCCAGATCTAACTCCAAAAGTACACTTGTTTGGATTCAATCTCAACTTGTATTTCTTCAACCTCTCAAACAACTTGTGCAGATGATCAAGATGTTGCTCTTCATTCTGAGATCTGGCTATCATATCATCCACATATACCTCTATCTCATGATGAATCATATCATGAAACAAAGCCACCATAGCACGCTGATATGTTGCCCCTGCATTCTTCAAACCAAATGGCATCACCTTATAGCAAAAGGTGCCCCACTATGTAACAAAGGTTGTCTTCTCCATATCTTCAGGTGCCATCTTGATTTGATTGTAACCAGAGAAACCATCCATAAAAGAGAATACCTTATGTTGAGCAGTGTTGTCTACCAGAATATCAATATGAGGAAGTGGAAAGTCATCTTTGGGGCTAGCCTTGTTCAAATCTCTGTAGTCCACACACATACGCACCTTACCATCTTTCTTAGGAACTGGTACCACATTTGCAACCCACTGAGGATAAGAAGTTACTGCTAAGAACCCTGCATTGAACTGTTTCATTACCTCTGCCTTGATCTTTTCTGACATTTCAGGACGCATACGACGAACCTTCTGCTTCTTTGGACGACAATCTTCTTTCACTGGTAAACGGTGAACCACAATGTCTGTATCCAACCCTGGCATATCTTCATAAGACCAAGCAAAGATCTCCACATAGTCACGTAACATCTGAACCAGTCTACTCTTGACACTGTCCTCTACATCAGCCCCTATCTTGACCTCTTTTCTGTTTTCTTCAGTTCCTAGATTCACAACTTCGACTGGCTCTTCATGTGGCTGTATAGCTTTCTCTTCTTGTTGTAACAACCTAGCAAGCTCTACAGGTATTTCACAATCGTCCTCATTTCCGTCTTCGGTTTGATAGATCGGATTCTCGAAATCATAATTGGCAATAATAGAACTGTTATCAACCGGATCCAGAGTGGATGAGGATCTGCATTTTAGTGATGTGGGTGTGTGTAAGAACGCATAGCTGATAAAGCAAAAATAAAAGAAAAAGAAAGACAAGGAACACAATATTTACTAAAACGAAACGTCCACTGATTTTATTGAATGAAGTATGCAAATGAAATGACAGCCCGTAACAAGCACACCATTGTGCCCCGTGTAAGGCACAAGGCTTGAAAGTTTTATTGTTCAAGAAATTACAAACTTAAAAAGAAACAACACAGTAATAGTATTTACTCCTGACTAAAGGAGATAGGGATAACATCTTCAGCTTTCCAATTATTGAGTCCAGCACCCACAGTAGGAAAAATCCAAGCATCCAAGTTGTAGTCTTCATCATAGTCTCCCACGACATTGATCTGATCTTTCATAACCCCTTGATTGGTGATATGAACAACACGAGCGCGACGAACAGCCTTCTGGGACTCTGCAGTGAAACCCAAACCAAACTTGTTAGACTTGTATGGAATATCAGGAAGCTGACCCCAAATAGTACAACCACCTTCATCCACCACAGCTCTAGCATCATTGAGGGAGGCCATTGCCATTGTTGGAGGTTTTCTGGTGACCACAGGAACTTTCTTCACAACAGGAGGAGCTACATAATCATTAACAACCCAGGGAACCACTTCAAATGACTGACACGGAGTTTCAATGTATTCACCTTCCATTTCCAGGTACTTCAAAGTGTTTACATGGCTGACAAAGTATTCTTCTTCTCCATAGAAAGTAACAACCTTTCCATTCACCGGATATCTCAACTTTTGGTGTAATGTAGAGGTTACAGCACCTGCCCCATGGATCCAGGGACGACCAAGCAGACAAGAGTACGAAGGACGAATATCCATCACATAAAATGTAGCAGTAAAAACCTGGGAACCCACTTTAATTGGAAGATCAATTTCCCCATGCACTACTCTTCTAGAACCATCAAAAGCCTTTACCACAATATTACTGGGTTTTAGCACAGCATCTTCAGGACTTAGCTTGTTCAGGACTTCCTTAGGCAACACATTCAGAGAGGAACCATTGTCTATCAGCACATGTGACAGGGTAGTTCCCCTGCATTCAATTGAAATATGCAAGGCCCTGTTATGATCCCTCTTAGCAGGGGTCAAATCAGCATCAGAAAATCCTAACCCATTATCATAGGTCATGTGGGCAACACAATTCTCAAACTGGTCAACATAAATGGCATTGGGCACATGAGCAGTCTTCAGAAACTTGATCAAGGACTTGGCATGGGCCTCAGAACACAGCAACAAGGACAACATAGAAATCTTTGAGGGAGTATGCCCCAATTGATCAACAATGTCATAATCACTCTTGCGAATGATTTTCAATACTTCTTCCATCTGCTTAGAGAGATCATCAGCAGCTGGCACATCAGTAGATACAGGCTTAATAACAGGACCTTTGCCCCGAGCATCAGTGGTAGAGGTAGCAGCAGGAGTAACTGCATTTTTAGAAGCAACTGGAGGAGAGAAGACTCTTCCACTACGAGTGATCTTGCTAGATCCAGCAATATTATCAATGTCAGCAGGCACATCAGGTAAAGGCTCCTGCTTAACACCATGGATGTAAACATCAGACCCATAGTGCCAAGGCACAGCTTTATCAGACGTATAAGGAATAGGACCAGGAGTAGTAATGATCAGAGGAGCCACTCTGGCTTCAGCAACAACTTTCACAGGACCTTCAGCAATAATCTTGATTGGACCCTGATGAGTGATTTTAACAGGTCTCTTTGAAGTGATTCTTACCGGTACTTTGTCAACCATATCAACCTCTTCAATCTTCCTACCTTGAGTCAGATGATCCACCATATTTTCTACAGACGACGGAGTCCTCTCAAACACTATAGTATACTTATCCATGAGACGTTGAATTCCATCTCTCAATATGAAGCAACTATCTGGCTTATAGGTACAATACAAACAATCTTCACGACAACCTGGAAAGATCTCAGCTTGTACTAACTTCTTTTTGATAACAGACAATGGTGTGGTCAACTCCATAACTGAATAGACATGCAGATCTTCATCAATGGCATTGACAGTCTTCTCGTGATTTGGCATTGGAGCAGTAATCACATTTGGAGTACCGGGAGGGTCAAACTCAATTTCTCCAGCCTCAATCATATCTTGAATTTTGTTCTTCAAGACCCAGCAGTTATTAGTATCATGTCCCTGACAGTTTGAATGATATGCACATCGTGCATTGGGATTGTACCTGGGTGAGGTAACATTAGGATTCTGAGGAGCCTCCTTCAAAGTAATGAGTTCAGCTTTCAGCAAATGTTGCAGTGCCTGAGCCAGTGACATGTTGATCTTTGTGAACTGCCTTCTAGCCCTCTGTTGGTTGCCCTGTGGCTGCTCTGTTGTTGCAGGGGTTGGATTTGAAATATGAACTGCACTAACAGACTGATGCCTTCTGTTACGATCAGGCTGACCATAAACAGCATTGGATTCTTTCTTCCCAGTGGGAGGCTTCTTTGCAGCACCTGATGAAGAAGTACCCACCTGGATCTTGCCATTCTTTATACCATTCTCTACTCGCTCTCCTGTCATGATCAACTCAGTGAAGCCTGATGATGAGCTTCCAATAATATGACTGTAAAATGGACCATTCAGCGTACACATGAACATATCAACCAATTCCCTGTCAGTCAAAGGGGGTTGAACTCTTCCAGCTAAATCTCTCCACTTTTGAGCATACTCCTTGAAACTTTCCTTGGCACCCATAGACATGCTCTGAAGCTGCATGCGAGTGGGGGCTAAGTCAGCATTGTATTGATACTGCTTATAGAAAGCTTCAGCAAGATCATTCCAGTCTCTGATGTTAACACTCTCCAATTGATAATACCACTCCAACTGAGCTCCAGATAAGCTTTCTTGGAAAAAGTGGATCCACAACTTCTTGTCAGCAGTGTGAGGTTGAATTCTTCTGACATAAGACCTCAAATGCAGCTTGGGACAGGAGACCCCATCATAAACAACAAAGGTAGGAACCTTGAAACCAACGGGTATGACAACCCCAGATATCAAACTCAAATCTTCAAAATCCAGCCCAGAAGATTTCTGCAACTCCATAGCATCCATCCTATCCACCAGCATCTTGAATTTGTCTTCATTAGGATCATGGTAGTAGTTAGCCTCAGAATCAGAGTCCCCCACTGTGTGGTGGAGACTGCCTATCTCTTGCTCAGACCCTTCAGATTCATAGTCTTCAACCTGTTCTTCGGTCTTGACAGGACCTCTGAACCTTCTTCCCATATTGATCAGGCCACCTGACCTTCTAGTCTTCTTAGTCTTCTTGGCCAGCAGTGTCTTCAATTCATCCTGCCCCTTGGATAGGTTCAGGATCAGCTCTTGGAACTGTGCATTTTGTGCCTGGAGATCCTTAACGGTTTGTTCAAGAGCCATTGCTGAAATAAACAGCGAGAAGATGAGAAACCTGTGCACAAATAAACCTGTGATGCAATGAAATGATATGGGAATGTATATGCAATGTTTTCAAGGACCGCAAGATTTAAATTTGCTTAAACAAACATGAAAGTAAACTTTTATTAGTAATAACTTTGTTTTGCCTTTTAGGCTTACAAAAGATGAAAATGAAATAAGTACAAAAGATGGGGTTTTAAGTTTCCCATGGACGTTTCCTCTTTGTGTTGAGGTATGAGTTGAGGTTCCGTTCCTCGTGAAGTTGCTTTGTTAGTTCCAGGATTCTTTCTTGGCTTGCTTTGTAATGTGCCTCGAAAGTATCCCTTTGCTCCTTCAGTTGGATCCATGATCTCTGCAAGTCTTCCATATCAGTAGGCATGTCTGGGTGAAGGATGGTATAAGCTGTGTCTCCTTCAGCAACAGGTTCCATGGTAACTGGTAGGATGGCAGGATATGGCATCATGAGAGTCTGAGCACGAGATCGTACCCATCTGAGATAAGCTTCCATAGGAATAGTGTACTTAGGCTCCAGTGTCTTGCTGTCAACCCTGTTTACTTTTCCCCAAGCTCGTATGAATCTCTGACGGTAACCTTGAAGATCGTTGTCGTAATCAAACACAATGCCCTGAATCAACATGTCATGTGGACCATCACTCCGGGCGTAACCAAACTGTCGTAAAGCTAGAGAGGGGTTGTAGGTGATGCCTCCTCTTATGCCTAGAAGTGGCACATTAGGAAACTCCCCACAACGGTCAATGATGGTGACATTCTCCATAAATCTGGAGCACCAATGGATATCTGAATGTGAGAGTGACATGATCCTCTTGGACCATCTGAACCCTTGCTCATTCTTCATTACTGAGCGAGGAAGGTGAGAAATAAACCACCTAGAAAGCAAAGGTATGCAACACATCAGAGTTCCTCTTGCCCTTGTAGTACGAGTATGAAGCGAGTGTAGAATGTCTCCAAGCAATGTAGGCACTGGATTGTGACTCAGAAAAATGTTGATGGCATGAACATCTATGAACTGATCTGGATTGGGGAACAATACTAAGCCATATATCAGCAAGGCTAAGATCTCCTCAAAAGCATCATGACTCATGGCTTTCAAGAACATTTGAGCCTTCTCTATCAACACCTTAGCAAGGATACCCTTGACACCACTTCTCGTTTCTAGAACAATATCAGACTTCTTCAGATGTAGAGCTGCAGCAATAACTTCTGGTTTAGGTTCCTTCTCCAAGCCTGTGAAGGGTCTTTGATCAAGAACAGGTAGGCCCAGAAGTTTAGAGAACTCTTCCATGGTTGGAACCAACTGGTAGTCAGGGAATGTAAAGCAGTGGTGCTTAGGGTCAAAGAACTGAAACAGAACACTCATCATGTCTTCATTAAACCCTGAGGTGACTAGATCCAATAGGTGACCATGTCTCTTGATGAACTGGGAATGATCAGACACTTGAGAAACCAACTCTTTAAGCTTAGAAGGTATCCCTACAAAGTTGATCCTGATGGTGTTCCTACGAGCAGAAGTCATGACCTGCAACAAAGAACAAAGAAAAAACCTATTGTCCTTGAAATGGTTAGTGAAAATGCTATGCTTATGATGCATGATGATGTCATGATGGTATGCTCTGAAATTCTGTGATCAGGTATGAGATGTCCTAAGAGATGTTCCAACACTTGATAGGACACTTGACAAATTTAACCAGAACTTAAATAACAAGAAAAGTAAACAACACAGAAGTTTGTTAACCCAGTTCAGTGTATAACCACACTTACATCTGGAGGCTACCAAGCCAGGAGGAAATCCACTATTAGTAATATTAATTCTAGACTTAAACCACCCTGTTTAATCTATCACTTAATACTTACCCAATGCAATTTCTACCTAAGACACACCTTAGATAAGAGTACCCTACTCACTCCCCCTTAATCACACAGTGATCAAGTTTACAAGTTTACTAAAATTGAAGACATCCTTCAAACAATACAGCTTGATCTTACTTAACAGTTTCAATCAAGTCACAAATGCACTTTTGCTTAAAAGCTCATAAAGTGGTACAATAAAAACAACCTGCTATTAAAACTCTAGACACCCTATTTGGTCTTCTGAAATTCGTGCTCAATTCTATGAGTTTCTGTTGCTTAAATAGGTATCTGAATTTTGGGCTTTCTGTAGAATGATCCAGCCCTAATGTGCAGCAGCTGACTCCTTGAATTTAGGGTTTGTTACCTCCTATATTCTAGGTGATTTAGGTCTTCTGTTTTAATCTGAATCTTCAATATAAAACACCCTACAGATGCGCCTTGTTCTGTTTTTATCCATCATTAATTAATTCCAGATACTTCTCCTTAAATATCTCTGATCAGTTAATCATTAATTAATTCTGGTAGCAGGTCTGAGATGTCTCAACATCTGTTGGGACATCCTGAAAAACTGAACTTAATTTATTCACACAATGTCCCAACATCTGATGAGACATCCTGAAATAAATTCACACACTCTGTTTGATAATGTCCCAACATCTGATAGGACATTCTGAACTGAATTTAACATTTCTTGTTTGGTCAAAAATTCTGCCAATTCTTAAATATCTACAAACTCCCTCTTTGGCTAATTTTTGGCTAACATCTTTTCTGGTTTTCAGAGTGCAGCAGAAGTTCTTTTTATCAGAGTATATCATTGCTTTTCTGTTGATTCTTATTTGAGATTACTCCCCCTCAAACATATCTGTATCCAATCTTGTTTCAACAGAAAAAAACTTATTCAGTTCAGAAGCAAACAAACAGAAAACTTATTCAGTTCAGAAGCAAACAAACAGAATTTTTCATTCATACTTAAACAGCAATTACAATTTGATGTTGTTCTCCCCCTTGGTAGACACAAAATTTGGGCCAAAGATACTATTCCAAAAATACATTGCTGTCATTACATTTGCCTCACATACATTTATCACTCAGATTCATCACTCTCAGATTCTTCCTCAACTTCTGTTTCTTCATCAGCTCCACTATCTTCATCAGCTTCACTTTCTTCATCAGATGCAGCTTTCTGGTCTTCTTCACTTTCCAACCTCTTAATTATTTCCTCAAGCTTCTGTTTTCTAGCTTCAAGCTCTTTGCAGGTGCTTTTGAGTTCAGCAATTAAGGCCTTCTTGGAGATTGGATTCTTAGCAGTGGAGGGACCAGCAGATGTCCCAGAAGGTGCTTCAACATCTGCAGCATGGTGACTTAGGAATAATTTGTAGTGAAAAGCCAGGGGGCTCTCTCTCTTGCAGACTGTGTCCTTCTCATTTAAAATCCCAGGGTATTGACTTAGAACAATACCACACAGCAAGGAGGGAAAAGCTATTGGCAGCTTTGTTGCAGTAGAAATGGCATGCTTCATAGTTTGATCAAAAATATAAGCTCCATTATCCATTTTGGTTTGAGTTCCCACAGCATAGATGAATCTTGCCAGACCAGTTGAGATTGAAGAAGTGTGGTTGGTAGGCACCCAGTTAGCAGTTCCAATCCTGTTAAGCATGGCATACTTTCTGGTAAGCATGCTTATAGATAGCTTTCCCTTTACAGGCCATGCCTTGACCTGGTTTGCAGTGATCATCTTACAGATTTGATTATCTGTCTTGCCTAGCTCATTGGGTCCATCTGTTTCTCTTCCTAGGTATTGATTTATTATTTGAGGTGAGAACTCAACACACTTACCTCTCACAAACACCTTTCTGAACTCTGATGACTTACCATTTGAGCAATCCTCCTGAAGATTCACAATGAACTCTTTGACAAGAAGTTCATAGCAGGGAGAGAGGTCTGAGACTGTTTTGAATAGTCCTGCAGCAGAGATGAGGTCAATCAGTTCTGTGCACTCAAGTGCATTGCTGCTCAGTTCTCTTTCTAGAGCAACCCTTCTTTGGTACACATATTTCCATCTGTTGACACTGGAGACATGATGAAATGATATGTTGTCCAAGGGAGCTTCTGGAACAGCAGTTGAAGCTCTGGATGATGTTGGTCTTTTCTTGGGAGGAGATGTTGGGACATCTGATCCAACATCTGAATCTGATGGTGTGGCAGCTTTTCTCTTCTGGGTTTGGACTTTGCTCCATGGTTTTGTTGGACCAAAGGAAGCTTTAGTCTTGCCTTTCTTTGGACTAGCCTTCTTCTTCTCAGGGATGACAGGTTCAGCTTGCATCTTGCCTTTCCTGGACCTCAGCCTTTTGGCTATGCTGGGCTTAACAGATGCTATGATTTCTGCATCAGAGTCCTGCTCCAGATTGACCACTGGAGGAGATTGAGCAGTCTCCTCTTCAGCTGTTTGATCAGCAGGAACTTGATCTTCATTTGAGACTTGGATATGATCCTCAGAGTTATCTTTATCACTTTCACTTGAGGCCTTTTTCTGGTCCTCAGTTTGTTCAGTATCAGCATTAGATGAATTTTCTTTCTCATCTGCAGATGTTCCAACATTCATTGGGACATCTTGATCTGCAGGAGTGTCTTCTGCAGTTTGAGCTGGTTCTTCTTGAGGTGCAGGCATTGTGTTCAGAGGAACAGAGATTCCATTCACCTTCCTTTGTTCAAACAGAATTTGAGTGACAATTTCCTTGATTGAATCATCCACATATTGTGAAGATTTAGGGGGCATGTTAGCAGGAGAAGGAGTGCCTTTAGCTTTGCTTCTGACTTAATCTTTACCTCTCTTTGGAGTTCTTGCCTTTTTGGTGTGAGAAACGCTTCCTCTGAGTTCGTCCAATGGAGTTGATTGCATTGGTACTACAGAGATGGGAGTGGCATGAACTACGTCTTCTTTGTTGAGAATTTCTTCAGTTGAGTTAGGGTTTTGAGACATTGTTGAGGAAGATGAAAGAAAAACTTTAGGGTTTATGATTTCTGGAGAATAGCTGGTGAATGTGATTCGCTTGTGATAGTATGATGAGAATCTTGATAGCTGATTATAAACAGTTACTAAGTAAGTAGCCGTTACTGTGCAAATGATGAGAGATGGAATTCCCAAGGATCTTGTCCAGACTGGTTTTGCCATCTGGAACTTATGCCATGCAATGTCATATGACATGTTGGCACATCTCATTAATTGCTAAATATCACATAAACAGATTCCAAGTTTGCCCCTTAAGTTCTCAAATTGTGTAGCATCCAATGCTTTGGTAAAGATATCAGCTAACTGCAGATCTGTAGCTACATGCTCCAATGAAATCACCTTTTCTTCTACAAGATCTCTGATGAAATGATGCCTGATATCAATATGTTTTGTCCTGCTATGTTGGATAGGATTCTTTGATATGTTTATTGCACTTAAGTTGTCACAGTACAATGTCATGACATCCTGTGGGACATTGTACTCAGTGAGCATCTGCTTCATCCAAACCAACTGAGAACAACTGCTACCTGCTGCTATGTACTCAGCTTCAGCTGTAGATAAGGATACACAATTCTGTTTCTTACTGAACCAAGAAATCAGATTTTTTCCTAGAAAGAAGCATCCTCCTGAAGTGCTTTTTCTGTCATCAGCACTTCCTGCCCAATCAGCATCACAGAAGCCAGTGAGAATTGGTTTGCAACCATGAGAGTACATTATGCCATAGTCACAAGTACCATTAACATATTTAAGGATTCTCTTGACTTGATTGAGATGACTGACTTTTGGATCAGCTTGATATCTTGCACAAACTCCTACTGCAAAAGCAATGTCTGGTCTGCTAGCAGTCAAGTATAACAAGCTTCCAATCATGCTTTTGTATAAGCTTTGATCTACATTCTCACCCTTTTCATCTTTAGTCAGCTTTAAATGTGTGGGGGCAGGAGTTCTCTTGTGAGCAGCATTTTCCATTCCAAATTTCTTGACTATGTTCTTGGAGTATTTGCTTTGTGAGATGAACATTGAGTCTTCCATTTGCTTTATTTGCAGACCAAGAAAGTAGGTTAATTCTCCTACTAGGCTCATTTCAAATTCAGATTCCATCTGCTTGACAAAATGTTTGACCATCCTGTCAGACATCCCACCAAAGACAATGTCGTCAACATATATTTGTGCAATCATGACATTTCCTTCTTCATCTTTAACAAACAGGGTTTTATCAATCCCACCTTTTCTGTATCCTTGCTTGATAAGATATGTGGTCAGTCTTTCATACCATGCCCTTGGAGCTTGCTTCAACCCATAAAGTGCCTTCTTGAGTTTGTACACATGATTTGGACAGCTTGGATCAACAAATCCTTTAGGTTGTTCTACATATACTTCTTCATTAAGATAGCCATTTAAAAAGGCACTTTTCACATCCATTTGAAATAGCTTGAACTTCAAAATACAAGCAATTCCCAACAATAGTCTGATTGATTCAAGCCTTGCTACTGGTGCAAAGGTTTCATCAAAGTCTACCCCTTCAATTTGAGTGTATCCTTGAGCTACAAGTCTAGCTTTGTTCTTTGTAACAACTCCTTGTTCATTTGACTTGTTCTTATACACCCATTTTGTTCCAATTACATTTATGTCATCAGGTCTAGGAACAAGATTCCACACTTCATTCCTTGTGAATTGACCTAATTCCTCTTGCATAGCACAAATCCAGTATTCATCAGTGAGAGCTTCCTTGATATTTTTAGGTTCTATTTTGGAGACAAAACAAGAACCTGAAATCACTTCTCTTGATCTAGTGCTCACACCTCTGTTGGGATCACCAATTATCAAATCTTTGGGATGATCCTTTTGTATTCTGATGGAAGGAGGTTTGCTTGATTCTTCTGTCCTTGTATCAGTTTGAGTGAAGTTATATTGATCATTCTTTTCTTCAGCTTCAATCTTGATATCAGCAGATGTTCCAACATCCTCTGGGACATCTGTAGGAGCATCATCAATTATCACATTTATGGATTCCATGATAACCTTGGTTCTAGAATTAAATACTCTATATGCTCTGCTGTTTATGGAGTATCCAAGAAAAATCCCTTCATCACTTTTAGGATCCATTTTTCTTCTTTGCTCCCTATCTGCCAGAATATAACAGATACTTCCAAAAACATGGAAGTACTTAACTGTGGGTTTTCTGCCCTTCCAGACTTCATATATTGTGGACAAAGTTCCTTTCCTTAAAGTAACTCTGTTATGGATGTAACAGGCAGTGTTCATAGCTTCAGCCCAAAAGTATAGAGGTAACTTTTTAGCATGGATCATAGCTCTTGCTGATTCTTGAATGGTTCTATTCTTCCTTTCAACTATCCCATTCTGTTGAGGAGTGATAGGTGAAGAATACTCATGATTGATTCCTTCTGAAGAACAGAAATCTAAGAACTTTTGATTCTCAAATTCTTTTCCATGATCACTTCTTATTCTGATCACACAGCTGGATTTTTCCCTTTGCAATCTTTGACATAATTCTTTGAATACATCAAATACATCTGATTTTTCTTTGATGAAGTTTATCCATGTATATCTTGAAAAATCATCAACTACAACATAGGCATACCTCTTACCACCAAGACTTTCAACCTGCATAGGTCCCATAAGATCCATATGTAGAAGTTCCAAAACTTTGGAAGTTGTCAGATGTTGGAGCTTTGGATGGGACATCTTGGTTTGCTTGCCTATTTGACATTCACCACATATTTTGCCATCATCAATCTTCAGTTTAGGAATACCTCTTACAGCATCCATAGATATGATCTTCTTTATGCCTCTGAAATGAAGATGACCTAGTCTTTGATGCCACAGTTTCACTTCTTCTTCTTTAGCTAGAGAGCAGGTTGAAGTGAGACTGAGATTTTGGGATTCCCACATGAAACAGTTGTCTTTAGATCTGGCTCCTTTCATGACAACCTCTTGTTCTTTGTTAGTCACTATACATTCAGATTTGGTAAAGTTTACACTGTATCCTTGATCACATAGTTGACTTATGCTGATCAGGTTAGCAGTTAAACCTTTAACTAGCAGCACATCATCTAGTCTTGGAACATCTTGACAATCCAAGGTTCCAACTCCCTTGATTTCTCCTTTAGCTCCATCTCCAAAGGTAACATACCTGGATGAATGTGATTTTAAGTTTACTAGCAAATTCTTCAATCCAGTCATGTGTCTTGAGCATCCACTGTCAAAGTACCAGTCTTCTTTAGCTGATACTCTCAGAGATGTATGTGCTATGTATGCAGTACTTTTCTTTGACCAGATGAGTTGAGATTTCTTTTGATGCCTCTGCTCTGAGTGTTGTTCAGCTGATCTCCAAGCTTGATTGTTGATCTTGTTCTTGGGTATGTGGCTTTGATCAGTCTGAATGTCAGCTTTTGGTCTCCAAACTTTCTTGATGACCTCTGTCTTCTGCTTAGGAGGTTGCTGATTTCTTTGAAGTCTATGCAGCACTTTCTTGGTACCTTCTACTTTCTGCTTGGAAGGTTGCTGATACATCTGATTTGGATATCCATGTAGCTTATAACAATGAGGTTTGATATGCCCAAATCTTCCACAGTGATGGCATCTCCATCTTTGATACTTCTTCTTCATTTTGTTCTTTCCAGAATGTTGAGACATCTGTTGGAACATTATGTTTGTCTTTGTGTTCTGATGTTGGAGCATCTGTTGGGACATCTTGTTTGACTGTGTAGTTTTTGAAGTAGTTTTGCTAGAGCTGGCTTCATCTCTGTTATATCCCAGTCCACTTTTGTCCCCTGAATGTTTATTATTGCTGAGAATAACATCCAGTGTGTTTGAGCTGCTGTTCAACATTCTAACAGATTTGGACATATGTTCCAACTTAGAGTTGAGAAGGATTACTTCACTTTTTAAGGTGTCAATGATCTCCTGATCATTTGCTTTGTCATTTTCTAATGTCTCATTCTGCTTCTTTAGCTTTATAACTTCACTGCATATTTCAGAGCTTCTTTTGTATAGATCTTTGAATGCTTGCTCAAGTTTTTCATAAGTAAGTTCTCCACAACTGGAATCACTATCATATTCACACAGTCCAGCTAAAGCAGTAATATGCTTAGCTGATTCTTCTTCTGAATCCCCTGAGTCTTCATCAGACCAGGTCACAGAGAGTCCTTTCTTTTGCCTCTTTAAGTAGGTAGGACATTCAAACTTGATGTGTCCATATCCTTCACATTCATGGCATTTGACTCCTTTATCTTGACTGGTCTTTTCAGCATACTTTAATCTTTTGTTAGCATCATAAGGTCTTCTGTTCTCAGAGTTTGTGTTTCTTCCACTAGGTTTGGATTTGCCTTCCATTCCTCTGAGAATCAGTTTGAATTGTCTTCCAAGCAAGGCAAGGTTTTCTGATAAGCTTTTATCATTTGCTGATTCATCATCTTCTTCTTCATCTGTATTTGACACCAAGGCTATGCTTTTGTTCTTTTTGGCATTTGTGTCATTCATTCCCATCTCAAAAGTTTGAAGGGAACCAATGAGTTCTTCAACTTTCATGGAGCATATGTCTTGAGCTTCTTCTATTGCAGTGACTTTCATGTCAAATCTTTTTGGCAAAGATCTGAGAATCTTTCTTACAAGCTTTTCATCAGTCATCTTTTCTCCCAAAGCTCCAGAAGTATTGGCTATATCCAAGATGTTCATATAGAACTCATGAATTGATTCATCTTCCTTCATTCTCAAGTTTTCAAACTTGGTGGTGAGAAGTTGAAGTCTTGACATTTTTACTTTTGATGTTCCTTCATGAGTTGTTTTGAGAGTATCCCAAACATCTTTGGCCAGCTCACAATGATGCACAAGTCTGAAAATGTTCCTATCAATGCCATTGAATAAAGCATTTAAGGCTTTTGAGTTGCCTAGTGCTGAGTCTTCTTCCTCCTTACTCCATTCTTCTTCAGGTTTCAGCACTTTTGATCCATCTTTGGTGTCTTGGACAGGATGATCCCATCCAACATTGACTGCTCTCCATGCCCTGTTGTCAAGTGACCTTAAGAATGCAATCATTCTTGGCTTCCAGTAGTCATAATTAGATCCATCCAGTATAGGTGGTCTATTTACTAACCCTAAATCTCTGTCCATGTTACAGAATTTGTATTCCCTAGATCTCACCCAGTATAAACAGGCAGGGTGCCTGCTCTGATGCCAATTGAAATTCTGTGATCAGGTATGAGATGTCCTAAGAGATGTTCCAACACTTGATAGGACACTTGACAAATTTAACCAGAACTTAAATAACAAGAAAAGTAAACAACACAGAAGTTTGTTAACCCAGTTCAGTGTATAACCACACTTACATCTGGAGGCTACCAAGCCAGGAGGAAATACACTATTAGTAATATTAATTCTAGACTTAAACCACCCTGTTTAATCTATCACTTAATACTTACCCAATGCAATTTCTACCTAAGACACACCTTAGATAAGAGTACCCTACTCACTCCCCCTTAATCACACAGTGATCAAGTTTACAAGTTTACTAAAATTGAAGACATCCTTCAAACAATACAGCTTGATCTTACTTAACAGTTTCAATCAAGTCACAAATGCACTTTTGCTTAAAAGCTCATAAAGTGGTACAATAAAAACAACCTGCTATTAAAACTCTAGACACCCTATTTGGTCTTCTGAAATTCGTGCTCAATTCTATGAGTTTCTGTTGCTTAAATAGGTATCTGAATTTTGGGCTTTCTGTAGAATGATCCAGCCCTAATGTGCAGCAGCTGACTCCTTGAATTTAGGGTTTGTTACCTCCTATATTCTAGGTGATTTAGGTCTTCTGTTTTAATCTGAATCTTCAATATAAAACACCCTACAGATGCGCCTTGTTCTGTTTTTATCCATCATTAATTAATTCCAGATACTTCTCCTTAAATATCTCTGATCAGTTAATCATTAATTAATTCTGGTAGCAGGTCTGAGATGTCTCAACATCTGTTGGGACATCCTGAAAAACTGAACTTAATTTATTCACACAATGTCCCAACATCTGATGAGACATCCTGAAATAAATTCACACACTCTGTTTGATAATGTCCCAACATCTGATAGGACATTCTGAACTGAATTTAACATTTCTTGTTTGGTCAAAAATTCTGCCAATTCTTAAACATCTACATGCTCAATCACAAACATGTGGCACACACAAGCAAGTCACACAATAGCCCTAGGTTTAAAGGCTTGCATGAGGTTCAAAGGTAAGTGTTGCACCCCAAAATTTGCCCTCACAATACAAGACTTTATGCTTCTTGAAGGTTCACAAGGTTCATAAGTTTCTCAACATTCCCATAACCTTTCATGAGGTTCATGAAGTCCACAAGTTGCTTCTTGAAGGTTCACAAGGTTCACAAGTTCCACAATACTTTCAATACCTTTCATGAAGTTCAGGAAGTCTACAAGTTACTTCTTGAAGGTTCATAAGGTTCACAAGTCTCACAATGCCTCCCATGAGTATCACAAGACATCTTATGAAGATTCACAAGGTTCACATAGTTCACAATGGGCCAAAGAAGTTGACAATTCCCTCAGACAATGCACCTCCTAAGCAGTGCATCCAAAACTAGGGTTTTGACTTTAATCAGGCTAAATGGACTTCCAATACCTCAAGTGAGCTTCATAACATCTTATATGAGTATAAGAACCCCCATGTCAAGTTTCAAGACTTTTCTCAAAAGTTTGCTCAGTCAGATGACCAGATAAGTCAAAATCAGTCAATGCAGTTAAAAAGTCAAACTGAGGACAACTGTGGTCAAACCAAAGTCAAAATTCATGATTTTTTGCCAACATCAAGTATATGAAGTAAAATTCATCATTTGATCAAGGGTTGATCATGATTCATCAAGGAGATTCCAGATCATCAATAATCAGGAGTTTTTAAATTAGGGTTTCCTCAGTAAAAGTCAACTGAACTTTGACCAGGCATAACTTTCACATACTTCATCACCAAGTCTCCATCCAAAGCTAATTTTGAAGGAAATTGAATTCTATACAACTTTGATGTTGAAAGTTAAGCCCAAAAATGCTTCATTTGAAAGATATGATCTAAGACATTATAGGTCATTTCAAAAGTCAACAAAAAGTCAACAACTTCAAAAGGGCATAACTTGAGATTGGTAAATGATATGGACCTGAAACCAATGGGGTTGTTTAGAGGACTCTTCAAGCTTTCCAAAAAGTCCAAGAACACCCTCATAACTTTAAAATTGAGGGAGATGTGTCCTTGCAAAGTTGGGCAATTTTGTGATGGTTTATATTGAAAAAGGGGGCCTAAAAGCAATTTTCTCCAAATGGGCTGGCCAAATTATGACCCAACCCATACAATAATATCATGCACGAAATTTCCATAATATTTTCATATTTTTTATTTTATTTAATTGATTTATTATGATTTATTACATTTAAAATCATTTTAAATTTAAATAAAATATTAAACATGAAGATATATTTTTGTGATTGAATCTAGAAAGTCTTAAAGGGTGATTAGAGTCAAAGAGGAATGAAATCATATGAATTGTCCCAAAATAGCAAGCATTCAAGAGCAAATATTTGGTTTTTGCAACACCATCTTTTTCAATCTTTTTGAATCCATTCTTCCACAAAATCAATCAAACTTTTGACCTAGAATCATTCACTTATATATACATAACACAAACCCTAGCCTGGGGGACGAAATCCAGCAGCCAAAAGTGTAAGTTCAAACTCAAAATTCAAGCAAAAAAGTGCAATTCGGATTCTCTATTCCAAGGCTCTACAAGGTAAAACAAGGACATGGCTATCTTCCTTGGTCATCATTGAGTCGAAAGCAACCTTCAAATGCATCCCATTCATGCACATATGATGAACCCGAAGCAATGTTCATGCTTGAAATTTCTTTTTCGGTTACACCAATTCATTGCATTTAAATGGATTTTGTTTGGCTAATATTGTTTGTTGTGTGTTGTAGAATGTTTCTGGGCAGGAAAATTCAAGAATCCGTACCTAATTCACAAGACACCATAGTTAGGGTTTGGACCTAGGTTTAGGGATTTCTAATTTAAGAAACATAAATCAATTCTAAAAACATAGAGCTAATCGTGTGAATGCCTGGATCATAATGCTGGTCTTGATTTTGTAAAATTGTACTATTTTGATGGTTATTGATGTTTGTAGGTTTTGCTGGGAAAGTATTTTTCACAGGAAAATTTGCAACAATATTCGCAGGAAAATCCTACGAATTTGAGGAAGAAGATGACTGGCTTGGCGCGCAGTCCATATTTCAAATTTTGACTTAAAATATTATTTTCATATTCTGTTTATTATCACAAGCACGTAGCTTGTCCCAGTGGAAGGAAGCGTATGCGTATTGGCCATAGGACATGAGTTCGAGTCCTGGTTTTGGACATTATTTTTTCTATTTTTTCAGGTAACCAAGAAACTTGATATATTATATTCTATTGCCACTATACTATCAGGTGGGCTCTTCCAGTCGGGTGGTGATGCGCGTGTGTGAATGTATAAAGGTCCTGGGATCAAATCCCACCCCAGGCCTTTTTGTGTCATTATTTTTCTGGAATTACAAGACAAAGAACAAAACCATTGGAAACTACTTCATTGTTGCCTGCACGTGGATGGCCCAGTGGTATGTGATGTTTGCTGCAAGCAAAGGGGACTGGGTTCAAACCCCAGCCCCATCAGGTTTTTGACTTCTTTTTCATTCTTTTTATTTTTCTCTTTATTTAATTTTTGTATATAAAATAAATTAAATTGTTTATTATTTTTTCTATGTTGTAAAATACATGTATTCTTGTACATTATATCCTAAACTCTAACAATATTTTTCTAAACAAAACCTAATTCTATTTTCTAAGTAATTTTCTTTATTCTTATTATAATTATCATGTATATATTTTTTTTTAATTAATTATATAAATATAATATGTATATTGGTTTAATATTTTGTATATAAACAAACCCTAATTTTCCAAACCCTAAAACTATTTTCTAAAATAAAATCTAATTCTATTTTTTTTTCTAAATAAATTTATTTTCCAATTCTTAATGAAATTATTATGTATATTTATTATAATTCTTATAAAATATGATTATTTTTATGAACATGACATTCAAAACTTATTTTCTCATAATGTATAAATATCTTTTTAATAATTGTTGATAAATAATTGAATTATTGTAAATGATTTATATCATGCTTAGAAATTTTCTTTATTAAATATTTAAAATTAAACTTTGTGCTTATTATACTAACCATATTATTTATTTTTGCTTCATTAATTTTATATTATTATTGTTTCACTAATTTTTATTATTTCACTAACCTCTCTTATTTTATTTTGCTTATTATTTAAATATTATTATTCATCACTAACCCCTATTATTTATTTCTCATTATTTATTGCTTATTTATTTATATTTTATTTATTTTGCTATTTATTTTGCTTAATATTTTGCTTATTATTATAATTTTGTAATTGCTTCTTGGATGTAAATTTTGTAATATTATAATTATTATTATTGCTATGGTTAGTAATTAGGGAGTGTAAATATGTATTCTTTTAAAATAAATTTAGATCACTTTAATAATAAGATAATTAAAATAAACACTCACACACACGTAAGTCGATTTTTAATCGCCGTCTCACTTTCTAAGGTTATCCCTCAAGTTGCCTACGAATAAGGTCAAGTGGGGTGTATAAAGCAAGTCCCTTTAAAAAGAAAAATCATCAAGTCCCTCGTGGTTGCCTTTACGAATCAAGTCCCTTCGAAATAATGATGATAGTCCCTCCAGTGTGCTTAATACACCCCACAGTTGCCTTCATAAAAGCAGTTGTCCCTCACATGTCCCTTACATCCAAGGTAACGACTACCTATTCCTTAATAGTAGGGATAGTCTTACCAAGGAAAGGATAAAGAACAAGAAAGATTTTAAATTTTAGGGTAGGTTCCTCTTATGTACTTGCTCACTTCAAAAATATTTCAAACATTTCACAATTTCAAACAATTTTCAAAAACAAGTTTTTACACATCCGTACATGGATTATTATTAACTATTCTGAAAATTTTTCTATTCACACACTACACTTTCAAAAAACAATTTAAAGTGAGCTTAAGTACTTAAGAGCCCATGGATAACCATGGATGAAAAGGGTGCTAATACCTTCCCTTTTCATAACCTACCCCCCGGACCCAAAAATATCTCTTAAGGTCTTTCCTGTTCTTTTATACCCTTTCCTTTTGGATAAAATAAAAGTCGGTGGCGACTCTTGCTATCCGCAACATAACTAAAGTCAGTTCTCCCACCGTGTTACAGAACTGGCGACTCTGCTGGGGATCTAAATTAAAGAGGCGTACCCTTAGGAATTAAGATCACTTTAAAATTGTTTGCCTTGTTTGCTTTATATTACTTGTTGGGGTGCTCTTATGTGTGAAAGGTCCTAACCCGGTCTAGTGTACCTTAGGTAAATGGCAATAGACCAAGGAAATTGTACGACGTATATCGATACGGTTGATCTGGTGGCCATAGTTAGTGCGACTTCTTGGTTGGTGCTTATATTCCTTAAGTCAAGTTGAGGATAATATTGAGGCTGCCATATGTTGTCAATGCACTAACTAACTTTTAGAACCCTAGTTAACTCATCTTGGCCTTTAGAAAGTAGTGAGGTAGCCGGCTTTGGTGCAGACTGAAGTTGGTTGACACTCGATACTACGCTCATTGAGATCTTAAACTTGGAGGGTTTTGGTTGGCAAGTAAGTTGCCTTCTGATCAACCACCCTTGTGAAGGATCAATGATATTGAGATCCTTTAGAACCTGGTTACTTTTGTAGGACAGGATGAACCATCTAACTTCAGGGGAGGGTACTTACCTTTAAACCTCATGCAAGCCTTTAAACCTAGGGCTATGGTGTGACTTGTTTGTGTGTGCCACATGTTTGTGATTGAACATAACATCATGACATCATCATGCATCATAAGCATATCATTTTCCCTAACCATTTCAAGGACCAAAGGATTTATCTTTGTTCTTTGTTGCAGGTCATGGCTTCAGTTCGTAGAAACACCATCAGGATCAACTTTGTGGGGATACCTCCCAAACTTAAAGAGTTGGTTTCTCAGGTGTCTGATCATTCCCGGTTCATCAAGAGACATGGTCACCTATTGAATCTAGTCACTTCAGGATTCAATGAAGACATGATGAGTGTCCTGTTCCAGTTCTTTGACCCTAAACACCATTGCTTTACATTCCCTGACTACCAGCTGGTTCCAACCATGGAGGAGTTCTCTAAACTTCTGGGTATCCCTGTTCTTGATCAAAGACCCTTCACAGGTTTGGAGAAAGAGCTTAAACCAGAGGTTATTGCTGCAGCTCTACATCTGAAGAAGTCTGACATTGTTCTAGAGACAAGAAGTGGAGTTAAGGGTATTCTTGCCAAGGTATTAGTGGATAAAGCTCAAATGTTCCTGAAGGCCATGAGCTATGATGCTTTTGAGGAGATCCTAGCCTTGCTGATATATGGCTTAGTATTGTTCCCCAATCCAGATCAGTTCATAGATGTTCATGCCATCAACATTTTCCTGAGTCACAATCCAGTGCCTACATTGCTTGGAGACATCCTGCATTCTCTTCACACCCGTACTACAAGGGCAAGAGGAACTTTGATGTGCTGCATACCTTTGCTCTCTAGGTGGTTTATTTCTCACCTTCCTCGCTCAGTAATGAAGAATGAGCAAGGGTTCAGATGGTCCAAGAGGATCATGTCACTTTCTCACTCAGACATCCATTGGTGCTCCAGATCTATGGAGAATGTCACCATCATTGACCGTTGTGGGGAGTTTCCTAATGTGCCACTTCTAGGCATAAGAGGAGGCATCACCTACAACCCCTCACTAGCTTTACGACAGTTTGGTTACGCCCGGAGTGATGGTCCACATGACATGTTGATTCAGGGCATTGTGTTTGATTACGACAACGATCTTCAAGGTTACCGTCAGAGATTCATACGAGCTTGGGGAAAAGTAAACAGGGTTGACAGCAAGACACTGGAGCCTAAGTACACTATTCCTATGGAGGCTTATCTCAGATGGGTACGATCTCGTGCTCAGACACTCATGATGCCATATCCTGCCGTCCTACCAGTTACCATGGAACCTGTTGCTGAAGGAGACACTGCTTATACCATCCTTCACCCAGACATGCCTACTGATAAGGAAGACTTGCAGAGATCATGGATCCAACTGAAGGAGCAAAGGGATACTTTCGAGGCTCATTACAAAGAAAGCCAAGCAAGAATCCTAGAGCTAACAAAGCAACTTCACGAGGAACGAAACCTCAACTCATACCTCAATACAAAGAGGAAACGTCCATGGGAGACTTAAAACCCCATATTTTGTACTTATTTCATTTTCATTTTTGTAAGCCTCAAAGGCAAAACAAGTTATTACTAATAAAAGTTACTTTCTTGTTTGTTTAAGCAAATTTAAATCCTGCGGTTCTTGAAAACATTGCATATGCATTCCCATATCATTTCATTGCATCACAGGTTTATAATTGTGCACAGGTTTCTTATTTTCTCGCTGTTTATTTCAGCAATGGCTCTTGAACAATCAGTTAAGGATCTTCAGGCACAGAATGCACAGTTCCAAGAGCTGATCTTGAACCTGTCCAAGGGGCAAGATGATTTGAAGGCACTGCTGGCCAAGAAGACTAAGAAGACTAGAAGGTCTGCTGGGTTGCTCAACATGGGAAGAAGGTTCAAGGGTCCTGTCAAGACCAAGGAACAGGTTGAAGACTATGAATCTGAGGAATCTGAGAAAGAGGGAGGCAGTCTCCACAACACAATGGGGGACTCTGACTCTGAGGCTAATTACTATCATGAGCCTAATGAAGACAAATTTAAGAGGCTGGTGGATAGGATGGATGCTATGGAATTGCAGAAATCATCTGGGCTGGATTTTGAGGATTTGAGTTTGATATCTGGGGTTGTGATACCCATTGGTTTCAAGGTCCCTACCTTTGTTGTTTATGATGGGGTCTCTTGTCCCAAGCTGCATCTGAGGTCTTATGTCAGAAGAATTCAACCTCACACTGCTGATAAGAAGTTGTGGATCCACTTTTTTCAAGAGAGCTTATCTGGAGCTCAACTGGAGTGGTATTATCAGTTGGAGAGTGTCAACATCAGAGATTGGAATGATCTTGCTGAAGCTTTCTATAAGCAGTACCAATACAATGCTGACTTAGCCCCCACTCGCATGCAGCTTCAGAGCATGTCTATGGGTGCCAAGGAAAGTTTTAAAGAGTATGCTCAGAAGTGGAGAGATTTAGCTGGAAGAGTTCAACCCCCTTTGACTGACAGGGAATTGGTTGATATGTTCATGTGTACGCTGAATGGTCCGTTTTACAGTCATCTCATTGGAAGCTCATCATCTGGCTTCACTGAGTTGATCATGACAGGAGAGCGGGTAGAGAATGGTATCAAGAGTGGTAAGATCCATGTGGGTACTTCTTCATCAGGTGCTGCAAAGAAGCCTCCCACTGGGAAGAAAGAATCCAATGCTGTTTATGGTCAACCTGATCGTAACAGAAGGCATCAGTCTGTTAGTGCAGTTCATATTTCAAATCCAACTCCTGCAACAACAGAGAAGCCCCAGGGCAACCAACAGAGGGCTAGAAGACAGTTCACAAAGATCAACATGTCAATGGCTCAGGCATTGCAACACTTGTTGAAGGCTGAACTTATTACCCTAAGGGAGGCTCCTCAGAATCCCAATGTTACCTCTCCCAAGTACAATCCCAATGCACGATGTGCATATCATTCAAACTGTCCAGGACATGATACTAATAACTGCTGGGTCTTGAAGAACAAAATTCAAGATATGATTGATGCTGGAGAAATTGAATTTGATCCACCAAATGTGATTACAGCACCACTGCCAAATCACGAGAAGACTGTCAATGCCATTGATGAAGACGTTGAGGAAGACCTGCATGTCTATTCAGTTATGGAGTTGAGCACACCATTGTCTGTTATCAAAAAGAGTTTAGTACAAGCTGGGATCTTTCCAGGTTGTCGTGAAGATTGTCTGTATTGTACCTATAAGCCGGATAGTTGCTTCATTTTGAGAGATGGTATTCAACGTCTCATGGATAAGTATACCATAGTGTTTGAAAGAAGACCAGCATCTGTAGAAAGTATGGTGGATCATCTGACTCAGGGTAAGAAGATTGAAGAGGTTGACATGGTTGACAAAGTACCAGTAAGAATCACTCCAAAGAAGCCCATTAAAATCTCTCATCAGGGACCAATCAAGATTACTGCTGAAGGTCCTGTGAAAGTTGTTGCTGAAGCCAGAGTGGCTCCTCTGATCATTACTACTCCTGGTCCTATTCCTTATACATCTGATAAAGCTGTGCCTTGGCACTATGGGTCTGATGTTTACATCCATGGTGTTAAGCAGGAGCCTTTACCTGATGTGCCTGCTGACATTGATAATATTGCTGGATCTAGTAAGATCACTCGCAGTGGAAGAGTCTTCTCTCCTCCAGTTGCTTCTAAGAGTGCAGTTACTCCTGCTGCTACTTCCACCACTGATGCTCGGGGCAAAGGTCCTGTTATTGAGCCTGTATCTACTGATGTGCCAACTGCTGATGATCTCTCTAAGCAGATGGAAGAAGTATTGAAAATCATTCGCAAGAGTGATTATGACATTGTGGATCAATTAGGGCATACTCCCTCAAATATTTCTATGTTGTCCTTGTTGCTGTGTTCTGAGGCCCATGCCAAGTCCTTGATCAAGTTTCTGAAGTCTGCTCATGTGCCCAGTGCAATTTCTGTTGACCAATTTGAGAACTGTGTTGCTCACCTGACCTATGACAATGGGTTAGGGTTCTCTGATGCTGATTTAACCCCTGCCAAGAGGGACCATAACAGGGCCTTGCATATTTCAATTGAATGCAGGGGCACTACCCTGTCACATGTACTGATAGACAATGGTTCCTCTCTGAATGTGTTGCCCAAGGAAGTCCTGAATAAGCTGAGTCCTGAAGATGCTGTGTTGAAGCCCAGTAATATTGTGGTAAAGGCTTTTGATGGTTCTAGAAGAGTAGTGCATGGGGAGATTGATCTTCCTATCAAAGTTGGTTCTCAGGTGTTTATTGCTACATTTTATGTGATGGATATTCGTCCTTCATATTCTTGTCTGCTTGGTCGTCCCTGGATCCATGGGGCAGGTGCTGTGACCTCTACATTGCATCAAAAGTTGAGATATCCGGTGAATGGAAAGGTTGTTACTGTCTTTGGAGAGGAAGAATACTTTGTTAGCCATGTAAACACTTTCAAGTATCTGGAAGTGGAAGGTGAATACATTGAGACTCCATGTCAGTCATTTGAAGTGGTTCCCTGGGTTAATGATTATGTAGTTCCTCCTGCTGTGAAGAAAGCTCCTGTGGTCATCAGAAAACCTCCAACAATGGCCATGGCCTCCCTCAATGATGCTAGAGCTGTGGTGGATGAAGGTGGTTGTACTATTTGGGGTCAGCTTCCTGATATTCCATACAAGTCTGACAAGTTTGGTTTGGGTTTCACTGCAGAGTCCCAGAAGGCTGTTCGACGTGCTCGTGCTGCTCGTATCACCAATCAAGGGGTTATCAATGCTGTGGGAGATCAAAATGAAGACTACAACTTGGATGCTTGGATTTTTCCTACTGTGGGTGCTGGACTCAATAATTGGAAAGCTGAAGATGTTATCCCTATCTCCTTTAGTCATGAGTAAATACTATTACTGTGTTATGGTTTTTTTTAAGTTTGTAATTTCTTGAACAATAAAACTTTCAAGCCAGGTGCCTTACCCGGGGCACAATGGTGTGTTTGTTACAGGCTGTCATTTCATTTGCATATTTCATTCAATAAAATCAGTGGACGTTTCGTTTTAGTAAATATTGCGTTCCTTGTCTTTCTTTTTCTTTTATTTTGCTTTATCAGCTATGTGTTCTTACACACACCCACATCACTAAATGCAGATCCTCATCCACTCTGGATCCTGTTGATAACAGTTCTACTATTGCCAATTATAATTTCGAGAATCCGATCTATCAAACTGAAGACGGAAATGAGGACGATTGTGAAATACCTGTAGAGCTTGCTAGGTTGTTACAACAAGAAGAGAAAGCTATACAGCCACATGAAGAGCCAGTCGAAGTTGTGAATCTGGGAACTGAAGAAAACAGAAAAGAGGTCAAGGTAGGGGCTGATTTAGAGGACAGTGTCAAGAGCAGGTTGATTCAGATGTTACGTGACTATGTGGAGATCTTTGCTTGGTCTTATGAAGATATGCCAGGGTTGGATACAGACATTGTGGTTCACCGTTTACCAGTGAAAGAAGATTGTCGTCCAAAGAAGCAGAAGGTTCGTCGTATGCGTCCTGAAATGTCAGAAAAGATCAAGGCAGAGGTAATGAAACAGTTCAATACAGGGTTCTTAGCAGTGACTTCTTATCCTCAGTGGGTTGCAAATGTGGTACCGGTTCCCAAGAAAGATGGTAAGGTGCGCATGTGTGTGGACTACAGAGATTTGAACAAGGCTAGCCCCAAAGATGACTTTCCACTTCCTCATATTGACATTCTGGTAGACAACACTGCTCAGCATAAGGTATTCTCTTTTATGGATGGTTTCTCTGGTTATAATCAAATCAAGATGGCACCTGAAGATATGGAGAAGACAACATTTGTGACACAGTGGGGCACCTTTTGCTATAAGGTGATGCCATTTGGTTTGAAGAATGCGGGGGCAACATATCAGCGTGCTATGGTGGCTTTGTTTCATGATATGATTCATCATGAGATAGAGGTATATGTGGATGATATGATAGCCAGATCTCAGAATGAAGAGCAACATCTTGATCATCTGCACAAGTTGTTTAAGAGGTTAAAGAAATACAAGTTGAGATTGAACCCAAACAAGTGTACTTTTGGGGTTAGATCTGGAAAGCTCCTGGGTTTCATTGTTAGTGGAAAAGGTATTGAAGTGGATCCTGCAAAAGTGAAAGCTATACGAGAGATGCCAGCTCCCCGCACTGAGAAGGAGGTTAGAGGTTTCTTGGGACGATTGAATTACATTGCAAGATTTATTTCCCAGTTAACTACCATCTGTGAGCCAATCTTCAAGTTGTTGAAGAAAGATCAGGTGATGGAATGGAATGATGAGTGCCAGACTGCCTTTGATGAAATCAAGAGATATTTGCTAGAACCTCCAATTTTGATGCCACTAGTTGATGGAAGACCCTTGATTATGTACTTAACAGTGCTAGACAACTCAATGGGGTGTGTGTTGGGGCAACATGACGAGTCTGGTCGAAAAGAGCAGGCAATATACTACCTTAGCAAAAAGTTTACCGACTGTGAAACAAGATACTCATTGCTCAAGAAAACTTGCTGCGCTTTGGCATGGGATGCTCGCCGACTAAGACAGTATATGTTGACCCATACTACCTTGTTGATTTCGAAGATGGATCCAATCAAGTACATATTTGAGAAACCTGCTCTCTCCGGAAGAATTGCAAGATGGCAAATGATCTTGACAGAATATGATATACAGTATACTACTCAGAAGGCCATCAAGGGAAGTATTGTTGCTGATCATTTGGCTCATCAAGCAGTAGAGGATTACCAGTCAATGAATTTTGAGTTCCCTGATGAAGACATTATGACTGTTACCAAAGAACCTGGACAATATGACGGACCTGAACAAGGATCCCGATGGACTATGGTTTTTGATGGTGCCTCCAATGCACATGGTAATGGTATTGGTGTTGTAATTAGTTCCCCTGAAGGTTGTCATACCCCGATTACTGCCAGACTTTGTTTCTATTGTACCAATAACATGGCTGAGTATGAGGCATGTATCATGGGTATTAAAATTGCTATTGATATGAATATTCAGTTCCTTGATGTGTATGGAGATTCAGCCCTGGTAGTGAGTCAGATTAAAGGAGATTGGGATACTAAGCATGATAATCTCATTCCTTACAGAGAACATGTGTTGTCTTTGGTCCCACATTTCAAAGAGATTACCTTTGGACATATTCCACGAAGAGAGAACCAGTTGGCAGATGCATTGGCCACCATGGCATCTATGTTCGAGATCAGTTGGGATGATGAAGCTCCCAAGATTACCATTGATAGATTTGAGAAGCCTGCATACTGCAATGAGATTGATATAGAAGGGGCAGAGGAGAAGCCTTGGTTCTATGAAGTGAAAAGATATCTTGAAGCTCAGGAGTTTCCTGAAGGGGCATCTGTCAAAGATAGGAAGTTTCTGAGGAGGTTCTCTGCTAAGTTCTTTTTGAGTAATAGGATTCTATACAAGCGCAATCATGACTCAACTATGCTTCGTTGTGTGGATAAGAAGGAAGCAACTGAGATTATGGAAGAGATGCATGATGGGACCTTTGGCACTCATTCTAGTGGTCATACCATGGCAAAGAAGATTTTGAGAGCAGGTTACTATTGGTCTACCATGGAAGCTGATTGCTATCAGCACTCCAGAACATGTCACAAGTGTCAAATTTATGCTGATAAAGTCCATATACCTCCATCACCCTTGAATGTGTTGACTGCTCCTTGGCCCTTTGCCATGTGGGGCATTGATATGATTGGTGAGATCAAGCCTACTGCTTCTAATGGGCATCGTTTCATCCTGGTTGCTATTGATTATTTTACGAAGTGGGTGGAGGCAGCTTCATTTGCATCTGTTACCAAGAATGTTGTGGCTCGGTTCATTAAGAATAATCTCATATGTAGGTATGGCATCCCTGAAAGGATTATCACTGACAATGGCTCTAATCTGAACAATACTATAATTACTGATCTCTGCACGCAGTTCAAGATTAAGCATCACAACTCTTCTCCGTATCGTCCAAAGATGAATGGGGCAGTTGAAGCTGCTAATAAGAACATTAAGAAGATTGTACAGAAGATGACTGTTACTTACAAGGATTGGCATGAGATGTTACCATTTGCTCTTCATGGTTATCGTACTACAATACGTACTTCAACAGGGGCAACCCCATTCTCCTTGGTCTATGGTATGGAAGCAGTTCTGCCCATTGAAGTTCAGATCCCCTCCTTGAGAATTATGAAGGATGCATGCTTGGATGAAGATGAGTGGATTCAGACTCGACTGGATCAGATAAATTTGATTGATGAAAAGAGGTTAGCAGCAGTTTGTCACGGCCAGATGTACCAGAAACGGATGATCAAGGCTTTTAACAAGAAGGTTAAGCCAAAGGTATATCAGGCTGGTGACTTGGTAATCAAGCGTATCATATTACCAAAGGGGGATCCTAGGGGCAAGTGGACTCCAACATATGAAGGTCCATTTGTAGTCAAGACAGTGTTCTCAGGAGGTGCCATGATACTGACTACAATGGATGGAGAGGACTTCCCTCAGCCTGTAAACGCAGACATAGTTAAAAAATACTACGCATAAAAAGAGACCCGCTAGGTTGACAGGCCTAGGCAAAAATAAGGGCATCCCGGCAAACCAAAAGGGTTTGGGCAAAAATTAGGGATATATATAAAAAGATGTGCACCCGGCAAGTCGAAAACCTGAAAAGGCGGCTTGGGCAAAAAAGGGTATCCCGGTGGATTGAAAACCTGAAAAGGCAATCCAGGCAAAAGTTAGGGATTAAAGCGTATGACTATGTCTCGTTTGGATCACCCAAGAAACTGCAACCAATTGTACTACTTATTCAAGCTCGAACAGATAAAGCTCAGTCCAGCCGTTTCCGTCTCAACAGCAAGAAGATGAGATACTTGAGTGGCAATAGTAGAATTGAAACTCAATAGGATTGTTTCCCACATAGCTGATTTTCTTTTGTAAAATTTTACGACAAAATCCTCTTACTAGGGTTTATGTCTCCTTGTACAAACTTACCCGTGTATGGGTCACTTTTTGATATAAATAAATTCCATCTTTTGAATCCAGATTTACTTTTACCCTATTTACATAAGCGAAACGTCCATTGGTTGCATTTGAATGTATGTATGCTTTTGAATATGATTGATGTTTACCAGAAATGCATGTATGCTTTTAATATGATTAATGTTTACCAGAAATGCATGTATGCTTTTAATATGATTAATGTTTACCAGAAATGCATGAAAATGCAGTAATAGTATTTACTAAAGACGAACAAGGGAAGGATTTCAACGAAGCTTCGCCAGTTCATCTTTACAAGACAGTTACGAACCCTCAGTAGGACTAATCCATCTTCATAAAGTCCCATCTCTCCTGGAATTTGTGTACATCTCTTTTATCCTCATACGGATATTCGGGAAATTACTTCCCAATAAGGGTACGACGAACGAAGACGGGATGTTATACTTATCCTACTATCAAACGAAGACGAAGGTTATATATACCTTACTATCCCCAGCATACGGGAGGTTATATATACCTTACAACGGGAGGTTATCTATACCCTGTTACCCCCAGCAGACAGAGGGTTATATATTCTTCAACAACGAATCGGGATTTATTTTCCCTGGCCAGCAGTTGTTATACGAAGATATCCAGACGCTTCCGGCAGTATCATATTATACATACATCATTTACACCATACCATAGCATACATATCCATAGCCATATAGTACATTACCTAAGTGCATCATATCATACATGCATACATAAAGCATAAACTAATATTATTATACAGAATGCTACCTTATTTTCAGGTTAATTATCCAACAAACAAGCTTATTGTCTCCAGGACTGCTTTATTGTAACCTCAGGGTTACTTTATCCTCCTGATGATCTTCTTACTACTTTGGGACTGCTTTATTGTAACCTCAGGGTTACTTTATCCTCCTGATAACTTCTCATGACTTCAAGACTGCTTTAGAGTTATCATGGCTCTATCCTCCTGAAGACATATCACATTATTATTTCAAGACTGCTTTAGAGTTATCATTGTTGATGGCTCTATCCTCCTGGAATCATTACTTCAAGATTGCTTTAGAGTTATCATGGCTCTATCCTCCTGAAGACATATCACATTATTATTTCAAGACTGCTTTAGAGTTATCATTATTGATTGCTCTATCCTCCTGAAATCATTACTTCAAGATTGCTTTAGAGTTATCATTATTGATTACTTTATCCTCCTGATAACTTCTCATGACTTCAAGACTGCTTTAGAGTTATCATGGCTCTATCCTCCTGAAGACATATCACATTATTATTTCAAGACTGCTTTAGAGTTATCATTGTTGATGGCTCTATCCTCCTGGAATCATTACTTCAAGATTGCTTTAGAGTTATCATGGCTCTATCCTCCTGAAGACATATCACATTATTATTTCAAGACTGCTTTAGAGTTATCATTATTGATTGCTCTATCCTCCTGAAATCATTACTTCAAGATTGCTTTAGAGTTATCATTATTGATTGCTTTATCCTCCTGAAATCATATTATTACTTCAAGACTGCTTTAGGGTTATCATTATTGATTTCTCTATCCTCATGAAGACATACTGTTACATCAGGATTACTCCAGTATCCTGAAAACATATTATCAATGCCTCAGGATTGCTCCAGACTCCTGACAGCTTTCATTATACCTCCATATTTTGGACTGCTTTATCTTCCAAGAAATATGTCTGAAGAACTTTCCCCTAGTGGCATCTTTAAGCCCACTCAATCATATTCAACCAACCATCAATATCACTCTATGCACTGGTGAGTGCAAATTTTTGGGCTTTTGTGTTCAATCCCCTTCAACCTTCCAGGTCACGACTGGCAAATATACCAATCTAACCCATCAGGTTTCAGAAAATTGAACAGGGGCAGCTGTTGCACCCCAAAATTTGCCCTCACAATACAAGACTTTATGCTTCTTGAAGGTTCACAAGGTTCATAAGTTTCTCAACATTCCCATAACCTTTCATGAGGTTCATGAAGTCCACAAGTTGCTTCTTGAAGGTTCACAAGGTTCACAAGTTCCACAATACTTTCAATACCTTTCATGAAGTTCAGGAAGTCTACAAGTTACTTCTTGAAGGTTCATAAGGTTCACAAGTCTCACAATGCCTCCCATGAGTATCACAAGACATCTTATGAAGATTCACAAGGTTCACATAGTTCACAATGGGCCAAAGAAGTTGACAATTCCCTCAGACAATGCACCTCCTAAGCAGTGCATCCAAAACTAGGGTTTTGACTTTAATCAGGCTAAATGGACTTCCAATACCTCAAGTGAGCTTCATAACATCTTATATGAGTATAAGAACCCCCATGTCAAGTTTCAAGACTTTTCTCAAAAGTTTGCTCAGTCAGATGACCAGATAAGTCAAAATCAGTCAATGCAGTTAAAAAGTCAAACTGAGGACAACTGTGGTCAAACCAAAGTCAAAATTCATGATTTTTTGCCAACATCAAGTATATGAAGTAAAATTCATCATTTGATCAAGGGTTGATCATGATTCATCAAGGAGATTCCAGATCATCAATAATCAGGAGTTTTTAAATTAGGGTTTCCTCAGTAAAAGTCAACTGAACTTTGACCAGGCATAACTTTCACATACTTCATCACCAAGTCTCCATCCAAAGCTAATTTTGAAGGAAATTGAATTCTATACAACTTTGATGTTGAAAGTTAAGCCCAAAAATGCTTCATTTGAAAGATATGATCTAAGACATTATAGGTCATTTCAAAAGTCAACAAAAAGTCAACAACTTCAAAAGGGCATAACTTGAGATTGGTAAATGATATGGACCTGAAACCAATGGGGTTGTTTAGAGGACTCTTCAAGCTTTCCAAAAAGTCCAAGAACACCCTCATACCTTTAAAATTGAGGGAGATGTGTCCTTGCAAAGTTGGGCAATTTTGTGATGGTTTATATTGAAAAAGGGGGCCTAAAAGCAATTTTCTCCAAATGGGCTGGCCAAATTATGACCCAACCCATACAATAATATCATGCACGAAATTTCCATAATATTTTCATATTTTTTATTTTATTTAATTGATTTATTATGATTTATTACATTTAAAATCATTTTAAATTTAAATAAAATATTAAACATGAAGATATATTTTTGTGATTGAATCTAGAAAGTCTTAAAGGGTGATTAGAGTCAAAGAGGAATGAAATCATATGAATTGTCCCAAAATAGCAAGCATTCAAGAGCAAATATTTGGTTTTTGCAACACCATCTTTTTCAATCTTTTTGAATCCATTCTTCCACAAAATCAATCAAACTTTTGACCTAGAATCATTCACTTATATATACATAACACAAACCCTAGCCTGGGGGACGAAATCCAGCAGCCAAAAGTGTAAGTTCAAACTCAAAATTCAAGCAAAAAAGTGCAATTCGGATTCTCTATTCCAAGGCTCTACAAGGTAAAACAAGGACATGGCTATCTTCCTTGGTCATCATTGAGTCGAAAGCAACCTTCAAATGCATCCCATTCATGCACATATGATGAACCCGAAGCAATGTTCATGCTTGAAATTTCTTTTTCGGTTACACCAATTCATTGCATTTAAATGGATTTTGTTTGGCTAATATTGTTTGTTGTGTGTTGTAGAATGTTTCTGGGCAGGAAAATTCAAGAATCCGTACCTAATTCACAAGACACCATAGTTAGGGTTTGGACCTAGGTTTAGGGATTTCTAATTTAAGAAACATAAATCAATTCTAAAAACATAGAGCTAATCGTGTGAATGCCTGGATCATAATGCTGGTCTTGATTTTGTAAAATTGTACTATTTTGATGGTTATTGATGTTTGTAGGTTTTGCTGGGAAAGTATTTTTCACAGGAAAATTTGCAACAATATTCGCAGGAAAATCCTACGAATTTGAGGAAGAAGATGACTGGCTTGGCGCGCAGTCCATATTTCAAATTTTGACTTAAAATATTATTTTCATATTCTGTTTATTATCACAAGCACGTAGCTTGTCCCAGTGGAAGGAAGCGTATGCGTATTGGCCATAGGACATGAGTTCGAGTCCTGGTTTTGGACATTATTTTTTCTATTTTTTCAGGTAACCAAGAAACTTGATATATTATATTCTATTGCCACTATACTATCAGGTGGGCTCTTCCAGCCGGGTGGTGATGCGCGTGTGTGAATGTATAAAGGTCCTGGGATCAAATCCCACCCCAGGCCTTTTTGTGTCATTATTTTTCTGGAATTACAAGACAAAGAACAAAACCATTGGAAACTACTTCATTGTTGCCTGCACGTGGATGGCCCAGTGGTATGTGATGTTTGCTGCAAGCAAAGGGGACTGGGTTCAAACCCCAGCCCCATCAGGTTTTTGACTTCTTTTTCATTCTTTTTATTTTTCTCTTTATTTAATTTTTGTATATAAAATAAATTAAATTGTTTATTATTTTTTCTATGTTGTAAAATACATGTATTCTTGTACATTATATCCTAAACTCTAACAATATTTTTCTAAACAAAACCTAATTCTATTTTCTAAGTAATTTTCTTTATTCTTATTATAATTATCATGTATATATTTTTTTTAATTAATTATATAAATATAATATGTATATTGGTTTAATATTTTGTATATAAACAAACCCTAATTTTCCAAACCCTAAAACTATTTTCTAAAATAAAATCTAATTCTATTTTTTTTTCTAAATAAATTTATTTTCCAATTCTTAATGAAATTATTATGTATATTTATTATAATTCTTATAAAATATGATTATTTTTATGAACATGACATTCAAAACTTATTTTCTCATAATGTATAAATATCTTTTTAATAATTGTTGATAAATAATTGAATTATTGTAAATGATTTATATCATGCTTAGAAATTTTCTTTATTAAATATTTAAAATTAAACTTTGTGCTTATTATACTAACCATATTATTTATTTTTGCTTCATTAATTTTATATTATTATTGTTTCACTAATTTTTATTATTTCACTAACCTCTCTTATTTTATTTTGCTTATTATTTAAATATTATTATTCATCACTAACCCCTATTATTTATTTCTCATTATTTATTGCTTATTTATTTATATTTTATTTATTTTGCTATTTATTTTGCTTAATATTTTGCTTATTATTATAATTTTGTAATTGCTTCTTGGATGTAAATTTTGTAATATTATAATTATTATTATTGCTATGGTTAGTAATTAGGGAGTGTAAATATGTATTCTTTTAAAATAAATTTAGATCACTTTAATAATAAGATAATTAAAATAAACACTCACACACACGTAAGTCGATTTTTAATCGCCGTCTCACTTTCTAAGGTTATCCCTCAAGTTGCCTACGAATAAGGTCAAGTGGGGTGTATAAAGCAAGTCCCTTTAAAAAGAAAAATCATCAAGTCCCTCGTGGTTGCCTTTACGAATCAAGTCCCTTCGAAATAATGATGATAGTCCCTCCAGTGTGCTTAATACACCCCACAGTTGCCTTCATAAAAGCAGTTGTCCCTCACATGTCCCTTACATCCAAGGTAACGACTACCTATTCCTTAATAGTAGGGATAGTCTTACCAAGGAAAGGATAAAGAACAAGAAAGATTTTAAATTTTAGGGTAGGTTCCTCTTATGTACTTGCTCACTTCAAAAATATTTCAAACATTTCACAATTTCAAACAATTTTCAAAAACAAGTTTTTACACATCCGTACATGGATTATTATTAACTATTCTGAAAATTTTTCTATTCACACACTACACTTTCAAAAAACAATTTAAAGTGAGCTTAAGTACTTAAGAGCCCATGGATAACCATGGATGAAAAGGGTGCTAATACCTTCCCTTTTCATAACCTACCCCCCGGACCCAAAAATATCTCTTAAGGTCTTTCCTGTTCTTTTATACCCTTTCCTTTTGGATAAAATAAAAGTCGGTGGCGACTCTTGCTATCCGCAACATAACTAAAGTCAGTTCTCCCACCGTGTTACAGTAAGTACCTTCCCCTGAAGTTAGATGGTTCATCCTGTCCTACAAAAGTAACCAGGTTCTAAGGGATCTCAATATCATTGATCCTTCACAAGGGTGGTTGTTCAGTAGGCAACTTACTTGCCAACCCATACCCTCCAAGTTTAAGATCTCAATGAGCGTAGTATCGAGTGTCAACCAACTTCAGTCTGCACCAAAGCCGGTTACCTCACTACCTTCTAAAGGCCAAGATGGGATAACTAGGGTTCTAAAAGTTAGTTAGTGCATTGACAACATATGGCAGCCTCATATTATCCTCAACTTGACTTAAGGAACATAAGCACCAACCAAGAAGTCACACTAACTATGGCCACCAGATCAACCGTATCGATATACGTCGTACAGTTTCCTTGGTCTATTGCCATTTACCTAAGGTACACTAGATCCGGGTTAGGATCTTTCACACATAAAGCCCAACAAGTAATATAAAGCAAACAAGGCAAACAATTTAAGAGTGATCTAATTCCTAAGGGTACCCCTCTTTAATATTAAATCCCCAGCAGAGTCGCCAGTTCTGTAACACGGTGGGAGAACTGACTTTAGTTATGTTGCGGATAGCAAGAGTCGCCACCGACTTTTATTTTATCCAAAGGAAAGGCATAAAAGAACAGGAAAGACCTTTAAAAGATTTTTGGGTCCGGGGGGTAGGTTATGTAAAGGGAAGGTGTTAGCACCCTTTACATCCATGGTTATCCATGGGCTCTTAGTTACTTAGCTCACTTTGAATTGTTTTTGAAAAGTGTGAAGTGTGTGAATAGAAATTTTCATAAGAGTTTGATAATGATCCATGTACGGATGCGTAAAAAAACTTGTGTTTGAAAATTGTTTGAAATTGTGAAGTGTTTGAAAAGTTTTTGAATAAAGTGAGCAAGCAACTATGAGGAACCTACCCTAAAGTTTTAAGTCTTTCTGTTCTTTATCCTTTAAATGGTAAGACTATCCCTATTATTAAGGAATAGGTAGTCATTACCTTGGATGTAAGGGACATGTGAGGGACATCTGTTTTATGAAGGCAACTGTGGGGTGTATTAAGCATTTAGGAGGGACTATCATCATTATTCGAAAAGGGACTTGATCTTTAAAGGCAACCATTAGGGACTTGATGATTTTTCTTTTGAGGGACTTGCTTTATACACCCCACTTGACCTTATGATTTAGGCAACAATGAGGGATAGCCTTAGAAATGTGAGATGGCGATTAAAAATCGACTTACGTGTGTGATTGTTTAATTTTATTTATCTTATAATTAAAATGACCTAAATTCAATTTTTAAATATAATACATGTTTGCACTCCCTAAATTACTAACCATAGCATAAAAATTAAATAAATTAAATATTTACAAAATTACACCAAGAAGCAATTACATAATTATAATGAGCAAATTAAAAATAAATAGCAAAAATAAATATAGAAGCAAAATAAAAATAATAAGCAAAAATAATAAATAAGCAATAAATAAATAAAATAGGGGTTAGTAATAATAAGAGTTAAAAATAGGGTTAGTAAAATAAATAATGAAAAATTAAATAATGTTAGTGAAATAATAATAATAACAATTAAATAAGGTTAGCGGAAAAATAATAAATAATAATATGGTTAGCAATAATAACAATAATTAAAATAAATAAAATTAGCAAAATATTATAATAACATGATAAAAATAACAAATACAAAATTAAATTTTTAATATATAGACATTTATTTAAGAATAAGAATAATTAAATAATTTTAATTTATGTACAAAATTTTTTAGATTATTTTAATTATCATAGATTTACTTATTTCTAAACACATATTAACAATTATTTATAAATAACAAATTAAAATTTTTACATATTATATAAGAAAATAAGTTATAATTATATTTAAAAATTGTATTTACAAAAATTAATCATATTTATAAAATTTTATATTAAGTATTATATTTACAAGAAGATTATAAATTAAAATCACAAAATCAAATTAGGTTTTTTTTAATTGTTTAGAAAATATAAACTAGGGTTTCTAAAATTAGGGTTTTGTTAGAAAAATATTTAAAAGTTTATAATATAATATACAAAATTATTTTAATTAATATATATATATATATATATTATAATTACATAATAAGAGAAATAATTTTTGAATTAAAAAAATATGATTTCTGAATATTAGAAACTAGTGACTATGTATTTATAAAATTATTTAATTACATATTCATAATAATTTAGATAAAATCAATTAAATAAAATAAAATAGAAAAAAAAATAATAAAAGAACTCACCTGGCTGGGATTTGAACCCAGGAGGCTTTGTTTCACAATATCCATGTCCTACCACTGGGCCACGCGCTGATAGTGCAAGAATAATGACCTCCAAGTTGTTTTGTTCTTTCAAACCAATAATCAGAAAAATAATGGAAAAACAAAAGGCTTGGGGGAGGATTGAACCCAGGACCTTTGAAGCTAACACGCATACACAAGACCAATCCAGCTAGATGAGCGAACCTGTTATTATGGTGACCACAACACATAATATATTAAGACTAAACATTAAACATAAAAATAAGAAAAATTGGTTGAGTCCAGGATTCGATCCCTGGCCCTCAGCATTATACGCGCATCCACTCACCACCAGACCAACCATACATTGGTGTTACAAGATTGAAACAGATACATTATAATATATTAAAATAATTCAAATTTAGAAAACGCGCCAGAATAGCTTCGTCTTCAACCTTGGATTCGTAGGATTACCTGCGAATTTTATCACGAAGCTACCTGCGAATTTTCATGCACATGAAACCTGCGTTTTTCAAACTACACTCAAACAGCATAATTTTATCAAATTAATCACATATTTGTAATCCTCATACAGCACACAATCCAATTGTAGTCTCAAAATTAATTTATGTTGGCTAAATCAAAAGATCCCAAATTCATCTTAAGAACCCTAGCTATGGCAACTTGCGGGTTAGGGCTGATTTCTTTGATCTTTTTATCCAGAAAGCTTCTATGATTCATAACAAACACGAATCAGCAAACAAAATCAATCAACAATGCATGATAATATGAAATCGAAAAATGTAAAAGACATGAATAAGAATGATTCGGTTTGCGTGTATGGGCATGATTCGAATGTTGTAAATGACTCAAATAGGTCTAATGATGTTCATAGAACATGTCTCCACCTTCAATCTGTCTTGAAAGGGCCTGAATTATGAAATCCGAATTTCAAATTTTGAGTGATTTTTGAAGCTATGAACTTACACTTGAGGCTGCCCCAATCCCTGTCTCATGCTAGTTTTAGGTTAAGTACTTATAGGAGGATGATTTAGGTCAGAAAAATTGATCCTTTGTTTGGAGATTTTGATCTAAAAAGATTCAAAAATATCATGTTTTAAAAACCAAATATTCATGTATAAGCCCTTGCTATTTTGGGAGATTTTTCATAATTCTTGTATCAATCAAACTTAAATGTGATTTAAGATTTTCTATAAACAAAATTAAAATTTATTTTCATGATTTTATATTTTATTTGAATTTAAAATGACTTTTTAATATAAAAATCATAATAAATAAAAACAAAATAAATAAAATTATGAATAAATTAAATTAATTTCGTGCAAGCTATTATGAAATGGATTGGGTCATTATTTGGCAAGCCCATTTGAAAAAAATTGGTTTTAGACCTCCTTTTTCTTTATGAACCAACCCAAAATTTCCCAACTTTGCAAGGGCACACATCCTTCAATTTTAATAGTATGAGGGTGTTCTTGGACATTTTGGAAAGCTTGAAGAGTCCTCTAAACAACACCACTGGTTTCATGTTCATATCATTTACCAATCTCAAGTTATGCCCTTTTGAAGTTGTTGACTTTTTGTTGACTTTCAAAAGGACCTATAATGTCTTAGCTCATACCTTCCAAATAAAGCATTTTTGGGCTTGGCTTGTGAGAAACAAAATTGTAGAGAATTCAATTTCTTTCAAAATGAGCTTTGAGTGGAGACTTGGTGATGAAGTATGTGAAAGTTATGGCTGGTCAAAGTTCAGTTGACTTTTACTGAGGAAACCCTAATTTAGAAACTCCTGATTCTTGATGATCTGAAATCTCCTTGATGAATCATGATCAACCCTTGATCAAATGATGAATTTTACTTCATATACTTGATTTTGGCAAAAAATCATGAAGTTTGACTTTGGTTTGACAACAGTTGACCTCAGTTTGACTTTTTAACTGCTTTGACTGATTTTGACTTATCTGATCATCTGACTGAGCAAACTTTTGAGAAAAGTCTTGAAACTTGTCATGGGGGTTCTTAAACACATATAAGATGTTATGAAGCTCACTTGAAGTCTTGGAAGTTCATTTAGCCTGATTAAAGTCAAAACCCTAGTTTTGGATGCACTGCTTAGGAGGTGCATTGTATGAGGGGATTGTCAACTCTTCTGACTAATTGTGAACTTTGTGAACCTTGTGAACCATCATAAAATGTCTTGTGAACCTCATGGGAGGTATTGTGAACCTTGTGAACCTTGTGAACTTCATAAAGTGTCTTGTAGACTTCATGAACCTCATGAAAGGTCTTGAAAGCATTGTGAATCTTGTGAACCTTGTGAACCTCATAAAGTGACTTGTAGACTTCATGAACCTCATGAAAGGTCTTGTAAGTGTTGTGAATCTTGTGAACCTTTTTAGCACACAAAGTCTTGTATTGTGAGGGCAAATTTTGGGGTGCAACAGTCATACGCTTTAATCCCTAACTTTTGCCTGGATTGCCCTTTCAGGTTTTCAATCCACCGGGATACCCTTTTTTGCCCAAGCCGCCTTTTCAGGTTTTTGACTTGCCGGGTGTACATCTTTTTATATATATCCCTAATTTTTGCCCAAACCCTTTTGGTTTGTCGGGATGCCCTTATTTTTGCCTAGGCCTGTCAACCTAGCGGGTCTCTTTTTATGCGTAGTATTTTTTAACTATGTCTGTGTTTACAGGCTGTGGGAAATCTTCACCATCCATAGTAGTAAGTATCATGGCACCTCCTGAAAACACTGTCTTGACTACAAATGGTCCTTCATATGTAGGAGTCAACTTGCCCCTAGGATCACCCTGCGGTAATATGATACGCTTGATTACCAAGTCACCGGCCTGATATACCTTTGGCTTGACCTTCTTGTTAAAAGCTTTGATCATTCGCTTCTGGTACATCTGGCCATGACAAACTGCTGCTAACCTCTTCTCATCAATCAAATTTATCTGGTCAAGTCGAGTCTGAATCCACTCATTTTCATCCAAGCCTGCATCCTTCATAATTCTTAAGGAGGGGATCTGAACTTCAATGGGCAAAATTGCTTCCATACCATAGACTAAGGAGAATGGGGTTGCCCTTGTTGAAGTACGTATTGTAGTACGATAACCATGAAGAGCAAATGGTAACATCTCATGCCAATCCTTGTAAGTCACAGTCATCTTCTGTACAATCTTCTTAATGTTCTTATTAGCAGCTTCAACTGCCCCATTCATCTTTGGACGATACGGAGAAGAGTTGTGATGCTTAATCTTGAACTGCGTGCAGAGATCAGTAATCATAGTGTTGTTCAGATTAGAGCCATTGCCAGTGATAATCCTTTCAGGGATGCCATACCTACATATGAGATTATTCTTAATGAATCGAGCCACAACATTCTTAGTAACAGATGCAAATGAAGCTGCCTCCACCCACTTTGTGAAGTAATCAATAGCAACCAGGATGAAACGATGCCCATTAGAAGCAGTAGGCTTGATCTCACCAATCATATCAATGCCCCACATGGCAAAGGGCCAAGGATCAGTCAACACATTCAAGGGTGATGGAGGTATGTGTACTTTATCAGCATAAATTTGACATTTGTGACATGTTCTGGAGTGTTGATAGCAATCAGCTTCCATGGTAGACCAATAATAACCTGCTCTCAATATCTTCTTTGCCATAGTATGACCACTAGAATGAGTGCCAAAGATCCCATCATGCATATCTTCCATAATCTCACTTGCTTCTTTCTTATCCACACAACGAAGCAAAATTGAATCATGATTGCGCTTGTACAAAATCCCATTACTCAAAAAGAACTTAGCAGAAAACCTTCTCAGAAATTTCCTATCTTTGACAGATGCCCCTTCAGGGAATTCTTGAGCTTCAAGATATCTTTTCACTTCATAGAACCAAGGCTTCTCCTCTGCCCCTTCAGTGTCAATTTCATTGCAGTATGCAGGTTTTTCAAATCTATCAATAGTAATCTTGGGAGCTTCATCATCCCAGCTGATCTCAAACATGGATGCCATGGTGGCTAACGCATCTGCTAACTGATTCTCTCTCCGTGGAATATGTCCAAAGGTAATCTCTTTAAAATGCGGGATCAAAGACAACACATGTTCTCTGTAAGGAATGAGGTTATCATGCTTGGTATCCCAATCTCCTTTGATCTGACTTACTACCAGGGCTGAATCTCCATACACGTCAAGGAACTGTATCTTCATATCAATGGCAGCTTTAATACCCAGGATACATGCCTCATACTCAGCCATGTTATTGGTACAATAGAAACAAAGTCTGGCAGTAATCGGGGTATGACAACCTTCAGGGGAAATAATCACAACACCAACACCATTACCAAGTGCATTGGAAGCACCATCAAAAACCATAGTCCATCGGGATCCTTGTTCAGGTCCGTCATATTGTCCAGGTTCTTTGGTAATAATCATAATGTCTTCATCAGGGAACTCAAAACTCATTGACTGATAATCATCCACTGCTTGATGAGCCAAATGATCAGCAACAACACTTCCTTTAATAGCCTTCTGAGTAGTATACTGTATATCATATTCTGTCAAGATCATTTGCCATCTTGCAATTCTTCCGGAGAGAGCAGGTTTCTCAAATATGTACTTGATTGGATCCATCTTTGAAATCAATAAGGTAGTATGGGTCAACATATACTGTCTTAGTCGGCGAGCAGCCCATGCCAAAGCGCAGCAAGTTTTCTCGAGCAGTGAGTATCTTGTTTCACAGTCGGTAAACTTTTTGCTAAGGTAGTATATTACCTGCTCTTTTCGACCAGACTCGTCATGTTGCCCCAATACACACCCCATTGAGTTGTCTAATACTGTTAAGTACATAATCAAGGGTCTTCCATCAACTGGTGGCATTAAAATTGGTGGTTCTAGCAGATATCCCTTGATTTCATCAAAGGCAGTCTGGCACTCATCATTCCATTCCATCACCTGATCTTTCTTCAACAACTTGAATATTGGCTCACAAATGGCAGTTAATTGGGAAATAAATCTTGCAATGTAATTCAATCGTCCCAAGAAACCTCTAACCTCCTTCTCAGTACGGGGAGCTGGCATCTCTCGTATAGCTTTTACTTTTGCAGGATCTACTTCAATACCTTTTCCACTGACAATGAAACCCAGGAGCTTACCAGACCTAACTCCGAAAGTACACTTGTTTGGGTTCAATCTCAACTTGTATTTCTTCAACCTCTCAAACAACTTATGCAGATGATCAAGATGTTGCTCTTCATTCTGGGATCTGGCTATCATATCATCCACATATACCTCTATCTCATGATGAATCATATCATGAAACAAAGCCACCATAGCACGCTGATATGTTGCCCCTGCATTCTTCAAACCAAATGGCATCACCTTATAGCAAAAGGTGCCCCACTGTGTAACAAAAGTTGTCTTCTCCATATCTTCAGGTGCCATCTTGATCTGATTGTAACCAGAGAAACCATCCATAAAAGAGAATACCTTATGCCGAGCAGTGTTGTCTACCAGAACATCAATATGAGGAAGTGGAAAGTCATCTTTGGGGCTGGCCTTGTTCAAATCCCTGTAGTCTACACACATACGTACCTTACCATCTTTCTTAGGTACCGGCACCACATTTGCAACCCACTGAGGATAAGAAGTCACTGCTAAGAACCCTGCATTGAACTGTTTCATTACCTCTGCTTTGATCTTTTCTGACATTTCAGGACGCATACGACGAACCTTCTGCTTCTTTGGACGACAATCCTCTTTCACTGGTAAACGGTGAACCACAATGTCTGTATCCAACCCTGGCATATCTTCATAAGACCACGCAAAGATCTCCACATAGTCACGTAGCATCTGAACCAACCTGCTCTTGACACTATCCTCTAATTCAGCCCCTATCTTGACCTCTTTCCTGTTTTCTTCAGTTCCCAAGTTCACAACTTCGACTGGCTCTTCATGTGGCTGTATGGCTTTCTCTTCTTGTTGTAACAACCTAGCAAGCTCTACAGGTACTTCACAATCGTCCTCATTTCCGTCTTCAGTTTGATAGATCGGATTCTCGAAATTATAATTGGCAATAGTAGAACTGTTATCAACAGGATCCAGAGTGGATGAGGATCTGCATTTTAGTGATGTGGGTGTGTGTAAGAACACATAGCTGATAAAACAAAAATAAAAGAAAAGAAAGACAAGGAACACAATATTCACGAAAACGAAACGTCCACTGATTTTTATTAAATGAAGTATGCAAATGAAATGACATCCCGTAACAAGCACACCACTGTGCCCCGGGTAAGGCACAAGGCTTGAAAGTTTTATTGTTCAAGAAATTACAAACTTAAAAGCAACAACACAGTAATAGTATTTACTCCTGACTAAAGGAGATAGGGATAACATCTTCAGCTTTCCAATTATTGAGTCCAACACCCATTGTAGGAAAAATCCAAGCATCCAGATTGTAGTCTTCATCATAGTCTCCCACAGCATTGATCTGATCTTTCATAACTCCTTGATTGGTGATACGAACAGCACGAGCACGACGAACAACCTTCTGAGACTCTGCAGTGAAACCCAAACCAAATTTGTCAGACTTGTATGGGATATCAGGAAGCTGACCCCAAATAGTACAACCACCTTCATCCACTACAGCTCTAGCATCTTTAAGAGAGGCCATTGTTGGAGGTACTCTGGTAACCACGGGAATTTTCTTGACAACCGGAGGAGCTACATAATCATTAACAACCCAAGGAACCACTTCAAATGTCTGACACGGAGTTTCAATGTATTCACCTTCCACTTCCAGATACTTGAAGGTGTTTACATGGCTGACAAAATATTCTTCCTCTCCATATACAGTAACAACCTTTCCTCCCACCGGATATTTCAGCTTCTGATGTAATGTAGAGGTTACAGCACCAGCCCCATGGATCCAGGGACGACCAAGCAGACAAGAGTACGAAGGACGAATATCCATCACATAGAATGTAGCATTAAAAATCTGAGAACCAATTTTGATGGGCAAATCAATTTCTCCATGCACCACTCTTCTCGAACCATCAAAAGCCTTCACCACTATACTACTGGGCTTCAGCACATCATCTTCAGGACTCAGCTTGTTCAGGACTTCTTTGGGCAGCACATTCAGGGAGGAACCATTGTCTATCAATACATGTGACAGGGTAGTGCCCCTGCATTCAATTGAGATATGCAGAGCCCTGTTATGATATCTCTTGGCAGGAGTCAAATCAGCATCAGAAAATCCTAACCCATTATCATAAGTCAGGTGGGCAACACAATTCTCAAACTGGTCAACAGAAATTGCATTGGGTACATGAGCAATCTTCAGAAACTTGATCAGAGCTTTGGCATGAGCCTCAGAACATAACAACAAGGACAGCATGGAAATCTTGGAGGGAGTGTGCCCCAACTGATCAACAATGTCATAATCACTCTTGCGAATGATTTTCAATACTTCTTCCATATGCTTAGAGAGATCATCAGCAGCTGGTACATCAGTAGGTATAGGCTCAATAACAGGACCTTTGCCCCGAGCATCAGTGGTGGAGGTAGCAGCAGGAGTGACTGCATTTTTGGGAGTGACTGGTGGAGAAAAGACTCTTCCACTTCGTGTAATCTTACTAGATCCAGCAATATTGTCAATGTCAACAGGCACATCAGCTAATGGTTCTTGCTTAACACCATGGATATAAACATCGGATCCATAGTGCCAAGGCACAGCTTTATCAGACGTATACGGAATAGGACCAGGAGTGGTGATGACCATAGGAGCCACTCTGGCTTCAGCAACAACTTTCACAGGGCCTTCAGCAGTAATCCTGATTGGACCCTGATGGGTGATTTTAATAGGACCTTTGGAAGTGATTCTCACCGGCACTTTGTCCACCATGTCAACCTTTTCAATCTTCCTGTCTTGAGTAATATGATTTACCATACTTTCCACGGAAGGTGGTCTCCTTTCAAACACTATGGTGTAATTATTCATGAGACGTTGGATTCCGTCCTTCAACCTCCAACACTTATATGGATTATACTCACAATAGACGCAATCTTCACGACAACCTGGAAAGAAACCAGCTTGTACCAACTTCTTCCTGATGACAGACAATGGTGTGGTCAATTCTGCAACTGAATAGATATGCAAATCTTCATCAATGGCATTGACAGTCTTCTCGTGATTTGGCATTGGAGCAGTAATCACATTTGGAGTACCTGGAGGGTCAAACTCAATCTCTCCAGCCTCAATCATATCTTGAATTTTGTTCTTCAAGACCCAGCAGTTATTAGTATCATGTCCCTGACAGTTTGAGTGATATGCACATCGTGCATTGGGATTATACCTGGGAGAGGTAACATTAGGATTCTGAGGAGCCTCTTTCAAAGTAATAAGTTCATCCTTCAACAAGTGTTGCAATGCCTGAGCCATTGACATGTTGATCTTAGTGAACTGCCTTCTAGCCCTCTGTTGGTGGCCCTGTGGCTGCTCTGTTGTTGCAGGAGTTGGATTTGAAATATGAACTGCACTAACAGACTGATGCCTTCTATTACGATCAGGTTGACCATAAACAGCATTGGATTCTTTCTTCCCAGTGGGAGGCTTCTTTGCAGCACCTGATGAAGAAGTACCCACTTGGATCTTGCCATTCTTTATACCATTTTCCACACGCTCTCCTGTCATTATCAACTCAGTGAAGCCAGATGATGAGCTTCCAATGAGATGGCTGTAAAACAGACCATTCAGCGTACACATGAACATATCAACCAATTCTCTGTCAGTTAAAGGGGGTTGTACTCTTCCAGCTAAGTCTCTCCACTTCTGAGCATACTCCTTGAAACTCTCTTTAGCACCCATAGATATGCTTTGCAGCTGCATGCGAGTGGGAGCTAAGTCAGCATTGTATTGATACTGCTTATAGAAAGCTTCAGTAAGATCATTCCAATCCCTGATGTTGACACTCTCCAATTGATAATACCACTCCAATTGAGCTCCAGATAAGCTCTCTTGGAAGAAATGTATCCACAGCTTCTTATCAGCAGTGTGAGGTTGAATTCTTCTGACATAAGACCTCAGATGCAGCTTGGGACAAGAGACCCCATCATAAACAACAAAGGTAGGAACCTTGAAACCAATGGGTATGACTACCCCAGATATCAGACTCAAATCTTCAAAATCCAGCCCAGATGACTTCTGCAACTCCATTGCATCCATTCTATCCACCAGCATCTTGAATTTGTCTTCATTAGGATCATGGTAGTAATTAGCCTCAGAATCAGAATCCCCCATAGTGTGGTGGAGACTGCCTACCTCTTTCTCAGATTCTTCAGATTCATAGTCTTCAACCTGTTCTTTGGTCTTGACTGGACCTCTGAACCTTCTTCCCATGTTGATCAGGCCACCTGACCTTCTAGTTTTCTTAGTCTTCTTGGCCAGCAGTGTCTTCAATTCATCCTGCCCTTTGGACAAGTTCAGGATCAGCTCTTGGAACTGTGCATTTTGTGCCTGGAGATCCTTAACTGTTTGTTCAAGAGCCATTGCTGAAATAAACAGCGAGAAGATGAGAAACCTGTGCACAATTATAAACCTGTGATGCAATGATATGGAATGTAAATGCGTATGCAATGTTTTCAAGGACCGCAGGATTTAAATTTGCTTAAACAAACACGAAGGTAAACTTTTATTAGTAATAAACTTGTTTTGCCTCTTGGGCTTATAGAAAATGAAATGCAATAAATACAAGAGATGGGGTTTTAAGTCTCCCATGGACGTTTCCTCTTTGTGTTGAGGTATGAGTTGAGATTCCGTTCCTCGTGAAGTTGCTTTGTTAGTTCTAGGATTCTTTCTTGGCTTGCTTTGTAATGAGCCTCGAAAGTACCCCTCTGCTCCTTCAACTGGATCCAGGACCTCTGTAAATCTTCCATGTCAGTAGGCATGTCTGGGTGAAGGATGGTATAAGCAGTATCTCCTTCAGCAACAGGTTCCATGGTAACTGGCAGGATAGCAGGATATGGCATCATGAGAGTCTGAGCACGAGATCGTACCCATCTGAGATAAGCTTCCATAGGAATAGTGTACTTAGGCTCCAGAGTCTTGCTGTCAACCTTGTTTACTTTTCCCCATGCTCGTATAAATCTCTGACGGTAACCTTGAAGATCGTTGTCGTAGTCAAACACAATGCCCTGAATCAACATGTCATGTGGGCCATCACTCCGAGCGTAACCAAACTGTCGTAAAGCTAGAGAGGGGTTGTAGGTGATGCCTCCTCTTATGCCTAGAAGTGGCACATTAGGAAACTCCCCACAACGGTCAATGATAGTGACATTCTCCATGGATCTGGAGCACCAATGAATATCTGAATGCGATAGTGACATGATCCTCTTGGACCATCTGAACCCTTGCTCATTCTTCATTACTGAGCGAGGAAGGTGAGAAATAAACCACTTAGATAGCAAAGGTATGCAACACATCAAAGTTCCTCTTGCCCTTGTATTACGGGTATGAAGAGAATGTAGGATGTCTCCAAGCAATGTAGGCACTGGATTGTGACTCAGGAAAATGTTGATGGCATGAACATTTATGAACTGATCTGGATTGGGGAATAATACTAAGCCATATATCAGCAAGGCTAAGATCTCCTCAAAAGCATCATAGCTCATGGCCTTCAAGAACATTTGAGCCTTCTCTATCAACACCTTAGCAAGAATACCCTTGACCCCACTTCTCGTTTCTAGAACAATATCAGACTTCTTCAGATGTAGAGCTGCAGTAATAACCTCTGGTTTAAGTTCCTTCTCCAAGCCTGTGAAGGGTCTTTGATCAAGAACAGGTATGCCCAGGAGTTTAGAGAACTCTTCCATGGTTGGAACCAGCTGATAGTCGGGGAATGTGAAGCAATGGTGCTTTGGATCAAAGAACTGAAACAGAACACTCATCATGTCTTCATTGAACCCTGAAGTGACTAGATCCAATAGGTGACCATGTCTCTTGATGAACTGGGAATGATTAGACACTTGAGAAACCAACTCTTTAATCTTAGCAGGTATGCCCACAAAGTTGATCCTGATAGTGTTTCTACGAGCTGAAGCCATGACCTGCAACAAAGAACAAAGATAAATCCCTTGGTCCTTGAAATGGTTAGTGTAAATGTTATGCTTATGATGTCATGATGTCATGATGTTATGCTCAATCACAAACATGTGGCACACACAAACAAGTCACACCATAGTCCTAGGTTTAAAGGCTTGCATGAGGTTCAAAGTTAAGTACCCTCCCCTGAAGTTAGATGGTTCATCCTGTCCTATAAAAGTAACCAGGTTCTAAGGGATCTCAATATCATTGATCATTCACTAGGGTGGTTGTTCAGTAGGCAACTTACTTGCCAACCAAAACCCTCCAAGTTTAGAATCTCAATGAGCGTAGTATCGAGTGTCAACCAACTTCAGTCTGCACCAAAGCCGGCTACCTCACTACTTTCTAAAGGCCAAGATGGGATAACTAGGGTTCTAAAAGTTAGTTAGTGCATTGACAACATATGGTAGCCTCATATTATCCTCAACTTGACTTAAGGAACATAAGCACCAACCAAGAAGTCACACTAACTATGGCCACCAGATCAACCATATCGATATACGTCGTACAGTTTCCTTGGTCTATTGCCATTTACCTAAGGTACACTAGATCCGGGTTAGGACCTTTCACACATAAGAGCCCAACAAGTAAAGTAAAGCAAACAAGGCAAACAATTTAAGTGATCTAATTCCTAAGGGTACCCCTCTTTTATTAAATCCCCAGCAGAGTCGCCAGTTCTGTAACACGGTGGGAGAACTGACTTTAGTTATGTTGCGGATAGCAAGAGTCGCCACCGACTTTTATTTTATCCAAAGGAAAGGCATAAAAGAACAGGAAAGACCTTTTAAAAGATTTTTGGGTCCGGGGGGTAGGTTATGTAAAGGGAAGGTGTTAGCACCCTTTACATCCATGGTTATCCATGGGCTCTTAGTTACTTAGCTCACTTTAAAATGTTTTTTGAAAGTGTGAAGTGTGTAAATAGAAATTTTCTTAAGTGTTTATAATGACCCATGTACGGATGCGTATAAACCTTTGTTTTGAAAATTTTGGTTTGAAATTGTGAAGTGTTTGAAAATTTTTGAAGAGTGAGCAAGCAACTATGAGGAACCTATCCTAAAGTTTAAGTCTTTCTGTTCTTAAATCCTTTAAATGGTGAGACTATCCCTATTATTAAGGAATAGGTAGTCATTACCTTGGATGTGAGGGACAAATGAGGGACATCTGTTTAATGAAGGCAACTGTGGGGTGTATTAAGCATTTTTTGGAGGGACTGTCATCATTATTCGAAAGGGACAAAATCATTATGAAAGGCAACCATTGAGGGACTTGATCTTTTATTATTTAAGGGACTAGATGACTTTTCTTTTAAGGTACTTTGCTTTATACACCCCACTTGACCTTATGATTAGGCAACATTGAGAGGCAACCCTAGAAAGTGAGATGGCGATCAAAGATCGACTTACATGTGTGAGTGTTCAATTTAATATTTATCTTATAATTTAAATGATCTAAATTCAATTTTTAAATACAAATAGTTTCCACTCCCTATTTTTACTAACCATAGCATAAAATTAAATAATTTAAACATTATAAAAATATTTACACCAAGGAGCAATTACAACAATGATAAATAAACAATTTGAATAAAGCAAAATATATAACGATAATAAAAATTGGGTTAGTGAAATAATAATAATAATCACAATTTAAAAATAAAAGGGTTTTAGTGAAAAATATGGTTAGTAATAATAATAATAAAAATAAATGAATGTATTATAATAAACAAAATTTTAATGGTTAGTAGAAAAATTTGAACAATTATATTAATTGAGTATAAATTATATTAATTATGAATATATTATGAGAAATTATTAAATTTGCAATTTTTAGAAATTATTTACATATTATATAAAAAGAATAAATTAAGAATTTTAAATTTTTAACATATTTATGAACAAATTAAATTAAATACAAATAATAATATTAAACAAGAATAAAAAAAATTAGGGTTTTTGAATTGTTTTAGAAAAATAAATTAGGGTTTGTAAAATATTAGGGTTTTGTATATATTTTTTAGAATAATACAATAATTACATATATAATTTAATAGTAATATTAATAATAATAAAAAATGAGTTTTCTTATAACATAAAAAAAATGAGTTTAAAAAATAATAGGACTATATCATTTATTATTTGAATTTATTTTAGATAAAATATTGATTAAATTAAAAGAATAAACAAAAGAATGAGAAAATAAAAAAAAAAACTGATGGGGCTGGGATTTGAACCCAATCCCCTTAGCTTGCAGCCTCCAAGACCTGCCCTCCATCCACTGGGCCATGCGCGCGTTGGCAGTAAAAACAAGGGACTAATCCCTTTTGTCCTCAACCTGAAACAAATCATAGCAAAAATAAAAATAACACAAAAGGGCCTGGGGAGATTCGAACCCAGGTCCCTTACAATGCACACAAACATCCTTTCCATCCAGCCGGGAGGGCGCTTCTGGCAATGTAATGGTCACAATTGATTATATATTAAAACCAATGAACATCAGGAAAAATAACAAAAAAAGATGGTGAGACCAAGACTCGAACACAGGTCCTCAAGCAATACATGCGCACCTCCTTCCACTGGGACAAGCATCAGGCTTGTGAAATAAAATAGAAACTATATCATAATATTTTAAAACAATTTTTTAAATTTGAATTTCGCGCCAGACCAGCTTCATCTTCAACCTTGGATTCATAGGATTACCTGCGAATTTTGCTATGAAACTACCTGCGAATTTTCATGCACACAAAACCTGTGTTTTTCAAACCACATTCAAACAGCACAATTTTACCAAATTAAAAACATATTTGACTTCCTTACAACCTGTACAATCCAATTATGTCAACCAAATTCATTTATATTGAGTAAATTGAAGAACCCTAATTTAGAGCTTTAAACCCTAAACATGGCATGTTCACGATTCGGCCATAACTTTTCACCAAACGATCCAGAATTCATCTATAGCTAATAACAAACATCAATATATCATCAAAATTCATTGTCAATCAGTAAATATGGTGATTCGAAAAAAAATATATGAAGCACATGGATGATGTGGTTTATGCATTATGGAGTGTATTGGCCGCAAATAAGAGTTGGGATCCACTCAATGATGTCCAAGGATCACTGCTGTGTCTTTAGTTTACCTTCAAATGCTTTGTATAATGAAATCCGAATTTGAATTTTTGCTTGAATTTTTGAAGTGTGAAACTTACTCTTGGAGGCTACCAATTCGTGTCTTGTGCTAGGTTTGTGTTAAGTACTTATAGGATGATCAATTTAGGTCAAAAAGTTGGATAGTTGTGTAGAAGATTTGATTCAAAAAGATTCACAATGATAAGCTTTGAAATTTCAATATTTTTGCATCAACACCTTCTATTTTAAGCCAACCAATGTTATCCTTGTATCAATTTGTTCCATGCTGAATTCATGACTTTCTAGAACCAAAAATAAATTTAAATCTTCATATTTAATATTTTATTTAAATTTAAAATGATTTTAAGTATAAAAATCATAATAAATTAATTAAATAAAATACAAATTATGAAAATATCATATAATTTTCGTGCATGATGTCATGGATTGCTTTGGGTCATTAAAAGTTCAGCCCACTTAACAAAATTTGGTTTTAAACCTCCATTTGCTTCATAAACTTCCCTAAAATTTCCCAACTTTGCAAGGGCATATATCCTTCAATTTTAATGCTATGAGGGTGTTCTTGGACATTTTAGAAAGCTTGAAGAGTCCTCTAACCAACCCCACTGGTTTCATGTTCATATCATTTACCAATCTCAAGTTATGCCCTTTTGAAGTTGTTGACTTTTTGTTGACTTTCAAAAGGACCTATAATGTCTTAGCTCATACCTTCCAAATGAAGCATTTTTGGGCTTGGCTTGTGAGACACAAAGTTGTAGAGAATTCAATTTCCTTCAAAATGAGCTTTGAGTGGAGACTTGGTGATGAAGTATGTGAAAGTTATGGCTGGTCAAAGTTCAGTTGACTTTTACTAAGGAAACCCTAATTTAGAAACCTCTGATTCTTGATGATCTGAAATATCCTTGATGAATCATGATCAACCCTTGATCAAATGATGAATTTTACTTCATATACTTGATGTTGGCAAAAAATCATGAAGTTTGACTTTGGTTTGACAACAGTTGACCTCAGTTTGACTTTTTAACTGCTTTGACTGATTTTGACTTATCTGATCATCTGACTGAGCAAACTTCTGAGAAAAGTCTTGAAACTTGTCATGGGGGTTATTACACACATATAAGATGTTATGAAGCTCACTAGAAGTCTTGGAAGTTCATTTAGCCTGATTAAAGTCAAAACCCTAGTTTTGGATGCACTGCTTAGGAGGTGCATTGTCTGAGGGAATTGTCAACTCTTCTGATCAATTGTGAACTTTGTGAACCTTGTGAACCATCATAAAATGTTTTGTGAACCTCATGGGAGGTCTTGTGAACCTTGTGAACCTCATAAAGTGGCTTGTAGACTTCATGAAAGGTTTGAAAGGTCTTGTAAGCATTGTGAATCTTGTGAACCTTGTGAACCTCATAAAGTGACTTGTAGACTTCATGAACCTCATGAAAGGTCTTGTAAGTATTGTGAATCTTGTGAACCTTGTGAACCTTCTTAGCACACAAAGTCTTGTATTGTGAGGGCAAATTTTGGGGTGCAACAACCGGTCACTAGAGTAACCCTAAAAAACACATGATCTCCTTGAAATTCAAGATCTTTCCTTCTCTTTTCATGGTAACTCTTCTGCCTGCTCTATGAAGTTCTCATTTTATCTCGAATCAACTTCACCATCCCAGTAGTCTGCTGTACAATATCAGGTCCAAGTACAACACTTTCACCTGACTCATGCCAACATACAAGTGTCCGACATCGGCGACCATACAACACTTCAAACGACTTCATTCCTATACTAGAATGATAACTATTATTATAGGTAAACTTAATCTACGGAAAGTGACTATCCCAAGCACCTCCTTGTTCAAGCACACAAGCCCTCAACAAATCTTCCAATGATTGTATCGTCCTCTCTATCTTCCCATCATTCTGAGGATGATAAGTTGAACTCAACTTCAACTTTAAACCCAATGCCTCTTGCAAACTCTCCTAAAACCTAGAAGTAATCGCATATCTCTATCCGACTCAATACTCAAAGGTATTCCATGCAACTTCACAATCACACTGATATATATATATATATATATATATATATATATATATATATATATATATATATATAATGCGTTGACTTTGTCAACCTATCAACAATCACCCAAATAACATTATTCCCTCTCGGAGTATTAGGTAACCCCGTAACAAAATTCATTGATATACTATCCCATTTCCATTCGGGAATATCCAACGATTGTATCATACCAGCAGGTTTCTGATGTTCTACTTTCGACTTCTGACTAGTCAAACATGCATAAACAAACTGAGCCACATCCCGCTTCATATCGGGCCACCAAAATATCTTCTTCAAATCCTGATACATTTTCGTCACTCCCGGATGAATACTCAAACCACTTCTATATCCTTCTTCCAAAATCATTCTCTTGAATTTAAGGTCATCAGGTATAGAAATACGCTCCCGAAACCTTATTACTCCCTGTTCATCAACTCAAAATTCATTACCTCCAACCCGTTCATCACTGACCATCAAGTCTACCAATTTCATATTTGACTTCTGACTCTCCCGTATACGATAAAGAAAATCATTGTTAATCTTCAGCATTCCCAACATTACACTATGTGGTGTCTGTTCATAACCCAAACTCAAATCTCTAAATTGTTCAATCAACTCCAACTCTCTAGCCATCATGATCGACATATGCAATGTCTTCCGACTTAAGGCATCAGCCACAACGCCTCTGCCTCATATTTAACTTTTTCTGGTCAAACAGATATTTTAAGCTCTTATGATCACTGTAAACCTTAAATCTCGAACCATATAGATAATGCCTCCAAATCATTAATACAAAAACCACAGCTGCTAGTTCTAAATCATGGGTAGGATAATTCCTCTCATGAATTCTCAACTGTCGCGAAGCATATGCCACCACTTGACTATCTTGCATTAACACTCCCCCCAAACCCAACAAAGAAGAATCATAATAAACCATAAACGGTTCATCTTCTTTTTGTAAAGTCAAAACTGAAGCAGTAGTCAACTTCTTCTTTAGCTCAATGAAACTCTGTTCACACTGGTCGTCCCACACAAACGCCTTATCCTTACAAGTTAATTGAGTCAATGGAAGTGCCAACTTCGAAAAACCTTCAATGAGTCTTCGATAATAACCGACTAATCCCAAGAAACTTCTAATTTTTGTCACTGACTTCAGAGTCTCCCATTGTAGCAATGCATCTACCTTGGATGGATCCACAATAATCCCTTTTCACGAAATCACATGACCAAGAAAATTCACCTCTTTCAACCAAAACTCGCACTTCGATAACTTAGCATGCAACTTCTTCTCTTTCAACACTTATAGCATAATTCGCAGATGTTCAACATGCTCTTCTTCTGACTTAGAGTAAATCAGAATATCATCTATAAAAACAACAATAAATTGGTCCAAATAATCATGGAAAATATGGTTTATATATTCCATGAATACTCTAGATGCATTAGTAACTCCAAATGGCACCACTATATATTTATAGTGTGCATACCGAGTCCTAAAAGCGGTCTTCTGCATATCTTCATCTTTTACTCTTATCTGATGATAACCCGATCGCAGATTGATCTTACTAAACACACGAGCACCAACCAACTGATCCACCAGATCATCTATCCTTGGAAGTGGATACTTGATCTTAATTGTCACATTATTCAGTTGCTTGTAATCAATACACAATCTCATGCTACCGTCTTTATTTTTCACCAACAAGACCAAAACTCCCTAAGGCGACACACTCGGTCTCACAAAATTCTTTTCTAACAGTTCCCCTAACTGCTTCTTCAATTCAGATAACTCGGAACTCACCAATTTCCATTTCATTTTCTACCCACAAAGATGCAAACAATGCCATCACTTGTACTTCTTCATTCAAAAGTTCTTTCAACTCTCGAGCAGATAAATAATCAACTTACTCTTCCTCTTCATTAGGAGTAAGAAACCGAACCGACTTGCTGAAATAATTAATGTGAACATGATTGAACTCCAACCAATTCATCCCCAGAATCACATCTAAACCTCCCAACGGAAAACAAATCAAATCCACACCAAAGTCCTTACCATATATCGATAGAGGAAAATTTAAACAAACAAGAGAAGTAGTTAACGGCCCATCAGCAGGAGTCTCGATAACCGTTTCTCCTTTCATAGGGGAAACAATAAGTCCTAACCTTCTCACACAGTCAATAGAAATAAAATAGTGTGTAGCGCCTGTGTCAATCATAGAAATCAAAGGCATATTATTAAATAGAAAGTACCTCTGATCAAACGATCCTCACTGGAAGTCTGTGTCCCTGTCAAAGCAAACACCTTTCCTCCAGTTGCAGCTTTCTTTGGCTTCTGACAATGAGTGCTGATATGACATTGCTCTCCACAGTTGTAGCAAGTAACCACATTAGTCTTGCACTCTACAATCAAATTTCCAGGCTGACTACACTTGAAACATTTCTTCACGTCACTCGTACACTCACTGATATAATGACCCAATTAACCACACCTGTAGCACTTCAGAGAAGCAGAAACACCACCCCCACTTGGCCTTTTTCCCTCAACCTGTTTCTGCTTACCTTTATCAACTGGAGCTGCATAAGGTTTCCCATGATGTATCTATTTCTTTCCTCTTCTCTCAGCCAAACTCTTGAAGTGATTCGATCAACTAAATCCAGAAGCCTTCGGATCCTCTAATAACCAATCACCTGCTTGATCTCAGGCCTCAAACCATTCTCAAACTTGACACACCTCAAGAACTCAGAAGTCGCTTCACTATAGTATGGATAAAAAATTTCCAGATCAGAAAACTTGGCAGCATACTTGGTAACTAACATACTTCCTTGTTTCAGTTCCAAGAACTCAATCTCTTTCTTTCCTCGAACATCTTCAGGAAAATACTTCCTCAAGAATTCCCTCCTAAACACAACCCAGGTGACTGCCTCACTAGACGTCTCCAACCGCTGACGAGTGTCAACCCACCAGTCATCAGCTTCTCCCACCAACCTGTGAGCACCCAACCACACCTTACTGCCTTCAGAATATTCCATCACTCTGAAGATCTTCTCGATCTCCTTGAGCCACTCTTGTGATCCATCTGGGTCATACTTCCCCTTGAATGCAGGTGGATCATTCTTCCAAAATTCATCACTCTCACGATCCCCAACATTCATCGGGTTTTGCACAGCCTGGGCCATCGTCGGCATTGCGGCAACAAGTGCAACATCATTTCTTCCAACCATTCTAAATTTGTCACACAACAACATCCAATCAATGATTTAGAAATCTAAAACAACACCCTACAACGACACAATGACTCGACGACTCAACTACTTGGTCGGACGGAATGACCTGCTCTGATACCACTTTGTAACACCCAAAACATTCCCACAAATTTATAATTAAAAATCAGAGTAAATAAAACACATCAATCATTTGAGTGTCACAATTTACTAAAAACACATAGCTCAAGATGATACGTCTTACAAAATAGTTTTAGTTACAGCGGACAACTCAAAATAAACATAAAGTAAGATTCAATTGCAAAATATTTTTCTAAAATAAGTAAAAAAGAACAATTGTCGTCCCGACACCCAAATCACGTACCAGAGCCGACTCCTCTAAATGTGAAGTACACCGACTTCACCGACCACCACTCTACTTATCCTGATCACCTGCACGTTACCAACGTAACATAGGGGTAACATTCAAACTGAAGGGGTGAGATACTTATACAAACAAAAGGGGAAAATAATAAGAACAAAAGCAAGTATCATCAAGCAAAATACAACAAATTGCTCCAAGTCAAGCACACTTAACTGTGGAGTTCTTATTGAACGGGATACCGAAAAGAATATGCATCCTGTAATATAGGTAGTACCAATTAATCCCTATAAGCTTTCCTTCAACCATGCATCTCACACCTGCACAACCTCATAATCCCTCTTATTCCTATGTGAATTCGGTTTTTTCCTAAAAGCTGCTAGGAGTGTCTCATTGTCATGCCTCATGTACCGACAACGATTCTCTCTCCCTCAGGAATTACATGTAACCACCCTTTGCCCTCTTCGACCTCAGGTATTATACTGTAATAGGAAGATTCTTCTTGTTGTGAGTCGTAAGAATTATATCATAATTGAGCCGACAATTTCAGAAATTTTGACCATTAGATGGAGTTTGCTATTGGCCAAGCAGCTTAACCTCAAGAAAGTCTTGGTCCAATCTAATGCATCAATTGTAATGGATTGTATTAATTTGATCGGTTCTCATCATGCTAACCTGAATATTATTGCCTCTGACTATAAATAATTACTTGAGAATTTTAGGTAGGGTTCAATTATGTTTTTTTAGGAGAAAGTGTAATTTTGAAGCCCATAATCTTATGGGTCTTGGAAAATTATATGACTCCAAAACTTGGATTGGAGGGATTTCTATTTGTGCACTTCCCTCTTTTTCTTCTTCAGTATAATGAAATTAACTTTCTCTTAAAAAAATTATGTAATTTATAGTTATTGGAAAATGTACATACATCATACACAAACATTGTTTCTAAGCTTGGATTTAATATTTTAATTTTGATTTATTTTAATTTTAGTCGATGTTTAATTGCACAATGTATCCCTCTGTATTAATAACCTTCTTGTATGATATGGCTCTTTTTGTTGGCCTCTCTTTGATGTGGGGACTCCTATACTTATTTCACCATGTTCTTTGTCATTAAAAAGGTAACATATTTTCATTTTAGCATTGTTTAAAGACTAAAATCCCAGTGCTATTGGTTAAGGTTTTTGATATCGTAATTTTCTTTTCATTTTCTAACCTATCATATCACGCCTCTATTTGTATGAATATACAACCAAGACTTATTTGATTTGAAAATTATTAGATATAAAGTATAAACAATGATAGTTTACTTATATGTTATATTTAATTAATTTAATCAATTTATTATGTCTGTGTGTTGATTTTTTGTTGTTGTTGTTATTCTTATAGGTATATATAGGGTAGAACCACATTATTAATAGTTGATTTGTGCAAGTCACTTTTAGCCATGGAGTAATCACGTTTAGCTTGAAAGAACCACATTTTATTAGTTTTATTAGGGAGCAATTATTTTGCATTAAGGAGATTTTTGTTGGACTAAAAATAAATGGTATTAATTCAAATTGATAGAGTATATCGTTATAATATAAATTTAAAATCGCCCAAAACAAAAAGAATGAATCTGCGAACAAACTCACATCATTCATGTTAATAACATAAAATAGCAAATTGCATAATCATACAAATATGATTGTATTGAGATGTCTGAAATCTTTATGCTTCTGGATATGTAACGCTAATGACACTAAAGTCGCAATTGATTGGATATGCATTAGATTGAAATTAATCTTTCAACCTGAAACAAATGAACACCGCACAAAGACGGAAAAACAAAATACTCCGCACAAAGACGTGAAATCAAAATACGCCGTACAAATACGAGAAATCAAAACAAAAAACGACCCACGAAATCACAAAAAAAAATACAAAAAAAAACATTAAATATATGTGAAATCACTTATTTAACTAATAGAAAAACAAAAATGATCCGAAGAATTTTTATTTTTGATTTATCTCAACATTTTGACTCACCTCTTTGTCTATCTACTTTATATATATATATATATATATATATATATATATATATATATATATATATATATATATATATATATATATATATATATATATATATATTGTTAGAATTAAAATTTTGACATAACTCATCCTACAAAATCGGTTGGTAAGTTGCGTCCAGTACATCTACTATGTTAGAATTAAAGTTTTGACATAATTCACCCTACAAAACCAGTTGGTAAAGTGAACATTGTCACTCTATTTAAACCCTTTGTGAGTTATTTATTTAGCCAATGTGGGACTTGGGTTTTTCCCAATATAAACTTCAAGAATATTAATACTATATTTGTTGGTTTAGAATTTGATTGTAAACTTATCTTTAAGAGAAATGTTAATATTATTGATGTTTTCTTTGTATATTGATGTTGAATATGTTATACTTATAGATTTTTCATTGATATATGTATTTTAAAAATACTATGTCGCTAATTAGTGATGAATTTCTATTCCTTCACTAATTAAAAATATATTTTGATTTCTCCACAAATATTTTTTATCGATACATTCATGAATGTATCGATAGAAAATATTTGTGCGGAAATCAAAATATGTTTTTAATTAATGAAGAAATAGAAATCCGTCATTAATTAGCGACATAGTATTTTTAAAATACATGTATCGATGGAAAATATTTGTGGGGAAATCAAAATATATTTGTGATGGTTTAACTACAGATTAAAAACTTCAATACTATTTTGCAAGGTCAAAATTAATTACGAAAAAATCTACAATAAAATTTTAATACTTTTGTGACGGATTTTTATCCTGCCCCTAATTTTTTTTTACAGTGATATGATCATTAAAACAATCAAAGTATACAATGTGAGATTTACAATGTGCAGAGCACAAATACTCATCCTCCTAGTTAACAGTCATAAACCATATATTAAATGCAACCACCTAAATTATAAACATATGGATCCACAATAAAAGAAGCATACTAACAGCTTTTGGATTTAAAAAGGCAACATTATACACATATAAAACACACAAAGAACTTTTAACGACAGATTTAAAACCGTTATAAAATAATCACTCAAAAATTGTGACGGTCTAAAACCGCCACTAAATGGTTAACACTACATTAAAAAAATTGCAAAATTTATAATCTATTATGTGAGAGATCTATTAAGATCTCTAATGATAAACAACACTATTACTAAGTAGTATCTTTCCCATAAATAATTTATCAAAAAAAATCTTCTTGGAGGTCTAAATGCGTGGAGAATTTTTTAATGTTCAAAATTTTTAACCTGTATTCCATCAACATTGATCTAAGATCCAAACAAATAATCTATTATATTATAAGACAGTTTAGTTAGGGAGTGTTTTGCTTGTTTATGGATAGAGTTTTGACTTTAAAAGGTAAGAGGATGGTTGAGTGTGGCATGAAACAGATGGATCAAGTACTTCACGTGTATGTTTATTTTAAGCTAAGAAATAATATATTTTGGAATTTTATTTTCATAATTATTATTAATAGGAATAATATTCTTATTGATAATTATTATTTTTTTGTTTATAATATTTATTTAATTTAAAAATTATAAAAAATAAAATGAATAAATAAATATGAGTAGTAGTAGTGAGGAGTTGTAGTTGATTGAACATTCACATAGGAATGTTGAATTCCTACCCTTTAAGCCTTAGAATAAAAATAAAAGTGTGTAAATAAAATTTCTAAGAATAAAATATGCCTTTGAATAGTTTTTGTAAACTTAAATCAAATATGGGAATGTTGCATTCCCATGACAATATTTTCGAGAATATTTTTTACAACCTTGAAACAAACACACCCTTTGGCTTAGTTGTTCTCTTATACAAGTTTAAAGTAAGAGTTGGAAGAATTGGAAATGTATATGCCTATACCTCATCGTAGTTGTTGAATTCATTGTTCTTGTGATATTATTTTTAGTGATAGGGCTAATCACAATTTGCTACATGTTATACGTTTATTGACTGGTTTGAATGAAGATTTCAATGTTGTGAAGTCACAAATTCTGCTTCCTGCTTCTTGATATGTTACCTCCTTTAAACAAAATTTTATCCATGGTTATTCAACATGAACGCCAAATTTTACCTATTTTTGTTTCCACTGATGATGAATCGAAGGTTTTAATCAATGTCACTGATAATAGAAAACCTCCATTCAAGAAATATGGACAGAAAAATTGTACTTTCTGTGGGAAATCAGGTCACATAATAGACACATGTTACCTCAAACATGGTGTACCTCCTCACTTGCAGCGTAATTCTAGTTCAAATGATCACAATGCTAATGCAGACTCTCCTGATAATTCCAACTCTGAAGCACCTTGTGATCCTGATCACCAATCTCCACCATAAATCACTGCTGAGCAGTACCAACCACTTATGTCAATCCTTCTGAGCTCCAATGTTAGTAAATAGTCAAGTACTTCGAATCAGGTGATGACACTCCATTTAACAACCAACACATGTAACATATCCACTTCATTATGCTTGCATAATTCCACCATTAGCTCTTGGATCATAGATTCAGGAGCCAACGACCATATTTATGGATCAATCCATTGGTTTCAATCCCTTTAAGATATCAATCCTGTCAACATTAGGTTACCAAATGATAGTTTTGCCATAGATAAACAAATAGGCATAATCAATTTTACTCTTGAACTTATCATTCAAAATGCCTTGTATGTACCTCAATTTTCTTTGAATTTAATTCGAGTCTCCAAACTTTTCCTTGAGCTACCTTGATTAGTTAAATTCACAAAATCTCAATGTTTGATTCAGGATTCTCAGTCATTGAAGATGATTGGTTCTGTTGACTTCATTGAAGGATTATACCACTTAAATATGTCAAATGAGAAGTTGTCTACTACTTCTGGTGTTTCTGCTTCTAATGCTATCACCATACCTGACCAAGCCTTATGTCATTTTAGGCTAGGACATCTTTCTAGTTCTAGAATGGTCATGTTCCACTATAATTTCCCCTTTATTGTTGTAGATTATAAAGGACTTGTGATACATGCAACTTAACTAAACATAGAAATTCACCTAATAAAAGAAGTTCCAATAAAGTTGTTCAACCTTTTGATTTAATACATTTTGATACATAAGGGCCTCTCACAATTAAATATATTCATGGTTTTTCATACTTTCTTACTACTGTTGATGATCATAATTGATATACTTAACTTACACTTATGAAATCAAAATCTGAATTTAGACAACATGTCATGAATTTTTTCCACTTAATACACACATAACATAATACCCTTGTTAAAATAATCAGAACTGACAATGGTCAAGAATTCTGAATGCCCTAGTTTTAATCATCTAAAGGTATAATACATCAAATTATTTGTGTTGAATCTCCCCAACAAAATGGTAGGGTGGAGAGAAAATACCAACAAATTAAATATAGGTAGAACTTTGTTATTTCACTCAATTTTACCTAAACAGTTATGGTGCTATGTTGTCTTTCATGATGTGTTTATTATGGATATAGTAGCTAACCCTCTCCTTAATAATACATCACCTTACATCCTAATGCACCAAACAATACTTGGCTTACATACTTTAAAGGTGTTTAGCTCATTGGTTTATGCTTCCACACTATAATCTCATAGAACCAAACTTGACCCAAAAGGTAGTAAATGTGTTTTCCTTGGTTTCAAACCTGGGATGAAAAGTTTGTATCCTATATGACCTTAATAACAAAGAAATCTTTGTTTCCAAAAACACAAAACATCATGAAAATATATTTCCTTATAACCCTACTTCTAAACCACCAACTTGGTCCTACCACTACTGTTGTACCCCAAAATTTTCCCTCCCACAATCAATACAACCTCTCTCAATACTTCTAAATAATCATAAGATCCTCAAGACTCCCAATTAGTCAAGAAGTGTGGAAGTTTTCTCAGACAATGCCTCCTCCTAAGCAAAGTGTCCAAAACTAGGGTTTTGTATTTCTTCAGGTTAAAATGATTTTCAAGACCTCAAGTGAGCTTCATAACATCCCACATCTATTCAAGAATCCCCATGTCAAGTTTCAAAGCTTTCCCAAAGAGCTTGCCCAGTCAGATGATCAAATATGTAAAAATTACTCAAAGTAGTTAAAAAGTCAAACTGAGGTCAACTATGGTCAAATTAAAGTCAAACTTCAAGATTTTTTTCCAACATCAAGTTTTTGAAGTAAAATTCATCATTTGATCAAGGGTTGATCATGATTTATCAAGGAAGTTTCAGATCATCAAGAATCAAGAGTTTCTAAATTAGGGTTTTCTTAAGGAAAGTCAACTGAACTTTGACCAGCCATAACTTTCACATGCTTCATCAAAAAATTCCCATCCAAAGCTCATTTTGAAGGAAATTTAATTCTCTACAACTTTGTGTCTCACAAGCCAAGCCTTAAAATGCTTCATTTGGAAGGTATGAGCTAAAACATTACAGGTCATTTCAAAAGTCAACAAAAAGTCAACATCTTCCAAAGGACATAATTTGAATATGGTAAAGGATATGGACATAATACCAAAAAGGTTGGTTAGACGAATCTTTAAGCTTTCCAAAATGTCCAAGAACACCTTCATAGCTTTAAAATTGAGGGATTTATGCCTTGGCAAAGTTGGGAAATTTTTGAGGGGTATATTGAGCAAACGAGGTCTTAAAACCAAATTTTTCCAAATGGGCTTGCAATTTTGTAGCCCAATCCTTACAATGACATCATGCACGACCCAATGCTTATTTTTTCAGATTTTTATAGTTTATTTTATATTTATTTGGATTTTATTCATTAAAATTCAATTTAAATATATATATAAAATATGAAAAATCAAATAAAGCATGAAATCTTTGATTGAAAATCATTTGAATTATATTTAGAATGATTGGAAATCAACTAAAGACAGATTGGACCAAAAATAGAAAAGATAGATGAGATTTTTTGAATATTTGAAAGTGAGGAAACTTCATGATCAAGCAATCTTCACAAGCCCATAAATCCACAAGTTTCTGACCTAATTTGGATCCCTACATATACACAAACCTAATGCAAACAAGAGGGACGAATTTTGCAGCTAAGAACACCAAGAACAATCTTCAAAATCTTCAAAGAAAACTCAAATTCGGATTCCTTAATTTTGTTGTTTTTCGGGTGATTTAAAGGTGGCAAATCATTCCTGGACAATCACTGAACATCTTTGCATCATATTCATCATCCAAAACCTCATGAATTGTTGAAACCGAATCTTCAAATGTTCTTGAAAAGCAAAATTTCGATTTCTCTCATACACGCATTGTTTGTTGTTTTTAATGTTTGATTATGGTTCATGATGCATCACTGATTGTAATCTGGATGTTTATTTTTAAGTTTTGATGTTGGTATCACAAATCACCATGTGAAGGTTCCAAAAAATCATGAATTGGGATTTCGTTTAAGAGCCTATTTTAGACCAAATTAATGATGTATTTGGAATCATTTGCCTTCTATTAATAAATCTGGACAATTAGAATGAATTTATTGCTTGTGTTTCTCATGTTCTAATGTGCAGGAGTTATAGTGACATAAAAAATCCGTCACTATAGCATTTAGTGACAAACGTCTGTCACTAAATGTTAAATGGACAGCTGAAGGTTGAAGAAGATGTTTGGCGCGTTCAGAATTTCAAATATTTGATATTGCTTATGTTGTTTTTGTTTCACAGGATGCAAACGTGTGGCCTAGCTCAGCTGGTTGTGTGTACGTGTGTGAATGCATAATACCTATGTTCGATCCTTGGCTTGGGCGTTTTTGCTTTTAATTCATTTATTTTGCAGGTTTAAAAATATAATGATTGTGTTCTAGTATCCTAACACCAGCGCGTGCTGGCTCCGTTGGTTTTGTGTTATGCTGTGGAGGTAAGGGACCTGGGTTCAATTCCCAGGTCCTATCTTTTTGATCATTTTCCTCATTTTTCTTCATATTTCCTTATTTTTCTTTTATAACTTTGTTTTAATTAATTAATTAAATCTAACCAATAATATTTTTTATAAATCTTATATTTTTAAAACTCATAATTATTTCTTAATATTTACTTAAATTAATTTTATCTTCCTAATATTATTTTTGTATATAACTTTTATTATATGTATATATTTTGTAAATAAAAACTAATTTATTTTAACTAATTATTTTAAAACCCTAATTATTTTCTAACCCTAAAAATTTAACCTAATTTTCTTTAATCCTAAATATTATTTTTATAATAACTTTTTTTTTTATTTTTGTATAAATACCTTATCCTTTTATTATTATTATCATTTAAACTTATATTATTTTTCTTATAAACTCTAAAATTCTAATTTATTTAATTTAAAATAATTTTCTTTAAAAATTCTAATTTCTCTTTATTTCTTCATTATTTTTTTTTTCTAATGTTTATTATTATTGCTTATATTTGCTTTATTATTATTATTATTATTATTTATTTTTCCAATTATATTGTAACTATCCCGAAGCCTTGTAATAATTCATAGATTTATTTTTCCGTCATTATTTTTATAATATTATTGTGTGGTTAGTAAATAGGGAGTGCAAACATAATTGTAATTAATTCAATTTAGATAACTAATTTAAAAAAAAAAAGATAAATATTTGAAAATAAACACTCACACACGTAAGTCGATCTTTGATCGCCATCTTGCACTTCTTAGGGTATTCCTCTTGGTTGCCTTTAATATGGTCAAGTCCCTCGAATATGGGGATGTCTTAAGAAAAGTCCCTTCAAGTATAAATCATCATAGTCCTTACAGTTTAAAAGATCAAGTCCCTTCGAAGTTGCCTACGAAATAATGATCTTGTCCCTTCGAATAAATGATGATAGTCCCTACGAATTGCTAAAGACATCCCTTAAGTTGCCTTCATTGACCATACGATGACCCTACGTCCGTCCCTTAAACATCTTAGGTAATGACTACCTATTCCTTAATAATAGGGACAGTCTTACCCTTGAAAGAACATATAAGAACATGAATGACTTAGTCTAGGGTAGGTACCTCATAGTTACTTGCTCACTTCTTAAAATTACTTTTTTTACACCTCACTTTCTTAAACATTTTTCAAAACAAGGCTTTGTATACATCCATACGAGGATCATTACAAAGTACTTAGAAAAATTTCTAATCACACAATACACTCTTCAAAAACAATTTAAGTGAGCTAAGTAACTAAGAGCCCATGGATAACCATGGATATAAAGGGTGCTAACACCTTCCCTTTATATAACCTACCCCCCGAACTCAAGTCTTTTAAAATAGGTCTTTCCTGTTCTTTTATGTCCTTTCCATTTGGATAAAATAAAAGTCGGTGGCGACTCTTGCTATCCGCAACATGACTAAAAGTCAGTTCTCCCACCGTGTTACAGAACTGACGACTCAGCTGGCGAGTTACTAAGTAAAAGAGGGGTACCCTTAGGAATTAGATCACTTAAATTGTTTGTCTTGTTTGCTTTATATTTATCTGTTCTGCTTATGTGTGAAAGATCCTAACCCAGATCTAGTGTACCCTAGGTAAATGGCAATATACCAAGGAAACTGTACGACGTATACTGATATGGTTGATCTGGTGGCCATAGTTAGTGTGACTTCTTGGTTGGTGCTTATGTTCCTTAAGTAAGTTAAGGATAATATGGGGCTGCCATATGTTGTCAATACAATAACTAGCTTTTAGAACCCTAGTTATCCCAGCTTAACCTTTAGAAAGTAGTGAGATAGCCGACTTTGGTGAAGACTGAAGTTGGTTGATACTCGATACAACGCTCATTGAGATCCTAAACTTGGAGAGTTTTGGTTGGAAAGTAAATTGCCTACTGAACAACCACCCTTGGGAAGGATCAGTGATATTGAGATCCCTTAGAACCTGTTTACTTTTGTAGGACAGGATGAACCAACTAAACTTCAGGGGAGGGTACTTACCTTTAAACCTTATGCAAGCCTTCAAACATAGGGTTATTGTGTGACTTGTTTTTGTGTGCCACATGTTTGTGATTGAGCATAACATCATAACATCATCATGACATCATAAGCATAGCATTTTCACTAACCATTTCAAGGACCAAAGGATTTATCTTTGTTCTTTGTTGCAGGTCACGGGTTCTGCTCGTAGGAATACTATCCGGATCAACTTTGTAGGAATACCTTCTAAGCTTAAAGAATTGGTCTCTCAAGTTTCTGAAAACTCCTAATTCATCAAGAAGCATGGTCACCTACTGGATCTAGTCACTTCAAGGTTCAATGAAGACATGATGAGTGTCTTATTTCAGTTCTTTGATCCTAAACATCATTGTTTCACATTCCCCGACTATCAGTTGGTTCCTACAATGGAAGAGTTCTCCAAACTACTGGGTATACCTATCCTTGACCAGAGACTCTTCACAGACTTAGAAAAAGAGCCTAAACCTGAAGTCATTGCTGCAGACCTACATCTGAAGAAATCATACATTGTTCTAGAAACAAGAAGCGAAGTTAAGGGTATTCTTGCTAAAGTATTAATGGAGAAAGCTCAAGTGTTCTTGAAGGCTATGAGTTATGTTGCTTTTGAGGAGATCCTAGCCCTATTGATCTATGGTTTAGTTTTGTTCCCTAATCCAGATAAGTTCATAGACGTACACGCCATCAACATATTTTTGACTCATAATCCAGTGCCTACATTACTTGGAGACATCCTACATTCTCTTCACGCTCGTACTACGAAGGTGAGAGGAACTCTGATGAGCTGTATACCTTTATTATCTAGGTGGTTTATTTCTCACCTTCCTCGATCAGTGATGAAGAATGTACAAGGGTTCAGGTGGTCTAAGAGGATCATGTCACTTTCTCATTCAGACATTCATTGGTGCTCTCGATCTATGGAGAATGTTACTATCATTGACCGTTGTGGGGAATTCCCTAATGTGCCACTCCTTGGTATAAGAGGAGGAATTACTTACAACCCTTCTTTAGCACTACGTCAGTTTGGTTATGCTCGGAGTAATGGTCCTCATGACATGCTTATTCAGGGTATTGTGTTCGACTACGACAACGATCTTCAGGGTTACCATCAAAGGTTTATACGAGCTTGGAACAAGGTGAACAGGATTGACAACAACACTTTGGAGCCAAAGTATTATATTCCTATGGAGCCTTATCTCAGATGGGTTCGATCTCGTGCTCAGACTCTTATGATGCCATATCCTGCTGTTTTACCAGTCACTATGGAACCTGTTGCTGAAGGAGATGTTCCTTATACCATCCTTTATCCAGACATGCCCATTGATTTGGAAGAATTGCAAAAGTCATGGATTCAGTTGAAGGAGCAAAGGGATACTTTTGAGACTCATTTCAGAGCTGGTCAAGAAAGAATTCTGGAGCTAACAAAGTAACTTCACGAGGATCAAAACCTCAACAAGTACCTCCATGCAAAGAGGAAGCGTCCGTTGGATACTTAAAACCCCATATATTTATTTTTATACTTTATTTTTATTTCTTTTCATTGTAAGCCCAAGGGGCAAATTTATATTAAACACTGACTTATAAAATTTTGTTTTGTTTTCGTTTAAACAAATTTAAATCTTGCGGTCCTTGAAAACATTGCATAAGCATATACATACCATATCATTGCATCACAAGTTTCTTATGAATAGGCATATTATCTTCTCGCTGTTTATTTCAGCGAAAATGGCTCTCGAACAAACTGTTAAGGATCTCCAGACTCAGAATGTACAATTTCAAGAAATGATCCTAAACTTGTCCAAGGGACAAGATGAGCTGAATACACTTTTAACTAAGAAGAAGAAGAATACTAGAAAATCAGTGGGCCTCATCAACCTGGGTAGAAGATTCAGAGGTCCTGTCAAGACAGAAGAAGAGGTTGAGAATCTTGAGTCTGAAAATTCTGAGAGAGAAGGAGGCAGTCTTCATGATACTGTGGAAGATTCTGATTCTGAGGAGAACTATTACCATGATCCTTCTAGTGAGGAGAAGTATAAGATGCTGGTAGACAGAATGAATGCTATGGAATTACAAAAGAATTATGGGTTTGACTTTGAAGATTTGAGTTTGATTTCTGGAGTCTCCATCCCTATGGGTTTCAAGGTTCCTACTTTTGTAGTATATGATGGTGTGTCTTGCCCAAAACTGCATTTAAGGTCTTATGTCAGAAGGATTCAACCCCATACTCCTGATAAGAAGTTATGGATACATTTCTTTCAAGAGAGTTTGTCTGGATCCCAACTAGAATGGTATTATCAACTGGAGAGTACCAACATTTTCAACTGGAATGATCTTGCTGAGGCTTTCTATAAGCAGTACCAATACAATTCTGATTTAGCACCAACTCGCATGCAGCTCCAAAGCATGTCCATGGATGCCAAAGAAAGCTTCAAGGAGTATGCTTAGAAATGGAGAGATATGGCAAGTAGAGTTCAACCCCCTTTAACTGACAGGGAATTAGTTGATATGTTTATGAGTACGTTGACTGGTCCTTTCTATAGTCATCTCATTGGAAGCTCATCATATGGCTTCACTGAGCTGATAATGATTGGAGAACGTGTGGAAAGTGAGATACGAAGTGGAAAGATTCAGATAGTTGCTTCTTCAAGTATTACCAAGAAGCCCCCTCCTGGGAAGAAAGAATCTGATGTTGTGTATAGCCAGCGTGGTCGTAATGATCGTAACCAATCTGTGGGAGCTGTTTTGATTTCTAATCCTACACCTCCACCACAAGAGAAACAACAAAATAATCATCCCAAGCCTATGAGGCAGTTTACCAAGATCAAAATGTCATTGGCTCAGGCCTTGCAGCATATGTTGAAAGGAGAATTGATTACTTTGAAGGACCCACCACAGAATATCAATACCTCCTCTTCTCGTTACAATCCCAATGCAAGGTGTGCATACCATTCTAATAGCCCTAGCCATGATACTAACAGTTGCTGGTTGTTGAATAACAAAATCCAAGATATGATCGAGAATGGAGAAATTGAGTTTGACCCTCCGGAAACTCCTAATGTGATTATTGCTCTTATGCCTAAACATGAGAAGACTGTTAATGTTGTTGATGAGGTTGTTTATGTTCGTACTGTGACTGAAATAGCTACTCCTCTAGCTATTGTCAATAAGAAACTTGTGCAAGCCGGTTTATTTTCGGGTTGCAGGGAAGATTGTTTTTAATGTGCCTATAAACCTGATAGTTGTTGGAGGTTGAGGTCAGGTATTCAACGCCTGATAGATAAATATACTATACTATTTGAGAGGACCCCTTCTATAGAGAGTCTGTGTGGAGGTTTGGCTCAAGATTTGAAAATTGAAGATGTGGTTATGGTTAACAAGATTCCTGTGAAGATTACTTCCAATGGTCCAGTGAGGATCACTTCTAAAGGTCCTGTGAATATTATTGTTGAGCCAAAGGTGGCTCCAATGATTATTACTACTCCAGGTCCTATCCCATACACTTCTAACAAAGCTATACCCTGGAATTATGATTCTGATGTTTATATCCATGGTGTCAAACAAGAACCTTTGACTGATGCACCTATTACTGATGTTAATCTTGATGTGGACAATATTGCTGGATCCAGTAAGGTTACCAGGAGTGGAAGAATTTTCTCTCCAGAAGACACCTCAAAAGCTGTTGCTACTCCGGTTCATATCTCTAACTCTGGGCCAAGTACTGAGGCTCGGGGCAAGGGACCATTGATTGAACCTATTCAAGCTGAGGCACCAATTAATGAAGATCTCTCTAAGCAGATGGAAGAAGTACTGAAGATCATCCGCAAGAGTGATTATGATGTTGTTGACCAGTTGGGGCATACTCCCTCCAAAATCTCCATGTTATCTCTACTATTATGTTCTGAAGCCCACGCCAAGGCTTTTATTAAATTTCTGAAGACTGCTCATGTGCCACATGAAATCTCGGTGGACCAATTTGAAAATTGTGTTGCCTATCTAACTAGTGATAATGGCTTGGGTTTTAATGATGTTGATCTGACTCCTAGCGGCAGAAACCATAATAGAGCTTTGCACGTCTCCGTTGAGTGTAAGGGCACTATTTTGTCTCATGTATTGGTGGATAATGGTTCTTCATTAAATGTATTACCTAAGGAGGTTCTAGACAAACTCAATTTGAATGATGTAGTGTTAAGACCAAGTAATGTGGTGGTGAGGGCCATTGATGGTTCAAGAAGAATGGTGCATGGAGAGGTGGATCTTCCAGTCAAAGTAGGCTCTCAAGTTGTTGATTCCACTCTTTATGTGATGGATATTCGTCATGCGTACTCCTGTTTTCTTGAGCGTCCCTGAATCTATGGGGCAGGTGCTATGACTTCCATTTTACATCAGAAGTTGAAATATCTGGTGAAAGGAAAGATTGTCACTATTTATGGTGAATAAGAATACATGGTCAGTCATGTGAACACTTTTAAATATGTTAAGATGGAAGGTGAATTTGTTGAGACTCCTTGCCAGATATTTGAAGTTGTTCCTTGGGTCGTTCCTGCTACTGAAGCTCCCCATGTTGTTAAAAGAGTTCCTGTGATTACTATAGTGCCTCCTACAATGGCCTCCCTCAAAGATGCTAGAGCTGTGGTTGAAGATGGTGGTTGTACTATTTGGGGTCAGCTTCTTAACATCCCTTATAAGTCTGACAAGTTTGGTTTGGGTTTTACTGTGGAATCTCAGAAGGCTGTTCGTCGTGCTCGTGCTGCTCGTATCACTCATGGAGGAATCATAAAGGACCAAGTCAATGTTGTGGAAGATTATGATGAAGGTTACAACCTGGACGATTGGATTTTTCCTACCATGGGGGATGAACTCAACAATTGGAAGGCTGAAGACGTTATTCCTATCTCCTTTAGTTAGGAGTAAATGCTATTTCATTTTTTCTAAATTTATTTTTTGTAACTTTTAGTAACTAAATACTTTTAAGCCTTGTGCCTTGCCCGGGGCACAATGGTATGCTTGTTAGGGTTGTCATTTCATTTGCATATTTTCATTCAATAAAATCAATGGACGTTTCTCGCTTTCGTAAATATTGTGCTCTTTGTCTTTCTTTTATTTTTCCTTTTATCAAAAAAAGCTATGTGTTCTTACACACACCCACATCACTAAATGCAAATATCCATCCACTCTGGATCCTATTGATAACAATTCTGCTATTGCCAATTATGACTTCGAAAATCCGATCTATCAAGTTGAGGATGGAAAGGAGGAAAATTGTGAAGTACCTATAGAGTTGGCTAGATTACTACAGCAAGAAGAGAAAACTATACAACCACATGAGGAACCAATCGAAGTTGTGAACTTGGGAACCGAGGAAAACATGAAAGAGATCAAGATAGGTGTTGAACTAGAGGATGGTATCAAGAACAAGTTGATTCAGATGTTACATGACTATGTGGAAGTTTTTGCTTGGTCTTATGAAGATATGTCGGGGTTGGATACAGATATTGTGGTTCACCGTCTACCAGTGAAAGAGGATTGTCGTCCGATAAAGCAGAAAGTTCGTCGTATGCGTCTTGATATGTCAGAAAAGATTAAGGCAGAGGTGATGAAACAATTCAATGCAGGGTTTCTAGCTGTTACTTCTTATCCACAATGGGTTGCAAACGTCGTGCCTGTGCCTAAGAAAGATGGTAAAGTACGCATGTGTGTAGATTACATGGATTTGAATAGATTCAACCTCAAAGATGACTTTCCACTTCCACATATTGATGTTCTGGTAGACAACACTGCTCAACATAAGGTATTCTCTTTTATGGATGGTTTCTCTGGCTATAATCAGATTAAGATGGCACCTGAAGATATGGAGAAGACTACATTTATTACACAATGGGGCACTTTCTACTATAAGGTAATGCCATTTGGTTTGAAGAATGCTGGGGCAACATATCAGCGTGCTATGGTAGCTTTGTTCCACGATATGGTTCACCATGAGATAGAGGTATATGTGGATGATATGATAGCCCGATCTCAGAATGAAGAAGATCATCTTGATCACCTGCACAAATTGTTTGAGAGGTTGAAGAAATACAAGTTGAGGTTAAATCCAAACAAATGTACTTTCGGAGTTAGATATGGTAAACTTTTGGGTTTTATTGTTAGTGGTAAAGGTATTGAAGTAGATCCTGCAAAGGTAAAAGCTATACAAGAGATGGTTGCTCCACGTACTGAGAAAGAAGTTAGAGGTTTCCTGGGACGACTGAATTACATTGCAAGATTTATTTTCCAGTTGACTACTACTTGTGAACCAATCTTCAAGTTATTGAAGAAAAATCAAGCATTGGAATGGAATGATGAATGCCAGGCAGCTTTTGATGAAATCAAAAGGTACTTACAAGAACCTCCTATATTGATGCCACCAATTGAAGGAAGACCCTTGATTATGTACTTAACAATATTGGATAACTCAATGGGTGTGTGTTGGGGCAACATGACAAGTCTGGTCGAAAAGAGCAGGCAATATACTACCTTAGCAAAAAGTTTACCGACTGTGAAACAAGATACTCACTGCTCGAGAAAACTTGCTGCGCTTTGGCATGGGCTGCTCGCCGACTAAGACAATATATGTTGACTCATACCACTTTATTGATTTCAAAAATGGATCCAATCAAGTATATATTTGAGAAACCTGCTCTCTCCGAACGAATAGCAAGATGGCAAATGATCTTGACAGAATATGATATATAGTATACTACTCAAAAAGCAATCAAAGGAAGTGTAGTAGCTGACCATTTGGCTTATCAAGCAGTGAATGACTATCAATCTATGAATTTTGAGTTTCCAGATGAGGATATTATGATTGTTACTAAAGAACCTAGACAATATGAAGGAACTGGACAAGGATCCCGATGGACTATGGTTTTTGATGGAGCTTCTAATGCGCTTGGTAATGGTGTTGGTGTTGTGATTATCTCTCCTAAAGGTTGTTATACACCAGTTACTACAAAGCTTTGTTTTAAATGTACCAATAATATGGCTGAGTATGAAGCGTTCATCATGGGTATCATGGTTGCTATTGAAATGAGGATCCAATTTTTGGATGTGTATGGAGATTCAGCCTTAGTAGTCAATCAGGTTAAAGGGGATTGGGATACCAGGCATCCCAATCTCATCCCTTACAAAGAGCATATGTTGTCTTTGATCCCATACTTTGAAGATATTACCTTTGGACATATTCCACGAGAAGAGAATCAATTGGTCGATGCATTAGCTACCATGGCGTCTATGTTTGAAATCAGTTGGGATGATGAAGCTCTGAGAATTACGATTGATCAATTTGATAAACCTGCATACTGCAATGAAGTGGGTATTGAAGGAGTAGAAGAAAAACCTTGGTTCCATGAAGTGAAGAGGTATCTTGAAGTTCAGGAGTTCCCTGAAGGGGCATCTATCAATGATAAGAAGTTCCTTAGGAGGTTTTCTGCTAAATTCTTCCTGAGTAATGGAATTTTGTACAAGCGCAATCATGATTCGACTTTGCTCCATTGTGTGAATAAGAAAGAAGCAGTAGAGATTATGGAAGACATGCATGATGGGATCTTTGGTACTCATTCTAGTGGGCATATAATGGCTAAGAAGATTCTGAGAGCAGGTTATTATTGGTTTACCATGGAAGCTGACTGCTATCAACACTCCAAAACTTGTCACAAATGCCAGATTTATGCTGATAAGGTTCACGTACCTCCAGTTCCGTTGAATGTTCTAACTGCTCCATGGCCTTTTTCCATGTGGGGCATTGATATGATCGGTGAGATCAAACCTACTGCTTCTAATGGACATCGTTTCATCCTTGTAGCTATTGATTACTTTACAAAATGGGTGGAGACAACTTCATTTTCTTCTGTTACCAAGAATGTTGTGGCTCGATTCATCAAGTATAATCTTATATGCAGATATGGCATCCCTGAAAGGATTATCACAGATAATGGTACTAATTTGAACAACACTATAATTACTGATCTTTGCCTGCAGTTCAAGATTAAACATCACAATTCTTCTCCATATCGTCCAAAGATGAATGGCGCAGTGGAAGCCGCCAACAAGAATATTAAGAAGATCTTGCAAAAGATGAGAGTTACATATAAGGATTGGCATGAGATGTTACCATTTACTCTTCATGGTTATCGTACCACCATGCGTACTTCAACAGGGGCAACCCTATTCTCCATTGTCTATGGTATGGAAGCAGTTTTACCCATTGAAGTTTAGATTCCCTCTTTGAGAATTATGAAGGACGCATGCTTGGAGGAAGATGAATGGATTCAGACTCGACTTGACCAAATACGCTTGATTGATGAGAAAAGACTATCAGCTGTTTGTCATGGTCAGATGTATTAGAAACGTATGATTAAAGCCTTCAATAAGAAAGTTAGGCAGCAAGTGTATTAGACTGGTGATTTGGTGATCAAGCGTATTATATTACCACATGGTGATCCCAGGGGAAAATGGACCCCCACCTATGAATGGCCATTTGTTATTAGGAGAATATTTTTTGGAGGCGCCATGATGCTTACCACTATGGATGGTGAAGATTTCCCGCAGCCTGTGAATGCAGACATAGTTAAAAAATACTACGCATAAAAAGAGACCCGCTAGGTTGACTGGCCTAGGTAAAAATAAGGGCATCCCGGCGAACCAAAAGGGTTCGGGCAAAAATTAGGGATATATATAAAAAAAATGTACACCCGGCAAGTCGAAAACCTGAAAAGGAGGCTTGGGAAAAAAAGGGTATCCCGGTGGATTGAAAACCTGAAAGGGCAATCCAGGCAAAAGTTAGGGATTAAAGAGTATGACTATGTCTCGTTGGATCACCCATGCAACCTCTACTAGTTGTGTTATCTATGTCAAGTTCAATAGATACTGATTAGTCCAATCGTTTCTTCTCCAATAGCTGAAGATGAGATAATTGAAGATAATGGCAATAGCAAAGTTGGAACTCAATAGGATTATTTACACATAGCTATTTTTCCTTGTAAAGATTTCCTTGACGAATTCCTCTTACTAGGATTTTCCGTCTCCGTGTTAAAACCCGCCTCTTTATAGGTCTATTTCTAAAATAAGTAAAACTCCATTTTTATATAAAACTTTACTTTTCCCTCTTTATTCAGCTTTACTTTTCCCCTTTTTACTAAAGCTAAAAACGTCCATTGAATTATGTTTGAATGAATATATGCCTTTGAATATGATTGATGTTTACCAGAAATGCATAAAATACAATAATAGAATTTATTAAGAACGAACGGAGGTAGGAATTCAACAAAGCTTCGCCGGTTCATCCCCACGGAGTAATCTTTACGGAATACCTCAAGTAATAGCTTACACTTCCAGCTTGACGAAGTCTCTAAGTGGTTTCATATCCTCTGAAGAATTAACTACATAGGTCTCCCGGATCTATGTCCATATCTTTTATCCACAGTCAGGATATTCAGGAACTTAATCCTTCAATAAGAAGTACGAAGAACGGAAAACGGGAAGTTCTAAGTACGATGTTCTTAAAACAAGACATGAACGAAGTCTTCATATTCCGCAACAATGAATCAGAATTTATTTTCCCCAGTCAGCAGTTGTTTTATGTAGCTACTTATACGCCTCAGCTACATAATTCATTCATATATACATCATATCATATCATATCATACGCATTCTCATAAAATATTATCTTGCAGATTGTTATATATATCATTATATTTGCACCAAACTAACCTTGTTTTTCAGGTTGATTCTCCAGCAGACAAACTTCATCAACAACTTACCTTGGGCCGTCGTTTATTCTTCCCAATGGTTATGTTGTTACCTCGGGCCTTCGATTATTCTTCCCGAAGGGTTATCTCATTTTGGGCCGTCGATTATTCTTCCCAAAAGTCAATTTACCTTGGGTCGTCGTTTATTCTTCCCAATGGTTATCTTGTCACCTCGGGCCGTCGTTTATTCTTCCCGAAGGTTATCTTAATTTGGGCAGTCGTTTATTCTTCCCAAAAGCCAACTTACCTTGGGCCATCGTTTATTCTTCCCAATGGTTATCTTTTTACCTCGGGCCGTCGTTTATTCTTCCCGAAGGTTATCTCATTTTGGGCCGTCGTTTATTCTTCCCAAAAGCCAACTTACCTTCGGTCTTCGTTTATTATTCCCAATGGTTATCTTGTTACCTCGGGCCGTCGATTATTCTTCCCGAAGGTTATCTCATTTTGGGCCGACGTTTATTCTTCCCAAAAGCCAACTTACCTTGGGTCGTCGTTTATTTTTCCCAATGGTTTTCTTGTTACCTCGGGCCGTCGTTTATTCTTCCCGAAGGTTATCTCATTTTGGGTCGTCGATTATTCTTCCGAAAAGTCAACTTACCTTGGGCCGTCGTTTATTCTTCCCAATGGTTATCTTGTTACCTCGGGCCGTCGTTTATTATTCCCGAAGGTTATCTCATTTTGGGCCGTCAATTATTCTTCCCAAAAGTCAACTTACCTTGGGTCGTCGTTTATTCTTCCCAAAGGTTATCTTGTTACCTCGGGCCGTCGTTTATTCTTCCCGAAGGTAATCTCATTTTTGGGCCGTCGTTTATTCTTCCCAAAAAGTTATCTTCATATTTGGGATTGATTCCCTCTCAAGGAAACATATCTAAAGACTCTTTATCCGAATGGCATCTTTAAGCCCATTCAGGCATCACGATCAACCAACAACATCATTCTACACACCAGCCAGTGCAAATGTTTGGGTTATTGTGTTCAATTCTCTTCAATCTTCAGGTCACAAATGACATACATGCCAATCTAACTCCTCAGATTCAAGAAAATTGAACAAGGGGCAGCTGTTGTACCCAAAAATTTTCCCTCCCACAATCAACACAACCTCTCTCAAGACTTCTAAATAATCATAATATCCTCAAGACTCCCACTTAGTCAAGAAGTGTGGAAGTTTTCTCAGACAATGCTTCCTCCTAAGCAAAGTGTCCAAAACTAGGGTTTTGTATTTCTTCAGGTTAAAATTATTTTCAAGACCTCAAGTGAGCTTCATAACATCCCACATGTATTCAAGAATCCCCATGTCAAGTTTCAAAGCTTTCCCAAAGAGCTTACTCAGTCAGATGATCAGATATGTAAAAATCAGTCAAAGTAGTTAAAAAGTCAAACGGAGGTCAACTATGGTCAAATTAAAGTCACACTTCAAGATTTTTTTGCAAACATCAAGTTTTTGAAGTAAAATTCATCATTTGATAAAGGGTTGATCATGATTTATCAAGGAAGTTTCAGATCATCAAGAATCAAGAGTTTTTAAATTAGGGTTTTCTTAAGGAAAGTCAACTGAACTTTGACCAGCCATAACTTTCACATGCTTCATCAAAAAATTCCCATCCAAAGCTCATTTTGAAGGAAATTGAATTCTCTACAACTTTGTGTCTCACAAGACAAGCCTAAAAATACTTCATTTGGAAGGTATGAGCTAAAACATTACAGGTCATTTCAAAAGTCAACAAAAAGTCAACATCTTCCAAAGGACATAATTTGTAAATGGTAAAGGATATAGACATAAGACCAAAGAGGTTGGTTAGAGGACTCTTTAAGCTTTCCAAAATATCCAAGAACACCTTCATAGCCTTAAAATTGAGGGATTTATGCCTTGGCAAAGTTTGGAAATTTTTTAGGGGTATATTGAGCAAATGAGGTCTTAAAACCAAAATTTTCTAAATGGGCTTTGCAATTTTGTAATCCAATCCTTACAATGCCATCATGCACGACCCAATGCTTATTTTTTCAGATTTTTATAGTTTATTTTATATTTATTTGGATTTTATTCATTAAAATTCAATTTAAATATATATAAAATATGAAAAATCAAATAAAGCATGAAATCTTTGATTGAAAATCATTTGAATTATATTTAGAATGATTGGAAATCAACTAAAGACAGATTGGACCAAAAATAGAAAAGATAGATGAGATTTTTTGAATATTTGAAAGTGAAGAAACTTCATGATCAAGCAATCTTCACAAGCCCATAAATCCACAAGTTCCTGACCTAATTTGGATCCCTACATATACACAAACCTAATGCAAGCAAGAGGGACGAATTTTGCAGCTAAGAACACCAAGAACAATCTTCAAAATCTTCAAAGAAAACTCAAATTCGGATTCCTTAATTTTGTTGCTTTTCAGGTGATTTAAAGGTGGCAAATCATTCCTGGACAATCACTGAACATGTTTGCATCATTTTCATCATCCAAAACCTCATGAATTGTTGAAACCGAATCTTCAAATGTTCTTGAAAAGCAAAATTTCGATTTCTCTGATACACGCGTTGTTTATTGTTTTTAATGTTTAATTATGGTTCATGATGCATCACTGATTGTTTCTGGATGTTTATTTTTAAGTTTTGATGCAGGTATCACAAATCACCATGTTAGGGTTCTAAAAAATCGTGAATTGGGATTTCGTTTAAGAGCCTATTTTAGACCAAATTAATGATGTATTTGGAATCATTGGCCTTCTATTAATCAATCTTGACAATTAGAATGAATTTATTGATTGTGTTCCTCATGTTCTAATGTGCAGGAGTTATAGTAACAGCAAAAATCCGTCACTATAGCCTTTAGTGACGAACGTCTGTCACTAAAAGTTAAATGGACGGCTGAAGGTTGAAGAAGATGTTTGGCGTGTTCAGAATTTCAAACATTTGATATTGCTTATGTTGTTTTTGTTTCACATGATGAACAAACGTGTGGCCTAGCTCAGCTGGTTGTGTGTACGCGTGTGAATGCATAATACTTGTGTTCGATCCTTGGCTTGGGTGTTTTTGCTTTTAATTCATTTATTTTGCAGGTTTAAAAATATAATGATTGTGTTCTAGTATCCTAACACCATCACGTGCTGGCTCCGTTGGTTTTGTGCTATGCTGTGGAGGTAAGGGACCTGGGTTTAATTCCCAGGTCCTATCTTTTTGATCATTTTCCTTATTTTTCTTCATATTTCCTTATTTTTCTTTTATAACTTTATTTTAATTAATTAATTAAATCTAACCAATAATGTTTTTTTATAAATCTTATATTTTTAAAACTCATAATTATTTCTTAATATTTACTTAAATTAATTTTATCTTCCAAATATTATTTTTGTATATAACTTTTATTATATATATATTTTGTAAATAAAAACTAATTTATTTTAACTAATTATTTTAAAACCCTAATTATTTTCTAACCCTAATTATTTTCTAACCCTAAAAATTTAACCTAATTTTCTTTAACCCTAAATATTATTTTTATAATAACTTTTTTTTTATTTTTGTATAAATACCTTATCCTTTTATTATTATTATCATTTAAACTTATATTATTTTTCTTATAAACTCTAAAATTCTAATTTATTTAATTTAAAATAATTTTCTTTAAAAATTCTAATTTCTCTTTATTTCTTCATTTTTATTATTTTTTTCTAATGTTTATTATTATTGCTTTATTTATTATTATTGCTTATATTTGCTTTATTATTATTATTATTATTATTATTATTATTATTATTATTTATTTTTCCGATTATATTGTAACTATCCCGAAGCCTTGTAATAATTCATAAATTTATTTTTCCGTCATTATTTTTATAATATTATTGCGTGGTTAGTAAATAGGGAGTGCAAACATAATTATAATTAATTTAATTCAGATAACTAATTTAAAAAAAAGATAAATATTTGAAAATAAACACTCACACACGTAAGTCGATCTTTGATCGCCATCTTGCACTTCTTAGGGTATTCCTCTTGGTTGCCTTTAATATGGTCAAGTCCCTCGAATATGGGGATGTCTTAAGCAAAGTCCCTTCAAGTATAAATCATCATAGTCCCTACAGTTTAAAAGATCAAGTCCCTTCGAGGTTGCCTACGAAATAATGATTTTGTCCCTTCGAATAAATGATGATAGTCCCTACGAATTGCTAAAGACATCCTTTAAGTTGCCTTCATTGACCATACAATGGCCCTACGTTCGTCCCTTAAACATCCAAGGTAATGACTACCTATTCCTTAATAATAGGGACAGTCTTACCCTTGAAAGAACATATAGGAACATGAATGACTTAGTCTAAGGTAGGTACCTCATAGTTACTGCTCACTTCTTAAAATTACTTTTCTACACCTCACTTTCTTAAACATTTTTCAAAACAAGGCTTTGTATACATCCATACGAGGATCATTACAAAGTACTTAGAAAAATTTCTAATCACACACTACACTCTTCAAAAACAATTTAAGTGAGCTAAGTAACTAAGAGCCCATGGATAACCATTGATATAAACGGTGCTAACACCTTCCCTTTATATAACCTACCCCCCGAACTCAAGTATTTTAAAATAGGTCTTTCCTTTTCTTTTATGTCCTTTTCATTTGGATAAAATAAAAGTCGGTGACGACTCTTGCTATCCGCAACATGACTAAAAGTCAGTTCTCCCACCGTGTTACAACCGCCCTATAAAATCCACCTCCACAAGACATAATGGACATATTAACACACCAGACACTCCTATTGCCAATACACCTTATTTGTTTTTGTACCACTTGATACACCAACATCAAAACCTACTGAATCCACATCCAACCAAGATACACCCAAATCCCCCAAACCTGCCAGACATAAACATCCATTTTCTTATTTAGCATATTTTGTGTGTAATGTTTCATATGATTCAAATGAATCAAAATCTTCAAGTACACTCTATCCCATTATTGATTTTCATTCTTTTTCACATCTATCCACTACTCAACATGCTTTTTCTGCTTCACTTACACATAGTGTTGAACCAAAATCATACAAAGAAACTAGCTTGTCTGAGCATTGGTTAATAACCATAATATCTGAATTAGAAGCACTGAAAAACTTAGTACTTGGACTGTTGTAGACATACCTCGACATGTTAAACCTATAGGAAATAAATGGGTTTTCAAGGTTAACATCAGGCTGATGATTTCATTGAGAGGTACAAGGCACGATTAATAGCTAAAGGCTACAATCAAATATAAGCTCTGGATTTTTTTACAGTTTCAACCCTGTAGCAAAACTTGCTACATTTAAAATGTTGTTTGCTTTGCATTCATATAATTGACACTTACACAAATTGAATGTAAATAACGCGTTCCTCCATGGAGATTTACAAAACGATATCTATATGACAATATCAGATGAACTTACTTGCACCAAACCTAATCATGTAAGTAAGTTAGTCAACAGCATCTATGGACTTAAACAATCTAGCAGGAAATGGTATGAAAAATTAACATCATTGTTGCTTCAGGAAGGGTACACATAATCTACCTCTAATTATTCACTCTTCACACTAAAAACAACTATTGATTTCACTGCAGTATTAGTGTATATAGATGATGTTATATTAGCTGGTACCTCCCTTAATAATTTCAGAGAATCAAGACCATTCTTGACTGCAATTTTAAGAGCAAGGATTTAGGAGTTATCAAGTACTTCTTGGGTTTAGAAGCAGCACACTCCAAATATGGTATCATCATTTCTTAAAGAAAATATTGTTTAGATCTCCTTAATGATTATGGTCTATTGGGATCTAAACTTGTAACTACTCCTCTTGACCCTTCCATCAAACTTCATCAAGACATTGACAAACCTTATGAGGACATATCTGCATATATGAGGCTCATTGGTAGATTATTATATCTTAACACAACAAGACCATACATCACTTTTGCCACTCAACAGTTAAGTCAGTTTCTTCATGCTCCAACCATGACACATTTTAATGCAACCTGTAGATTGGTTAGATATCTCAAACATAATCTTGGCCGAGGTCTCCTTTTCCCTAGAAATTCTGAGGTATAAATTCTGGGATATTCTGATTATGACTGGGAAGGGTGCATAGATTCTCAAAAATCTATTTATGGCTACTATTTTTTCCTTGGTTCATCCTTAATTTTCTAGCATGCCAAAAAGAAACAAACAATTTCCAGATCATCTTCTGAGGCAGAATACATAATCATTTCACTATGACATATGAATTACAATGGTTAGTACCTTTGTTCAAAGATTTACAAGTCACCTCTACATGCCAACTTGTCCTCTACTGTGACATCCAAAGTGCAATTCATATTGCCTCTTACCCTGTGTTCCATGAGAGGACTAAACATTTAGATATTGTCTGCCTTTTAGTTAGAGAAAAGGTCCGATAAGGAGTTCTTTGACTCTTGCCAATCCCTTCTCAAGAAAAACTAGATGACTTCTTCACCAAGGCATTGACTATTTAGATATTGGAGTGAGAATCTTAAGTATATTATGTTAATTAAGTGAGGAATACATAATTCAAACTTCAAGAATAACAGGATTGGTGCATAACTGAAGGAGGTAATTTGAAAATCTGCATAGCAGAATTGGTTCATAACTGCTAAGATTATTACTTTGATGTTATTGTATTCAATCTACTATCTACAAACAATTCATAGCAAAATATGTATAGCTGATGTGGTGCATAACTATTAGGGATGTAAATGGATATCCATGGGGACGAATACTATGATATCCGTATCCGTCCCGTTAGATAAAAATGATATCCATATCCATGCAGATCCGTTAAGAGGGTAATCCGCGGGTTTAACGGTATCCATGGATATTTACAGATATCCATGGATAATATTTAAAAAATATTTTTTTTTTGAAAATTATTTTTAAAAAAATAATTTTAAAATTCTTTTAAAGACACAAAAAGTTATTATCATATAACATTCATACAACTCGCTCTTAATTTAAGAGTGGACGACCGAGGAGTAGGAAGAAGACATTAGTTTGACAGAGGAATGACGACATTAGTTGGTTGGAAAGTGAAATTGTTGAACTGAGGTATGAAATATTGAATAGTTTAAATATGAAATGGCTAATAGAATTTGAATGAAATGTGAAAGATTTTCTTAAAAGAAATTTTCAAAAAAAGTAAGAAATATAAGAAGACTAATTTTTTATAGATGAAAAAAATAAGGTATAATAAACTAATAATATTTATAATTTATTAATGGATATGGATATCCGCGGGTACGAATATCATTAAACACGTATCCATATCCATTAACAAACGAATATTTAAATATCCATTTTTTTCATCCGTGGATATCCATTAAGTTATCCTCCCCATATCTGTGACGGGTTTTATCCGCGGATATCCGCGGGTACGGATAATTTTGCCATCCCTAATAACTACTAAGACCATTGCAAAACATATGTGGTCTGCTACTATTGAAAAGCGTTTAAATTTTGGCAAAAATTTGTAATTATAGTAGATAAAAATTGTCAACATATTTGGTGCATAGCAACCAATAACAGAAGCAATAGAAATTGGTGCATAGCACCACAAAACAACATAAGTTAATAAGCATATCTAGTGTTGGTCTTATCATTACATAAATGTAGAAATATCAAGCTTTTCTAACATAAAAAAGGAGATTACGAGCATACGAGCACTTGAAAGGAGCCTTTTTGATGGAAATGTATCTGTTTCAGGAGATTTAGACAATGCACATGATGAAAAGAAGATAAGGAAGCAACTGTTGTAGCTAATGGAAAAGCTAATATTATTTGCGAAAATGAAAAACCATATGAACTTGAAGTGGTAAAAGAAGGTGATGACCTTGTCAAAAATGTAGTTTGAAAAAACATAAGATTTGGGAAGAGGAAGACTCGCCTGTCTCAATTGCATTCTGACAAGGTCAAGGAAACAACTAAAGAATCATATTTGTATGTTCCTAAGATTCTTCTCTTGTATTGGATAACAATGACACTTCCATGGTGAATTCTTCTACGACACATGAAAATGAAGCCTCGAAGGAACTAATGTCTACTTTGGCCAAAACACCCACTGATGCAACTGTAACAGGTGAACAACCAGATAAATTTTAAGTGGTTAAAGTAGGTGGCGACCTTATTAAAGATCTATTTCATATAAAACGCAAAAGATTTAGGATAATCAAGAATAAGTCGTTTTTCATATGATTAGCACATTGAAACAATATAGAAAGCAATGAGACAACAACAACTGTAGAAAAATAATCAAGAATAACACATGAAAATATGAGTAGCATATTGAGCCAATCACATGAATATAATATTGTCAACAAAGACAACAAACATAACCAACATTGAATAACACAAACTTAACCAACATAAACAACTTGAACAAAAACAATTTATCACCTTTTCGTAATAAAACGACTAGTAACAATAAATTTAAAAGGCTCTATGAACATACACGATTATTTCATAAAGCAACAAATCATCAAGAAAATATTTTAGAAAAGTAAAAAAACTACTAAAACGTGTTTCCAATTTACATACATTTTAAAGTATCAAAATGGCCAATTGATTTACTCTAAAGCAAAAATAAAAAAACCAGCTTCATGAAGCGGATAACAACAACATGTTTAAGGTGAAAAAATAAGCAGATGAAGCGAAGAATAACAACATGAAGCGAAGATGAACATGAACATTAAAAAGACAACAACAACAACACAAAGCAGTATAAGGCAAAAAAATGAGCAGATGAAGCAAAACACAATAACCTTTGAGAATGGCGTTTTGCGACAAAGAGGCAGAGAGAAACAGAGTTCTAAGAAGCAAATCAAATATCTGAAGGAGAGAGAAGAAGTGAAAAGTGTGAAGCATAGCTATAACATAGTATATTGCGTGTGAATTGGTGAAGCAAAAATGGGGGAAACTTTTTTTGTGTGTAAGACTGTATGTAGTGCACAATGAAGAAATTAATCTGACAACTCATACCTGCTCAGTGAATTTCCTTTTGTAGATATCAACATATCTGGAGGAAAAAACATAATGCCAATTACTTACGACCACCAAAATTTAAATCTATTGTGAGTCAAGAAAAATGAATTACACCCACCATTGGTAGAGTCATTCATACTTCTTCCAACATTCTACTGTTTATTAAATCAAAATTTTGACATTAACTCCATCAAATCAAATTATAACTGATAATTATGAACATAAAATATCTTTTTTTATGTATAATGAAATAATGAAGCTAATATATTGAGTAGATCGAACTTGAATGAAAATAGGATATAATAAAATCAACATTGCATTCTATCTCATTTCACAGTGTATGCTACATGAGGTGAGTAAAGTTTGACCAAATATTTCAAATAGAGATCAAATTTGGGTTGCCCGTCGACTCAATAATTTTAAATATATAATGAAATATACCTGTTTTGGATTGTCCCAATTCCCATAATTGGGCCAGGCAAACCAACTTGGCAGAAGCGCTCGACGTCGAGCAGCATCAAGTATAGTGGTCTCTGTTGACCAAGGGCGTACCGACCAAGACAAAGCCCCACAACGACTAGTTTTGACCGTTACCTATCTTTACGGATTTCGCGATCCGCGCCCAACGGTGTGGACCAATAATCTTCCACTTAGCCCCTTATATAAACCCTCTCATTTGGGAGGGCCAGGTATTGAATTCTCTGACCTTAATTCTCGTACTTGCCCACTCTTTGCTCAGTATCTTACTTTAGCATCAGAGTGCCTTGCAGGTACACCCCCTCCTCTCCTCACCAACCGTCTTTCACCAACGCTCGAAGCCAGCCGTATCGGATCCTGATCTCCAGGTACGATCAGGTGGCGCCGTCTGTGGGAAACTGATTTCCCCCTTCTTCTCTCTCTCAAAATCTTCAAAGAACCAAAGTTTTTACCAAGATCCATGGCTCCTCGAGACAATCCGGACAACCGATCAAATGACGGCATGATCCTCACGCAACGTGAGAGCAACATTCATCACCCTCCGCACGAAGAAACCGTGCAAGATCACCCTGGCGGGAAGACAACATCACCTACTCCCGACCGCGATCAACCTCTGGAGAGTCGCCCGGAAGCCCTCTTTCCCTCGACTCCTTCAGGATCTGACTTCGCTGCACTGGCCGAAATCCTGAATCAGACAAATCTGTTGCTCCTCACCCACGGCGAGAAAATCGCCCGTCTCGAAGACAATTACTGTCGACCCCAGTCTCCTGCAAGACACCAGAGAAGGCGCAACCCTTCTCCCCCCCAAGAGAAAGAGGAAGGGACACATCGACGAATCTACTGGCGACAAACAACCTCGTCAGTCCCCTCCGCGGTCTTCCCCTCCAAGAAAATCAAGAAGGAGCAGATCAAGATCTGCATCTCCCCGGCGAACGAAGAAGCGCGCTCACAGATCCCCTTCATTCAACTCTAGCGAGGACGAGGACGCTCGGGGACCTCTCTAGTCAGAAATCGTGGCGGATAAACTTCCAAGAGGTTTAGAGAAACCCCCACCGCTAGGCTCGTACGACGGAACCACAGATCCGGACGAGCACATCGAGAATATCGATGCGCTGCTCGATTACCGAGGAGTACGAGGAGCAATCAAATGTCTCCTCTTTCCTACGACACTGAGGAAAGGAGCGATGACGTGGTATAAAAGCCTTGAGGCTGAATCCATCACTTCCTGGAAACAACTTAGATGCACGTTCTCCAGGCACTTCACCGCCTCAAGGCGGCACCCAAAGACAGAAGCTTCGCTCGAAGCGATCATCCAAGGGAAAGACGAACCTTTGCGAACTTATATCGAAAGGTTCAACAAAGAGGCAGTCCAGGTGTCCACAACCGACGATATGAAGAAGTATTTGTTGGAACGAGGACTGCGCCCGTCAATAGATTTTCACCGGGCAGTCGGCATCAAGACCCCTGCCACCCTCGACGCGTTCTTGCTGAAAGCCCAAGCTTATATCCAGTATGAGGAAAAGTAAGTAGGCAGCCAGCTCCGTAAGAGACGCTCGACGTCGCGAAGATGCGAAGCTCCACCGAGTCGATGAACTCTCGACATCTCGTCGAGGAGGAGACAAAAGAAAGGACGATCGCTCCCGTGAACCGCGGGAGCACAGAGGGCCTGTCGGCCGATTCCAGGAATATACTCCACTCCTGGCTTCCAGGGAGAAAATCTTGTCCAAGTGTGCCAACTCAGAGTTCAGGCAAGCAGGGGTACGATTTCCGAAATAGCAACCCAGAAAACCGGGCACAGACAAAACAAAATATTGCAGATTCCACAAAAGTCATGGCCACAACACAGAAGACTGCATCCATCTCAAGGACGCAATCGAAATTCTAATCAAAGACGGGCACCTTAAACAATTCACCAAGTCCAGAGACATTCCTCGACAAGAAGCGCAGGAGACTCAAAAGGTCGAGGAGGTTGTACCCGTTCCTGCAAATGCGAACATGCAGGTTGCCCTGAGCATCTATCGCCCAGAAGATTTCTTCCTACCCGATCACACCGGGAGCCCGGGATATGTTTCCTCCCATAGTCCATGGGAAACCTTTCCATCCGCAATGGTCATCTCAGGAGGAGGATTCAACAAAATCACGGTCGGATCCGTAAAGCGGAAATTCGACCAGCTGATCGCGAAGGGGCCCGCGCAGAATGCAACCCTGGACCCACCAAGAGAGGGCTCAGTACCCCTTGCCTTTTACCGAGAAGAACTCTTGGGAGGGGCACCAAACGCCAGTATCCCGTTACTCATCTAGGCGCGAATGGCGAATTTTGATGTCAGAAGAATCTTGGTGGACCAAGGCAGCTCCTGCGACATTATATACTCCCAGCTGTTTTCAACACTCCAGTTGAACGAAACACACCTGACTCCGTACGTCGGATCAGACTTGCAGGGTTTCAACGGGGCGGTCTCTCGACCGTGGGGATACGTTGATCTGTTTGTCACCTTCGGAGCAGCTGAAACAGCCAGGACGGTCCGAGTCCAGTTCCTAGTCGTGGACTGCCCATCGCTATACCAGTGCATTCTGGGACGACTGACACTAGCCGAGCTAATCGTTGTGCCATCCACTGTCCACCTGAAGATGAAGTACTATACTACTTCGGGCAAGGTTGCCACACTGCACGGGGACGTCGATGCTGCTCGCCGGTGTTTCAAAGCAGCATCTAAAGGTCTTAGCTCAATATCTTACCAACCAAACCCTTCAGCATTGACTTCACCAGATGTTCCACAAACACCCAGGGCCTTCCCTCAGGTAGACTCAATCGACCTGGACTGCAGGTTCTCAGACGACAACGAGGGCATTCAAAAGCCAACAGATTCACTATCCCGACCAGTCCCAGACGGAGAGTTCGAGTTGATTCCCCTGGGAGAGGACCCAACCTGGTGCATTAAGATCGGGGTGCATATGCCCGACTTGGCAAAATGACAGTTGGAAGCTTACCTCAAAGGGAACGCGGATCTGTTTGCCTGGAGCGCCCTAGAGATGCCAGGACTCGACCCCGAGACAGCCTGCCATCACCTCTCCATCGACCCAACACACAAAGCGGTCGTCCAGCGCAGGAGGAAGCAGTCGACCGAAAAAACTGAAGCAGCTGAATCTGCTGTTAAAGACTTCCTAGAGGCAAAATTTGTAACCGAGGCCAGGTACACAACCTGGCTCTCAAATGTTGTACTTGTAAAAAAATCTAATGGAAAGTGGAGAATGTGTGTTGATTATACTGATCTCAACCGGGCATGCCCAAAAGACGCATACCCTTTACCTAACATTGATAAATTGGTCGACAATTCTTCCGGCTTTAAACTATTGTCCTTCATGGACGCCTACTCAGGGTATAATCAAATACCCATGGCCGTGTCCAACAAAAAATACACGACCTTCATGACCGAATCGGGCAACTACTATTATAACGTCATGCCCTTCGGTCTGAAAAACGCAGGCGTGACATATCAGCGCATGATGAATAAGGTATTCCGAGCAGAAACCGGGGACATGCTCGAAGTATATATGGACGGCATGATCGTCAAATCTCAACAAGAAACGGACCACACGTCCCACTTACAAAAAATGTTCGATCAGGCACGAAAATGCAAAATGCGTTTCAATCCCGAGAAGTGCACATTTGGTGTCCGAGCAGGGAAGTTCCTCCGATTCTATCTGACCGAACGAGGCATCGAAGCCAACCCCGACAAATGTCGGGCATTCGCAGAACTCCCAACTCCTAATTCTAAAAAATCCATACAATCACTAAATGGGGTCCTCACTTCCCTCGCTCAGTTCGTAGCAAAATCCGCTCAACATGCTCTCCCCTTTTACAAGCTCCTCCGCAAAGAGACCACTTTCGAATGGACGGAGGAATGCGAGCTAGCGTTGTCCCACCTGAAGAGGACACTAAGTGAACCCCCAGTTTTTTCCAGACCTGAAGAAGGGGAGATACTTTATCTCTATCTTGCCGTTGCAAACGAAGCGGTGAGTGCGGCCCTCGTACGCGACTTACCCGAGGGGCAGAAGCATGTTTATTTTACGAGCAAAGCGCTTCATGGCCCGGAAATTCGGTATCTCCAGGTAGAAAAGGTGGCCCTGGCCCTCCTTTTCGCAGCCAGAAGGCTACGCCACTATTTCTTGGCCCACACCATCATCGTAAGAAACGATCAACCCATAAGACAATTGCTCGGGCGACCAGACATGGTCGGACGGATTTTAAAATGGTCGTTGGAACTATCCGAATTCGACATCAAATTCGAGGGTAGACAAGCTCTCAAAGCTCAAACAATGGCCGACTTCGTGGCAGAACTCACTTTCACTGAGCAAGAGCCAAAATCCTCCTCCAGATGGACTATTTTCGTGGACGGGGCATCCGGCCCAGCAGGTAGCGGAGCTGGGGTTATTCTGGAGAACGAGGAATGGAACATCATCGAAGTATCCTTAACTTTATCTTTCCTCACTTCCAACAATCAGGCGGAATACAAGGCCTTCCTGGCAGGCATATGGCTCGCGACCGACTTAGAGGCAGAGGAAATCACAATCTGCACGGATTCTCAGCTGGTTGCTAGCCAAGTCCAAGGAGACTTTATAGCCAAAAACGATAACATGGCCGAATACCTGGCCCTTGTAAAAGGCGAACTGAAGCGATTCAGAAGCGTGGAAGTCAAACACGTCCCGCGAGAGAACAATACCCGGGCTGACATCCTTTCCAAGTTGGCAAGCACTAAAAGGAAGGGAAACAACAAATCCGTCATACAGAAAACGCTTCCCCGACCAAGCATTAGGAAATCATCAATCCACCTAGACGTTAATCTCGTGGGCGACACGAACTGCTGGATGACCCCAGTATTTAACTACCTGACCAAAGGAGAGTTACCGACCGACCCGAAAGCGGCCAACACAATACGACGAAGATTATGCTCATATTCTCTAGTGGGTGGACGTATGTATCGTCGAGGATTCTCTACACCCCTCCTCAGGTGCGTAGAAGAAGAGAACATCCCACACGTGCTAAGAGAAGTCCATGAAGGAATTAATGCGCAACATCCAGGAGGACGGTTGTTGGCCCGAAAGATTCTTCGAGCAGGATACTATTGGCCCACACTCCAACACGATACAAAGGAGAACGTGAAAAGGTGCGACAAGTGCCAACGACACGGGGACGTACACATAGCACCCCCGTCCGAGCTAAAATCACTGTCGTCGCCTTGCCCATTCGCATGGTGGGGAATGGATATCTTAGGACCATTCGTCGTCGGATCCGGCCAAATAAATACCTAATTGTAGGCGTCGATTATTTCACCAAGTGGATAGAAGTTGAGGCCTTAGCCAAAATTACTGCACTCAACATACTACGTTTCTTCAAGAGGAACATCCTCGCCCGGTTCGGAGTACCGCTCGCCATTGTGACCGACAACGGCACTCAGTTTACAGATAAATACTTCAAAGAATTTGTTGCATCAATAGGAACGAAACAACATTTCGCTTCGGTGGAGCACCCCCAAACTAACGGGCAAGCGGAGGCCGCAAATAGGGTAATCCTAAGAGCCTTGAAACGAAGACTGGACGAACACAAGAAGCACTGGGTCGAGGAGTTACACAGCGTGCTATGGGCGTATAGGACCACCCCTCACTCAACAACCGGGGAGTCCCCTTTCCGATTGGCGTATGGGACCGAGGCAGTGATCCCTATAGAAATGCACATCCGATCCAGACGCACAGAGTCCCCAATGGACCAAGACACCAACTCCGAAGCTTTAAGGGACGAGCTTGATCTGGTCGAAGAAGTTCGATCAGAAGCTGCTCTTTGGGAGACCGTTCTCAAACAAAAAATAGCCGCTCGATACGATTCTAAAGTCATAAGACGAACGTTCGAGGTAGGCAGTCTTGTTCTCAAAATAAATCACAGGGACCCCTGTGAGGGAAAGCTCAGACCCAATTGGGAGGGCCTGTATCGCGTCCGAGCAAAAACCGATAACGGAGCCTATTATTTAGAAAATCTACATGGGGAAGAACTTGCTCGGCCATGGAACTCCGAGAAGCTCAAGCAATATTACAGCTAACTCACAAAGTCACCTTGCTCAACTCTCAAGAGAGGAGCGATAGGACTGACTAAGAACTGCGTGCCCAGGTACAAGTACGACAGTCCAAAAATAACATGATCATCAGGGTCTCCCTCCAAGGGAAGGATAAACCTGTTGCGCGGGAGGATACTCACACGAGTCCGACATCGCCTAAGTACCACGACCAGGCAGAACCCCAGCTCGCGATGGGACGTTCAAGCCACGGAGTCCGGGCCATTACCTTGGCCCGGACACCGACCAGGAGTAAAATCTCCAAAATCCGATTGGTTTCCCAAACCAATAGATCACAAACACACCCCGTATACATTCAATCATATCCAATTAGTGCAAAAACGCACGACAAACACTTAACATTTGAAATATAAAGAAAACAGTCCTCCGACGGACGAGCAATTGAACAGTAAATATAGTGAAACAAACAAGCATTGATAACATCAATTGTTGACACAAAAATGCGACCTCGCTGGGCCGACTTGTTCATAATTACTTACAAAGGGGACCATGCCCCCAAAAAGAAACAGAATAAATTACAAGGCACGCAGGCCAAGAACTAACTATCTTCACCATCAGGTTGATCCTCCCCTTGTCGAGCCTCGTCCTGGTCCGACTGCACTTCGGGTTGGCCAAGCTAAACAGTCGTCCCAGGCTGTGAATCCTCCGCAACCAAGTCAGAGGGAACCTCAATCTGGCCATCCTCGACCTTGTATAGGTAGCTGATCCGACTGACGTCCAAGGCCAAGTCAGGATGAAGAGCCCTTATCTGGTCCACAACATTCTGGAAACTGAGCTCAGTTGACGAGTTCAGATCTTCCATATCCTGGTCGATCCGAGCAAGGAAATGAGCCCGAGTCACCATGCTTTTGGTTTCAACATCTTCATCCTCTTTCGGGCAGAAGACATCCTTCAGTTTCTTGTTTTGCTCCATAACTCTCTTCTTGTCGACCTCCAGTTTAGCAATAATGCTTCCCCGCTCGGTCAGCTCCTTGGCCGTGGCACTGGCTTCTTCAGTGGCCGCTTTTAACTTCTCCTCAGTGGCAGCCAACTGCTCCTTCAGTTTCACCATCTCCCTCTCCTGCCCAGGATTTCCTTCAGCCGTCAGCCAGGCCATCGACAAGACCCGCATGACAGCACTGGTGTCCTGGGCCAGAGACAGTCGCCGGGCAGGACGATTCATAGCTTCTAGGTACAGGGAATCGGCCCGGTCTACTTCCATGCTCGTCCCTTCGAAAAAATTGTGTTTCACGAAGCACGGAGGCATCGCATGCTTCGGCTTGGGAGGAACGTGGGCAGTCAGGTCCACAGTCGCTGCACACTTATGCTTTTTCATCAGAGACCCGGTTGAAGCGCTCGAAGAACCCAGGACCAAAGGACCCGACCCAGAGCCACTGGTTTCGGCCAGCTTAGTCTGCACGGCCCTCGATCTCTTCTTCTGCTGCTGTTGACGCAAGCGTTCTTGTATTTTGTCGAGCGGGTTCGACAGGGAGCCTGAAAAGGGAAAAAGAAAATTAGATTAATCACGGACGACAGAATAATATCAAAGATATGACAAAACAGAAGTAAAACAGATACCAAAAAACTCGGACACTTCCTGCCCGGTATTGCACGCCAGCAAAACTGTGACGTCGATCAAGGGACACTCCACAGCTTCCCCCCATCTTGATCCAGCATTACTTTCCCTTCTCCGTCCAGCAGAGGGGTCGGGGTAAAAGACGCTATCAACTTCCTAAAGGCCTCGAAACTGGCCGCGTCATCCTCGTTCAAAGAGTCCCCCACCTGGACGAACTCACTAACCGACCTCTCGTAGTGGGTGTAACTCCAGGAGAAGGGGAATAACCAAAGCCTCCTCGGAATCACATGCCCTTGGTCGTCGAGCTTGGGTTCATCTTTCTCGTCGGTATCTATCCCTAGAAAGCTCAGCGCCCTCACAACCCCCGCGCTCGCGGGTTTGATCAGAAAATAGTCCATCTTGAAAGCCCGGATGGACTCTGAATGAGCCTTGAAAATTTTCGTCCTCTGTTTAAAAGAAACGAACCCCTTCCGATTAGTCCCTCGCCCGACTTGACGCTGCAGGGAGAATAAACGGAAGAACAGAGGGAGCGTGGCACCAACACCCAGATGGGCGCACGTCACCTCAAACACCTTCAGAAACGCGTATGAGTTAGGATGTAGCTGAGACGGAGCAACACCCAGATGCCCGAGCACAACACATACCAAGTCACTGAAGGGCAAAGTTACCCCCAGGACCGAAATCGCGTACTCATACATGGAGAACGCTCGACCTCCAAAATACGAGAAGATGCGGTCGTCATCCCCTGGGCATGTCACAACCCAGTCAGCCGGGTCACCAACGACGGGCAGTGGCTCTGCTCGAGGCCTTGAGAACGAGGACACTTTGTCCAGCAGATCCTCCACCACCCACTCTTCGGGCGAAATCCTTATCTCTTCAAGGCATCGTGGCGAGTCTGTTGAAGCTCCTTCTTCCATAGTGCTCACGTCCGAGTCTCCTGAAGAACTCCCGGAGTCGGAGGGGACTGACGCAGAAGATCCAGAGTCTTCCGAGGACGTCTCTTCCGAGGACACATCCAACGGGTCCATGAGCGAGTTTTCACCTGAAAAGCAGAGGAAAGACGTTAGTGAATTCGATTAAGAATATCAAATCCACCCTTCCACCGCTCGACAAGTGAAAGGGCGCGCATCAACCCAGGAACAGGGTCCCGAGCTGTAGCCCTGGCTGACCATCGCTCAAAGCGATGGCTTACGCCCAACATCAGAAATTACAGAATCTAGCCTAAAATACTTATCAAATCCCAAGTCAAGGTCGACCAACACCTACGTCGACCATGAGCTAGGGTTCGCAGCCGACCAACAACGGTGGAAGAAATTCTAGGGCTTACCGGCTCTAATCTAAGACTACCGTTAAAACTACCCTAAACCGCATGCATTTCTAAGATATCTAACCTATAACTATTGAAAACAACGGAAAGAAGCCGTACCTTGTGCTTGAGAAGCCATTTACAGAAGATGTAGAGTCTGGAATCGGTGGTCGACGGTAGGATGCGGTGGTCGACAGCTGTGAACGGAGGTTGGTGAACGAGCAAGACGTCGGAGAAGAAGATGAAACGAAAAGTTCAAAATAAAGCCTGGGAATCCTATTTATAGGGAGGGAAACACGTGCAAGCACGCGTGACCCCTACACGGTAGCCCCTAGGCTAGCCGTCATATCATTAATAGGCGCAAATTCCCAAATATTCCAACTTTTCGTTTCACATTCTCCTGTCGAGCAACGTACCAACTGCTCGCCCCTCGAAGATCGGCAGCGTAAAATTCCTAGCCCGAATACTACTCGTCCTTGAGCACGAAACCATTACTAAGTCACTGCTCCTCCGCACGAGCAATGACTTGGGGGCTCCTGTTCTGGATTGGCCCAATTCCCATAATTGGGCCAGGCAAACCAACTTGGCAGAAGCGCTCGACGTCGAGCAGCATCAAGTATAGTGGTCTCTGTTGACCAAGGGCGTACCGACCAAGACAAAGCCCCACAACGGCTAGTTTTGACCGTTACCTATCTTTACGGATTCCGCGATCCGCGCCCAACGGTGTGGACCAATAATCTTCCACTTAGCCCCTTATATAAACCCTCTCATTTGGGAGGGTCAGGTATTGAATTCTCTGACCTTAATTCTCGTACTTGCCCACTCTTTGCTCAGTATCTTACTTTAGCATCAGAGTGCCTTGCAGGTACACCCCCTCCTCTCCTCACCAACCGTCTTTCACCAACGCTCGAAGCCAGCCGTATCGGATCCTGATCTCCAGGTACGATCAATACCTTTCTATGGAAGTCGAATATGAAAGAAGCTTTGGTCTCCTGTTCTTAACTGCAAGCATACATTGAACTTCGCATTTTTGCTTAATGAGCATGTGATATTAGAACCTATATGTGATATCATAACATATAAGAAAACATTGTTTTAAGAATGATTTAACAGTATAAAAAATAATACACAGAGAAACAAACCGTAGTTCAAAACATGAGGTTTGATGAGGAAAAAAGATATAACCTTGGAAGCTTTAATAAAATGAGTTGCAGAGCAAGAGATAGACAAAGATGACATTTTTTTGGAATATGAAAACTTGGAGAGAAAGTGAGGCAATGAGGTAGTACTTTTGTAAGAGAGAGATATTGTGTGAAGTGAATAAAAAAAGGGGCGGCGATGTATGATTCCAGGGGAGGGAGAGTTTCAGATATCCAGACAAGAAGAAAGGGGACAACGACTGTTTAGGGTTTCAAGAGGGGAAAGAGAGATGAGAGAAATTGGGAGTGAGAGAGAAGTGTGGGAAATAAAGCGTGTGTTTGTGTTTTGAATGGAAAGGAAAATGTTAAACTATAAGCTAATGAGTGTGTGCCACTTGTCAAAAAAAGAAAGATTTGATAGAATTTTATTTATGATATTTGTTAATTACTTAATTATCCAATTGTTAGTGTAAATAAAAATGAATGAAATCGAAGTGATCACATCATGCAATCTAATTTTGAAAGGATAGATAATAGACTAGACATTTGATTACTTCCTTTTTTTTCTTTCATTTAAATTTTCTTCCCTTACATACACTAAAATACATTGAAATGAAAATGACTTTCTTTTCTTGGCACATAAATATCCAATTCATTTTCATATAAACTTTGTTTTCAAATCCAACTCAACCTTGTACCTTTTCCTAGCCTGAGGCCAAGAAAGATCCGTGACGTAAATGCAAACAAAGTGGACCCTCACAGCTTAATTGTTAATTTTCTTCATTTCAAGCTAAACTCTGACAAGCAACCACAACTATCACGTTTCTTTGTTCACCTCACTTTCAACTTCCACCGACTCATTCACTCTCTTCTCTTCCTTTCACAATGGAAGGCGCAGATTGGGTTCTGGTGCGTGCTCCCTCACAGAAACACATGTGGAAACCATCTTTATCAAATGCTGATGATCTTGATGACGATGAACCTTCAAGGCCATTGAAGGTTACTTTTTCTAGCCCTGCAAAGTACTGGACCGATGCAATCCCAATCGGTAATGGCCGTCTTGGTGCCATGGTTTGGGGTGGTGTTCACACTGATGTTCTACAGCTCAATGGTAAAATAAAATGCTGCTTTCATAGAGAAAATTTGCATTCCTATTTTGGTTTAGTATCATTTATCATAGTATGTGTGTGTAATTTAACCTATAAATAAGGGATTGTATGTGTTGTCAAATTCATTGTGAATTGAATGAGCTTAACAACTTCCAATTAGATAAGCTTATTCCCTTTGTCTTTGATTAGATTAATACCGTCTCTTTAACACGACATTGACACTTGTGTTTATGTTTAATTTTTTTATTTTTTTAAAATTTCACTAGTATCAATGTGTCAGTGTTGATGTCGTGTCTGGTGTTCGTGTCTGTGTCCGTGCTTCGTAGGATTCAATGCAATGCAATATTTAGTATGTTTATTAGATATATTAGACTATGGTATTGGTTGATTTTCTTTTGGACTCTATTATGTTAATTATTGTTTCGGACAATGGCGAATATCTGAGTGATACATCTCGTGTTAAGGCTTTGATTTGAAGGGAAGACTTTGTGTACACTTAATTTACTCTTGATTATTTTTTAGTTCCTTCAAGATATTTGTTGGATGAAATGTGGTTCATGGTGAAAAATCTGTGCTGCGAGTTTAATTTTTATATATGGGTGATAATAGTACACTATAGGCATTTTCTAGTTACAAATTTATATGATTGAGAGATATCAGGGAAAAGGTCATGCTGCATTATCAGTGGTAAAATCAATTTGATATGTCTTTGGGTTTTTCTCGTTTAAAAAACTTACTAATGTGGGTTCAATTTCTTTTTTTAATAGAGGACACGCTATGGACTGGGGTACCTGGCAACTACACCGACAAAAATGCTCCTGAGGCGCTGGCTGAAGTCCGGAAACTTGTTGATGACAAAAAATATCCCGAAGCTACAACAGCAGCTGAGAAATTGTCAGGAGTTATTTCTGAAGTATGTAACATACTGCAAATTGATATAATAACCCTTTTTCTGCAATTTATGAGGAACTATGATATTTATTAGATTGATGTTAGGGGTTGCTAACCAAGGAATATGATATATATATATATATATATATATATATATATATATATATATATATATATATATATATATATATATATATATATATATATATATATATATATATATATATATATATATATATATATATATATATATATATATATATAAACCGAGGAATCCAAGTAGTTACTTTTTTTCTACAATATAAATCACACACAAGCTTTCATTCTACTAGTATTCTCATTCATAGATTGTTTACAATGTGTTGGTGCATAAGTTAACAAACCTTTTTTTTTTATAAATGAAGGTATACCAACTTCTTGGTGATATTGTATTAGAGTTCGATGATGCTCATCTTAAATATTCGGAAGAGTCTTATCACAGGGAGCTTGATTTGGATACTGCAACAGCAAACATAAAATACAATGTGGGTGATGTAGAATTCACCAGAGAGCATTTTTCTTCAAATCCGGACCAAGTGCTAGTGACAAAGTTTTCCACTAGCAAGTCAGGGTCATTATCATTTACAGTATCTTTGGATAGCAAATTACATCACAATTCACGTTTAAGCGGGCAAAATCAGATAATATTGGAAGGAAGTTGTCCTGTCAAAAGGGACGCGTCACACCTCAATTCCAATGGCGAACCAAAGGGAATTCAGTTTTGTGCAGTTCTTGATCTGCAGATTAGTAATGGCAAAGGAGTTATACATGCTTTGGATGATAAGAAGCTTAGAGTTGAAGGTGCAGACTGGGCTATTTTGCTTCTGACAGCTTCCTCGTCTTTTGATGGTCCATTTACTAATCCTGAAGACTCTAAGAAGGATCCTACTTCCGAGTCCTTGAGTAAAATGAAGTCCGTGAAAAGGTTTTCATATGATAATATATATGCACGTCACTTGGATGATTATCAGCATCTATTTCATCGGGTTTCATTGCAACTCTCAAAAAGTTCCAAGACTAATACCTCTCAATTGGGAGGTGATGTTACCGTTCCAACTTCATCAAGAGTCAAATCATTTCAAAACGATGAAGATCCTTCATTTGTGGAGCTTTTGTTTCAATTTGGTCGATATCTACTAATTGCCTGTTCACGTCCTGGAACTCAGGTGGCAAACTTACAGGGTATATGGAACGAAAAAGTTGATCCTGCATGGGAGTATGTATTCCCTTCAATTTTCATCCCTCCTCTAGCTATAAATAAATATGTATGCATACAGAAAGTTAAGACATTAGGTTTTATAAAATGTCTTAGAGTTTCTAACTTTATATGGATAAGGAGTATCAAATAACTATCTAGAAGTAATTTTATAAAGAATTCACGAGATTTGATAATTTGTCGTTTTTTTTTGTCATCCAGTGGGGCTCAGCACTTGAACATAAATCTTCAAATGAATTATTGGCCATCCCTTTCTTGCAACCTACGTGAGTGTCAAGAGCCATTATTTGATTACATATCCTCTATGTCAGTCAATGGTAGTAAAACTGCAAAGGTATTTTCTCTGTTTATTCTTTCTTTCTTATAACTCTTGACATTCTATGTAAGAAAGAAATCATCTATAATTATGCTTGTGTCAGCTATCAGTAACTTGTTAGTAGACGTAGGAATGGGACTGTTGTGAATTTCATTTGATCTGGCATGCAGGTGAACTATGAAGCAAATGGTTGGGTTGCACATCAGGTTTCTGACTTATGGGTTAAAACATCCCCAGATCGAGGTCAGGCTGTTTGGGCTTTATGGCCAATGGGTGGAGCTTGGCTCTCTACCCATCTATGGGAGCATTACAGTTATACAATGGACAAAGTAAGCTCTGTTTTTTTTAAGAAACTTTCTGACCCTTAATCTCATTGACTCAAATAGTAATATTGCAAAAACAGCTATATTAGTAAAGGGGGGGATCTAACAAGTATAGATTTCCCGAGTTATTAAATTTGCAGAACAATAAACGTTTTTACTTTGAAGAGCTTAATCTTTCGTACATGCCAAATTAACCTTCCATTTTAATGGCATTGTGGGAAGTTGTAGAGGATGGAAGCATGCATAACCCACGTTGAGCAATTTTTGGTTATTATGATATTTAATAGTTTTAGGAGACTGCTGTTAAATCATTGTTGAAGGCCGAAAAATAACAACTGTTTACTTAAATTAGATTTGCTCTATTGGCTGTGCTATTACATACACACATTCCAGATATTCGGAAAGTAGCTTGATTTTTCTTTTATATTAGGACTTTCTAAAAAATAAAGCATATCCGTTGTTGGAAGGATGTACATCATTTTTGTTGGATTGGTTGATTGAAAGCCCTGATGGACGATTGGAAACTAACCCATCAACTTCACCAGAGCACATGTTCATTGCACCGGATCAAAAGCAAGCTAGTGTGAGCTACTCATCAACCATGGATATTTCAATCATAAAAGAAGTTTTCTCTATAATCATTTCTGCTGCTGAGGTGAACTTATCTTAGCTCTCAAACCAATACTAGTCACTAGCTTGTTTTTTTTATCGAAATTACACACTAGTTTTTAGCTATCCTAATTTTATCTTTGTTACTGAGTTTGTCGAAAACAGGTTTTGGGAAGACATGATGATGCTATTATCAAAAGAGTAATCGCGTCTCAGTCTAAGCTTCCTCCTACGAAAATTGCTAGAGATGGGTCCATTATGGAATGGGTATGCAATTATGTTCAATATTAGTAGCACTCCTTTTCTTCATTTCCGACAGATCAATTTGTCTAGTGAATTTCATCAAATTTCTTGTTCTAATTTGTAATGACAAACTCGGATTCTAGTCTGGCAATTCCATGTTAAACTTAAAACCTTATTTATATGACAGGCTGAAGATTTTCAGGACCCAGAGCCAAAGCATCGACATGTTTCACATTTGTATGGCTTGTTTCCTGGGCACACAATAGATCTTGAAAAAACTCCAGATCTCTGTAAAGCTGTTGATAATAGTCTAATTAAAAGAGGTCTTTTACGAGAGCTTTAAATGCTGAATTTGTTTTTTCCCGGGCATAATTATTTTAGTTATATAGGCTGTAGCAGAAGAGAATGAGTATGTCTGTAGGTTTTGACATAAGGTTGAGTTTTTTCAGCTATAATACTTTGAAATAATAATTCAATAGTAATTGTCATTCTTGCATTGTGTTACAGGTGATGACGGTCCCGGATGGTCAACAACTTGGAAAGCTGCATTGTGGGCTCATCTTCACAACAGTGAGCATGCATATCGCATGATAAAACACTTGATTATCTTGGTGGATCCTGAGCATGAGGCAGATTACGAAGGAGGACTTTACAGTAACCTGTTCACAACACATCCTCCATTCCAAATTGATGCTAACTTTGGGTAAGTCCCATCCAAACTTTAACCTTAATGTTTCTGTACCTTGTCGGTTTCACATTCATCATATGAAAGCATGAGCTGAAATATATTTCCTTAGAAATCTTTGGTGTGATGAAACTAGCCAATTGTACTCGGAATTTTGAACTTATTTGACTGAGAAAATCATTATTGTTTGGTGTCAGTTTTTCATCAGCAATTGCAGAAATGCTTGTTCAAAGCACAACGAAGGACCTCTACTTACTTCCCGCATTGCCTCGTGATAAATGGGCGAATGGTTGTGTGAAAGGATTAAAATCCCGCGGGGGAGTGACTGTTAACATCTGCTGGAAAGAAGGAAATCTGCATGAAGTTGGGCTTTGGTCACAAAACCAAAACTCCAAAATGAGATTGCATTATAGAGGGAGCATGGTTATGGCAAATTTATCACCAGGCAGAGTTTACTCATATAATAACGGCTTGAAGTGTGTGAAGACATACTCCCTTAACGAAGTTAATCCTTGATTTTATTGTTTTCCAATTTTCCAATAAAGTTTTAAGGAACAACATTCATTACTTTTTACGATATGTTATTGGACATGTTTGTTGGATCATGACATATCTTATTGTTTCCCATAATTAATTATTCCCCACGAGTCATTTAGTCTCGGAAGATGTAATTTAATGGTGAAGCATTAATGCAATTGTTGTATTGTTTTAGCTGTGCATATAAGTTTCATTTTATTATTTGTTATTGGACCAGACTCTTTCCCCTAGTCTCTAAGAAGTCGAAAACTTAAAAATGGTATTCGGATATTATGAACTGGACATGTTTTTTTTAAGGGGATTATTTCAGGCAATATTCTTTCCCATATTTATGTTTGGAGTGATGGAATGAAATCATATAAACTTAAGTTCTATTGTTTTCGGAGATGTATTCCTAACATATTGTTTTTTATTTTTTTTAAATTTAATTTGGAGATGCATCTTATCCAAAATAATCCTTAATTTCAAATCCAAGGAAATGTTTAGAGATGTATCTCCAAGATTATATATATATATATATATATATATATATATATATATATATATATATATATATATATATATATATATATATATATATATATAACCCTCCATTTTCTGAAACTTTCATCTTCAACTTCAAGCAACATTGCAACTCGTAACAACATACTTCCAGTCCATTTTTCAAGCTTCTTTAAGGATAAATACTATATCTACTTCACTTTCAATCCCAACTAACTCTATTTATTTATCCTCAAACACTTTATTTGAGTAAGTTTCTCATTTAATTTATTTTGATTTTTGATTAATGTATTAGCTAAAATTGTTTGTTATAAACACATTAGGTAGTTTAAATTCATAATAGATAATTGTTAGAGACATGCACTATGATTTGATTGCATTTTGGGTTGTTAGGGCAAAACTGGTATCAGTTTCTACCCTTGATGCGAACACGAGCTTTATTAGAGATGCATCTCCGAATTAGTGGTTCACAGATTTTCGGAGATGCATATCTGAAATTGTCGTGGATGCAAAAGGATGTCTTTTTCTCGTATTGTTTATGGAAAAATGGCTACAAACAACAACGAAAGACTGTGACTCGACCGTGAAACCCAACATATGTTCTTTCGAGGTGAGAAGGCTAGGCTTCAGAATAAGCATACTAGAGTTAGGAAAGAAACCGTCCCTAGGCCTCTTGAGGGGGAAGTATCGACTTCTAACAGGAGCCCTCATCCCAGAGGCACGTCTTCCCTAATCACGTAGACTAGGAGGAAGCTCATGCAACTGCACATGATGACGTTCCTTCATTTGCAGACCATTTTCCAGGAGGATTCTCTTGTGATAACAATTTTTGATTCTGCATTTGTCCTTTAGTTTTGATGATAACAATACGTTGATTGATAAAGAACAATTTTGTACACTAATAATTTTTGTCTAGTGTGTAGATGTTGTTTAACAAGTTCTGACTATGATGCTCTGACGAGTGACATCATCAGATTCTGAAATCAATACACTATGAGAAATACAAGTATTCACAAGACGTTGTCAAGTTAGAGAAAACTCGTAGACAACGATTCTGAAGAACATTTGTGCTTAAGCTTCTGACTCTGATTACGATTGTAGAACCTCTAAAGGACTGACTCCCTCGAGACTCTGAGCTCAAGTTGAAGATTCTGAAGAACGAAGTGTTAAAGACTCTGAAAACCAGGTTCTGAGGAACAATGTCAAGACTTTGAAGGCTGTAGTTCTAAAGACTCTCATCAGGCTCTTGACTCTTCTAAAAATGCTTCAACAACATTATTTCAGAAGCCTCTGAAGATTAAGAGATCAAATCAAGCCATTTTACGTGAGATAAATAATATATTGTATAAGATCAAAACATTCCTCACACTAAACGAATTTCGTGGCGTAAAGACATTTATGTTGTACGATTTTGTCTCCCTTTATTGAATACAATTATTCAAGGCTTTAACTCATACCATGATTCTCATTCTACCCTCAAATAAATCTTTCTTTGACTATATAACGAAGACTTTGCTCCATATTCATACGATATTCAACGTGTTCACGCTGCTTTATTTTCTCTGATAATTTTTTTGTAAATATTGTATAAACACACAAAACTTTTGTTCGTATTGTATGATTGAGTCGTTGTACTTAAATTTTATGTTGATCAGCTTACTAGAAGTAATCTTTTTAAACACAGTCTGTAAATCTCAAATTTATTTGAATGATTACTTAAATGACTAGGGTTTAGCCAATATACACAAGAAGACAAAGACATATGTCTTTGTGGTGTCTGTAATCATGTAATCAGTTTGATTAACTTTTATTCATAATTTTATGAGTGAGAGAGAGAGAGAGAGAGAGAGAGAGAGAGAATCTTTATGTTTATGTAATTTAGAGGAAATAACTTTTAAAGGGATAAGATGAATATTTTAAACATGTAGTATATTTATTTCTTAAACTTTCTATCATTTATATTTATTTATGATTTAAAACTATTTTATGAGTTAGGAATATAGTGAAATTGTAGCATCATTTGTTTAATTTAATTAATATAAATTAATTTTTATTTCATTACTAATTAATAAGAATTTTAGTATATTTATTTTTTAATTAATTGAATTTGACTGAAGAAAAGAAAAATACATTATATTGACATATTTTATTAATGGAAGATTTGTTATGGTATTTTAATTAATCAGAATTTACATTAATTTCTTAATACGATGGGTGAGGAAGTTCTACTGATAATTGCTAGATGAGTTAAATGAGTTAAAAGTTGTTTATCTAGGTTTTAGTCTATGACGACCAAATTTATGTATATAAATGAATAACTTTTAAGAAAAATATATTTATTAATAGAGTAGTATTTGAATAAATATTTATTTTATATTAAGTTCTTTAGTAATAGGTAAGATTGTAACTTTCATTTATTTCTAAAGTATTAACTTTAAGAAGAGGTTATTAAATTATACTTATTAATTTTTGTGGATAACCTTAATATTGAGTCTCGCTAGTAATAACAAATATATAAAAAGAATGCAGACTAATTGTTTTGAGTGGAATTATGACATGTAATGTTATATTTTATTCCCTACACTTATTAACAAAATTATAAAAAGAATGCAGACTAGTTGTTTTGAGTGGAATTATGACATGTAAAGTCATATTATATTCCCTACACTTACTAAGAAAAATATTACGTCGGTTAAGAAGATAAAAATCTATCATTCCTTCTTGTCATATCCTAAATTTTGACCCTAAGATATATAGCTCACCATAGGAAATCCACTGACCAAAGGATTGTGTCAGACTGATCTGGACAGTATCCCCACAATGAATCAGGATTCTTGAGTCCCTCAGAGGATTCAAGCAAAGGATCAATCATTAATGAAATTCTGTGATCAGGTATGAGATGTCGAATGAGATGTTCCAACACTTGACATATTTAATCAAAACTTAAAGTGCAAGAAAATTAAACAACACAGTAGTTTGTTAACCCAGTTCAGTGTATAACCACACTTACATCTGGAGGCTACCAAGCCAGGAGGAAATCCACTATAAGTAATATTAATTCTAGACTTAAACCACCCAGTTTAATCTTTCACTTAATATCTACCCAATGCAATTTCTACCTAAGACACAACTTAGATATGAGTACCAACTCACTCCCCCTCAATCACACAGTGATCTTGTTTACAAGTTTAATAAAATTGAAGTCATACTTCAAACAAAACAGCTTGATCTTACTTCACAGTTTCAATCAAGACAAAAATACACTTTTGCTTAAAAGCTCATAAAGTGGTACAGTAAAAACAACCTGCTATTAAAACACAAAACACTCTATTTGGTCTTCTTAAATTCGTACTCAATTCTGAGATATTCTATTGCTTGAATAGGTGTATGGATTTTGGGCTTTCTGTAGGTTAATCCAGTCCTAAAACGCATGCAGCTTCCACCTTGAATTAGGGTTTGTTACTTCCTAGATTCTAGGTGATTTAGTTCTTCTGATTATGCTGAAGTCTCATAACAACACTTCCTACAGATGCGCCTTATTCTGTTTTTGTCCATCCATAATTAATTCCAGATAACTATCCTTAAATTTCTCAGTTCAGTTAGTCATTAATTAATTCTGGTAGCAGGTTTGAGATGTCACAACATCTGTTGGGACATCCTGAAAAACTGAACTTAAATCATTTACACAATGTCCCAACATCTGGTGTAACATCCTGAATTAAGTTCTTATACTCTGTTTGATAATGTCCCAACATCTGATAGGACATCCTGAACTGAATTCAACATTTCTTGTTGGTCAAAAATTCTGCCAATTCTAAACATCTACAAACTCCCCCTTTGGCTAATTTTTGGCTAACATATTTTTCTGGTTATCAGAGTGCAGCAGAAGTTCTTTTATCAGAGTATAACAGTTATTTTCTGTTGAGTCATGTGTGAGTTTATTCCCCCTCAAACATACATGTATTCATATTTGTTGCAACAGAAATTTTCATTAAAACACACTGATTCAGTTTAGAGGCAAACAAAAGTTTTTCATTAATAGCTAAACAGCAACATTGTTGTTGTTGTTGTTCTCCCCCTTGTTAGACATAAATTTGGGGCCAAAGTTACTAATTCAAAATTACAATGCAGCAGTCATTACATTTTTCCTCACATACAGTTTTTCACTCAGACTCCTCATAGCCAGTTTCTTCATCTTCCTCAGTCTCCTCATTAGAAGTAGCAGCTTTCTGAGCACTTTCTTCAATCTCCAGCCTTTGGATAATCTCCTCAAGCTTCTGCTTCCTTGCATCCAGTTCTTTGCAAGTGCTCTTCAGTTCAGCAATCAATGCAGCTTTGGAGATTGGAGACTTTGCCTTTGAAGGACCAACAGATGTCCCAGAGGGTGCTTCAACATCAGCTGCATGATGACTCAGGAACAGCTTGTAGTGGAAGGCCAGAGGGCTTTCTCTTTTGCAAATTGTATCCTTCTCAGTGAGGATACCAGGATACTGACTTAGAACTATTCCACACAGCAAGGAAGGGAAGGCAATTGGCAGCTTTGTTGCAGATGATCCAGCATGCTTCAATGTCTGATCAAAGATATAAGCTCCATAATCCAGCTTTGTTTGGGTGCCTACAGCATATATGAACCTACCCAGAACAGTTGATATTGAGGATGTATGATTGGTAGGAACCCAGTTGGCTGTGCCAATCCTATTCAGCATGGCATATTTCCTTGTCAGCATGCTAACTGAGAGCTTTCCTTTAACTGGCCAAGCCTTGACCTGATTAGCAGTGATAACCTTGCAAACCTGGTTATCAGTTTTCCCTAACTCATTTGGGTCATCAGATTCTCTTCCAAGGTATTGGTTGATAACCCTAGGAGAGAATTCTACACACCTTCCTCTTACATATACTTTTCTAAAGTTAGCAGACTTACCATTAGCACAATCTTCTTGGAGGTTGACTATGAATTCCTTGAGAAGCAGCTCATAGCAAGGAGAGAAGTTGGAGACAGTTTTGAAAAGGCTAGCAGAAGAGATGAGATCAATTAACTCTGTGCACTCAAGTGCATTACTGCTCAGCTCTCTTTCAAGTGCTACCCTTCTTTGATAAACAAACTTCCATCTATTCACACTTGAAACATGATGAAAGGAGATGTTGTCCAAAGGAGCTTCTGGAACAGCAGTTGATGATCTTGAGGGTGCTGGTTTCTTCTTTGGAGGAGATGTTGGGACATCTTCTTCAACATCTGAATTTGGAGGAGTGACAGCTTTCCTCTTTTGTGTTTGCACCTTGCTCCATTGTTTTGCAGGACCAAAGACAACTTTAGCTTTGTCCTTCTTTGGTGTAGCTTGCTTCTTCTCAGGAATTGCATGTCCTGCATGCATCTTTTCTTTCCTAGTCCTAAGCCTTTTGGCTATGCTAGGGTTTACAGAAGCAATGATTTCTGTATCAGAATCATGCTCTAGGTTCACAACAGAAGGAGGTTGAGCAGTCTCCTCTTCAGCTGATGGTTCAACAGAGATTTGATCTTCAGTGGAGGCCTTGTGCTTGTCCTCAGATATTTCTTCATCACTATCAGTGGAGGCCTTTTTCTGGTCCTCAAATGATTCAACAGCAGCATCAGATGAGGCCTTTTGCTGGTCCTCAGATGTTTCAACATCTATTGGGACATCTTGTTGAGCAGGAGTGTCCTTTTCAGCCTGAGTTTGTTGATCTTCTTGTGGAGCTGGCATGATGTTCATAGGAATAGATATGCCACTTACCACTCTTTGCTCATTCAAGATCCTGGTTACCAACTCCTTTATGGAATCATCCACGTATTCAGAAGCTTTAGGAGTGATGTTTGCTGGTGAAGGTATGCCTTTGGTCTTGCTAAAAACTTGATCTTTTGTTCTTTTTGGAGTTCTTGGCTTTTGAGTAAGAGGAACACTTCCTCTGATTTCGTCCAATGGAGTTGAATCCATGGGTACCACAGAGATGGGGGTTGCATGCACCACATCTTCCTTGTTGAGGATTTCTTCAGAAATGTTAGGGTTTTGAGACATTTTCGAAGGAGGTGGATGAAGAGTTTTAGGTTTGATGAGTTCTGAAAAGCAGTTAGAGAATGCAATTCGTTTTTGAGAGTATGATGAGAAGATGGATAGCTGAGAACAAGCTGATATTTTATAAGTAGCCGTTACTTTGAGAATTTTTAGGAATGGAATACCCAAGGTGCTTGACCAGACTGGTGTTGCCATCTAGTGCTCATGCCACACAATGTCATATGACATGTTGGCACATCTCCATAACTGCTAAATCTCACATAAGCAGATTCCCAATTTACCCCTTAAGTTTTCAAATTGAGTAGCATCCAAGGCTTTGGTAAATATATCAGCCAACTGCAGATTTGTAGCTACATGTTCCAGTGAAATCACTTTCTCCTCTACAAGATCTCTGATGAAATGATGTCTGATATCAATATGCTTGGTCCTGCTATGTTGGATAGGATTTTTTGATATGTTAATTGCACTTAAGTTGTCACAGTACAATGTCATGACATCTTGTGGGACATTGTACTCAGTGAGCATTTGCTTCATCCAAACCAACTGTGAACAACTGCTTCCAGCTGCTATATATTCAGCTTCAGCAGTAGATAAGGATACACAATTTTGTTTCTTACTGAACCAAGAAATCAAATTGTTTCCTAGAAAGAAGCATCCTCCTGAAGTGCTTTTTCTGTCATCAGCACTTCCAGCCCAATCAGCATCACAGAAGCCAGTGAGAATTGGTTTGCATCCATGAAAGTACATTATGCCATAGTCACAAGTACCATTAACATATTTAAGAATTCTCTTGACTTGATTAAGATGACTAACTTTTGGATCAGCTTGATATCTTGCACATACACCTACTGCAAATGCTATGTCTGGTCTGCTAGCAGTCAGATATAACAAGCTTCCAATCATACTTCTGTATAGGCTTTGATCTACATTCTCACCCTTGTCATCTTTAGTTAGCTTTAAATGTGTGGGGGCAGGAGTTCTCTTATGAGTAGTACTGTCCATCCCAAATTTCTTGACAATGTTCTTAGCATACTTGCTTTGGGAAATGAACATGGAGTCCTCCATTTGCTTTATTTGCAGTCCTAGAAAGTAGGTTAATTCTCCTACTAGGCTCATTTCAAATTCAGATTCCATCTGGTTGACAAAATGTTTAACCATCCTGTCTGACATCCCACCAAAGACAATGTCATCTACATATATTTGAGCAATCATGACATTTCCTTCTTCATCTTTAACAAACAAGGTTTTGTCAATTCCACCTTTCCTGTACCCTTGCTTGATAAGAAAAGTAGTCAGCCTTTCATACCATGCTCTTGGAGCTTGCTTCAGACCATAAAGAGCCTTCTTTAGTTTGTATACATGATTTGGACAGCTTGGATCAACAAATCCTTTAGGCTGTTCTACATATACCTCTTCATTAAGATATCCATTTAAAAAGGCACTTTTCACATCCATTTGAAATAGCTTGAATTTTAAGATACAAGCAATTCCCAAAAGTAGTCTGATTGATTCAAGCCTTGCTACTGGTGCAAAGGTTTCATCAAAGTCTACTCCTTCAATTTGTGTGTATCCTTGAGCTACAAGTCTAGCTTTGTTCTTTGTAACAACTCCTTGCTCATTTGACTTGTTCTTATACACCCATTTAGTTCCAATCACATTTATGTCATCAGGTCTAGGAACAAGGTTCCACACTTCATTCCTTGTGAATTGACCTAATTCCTCTTGCATAGCACAAATCCAGTATTCATCAGTAAGAGCTTCCTTGATGTTTTTAGGTTCTATTTTAGAAACAAAACAGGAACCTGAAATTATTTCTCTTGATCTAGTGCTTACACCTCTGTTGGGATCACCAATTATCAAATCTTTGAGATGATCCTTCTGGATTCTGATGGAGGGAGGTTTGCTGGATTGTTCTGTCCTTGCATCAGTTTGAGTGAAGTCAGAATTATCACTCTTTTCTTCAGCTTCAGTTTTGATATCAGCAGATGTTCCAACATCTTCTGGAACATCTGTAGGAGCATCATCAATTATCACATTTATGGATTCCATGATAACCTTGGTTCTAGAATTAAATACTCTATATGCTCTGCTGTTTATAGAATATCCAAGAAAAATCCCTTCATCACTTTTAGGATCCATTTTTCTTCTTTGCTCCCTATCTACCAGAATATAACAGTTACTTTCAAACACATATAAGTACTTAACTGTGAGTTTTCTGTCCTTCCAGACTTCATAGATTGTGGACAAAGTTCATTTCCTTAAAGTAACTCTGTTATGGATGTAACAAGATGTGTTCATAGCTTCAGCCCAGAAGTACAAAGGTAACTTTTTAGCATGGATCATAGCTCTTGCTGATTCTTGAATAGTTCTATTCTTCCTCTCAACAATCCCATTCTGTTGAGGAGTGATTGGTGAAGAGTATTCATGATTGATTCCTTCTGAAGAACAGAAATCTAAGAATTTTTGACTGTATGGACTTTGGAGTAGTTTTGCTAGAGCTAGCTTCATCCTTATGAACTCTGTTAAATCCCAGTCCACTTTTATCCCCTGAATGCTTATTGTTGTTGAGAATAACATCCAGTGTACTTGAGCTACTGTTCAGCATTCTAACAGATTTGGACATGTGTTCCAACTTGGAGTTGAGAATACTTACTTCACTTTTCAAGGTGTCAATGATCTCTAGATCACTTGCTTTTTTATCCTTTAGTGCCTTAATCTGCTTCTTTAGCTTTATACTCTCACTGCATATTTCAGTGCTTCTTTTGAATAGTTCTCTGTATGGTTGCTCAAGTTCTTCAAAAGTAAGCTCCCCATCACTGGATTCACTTTCAGATTCACATAATCCAGCTAGAGCAGTGATATGCTTAGCTGATTCTTCTTCTGAATCACCTCCTGAGTCTTCATCAGACCAGGTTACAGAGAGTCCTTTCTTTTGCCTTTTTAAGTAGGTAGGACATTCATTCCTGATGTGTCCATATCCTTCACATCCATGGCATTTAATTCCTTTTTCTTGACTTGTCTTTTCATCATAATTTGACCTTCTATTAGCATCATAAGGTCTTTTGTTCTCAGAAGAGTTTGTGTATCTCCCACTTGGTTTGGATTTGTCTTCCATCCTTCTGAGAATCTTTTTGAATTGTCTTCCAAGCATAGCAATGTTGTCTGATAAGCTTTCACCAGTTTCTGATTCATCATCTTCTTCTTCATCAGTATTTGTCACCAAGGCTATGCTTTTGTTCTTCTTAACATTTGTGTCATTCATTCCCATCTCAAATGTTTGAAGGGAACCAATGAGCTCTTCAACTTTCATTGTGCATATGTCTTGAGCTTCTTCTATTGCTGTGACTTTCATCTCAAATCTTTTTGGCAAAGATCTGAGAATCTTTCTTACAAGCTTTTCATCTGTCATCTTTTCTCCCAAGGCTCCAGAAGTATTGGCTATTTCTAAGATGTTCATGTAGAATTCATGAATTGTCTCATCTTCCTTCATTCTCAAGTTTTCAAACTTGGTGGTGAGAAGTTGAAGTCTTGACATCTTTACCTTTGATGTTCCTTCATGAGTTGTTTTGAGAGTGTCCCAAACATCTTTGGCAGCCTCACAGTGATGCACAAGTCTAAAGATGTTCCTATCAATGCCATTGAATAAAGCATTTAAGGCCTTGGAGTTGCCTAGTGCTGAATCTTCTTCCTCCTTACTCCATTCTTCTTCAGGTTTCAACACTTTTGATCCATCTTTGGTGTCTTGGACAGGATGTTCCCATCCAATGTTGACTGCTCTCCAGGCCCTGTTGTCAAGTGATCTTAAGAATGCAATCATTCTTGGTTTCCAGTAGTCATAATTAGATCCATCCAGTATAGGTGGTCTATTTACTGATCCTATATCTCTGTCCATGTTTCCAGAATTTGTATTCCCTAGATCTCACCCAGTATAAACAGGCAGGGTGCCTGCTCTGATGCCAATTGAAATTCTGTGATCAGGTATGAGATGTCGAATGAGATGTTCCAACACTTGACAGATTTAACCAAAACTTAAAGTGCAAGAAAATTAAACAACACAGTAGTTTGTTAACCCAGTTCAGTGTATAACCACACTTACATCTGGAGGCTACCAAGCCAGGAGGAAATCCACTATAAGTAATATTAATTCTAGACTTAAACCACCCAGTTTAATCTTTCACTTAATATCTACCCAATGCAATTTCTACCTAAGACACAACTTAGATATGAGTACCAACTCACTCCCCCTCAATCACACAATGATCTTGTTTACAAGTTTAATAAAATTGAAGTCATACTTCAAACAAAACAGCTTGATCTTACTTCACAGTTTCAATCAAGACAAAAATACACTTTTGCTTAAAAGCTCATAAAGTGGTACAATAAAAACAACCTGCTATTAAAACACAAAACACTCTATTTGGTCTTCTTAAATTCGTACTCAATTCTGAGATATTCTGTTGCTTAAATAGGTGTATGGATTTTGGGCTTTCTGTAGGTTAATCCAGTCCTAAAACGCATGCAGCTTCCACCTTGAATTAGGGTTTGTTACTTCCTAGATTCTAGGTGATTTAGTTCTTCTGATTATGCTGAAGTCTCATAACAACACTTCCTACAGATGCGCCTTATTCTGTTTTTTTCCATCCATAATTAATTCCAGATAACTTTCCTTAAATTTCTCAGTTCAGTTAGTCATTAATTAATTCTGGTAGCAGGTTTGAGATGTCACAACATCTGTTGGGACATCCTGAAAAACTGAACTTAAATCATTTACACAATGTCCCAACATCTGGTGTAACATCCTGAATTAAGTTCTTATACTCTGTTTGATAATGTCCCAACATCTGATAGGACATTCTGAACTGAATTCAACATTTCTTGTTGGTCAAAAATTCTGCCAATTCTAAACATCTATAATTAATACAAAAGATTTCCAACCTTTCAATCACTATAGAAAAGTTAAGGAATCTCAAATGATGGAAAATCTTTCAAGGATTGTGCAAAAGTTTCAGTGATCAGGGGCCCCAAGCCATCACAATAACCAATTAGGGTTTCAGTCAACAGATGTCCTCTAGATAAAAATTTTCACAGAGAAAGGAAGCAAGAACTCCATGCATCATCAAGAATGTTGACATGACTTTGACAAGCCATTTACAAGTACAAAAGGTGCGGAGATCAATGACTGTAAGATTAGGGTTTCACGGTGCCCAAATTAGGGTTTCTTACTAATCGGGTAACCAAAAGTAAAGATTTTCATATGGACAAGAGCCTATACCATAGGTAATGGTTTAAATATCTCATATACATCATGTAAGTCCATTCATAAGGTCAAAATACCTCAGAGGATGTCCAATCAAAAAATCAGAAAACCAGGGGTATCTAGTGTAATTTCCATCTGGACCAAAAAGTTAAAGTTTGACTTTTTCACCCAAAATGATCCTCATGACCTATATTACAAGAATATATGATCCATGAATGTATTTGATAACAAAAAAAATCAGAAATTTGAAGATAACTTGTAAAAGGGGTAACCTTTGAAACTTATAAAATTTTCTAAGTTATGGAAAAAGGTGTTCAAGTAGCCTATTTCCAAGCATCATAACTTGTGATCCAAGCATCATATTTTGGTGAAACAAATCTTAAATGAAATATCTCATCACAAACTACAAATGATTCAACTACAAGAAACTCCAATTCATTATGGATTTTAAGTTGAAGATGGATCAAAATCAAGAAAAATACTGATTTTCAACACTTAGACAAAATTTGTCTAAGTACAAAATCAGCAAAACATCAAAACTTGAAGGGATTTTCACCTAGTTCCAAGCAGATTCAAATCCTTTTCAAAACACCAATGTTATTGAAAATGTTACCAACAATTCAAAAAACTAATTGGCATGAAAAAATCTTGCTTGTGCACGAAGAAATCATGGATCAAAGTGACCTTTACAAACTGTTTTGCAAAAAACAGATTTTCACAAACTTTTGAAATCTGATTTTTTGAATCAAAGGACAATGTCAAGTGGCCTTAAGCATCTTAGCAATCATTACAAACCTGATCAAACCTGCAAATTCACGATTGCTCCATGGAATTCCCCAATATGACATTCATAAATTTCAACATTATGCATTTTGATCCAGGGTCACCAAGCTCCAAAATGGCATCTTCTTGGATCTCTTATTCAACAAACAATAGGTGGACACAATCCAAGCATAAAACTTTTGTGGAATGTGAAATTTGTTGCTGCAATAGCTGAGCTATTTTAGAAGTTCATCATCACATGTATAAGAGATATTTTCATAAACAATGACTCACAATTGTGACCTCAGATCTTAAAGACTTAAGGGCTATGTAATCTCAACATCTTTGCATATAAATAGAGACATCATTTTCTCATAAAAATTACACCAAAGCCTCTAATATCTAATTTTTCTCTCATTTGCTCTCAAAGACTCAAAACTTAATATTTTGAGCAATCACTATTGGTTTTTGAGTTTGAGCCACCACAAGCTCAAACCAATTGCTCATACACATCACATATAATGTTTATGAGGTGTTCAAACAGTTAGATCACCTCTGGAACACTTCTAACCTAGAATCACACATCAAAACCTCAAAGACGCTTTGTTTCTATAAATTGAAGATCAGAAGTTGACCCAACAATTTGCAATCAAGTCCAAGTGTTCAAACACACTCCATATGGTGTAGGGAAGTTGTCTAGGTCATCACAACATCTCTGTAACACCTCTATCTCAAAATCACATCTCTAGCTGCAAGCTCAAGTTTAGGTAAGCCTCAAACTTGGTCAAATCATAATCCATTCATATTTCCTCGCCCTACCTTTTTGCCATATGTGCGTAATCATATTTTAAGTAATTCCCCTAAATCAATTTCACAAAATCATCATATAGAATTTCATGAGGCTCAGGCCAAATTAGGGTACTTCAGTGTTCTTCACTGATTTTTCACTCTACACTAAAAATAAATGAAATTAATTGTAACCATGTTGTTCGTGAGTTAAAATCGAGCAAGATTGATGTTTATTTCATTTCATTACATATTCAACGAGATATGAGGGTTTTTGCAAAATCCCCATTTCTAGGCAAGATGAAGAAAACTGCATGTGTTCTTGGCGCCCTATTTTGAAAATTTAAATATTTGAATTTTGTGATTTTATTTAATTTGATCCCAAATTAATTTCTCTCTGATTATTTTGAGTTTTAAAATGATTCTTTTCTCATTAATTTTAAAAAATGTTTAAATATTTTATTCCATGAAAAAATCTCCAAAAAAATATTTTTTTTAATATATTTATTATTTTCATAAAGAATTAATTTTATTTGTTTCTAAACATTTTAAAATTCATTTATTTCACTTGATTTTTCAAACATAAACGATATTCAAGTTGTCTCATGGATAAAACATAATTTTTCAAATATTGATCCAAGGTTTCAAATTGCTTTTCAGTTATGTTTGAAATTTATCAATGTTTTAAATATTTTTAAATATTTAAAATATTCAAGTTTAAGGTTTTGATTTAATCATCCTCAAATTGATTTTTATCACACTCTTGGGAATCTATTAGAGTGTAAGACCCATCCCTTTTTAAAAAATGAACCATTAGGGTTCATCTGATCCATTTTCAAAAACTCGGCGCGATCGCCTTTTTCACCACATTAAGTTTTCATCTGTGAATCTTTTTCTGTGAATGTATTTACACATAACCATTTATTTTCTAAAATGAATTTTCAAAATGTGTCATGAGGAATCCTTTGAATTAAGGACTCATTCTTTAAGTTTTAAACTTTCTCCGGTCTGTTTTAAAACTCCGTCAGACTTCCGTATAAGTCCTGAACCCACAAACTGTTTCTTAAACAGTTTTTAATATCCTAAACAGAGATTCATGAGCATTTATTTACAAATCTCATCTTCTTTTTTTTTCATCTTTATGACTAAAGATCTAATACACCAGCAACTAGACTGAACTTCACTCCAGTGAACTGCTTTCTAGGCTGTAGACAGCTTTTCAGCACCAAAGTCCCACGCTGTGTATAAAATCATCAGATAATTAATCAACAAAAAATTCCATATGCATCCTTATGTATAAGCCATATTATTGGCTTCTGAGCAATCTCTCCTTTGTCTAACTTCTCGTTGTTTTCTTAAACTGTTGTTGCTTGCTTAGAATAGGATTGTTTGCCAAAATTATCTTTCTTCACCTCATACTAAAGCAAAGATAATAAAAAATATTCTTAATAACAAAGAGAATACAATATAAAAAACATCTGTAATCTTTTATCCCTCAGGAATTTGGTTCTCTGCTTCCTAGTGTAACCCTTAGCTTCATTATTGATAAAACAACTTAAGAATACTCAAACCATAGAAAATACATACTAAAAGCTGTTAAACACATTCACTAACACCGTTTATTTGTCTGCATGCATCTTTACTATTTATACTTGCATCTCTACTAGAATCTCAGCAACCGGGTTACTGTTACCAGACCTAACCTCTGAATAACTAGAACCAAACTAGGGTAAAACATAGCCTCCTCTTGGGCTTAATTCAAGGACCCTCAGGCCTCTTAAAGGTGCCTTCTCTCATGCTTAGAATTATCTCAGCCTTCCCCATCCTCCTCTTGGGATTTGTTTAAGGACCCATGGGCCTCATACAAGTAACCTAGCCTCCTTTTGGGCTTAAACACAAGGAACCTCTCAGGCTTCCTAAAAGCATAGGAACAAACCTTAGAATAAAAAACATACAGTAGTCTCATTCTCTCCGATGGATGACCAAGCTAGCCTGCTCTTGGGCTTTATACTATTGAACCTCTCTAGACAAAGGAATGTTTGATGACCCTCAAAACATTTATCATCCAACAGACAACACACTCTTCATACAGAGTCAGTCTTCATAAAAATTTTCAGCCTCCCATCTTAGGCTTCATATAAGATACAAACAATCAAGAGTCAGTCTCTCACAAATAAGCTTCAAACATGGACTTCCAAATCAGGACACATATAAACTTTCCTACAGAGTCAGTTTTCTTTGTTTAGCTTTAACCTTGGGCTTCAATCAAGGCACACAAATAAAACAAATCTTCCCTCTTTAGAGATGAAAAATTCTCTCTACTGAGCACCTTTTAGCTTCAACCTTGGGCTTCAATCAAGGCATAAACAGTCAAACACTATACAGTCACTCAAAATCAGTCATAGTCTTGGACTTTAACTAAGCTAACAACATCAATACAATCATAGTCTTGGACTTTAACTAAGTTAATTTCTCATAATACAATCATAGTCTTGGACTCTAACTAAGATAAACATCCAACTTTTCTTGATCTATGAAAATCAAGATAACACATTCAACTGTCCTGAGCTATGCAATTCAGGTTAACCATTCAGTCCTCCTTAAGCTATGCAATTCAGGATACCCATTCAGCCTTTCTTGAACTATGAAAATCAAGATACCATTCAGTTTATGCCTTGAGCTATGCAATTCAAGTAAGCAAGCAAGCAACCAGTTAAAATAACTATTTTTTTAGCTTCAATCTTGGGCTTTGATCAGGAAACAAACAAACTTTTCAGCTTCAATCTTGGGATTTAATCAAGACATAAATACAAACTTTTGAGCATCAACATCTTGTGCTTTAACTAGGATACAAATCAATCCTTTCCTCCTAGATCTTGCCTTTTAGGAGGAACTACGATGCTCTGATCCCTCAATTCTCTTTTTGGGGGTATGTAGGCAAAAGGTTGTAAGATCTTTGCGAGCACACCAAATAAAAAACAATAATTAGGTTCTCAAACCTATGAAAAACATCAAAAAAATATGATAATACAGAAACACAAAAACATCAACTGCATCCTATCTTACCAGCACTCATTTCATACCCAGACCCAAATCAAAGAAACCCCATCAATATCAAAAAGAACAAATTTTGCACTAATCCAAAGGTGAAATAAGCTAAAGAAGAACTAAAAACCATGTGGGTATTTGTTAAATAGCAGTATGAAAAGTGGGGTGAGTTTAAGATATATTTTACCTTCCATAACCAGCTTCATTAGGAAAATAAATAAGAAACCAGAAAGTAGCAAAAATGAGATAGTGATTAAAGACCACAAAAATTGAGCTACAGGAAAATTGTGTCGTCTGTGGGAAGCTTCTTCTTACTGTTTTAAGATAGAATTTTCTTATAAACCTTTTTAGTTAGAAAAACCCTAGGATTAGGAACATGTATATATACAACTTTTATATTGCTTTTATACTCCTTTATGTTTATGTTTCTGCAAAATAAATGTTCAAATAATATCCTTTGGGGTGGTTTCTCAAAAACGAGAATGTGATTAATCCGCATCCGGTTAAACTTGAGTGTAATCTGAGATAGGTAGGGCATAATTGAGATAGCTTGTAGGGAGTCCAATCCCGACCAGGTGAAACCTCAAAAGTCTCTGAATCAATCTAGGTATTTGGTGTGAAATCGATGTTTATAGCATACTTCGTGAAAACTCGGCGATTTCCAATCGGATACTCATAAACTGAGGGTTTAGTAAACATTTACCCTTTGAACTTGACTTACATGATCTACAGGTACAAAAATGTTTTACCATAGAATAAACCTTTGGGAACGAGTAGAGCTCTGGCCTCATGACACCGAACCCTTGAACCCATGTTTTCACCGTGTTTTCGTGTGTTGCATTCATGCATTCATCAAAAGAAAACATTTAAAAAAAAATTCATCATAAATTTTCTCCTTTAAAATAACTGAATGAACGTCTATTTCATATTATCATTTTTTCAAAAATGGACTTTGGACGACGAAAAACCCACAAGTCTACATTCAAGAGTCCGAGATTGGATGATCTAAGAAAGCTAGGAAATCTTGTCACAGATAGAGAAGCCTTTAGGGAAAAGTTTGGAGAAATTTTTTCCCTACTGAAAGTCATGATGGTAGAAGTTTTTCTTGCTACACTGGTCAAGTTATACGACCCGGTGTAACACTGCTTCACATTTCCCGATTATCAACTCTGCCCAACATTGGAAGAGTATTCTTAGTTGATAGGAATCCCAATTAATGAGAAAATACCATTCTCCAAATTGGAAGGAATGCCGAGAGAATCAACAATTGCCAGGAATCTTGCTTTGGAAGAGTTAGAAGTTAAAGCTCATTTGACTACCAAAGAAGGAGTCGAGGGTCTGCCATCTAAATTTCTAATTGAGAGAGCATTATAATTTTCCAGTATCAGAAATATTTGCATTCAAAATAATCTTCACATTGCTCATCTATGGGATAATCTTATTTCCCAATGTAGAAAAATTTATCGACATCAATACGATAAAGATCTTTCTCATCAGAAATCCAGTTCCTACACTGATCGCAAATGTTATCCACTCAGTTCACCTGAGGAATTTACGCGGAGAAGGAATGATTACTTGTTGTGTACCACTTCTATACAAATGGTTCACTTCCCACTTGCCCAAGTCATCAACATTTTGGGAAACTAAAAGTGGAATGCATTGGTCTCATAAGATTGTGCCTTTGACCAATTAAGACATCAGTTGGTCCAATATAGTCTACGACGGAATCAGGATCATCACCAATTGTGGTAATTTCCCTAATGTACCTCTCATTAGTACCAAAGGATGAATCAATTATCACCCAAAGTTAGCTCGACGTCAGATGGGATACCTGATGAGAGATATACCCGTCAACATTCATAATGAAGGACTTTTCTTCGAAGAAGGAGAAGAGCACAAGACTATCAGAGGAGAAATTGTGCATGCTTGGAAACATGTACACAAGAAAAGAATATAATCTTTGGGAAAACTAAATTGTATCTCTTTGGATCCTTACCTCCAATAGGTACAATCCAGAGCATTGAAACTAAGGATGCCTTACCCTCGACAAAGGGTGCTTCCACTGAAGGAAATTGTTCTCTACTTCATGAATGATGTAGAGAAGCTTCAGATAGCTTTCAACAAAATGAAGAGAGAGAAAGAGAGAGAGAGAGAGAGAGAGAGAGAGACTCCTAGAAAAACAAATATCAGATTCTCAGTCTAGATAATGTCAAGATTCAGAGTCTCCTGAAAGAAAAGGATGACCTTATTGAGGTACTTGAATACCACATCATAGAGAAGGAGGAACAACTACCTGTTCAAGGCAACACAACACCTTCTACACCTGGGAAAGAACTGAAGATCTAGAAGAATTCCCACTCAAGAGACAGAAAACAAATTGCCAAGAAACTGAAGTCCCAACAAAGATAGCTTTAGAGTTTTAAACTTTCTTTCCCGCATTTTGAATAATGTACCATGGATGTCACTTGTTTCAGTTCAATAAATTTTTTTGTATGATACTTTGCAACAATTTGTTCAATCAGTTCTTTCTTTAAATAAAGGAGATAATAACAAATGTTATTTTTAATCATTGCATTATCATTCATCATTTGCATCATTTGCATTTTTCTTCCATCGAGTTTTATTCTGTACTTATTTTAGAAGTCAAATTGTCTCATTCGTACAATACTCGGGCCAGTCGCCAGAAAAGAATGGAAGACCTCGAGGACGAGAATAGAGAGATAAAAGAGGAGCTCTCTAGTATGAATTCAACTATGGAAAGGCTCAAAGAAATGGTTGAAACTTTGACTGTAGCTCAGAATCTTCACCAAAGAACAATGATCTTCGAAATCTTGTTTGCACCGATTGAAGAGATACTATATAAGGATCTGAGGTATGAGATGCCAAAGGATCGTCCATGGGGCATGCCACCGGGTTTTATCCCGGAAGGATATGATCCCCGACTAGTTGAAGAATTGAGGAACTCCTCAAGACTGTCTCAGTTTGAAGGTTACAAACTTCCAACTCTTCAAGATGCACTAGCAAAGAATGCCATACCAGGAGGTTACAAACTCCCGATATCTGAAGTTCCATCTACAGTACAAGCTATACCATATCCACTGGCACACATTACCTCGGGAAGCCGAAGGTACTCTCCTGCTCCAAGTTAATGGGAAGGGATCAATAAAAGGATGAAAGAATTCCAGAAACAGTTTACAACAATGCAACAAGAATTACAGTCTCTCAGAGGACAAAAGTTGTTTGTAAGCAATGCAACAGATCTCTGCTTAGTTCCTAATGTTCAGATATCACACAAATTTAAGGTTCCCAAATTTGAAAAATACAAAGGGGATTCTTGCCCTCAAAGTCATTTGACAATGTACGCCCGGATACTGTCTACTCAGACGGACAATCCAAAGCTACTGATTCATTACTTTCAGGATAATTAACTGGGGCAGTGCTTCGTTGGTACATGAAGCTCAACTTTACAAATATCAACAGCTTCCGAGATCTCATAATACTTTCATTGAACAATATAAATTAAATTTGGATACGGCTCCCGAATGGGACCAGCTCAGAGCAATGTCTCAGAAGGTTAATGAAACTTTTAAAGAGTACGCGCAAAGATGGTGTGAAATTGCTGCTCAAATTTCTCCTCCTCTCGGAGAGAAAGAAATGACAAAAATCTTCCTTAAGACATTAAGTTCATTCTACTATGAACTAATGGTTGCAAGCGCGCCCAATGATTTCACTGAGATGGTAAACATGGGAGTACGCTTAGAAGAGGCAGTTAGAGAAGGACGTTTAACAAAAGACACCAAACCTTCAAGTTCCAACAAAAGATATGGAAGTCACTTTCAAAAGAAAAAGGAACAGGACATCAGTAACATATCTCTGGGTAAACAGCGACAAAGATTTGCACCTTGTCAAGAGACCACAAAATCTCCTGTTATTACCTCAGCTATAACTCCGACATATCAACCTTAGATCGCTCGAAACTCTCCTAATCAAAAACAATATCAACAAAGGCAACAACCTCTTTAACAAGCTTGTTCGCAATTTAACAACAACGGGTATCCTAGGGCTCCAACAATTGACCATATACCTACAACATATGCTCATTTGTTTCCACTATTACTAAGCAAGGGGCACTGTAACACGGTAGGAGAACTGACTTTAGTTATGTTGCGGATAGCAAGAGTCGCCACCAACTTTTATTTTTTCCAAAGGAAAGGGCATAAAAGAACAGGAAAGACCTTAAAAGATTTTTGGGTTCGGGGGGTAGGTTATATAAAGGGAAGGTGTTAGCACCTTTTATATCCATGGTTATCCATGGGCTCTTAGTTACTTAGCTCACTTTAATTGTTTTTGGAAAGTGTAGTGTGTGATTAAAATTTTCTTAAGTAATTTATAATGATCCATGTACGAATATATATATAAAGACTTTGTTTTGAAAATTGTTTGAAAATGTGAAGTGTTTATGAAATGTTTTTGAATGAGTGAGCAAGTACTTAAGAGGAACCTACCCTAATTTGAATCTTTTCTGTTCTTAAATGTTCTTTCAATGGTAAGACTATCCCTATTATTAAGGAATATGTAGTCATTACCTTGGATGTTATGAGGGACAAGTGAAGAGACATCTGTGATTAGGCAACTGTAAGGTGTATTAGCAATTCGAAGGGAATTATCATCTTTTATTCGAAAGGGACAAGATCATTTACGAAGGCAACCGTGAAGGGACTTGATCTTATAATCTTTAAAGGGACTAGATGATATCAATAAGAGAAGGGACTTTGCTTTATACACCTTACTTGACCTTTTATTTAGGCAACATGAGAGGTAACCCTTAAGAAGTGAGATGGCGATCAAAGATCGACTTACGTGTGTGCGTGTACAAATTCAAATATTTATCTTATAATTAGTGATCTAAATTCAATTTTAAGATACAAACATGTTTTCACTCCCTAATTTACTAACCATGGCAATTTAAATAAATAGTAAAAATTCTACCACTATTACATAACTTGCACAATTAAATTATAATAAAACAATTTAAATAATAAACATATAATAAATAAATAAATAAAAGGTTAGTAAAATAAATATAAGAGAAAAAGGAGGTTAGCATAATAATATACAACTTAATTAAATTTTTTTTTAGATTTTTTAAATAAGCAATTTTTAAATAATTTATGATGAGAATAATAATAATAATTATATACTAATTTATTTACATGAATAAACATAATTAATAATTCAATTATATATATATATATATATATATATATATATATATATATATATATATATATATATATATATATATATATATATATATTAAAAATATTTATTAAGTATATAAAAAAAGTAATTAAAATTAAAAGGAAATTAGGGTTTAGAAAACAATTAGACAAATAAATTAGGGTTTTAAATATTAGGTTTTAGAAAATAATTAGGTTTTATATAAACATATTATTTTTTTAATTTAATATCAATTTAATGATTAAATAATATATACATATAAATATTAAAAAAACACAATATAAGTTTCTTAAAAGAAAAATGATTTACATATATTGTTTAGAAAATTATTTAAATTAATTTAGAGAATAATATGGAGAAATAATAAAAGAAATAAAAACAAGAAAAAACCAAAACCCAAAAAACAGGACCTGGGATTTGAACCCAGGTCCTTTACCTGAAAGATCAACAGCATGACCACTGGGCTAGCGCGCGCTGGCTGATAACATGTTGCATCCATTTGCTTTTGTTCTTGTCCTGTAAAACAAAATAAATTGAACAAAAAAAAATGCCCTGAGGCTGGTTTCGAACCCAAGACATTGCCTTCACACGCGCACACACTCACCACCACACCATCAACATCATTCAGTTATTATAATACAAACATTAATATATAATACATATTCAAATTCAAATTTTGAATTCGCGTCAGTCATCTTCTACCTCCAGACCTGCAAATTTTCCTGCAAATTTTGCTATAAGTTTTCCTGCGAATTTTCATTTGCAGCAAACCCTACGAAATTCAATCATCAACAAAACAGTAAAATTTATCAAATTGAATATACCAACACATTCCAGAGGTTAATTAGAGTTGATCCATGGTCTTAGAATTCATTTATATGTGATGAATCAAAGAACCCTAAAATGGCCGAAGAACCCTAGCCATGGTGATTCTTCATTCTTGTACCTAAACTCAAATTAATTTGTCCAGAAAGTATCCAAGCATCATCATAAACACAAATCAACAGTTAGTTTTCATTATCAATGTGTAAATCATTCAAATCGAAAAATTTTAAAACATGAACAAGATGCATTCGGATTTCACGATTTAGTGTATGAATGGATGATGTTATGATCCAGAATCAATTAGTGAACCTCAAGGAACAATTTGCAACCTTTGGTTTGTCTTGAAAGGGGCTAAAAGTACCAAACCGAATTGGAGTTTTTGATGAGATTTTTGAAGCTTGAAGATGATATGAGGAGGCTGTGAATTCGTGTCCAATGATTTGTTAAGTGTTCATTATATATGAGTGAGTGAATTAGGTCAAAGACTTCACCAATTTGATGGATATTTGGATCATTTGAAGATTGAAAAAGATTAGCTTTAAAATTTGAATATTCCTTGATATGAACTTGCTATTTTAAGACAATCTTCATAATTTTTGTATCAATTAGATCCAAGTAACTTTTATGACATTCTAGAAGCAAAATAATTTTAAATCTTCACCATTTTATATTTTATTTGAATTTAAAATGATTTTTAATATAAAAAATCATAATAAATAAAAATAAAATGAATAAAATTATGAAAATATTAAATAAATTTCGTGCATGATGTCATGGAACACATTGGGTCACAAAAAAGTCAGCCCATTTGAAGAATTATGGTTTTAAGACCCCATTTACTTCATAAACCACTCAAAAATTTCCCAACTTTGCAAGAGCACAAATCCTTCAATTTTAATGCTATGAGGGTGTTCTTGGACATTTTGGAAATCTTAAAGAGTCCTCTAACCAACCTCTTTGGTCTCATGTCCATATCTTTTACCATTCTCAAGTTACGCTCTTTGGAAATTGTTGACTTTTTGTTGACTTTTAAAAGGACCTATAATGTCTTAGCTCATACCTTCCAAATGAAGCATTTTTGGGCTTGGCTTGTGAGACACAAAGTTGTAGAGAATTCAATTTCCTTCAAAATTAGCTTTGGATGGAAATTTTTTGATGAAGCATGTGAAAGTTATGGCTGGTCAAAGTTCAGTTGACTTTTCCTGTGAAAACCCTAATTTAGAAACTCCTGATTCTTGATGATCTGAAATCTCCTTGATGAATCATGATCAACCCTTGATCAAATGATGAATTTTACTTCATATACTTTATGTTAGCAAAAAATCATGAGGTTTGACTTTGGTTTGACCACACTTGTCCTCAGTTTGACTTTTTAACTGCTTTGACTGATTTTAACCTATCTGATCATCTGACTGAGCAAATCTTTTGGGAAAGCTTTGAAACTTGACATAGGGATTCTTGAACATATATAAGATGCTATGAAGCTCACTTGAAGTCTTGGAAGTCCATTTAGCCTGATTAAAGTCAAAACCCTAGTTTAGGATGCATTGCTTATGAGGATGCATTGTCTGAGGGAATTGTCAAACTTTCTGACTAATTGTGAACTTTATGAACCTTGTGAGATGTCTTGTAAACCTTGTGAACCTTGTGAACCTTGTGAGCCTCTTAGTACACAATGACTTGTCTTGTGGAGGGCAAATTTTGGGGTGCAACAGCTGCCCCTGTTTAATTTTCTGAAACCTGAGGGGTTAGACTGGTATATGTGCCATTCGTGACCTGGAAGGTTGAAGGGGATTGAACACAAAAGCCCAAAAATTTGCACTTACCGATGCATAAAATGACACTGATGATTAGTTGTATATGCTTGAGTGGGCTTGAAGATGCCACTTGGAAGAATTGGAGATGGGCTTAGAGATGCCATCTGGAGATGGGCTTAGAGATGCCATCTAAAGTATCAGGATGTGATGATGTCTTTATGTTGATATTGGATATCAGTACTAGGTCTTTGTATAGGCCGTCTCTGAATCATTTATGCAACATGATTTGAATTGTTGAATGGACCAGTAGAAATAAACCTTCGTGGTGATTATCTCTTCTGGAAATATCTTGGATTAGGGAATGGATCCTTGTACAGACCGTTTGCCTTTTCTCCAAGGTCAAAAGAACGTCAGGATTTGTTCTTCTGAAAAATATCTTGAACCAGGGAATGGATCTTTTTACAGACCGTTTGCCTGCTATTCAAGGGCCAAAAGAACGTCAGGATTTGTTCTTCTGAAAAATATCTTGAACCAGGGTATGGATCTTTTTACAGACCGTTTGCCTGCTATTCAAGGGCCAAAAGAACGTCAGGATTTGTTCTTCTGAATAATATCTTGAACCAGGGAATGGATCTTTTTACTGACCGTTTGCCTGCTATTCAAGGGCCAAAAGAATGTCAGGATTTGTTCTTCTGAATAATATCTTGAACCAGGGAATGGATCTTTTTACAGACCGTTTGCCTGCTATTCAAGGGCCAAAAGAACGTCAGGATTTGTTCTTCTGAATAATATCTTGAACCAGGGAATGGATCTTTTTACAGACCGTTTGCCTGCTATTCAAGGGCCAAAAGAACGTCAGGATTTGTTCTTCTGAATAATATCTTGAACCAGGGAATGGATCTTTTTACAGACCGTTTGCCTGCTATTCAAGGGCCAAAAGAACGTCAGGATTTGTTCTCTTGAAAAATATCTTGAACCAGGGAATGGATCTTTTTAGAGACCGTTTGCATGTTCTCCGAGGACATCTTGGATAATGTATGGATCATTTCTGATCTGTTGTAAATTGTTGATATTGTTTTACCTGCATATAACTTTTCCTGCAAGGAGAAGGTTAGTTTATGCAATATGTATGCATGCATAGTATGATGCACCTAAGTAAATGTGTTATGCATTTATGGATATGTATGTTGTGGTATGATGTAAATGATGTATGTATGAATCATGCAGCCTGAAGCGTCTGAATATCTTTGTATAACAACTGCTGGCCAGGGAAAATAAATCCCGATTCATTGCTGAAGAACATGAGGAACCTGTTCCCGTCTCGTTTGATAGTATAGTATTCATAACTTCCCGTTTTCATTCGTCGTACTCCTTTTGAAGGGATAAGTTCCTGAATATCCCGACTGAGGATAAAAGAGATGGACATAAATTCAAGGGGAGATGTAACTCGAAGTATCTATGATGGTAGATTTGCCCTACTGGGGGATTTGTAGCTGTCTTGTGGGAGTGAAATGGCGAAGCTTCGTTGAATTCCTTCCCTCGTTCGTCCTTAGTAAATACTATTACTGCATTTTCATGCATTTCTGGTAAACATCAATCATATTAAGCATTTTATGCATTTCTGGTAAACATCAATCATATTCAAAAGCATACATACATTCAAACACAACCAATGGATGTCTCGCTTATGTAAATGGGGTAAAAGTAAATCTGGATTCATAGATGAAATTTTATTCATATCACAAAGTGACCTATACATAGGCAAGTTTGTACAAGGAGACAGAAATCCTAGTAAGAGGAATTCGTCATAAATTTTTTTACAAAACAAAGTAAATCAGCTATGTGGGAAATAATCCTATTGAGTTTCAATTCTACTATTGCCATTATCTTCAAGTATCTCATCTTCTGCTGTTGGGACGGAAACGATTGGATTGAGCTTTATCTGTTTGAACTTGGTTAAGTAGCACAACTGGTTGGAATTTACATGGGTGATCCAAACGAAACATAGTCATACGCTTTAATCCCTAACTTTTGCCTGGATTGCCCTTTCAGGTTTTCAATCCACCGGGATACCCTTTTTTGCCCAAGCCTCCTTTTCAGGTTTTCGACTTGCTGGGTGTACATTTTTTTAAATATATATATCCCTAATTTTTTCCCGAACCCTTTTGGTTCGCCGGGATGCCCTTATTTTTGCCTAGGCCAGTCAACCTAGCGGGTCTCTTTTTATGCGTAGTATTTTTTAACTATGTCTGCGTTTACAGGCTGTGGGAAGTCTTCACTGTCCATAGTAGTAAGTATCATGGCACCTCCTGAGAATACTGTTTTGACCACAAATGGTCCTTCATATGTAGGAGTCCACTTGCCCCTAGGATCACCCTGTGGCAATATGATATGCTTGATTACCAAATCACCAGCCTGATATACCTTTGGCTTAACCTTCTTATTAAAAGCTTTGATCATCCGTTTTTGGTACATCTGGCCATGACAAACAACTGCTAACCTCTTCTCATCAATCAAATTTATCTGGTCAAGTCGAGTCTGAATCCACTCATCTTCATCCAAGCCTGCATCCTTCATAATTCTTAAGGAGGGAATCTGAACTTCAATGGGTAGAACTGCTTCCATACCATAGACTAAAGAGAACGGGGTTGCCCCTGTTGAAGTACGTATGGTAGTACGATAACCATGAAGAGAAAATGGTAACATCTCATGCCAATCCTTATAAGTAACAGTCATCTTCTGTAGAATCTTTTTGATATTCGTGTTAGCAGCTTCTACTGCCCCATTCATCTTCGGACGATACGGAGAAGAGTTGTGATGCTTAATCTTGAACTGCGTGCAGAGATCAGTAATCATAGTGTTGTTCAGATTAGAGCCATTGTCAGTAATAATCCTTTCAGGGATGCCATACCTACATATGAGATTATTCTTAATGAATCGAGCCACAACATTCTTGGTAACAGATGCAAATGAAGCTGCCTCCACCCACTTAGTAAAGTAATCAATAGCAACCAGGATGAAATGATGTCCATTAGAAGCAGTAGGTTTGATCTCACCAATCATATCAATGCCCCACATGGAAAAAGGCCAAGGAGCAGTCAACACATTCAATGGTGATGGAGGTATATGTACTTTGTCAGCATAGATTTGACACTTGTGACACGTTCTGGAATGTTGATAGCAGTCAGCTTCCATGGTAGACCAATAGTAACCTGCTCTCAATATTTTCTTTTCCATAGTATGACCACTAGAATGAGTGTCAAAGATCCCATCATGCATATCTTCCATAATCTCAGTCGCTTCCTTCTTATCCACACAATGAAGCAAAGTTGAATCATGATTGCGCTTGTACAGAGTTCCATTACTCAAAAAGAATTTAGCAGAAAACCTCCTCAGAAACTTTTTATCTTTGACAGATGCCCCTTCAGGGAACTCCTAAGCTTCAAGATATCTTTTCACTTCATAGAACCAAGGCTTCTCCTCTGCTTCTTCAGTGTCAATCTCATTGCAGTATGCAGGCTTCTCAAATCTATCAATAATAACTTTGGGAGCTTCATCATCCCAGCTAATCTCAAACATAGATGCCATGGTAGCTAATGCATCTGCCAACTGATTCTCTCTTCGTGGAATATGTCCAAAGGTAATCTCTTTGAAATGTGGGATCAAAGACAACACATACTCTCTATAAGGGATGAGGTTATCATGCTTGGTATCCCAATCTCCTTTGATCTGACTTACTACCAGGGTTGAATCTCCATATACATCTAGGAACCGAATCTTCATATCAATGGCAACTTTGATACCCAGGATACATGCCTCATACTCAGCCATGTTATTGGTACAATAGAAACAAATTATTGCAGTAATCGGGGTATGACAACCTTCAGGGGAACTAATCACAACACCAACACCATTACCAAGTGCATTAGAAGCTCCATCAAAAACCATAGTCCATCGGGATCCTTGTTCAGGTCCGTCATATTGTCCAGGTTCTTTGGTGATAATCATAATGTCTTCATTAGGGAACTCAAAACTCATTGACTGATAATCATCCACTGCTTGATGAGCCAAATGATCAGCTACAACACTTCCTTTAATGGCCTTCTGAGTAGTATACTGTATATCATATTCTGTCAAGATCATTTGCCATCTTGCTATTCTTCCGGAGAGAGCAGGTTTCTCGAATATGTATTTGATTAGATCCATCTTTGAAATCAATAAGGTAGTATGAGTCAACATATATTGTCTTAGTCGGCGAGCAGCCCATGCCAAAGCGCAACAAGTTTTCTCGAGCAGTGAGTATCTCGTTTCACAGTCGGTAAACTTTTTGCTAAGGTAGTATATTGCCTGCTCTTTTCGACCAGACTCGTCATGTTTCCCCAACACACACCCCATTGAGTTGTCTAACATTGTTAAGTACATAATCAAGGGTCTTCCATCAACTGGTGGCATCAAAATTGGAGGTTCTAGAAGATATCTCTTGATTTCATCAAATGCTGTCTGACACTCATCATTCCATTCCATTACCTGATCTTTCTTCAACAACTTGAAGATTGGCTCACAGGTAGCAGTTAATTGGGAAATAAATCTTGCAATGTAATTCAATCGTCCCAAGAAACCTCTAACTTCCTTCTCAGTACGGGGAGCTGGCATCTCTTGTATAGCTTTCACTTTCGCAGGATCCACTTCAATACCTTTTCCACTGACAATGAAACCCAGGAGTTTACCTGATCTTACTCCAAAAGTACATTTGTTTGGGTTTAATCTCAACTTGTATTTCTTCAACCTCTCAAACAACTTATGCAGATGATCAAGATGTTGCTCTTCATTCTGGGACCTGGCTATCATATCATCCACATACACCTCTATCTCATGATGAATCATATCGTGACACAATGCCACCATAACACGCTGATATGTTGCCCTGACATTCTTCAAACCAAATGGCATCACTTTGTAGCAAAAGGTGCCCCACTGTGTAATAAACGTAGTCTTCTCCATATCTTCAGGTGCCATTTTGATTTGATTGTAACCAGAGAAACCATCCATAAAAGAGAATACCTTATCCTGAGCAGTGTTGTCTACCAGAACATCAATATGAGGAAGTGGAAAGTCATCTTTGGGACTGGCCTTGTTCAAATCCCTGTAATCTACACACATACGTACCTTACCATCTTTCTTAGGTACCGGCACCACATTTGCAACCCATTGAGGATAAGAAGTCACAGCTAAGAACCCTGTATCAAACTGTTTCATTACCTCTGCTTTAATCTTCTCTGACATCTCAGGACGCATGCGACGAACCTTCTGCTTCTTTGGACGACAGTCTTCTTTTACCGGTAAACGGTGAACCACAATGTCTGTATCCAACCCTGACATATCTTCATAGGACCAAGCAAAGATCTCCACATAATCATGTAACATCTGAATCAATCTGCTCTAGACGCCATCCTCTAATTCAGCCCCTATCTTGACTTCTTTCCTGTTCTCTTCAGTTCCCAGATTCACAACTTTGACTGGCTCTTCATGTGGCTGTATAGCTTTCTCTTCTTGTTGTAACAACCTAGCAAGCTCTACAGGTACTTCACAATCGTCCTCCTTTCCATCTTCAGTTTGATAGATCGGATTCTCGAAATTATAATTGTCAATAGTAGAACTGTTATTAACAGGATCCAAAGTGGATGAGGATCTGCATTTTAATGATGTGGGTGTGTGTAAGAACACATAGCTGATAAAACAAAAATAAAAAAGAAAGACAAGGAACACAATATTTACGAAAACGAAACGTCCACTGATTTTTATTGAATGAAGTATGCAAATGAAATGACATCCCGAAACAAGCATACCATTGTTCCCCGGGTAAGGCACAAGGCTTGAAAGTTTAATTGTTCAAGAAATTACAAACTTAAAAGTAACAACACAGTAATAGTATTTACTCCTGACTAAAGGAGATAGGAATAACATCTTCAGCTTTCCAATTATTGAGCCCGTCACCCACAGTAGTAAAAATCCAAGCATCCAAGTTGTAGTCTTCATCATAGTCACCCACAACATTGATCTGATCTTTCATAATCCCTTGATTGGTGATACGAACAGCACAAGCACGACGAACAGCCTTCTGGGACTCTGCAGTGAAACCCAAACCAAACTTGTCAGACTTGTAAGGAATGTCAGGAAGCTGACCCCAAATAGTACAACCACCTTCATCCACCACAGCTCTAGCATCCTTGAGGGAGGCCATTGTAGGAGGTACTCTGGTGACCACAGGAACTTTCTTGACAACAGGGGGAGCTTCAAAGTTAGGAACTACCCAAGGAACTACTTCAAACGTCTGGCACGGAGTTTCAACATATTCACCTTCCACTTCAAGATATTTAAATGTGTTCACATGGCTAATCATATATCCTTCCTCTCCGTAAACAGTGACAACCTTTCCCTCTACTGGATATCTCAGCTTCTGATGTAAGGTGGAGGTCACAACACCTGCCCCATGGATCCAGGGGCGCCCAAGCAAACAAGAATACGAAGGACGAATATACATTACATAAAAGGTATCATTGAAGACCTAAGAACCTACTTTGATTGGGAGATCTATTTCTCAGTGCACCACTCTTCTTGAGCCATCAAAGGCCTTCACCACTATATTACTTGGTCTCAACACAACATCTTCAGGACTAAGCTTATTCAGAACTTCTTTGGGCAACACATTCAGTGAAGAACCATTGTCTATTAACACATGTGACAGGGTAGTGCCCCTACATTCAATAGAGATACGTAAAGCCCTGTTATGATCCCTCTTGGCAGGAGTCAAATCAGCATCGGAAAAACCTAACCCATTATCATAGGTCAATTGTGCAACACAATTTTCAAAAATTGGTCTACAGAAATCTCATTTGGTACATGAGCAGTCTTCAAGAATTTAATCAAGGCTTTGGCATGAGCCTCAGAACAGAACAATAAAGACAACATGGAAATCTTGGAGGGAGTATGCCCCAATTGATCAACAACATCATAATCACTCTTGCGAATGATCTTCAGTACTTCTTCCATCTGCTTGGAAAGATCATCAGCAGTGGGCACATCAGTTTGTATAGGTTCAATAACAGGACCTTTGCCCCGAGCATCAGCAGTGGAGGTAGTAATTGGAGTAACTGTATTCTTGGAGGTAACCGGAGGAGAGAAAACTCTTCTGCTTCGTGTGATCTTACTAGATCCAGCAATATTATCAACATCAATATTTTCATCAACAACAGGTGTATCAGCTAAGGATTCCTGCTTAACACCATGAATATAAACATCGGAACCATAATGCCAAGGCACAACTTTATCAGAAGTATACGGAATAGGACCAGGAGTGGTAATGATCATAGGAGCCACTCTAGCTTCAGCAACAATCTTCACAGGGCCTTCAGCAGTAATCCTAATTGGACCCTTATGAATGATTTTGACAGGGCCCTTGGAAGTAATTCTCACTGGCACTTTATCAACCATATCCACCTCTTCAACCTTCGCACTTTGAGTTATATGTTCAACCATGCTCTCTACAGAAGGTGTCCTCTCAAACAATATGGTGTAATTGTCCATGAGGCGTTGAATTCCGTCCTTCAACTTCCAGCAGCTATCCGGTTTATAAGCACAATAGAAACAATCTTCATTACAACCTGGAAAGAACCCAGCTTGTACCAACTTCTTCTTAATAACAGATAATGGTGTAGTCACGTCTGCAATTGAGGAAATATGGGAATCTTCATCAATGGCATTGACAGTCTTTTCATGATTTGGCATGGGAGCAGTAATCACATTTGGAGTACCCGGAGGGTCAAACTCAATCTCTCCAGCATCTATCATATCCTGAATCTTATTCTTCAATATCCAGCAATTATTGGTATCATGTCCCTGACAATTAGAATGATATGAACACCGAGCATTAGGATTATACCTAGGAGAGGTAACATTGGGATTCTGAGGAGGGTCCTTCAAAGTGATGAGTTCACCCTTCAACAAGTGTTGCAAAGCTTGGGCCAGTGACATGTTGAGCTTGGTGAACTGTCTTCTAGGCCTCTGTTGATTGCCCTGTGGTGGCTCTAGTGTTGTAGGAGTAGGATTGCAGATATGAACCGCACTCACAGATTGGTGCCTGCTATTATGATCAGGTTGACCATAAACAACATTTGACTCTTTCTTCCCACTAGGGGGCTTCTTTGTAGTACTTGATGAAGAAGCACCCACTTGTATCTTGCCAGTCCTTATACCACTTTCTACGCGCTCTCCTGTCATTATCAACTCAGTGAAGCCAGATGATGAGCTTCCAATGAGATGACTATAAAAAGGACCATTCAACGTACACATGAACATATCCACTAACTCCCTGTCAGTTAGAGGAGGTTGTACTCTACCAGCCAAATCTCTCCACTTCTGGGCATACTCCTTGAAATTTTCTTTAGCACCCATAGACGTGCTTTGTAGTTGCATGCGAGTAGGGGCTAGATCAGCATTGTATTGATATTGCTTATAAAAGGCCTTAGCAAGATCATTCCAATCACGGATATTGACACTCTCCAACTGATAGTACCATTCCAGTTGAGCTCTAGACAAGCTCTCTTGGAAGAAATGGATCCACAACTTCTTATCAGCAGTATGGGGTTGGATTCTCCAAACATAAGACCTCAGATGCAGCTTGGGGCAGGAGACACCATCATACACTACAAATGCAGGGACTTTGAACCCAATGGGTATAACCACTCCAGATATCAAACTCAGGTCTTCAAAATCCTGCCCAGAAGACTTTTGCAATTCCATAGCATCCATTCTATCCACCAGCATCTTGAACTTATCTTCATTAGGATCATGATATTAATTTGCTTCAGAATCAGAGTCCCCCATTGTATTGTGGAGACTGCCTCCCTCTTTCTCAGACTCTTCAGACTCATAATCTTCAACCTGTTCCTTGGTCTTGACAGGACCTCTGAACCTTCTTCCCATGTTAATTAGGCCTCCTGACCTTCTAGTCTTCTTGGTCTTTTTGGCCAGCAGTGTCTTCAATTCATCCTGCCCCTTGGACAAGTTCAGGATCAGCTCTTGGAACTGTGCATTCTGTGCCTGAAGATCTTTGACTCTTTGTTCAAGAGCCATTGCTGCTGAAATAAACAGCGAGAAGATAAGATACCTGTACATAAGAAACCTGTGATGCAATGATATGGTGTATAAATGCGTATGCAATGTTTTCAAGGACCGCAGGATTTAAATTTGTTTAAACAACCAAAGAGTAAACTTTTATTAGTAATAAATTTGTTTGCCCTTTAGGCTTACAATAAAAATGAAATAAGTACAAAAAAATGGGGTTTTAAGTCTCCCATGGACGTTTCCTCTTTGTGTTGAGGTATGAGTTGAGATTCCGCTCCTCGTGAAGTTGCTTTGTTAACTCCAGGATTCTTTCTTGACTTGCTTTGTAGTGAGCCTCAAAAGTATCCCTTTGCTCCTTCAACTGGATCCAGGACCTCTGTAAGTCTTCCATGTCAGTGGGCATGTCTGGATGAAGGATGGTATAAGAAGTATCCCCCTCAGCAACAGGCTCCATAGTAACTGGCATGATGGCAGGATATGGCATCATAAGAGTCTGAGCACGAGATCGCACCCATCTAAGATAAGCTTCCATAGGAATAGTGTACTTGGGCTCTAGAGTCTTGCTGTCAACCTTGTTCACTTTACCCCATGCTCGTATGAACCTTTGATGATAACCTTGCATATCGTTGTCGTAGTTGAACACAATACCCTGAATCAACATGTCATGAGGACCATCACTCCGAGCATAACCAAACTAACGTAAAGCTAAGGAAGGGTTGTAAGTAATGCCTCCTCTTATGCCTAGAAGTGGCACATTAGGAAACTCCCCACAACGGTCAATGATAGTAACATTCTCCATAGATCGAGAGCACCAATGAATATCTGAATGAGAAAGTGACATAATCCTCTTGGACCACCTGAACCCTTGTTCATTCTTCATCACTGATCGAGGAAGGTGAGAAATAAACCACCTAGATAGCAGAGGTATGCAGCACATCAGAGTTCCTCGTGCCTTCGTAGTACGAGTATGAAGAGAATGCAGAATGTCTCCAAGTAATGTAGGCACTGGATTGTAACTCAGAAATATGTTGATGGCGTGAACGTCTATGAATTGATCTGGATTGGGGAACAACACTAAGCCATAAATCAACAAGGCTAAGATTTCCTCAAAAGCATCATAACTCATAGCCTTCAAGAACACTTGAGCCTTCTCTATCAACACCTTAGCAAGAATACCCTTAACTCCACTTCTCATTTCTAGAACAATGTCTGACTTCTTCAGATGTAGAGCTGCAACAATGACTTCAGGTTTAGGCTCATTCTCTAAGCCTGTGAATGGTTTCTGATCAAGAATAGGTATACCCAGAAGCTTGGAGAACTCTTCCATTGTAGGGACCAACTGATAGTCAGGGAATGTGAAGCAATGGTGCTTAGGATCAAAGAACTGAAACAGAACACTCATCATGTCTTCATTGAACCCTGAAGTGACTAGATCCAGTAGGTGACCATGCCTCTTGATGAACTGAGAGTTTTCAGAAACTTGAGAGACCAATTCCTTAAGCTTAGGAGGTATTCCTACAAAGTTGATCCGGATAGTATTCCTACGAACAGAAGCCATGACCTGCAACAAAAAACAAAGATAAATCCTTTGGTCCTTGAAATGGTTAGTGAAAATGCTATGCTTATGATGCATGATGATGCTATGATGTTATGCTCAATCACAAACATGTGGCACACACAAACAAGTCACACAATAGCCCTAGGTTTGAAGGCTTGCATGAGGTTTAAAGGTAAGTACCCTCCCCTGAAGTTTAGATGGTTCATCCTGTCCTATAAAGTAACCAGGTTCTAAGGGATCTCAATATCATTGATCCTTCACAAGGGTGGTTGTTCAGTGGGAAACTTACTCGCCAACCAAAACCCTCCAAGTTTAGAATCTCAATGAGTGTAGCATCGAGTATCAACCAACTTCAGTCTTCACCAAAGCCGGTTATCTCACTACTTTTCTAAAGGCCAAGATGGGATAACTAGGGTTCTAAAAGTTAGTTATTGCATTGACAACATATGGAAGCCTCATATTATCCTTAACTTGACTTAAGGAACATAAGCACCAACCAAGAAGTCACACTAACTATGGCCACCAGATCAACCATATCGGTATACGCTGTACAGTTTCCTTGGTCTATTGCCATTTACCTAAGGTACACTAGATCCGGGTTAGGATCTTTCACACATAAGAGCACCCAACAGATAAATATAAAGCAAACAAGGCAACCAATTTAAAGTGATCTAATTCCTAAGGGTACCCCTCTTTTATTAAGTCCCCAGCAGAGTCGCCAGTTCTGTAACACGGTGGGAGAACTGACTTTAGTTATGTTGCGGATAGCAAGAGTCACCACCGACTTTTATTTTATCCAAAGGAAAGGGCATAAAAGAACAGGAAAGACCTTAAGAGATTTTTGGGTTCGGGGGGTAGGTTATATAAAGGGAAGGTGTTAGCACCCTTTATATCCATGGTTATCCATGGGCTCTTAGTTACTTAGCTCACTTTAATTGTTTTTGGAAAGTGTAGTGTGTGATTAAAATTTTCTTAAGTAATTTATAATGATCCATGTACGGATATATATAAAGACTTTGTTTTGAAAATTGTTTGAAAATGTGAAGTGTTTATGAAATGTTTTTGAATGAGTGAGCAAGTACTTAAGAGGAACCTACCCTAATTTGAATCTTTTATGTTCTTAAATGTTCTTTCAATGGTAAGACTATCCCTATTATTAAGGAATAGGTAGTCATTACCTTGGATGTTATGAGGGACAAGTGAAGGGACATCTGTGATTAGGCAACTGTAGGTGTATTAGCAATTCGAAGGGACTTATCATCTTTTATTCGAAAGGGACAAGATCATTTACGAAGGCAACCATGAAGGGACTTGATCTTATAATCTTTAAAGGGACTAGATGATATCAATAAGAGAAGGGACTTTAATTTATACACCTTACTTGACCTTTTATTTAGGCAACATGAGAGGTAACCCTTAAGAAGTGAGATGGCGATCAAAGATCGACTTACGTGTGTGCGTGTACAAATTCAAATATTTATCTTATAATTAGTGATCTAAATTCAATTTTAAGATACAAACATGTTTTCACTCCCTAATTTACTAACCATGGCAATTTAAATAAATAGTAAAAATTCTACCACTATTACATAACTTGCACAATTACATTATAATAAAACAATTTAAATAATAAGCATATAATAAATAAATAAATAAATAAAAGGTTAGTAAAATAAATATAAGAGAAAAAGGAGGTTAGCATAATAATATACAACTTAATTAAATTTTTTTTTAGATTTTTTAGATAAGCAATTTTTAAATAATTTATGATGAGAATAATAATAATAATTATATACTAATTTATTTACATGAATAAACATAATTAATAATTCAATTATATATATATATATATATATATATATATATATATATATATATATATATATATATATATATATATATATATATATTAAAAATATTTATTAAGTATATAAAAAAAAGTAATTAAAATTAAAAGGAAATTAGGGTTTAGAAAATAATTAGAAAAATAAATTAGGGTTTTAAATATTAGGTTTTAGAAAATAATTAGGTTTTATATAAACATATTATTTTTTTAAATTTAATATCAATTTAATGATTAAATAATATATACATATAAATATTAAAAAAACATAATATAAGTTTTTTAAAAGAAAAATGATTTACATATATTGTTTAGAAAATTATTTAAATTAATTTAGAGAATAATATGGAGAAATAATAAAAGAAATAAAAACAAGAAAAAACCAAAACCAAAAAAACAGGACCTCGGATTTGAACCCAGGTCCTTTACCTGAAAGATCAACAGCATGACCACTGGGCTAGCGCGCGCTGGCTAATAACATGTTGCATCCATTTGCTTTTGTTCTTGTCCTGTAAAACAAAATAAATTGAACAAAAAAAATGCCCTGAGGCTGGTTTGGAACCCAAGACATTGCCTTCACACGCGCACACACTCACCACCACACCATCAACATCATTCAATTATTATAATACAAACATTAATATATAATACATATTCAAATTCAAATTTTGAATTCGCGCCAGTCATCTTCTACCTCCAGACCTGCAAATTTTCCTGCAAATTTTGCTATAAGTTTTCCTGCGAATTTTCATTTGCAGCAAACCCTACGAAATTCAATCATCAACAAAACAATAAAATTTTATCAAATTGAATATACCAACACATTCCAGAGGTTAATTAGAGTTGATCCATGGTCTTAGAATTCATTTATATGTGATGAATCAAAGAACCCTAAAATGGCCGAAGAACCCTAGCCATGGTGATTCTTCATTCTTGTACCTAAACTCAAATTAATTTGTCCAGAAAGTATCCAAGCATCATCATAAACACAAACCAACAGTTAGTTTTCATTATCAATGTGTAAATCATTCAAATCGAAAAATTTTAAAACATGAACAAGATGCATTCGGATTTCACGATTTAGTGTATGAATGGATGATGTTATGATCCAGAATCAATCAGTGAACCTCAAGGAACAATTTGCAACCTTTGGTTTGTCTTGAAAGGGGCTAAAAGTACCAAACCGAATTGGAGTTTTTGATGAGATTTTTGAAGCTTGAAGATGATATGAGGAGGCTGTGAATTCGTGTCCAATGATTTGTTAAGTGTTCATTATATATGAGTGAGTGAATTAGGTCAAAGACTTCACCAATTTGATGGATATTTGGATCATTTGAAGATTGAAAAAGATTGGCTTTAAAATTTGAATATTCCTTGATATGAACTTGCTATTTTAAGACAATCTTCATAATTTTTGTATCAATTAGATCCAAGTAACTTTTATGACATTCTAGAAGCAAAATAATTTTAAATCTTCACCATTTTATATTTTATTTGAATTTAAAATGATTTTTAATATAAAAAATCATAATAAATAAAAATAAAATGAATAAAATTATGAAAATATTAAATAAATTTCGTGCATGATGTCATGAAACACATTGGGTCACAAAAAAGTCAGCCCATTTGAAGAATTATGGTTTTAAGACCCCATTTACTTCATAAACCACTCAAAAATTTCCCAACTTTGCAAGGGCACAAATCCTTCAATTTTAATGCTATGAGGGTGTTCTTGGACATTTTGGAAAGCTTAAAGAGTCCTGTAACCAACCTCTTTGGTCTCATGTCCATATCTTTTACCATTCTCAAGTTATGCTCTTTGGAAATTGTTGACTTTTTGTTGACTTTTAAAAGGACCTATAATGTCTTAGCTCATACCTTCCAAATGAAGCATTTTTGGGCTTGGCTTGTGAGACACAAAGTTGTAGAGAATTCAATTTCCTTCAAAATGAACTTTGGATGGAATTTTTTGATGAAGCATGTGAAAGTTATGGCTGGTCAAAGTTCAGTTGACTTTTCCTATGAAAACCCTAATTTAGAAACTCCTGATTCTTGATGATCTGAAATCTCCTTGATGAATCATGATAAACCCTTGATCAAATGATGAATTTTACTTCATATACTTGATGTTAGCAAAATATCATGAGGTTTGACTTTGGTTTGACCACAGTTGTCCTCAGTTTGACTTTTTAACTACTTTGACTGATTTTAACCTATCTGATCATCTGACTGAGCAAATCTTTTGGGAAAGCCTTGAAACTTGACATGGGGATTCTTGAACATATATAAGATGCTATGAAGCTCACTTGAAGTCTTGGAAGTCCATTTAGCCTGATTAAAGTCAAAACCCTAGTTTAGGATGCATTGCTTAGGAGGATGCATTGTCTGAGGGAATTGTCAAACTTTCTGACTAATTGTGAACTTTGTGAACCTTGTGAGATATCTTGTGAACCTTGTGAACCTTGTGAGCCTCTTAGTACACAATGACTTGTCTTGTGGATGGCAAATTTTGGGGTGCAACAGGCACATTCATACAAGGACTCCTGTTGTGATTCCTGCTATTCCCCCTCCATGGCATAAAGCTGATCAATCTTGTCCTTATCATCAAGGAGGGAAAGGACATGACAATGAAAATTTTCTATCTTTCAAGTATGACGTCCAAAGACTCGTTAGGAACAAAGTTTTATCTTTCAGAGATACTAATCCAAATGTTCAAACAAATCTGTTACCGCAACATTGGAAAGCGTCGTTCAACTGGATTCAAGATCATAAAATTTGAGGAGTCAATTTACTTACTGATCCTCCGAGAATTATTTAAAACTTTGACATCTGAGCAATGAATGTCAATCTGGTTGCAATGAATTCCAGACAAAGTCTACATCATAAATTTCCACGGCACGACTACCAAAGTTGCTCTGTCTGTTCTACAAATGATCAAGGGTGCTCCTTTGAACAAGAAGCCCTCCAATGACAAATGGATATATGATGGATTCAAGATTATCGTGAAGTGGATGATCCTCAGATTAACATGGTTGAAATCGTCGACATTCGCATAATGAATACCAGTTTAGTCAAATTGCACTCCAAGCATGTCAAACTTGGATATTTATCATTGCACAATTATCAGAACTAAAGAGGTTACTCTGAAGGTAATCAAGGGTGCACAACAGTGTAAAGAGATCTTCAAGACTTATTGAACCATTGATGGCTTCCAATATACATGAACGAAGAAACTGGTCAGATTAGTCTTAACAATGGTACTCCGGCTAGAAGACAAACTTTCGACGCCAGAATACAAGATTCAGACAAAGTTAAGATGCATCGTATACAAAGTGAATACAATCTTTTGACACCTCATAGTTATGAAAAATGCGAGGTCTGCTCAACGGATAGACGGGGATGTATCATAGTACACATGGATCTCTGAGATCAAATGGGCTAAGGTGTCACTTGTCTCCAAGAGTCACAACTTATTAACATGATACATTAAGTTCTAGAAAATGAACTCATGGACTGTGAAACCGACGAAGTGATTCTCAATATAATCCCTTTGGTCGAAGAAAAAAAATACTTGGAAGTTCCCTTTGACAACGGAAAAATTCACAAGCCAACACTGATAGAGGTTACTTTCGACAAACAAAAGGATCGTCTAACCCCTTTGGTCATTTACTTACCAGGCTCAGTGCCTTATGCTTCACATAAAGAAATTTCGTACAAGTATGGACCAACAATCATGGAAGGAGGGAAAGAAGTACCCTACCATCTCTTTTCAGTATCGCTGATATCAGTCGAGTCACTAGAAGTGGACGAGTATTCAACTGAGGAGTTGAAGAAACTACAAAGGGAAAGGAACCTCAAGCTGAGGTCATCAACCCACCAGTAAGTCAGACAAGTAATCCAGAGCCTGCATCAAAGGATAATGATGAAATCCTTAGGCTCATCCAGAGAAGCAAGTATAACATTGTGGATCAATTACTACAAACTCCTTTGAAAATTTCGGTGTTATCTCTTCTGTTCAGCTCAGAAGCTCACCGAGAAGCATTACAAAAGGTTCTGGAGCAAGCCTTCATAGAACCAGACGTAACCGTGAATCAATTCGACAACATCGTCTCCAGTATCACTAATTTCAACAATTTAGGATTTAATGACGATGATCTTCCTGAAGAAGGATGAAATCACAATATGACATTAAACATTACTATCAACTACAGTGACGATACTCTAGCCAGTGTACTCGTAAACACAGGTTCATCTCTAAACGTAATTTCAAGGTCCACTCTCACAAGACTGACTATTCAAGGTCCTCATATGAGAAAAAGTGAGGTCGTAGTCATAACATTTGATGGATATCTAAAATCAGTTACCGACAAAGTATATCTTCCCATAACCATTGGAACCTACACCTTCCAAATTACATTTCAAGTCATGGACATCTGTGCGATATACAGTTGTTTACTTGGCCGACTATGGATTCATGAAGCAGGGACAATGACCTCCACACTTCATTAAAAATTGAAGTTTGTAAAAAATAACAAATTGGTAACAGTATTCGGGGAAATAGCCCTGATTGTTAGCAACTTATCCTTATTCTAGTATTTGTAACCATAAGACGTCATTTGAACTCAGTTTCAAGCTTTCTCTGTAAGCAATGAGGATCACTCAGAAATAGGAACGTCAATTACTTCCTACAAAGATGCTCTCCAAGCCCTGGAAGGTAACAATATCAAAGGCTAGGGTCAAGTTGTAATTCCCGTCAGCAACGAATCCAAAAAAGGTCTTGGTTTTTCTTCAGCAGCAACTAAACCTACAACAAAGGACATAAACTTTGGTCCTATTGAAGACTTTTTCCACAATGGAGGATTCCTTCACCCAATCTCTCAAGAGGTTCATACCATCGAGGAAAACATTTGGAAGGCTCTGAATATCCCGATGATGAATGGAAAACATACTTTAATGAGGAAGGATACATTTCTCAGGATGAAGCGCGCAAGCCATTTGACTTGCCAATCTCCATTTCAAAGTATATTCCAGAAATAGAGGACATAGAAATCTCTGAAGTACCCGCTGCTCCTCATAACTCATTGTAAGACACTCCAATGACAGCCAACTTTGATCGTATATTTGAAGACTTAATGGACGATCTACCAGTATGGGAATCTTATCAGGGAAATCCGAGAGACCTACAACATTATCTCGATGAATTCGCAAGGATTGTAGGACAAGACTTCCTAAACTTTGCACCACTAGAAGTGAATGTCATTACTGAAAATGACTCTGCAACTCCCACAAAAACGTGGGACACCTCGGGACAACCAAATTGAAAATACGATTATCTCATAAAATACACTGCTCCTGCAAGTTCTCGCATCAATATTGAAATTCCGGCAACAGATATGAGATGGTCGAATAAGATGTTACGACACTAATATCTGACAGATTAATAAAAACAAGGTGAATAAACAAAAACAATTGTAAAATACATAAGTAATTATTAACCTAGTTCGGTGTAAACACACATACTCTGGGGGCTACCAAGCCAGAAAGGAAATCCACTATCAGTATTATCAATTCAGAGCTAAACCACTCAGTTTACCCTATTCACTTAATCACTACCCAATGCAATTTCTATCTAAGAACTCTTAGATAAGAGACACCTCTCACTCCCCTTCAATCATAGCAGTGATAACAAACTAACTGTAACACGGTGGGAGAACTGACTTTTCAGTCATGTTGCGGATAGCAAGAGTCGCCACCGACTTTTATTTTATCCAAGTGGAAAGGACATAAAAGAACATGAAATACCTATTTTTAAAAGACTTGGGTTCAGGGGTAGGTTATATAAAGGGAAGGTGTTATCACCCTTTATATCTATGGTTATCCATGGGCTCTTAGTTACTTAGCTCACTTTAATTGTTTTTGAAAAGTGTAGTGAGTGATTAGAAATTTTCTAAGTACTTTGTAATAATCCTCGTATGGATGTATACAAAGCCTTATTTGAAAATGTTTGAAAATATTGTGAGGTGTGAAAAGTAATTTTGAAGAGTGAGCAAGTAACTATGAGGTATCGACCCTAAGCTAAGTCATTCAAGTTCTTTTATGTTTCTTCAAGAGTAAGACTATCGCTATTATTAAGGAATAGGTAGTCATTACCTTGGATTTGTTTAAGGGACAGATGTAGGGTCATCGTATGGTCAATGAAGGCAACTTAAAGGGTGTCTTTAGCAACCTGGGAGGGACTATCATCTTTTACTGAAGGGACAAGATCATTATCGTAGGCAACATCGTAGGGACTTGATCTTTTAAATCTGGGAGGGACTAGATGATTTATTTATGGAGGGACTTTGCTTAAGACACCCTATTTTCGAGGGACTTGACCGTTTATTTTAAGGCAACTGAGAGGAATACCCTAGGAAGTGCAGATGGCGATCAAAGATCGACTTACGTGTGTGAGTGTACATTTTTAAGTATTTATCTTTTTAAAATTAATCATCTAAATTAATTTAATCACAAATAGGTTTTCACACCCTACTTACTAACCACACAATAAATAATTACAAAGAAAATAAAGACGAAAAAATAAATCTACAAATTATTACAAGGCTAATGGGCAAATACATAATAATCGGATAAAAATAATTTATAAAGCAAGAATAATAGATATAATAAAATAATAAATAAGCAATAATAATAAAGCAATAATAATAAATCAATGATAATAATAATAAAGCAAAAATAAAAAAGTTAAAATAAATTAAAACATTTAATTAAAAAGAAAAAGTTTAAGTTAGACAAGTTAGATTTTTTAGAAATTATTAGAATTAGTAAAAAAAAAAAGGGAATTAAGTTTAGAGAAAAAAAATTAAAGATTATTAAAAAAACTTTTAATTATTTACATTATATGATGAATTTTTTTTAGAATAACATAGTTTAATAAATTAATTCCCAAAATAACAATGTTTTAAAAAAATTTACCAAACTAACATACTTTCCATAAATGTTCACCAACTTGATTGGCGAACTAGTGTATTTTCTAACCAATTCGCCAATTGGTTTGGCTAAGTGGAAATTTTTTTTAACTAATTCAACAAGGCAAATGGCGAATGAGTGTGGATTCAAAGTATGTCTCCAAATGGTTTGGCGAATTAGTGTTAAATTAGCCATACCAATTGACGAATGAGTACATATATATAAGTATATATCTATGTATACTCATATATATATATATATATATATATATATATATATATATATATATATATATATATATATATATATATATATATATATATATATATATATATATATATATATATATATATATATATATATATATATACTCATATATATATATATACTCATATATATATATATATATATATATATATATATATATATATATATATATATATATATATATACTCATATATATATATATATATATATATATATATATATATATATATATATATATATATATATATATATATATATATATATATATATATATATATTTGGAAAAGAATTATGATTATTTAAGTTAATAATAATTATTTAATAAATTAAACTAAGAGAATCTGGTAAAGAGAAATATAATATAAAAGAAAATTATTATTAATAATCCAACAACGGCAGTACAAAAATTAATTTCTCGCCCTATCTAAATGTTCCCCAGTACCACATCCATGGGGATGACTCCGTCTTCGAGCTCTACCACGAGGTGGTTGAGGTTCCGCTTGTATTTGTGTGTTTGGTGGAGGCGATTGTTGTTGAGTCCATGATTCTGTTATATTTGCAACCACTTGTCCCCAATTACGAGGAGGGTTGCTGCCAAAGGCGCTGCCGTAACTCAGTTGTGTGCCCATGTTTTCAAAGCTGGGTCGGATAGGTTGGGCTGGGTTGGGCGAGGACGATAAGCTTGACCGAATGAGGATATTGCCTCGTTTTGAGAACGAAACAAAGGTGGGGGGCTATAGGTTGGTGTGGATATGAAGGTGTTATCAGGGGTATATTGGTGTTGGTAAGGCTCTTGTTGTTGTGATTGGGTTTGTAGCATGAAGGGGTTACGTGTTTGGAAGAATGGTCTATGGGTGTTTGAAGTCGATGGCTGGAATTGGGTGGGTTGGTCATGTTGTGGGGTTGGTGGTTGGGCGTATGCTGCGGCCTGCGAGCGCGGGTCAATCAAGTATGAGTTATCAGACACCCTTTGTTGCGTAGTAACTGACCTAAACCAAACTAAATATTCTCTAGTTGGTTTGACATTTTGCAGCACTTGGTCAGTTAGGACATGTTGACGCCGATCCCTCCATTGTTGACGTAATTCCCTTGCAAAGTCTCTCCAATCTTCCATATTCCACATGTCACTTACTCTTTTCAAATGCCATTCTCATAAACATGTCGGAGGGCCCAGAATATCCTGTTGCATTCCGAACTACATTTTCACCCGATCTGTTTGGTGCATTTCAATCATAGTGAACCGGACGATTGGTGTTTTTGCTGTCCAAATTTCAGCATCCTCTGGGTTAGGCTCATGGTCGAGGGCTAAATATGGCCGCCAGATGAACTACATTAAAAAAAAATTCGTTTAGTAGAAAATTATTTTATTGAATAATATGCATTAAAAAGAAAATATATTTTTTTTATATATGACAATACCTGATCGATCCCCACGTAGTCTAACAAACTGCGATATAAAACTATGGAACTTCTTGGATTTCTACTATAATCCATCCCAAGATCGGACCAGCTAAGCATAATAGATTTAAAAGCATTTAGATACAATAACAATTTAAATATTTAAAATTTAATATGTTTGGAAATAAAAAATAATAGTAGACTTACTAGTTTGCGTAGGGGAACGGGCATGAATTCATATTGCGTGGGGCGAGCATCGACAGTCTTGAATACCCCCAAGCTTGTAACAAAAATGCACAACCAAAAAATGTACAAATATCCTTTGCGGCATTTTTACAAAGTCTACTGTACAAATGTGCCAAAACAGCCGAACCCCAACTATATGTATTTACATTGTTGATGTTTCGCAACAATGGTAAATACATCATATTTATTGTGTTTCCGGTACCGTCGGGAAATAAAAAATGACCGAATAAAAGCATAATATAACACCGATTTTTTTGAATTTTTTCGTACTCGGTTGATTCTTTGTTTAAAATAAAACTAGCATAGTGGGCTCTAAGGACTCCTAGATTAATACCTAAACCCCTGCTACGAGTATTTGTTGGCCGCTCCTCGTCAATGAGAGGGGCACCCAGCAAGTCCGATACTATAGAAATTTCATGGTTGACCTTACCAAAGACAGCTCTACCTGATACACGTAATCCCAAACGCATGTAGACGTCTTCCAATGTGACCGTGCATTCACCAAACGGCAGGTGAAAGGTGTGTGTCTTTGTCCTCCACCTCTCTTGTAGTGCCAAAATGAATTTTGTGTCTATAGAATTGTTGTGCACCTTTATGACTTCACCAAATCCGCATGAATGTAGATACGGTTCAATGATCGGATCAAACTCTATGTAGTCGTGCACCCGACACCGAAATCTTTTTACATTCTGTAAAAATATTATTCGAAATAAGTTAAAATATGCATGAGTAAAAAATATATATAAATGTATGTGTAAAAAAATATACGAAGCAAAAACTTACAAATGACTCGATATTTTCGATTGTGCCTCGATGTTGATCTCCCATTGTTAGTAAAGCCATTGAAAATATTTTATAAAAAATGTCTAGGAATAATTATGAGACTTTTAGAAGAAGTTTGTGTGATAGATGAAGTGATTGTGATATTGAATTTGTTGATGACCAATTTATAGAATTATTTTACGAAATATTTGCATGCTTTAGCCACATTGTTTGGCGAATTCAAACAAACACAAACCTACATGTTCGCCACTTGGATTGGCAAATTTGTATTACCAAACCTACATGTTCTCCTGATTGGTTCAACACCAATGTTGAGGATTGTCCAGCTTCATTCTGATTGGTGAATGAAGGTTTTGCAGGATCACCAACCAACCTTTACATGCAAAGATTAATATGCAGAATCTTGAATGGAATCTTGACCATGCAGCATGCCAGGACAGTTCAATGCAAGCACGTTATCTCTGTTTGAGTTTCAGGTTTTGCAGGTTTTATTCAGTTGCCATGTTGATTGGCGAATGTACCGAGGGTTTCGCCAATCCATTTGGCGAATAGGTCTAGGGTTTACCTTGGTTCTTCATTCTGATTGGCGAATGAGTGTGCCCTTAGCCAATCTGATTGGGGAACGTGACTTTAAGTTAGGGTTTAAGTGAGTTTATTATGTTAATATATTTATTAAGTGAATATTGATTAAGTTAATATTTATTAACTTAATATTTATTATGTTAATATTTATTATGATAATATTTATTATGTTAATATTTATTATGTTAATATTTATTAAGTTAATATTTATTATGTTAATATTTATTAAGTTAATATTTATTATGTTAATATTTATTATGTTAATATTTAAGATGTATAATATTTAAGAAGTGTGATATTATGTGAATTGTATTATATATAAAATGCATGGACATTATTTGTTTCATAGTGCAATATGTGCAAAAGATAAGTCTGTCTGTGGAAAAATAATATAGTCTATATGTGCAGTAGATAAACCTATATGTGCAGAAGATAAGACTATATGTGGAAAAATAATATAGTCTATATGTGTAGAAGATAAACCTATATGAGCAGGAGATAAGCCTATAAGGCTACCGAAATGATTTTTGACAACTTGTACACATTAATTCAAAACAGTAAATATATCCATAAAATAATTTTAAACTTTAAAATTTATAGATTATTTTCATATCTTCACTGTACCATAAACTTCAAAACATTTTCGTATCTAAAAGTGTCTTTGTATTTGAACTATGTCTCAATTACCCCAGTATATGATCAACACCCATATAAATGGCGAAATATTTGAATGTAACCATTCTGGTTTCGACTTTCGTAACACCGAGGTTACTCGGTTCTCAATAACCCGACAATCCAATTTTGCTCATCTAAAAAAGAGATTGGAAAACAAAATGCAGCGTGGTCCAGTGGACGTCATTATTTACAAAAATCCAGTATTCTATGAGGATAACCAGGTCATGTATTTCCAATTAACTATATATGATGACGAAAGTGTTCGTACTATGTTTCTAAGCCATGAGTATTCTGGTTTCAATGATATCGAACTCTATGTTACGCTTCACCAACAACAAATGTCTCAGACTATTGATCTTTCACAAGTCTTTTTCGAATCTGACAATGATTTGGCTGAAGTCGATGTTGTTGATGAGGACAAGGAACAAGAGGAGACAGTAGTTGATGAAATGGTCAATGAAGACGAGGTCCCGGCCAGTCATGTATATCGTCCTCCTCCACACATGACAAACTTGAACTTGGGAAGTGAAGGCCCATCTTCAGACATATTTTATGATCCGTATCCACAAAGACAAGGTGCATTAAAGGAGGGCGACCATTTTCGAACAAAAGAAGAATGCGTTCGAGCTATAAAATTTTACCACATGGATTTATCAGCTGATTATAAGGTCTACCGAACGAATCCTACACTATATATGATATGTTGTCGTAACATGGCGTGTCCGTTTCGATTGACAGCATCATACAGAAAGAGAAGTGAAGATTGGAAGGTTTCTTCTATGGGACCAGAGCATACTTGTGTAATAACCAACTCATTGCAGGATCATCGGCAACTGAGCTCACAGCTAATATGCAACAATATCCTATCAATCATTGCCGAAGATCCTTCGGTAAAGGTCAGTACGATAATTAAGCACATAGTACAGAAGCACAATTATACTCCATCATACAGGAAAACATGTATTGCTAGAACTAAGGTTGTTGCCGTTGTATTTGGAAATTGGGAGGACTCGTACAAAGAACTCCCAAAGTTTTTGCTGGCACTAAAGCACTCTGCACCAGGGACCGTTGTCATCCTTGAGACCTTGCCGGCGTATACTTCAGAAAGTCATTGTGTTAGTGGAAATGGCATATTCCACCGACTCTTTTGGGCTTTTGACCCATGTATAAAGGGTTTTGCCTTCTGCAAGCCTATAATCCAAATTGATGGAACATGGCTCTACGGCAAATACAAAGGAACTCTATTGATGGCAGTGGCACAGGACGGCAACAACAATATCTTCCCAATTGCATTCTCTATAGTCGAGGGAGAGACTGCCGAGGGATGGAGTTTTTTCCTTAAAAATCTCCGTTTGCACATGGCTCCCCAGTCTAACTTATGTTTGATTTTGGACAGACATGCATCAATTGAGAGTTCATGGAAGAATGTTGATAACGGCTGGCAGGAACCGCCTTCAACACATGTCTATTGCATTAGACACATCGCGCAAAACATTATGAGAGAGATCAAAGACAAGACATTGCGGAAGAAGGTCGTGAACGCAGGGTACTCATTAACCGAACCGTCATTCAAACATTATCGTGACGAAATCAGACTGACAAATGAAGATGCGTTCAGATGGATAAACCAGATTCCTTTGGATAAGTGGATCAGGGCCTACGACAAAGGATAACGCTGGGGTCACATGACAACAAAACTCGTGGAATCAATGAACTCTGTTTTCAAAGGAATCCGCAACCTACCGATAACCGCTTTGGTGAGGTCAACCTACTTTAGGCTCAGAGCACTTTTTGACACCAAGCGTTCAAAGTGGAGTTTCATCCTACAGTTTGGTCAAGTGTTCAGCGATAGTTCTATGACATTCATAAAAGACGAAGCATCCAAATCTAACACACATGTGGTCACCGTGTTTAACCGCAATAAGGGACATTTCAATGTTGCTGAGATCATGGATCACAACGAAGGGAAACCGAGGGGATCCTATCGGGTAGAACTTGATAACAATTGGTGCGACTGTGGAAAATTTCAAGCCTTTCGCATGCCTTGCTCCCATGTCATAGCGGCATGTTCGAAGGTTCGGCTGGACCCTTCAGGCTTACTATCCCCTGTTTACCAAGTGCACAATCTTTGCAACATCTACAACAAAAGCTTTCCGGTTGTTACAAATGAGGACTACTGTCCCACCTACAACGGGGAAATAGTCTGGAACAATGAGAACATGCGAAGAAAGAAAAAAGGGCGTCCTAACAGCACGCGTATTCACACCGAAATGGATACGACGAATAAGATGGTGAGACTGTGTAGTTCATGTCGTCAGCCCGGTCACAATCGTAAAAAATGTCCCAACGTTGGACCAAGCTCAACATCATAAATTAAAACCATTGTAACCGTATTTATTTAAAATAGAAGCCTAGTTCGTTTCATTCATATCAGTAAAATCATACAACCACAAACACGAACATACATAAATAAAACAAGGAAATACATAATTCAAAAACATGACCGTACATAAATAAAACTAGAAAATACATAAATTCAAACATGACTATACATAAATAAAATAACTGGAACATTCAACATGTCTAGCCTATCAGAACCATCAGGACAACTTCACCTCCGCCTAACATCATCGAAAGAACACCTGCATCATTGACCACTTTTCTCCATTTCGTCACACCAGACTCCACAACTCGCTTCTCAATTTTAATTATCTTTTCTTTGGGGCCGATCTCTCCTTTTAACCAGCGGTTTAATTCTCTATGCAAGTGTTCCAAAGTTTGCGGGTTCCATAACAACATCTTCAAAGGAGGCTTTGTTGCCGAGAAAAACACCAAAGCATTTTTCTTCAAAATATCAAATTTTGGAAGCGGTTCTTCTGATGTTGAGGAAGACGGTGTCGATGCAAAAGTATATGGACGAGGAGAAGCCATGTTGTAAGAGGGAGAGATTGAAAGGAATGAATGAGGGAGGGTTTGTAAGGAAGGAGTGAGATAAATTTGATGTGAATGAGTGATAATCGGGCATATGTATTTATAGAAAAAAAATTGCAAGCCTAAACACTTACAAACCATTTGGCGAATACCTATAATCATATAACACTAATTCGCCAAACCATTTGGAGACATACTTTGAATCCACACTCATTCGCCATTTGCCTTGATGAATTAGTTAAAAAAAATTTCCACTTAGCCAAACCAATTGGCGAATTGGTTAGAAAATACACTAGTTCGCCAATCAAGTTGGTGAACATGTATGGAAAGTATGTTAGTTTGGTAAAAAATTTTAAAACATTGTTATTTTGGGAATTAATTTATTAAACTATGTTATTCTAAAAAAAATTCTTATATGATTATTACTATTATAGTACAATTAAGAAAATAATATTATTAATATACAAAACATAAAGTAAAAGAATAATTAAAATTAAATTAATATTTACAAATTAAATAAATATTATAGAAAACTATTAAATTATTAAGTTAGTAGGTTATTTATAAATTATATACAATATTTTAGAATCATAATTATTTAATTATAAAAAAAAAGTGAATTAGATTTTATTTACAACTGTATAAAAGAATGAGAAAAAATTTAGAAGTTAAAAGAAGAATTAGAAAATTTTAATTAGAAAATTTGATTATTTGATTATTTACTTACAAAATATAATTATAAAAAAATTTATATACAAAATACTATTATTATTATAAGAAAAGGTTTATTGATTAATTAGTTTTTTTTTTAAAATTAATGATCCAAGTTCATATTGATTTCCATTCAATTCTTGGCACGTCCTAAATTACTAACCACGCAGGAAATAATAAAAAATAAAGGTAGAAATTTAAAGGCAGAAAATAAAAATTCTTACACTATTACATGACTTCGGGATAGTTACATAATAATTAGGCGGAAAATAACACTAAATTATTACATAAAGGAGACAGTTACATAATAAGGCGAAAAAAAATTAAAATATAGAATATTACAAATTTACACAACAAAATGAATGGCAAATGAATAACATAAAGATGAGTTAGAGTTAGAGTGAAAATTAGAGTTCAAGGTTTATAGAGAAAATTATTAGGGTAAAAAAAAATATTTTTGGGTTAGTAAAAAAGTTAAAGTTGAACACGTTAAAATTCATAAAGACAATATATAATCAGTTTTAGTGAAACAATTAAGGTTTATATAAAAAATTTAAGGTTTAGGAAAAAAAACAGGGTTAAAGTTTATAAGAAATTTTTAAGGTTTACATGAATAATTAAGGTTTATGAAAAGTTCAGGGTAATGCAAAAATACGATTATCGTAATTGGATCAGATCAACACAAGTATCACGTCTCATACACGCAAATAGGCAAACAACGTATCGACACGTTCCAATCCGAATAATCTACAAAACGAACCAACACAAATATATATATATATATATATATATATATATATATATATATATATATATATATATATATATATATATATATATATATATATATATATATATATATATATATATATATATATATATATATATATATATATATATATATATATATATATAACCGCAACTCACAAATGAAAAAAAGAAAGAAGTATAGAATTTTGTAAAACAAAACAACCTTATTATATATATGTATATGTCACCACCTGCATGCAAATGTGAAATTGAAAACAAATGTTATAGAAAGTTACATATCAATATAATAAAAACGTAATGTATCCATTACTGATAATGTGATCGCCGCTCTTTTTTTTCTTTCTATTTTATTGGTTTTGTTTTTTCCTGTCGGTCCTTTTTTGGTCTCCAATAGTTAATATATATAGGATCAATTAGGGTTAGTATAATGAGCCTAAATATTTATTTTGATACCTAATAAAATATTAATTTAAAAAACAAATAAAGTTTTAATAATTAAATTACTTAAAATTAAATTAAAACTAATATATTCATTTATTTATTCTAGATCCAATATAAAAATAAAGGACCCAAAAAATAAAAGTATGGCGGCAAAATGCTCGAAAAAATAAAATAAATATATCAAAATGATCAACACGAAATAAATGATTCGGAAAAATACAGCGTTTAGTCGAATTTTGAAATAAAAATTATGACCGTTTAAACTGCTCAGACTGATCAATACACAACAAAAAATAGCCGGATAAAAAACTTTTAGCATGTCAAATTAAACCACGTGAACCGCAGATTAATGTTACCAACATTTGTAAACTTAAACTTGACATTTTTCGTTTACTAATTTTAGGCACAGTAAAAAATAACTAATTTGACCAGTCTGTATGTAAATTCCGAGAAATTATTCCGGCTAATATCAAGACGAAATTTTTTTATGCTATGATGATGATGCAAATGAATGCGAAACAAAAGTCGGTTAGAGTTAAAAACCAAGGGCAAATTTTGGGGTACAACAGCTGCCCCTGTTCAATTTTCTGAAACCCGAGGAATGAGATTGGCATGCGCGCCATTTGTGACTGGAAGGTTGAAGGGGATTGAACACAAAAGCTCAAAAATTTGCACTCGCCGGTGCGTAGAATGATATTGTTAGTTGGTTGTATTGCTTGAATGGGCTTAAAGATGCCATTCGGAGAAAAAGTCTTCAGATATGTTTCTTTGAGAGGGAAGCAATCCCAAATATGAAGATAGCTTTTTGGGAAGAATAAACGACGGGCCAAAAATGAGATAACCTTCGGGAAGAATAAACGACGGCCCGAGGTAACAAGATAACCTTTGGGAAGAATAAACGACGGCCCAAGGTAAATTGTTGATGAAGTTCGCCTGCTGGAGAATTAACCTGAAAAACAAGGTTAGTTCGGTGCAAATATAATGATATATATATAACATTCTGCAAGATAATATTTTATGAGAATGTGTATAATATGATATGATATGATATGATATGATGTATGTATGAATTATGTAGCTGAAGCGTATAAGTAGCTTCGTAGAACAACTGCAGACTGGGGAAAATAAATCCCGGTTCGTTGCCGAAGAGTATGAAGACTTCGTTCCCGTCTTGTTTTAAGAATATCGTACTTAGGAATTCCCATTTTTGTTCGTCGTACTTTTTATTGAAGGATTAAGTTCCTGAATATCCTGACTGAGGATAAAAGAGATGAACATAGATCCGGGAGACCTATGTAAGATATTACTTGAGGTACTCCGTAAGAATATCTATAAATATTAATCTGTGGGGATGAACCGGCGAAGATTCGTTGATTTCCTACATCCGTTAGTTCTTAGTAAATTCTATTATTGTATTTTATGTATTTCTGGTAAACATCAATCATATTCAAAAGCATATATATCTTCCAACATAACCAACGTACATTTCTCGCTTTAGTAAAAGGGGAAAAGTAAACCTGAATTCGGAAAACATTTCTTCTTTGAATAAAGAGGGAAAAGTAAACCTGGACTCGAAAACAAAATCATTTGAATTTTGAGAGTGTATAACCAATTGGATTTAGAGCTTCCAAGGTTTTTAACTCTCCTGAATAATTTCCCAGAAATTCTCATTGCTGGATCTGAAGACATGATACTAACACCATCTGATACTACTGACGTAGATAGTTAATTTCCATAATGGCTTCTGCTGAGAATCCAATATCAAGGTAATACAATGAGAGGAACGTGCTTTCAAATTGTGATGAAACATATACGCTCCGGGTATTAGATTTGGAAAGAGAGTGTTGCCCCTTGGTTGAGGATGAGTTGTCCCATAATGGAAGTATCTGAATGGAGTTACCTCAAGAGAAATAAGCATAATGCCCCACAATAATATGCCCCTGGCATCGTGAACTCTATAATGTTACCTTTGGTAATTCAGATAGATGAGAAGATCTGCCCCTGGCTACCATTAAGCATTGTTGAATCTTGACCTAACTGCCCCAAATGATTTGGACAGTAACATGACATGCCCCCTTGATTGGGAGATAATGATTATGCCCCTTTGTATACATGGGCTTTGATCTAGGAAGTAACTTTGTTTATCATAAGGACTTTGGTCATTGAACATTCATCCTGTAAGCTCCTCTGTGTGTCAAACACTTAGTTATATGTAAACAATGATATTCAAAATGCAATGCTTATATCTGTCTTGAAGTTTTGAAAAAGAGTTATTTTAGTAAAACAATGTTTGTAAAAACTGTGATATTAACTCAAGATTTATAATAAGCCCTAAAGGAGTCAAGATACCTTTTTGTGGCAATACGCTTTCAAACTAACCATGCTTCAGTTAGGACATTTAAAGGGTTATAACGTGACTTGGTTCATGGTTTAAGAAACAAAGGATAAATGCTCAAATTTTATTTGTACCCAACCCAATCTCCATGATGTTCTTCAGTCCTATGCTTGGTTAACTTATGCATTGAAGCTCCAGAGGAGTTTGGAATTGTAACACTGACATTTGTGATGGTTCAGAAACCATAACTTTATTTTAAAAGTCATCTTTTTTTTTGTTGAGGATTTATAATGACCTCTTTTTTTTTACTTTATTATCCCTTCTTTTTGCCTGAACTGTTTGTTTCAAGATTACAGTCAGCGGGATGTCTCAATTTTTACCAAGTCTCCTTCATAGGTTTTGACTTAGTGAGCTTTTCGTTTGCTAGATATTGACTTGCAGACTTTAGTGATTTACAGGGAACCATCATTAATTGTGTACAACACAGACAATCAGCATAATTGAGTTAACCGAGTAACTACCTTGCCCTAGGTTATGGATAAGGGTTTTAATTTGCGTGAGAATAAAAACTCCTACTTCATAGGCTTAAAAGGGTTGAGTCGGGATTAACTTCCTTATATCTCCACTGTTTAGGAATTGAAACAATGCATGTACATCATCAGCATAGTCTGTTCAAAAGCATACTGCATAAGATTATGGTATTGTTTTCGTCATCCTCCCTCTAAAGGCTTACAGCTTTATCAAGAGTTAAATATCACAAAATAGAAGTAAAAAGCATATTTTTAAATATAGTGAAACAAATGGATTAATTCAAGACAAACATATGCAATGCATTAATGAAAACAAAAGTTTGACATAATAGTAAGTGTTTAACCAAACAAAAAAAATTACAAATGAAAATTCAAATGTTCTCAAAGCCTCTCCCTCTAAACTGGTTACTCCAGATGTCTGGGCGCTTTGTTGTTTGATGGGCAATAGAAAAACTCAATCTGGCCTTCTGGCATAACCTCGAGGATTCCTTCGTCAATCAGGTCTTGAATCCATTTCTTCAATGCACAACAACTATTAGTATCATGTCCGGGACAGTTGGAGTGATATCCACACCTTTCCTTGGGATTATAGCAAGGAGAGGAAATATTAGGATTTTGAGGAGGATTTTCCAAGGGAATTAGCTTCATCTCCAAAAAGCATTGCAGAACTTGCGACATTGGAGTGCTGAATTTGATAAACTGTCTTTTATATTCCTTGTGTTGAAGTGGATTAACCTTACAAGGTCTTTTTTCTTCAACTGAAGAAAAATCAGTGGTAACCTGTCTCTTACCTTCTTTTATCCTTATCTTCCTTTCAAACAAGTCATCTTGTTTTAACGGAGGTTGAATGACGATTAGATTCCCAACTCCATTACTTTGAAGTTTATGGACAAAGGTTCTCAACACTTCTTGCCCCTGAGCTAAACTTTGGATAAGAGTCACCCAACAATTCATCTGGATCTTCATTTCTGCCATCTCAGCTTGCAATTGTTCCAACTGATCATTCTTGTTATCTTCATGTTTTTCAAAGAGGAATGCTTTCAACTTTTCTTGCCTCTTGGACAAATTCAGGATCACTTCTTGAAACTGAGCATTCTGAGCCTGGAGATCCTTGACAGTTTGTTCGAGAGCCATTTCTGCTGAAATAAACAACAAGAAGACAAGATACCTGCTATGGAAGCCTGTCATGCAATGATATGGCATGAAGATGCATATGCAATGTGTTTAAGGACCGCAAGATTTAAATTTGCTTATAGAAAACAAAAACAAAATTTTATTAGTAAGTGTTTAATATAAATTTTCCCCTTGGGATTACAATGAAAGGAAATGGAAATAAAGTACAAAAATAATATATGGGGTTTTAAGTCTCCCATGGATGCTTCCTCTTTTTGTGGAGGTATTTGTTGAGGTTCCGCTCCTCGTGAAATTGTCTTGTCAGCTCTAGAATTCTTTCTTGACTAGCTCTGAAATGAGTTTCAAAAGTATCCCTTTGCTCCCGCAATTGAATCCAGGACTTCTGCAACTATTCCAAATCAGTGGGCATGTCTGGATGAAGTATGGTATAAGGAACATCTCCTTCAGCAACAGGCTCCATAGTGATTGGTAGAACAGTAGGATATGGCATCATGAGATTCTGAGCACGAGATCGTACCCATCTGAGGTAAGGCTCCATAGGAATATAATACTTTGGCTCCAAAGTCTTGCTCTCAACTTTATTCACCTTGTTCCAAGCTCATATAAACCTTTGACGGTAACCCTGAAGATCATTGTCGTAGTCGAACACAATACCATGAATAAGCATGTCATGAGGACCATTACTTCAAGCATAACCAAACTGACGTAGAGCTAAAAAAGGGTTGTAAGTAATGCCCCCTCTTATGCCAAGGAGTGACACATTAGGGAATTCCCCACAACGGTCGATGATAGTAACATTCTCCATAGATCGAGAGCACCAATGAATGTCTGAATGAGAAAGTGACATAATTCTCTTAGACCACCTTAACCCTTGTTCATTCTTCATCACTGATCGAGGAAGGTGAGAAATAAACCACCTAGACAATAAATATATACAACATATCAGAATTCCTCTCGCCTTTGTAGTACGAGTGTGAAGAGAATGTAAGATATCTCCAAGTAATGTAGGCACTGGATTGCGAGTCAGAAATATATTAATGGCGTGTACGTCTATGAACTGGTCTGGATTAGGGAATAACACTAAGCCATATATCAATAAGGCTAGGATCTCCTCAAAAGCATCATAACTCATAGTGTTCAAGAACACTTGAGCTTTCTCCATCAATACCTTAGCAAGAATACCCTTAACTCCGCTTCTCGTTTCTAGGACAATGTCTGATTTCTTCAAATGTAGGGCTGCAACAATGACTTCAGGTTTAGGCTCTTTCTCTAAGCCTATGAAGGGTCTCTGATCAAGGATAGGTATACCCAGTAGTTTGGAGAACTCTTCCATTGTAGGAACCAGCTGATAGTCGGGAAATGTGAAGCAATGATGTTTAGGATCAAAGAACTGAAATAGGACACCCATCATGTCTTCATTGAACCCTGAAGTGACTAGATCCAGTAGGTGACCATGTATCTTGATGAATTGGGAGTTTTCAGAAACTTGAGAGACCAATTCCTTAAGCTTTGAAGGTATTCCTACAAAGTTGATCCGGATAGTATTCCTACGAGCAGTAGCCATGACCTGCAACAAAGAACAAAGATGAATCCTTTGGTCCTTGAAATGGTTAATGAAAATGCTATGCTTATGATGTCATGATGTCATGATGTTATGCTCAATCACAAACATGTGGCACATAAAAACAAGTCACACAATAACCTAGGTTTGAAGGCTTGCATGAGGTTTAAAGGTAAGTACCCTCCCCTAAAGTTTAGTTGGTTCATCCTATCCTACAAAAGTAACCGAGTTCTAAGGGATCTCAATATCACTAATCCTTCTCAAAGGTGGTTGTTCAATAGGCAACTTACTTTCCAACCAAAACCCTCCAAGTTTAGGATCTCAATGAGCGTAGTATCGAGTATCAACCAACTTCAGTCTTCACCAAAGCCGGCTATCTCACTACTTTCTAAAGGCCAAGATGGGATAACTAGGGTTCTAAAGGTCAGTTAGTGTATTGACAACATATGGCAACCCCATATTATCCTTAACTTACTTAAGGAGCATAAGCACCTACCCAAGAAGTCACACTAACTATGGCCACCAGATCAACCATATTGGTATACGCAAGAGTCGCCACCGACTTTTATTTTATCCAAGTGGAAAGGACATAAAAGAACAGGAAAGACCTATTTTTAAAAGACTTAGGTTCGGGGGGTAGGTTATATAAATGGAAGCTGTTAGCACCCTTTATATTCATGGTTATCCATGGGCTCTTAGTTACTTAGCTCACTTTAATTGTTTTTGAAAAGTTTAGTGTGTGATTAGAAAATTTCTAAGTACTTTGTAATGATCCTCGTATGGATGTATACAAAGCCTTATTTGAAAATGTTTGAAAATATTGTGAGGTGTGAAAAGTATTTTTGAAGAGTGAGCAAGTAACTATGAGGTATCGACCCTAAGCTAAGTCATTCAAGTTCTTTTATGTTTCTTCAAGAGTAAGACTATCCCTATTATTAAGGAATAAGTAGTCATTACCTTGGATTTGTTTAAGGGACAGACGTAGGATCATCGTATGGTCAATGAAGGCAACTTAAAGGGTGTCTTTAGCAACCTGGGAGGGACTATCATCTTTTACTGAAGGGACAAGGTCATTATCGTAGGCAACATCGTAGGGACTTGATCTTTTAAATCTGGGAGGGATTAGATGATTTATTTATGGAGGGACTTTGCTTAAGACACCCTATTTTCGAGGGACTTGACCGTTTATTTTAAGGCAATTGAGAGGAATACCCTAGGAAGTGCACATGGCGATCAAAGATCGACTTACGTGTGTGAGCGTACATTTTTAAGTATTTATCTTTTTAAAATTAATCATCTAAATTAATTTAATCACAAATAGATTTTCACACCCTATTTACTAACCACGCAATAAATATTTACAAATAAAATAAAGACGGAAAAATAAATCTACAAATTATTACAAGGCTTATGGGCAAATACATAATAATCGGATAAAAATAATTTATAAAGCAAGAATAATAGATATAATAAAATAATAAATAAGCAATAATAATAATAAAAAATAATAAATCAATGATAATAATAATAAAGCAAAAATAATAAAATTAAAATAAAATAAAACATTTAATTAAAAAGAAAAAGTTTAAGTTAGACAAGTTAGATTTTTTAGAAGTTATTAGAATTAGTAAAAAAAAAGGAATTAAGTTTAGAGAAAAATAATTAAAGATTATTAAGAAAACTTTTAATTATTTACATTATATGATTATTACTATTATAGTACAATTAAGAAAATAATATTATTAATATACAAAACATAAAGTAAAAGAATTATTAAAATTAAATTAATATTTACAAATTAAATAAATATTATAGAAAAATATTAAATTATTAAGTTAGTAGGTTATTTATAAATTATATACAATATTTTAGAATCATAATTATTTAATTATAAAAAAAAAAGTCAATTAGATTTTATTTACAACTGTATAAAAGAATGACAAAAAATTTAGAAGTTAAAAGAAGAATTAGAAAATTTGATTATTTGATTATTTACTTACAAAATATAATTATGATAAAAATTATATACAAAATACTATTATTATTATAAGAAAAGATTTATTGATTAATTAGTTTTTTTTTTAAATTAATGATCAAAGTTCATATTGATTTCCATTCAGTTCTTGGCACGCCCTAAATTACTAACCACGCAGGAATAATAAAAAATAAAGGCAGAAATTTAAAGGCAGAAAATAAAAATTCCTACACTATTACACGGCTTCGGGACAGTTACATAATAATCAAACGGAAAATAACAATAAATTATTACATCAAGGAGACAGTTACATAATAAGGCGAAAAAAATTAAAATATAGAATATTACAAATTTACACAACAAAATGAATGACAAATGAATAACATAAAGATGAGTTAGAGTTAGAGTGAAAATTAGAGTTCAAGGTTTATAGAGAAAATTATTAGGATAAAAAAAAATATACTTTTGGGTTAGTAAAAAAGTTAAAGTTGAACACGTTAAAATTCATAAAGACAATATATAATCAGTTTTAGAGAAACAATTAAGATTTATATAAAAAATTTAAGGTTTAGGAAGAAAAAAACAGGATTAAAGTTTATAAGAAATTTTTAAGGTTTACTAAGAAAAATTAAGGTTTATGAAAAGTTCAGGGTAATTAGTTATCTGTGCAGATCTAAATATATAACATAAAAAAATATGAAGAAAAAAGAACGACGCTGCTAACGCAAAAATGCGATCATCGCAATTGGATCAGATCAACACAAGTGTCACGCCTCATACACACAAATGTGCAAACAGCGTATCGACACGATCCAATCCGAATAGTCTACAAAACGAACCAACACAAATATATATATATATATATATATATATATATATATATATATATATATATATATATATATATATATATATATATATATATATATATATATATATATATATATATATATATATATATATAACCGCAACTCACAAATGAAAAAAAGAAAGAAGTATAGAATTTTGTAAAACAAAACAACCTTATTATATATATGTATACGTCACCACCTGCATGCATATGTGAAATCGTAATGTATCCACTACTGATAATGTGATCGCCGCTCCTTTTTTTTTCTTCTAATTTTCTTAGTTTTGTTTTTTCCGGTCGTTCCTTTTTTGGTCTCCAATAGTAAGTATATATAAAATCAATTAGGGTTAGTATAATGTGCCTAAGTGTTTATTTTGAGATCCAATAAAATATTAATTTAAAAAAAAAATAAAGTTTTAATAATTAAATTACTTAAAATTAAATTAAAACTAATAAATTTATTTATTTATTCTAGACCCAATATAAAAATAAAGGACCCAAAAAATAAAAGTCGGGCGGCAAAATGCTCAAAAAAATAAAAATAAATATATCAAAATGATCAGCACGAAATAAATGACTCGGAAAAATACAGTGTTTGGTCGGATTTTGAAATAAAAATTATGACCGTTTAAACTGCTCAGACTGATCAATATACTACCAAAAATAGTCGGAAAAAAAACTTTTAGCATGTCAAATTAAACCACGTGAACCACAAATTAATGTTACCAATATTTGTAAACTTAAACTTGACATTTTTCGTTTACTGATTTTAGGTACAGTAAAAAATAATTAATTTGACCAGTTTGTATGTAAATTTCGAGAAATTATTCCGGCTAATATCAAGACGAAAAAATGTCATGCTATGAAGATGATGCAAATGAATGTGAAACAAAAGTCGGTTAGAGTTAAAAACCGAGGGCAAATTTTGGGGTACAACACTAACAATTAAGAAAAAGAAGACACACTTTAAAGAAAATCCTTGACCTTGCTTAAAAGCTTCAGTCAAGTACAAAATACTCTTTCTTAAAAACCTTGAGTGGACAACATACAAATCAATATAACCTAGTCCAATACAACCATCAACATGATAATTGTTTGTCTCACAAGAAAACTAAACACATGTAAAACCCTAGTAATTTTCAATCCTTATTTTCTGTAACTTCAAATAAGGTTTATAAGCCTTTTGTAGAGTGTGAAACATAGGCATGGGCCTGTTGTAGTTGCATAACAATTTTAACCTAAATACATTAATTCCTAAAATAAAGGAACAAATATTACAATCATAGAAAATGCTCTACAAATACCACTCCTTGCTGAATCACAACCTTCTAATTAAAGCACCTGATAATTCTTAACAAAACACACAAACTAATAACAGAATATATGCGTTCATAATTAAAGGATTCAATTAGGTCTTCAGTACTAGTTAGAGATGTCATGACATCAATCTTGACATCCTGATAAAACAACATCACACTTAAACTTTCACACATGCAGATTGCTTAAATAACATGTCATAACATCAAATATGACATTTGAATACAAAACATGTTTTACCATAAAATACTGTCAATCTACAACATCTACAAATATCAAATACATCCAATCAATTGGATGGGAAAACTCTCTTGAGAGCATCGATGAAGAAACAACTGACAATTTCTCGCATGATCAAGCTGCATCAAAGGAATATTTTGTGGATCCTCCTTCACCAAAAATTAATGTCATTACAAAAGCTACTCCATGAAGTCAAGTTCCATACTTCTGCATCTCCAATGGAGTTTGTTACAATTGGGTCTCTATTTACGTCCCAAACATTGGTCACATTCCAAAGTAATTGCTTAGTTTTATTTTGACCTTTCATCTGCCAGGATGACAAGGAATGTTTTATAGGGTTTACTTGATGTAAATGTTCTCTTCACTTAGCCCCAAGTGACAAAGTTTTGTTTTTATTGGGTTATGTGTTTCAAGAATCGACAAATCATAAATAAAATGTCATTATGTATTTCCGCATTTGTTGTTGTTTTCTCTTTTCGCTTTTTCAGAAAATGATAATCCCTAAAAATAAAAAAAAATAAAAAAAATGTTTTTCAAAACTAATCTGCATAAACTTTATTTTGCATTCTCGAAATGTGTTTTCTTGATATCATCATCACGCAAATTAACTGTTTTAAACCCCATTGAAACACATGATCCAATGCCTTTTCCCAACTTTGAGTTCCCGATATTCGAAGCTGAAGAGGAAGATGACAATTAAATTCCAGAAGAGATCTCTAGACTGCTCTGACAAGAGGAGAATTCCATTCAACCTTACAAAGAAAAATTGAAAATGGTTAATTTGGGTTCAGAACAGGAAAGAAAGGAAGTCAAGATCAGCGCACTTCTCAGTTCGGCTGAAAGGAAAAGCCTGATCTCACTACTCAAAGAATTTCCGATGTATTTTCTTGGTCCTATCAAGACATGCCAGGGTTGGATACCAACATCGTGGGACATAATTTACCATTGAAGCCAAAATGCTCACTAGTCAAACAGAGATTTAGAAGAACTCATCTAGATATGGCCATTAAAATCAAGGAAGAGGTACATAAGCATATTGATGCAAGATTTCTGTCCACTTCAGAATATCCTCAATGGTTGGCAAACATTGTGCCAATACCAAAGAAGGAAAAAACAATCAGAATGTCTGTAGACTACAGGGATCTCAATAAAGCAAATCCAAAGGACGACTTCCCTTTACCACACATTGACATCCTGGTAGACATCACAACAAAGTACACAATATTTTCCTTCATGGATGGATTTTTGGGCTACAACCAGATAAAATTGGCACCCGAAGACATGGAGAAAACATATTTCATCACACCCTAAGGCACCTTCTGTTACAAATTAACGTCGTTCGGATTAAAGAATGCTGGTGCTACCTATCAAAGGGCGATGACAACTCTCTTTCATGACATGATGCATAAATATATTGAAGTATGCATCAACGACATGATCTCCAAGTCGAAGACCGAAGAGGAACATGTTGAACATCTACAAAAATTGTTCCAACGTCTAAGAAAATATAAACTACGATTGAATCCTAACAAGTGCACCTTTGGTGTCGGATCAAGAAAACTCATAGGATTCATCGTCATTCAGAAAGGAATCGAAGTTGATCCTGACAAAGTTAAGGCTATTCAAGAAATGCCCGCTCCGAAAACAGAGAAACAAGTACAAGGATTCTTGGGACGTCTCAATGTTTATATCCCTCTTGATCGCGACATGCACGCCAATATTCAAACTTCTCCAGAAGAATCAAAGTCATGACTGAACAAAAGAGTGCCAGGGATCCTTTGAAAAGATCAAAGAATACTTGTTGAAGGCACCGATCTTGTCTCCTCCATGGGATGTGTACTTCGCCAGCAAGACAAAACAAAAAGAAAAGAATATGCTATTTACTATCTGAGCAAGATATTCACTGATTGTAAATCTCGGTACATAATGCTTGAGAAAACTTGCTGCTATCTTGGGCAGATAAACATCTTCACCACTATATGATATGTCATACTACTTGGCTTATCTCAGAAATGGATTCGATCAAATATGTGTTCGAAAAGTCTGCATTAACAGGAAGAATCGCCCGTTGGAAAATGTTTTTATCAGAATATGACATTGAATATCATGCAGAGAAATCCGTCAAAGGAAGTATCCTAGCTAATCATTTGGCTCATCAACCCATCAGTAATCAGGATCCAATCACATTTGACTTCCCAAATGAAGACGTCATGTATCTTAAGATGAAAGATTGTGACGAACTACTGCCAAGTGAAAGACCTGAACCATGATCCCGTTGGGGACTTATCTTTGACAGAGCAGTTAATTCTTATGGAAATGGGATTGAGGCAATCATCGTCACTCCAAACGGAACCCACATTCCATTCACTGCCAGATTGGCATTCAAATGTAAAAACAACGAGGCCGAGTATGAAGCTTGCATCATGGGTCTCGAGGAAGCAATTGATCTCAGGATCAAGAATTTACACGTGTACATAGATTTTTCCTTAGTGATCAATCAGATCAAAGGAGAATGGGAAACACGACAACAGGACTGATCCCTTAGTGAGACTATGTAAGGAGATTGCTTCCATTTCTCAACAGATTTGAATTCCATCACATCCCTCGTGAGGAAAATCACATGGCTAACACATTTGCTACTCTATCTTCCATGATCATTGTGGATCAATGCAATGACATCCCAAGAATTGACATTATGCGCTTGGACATGCCATCATACATTTTTGCTATAGAAACTTTTACTGATGGAAAACCTTAGTATTATGACATTCAACTATTCCTACAGAAAAGGGAATACCCATTTGGATCGTCAAGAAAAGACAGGAAGACCCTCCGAAGACTTGCAATTAACTTCTTCCTCAACCAAAATGTACTTTACAAGAGAAACTTCGACATGGTTCTACTTAGATGTGTAGACAAGCTCGAAGCAGAAATACTCATGAAAGAAATTCATGAAGGATCTTTTGGTACTCATACTAATGGATATATGTGCTCGCAATGGTTTTTGACAAACAACCGTTGATTTTCCAATTAAAGCTAAATTGGTTTACTTGCAGGATCAACCATACAAATCCTAGGACATAAGTGCAATTTTGTCGAAATTATAAATCTGGAAATCTTGTGATTTCACTTTTTATTAGGTCTTTTATGTATGAATAATATGACTAAGTACAAGAGTAAAGAGATTGGTGAAAACTTAAAGAAAGTAAATTTTGACAATGCATAAAGCAGATGGCAAAGAAAAAGTAAATGACTTGTAAATGTAAAGGAATGGTAAATAACTTGGAATTTTATTAAACTTGATAAAATAAATTGGTGTTGCACACGTATATTTTCCAGAATAATAATTTTTTCTCACACACGGGTACTTCGAGTATTTTACAGGAATTTTTGTACAAGATTTTTCACACACCATTTCTGACAAGAATTACCCTATTTATACACAAATAAAATAACTTCCACTAACGGAAAAATCCTAAAACCACGACACTTGGCCTTCGACATGTCTTCTTTCCACCAAACGCTTCCACACGTCCTTCGGCCAAATGTCTCAATCTTTAAATTTTGAATCTCTTCTTTGTGTCGAAACGACGCACTCTTTCAAGGTTGTCAGACTTGTCAAAAAACAACATAGTTATCTGACTCCGTTGAAACATCGAAAAACACATTCTTCATCTGGCTTGGTCGAAAACATCGAAAAAACATCTTATTTGTCTGACTCGGTCGAAATTGATTTCTGAAACATCTTCCATTTTCTAGTCGAAGTACATCACTTTGATCTTCATCTTCATGGCGTCGAAAATCCTTGTCTACAATATGATGGCAAGAAAAATACTCCGAGCATGATATTATTGGCTCACAATGGATGCGGATTTCCGCAAGCATGCAAGGAGATGTCATAAATGTCAAGTTTATGCTGATAAGATTCATACACCTTCGACACTTCTCAAGGCTCTCTCTTCTCCATGTCCATTTTCAATATGGGGAATAACATGATTGAGATGATTGAACCCAAAGCTTCAAACGAACATCGGTTCATCCTGGTAGTCATTGATTACTTCACCAAATGGGTCGAAGCAACATCATACGCCAATATACCCGACAAGTGGTCGTCCGATTCATAAAAAATAATATCATCAACCGCTACGGTATTCCAATTCAACTCATTACTGACAATGGGTCCAACTTGAACAACAAAATGATGAAAGAATTATGCGCATAGTTCAAAATTGAACACCATAACTCTTCTCTTTATCCACCAATAAAAATATCAAGAAAAGTTTCCAGAAGATGGTCGTAACATACAAGGACTGGCATGCGATGCTCCCTTATGCGCTTCATGGATATCAAACTTGTGTTTGCACTTCAATAGGGGCAACCCCTTTTTCAATAGTATATGGCATGGAAGTAGTGCTACCCATAGAAGTTGAAATCCCATCATTAAGGATATTGATGGAGGTCAAACTCACTGAATCTGAATGGTGCCAAAGCAGATTCGACGAGCTCAATCAGATAGAAGAAAAGAGAATGGCTGCCCTCTTTCATGGTCAGTTATATCAACAACGAATGAAGAGAGCATTCGACAAGAAAGTTTGACCTCGTTTCTTCAAAGAAGGAGATATCATACTCAAGAAAACCAATCTTTTCTCACTGGCTCTCGGGGAAAATGGTCTCCAAATTATGATGGCCCATATGTAGTCAAGAAAGCCTTCTCAGGCGGTGCCCTGATACTCGCAACAATGGATGGTGAGGAATTCACTAATCCTACAAATGTTGATGCAGTCAAGAAATACTTCGCCTAAATGTAAAAAACAAAATCTCGCTAAGTTGAAAATCGGAAAGGAAAACTTAGGAAAAAATGAGCGTCTCAGTGGATTGAAAATCCTAAAGGGCGACTTAGGCAAAAATGAGTGTCTCAGTGGATTGAAAACCCGAAAGGGCGACTTAGGCAAAAATGCGCGTCTCGGTGGATTGAAAATTCGAAAGGGCGATACAGGAAAAAATTAGAGACATTCAAAAAATATATCTCGCTAGAGAAATCTAGGCAAAATGTTAGAGATTCATGGCAAGTAACTACATCCAACCAGATTGGATCATCAGAAGAAAGTCATTCATCGAAGTCATCATCAGCAGAAGCTCTGAAGACTCCGAACTTAGAATTGGTAGAATGATAAGGATCATTATGTTTCAATGTAACCCTTTTCCCTAATAAATTACTATTTTCTACTTTGTAAACACTCTATGGAATTACGCCTTCGGCTGATTACCATCCCATATATGAAAATTTGAGCCTTTGCCCATTTGTTTGCAACTCTTATATTTTTTATCTACTTTACAAAACGACGCTTTCAAAAATGATTTGTCTTTTTCTTGAAATTAAAATTAATTTACTTCACTTTTATTTTTCAAAGTGAAATTTACAATTTTCCTTGGACTATGAACGAAAAAGGAAATCTTTCAGTTGCTTCAAAAGTAACCTAACTTTTGGAATATCCCACGAGGATGAACTTATGTCTCCCTGCAGAGCCATGTCTCTAGAAATCAAAAGCAGCAGGAGCTCTCCTCTACAATTAACAATTCAACCAAGCCACTATGATATTACCATCTCCTGATCGGCCTAGTATTACCTGTCTTATCTTGTTAGTTTATGTGCCGTGTCTATTTTGTCAGCATACGCATTCATTCATACATTCATAATTATGTTCGCATTTACATTTGCATAATCATATTCACATTTGTGCCACGTGACAGAGAGTCTTCTCTCTAGTTCATTCCTGGATAGAACATCAGTTTTCATGTTTGGATAACTTGAACCTCTACAACAACGCTATGATCAAGCCGTTATAACCTCAAGATCGCTGGCAGGGTGAACAATTGGGCATCTTAGGATTAAAAATTAGGGTATTCTAAGGTATTTAATCCTTTTGTACCTCGAATCTCCCAATGCTTTCACCATTCACATCTTTGGGTCCAAGAATATTAAATAGGGGCATCTGTCATACCCTAAATTTGGACCCTAATATATATACCTCATTGGAGGGAATCCACTAACCAAAGGACTCTGTCAGACTGATATCGACAATATCCCCACAATGAATCAGGATTCTTGAGTCCCTTAGAGGATTCAGGAAAATGACCAATCATTAACACATAAAATTTCCAACCTTTCAATCACTATCAAAGGGTTAAGGAATCTCAAATGATGGAAAATCTTTCAAGGACTGTACAAAAGTTTCAATGATCTGGGCCCCGAGCCATCACAATCACCAATTAGGGTTTTAGTCAAATGATGCTCTCCAAATGAAATTTTTCATAGAGATAGGAGCAAATACCTCCATACATCATCAATAATGTTGACATGACTTTGACAAGCCATTTACAAGTACAAAAGGTGCAGCGACCAATGACTACAAGATTAGGGCTTCACAATGCCCATATTAGGGTTTCTGACTAATCGGGGAACCAAAAGTCAAGATTTTCATCTGGACAAGAGCCTATACCATAGGGAATTGTTTAAATAGCTAATATACATCATGGAAGTCCATTCATAAGGCCAAAATACCTCAGAGGATGTCTAGTCAAAAAATCAGAAAACCAGGGTATCCAATGTAATTTCCATCTAGACAAAAAAGTCAAAGATTGACTTTTTCACCCAAAATGATCCTCATGCCCTATATTACAAAAAATCAGAAATTTGAAGATAACTTGTATAACGATAAAATCATGAGTGTAAGCTATTAACTAACTTAACTCAAGGTAAACAGAGTCGCCACCGCGCTTTTATTTTATTCCAAAAGGAAAAGGGGAAAAAGAGCGAATAAAACCTAATGAATCTAAAAGCAAGAAAGCTAAAGAAACACATCAGAGAAATAGGTAAGGGGATAAGTTACACAATGGGAAGGTTTTACGCACCCAAAATGTCCGTGGTACTCCACGGGAGCCCTTTGAAAAATTTACTGCTTTTGGTTTGAAAATGGTTTGTTTGAGAGAGATTAGAGAGATGAGAAGAGAAACATTTTTTAATGTTTTTGTGTTTGAAGAGATTTAACGCCTCATGCCTACGTACCCACAAAGTGCAATGCGAGATCAAAACCTCGTAGTTTGTGGTACAAAATTTGAAAAGAAACAATGAGTTGAATTGATTTTAAAATGTAGAGATAAGTCGCCATTCTTTAGCGAATAATTCCGCTAGAAAGAATGAATCATATCTAAACATATGAAAAGAAAAAAAGTGCACAACGACACAAAAACAAATGAGTGAGTTTTGGATTTTTTAAAGTCTTTGAGAAGAGAATTTCGATATGCTTACATGGATTAACATTTATTAAGAAGATAAAATGAAAAGGGGAAAATCGCTTGACCCAAGTCAAGGTTTGATTGCGAAAACGTTTGAAGTTTTAAAACAAAGAAGGTTTTGAAAATAGGAAGAAGATTTGAAAATTTAAGAAGTGGGAGGAGATGAAGTGACTATCCTAAGAAAATAAAATAAAGAGATAAGGGAAGAAAGATCTAACCAAACTTGATGACATTCCAAATCATGATCATAAGAGTTCCATCCTTATAAGCTAGAAAATGGCCAAATAAAGGCTAAATCCAACTTTATGAAGATCAAGGCAAAGGAAGTGTCCTAAAAATCTAAATCCAAATCTTCGCTCCAAATGCTAAGGATAGTAACCAATAGTTCTCAAATTAAAGTCACAAGTTTTTTTAGGGGTTTAATCCTTTATTAATGTTTTTGTGCCCAAATGGACAAAAGGAAAATCAACATCAAAATAATAAGAACAAATAATAAACATGATATGGATGAATAAAGCAAAATAGAATAAAGACAATAAAAGTGCAAGAAATTAAATGTTAGTAACAAAAGAAATAAAATGCAAGAATCTAAAATATTAATAGTAGTAATGGTATAATAATATTCATATAATAATGGTATGGTGAACTTAATCAACCACAAAAAAAAAAGTAACCAAAATCGAAGGCAACCGGATCCGCTTAGCATCTTACACTGTAGCGATTAATCAAGGCAAACCGAACCGAATTCAATGAAATTTGAAAGGCGATTGGGAGAACCAAAGCACCTACGCATCAAAAATTCACAAGTCTCGATTCTTGAAGCAATATGATTAACCACTTTGGAATTATGCGATCAACAAGAGATCCGGTCCACGAAAGTGTAAGTACCCAATTAGATTTTTATTCCGGAGTCGGGACACATTTAGGTCTATGTTAAGCAATCGCCGAGTAATTTACGAAGTAATTACCCTACAAATGAGGCCGACCATCACCAATTAAGGTGCATAATGTTAGTGCTAATGCATGTGAGATAAACGATATGTAAATCGTTATCCGAATGCGATACCGCACAAAACTAAAGATGAATACCAAATTGAGCCGTACTTATGGTATTCTTCCATCCTTAAGTTCAATCACTCATCTTGGTGGATTCAAGCATGAAAATGTATCACTAATGCAAAGTACCTTAAATGAATTGAATAATCCACTTAAAGGTAGTTTTGAATTAATGAACATTAACTACTCTAATCTACACCCAAAGTCCATTGAAATTAAGGAGGAATTACTCCCAAAAATGCTTCCCAAGGTAAAAATAAAAGGGAGGAAGAAGAAGAAGAAAGAGGAACCAAAAAGGGGCTTGAAACAAGCCAAAAACATCATTCTGACTTGTGTTAACCGGTTAACCAAATGGTTAACCGGTTAACGCAAGTAGATTTTGGATAATTTGCGCTGTTTTTGAACTGGTTAACCGGTTAACCAAATGGTTAACCGGTTAACGCTGTACCAGATGCTGAAAAATGCAGAAAATTCAGCATGATCCATTTTGAAACCTTTTCTCAAACATTTGATGATCATGATCTGAATTTGCATGAATTTTAAAACCAAAATACAGTGGAATCCCTGCAATCAAACAACAAATAAAGATCCAAAGGATCTAGAAACAAAAGCACCAAAGATCTACATCTTGAATGTTGATGGTGAATATGGGTTTATGGAGGAAGATGAATTACCAAAAGCTTTTCTTCAAATTGAACCAACACAAGCTTAGATCTACTGAAATTGATGAGAAAAAAATGAAAGGATGAAGGTCTAGCTCAAGTTAATCAAGAATTCAATGTGAATTCTAGATAACTTCAGAAGAAAGAAAGATGAGCTTTGTAGAATTTTGGTGTTGGGGGAGTATTTTGCAAGAGGTTTTGTGGCAATCAAAAGCTTGTGGAATGAATGAAATTGTGGTCCTATTTAAAGGCCATAGGTATGGAAATTTGGTGGAATGGGGCTTGCTTTGGTAATTTGAATTTAGGTTTGGTAATTGGAATTTTGGTGGAAAATGGAAAAGAGTGGTGATTAGTGAGGGTTTATGGTAGGAAATGATCAAAGTGATGTAGAGAAATCAGAAACCAATGGATCTAGAATATTCCAATTAAATCAATGATCTAAGGGTGCTGAATTTGAATAAAAAATTCAAATTTCGCACTGGTTAACCGGTTAACCAAGCTAAATTTTGAATTTTTTGTTCAAAAATAGCTGCTTGGTTATTTCGGCCCGATTCTTGTGTACGTCGAAGAAATAAACACGTGAACCTTGGAGATCCTTTGAATGAATCAATTAACTTGGGAAATCCTTGCTCTGATAATTTTGGATTATTTGCGGGTCGTCTTCGACTTTTTGTGAAATTTACTCGAGCTGCAGGACTGCTATTTTTTGGCATTTTTATATGGTTCCTCTTCCTGAAAAGGTTAACAAAAGGAAACAAAATTTTTTTGGATTTTGATTAATGGTTAGTAAACACAATCAAATAAAACAATTAAAGAGAACGATGATCCCCTGCGAGGCATAATCCTAACCCGAGAAGAATCGTGCAACCAGTGCGATCTTGTTTGTATGCAAAAATGCAGATGAGATGCAAAGAAAACTTAGGGCAAAAATTAGGGTGTTACATCTGCCCCTATTTAAGTTTCTTCAATCCGGAGATATGAAGATTGACATCTTCGTCTCTACAAGATGGGAGAGACTTAAATGCAGAAAACCTAATTTTTGTCCTAAGAGAACATGATATGATATGAATATGATATGCAAGCCCAAGATCTTTGTGGGGAAACATGACCACCAGAGGAAAGAAGAAACTTGGGGACACAGAAGAAAATCCCGCTGGGGAAACAAAAGACAACATGAGAGTTTACCAGGAAAATAAATCACTGGATAACTGACTCAACTTGGGAAAAGATATATGATATAATCAAGGTAAAAAAATTCAATGAGGGAAAGTAAACACCCTGCCAGGAAATATTAATCAGCCAAAATATTCGAGTCCAAAAATGGAGGAGTACCAAGTTGGAAACGAATTATCAACTACCTGTTTACTAGGTAGGAAAACAAAGGACTCGACTATCGATTTACTGGATAGGAGCAAAACAAAGAGGGATAACCTCCACTACCTTTTTACTGGGCAGAAAAATTCTCAACTACCTGATTTACTGGGTAGGAGCTCAATCAAAGGGAAACAACTTCTATTACCTTTTTACTGGGTAAGAAGAAAGAACTCTCGACTACCGGATTTACTGGGTAGGAATACAAGCAAAAGAGCTTGATCAATTTGGTAATATTACCCACTATCGATTAACTGATAGTTTAATTCCAAAGTAATATACTCAAGCTGGAGAAAATGTTGCCCACTATCAAACAATGATAGCTTAATTCCAAAGCAATATTACTCACAAAGAGGACCAAAGTTCAATCCAAGAACAAGTTGGAGAGAAACGGCCAAACAAAACTCATCCCGAGGAGGAAATATCTCAACTGGGGGAAATTCCATCCAGATAATAAACTGGGAGGAAACTGAATCAAAATCATCCACGAGAAACAACCTCAGTGGGAAATCAGAAAGGATTAACACTTTCTGCTTAATGGTCGACACTCTAAACTTGAGAGGAAGAAAACACACACACTTTGTGGGGAAAATCCATACCAAAGAGCAGGGAACAATGATAAATGCAAGAATGCAAGCAAACGATGCCATGCTTATGCGTATGAATATGCTGACAAAACAGACATAAAGAAAAGCAACAAGTGATATGAACACCACAACAACCAGATACTCGGCTAATCCCAAGGCAACAATGCAGGGAATCATGCTGGAGATTCAACTTGAAATCATGCAGGGGAATATCATAAGCCATCAAAGGAATAAAATCCTACTACAAGGCTTAACTCATGATGAGACAGCATCTGCTAGGGATCCAATCCACAAAGCAAACTTCAAGAATCCACTAACAGAACAAAATCTTCCATTCTTTGGGGAAAGAGGGAAATGTCCCTGCTAAACACCGATGGGAACAAATATCTTCATAACTCCGTTTGGGAAAACAAGATAAAGATCTATCAATGATGCAAATAAAGCATAATCTACTGGTTCATAAGCCATTCACTCTGCATAGGGATATCACCTTGCTGAGGAAAGGTAAAAAAAAAATCTGCCGAGGATGGGGAAAAGCTTCCATAATCCTTTTTAGGGACAGAAGAATTCTTGATGAAATCAAACTTTGCGAGGAAAAACTGTCATACCACTCCTGCTCCACTTGGGGATATAGTGCAAGACCTGCTGAAAATCACATAGGAACCTGCTGACTACTAACACATGCAGACCTACTGGGGATCCACATGGGGATATCAGAAGTTAACATCATAGTCAAAACACAGTCACGAGGGATTTTAAATCAATACCCACCATCAGGTAAAAGAAAACCTCTAAACTGACTGCTATATCAATACTTCTATTCAAGGATGCAATCAACTCAAACTGAGGAACAAGAACTCGACTGAGGATTCCCAATGTTTCTCAAATTAGAGATAACTTGCTGAGGAAGAGATCAAAACTCAGCTAGGGATTCTTAAGAACATCCCTTCCAACAATTCTTCTGGGGGAGACATTGGAACTCAAATACAATCTCCGTTCATGCTTATTTTTGGGGAACAAAACATCATTAACATCAACCTGCCAAGACAATTCAGGAACTTCACATGGACACAACCGAATCAAACCCTGCTTTGGGAGAGACAAGTTGCACACATCCATACTTTACCATCCATGGAATCACTATTGATATCCTTTCTTTGTTCACATATCAAAAGAAAAATGCTTTTATAATTTTCAAAGATTAAATTTATTAAATTTGTTTCAAAAATCATCATCAACAATAAATTGAAATTTTGTAAACAGAAACAATATAAAGAATTGCAAACAATTGAATAAAAGCTCAAATTCATTGATAGAATGGTAGTCAGCAAATGGCATGACTCCATGGATCATTACAAGTTTTAAAAATGGTAAATACATAGAAAAGGGCTACATTGAAATACAATGATCACTATTTTCCCTATCAACTTTGAACTCCACTGTGTCCGAAACATCAGTCAAGGATGAGTGAATAAGAATCTTTGATGGGCCATTCTTCTGAGGGATAGAATCTGAAATCCTCGGTCGTTACAAGTGATCCAGACTGTCGACGCAGTTACTTGCCATGATCCCTAACTTTTGCCTAGATTGCCCTTTCGGGTTTTCAATCTACCGGGATAATTATTTCTGTTCATGTCTCTAATTTTTGCCTGGACCGCCCTTTCGGGTTTTCAATCCACCGAGACGCTCATTTTTGCCTAAGCCTCCCTTTCAGGTTTTCAACTTAACGAGTTGTTCTTTTATTTTTTTTAGGCGAAGTATTTCTTGACTGCATCCGCATTCATAGGGCGAGTGATCTCCTCACCATCCATAGTTGTAAGAATTAATGAACCGCCAGAGAAGGCTTTCTTGACAACATTTGGGCCATCATAGTTCGGAGTCCACTTTCCCCGAGAATCTTTAATGAAAGACTGAATCTTTTTGAGCACGAGGTCGCCTTCTCTGAATACACGAGGTTTGGCCTTCTTGTCAAAAGCTTTCTTCATTCTTTGCTGGTACAACCGACCATGACACAAAGCTGTTATTCTCTTTTCCTCAATCAAATTCAACTGATCAAATCTACTCTGACACCATTCAGCTTCAGTCAACTTGGCTTCCATCAGAACTCTTATTGATGGGATCTCGACTTCGATGGGGAGCACTGCTTATGTACCATAAACAAGTGAGAAAGGGGTTTCCCCTGTTGAAGTGCGAACAGATGTACGATACCCATGCAAAGCAAAAGGAAGCATCTCATGCCAGTCCTTATATGTCACAACCATCTTCTGAATGATCTTCTTAATGTTCTTGTTCGCAGCTTCAACAGCCCCATTCATCTTCGGTCTATAGGGAGAGGAATTATGGTGTTGAATCTTGAATTCTTCACAAAGCTCTTTCATCATCTTATTATTCAAGTTCGAACCATTATCAGTGATGATTCTATTCGGAACACCATATCTGTAGATAATGTTATTCCTGATAAACCGAACCACAACTTGCTTGGTCACGTTAACATACGATGCTGCTTCCACCCACTTGGTGAAGTAGTCAATTGCCACAAGAATAAAACGATGTCCATTCGAAGCCTTGGGTTCAATCATATCAATTCCCCACATAGAGAAAGGCCATGGGGAATAAATCACATTGAGATAAGCTGGTGGCACGTGAATCTTATCAGCATACACTTGACATTTATGGCACTTTTTCACATACTTGCAACAATCAGATTCCATTGTCAGCCAATAGTAACCTGCACTCAACATCTTTTTAGCCATTGCATTCCCATTAGCATGAGTGCCAAAAGATCCTACATGAATTTCTTTCATTAACATGTCTGCTTCGTGTCTATCCACGCATCTGAGCAAGACCATGTCAAAATTTCTCTTATAAAGCACATTTCCATTCAGGAAGAAATTGCCTGCCAATCTCCTCAAAGTCCTCTTATCTTTATCGGATGCCCCAAATGGGTATTCCTGACTCTAGAGAAAACATTTAATATCATGATACCAAGGCTTTCCATCATGAACCTCTTCAACTGCGAACACATGAGCTGGTCTTTCAAGTCGCATCACTCTGATCATGGGAACATCATTCCACTGGTGCACCTTTATCATAGAAGCTATAGTTTCTAAAGCATCTTCCATCTGATTCTCATCACGAGGAACATAATGAAACTCAACTTTAGTGAAGAAAGTTGATATCTTCCTGGCATAATCTCTATAAGGGATCAAGTGGGGTTGATGAGTTACCCACGTACCCTGGATCTGATTGATTACCAAGGCAGAATCTCCATATACGTCAAGATGCTTAATCCTCAGACCAATAGCTTTCTCAAGACCCATAATACATGCTTCATACTTAGCTTCATTATTGGTACAAGGAAAAGTAAACCTCGCAGCAAAAGGAATATGTGAACCATGGGGAGTAATGATCATTGCCCCAATTCCTCTTCCGCATGCATTCATAGCACCATCAAAAACTAAACCCCATCGAGATCCAGGCTCCGGCCCTTCCTCAATCAAAGGTTCATCACAATCTTTCATTTTCAAGTACATCACATCTTCATCTGGAAAATCAAACTTGATAGGCTGGTAATCATCAATCGGTTGATGCGCCAAATGATCAGCCAAGATACTACCTTTTATAGCTTTCTGAGCTCGATACTCAATATCATATTCTGACAACAACATTTGCCAACGAGCAATCCTCCCAGTCAAATCAAGCTTTTCAAATATATACTTGATCAGATCCATTTTAGAGATCAACCAAGTTGTATGATTCAGTATATACTGGCGAAGACACTTTGCAGCCCAAGCTAAGACACAACAAGTTTTTTCAAGCATGGAATACCGAGACTCACAATCAGTGAATTTCTTACTCAAGTAGTAAATTGCATATTCTTTTCTTCCAGATTCATCTTGCTGACCAAGCACACAACCCATGGAATCTTCCAACATAGTCAAGTACATGATCATCGGTCTACCTTCCACCGGAGGAGACAAAATAGGAGGTTCAAGCAGATATTCTTTGATACTTTCAAACGACTTCTGACAATCCTCTGTCCAGACACAACCTTTGTCTTTCCGAAGCAACTTGAAGATCGGAGCACATGTGGCATTCATGTGAGAAATAAACCTTGAAATATAATTCAAACGGCCCAAGAATCCTCTTACTTGCTTTTTCAGTTCTTGGAGCAGGCATTTCTTGAATATTTTTCACTTTATCAGGATCAACTTCAATGCCTCTTTGGCTGACAATGAAACCTAACAACTTTCCAGAACGTACACCAAAGGTGCACTTGTTCGGATTCAAACGAAGCTTAAACTTCCTTAACCTCTGAAACAACTTCAGCAAATGTTCAACATGATCTTCTTCAGTCCTCGACTTAGCAATCATATCATCAACATATACCTCTATTTCTTTGTGCATCATATCATGGAAAAGTGTGGTCATAGCTCTTTAGTATGTCGCACCAGCATTCTTCAATCCAAAGGGCATCACTCTGTAGCAGAATGTTCCCCATGGTGTAATAAATGTGGTCTTTCCATGTCCTCGGGTGCCATCTTTATTTGATTATAACCAGAAAATCCGTCCATAAAAGAGAACACATCAAACTTAGCCGTATTATCTACCAATATATCAATGTGTGGCAATGGAAAATCATCTTTTGGACTGGCTTTGTTCAAATCTCTGTAATCAACGCACATTCGGACTTTTCCGTCTTTCTTTGGAACATGCACAATATTTGGCCACCCATTGAGGATAATTAGATGTCACAAGAAAACCTGCATCAATCTGCCTTTGAACCTCCTCTTTGATCTTTACTGCCATGTCGGGATGAGTTCTTCTCAGCTTTTGCTTTACAGGTGGACATTCAGGCTTCAGCGGCAATCTATGCTCCACAATATCAATATCAAGACCTAGCATGTCTTGATAAGACCAAGCAAATACATCAACATACTCTCTGAGAAGCTCTACCATCCTCTTCTTAACATCATGACCAAGCAATGCTCCAACTTTGACTTCTTTCTTATCATCTTCAGAACCCAAGTTGACCATCTCTATAGACTCTCCATGCGGCTGAATAACCTTCTCCTCGTGCTCAAGAAACCGGAAAATCTCGTCAGGAATCTCTTCAACATCCTCTTCCTCAGCTTAAAACACAGGGAATTTAAAGTTGGGAGAGGGCATAGGATCATTGTTTTCAATGGGTTTATCAATCAATCTGCACAATGATTTTATTTTTATTTTAGAGTATGAACAAAAGTGCAAACATTATGCAGATAAACAATTATTATTATTTTGGGTTTTTTATGTTACCATTTTTCAGAATAAAGCAAAAAGAAAAAACACATATGGAAATAACAAAATAGCATTTTATTGATGATGATAAAATTTGAAATAAAGCCCGACAAACATCACTTTCACCTTGGGCAGAGTGAAAGGATTTTTGAAAGAAAATAAAACAAATTACTTTGAAGCATGAACAATAAAAGGAACATCAATAGCAATCCAGTTCTGGCAAATCTTTCCGTGCGTAACAAAGTTAGGCATTTCTTCATCTTCATCATCTTCAATGATGGCAGCAGTGGAATGATCGTTGATAAACCCAGCACTTCGGAATCCTTCCTGAATAGTTTCTGGGTCATTGAGAACCACGCCTGGTGCAAAGCCAATACCAAATCCTTCCTTGTTGTCGACAACATCAATAACTCATCCCCAACCGTCAGATTGACCAGTTTCAAGCAAGCGCAGAGCATCCTTGAAAGAAGACATAGGCATGGCATTCTTCTTAGCAACATTATCCACAACAGAAAGAGCTTGAAATGAAGTTCCCACCTCTTCTTCAGCATCAATATAGGAGAAAGATGATAAATTGCTCACAAGCATCGCCCTTTCACCTCCAATGGTCACTAATTTCCCCTCTTTCACAAACTTCAGCTTCTGATGAAGAGTGGATGTCACAGCTCCTACCTCATGAATCCAGGGTCTTCCGAGGAGACAACTGTAAGCGGGACGTATATCCATTACTTGAAAAGTAATTTGGAATATAAACGGTCCAATAAGAATAGGAAGATCCACTTCACCAATCACTGTCTTCTTCGATCCGTCAAACGCTTTCACAATAATCCCAATATGCCTCATGGGAGCACCTTGATACGCAAGCTTTGACAAAGTCGACTTCGGCATCACGTTCTGAGAAGATCTAGTATCAACTAGCACCTTAGACATAGCATCTTCCTGACAGTTCACTGAAATATGCAAAGCCAAGTTATGATTCCTTCCTTCTTCAGGAAAATCATCATCATAGAAACTTAAATTGTTGCACGATGTGATATTAGCCACAATACTATCAAATTGATCAACAGTCACATCATGGTCAACATAAGCTTGACCAAGAATCTTCTGCAAAGACTGCCTATGAGCCTCAGAGCACATCAATAGGGATAAAACTGATATCTTTGACGGAGTATGCAACAACTGCTCAGTAACATTGTACTCACTCTTCTTTATCAATTTTAACACCTCATCTTTACTATCACCAAATTGGCCTGATTGGGTAACAACATCCATAATCTGTTTACTTGCACTTGTATCTTCAACTCTCTTCGGAGGGTCTGAAGCATAAACTCTACCACTTCGAGTAACCTTTGTCACATCAGCAATGCTAACCACAGACTTTGGAGAAGGAATAGGAACTTCCCTACCATTTTCTATCGTCGTAGCATTATACCAGTACGGAACAACTTTATCAGACTCATATGGCATTGGACCAGGCAAATTGATCACCAATGGAGTAACAACATATTTGCGGCTATCAAAAGAAATAACCACCCTCTTAGGAACAACCCTCTCAGGAATATTGACCTGAGGCATAATAACATTCACTTCATTTTCATACTCATCTCTTTTTGTTGTCACTTTAATCAACTTATCATCCATCATCTTTTGAATGTCTCTCTTAACAATCACGCAACCACGAGGGTTCACCGAGCAAATGCAACAACCAGCATAATCGTGATCAATATCGTGATATTAACTTAAGAAAGCATGCATCTCAACCAAAGACCTTCGAATATGGTGAACCTCATAAATCTTGAATAAACCAGGACAACCATCAACCATATTCACAGACGTATTACCATGCTTTGGCAACAGATTTGTCTTCACATTTGGATTAACATCATTGAAAAACAAAACATTTTTCCTCATCAATTTCTGTACTTCAAACCTCAATGGATAACATTTCTCAACATCATTCCCCGGGGCACCTTGATGAAAAGCACAGCGAGCCTCTGGCTTATACCACCATGGGATAGTCTCTGGAACTGGAGGTGGAGAATGTGTTTGCACAAGATTCTTTGCAATCAAAGATGGAAGTAAATCCGCATACAACATTGGAATAGGATAAAAACTCGGCTTAGCCCGAACCTGTTGATTACCACCTTGTTGCATAGAAGATTGTTGATAACGAGACTGGTACTTTGGAACTGTTGGCACGGTTGGAGCCACATTAATCATCGGAGTTACAGAAGCTACATGCTGCGGTTGGTGATTCTCACGACCACGAGGCCTTCTATAAATTTCACGAGACACAACATTAGTCTCACCTTCTTTCTTTTTACCAAAATTGAACCTTCTAGAGCTTGAGCCATTACTGTTCTCTTGACTCAATCGTCCCTCACGGACACCTTCTTATAAACGCATCCCCATACTCACCATTTCAGTGAAATCAGAAGGAGTACTTGCTATCATCTTCTCATAGTAGAAAGAACCTAAAGTCTTCAAGAAGATCTTCGTCATTTCTTTCTCTTCCAAAGGAGGAACAATCTGAGCTGCTAGCTCGCGCCATCTCTGTGCATATTCTTTGAAAGTCTCTTTGTCCTTTTGAGACATAGCATGAAGCTGATCTCTATCTGGTGCCATATCAACGTTATACTTGTATTGCCTCACAAAAGCCTCTCCCAAATCATTGAAAGTCTTGATTTGGCTATTATCCAAACTCATATACCATCTCATGGCTGCACCGGTCAAACTATCCTGGAAATAGTGAATCAACAGCTTATCATTGTCTGTCTGAGCAGACATATTTCTAGCATACATAGTCAAATGACTCAAAGGACAAGTGTTGCCTTTATACTTCTCAAACTCAGGCAACTTGAATTTGTACGGAACTCTAACATTAGGGACCAGACAAAGATCATAAGCATCTTTTCCGAACAAATCCTTATGCTTCAAGGCTCTCATCTCCTTCTGTATCTCAGAAAAGCATCCTTGGAAATCATCAAGTCTTTCAATCACTCCAGCGCCTTCACTGGGCTCAGCATGGTAAATCATTTCATCATGGTACGAAATAGTGTGCATCACAGGCGGTGCATTAGTCATAACTGGAGGAAGAGTAGTCATCACCGGTGGGAGAGTATTAAATGCAACAGTCTCAGGGGGAGGAGGATGATAACCAGCAGGAATGAAATCAACCGGCATGCCCCAAGGTGTGCTAGAAGGCATACGATAGTGAGGAGAGATGACAGTTTCAACAGGAATTGATGCAGTAACAATCTCAGAGATGACTATATTCTGAACAGGAGAATTAGGAGGAGGTGGCTGATTCTGAGCAGCCACCAAGCCTTCCATCATGGCAGAAACTCTTTCTAAGCTTTCCTTCAGATATGTAACCTCCTCGCGCAGCTCGTGATTCTCTTGTTGTAGGGTTTCCATCATCTTCTTCCGATTAGCTCGAGTATCAAATCGGCGAGTCAGCTTGACAGGAGAACTGAATGAAGACCAAGAAACAACATAAGATCCCTAGAGAACACTCAAAGAGCAAGACAAATGCGGGTATGATGCATGGTATGCGTATGCAAATGCAAAGATTTCAAAGGACTATAAGATAACTTGCAATATTTATAAAGAAACATTTTTTGAAGTACTTAAAAACTCATTCTCATTAAAATCAAAGTAAGGATTACAAGTGAAGTACAAGCCTCAACAATCCTAATACAAGAGAGAAAAAGTAAACTAGGCCTAGGGAATCATATCCGAAGAAGACCAGAATCCTGGATGATACTTCATGTGAATCCTTCTAATCTCCTTCTTGTACCGATCTTCCATGTCTTCCTTATCCTTCACCAACTTGTCAACAATGGCCTTCCAAGCACCAGATGTAGGAGGAATGGTAGATGGAGTACTAGAGGAAAATAAATCCTCTCTTGGCCTCTTCGTAACATGCCGCTAAAGTAACTCAATGAGATCATCCTTCTCCTTCAATTGCTCTTGCATCGTAGTCTTCTCAAGTAACCATTCTTCTTTCTCATTCTTCATCTTGTCCAACTCTTCTTGAAGAGCCATCTTTTCATCGACGAGAGGAAGAAAAGCAAACAATGATAATATAGGAAACAAAGGCTCCTCAGGTGGATAAGGCATCTTGAGCTTGGAAGCCTTAGATCGAACCCATTGGATGTAACACTCGGAGGGAGCAAGGTGTTGTCTCCCCAATTGATCTTTCTCTTTCCGATGAATCGCATGCCAAGAATGAGCAATCCTTTTCTTCATTTCTACATGATCTGCACCATTAAGAAAGAAGAAACGGGATAAGGAAAGATTGTTTGGTATGTCCTTAAAACAATATCCCAACTGTCGCCTAGAAAGAATAGGGTTGTAACTAATTCCCCCACGTGTACCAAGAAGAGGTACATTAGGAAATTCTCCACAACTATCAACAAGCACTCCAGTATCATAATGAGAACAATACCAAGTCATATCCTTATGAGAAAGTGACATAATCCTTTGAGACCATCTTCGATTCTCTCTATTGTCTTTGAAGACATCAGACTTTGGTAGGTGCGAAATAAACCACTTGTAGAGAAGAGGCGCACAACACACAATCTCTCCATCACCTTTGGAGGTCCTATAATGAAAAGCATGATACATGTCTCCAAGCAAAGTAGGCACCAGATTCTTCTTCAAGAAAATCTGAATGGCATTCTCATCCACAATACCATCTAAGTTAGGAAACAAGACAATCCCATAAATGAGCAAAACAAGAATAGTCTCAAATGCATCCTTATGACCCAAAGTAAGTGAAGTAGAAGCTTTCCCCATCAAGAACTTAGTATTAATACCACGAACACTCCCCTTTGGAAGAAACTTCCCATTAAGATCGGACTCCTTGAGAAACAAGGCTTTGGCGATGACTTTGATAGTAAACTCCTTCTCTAAACCACTGAAAAGAAATTCCTTGTCCAAAATAGGTAAACTTATCCAATGAGAGTACTCCTCCAAAGTCGGCACAAGCTGATAATCAGGAAAAGTGAAACAATGATGCAACGAGTCATAAAACTGAGCTAAGGTAGGGAGAATCCCCTCTGGTACATCGGTATCCAAAATAAACAAGAGCTTTCCATAACATTTCCGGAACTCCTGGGTATCAACCACCAATGCTCCTAGCCTTCTCAACTCCACTATATTAGGATTCTTGAAGGTGTACTTCTTTGTGTTCCTCCTTTCAAAATTCATAACCATAGACATCTGAAATTTTGTAAAAGTTCCTTATGAGTCCCTTGAAATCTCAAAAACAATGCTCATGAATGCATGATGGCATGTATGCAACAACCACAAACAAGATCACACAAAGCACACGGGTTTAGGTTCCGAGTCACGAGCATGAAGTCAAGGTAACAGAACACCAACCCACACAGGTAAGTACTAAGGTTTTGTCTTCATTGGACCTGCAGAAACCCAAAAAGGGTGCTAACAGAGGTGCCCGGAGTTAACAACCATCTTTAGAATATCATCGGTACCTTGGATTACTCCCCAACCGATAACATTCTTAAAATAGACCTCGTTCGAGTGTAGTATCGCGTGACAACCACCTTAGGTTTACACCCAGACAGTTTCCGCACTACGTTCCTAAATTGGCTTGGATGGGTTAAGGGTTCTACGGTCCTTAGTATGATCAGCTCAAGGTCGGAAAATAATGCCACGTATGATTACTCATCATGACATTGATAATCCAAGAGAGCCTAATCGAGTGGGAGATTATCAAATTGATATAGATTTGGACTACTCCATCGCTTATCGCTTCGAATATCGCCGTCCTATCATAAGTTCATCTCAGATCCGGGTTAGAATGTATCTCACACAGAGGATCACCAAAACCGAAACAAAACAACCAAATAACAAACAAATCAAACCAAAGCAGTAAATAAATCAAAGTAGGCCGAATCCACTTAGAGATTACTCCCCAGCAGAGTCACCACTTTTCTGTAGCGGTAAAATCATGAGTGTAAGCTATTAGCTAACTTAACTCAAGGTAAATAGAGTCGCCACCGCGCTTTTATTTTATTCCAAAAGGAAAAGGGAAAAAGAGCGAATAAAACCTAATGAATCTAAAAGCAAGAAAGCTAAAAAAATACATAAGAGAAACAGGTAAGGGGATAGGTTACACAATGGGAAGGTTTTACGCACCCAAAATGTCTGTGGTACTCTACGGGAGCCCTTTAAAAAATTTATTGCTTTTGGTTTGAAAATGGTTTGTTTGAAAGAGATTGGAGAGATGAGAAGAGAAACATTTTTTAATGTTTTTGTGTTTGAAGAGGTTTAACGCCTCATGCCTACGTACCCACAAAGTGCAATGCGAGATCAAAACCTCGTAGTTCGTGGTACAAAATTTGAAAAGAAACAATGAGTTGAATTGATTTTAAAATGTAGAGATAAGTCGTCATTCTTTAGCGAATAATTCCGCTAGAAAGAATGAATCATATCTAAACATATGAAAAGAAAAAAAGTGCACAACGGCACAAAAACAAATGAGTGAATTTTGGATTTTTTAAAGTCTTTGAGAAGAGAATTTCGATATGCTTACATGGATTAACATTTATTAAGAAGATAAAATGAAAAGGGGAAAATCGCTTGACCTAAGTCAAGGTTTGATTGCAAAAACGTTTGAAGTTTTAAAACAAATAAGGTTTTGAAAATAGGAAGAAGATTTGAAAATTTAAGAAGTGGGAGGAGATGAAGTGACTATCCTAAGAAAATGAAATAAATAGATAAGGGAAGAAAGATCTAACCAAACTTGATGACATTCCAAATCATGATCATAAGAGTTCCATCCTTATAAGCTAGCAAATGGCCAAATAAAGGCTAAATCCAACTTTATGAAGATCAAGGCAAAGGAAGTGTCCTAAAAATCTAAGTCCAAATCTTCGCTCCAAATGCTAAGGATAGTAACCAATAGTTCTCAAATTAAAGTCACAAGTTTTTTTTAGGGGTTTAATCCTTTATTAATGTTTTTATGTCCAAATGGACAAAAGGAAAATCAACATCAAAATAATAAGAACAAATAATAAACATGATATGGATGAATAAAGAAAAATAGAATAAAGACAATAAAAGTGCAAGAAATTAAATGTTAGTAACAAAAGAAATAAAATGCAAGAATCTAAAATATTAATAGTAGTAATGGTATAATAATATTCATATAATAATGGTATGGTGAACTTAATCAACCACAACGAAAAAAAAGAAAGTAACCAAAATCGAAGGCAACCGGATTTGCTTAGCATCTTACACTGTAGCGATTAATCAAGGAAAACCGAACCGAATTCAATGAAATTTGAAAGGCGATTGGGAGACCCAAAGCACCTACGCATCAAAAATTCACAATTCTCGATTCTTGAAGCAATATGATTAACCACTTTGAGATTACACGATCAACAAGAGATCCGGTCCACGAAAGTATAAGTACCCAATTAGATTTTTATTCCGAAGTCGGGACACATTTAGGTCTATGTTAAGCAATCACCGAGTAATTTACGAAGTAATTACCCTACAAATGAGGCCGGCCATCACCAATTAAGGTGCATAATGTTAGTGATAATGCATGCGAGATAAACGATATGTAAATCGTTATCCGAACGCGATACCACATAAAACTAAAGATGAATACCAAATTGAGTCGTACTTATGGTATTCTTCCATCCTTAAGTTCAATCACTCATCTTGGTGGATTCAAGCATGAAAATGTATCACTAATGCAAAGTACCTTAAGTGAATTGAATAATCCACTTAAAGGTAGTTTTCAATTAATGAACATTAAATACTCTAATCTACACCCAAAGTCCATTGAAATTAAGGAGGAATTACTCCCAAAAATGCTTCCCAAGGTAAAAATAAAAGGGAGGAAGAAGAAGAAGAAAGAGGAACCAAAAAGGGGCTTGAAACAAGCCAAAAACATCATTCTGACTTGTGTTAACCGGTTAACCAATTGGTTAACCGATTAACGCAAGCATATTTTGGACAATTTGCGTTGTTTTTGAACTGGTTAACCGGTTAACCATGGTTAACCGGTTAACGCTGTACCAGATGCTGAAAAATGCAGAAAATTCAGCATGATCCATTTTGAAACCTTTTCTAAAACATTTGATGATCATGATATGAATTTTCATGAATTTTAAAACCAAAATACAGTGGAATCCCTACAATCAAACAACAAATAAAGATCCAAAGGATCTAGAAACAAAAGCACCAAAGATCTACATCTTGAATGTTGATGGTGAATATGGGTTTATGGAGGAAGATGAATTACCAAAAGCTTTTCTTCAAATTGAACCAACACAAGCTTAGATATACTGAAATTGATGAGAAAAAAAATGAAAGGATGAAGGTCTAGCTAAAGTTAATCAAGAAGTCAATGTGAATTCTTGATAACTTCAAAAGAAAGAAAGATGAGCTTTGTAGAATTTTGGTGTTGGGGGAGTATTTTGCAAGAGGTTTTGTGGCTATCAAAAGCTTGTGGAATGAATGAAATTGTGGTCCTATTTAAAGGCCTTAGGTATGGAAATTTGGTGGAATGGGGCTTGCTTTGGTAATTTGAATTTAGGTTTGGTAATTGGAATTTTGGTGGGAAATGGAAAAGAGTGGTGATTAGTGAGGGTTTATGGTAGGAAATGATCAAAGTGATGTAGAGAAATCAGAAACCAATGGATCTAGAATATTCCAATTAAATCAATGATCTAAGGGTACTGAATTTGAATAAAAAATTCAAATTTCGCACTGGTTAACCGGTTAACCAAGCTAAATTTTGAATGTTTTGTTCAAAAATAGCTGCTTGGTTGTTTCGGCCCGATTCTTGTGTACGTTGAAGAAATGAACACGTGAACCTTGGAGATCCTTTGAATGAATCAATTAACTTGGGAAATCCTTGCTCTGATAATTTTGGATTATTTGCGGATCGTCTTCGACTTTTTGTGAAATTTACTCGAGCTGCAGGACTGCTATTTTTTTGGCATTTTTATATGGTTCCTCTTCCTGAAAAGGTTAACAAAAGGAAACAAAATATTTTTGGATTTTGATTAATGGTTAGTAAACACAATCAAATAAAACAATTAAATACAATGATGATCCCCTGCGAGGCATAATCCTAACCCGAGAAGAATCGTGCAACCAGTGCGATCTTGTTTGTATGCAAAAATGCAGATGAGATGCAAAGAAAACTTAGGGCAAAAATTAGGGTGTTACAACTTGTTAAAGGGGTAACCTTTGAAACTTAGAAATTTTTCGAAGTTATGGAAAAAAATGTTCAAGTAGCCTACTTCCAAGCATCATAACTTGTGATCCAAGCATCGGATTTTGGTGAACCCAAGTTCAAATGAAAGATCTCTTCATAAAATACAAATGATTCAACTACAAGAAACACCAATTCATTATGGATTTTAAGTTGAAGATGGATCTAAATCAAGAAAAATACTGATTTTCAACACTTAGACAAAATTTGTCTAAGTACAAAATCAACAAAACACCAAAATTTGGAGGGATTTTTCATCTAGTTCCAAGCTGATTCAAATCCTTTTCAAAACACCAATGTTGTTGCAAATGTTGCCAACAATTCAAAAAAGCAATTGGCATGAAAATATATTGCTTGTGAATGAAGAAATCATGGATCAAAGTGACCTTGACAAACTATTTTGCAAAAAACAAACTTTTGAAATCTGATTTTTTGAATCAAAGGACAATGTCAAGTGAACATAAGCATCTTAGAAATCATTACAAACCTGATCAAACCTGCAAGTATATGATTGTTCCAAGGAATTCCCCAAAATGACATTCATAAGTTTCAACATTATGCATTTTGATCCAAGGGTCACCAAGCTCCAAAGTGGCATATTCTTGGATCACTTGTTCAACAAGAAATAGGTGGACAAAATCCAAGCATAAAAATTCCGAGGAATGTGAAATTTATTGCTGCAATAGCTGAGCTATTTGAGAAGTTCATCATCACAGTTGTAAGAGATATTTTCATAAACCATGACTCACAATTTTGACTTAAGGTCTAAGTAATCTCAACATCTTTGCCTATAAATAGAGACCTCATTTTCTCATAAAAATTACACCAAAGCCTCTGATATCTAAGCTTTCTCTTCTTTGCTCTCAAAGAATCAAAACTTAATATTTTTAGAAAACACTACTGGTTTTTGAGTTTGAGCAACCACCATCTCAAACCAATTGCTCACACACATACATAACATATGATTTTTATGAGGTGTTCAAACACTTAGGTCACCTCTGGAACACTTCCAACCCAGAATCACACTTCAAAACCTCCAAGAAGCTTTGTTTGTGCAACTTGAAGATCAGAAGTTGATCCATCCATTTGTAATCAAGTCCAAGTGTTCAAATACACTCCATATGGTGTAATGAAGATGTTCAGGTCATCACAACATCTTTGTAACACCTCCAGCTCAAAATCACATCTCCAGCTGCAAGCTCAAGTTCAGGTAAGCCTCAAACTTGGTCAAATCATAATCCATGCATATTTCCTCGCACTATCTTTTTTCCATATATGTGTAATCATATTCTAAGTAATTCCCCTAAATCAATTTCACAAAATCATCATCATGTAGAATTTCATGAGACTCAGGCCAAATTAGGGTTCTTTAGTGTTATTCTCTAATTTTTCACTCTACACTAAAAATAAATGAAATTAATTGTTACCATATTGTTCGTGAGTTAAAATCGAGCAAGATTGATGTTTATCTCATTTCATTACATATTCAGTGAGATATGAGGGATTTTGAAAAATCCATATTTCTGGGCAAGATGAAGAACACCGCGCGTGTTCTTGACGCCCATTTTAGAAAATTCAAATATTTGAATTTTGTGATTTGATTTAATTCAATCCAAAATTAATTTCTCTTTGCTTATTTTGAGTTTTAAAATGATTCTTTTTTCATTAATTCTAAAAAATGTTTAAATATTTTATTCCACGAAAACATCCTCAAAAAAAATATATTTTTTAATATATTTATTATTATCATAAAGAATTAATTTATTTGTTTCTAAACATTTTAAAATTCATTTCTTTCACTTGATTTTTCAAACATAAATGATATTCAAGTTGTCTCATGGATAAAACATTATTTTTCAAATCTTGATCCAAGGCTTCAACTTGTTTTTCAGTTATGTTTGAAATTTATCAAAGTTTTAAATAATTTTTAATATTTAAAATATACAAGATTAAGGTTTTGATTTAATCACCCTCAAATTGATTTTTATCACACTCTTGGGCCTCTATTAGAGTTTAAGACCCATTACTTTTTGAAAAATGAACCATTAGGGTTCATCTGGTCCATTTTCTAAAACTCGGCGCAATCGTCTTTTTCATCGCATTAAGTTTTCATCTGCGACTCTTTTTCCGTGAATGTCTTTACACATAACCATTTATTTTCTAAAATGAATTGTCAAATGTGTCATGAGGATTCCTTTGTGTTTAGGACTCATTATTTCTCTTTTAAACTTTCTCCGGTCTGTTTTAAAACTCCACCAGGCTTTTGTATACGTCTTGAACCCATCAACTGTTTCTTAAATAGTTTTTAATCTCTTAAACAGAGATTCATGAGAATTTACTTACAAATATCATCTCTTTTTCTTTTTTTCATCTTTATGACTAAAGATCTAATACACCAGCAACTAGACTGAGCTTCACTCCGGTGAACTACTTTCTAGGCTGTAGAAAGCTTTTAGCACCAAAGTCCTACCCTGTGTATAAAATCATCAGATAATTAATCAACAAAAAATTCCATAGGCATCCTTATGTATAAGCCCTATTATTGGCTTCTGAGCAATCTCTCCTTTTTCTAACTTCTCGTTGTTTTCTTAAACTGATGTTGCTTGCTTAGAATAGGATTGTTTGCCAAAATTATCTTTTTTCACCTCATACTAAAGTAAAGATAATAATAAAAACTTCTTAATAACAAAGAGAATACAATATAAAAACATCTGTAATCTTTTATCCCTCAGGAATTTGGTTCTCTGCTTCCTAGTGTAACCCCTAGCTTCATTCTTGATAAAACAACTTAAGAATACTTAAACCATAGCAAAGACATACTAAAAGTTGTTAAACACATTCACTAACACCGTTTATTTGTCTACATGCATCTTTACTGTTTATACTTGCATCTCTACTAGAATCTCAGCAACCAGGTTAATGTTGTAACGCCACGATTCGATTTTCCCAAATTTTTCTAGAGTCTTTTATTTCATTTGTATGATAATTGTTTTATTTGTGAAACTATCATGATGATATTTGATGTTGAGGAATTAATGTGATGATATGTTATGTTGTGGGATTTTACCGTTTTGTGAATTTTCGGGTAAAATTGGTTTGGAGGGTATTTTAGGTATTTGTTAATTGATGATAAGTTAGAAATTAGTAGAATTGGTATTTTGTGAGAAAAGTATATTTGGTTGGAAAGAAATAGAAATAATAGAATAAGAATAGAAATAGAGAGAAAAGAGTATAAGTTAGTAAAGAAGAGAAAGAAAAGAAAAGGGATAGAAAGAAAATAGAAGAGAAAGAAAAATGAGAGAAGAGAAAAGAGGAAAACTTGGAAAAGCTAGGTTTTGATCAAGATTGCTCCGTGTAGATGAAATAATCGGGTAAGGGTGATAAACATTGTTATCTTAATCTTGTATATGTATATGTTAGATTTTGTGGGTTTTTGATTTGGTAGAAGTTAGAGAAGATGAATAGTTAGGGTTTGAGAGAAAATGTGAAATTTATGGATTAATTGGTTGGAAATCGTTATAGCCGAAGTATGATAACTAGAATATGTTATTGATCATGTTTGTATGAGCTTAGAGGAGTTTTGGGGTCATTTTGGTTGACTGTTCGCATCTGGTATTTTATGAAATCGCAGTGGTCGCTCAGCGAGCTATCCCTTACTCAGCAAAAGTTCCAGGTCTATTCTCGCTCAGCGAGCGAGAGGGCGCTCAACGAGCCTGTAGGTTTTGAGGGGGTTATGTGTTTTAATCCGTAGCTTTAGTTTCGGGTATCCGTTTTTAGTGATCCTTATATCGATTCGAAGCTAAAAGCATGTAGAATCTATTGATGCTAAAATATGTAATTTTTAGCCGACTTTTACTCGACTTTTCCGATAAAACGTAATTATGTTAATTATAGAATTGTGGGTTTGATTGTTGTGTTGTGGCCGTTTGGCAAGTAGATACATTGCTTGAATTAAATGCGAATGTATGTAAATTGAATGAGATGAATGCATAACTATATTGTGAATATGTATGCATTTTCAAGAATGTTGTGTGTCATTTTGCATGTAAGCATAATGTATGCATTCTTGTGTTGTGGGATTCTTTGTGAATCCGTTGTAGCATTGTATGCTCATGTGGAGTGTGAGCGATGACTAAAACAAGATCGTGTGCGCATGTGGGGTGTGAACGATCGGATTGTGTGCCCATGTGGGGTGTGAGCAATCCAGAAACATCGTGTGCCCGTGTGGGGTGTGAGAGATGGGTGATTTATTCACATTGATTGTGTGCTCGTGTGGGGTGTGAGCAATCGTATTGTGTGTCCGTGTGGGGTGTGAGAAATCCATAAACATTGTGTGCCCATGTGGGGTGTGAGCAATGGGGAACATCGTGTGCCCGACGGGGAGTTACTTTAGGTAACAAGCGATGATTCCATTTGGTTCCTGAGTGGACCTGCTGAAATATTGAGTCGGTACCGCATTGCATCTGCATAGAGTCGTGTGTTGGTCTCTATGAGTTGCATTTTATCATTTTAATTATGATATGCAAAAATAAACATGAATGTGCATATGTTTATTTGGAGTATTATGGAGATGATAGTATGTGTGATGAAATATACTTGTTTGTATACATGCATGTTTGATATGTGTATATGTATGTGATTTATACATTTGTAATGTATATGTGTGATTAAACATAGCTATATGCATGTTTATGCGGAATGAATGGAATTGAGGAATAAACATAAATAATGTAATTTTATGTGAACTAGTGAATTGGTGCATGATAAACATGCTTGAATTGGGTATGTACACGTTGTGATGTGTATAGGTGATGAGGTATGAATTGTGGTGAGAATATGTTTTATGTGCATTTTTATATATTGAGATATATAATTATATGCAATGTTATTGAAATTCCGTGATCAGGTACGTGATGTCGAATGAGATGTTTAAACACTTGACAACTTGACCAAAACTTAAAGTGCAGGAAAATTAAACAACACAGGAAATTGTTAACCCAGTTCAGTGTATAAACACACTTACATCTGGGGGCTACCAAGCCAGGAAGGAAATCCAATATAAGTAATATTAATTCTAGACTTAAACTACTCAGTTTAATCTTTCACTTAATATCTACCCAAGGCAATTTCTACCTAAGACACAACTTAGATATGAGTACCAACTCACTCCCCCTCAATCACACAGTGATATGTTTACAAGTTTAATAAAATTGAAGTCATACTTCAAACAAAACAGCTTGATCTTACTTCACAGTTTCAATCAAGACACAAATACACTTTTGCTTAAAAGCTCATAAAGTGGTACACATAAAACAACCTGCTATTAAAAACATAAACACCCTATTTAGTCTTCTTAATTTCGTACTCTATTTTGAGAGTTTCTGTTGCTTAAATAGGTGTTTGGATTTTGGGCTTTTTGTAGGTTTATCCAATCCTGATACGCATGCAGCCATCACCTTGAATTAGGGTTTGTTACTTCCTAGATTCTAGGTGATTCAGTTCTTCTGATTATACTGAAGTCATATAACAAAACTCCCTACAGATGTGCCTTCTTCTGTTTTATCCATTCATAATTAATTCCAGATATCTTCCCTTAACTTACTCAGTTCTGTTAGTCATTAATTAATTCTGGTAGCAGGTTTGAGATGTCACAACATCTGGTGTGACATCCTGAAAACTGAACTTACTTCATTTACTGATACAATGTCACAACATCTGGTGTGACATCCTGTAAACTGAACTTACTTCATTAACTGATACAATGTCACAACATCTGGTGTGACATCCTGAATTAAGTTCATTTACTTATATTCTGTTTGATAATGTCACAACATCTGATGTGACATCCTGAACTAAATTCAACACTTCTTGTTGGTCAAAAATTCTGCCAATTCAAAACATCTACAAACTCCCCCTTTGGCTAATTTTTGGCTAACATATTTTTCTGGTTTATCAGAGTGCAGCAGAATTTCTTTTATCAGAGTACATCAGTTCTTTTCTATTGAGTCATGTGTGAGTTTACTCCCCCTCAAACCTACATGTGTTCAGACTTGTTGCAACATAAGTTTTTCATTAAAAACACAGCTTTAGTTCAGAAGCAAACAAAAGTTTTTCATTAATCAGTAAGCTGCATCATACATTGTTGTTGTTGTTCAGTTCTCTTCTCCCCCTTGTTAGACATAAATTTGGGCCAAAGTTTACAAAGAGAATTACAAAGTTCAAAATACAATGCTGAAGCAGACATTACATATTTCTCACATACATTTTTCACTCAGAATCTTCATATTCAGTGTCTTCCTCCTCTTCAGTTTCTTCATCAGAAGCAGCAGCTTTCTGAGCATTCTCTTCAATCTCCAGCCTTTGGATAATCTCCTCAAGCTTCTGCTTCCTGGCATCCAGTTCTTTGCATGTGTTCTTCAGCTCAGCAATCAAAGCAGCTTTGGAGATTGGAGTCTTTGCCTTTGAAGATCCAGCAAATGTCCCAGAGGGAGCTTCAACATCAGCTGCATGATGACTTAAGAACAGCTTATAGTGGAAGGCCAGGGGACTCTCTCTTTTGCAAATTGAATCCTTCTCAGTGAGGATACCTGGATACTGGCTAAGTATTATTCCACACAGCAGAGAAGGGAAGGCAATAGGCAGCTTTGTTGCAGATGATCCCACAACATATATAAACCTGCCCAATCCAGTTGCTATTGAGGAGGTATAGTTGGTAGGGACCCAGTTTGCAGTGCCAATCCTATGCAGCATTGCATACTTCCTTGTCAGCAAACTAACATAAAGTTTCCCTTTAACTGGCCAAGTCTTGACCTGATTTGCAGTGATGACCTTGCACATCTGATCAGATTCTCTTCCTAGATAGTGGTTGATAACCCTAGGAGAGAATTCCACACATCTCCCTCTTACATACACCTTTCTGAAGTCAACTGACTTACCATCAGCACAATCTTCTTGAAGGTTGACAATGAATTCCTTGACTAGCAGCTCATAGCAAGGAGAGAAGTTTGACACTGTTTTGAATAAGCCAGCAGAAGAGATGAGATCAATTACCTCTGTGCACTCAAGTGCATTACTGCTCAGCTCTCTTTCAAGTGCTACCCTTCTTTGATAGACAAATTTCCATCTGTTCACACTTGACACATGCTGGAAAGAAATGTTGTCCAGAGGAGCTTCTGGAACAGCATAGGAGGACCTTGAGGGTGCTGGTTTCTTCTTTGGTGGGGATATTGGGACATCCTCTTCAACATCTGAATCTGGAGGGGTGACAACTTTCCTCTTCTGTGTATTCACCTTGCTCCATTGTTTGGTAGGACCAAAAGCAACTTTAGCTTTATCCTTCTTTGGTGTAGGTTGCTTCTTCTCAGGAGTTGCATGTCATGCAGTCTTCTTTTCCTTCCTAGTCCTAAGCCTTTTGGCTATGCTAGGGTTTACAGAAGCAATGATTTCTGTGTCAGAATCATGCTCTATGTTTACAACAGGAGGATCTTGAGCAGTCTCCTCTTCAGCAGGTGGATCAACAGAGGCTTGATCTTTAGTGGAGGCCTTGTGCTGGTCCTCAGATGTTTCATCATCACCATCAGTGGATTCCTTTTGCTAGTCCTCAGATGTTTCATCAGCATCATCAGTGGAGGCCTTTTGCTGGTCCTCAGATGTTTCAACATCTATTGGGACATCCTGTTGAGCAGGAGTGTCCTCTTTAGCCTGATTTTGTTGTTCTTCTTGTGGAACTGGCATGGTGTTCAGAGGGATAGAGATGCTACTCACAACTCTTTGCTCAGACAAAATCCTGTTCACCAATTCCTTTATAGAGTCATCCACATATTCAGAGGCTTTTGGAGTGGTGTTTGAGGATGAAGGCATGCCTTTGGCTTTGCTGAATACAGGTTCCTTTGCCTTTCTCACAGTAGGGGTTCTTGGCTTTTGAGCAAGAGGAACACTTCCTCTGATTTCGTCTATTGGAGTTGAATCCATAGGTACCACAGAGATGGGGGTTGCATGTACCACATCTTCTTGATTCAGGATTTCTTCAGAAAGGTTAGGGTTTTGATGTTGAGACATTTTCGAAAGTGGTGGATGAAGAGTTTAGGTTTGAATGATTTTGATGAGTTCTGAAAATCAGTTAGAGTATGCAATTCGTTTTGAGAGGATGATGAGAAGATGAATAGCTGAGAACAAGCTGATATTTTTATAAGTAGCCGTTACTTGGAGAAATTTTAGGAGTGGAATACCCAGAGTCCTTGACCAGACTGGTGTTTCCATCAGGTGATCATGCCACACGATGTCATATGACATGTTGGCACATCTCCATAACTGCTATATTTCACATAAACAGATTACCAATTTACCCCTTAGGTTTTCAAATTGGGTAGCATCCAAAGCTTTAGTAAATATATCAGCCAATTGCAGATTTGTAGCTACATGTTCCAATGAGATAACTTTCTCTTCCACAAGATCTCTGATGAAATGATGCCTGATATCAATATGCTTGGTCCTTCTATGTTGGATAGGATTCTTTGATATGTTAATAGCACTTAAGTTGTCACAGTACAATGTCATGACATCTTGTGGGACATTGTACTCTGTGAGCATTTGCTTCATCCAAACCAACTGTGAACAACTGCTTCCAGCTGCAATATATTCAGCTTTAGCAGTAGATAAGGATACACAATTTTGTTTCTTACTGAACCAAGAAATCAAATTGTTTCCTAGAAAGAAGCATCCTCCTGATATGCTTTTTCTGTCATCAACACTTCCAGCCCAATCAGCATCACAGAAGCCAGTGAGAATTGGTTTGCATCCATGAAAGTACATTATGCCATAGTCACAAGTACCATTGACATATTTCAGAATTCTCTTGACTTGGTTTAGATGACTAACTTTTGGATCAGCTTGATATCTTGCACATACACCTACTGCAAAGGCTATGTTTGGTCTGCTAGCAGTCAGATATAATAAGCTTCCAATCATACTTCTGTATAGGCTTTGATCTACATTCTCACCCTTGTCATCTTTAGTCAGCTTTAAATGTGTGGGGGCAGGAGTTCTTTTATGAGTAGCATTGTCCATCCCAAATTTCTTGACAATGTTCTTAGCATACTTGCTTTGGGAAATGAACATGGAATCCTCCATTTGCTTTATTTGCAATCCAAGGAAGTAGGTTAGTTCTCCTACTAGGCTCATCTCAAATTCAGATTCCATTTGAGTGACAAAATGTTTAACCATCCTGTCTGACATCCCACCAAAGACAATGTCATCTACATATATTTGAGCAATCATGACATTTCCTTCATCATCCTTCACAAACAAGGTTTTGTCTATTCCACCTTTCCTGTACCCTTGCTTGATAAGAAAAGTAGTCAGCCTTTCATACCATTCTCTTGGGGCTTGCTTCAGTCCATAAAGAGCCTTCCTTAGTTTGTACACATGGTTTGGACAGCTTGGATCAACAAATCCCTTAGCCTGTTCTACATATACCTCTTCATTAAGATATCCATTCAGAAAAGCACTTTTCACATCCATTTGAAATAGCTTGAACTTCAGGATACAAGCTATTCCTAAAAGTAGTCTGATTGATTCAAGCCTTGCTACTGGTGCAAAGATTTCATCAAAGTCTACTCCCTCAATTTGTGTGTATCCTTGAGCTACAAGTCTAGCTTTGTTCTTTGTAACAACTCCCTGCTCATTTGACTTGTTCTTATACACCCATTTAGTGCCAATCACATTTATGTCATCAGGTCTAGGAACAAGATCCCACACTTCATTCCTTGTGAATTGACCTAATTCTTCTTGCATTGCACAAATCCAGTACTCATCAGTAAGAGCTTCCTTGATGTTTTTAGGTTCTATTTTTGAGACAAAACAAGAACCTGAAATAACCTCTCTTGATCTAGTGCTTACACCTCTGTTGGGATCCCCAATTATCAAATCTTTGGGATGATCCTTCTGGATTCTTATGGAGGGAGGTTTGCTGGATTGTTCTGTCCTTGCATCAGTTTGAGTGAAGTCAGAATGATCACTCTTTTCTTCAGCTTCAGTTTGACTGTCAGCAGATGTTCCAACATCTTCTGTAACATCTGCAGGGGCATCATCAATTATCACATTTATGGACTCCATGATAACCTTGGTTCTAGAGTTAAATACTCTATAGGCTCTGTTGTTTATAGAGTATCCAAGGAAAATCCCTTCATCACTTTTAGGATCCATTTTTCTTCTTTGCTCCCTATCAGCCAGAATATAACAATTACTTCCAAACACATGGAAGTACTTAACTGTGGGTTTTCTGCCCTTCCAGACTTCATAGATTGTGGACAAGGTTCCTTTCCTTAGAGTGACTCTATTATGAATGTAACAAGCTGTGTTCATAGCTTCAGCCCAGAAGTACAATGGTAACTTTTTAGCATGGATCATAGCTCTTGCTGATTCTTGGATAGTTCTGTTCTTCCTCTCAACAATCCCATTCTATTGAGGGGTGATAGGTGAAGAGTATTCATGATTGATTCCTTCTGAAGAACATAATTCTGAGAATTTTTGATTCTCAAACTCCTTTCCATGGCCACTTCTTATTCTGACCACACAGCTTGCTTTTTCTCTTTGTATTCTTTGGCATAAATCTTTGAATACATCAAATACATTAGACTTTTCTTTGATAAAATTTATCCATGTATACCTTGAAAAGTCATCAACCACCACATAGGCATACCTCTTACCACAAAGGCTCTCAACCTGCATAGGTCCCATAAGATCCATATGCAATAATTCCAAAACTTTGGAAGTTGTCAATGTTGGAGCTTTGGATGGGACATCTTGGTTTGCTTGCCTATTTGACATTCACCACATATTTTTCCATCATCAATCTTCAGTTTAGGAATACCTCTCACAGCTTCCATAGATATGATTTTCTTTATGCCTCTGAAATGAAGATGACCCAGTCTTTGGTGCCATAGTTTCATTTCTTCTTCTTTGGCTAAAGAGCAAGTTGAAGTGAGACTGAAATCTTGAGGTTCCCACATATAACAGTTGTCTTTAGATCTGGCTCCTCTCATGACAACCTTCTGTTCTTTATTAGAGACTATGCATTCAGTTTTGGTAAAGTTTACACTGTAACCTTGATCACATAATTGACTTATGCTGATCAAGTTAGCAGTCAATCCTTTTACTAGCAGCACATCATCTAGTCTTGGTACATCTGGACAGTTCAAGGTCCCAACTCCCTTGATTTCTCCTTTAGCTCCATCTCCAAATGTTACATATCTGGATGAATATGACTTTAAGTCTACTAGCAGATTCTTCAATCCAGTCATGTGTCTTGAACATCCACTGTCAAAGTACCAGTCTTCTTTAGCTGATACTCTTAGAGATGTATGAGCTATATATGCAACACCCTTCTTTGACCATTTGTATTGAGGTTTCTTTTGATGTCTCTGCCCTGTGTAGTGTCCATTAGTAGAGCTCCAAGGTTGTTTGTTGAACTTGTTCTTGGGCATGTAGCTTTGATCAGCATGAAGACTAGCTTTAGGTACCCATACTTTCTTGATGGCCTCTGTCTTCTGCTTAGGGGGTTACTTATATCTTTGATGTTGATGTCTATGCAGTACTTTCTTGGTAACCTCTATCATCTGCTTAGGAGGTTGCTGATACATCTGATTTGGATATCCGTGCAACTTGTAGCAATGAGGTTTGATATGTCCAAACCTTCCACAATGATGACATCTCCATCTTTGATACTTCTTCTTCATTATGTTCTTTTCATGATGTTGAGACATCTGTTGGAACATTATGTTTGACTTTGTGTTCTTTTCATGATGTTGAAGCATCTGTTGGGACATCTTGTTTGACTGTATGGAATTTGAAGTAGTTTTGCTGGTGCTAGCTTCAACCTTATGAACTTTGTTAAATCCCAGTCCACTTCTATCCCCTGAATGCTTATTGTTGTTGAGAATAACATCCAGTTTGTTTGAGCTACTGTTCAGCATTCTAACAGATTTGGACATATGCTCCAACTTGGAGTTGAAAAGGCTTACTTCACTTTTCAAGGTGTCAATGATCTCTAGATCACTTGTTTTTTCATCCTTTAGTGCCTCAATCTGCTTCTTCTGCTTTATACTCTCCATGCATATTTCAGTGCTCCTTTTAACCAGTTCTCTGTATGATTGCTCAAGCTCTTCAAAAGTAAGCTCCCCATCACTGGATTCACTTTCAGATTCACATAATCCAGCTAGAGCAGTGATATGCTTAGCTGATTCTTCTTCTGAATCACATCCTGAGTCTTCATCAGACCAGGTTACAGAGAGACCTTTCTTCTACCTTTTTAAATAGGTAGGACATTCATTTCTGATGTGTCCATATCCTTCACATCCATGACATTTAATCCCTTTTTCTTGATTGGTCTTTTCATCATAATTTGACCTTCTATTAGCATCATAAGGTCTTTTGTTCTCAGAAGAGTTTGTGTATCTTCCACTTGGTCTGGACTTGTCTTCCATCTTTCTGAGAATCTTTTTGAATTGTCTTCCAAGCATAGCAATGGTTTCTGATAAATTTTCTTCAGGTTCTGCTTCATTATCTTCTTCTTCTTTATCAGTATTTGACACCAAGCCTATGCTTTTGTTCTTCTTTACAATTGTGTCATTCATTCCCATCTCAAATGTTTGAAGGGAACCAATGAGCTCTTCAACTTTCATTGTGCATATGTCTTGAGCTTCTTCTATTGCTGTGACCTTCATGTCAAATCTTTTTGACAAAGATCTGAGAATCTTTCTTACAAGCTTTTCATCAGTCATCTTTTCTCCCAAAGCATCAGAAGTATTGGCTATTTCTAAGATGTTCATGTAGAACTCATGAATTGTCTCATCTTCCTTCATTCTCAAGTTTTCAAACTTGGTGGTGAGAAGTTGAAGTCTTGACATCTTCACCTTTGATGTTCCTTCATGAGTTGTTTTGAGAGTGTCCCAAACATCTTTGGCCAGCTCACAGTGATGCACAAGTATGAAGATGTTCCTATCAATGCCATTGAATAAAGCATTTAAGGCCTTGGAGTTGCCAAGTGCTGAATCTTCTTCCTCCTTACTCCATTCTTCTTCAGGTTTCAACACTTTTGCTCCATCTTTGGTGTCTTGGACAGGGTGCTCCCATCCATTGTTGACTGCTTTCCAGGCACTATTGTCAAGTGATCTTAAGAATGCTACCATTCTTGGCTTCCAGTAGTCATAATTAGATCCATCCAATATAGGTGGCAGAATTTGCAGTCCCTAGATCTCACCCAGTTAAACAGGCAGGGTGCCTGCTCTGATGCCAATTGAAATTCTGTGATCAGGTACGTGATGTCGAATGAGATGTTTAAACACTTGACAACTTGACCAAAACTTAAAGTGCAGGAAAATTAAACAACACAGGAAATTGTTAACCCAGTTCAGTGTATAACCACACTTACATCTGGGGGCTACCAAGCCAGGAAGGAAATCCAATATAAGTAATATTAATTCTAGACTTAAACCACTCAGTTTAATCTTTCACTTAATATCTACCCAAGGCAATTTCTACCTAAGACACAACTTAGATATGAGTACCAACTCACTCCCCCTCAATCACACAGTGATATGTTTACAAGTTTAATAAAATTGAAGTCATACTTCAAACAAAACAGCTTGATCTTACTTCACAGTTTCAATCAAGACACAAATACACTTTTGCTTAAAAGCTCATAAAGTGGTACACATAAAACAACCTGCTATTAAAAACATAAACACCCTATTTAGTCTTCTTAATTTCGTACTCTATTCTGAGAGTTTCTGTTGCTTAAATAGGTGTTTGGATTTTGGGCTTTTTGTAGGTTTATCCAATCCTGATACGCATGCAGCCATCACCTTGAAATAGGGTTTGTTACTTCCTAGATTCTAGGTGATTCAGTTCTTTTGATTATACTGAAGTCATATAACAAAACTCCCTACAGATGCGCCTTCTTCTGTTTTATCCATTCATAATTAATTCCAGATATCTTCCCTTAACTTACTCAGTTCTGTTAGTCATTAATTAATTCTGGTAGCAGGTTTGAGATGTCACAACATCTGGTGTGACATCCTGAAAACTGAACTTACTTCATTTACTGATACAATGTCACAACATCTGGTGTGACATCCTGTAAACTGAACTTACTTCATTAACTGATACAATGTCACAACATCTGGTGTGACATCCTGAATTAAGTTTATTTACTTATATTCTGTTTGATAATGTCACAACATCTGATGTGACATCCTGAACTAAATTCAACACTTCTTGTTGGTCAAAAATTCTGCCAATTCAAAACATCTACAGTTATTATGATAATGTTTCTCACCCTTCTGCTGTTTTATGATGCTCTATGAGGCATTGCAGAGTAGGTTGCTGGATGGCATATTTTTGTGAAGCTCGTCTTCATCTTTTGGTCGGTCGGCTCTGATATCTAACACCGGGTAGTTAGGTTGCCTTAGTGCCATTTTTGTGATGCATTGTGTATATGTATCTATTGGATGGATGTTTTGTATAAACATGAATATTGTTGTTGGCATCAAACTTGTTGATATATATATATATATATATATATATATATATATATATATATATATATATATATATATATATGAATGAAAATATATATATGTTTGACGTTGTTGATTTGGTTTCCGCTGTGTAATTATATCTTTGGAGATATGGGTGTAAGGATTAAATTCCCTATATTGAAAACTACCCCATCGTTGCAAATCTTTAAGTGAGCAGGTGTTGTATGTTTTTAATTTCAAGCATAATGTGGCATGCTGTCGCTCCCGATAAATGGGACTGGCCCAAATAAAGGTACAGACGCGAACGGTCGGCAAAAGGATGAGATGTGAGAACACACAGGAGTGAACTCACGGGGAATGAAAAGAGTCGCCAGCTAGGCATTTTTATCCCGGAGGAAAGGTAATGCTGCATAAACCTGGATAGATATGGATAAGACGGTTGCGAACCAGAGAGACTGAGAAAGGGGGTCGGTTACAACCTGGGAAGGTATTAGCACCCAGATTGTCCGCCGTACTCGACGGGATCCACGCTTAAAAGATTTGTGTTTTAAAGGGGTAGTGTCAGTGCAATTTGTGTGTGAAAGAGCGTTCAAATTTCCAAAGGAATGTGCATCCGAGGATCCATTACCTTTATTCATTACACCTCAAGAGGTCAAGGGACGTGAAACCACAATGGTTATCCCTCACCAACAAAGGAATGAGGCAGTCAACCCTTTCAGCAAGTCATGGCAAGCCAGTGTCACACAATTTGTTCAACAAAAATAAAAATCTGCAAAAAATAATGATCCCATGCCTTAGGAGCTTATGCAAAAATGCGTATGAATGCAAAACGAAAAGCTGACAAATACAGAAAAGCCAGAGGGCAAATTTGGGGTGTCTACACATGCCTTTTTTATACCATGTTTAATTATACTCTGATGAAAATTTTAACATGTGCCTAAATGATTTAATTGATTATTTGGGGGTATAGAAAAGGGGTGCTACAAATGTTACCAGACCTAACCTCTGAATAACTAGAACCAAACTAGGGCAAAACATAGCCTCCTCTTGGGCTTCATTCAAGGACCCTCATGCCTCTTAAAGGTGTCTTCTCTCAGGCCTATAATTCTCCCAGTCTTCCCCAGCCTCCTCTTGGGCTTTGTTTAAGGACCCATGGGCCTCATACAGGTAACTTAGCCTCCTTTTGGGTTTAAACACAAGGACCCTCTTAGGCTTCCTAAAAGCATAAGAACATACCTTAGAATAAAAAACATACAATACTCTCCTTCTCCCCGATGGATGACCAAGCTAGCCTCTTCTTAGGCTTTATACGAAAAAATAAGAAATCAGAAAGTAGCAAAAATACGATAGTGATTAAAGACCACAAAAATCGAGCTAAACTTTTTTAGTATTTACTTTGTATTCATGTTTTTATTGAAGTAATCTGATTTTTTTTGAAATATTTTTGTTATGTTTCTGTAATACCCTGTATAATATATATATCTAGAATAATACCATACAAGTGTTTTTATTTGGTACTGACACCATCACAAATGCCTATTGCCATACTTCACATACTTGACCATTACTAAAACATAAATACAACCTATGGTACAAGACATAGAAATTCGCCAAAATAATAAAATCTAAGATCAAGGTACAATATCATTCATTGAACGAGAAAATAATACACAGCCGAATAAAATAAATCCCAGCTTATCTTGAAACATCCAAACATAGCTCTACTTGTAAATCATACCCACAAACAATACCTGAAAAACAACAACAATATTGGGGTGAGATAATGATCTCAGTGAGTTCCCCTATCTTATGAATTCACTCGGCTCTACAGGGTTCTAACCAAACCTGAAATTCTGGTATGCAGATCACATATATCATAACCACATGTCGGGACATTGATCTCTGCATCTTATAAACAAGGGCATAAAAAGCATATACCGATATTCCAAATATCAGCACAAAATCATGTCAGATGTTCCAACATCTGTTTCGACATGTTAATCAACAAGCACAAGAACATAATTGCAAATATGCAGAATGATAAATAACACAAGAATAGTTAACCCAGTTCGGTGCAAGTCACCTATGTTGGGGGCTACCAAGCCAGGAAAAAGATCACATTATTAGTAGGATTATTGCTTGTACACAACCTCCGTTGTACATGTAAACAAACTCTATTTTACCTAAAGCTATCAAATGTAATCTTTATCTCAGAACTCCATCTTTGATAATAGAAACCTATCTCACCCCCTTTAACCACCACCTATGATTCCTAATAGTGACAACCCAAAAAATGTATCATTCTACTTGAAAGACACACCTTTCAATACAAAGTTCAGTCAAGACACTTGACTAATAATCATACTTGTATATGCTTGAAAGCTTCATCCAAGAACAATATATAATTCATTACCTATGGGTTTCTGAATTATGTTCAACAACCATGTCTACCACAATGTATCAAACCGATACGAATGGTGACTTACAATACAAGAAAACCAACGACTTAAAAAACCCTAAACCCTTATTTCTACTTTTACAAAAGTGATACAATATGGCATACCCCAATTTTGACCCTAAATCGTCGAATAAAACATTTGCATCATCTGCATAGCATATCATGTTTTTCTTCATGCATAACGTCCAAAATATCAGCCGAAATAATTTCTCGAATTTGCAGACAGACTGGTCAAACTAATTTTCAACTGTACCTAAAATTAGTGAACAAAAAAATGTCAAATTTAAATTTGCAAATGTCAGTACTATTAATTTGCGGTTCACGTGGCTTAACTTGGCGTGCTAAATGTAGTTTTACGATTATTTTTCGGTCGCATATTGATTAGTTTGGGCAGTTTAACCGATTATAATTTTATTTCAAAATCTGACCAAACATTGTATTTTTCTGAGTAGTTTATTTCACGCTGAATATTTTGGTGCGTTTATTTTATTTTTTTCGAACACTTTTTTATCCGATTTTTTTATATCATTTTATTTTTAGTTGAATAATCATTTAGATTATTTAGATTTAATTAGATATTTTATTTTATTTTTAATTAATTTATTAATATTTTTCTTTTATAAAAGAAACATAAAAACATGCTTTTTAATTCCGTTTATTCTTGTTCATGGAAAAAAACACAAAAACATTTATTTTTAATTCTTTTATTATTCTTGTCCATTATGTTTTAAAAATAAATTTATTTTGTCTTACTTCCCGATTCCTATATATAAGGATGATATCGGAATCACACAAGGACCCCAACAATCCTTCTCACACACTGACTTTACACGAAACTGACAACACAAAATTCTCTCACTCTCATTTCACGTACATTAACACTAACCTTTGTCTCCACCACCCAACGACAACCCACGAAGAGCTACCACGCACATCTCCGAAACCAAAAACCACATAACTCCGTCGTAACAACAACTCTACCGACATGTACTCATTAATATCAACCACACACCACCGTGTTCATTGCCGATCACCGCTGCGAAGGTCCATACGAGAACACAGGGCACTTCCATACGCGACAAAGCTCACAATCGGACAACAACAGTAACAACACGGCGATTTCACCATCCAACATCCGCGACGACTCAGTGGTGGGATATAAGCAGCAGTAGCATTTCCGCAATTGGTAACATTTCGAACCGAGAACTTCCTTGCAATTTCGAATTTGTTTAACATTCTATTTTTGTTCCACTATTTTTATTTTGCTCCGATTTCTGTTTCGATTTCATTTTCGATCACTGTTGTTGAATGATGTTGCTACTACTTGTTGTGTTCATTGTTACATGCTATGTCCATTCTTTCAATTGCATTTTCGGTATGCTTATACTGTTTTCGAAAATGTTGGTTTTATAATATTGAAAATATTGTGTTGCTTGATTTTAATTATACATTCTCTGTTTTCAGCTCCGACATGTTTATGTTTAGCACACTTGGGTCTTGTGATGGCCATCGCAATATGTGGGTGTTGGTTTATTCAACTTGCTGTGGGTGGGGGTTATATTATTTTATGAGATTAATTGTTATGCATTCTTAGTGAAAATATTTTTACATTATTCCAATTAAATTCTTATTTTATTTGATACTGTTAGTTGTAATTTGGGTGAATTTTTGGTGTTGTATGCCTGTAGTGTCGTTGCCGATCTGGCGGTATCTTCTAGTGGCATTTCTTATATTCAGATTTGTGACTATTGAAAACATTCTAAATAAATTATTGTTGCTAGTGTTCTTTCAAGTTACATTGCATTTAAGAAGATGAACGAAGCTTGTTTGTCTAAGGTGAAACATGTTTTTCTTCTAAGCTAGTAGTAGAAATAAGTCATATTCAATCTTCATTGGCAACATTTGTTTTCTAATATTTTAGCTTTGCAAGTTAGTTTGATATTTTGTTATTCCAAGTGAAATGTTTTTAAGTAATTAATTTTATCAATTAACCTTTTTAGCTATCTTAATTAATTGAGTAATTTTGTTTTAGTTTAATTAAGTTAGTTAAGTAATTAATTTGGTAGAAAAGTTACTGAGACGAAACAGAAAGTGCAGAGTTTGGCTTTTGGATGACCTTCCTATTTGCCAGACGTTCACATCCCTAAGACGTTCGTCACAAAGTGTGATGCATAAAGTGTAACTATGGTCACACGGGTCTGGGAGAATTTGTTTTTCTGATTTCTGTGTTGTATTTCTCTGCTGTCTGCTAAACATAAATTGTCACTAATTAATTCCAGTAGCATAATTAACTTGAAGGATATCATTTGAAGTATCATAGGTTCTACTGATCAATTAACAGGGAGATTAATAAGTGTATAAAAATGAATTAGTAGAAGAAAACTAGTTTAACAATGGAATATGATTAATAAAAGGTTGGTAAGTTGGTCGCTGTGATGGAGTTGCCAAAAACATGTTAATAAATTAATAATAGGCTAAATACCCAAATTGATCCCTTAACTCCATCATTGGGTCCAATATGGTCCCTTATCTCTAAAAAGTGACAAAAAGGTCCTTTAATTTGTTAAATTGTACCACGTTTGTCCTTCCGTCACCAACCGTTAGTCAAAGTCAAGTTATCATACACATGTGGAGCTTAGCTTGGGTGACTCATTTGCCATGTAGGATGTGTTTGCCTAAAGTGTATACCAAGTAGTTTCATAACCAGTTGTACGAAACTTGGTGAAAATAGAAAGGAACCTTAGCACAGCACCTTTGAAGCTTGAAGCATCATAACCAGCTACCATTGAAGCTTGAAGCATCATATCCATTTCTGAAGCATAATCCACCAGGTATTCGATTTTACAATTTGAAATGTTATTCGATTGCAGTTACTTTAATGATTTAGGGTTTGTATGATTTAGGGTTTTTCGGAAAAGTTACTGATTTAGGGTTATTTGATTTCGATTAGGGATTTGTGTCAGTAGAGATGAGTGAGTACCTGAATCTTACAATTCACCACAGTGGTGCATTTGTGGATGACGAGCTGAGTGTATACGAAGGGGGAGAGATTGCAGAATTGAAAATAGATGTTGATAGATGGAGCTATTTTGAACTGCTAGGTTGTTTTAAGGATTTAGGTTACACCTGTATTGGGAAATTTTACTATAAGGATCCACAATTTGGGATGAGCACCTTGGTTGATGACAAAGAAGCCCTAGAGATTGCTGATTTGTTTAGGGTTCACCTTAGGGTTGACATATACATCACACACATATTGTCACAACCTGATTTCTATGATGGTCCAATTGATGAAGTAGAAGCAGATGTGATGGAAGAGGATGACACTGAAGGAATTCTTGCTGCAATGCTTGAGGAAGTTAATGCTGAGGTGAATAATACTGAGCCCTTGAATTAGACAACTCCAAGGGTGGAAGAGGAAGTTTTGAATCAGAATGAAGGGAATAATATTGATCTTGTGAATAATTCTGATCTTGTGAATCTGAATGCTGAGGTGAATAATTCTGATCCTGTGAATCTGAATGCTGAGAATGAAGGGGATAATACTGATGTTAGTGAGGATGATAGTGATGATGAAAACTTCAATTATGACAGTGCAATGGAAGTTGGTTTTGATGATGAATCAGATGAGTTTGATGACGAGGAGGGTGATGTGATGGAATCTGTGAATGATCAAGAGGGGAAGATAAATAAGGGTAAATAAAAGTGTGAAGATAAAGTTAGTGATAATGAAAGTGATGATTTACAAAGTGGGTGTGAAAGTGATGATACTAGTGATGTTGTTAGGAAAAAGTACCCTATTTTTAAATTACAGAAAGACATGTCGAAATTCAAATGGGAGGTTGGGATGTATTTCACAACCAAGGCTGATTTCAAAGAAGCTATAACATCATATGCTGTGCAATCTGGCAGGGGTCTTAGGTACATTAAGAATGACAAGGTAAGGGTGAGGGTTAGATGCAAGGAAGGATGTGATTGGGAAGCCTACTGTGCAAAGTTACCTAATGAGGATTCTTGGCAACTAAGGAAGATCATAGACAACCATAGTTGTAGTAGAGAGTACAATGTAAATCTGATGAGTACAAAATGGTTAAGTAAGAGGCTACATAATTCACTAAAATCCAATCCAAGATTGAAGCTTAGGGACATAAAGGAAAAGGCACAAAAAAATGGAATGTAGGTGTTAGCAAGCAAAAGGCCATAAGAGTAAGATTTGCTGCTAGAGACATGGTAGATGGTTCTTTTCTTGGGGACTATACAAGGATCTATGACTATTGCCATGAACTTTTGAGATCTAACCCAGGTTCTACTGTGAAAGTCAATGTGCATCCTGTACTAGAGGGTTCTGCAGACCAGAGACCATATTTTAAGAGGCTGTACATTTGCTTGGCTACTTGTAAGGAGAGTTTTAAATTATGTAGACATTTCATTGGGCTAGATGGTTGTTTTTTGAAAGGGTTGTGTGGAGGGAAAATCTTGGCAGCAATTGGTAGAGATCCAAATGATCAAATGCTACCAATAGCGTTTGTTGTGGTTGAAAGTGAAAATAAAGATAGCTAGACTTGGTTCTTGGAGCTTCTTATTGATGATCTAGGTGGGAGAGAAAAATGTCTCACATACACCTATATATCTGATCAACAAAAGGTAAATATGGTCTAAGTTATATTTTCTAAGTTATGTTCACTTATATGTACTTATGTTATTTGTACTAACTTATGTTATTTTTGTTGCACTAAGGGTTTATTACCTGCCATGGATGAGTTGCTACCTGGAGTTGAGCAAAGATTTTGTGTCAGACATCTTTATAATAATTTCAGAAAAAGATATCCAGGCAAGAAACTCAAGGAAATTATCTGGAAAGCTGCAAAGTCCACATATTACCAAGCTTGGGAAAGAGAGATGAAATGGATGAAGGATATCAATGTCGAAGCATACAAGCACATGATCAGCACTCCACCAAGATATTGGAGCAGATCATATTTCAAGACTCGTAACAAATGTGATGCAGTCCTCAACAATATGTCTGAGGCATTCAATAGTGTTATTCTGGATTCAAGAGCTAAACCACTAATTACTATGATGGAAGAAATAAGGATATATATGATGGAGAGATGGGCAACAAATAGGATGAGGTATCAGAATCTGGATGATGGGGAAGTCCTACCAAACATAAGAAAGAAAGTTGAAAAAACAAGCTCTTACACCAAGCTTTGGATTGTCAGGTATATGAATTGTTTTGTGCTTATAGTAGATTAATGAAGGAATTCAATTCTGTTTTGTTGCTTATAGTAGATTATTAGTAATTGGTATATGAATTCAATTATGTTTTGTGCTTATAGTAGATTAATGAAGGAATTCAATTCTGTTTTGTGCTTATAGTAGATTAATGAAGGAATTCAATTCAGTTTTGTTGCTTATATGAATTGGTATATGAATTCAATTCTGTTTTGTGCTTATAGTGGATTATTAGTGAATTCAATTCTGTTTTGTGCTTATAGGATGGCTTCTGAACATATTTTTGAGGTGAGGCATCTAGAAAACCAAGCAGACAAATTCACTATAGACCTTAAGGAGCAAAGCTGTTCATGTAGAAGATGGGAGCTGACAGGGCTACCTTGTGTGCATGCCTTGTCAGCTATGAAGAGTAGAAACTACAACATTGCTGACTACATTCCAGAATATTATAGAAAGGAGAGATACATTGAGGTCTATGAATTTGTGATTTTTCCAGTTAATGGTTCTAATTTGTGGGCCAGAACTGAATATCCAGATGTGCAGCCTCCTAAGTATAGGAAGATGCCTGGAAGGCCAAAGAAAAGAAGAAATTTAGAGCAGCGTGAGATTGATGGCTTAGACAAAAAGATGAGAAGGACTGGGTTTAATGTTAGGTGTAGCAGGTGCAAAAAGGAAGGTCATAATAAACTGACCTGCAAGGACCACACCAGTCAGCAGGTATCACAAGGCCAGCCATCTAAAGCATCTGTTCAGCAACCATCACAATCTCAGCATGCTTCACATCCTCAGCATGCTGTACAATCTCAGCAACCATCATAGTCTCAGCAAGCATCACAGTCTCAGTAGCCATCACAGTCTCAGCAGCCATCACAGTTGAAGCCGCCATCACAGTCTCAGCAGCCATCACAAGTTCAACCTCAGTATAATTCAGGGAAAACCAAGCAAGATCAAGGAAGGCCAAACAAGCTATCTTTCAGAAGGCCAACTAAGCCTTTCATGCCCCCAGGCCCAACCACCAGGATGAGTGCAGCCAAGACTGCTGTAGGCCCAACAACAAGGAGAAGTACACCAACAAAGAGATCAACCAAGACTTAGAAACTTTAGGAAGATGCATTTTGTATGGACTGCTGTATTTTGTTTAGTTGTATTAGACTATGTCAATGTTAAGACAATTCTGTCAAATGTTATGTGTTTTGTCAATGTAAGAATTCTGTTGTTGTATTAGACTATGGTACTGCTAACATTATGGTTTTGTCAATTATGATAAGCAATTATGTCAATTATGTTTGGTTCTGTCAATGTAACAATTTTGTTTTGTCAATTATGATAAGCAATTATTTCAATTATGTTTAGCAATTATGTCAATTATGTTTAGCTGATAACAAATGCTAACATTATGGTACTATCAACATAACAATAACAACTACCATTGATCACAAATAATCCATTACAAATGTCTAATTGGTACTGTCAACTACATTGACAACAAATTGATTCAACAACAACAACATCCTAAAGCATTCTAAAAACAGTGAGAACAAATTGATTCAACAACATCCTAAAGCATTCTAAAAACAACTACAACAAGGCCTATGAACAAAATCAATTTCCAGAATTTTATCAACTTCATGAGCTTCTTCATGTCATTTTCCATTTTGCTTATTTGTTTCCCATATTCTTCAATAGTCACTTGAGCCTTTGCCACTGACTTTGAGAGCTTCTCAATTCTATCCATCAAATATTGCTCCTTCTCATCTCCAACCTCTTCAAAATACCATCCAAAGTACCCACAACCAACATTGCTTGATCCCTACAAAATACCATCTTCAACATCAACCATTTTAAAATACAAATACAGCTACAGATTTTAAACAAACATACATATGACATACCTTAAAATTAGGAAATCCCCAAAAATGTTTCCCATAGTTCTTGAATGTTGTGGCCATACGAAGAACAACTAAATCCCCACAGTGACATATAGGTTTCCAAGTTGTGCTTGTGTTGAAATTCGATCCTTCCTTCGAAGAACACCCACCATAACCGTGTTTTGCTTTCATCACTGGCGTTGGCGTCGACCCACTGGATTTCATCTTCGTGACTCTATGATTGTACTATTTCTTGAATCAATTTGGGGATGGATGAAGAGAAATTTTCGCAGAACCCTAGAAAATCATGAAACTATTTGGGGATGAAGAATCTCAGTTTAAAGGAGGAAGATGAAGCCATGTCAGCTTCCACGTATAGAAAAGTTAACGTCTGTTTGGGGGTGGTGGACGGAAAGGATCTATTTGGTACAATTTAACAAATTAAAGGACCTTTTTGTCACTTTTTAGAGATAAGGGACCATATTGGACCCAGTGATGGAGTTAAAGGACTATTTTGGGTATTTTGCCTTAATAATAAGTAGTATTAACAGAGCATGTTAATTAGTCTAATTAATTGGTTTAGTCGAGACTTTGTAAATAAGATCATGGTATAATTGTTGTACTTGTGTTGTGTTGTTTGCTGCAAGTTGAAAAGTGGCTGGTTGTTGTTGTTGTATGTTACGATGCCTTATAAATGGCAAAATTATGAGTTGCAGGTCTTTGGCCAAAGTTGGATGTTGTTGTGTTGTTATGTCATTATAGTTGTTGTTGTTATTGTTGTTGTTGTTTGATAATCATGTTGAGTCAGATAGTATATCATTATTCAAGTTGAATCTGGTTGCTTGGTAAGTTGGCCTGGATTGGCAAGAATAAAATTGAAGGCTTATACCTTGTATTGATTCCTCTATTAATTGGCATGATTATAAGTTGGGAGTTTTGCTCCGTTGGTACCACATGCATCGCATTTGTCTAAGTTTCATATCAAGTTGCATATTACGTTGTGGTGTTGTATCTTATGTTGATTTTAAGTTGTTGGTTGTTTGTGAAGAGGTGATTCATGTGATATAATTCAATATGTTATTTATCATATTCTTGATTATAATATTAGATATCTCACCCCTTCTGTTTGAATGTTGCCCTCTTTTGGTAACATGCAAACAATCTAGAGTATGACGGAGTACCTTAGTAGATTCAAGTCGGTGGATTACCGCTTGATTTATGTTGATGTTGGATTTTGTTATAGTTGATGAATTTTAAGTTGTTTAATTAAAGGATTGCTGATTTCTCAAGTTGCTTTGATGTTGAATACAATTTAAGTTGTTTTTGAGGAAACCGTTGCGTAGTAATAAATTAGTTATTTTAAAGACTTATCAAGTGTTAACAATGTTTTAAAGTTGAAATGTATCATCTCAATTTAATTTGTTGAAGTTTTTATACCTTGTTTTCATTAATAATTATCGGGTAGAATTGGGGTGTTACATATACTATCCAAATTCCTCCTGAATCTCTCAGACATAGATGTCCATGTTCTCAAGTCTGAAATACTCATAATCCTCGAAATGCAGAGTCTCTTAACACTTAGATGTCATCCTCACTTGATATGACATCAACCACATACTCCAGAACATAAAACCTCAACTTGCATGCGTCACAAGAACCAACCTGATCCACTTCTTTCTAGTGAGACTTGTAGAAGAAGAATCCATCTCTCCACAAGCATTCTGATATCAATATGAGTCAAAGAACTAGATACACACCCCTCAATTTATGACAATATTCATCTCATCATTCTCTTATATGATAAAATTGGAAACTTCTGATTCAGCTGGTGAATATCAACTTCCATATCCTGAGCTTATCAAAATCCACACCTTCACCTTTGCAACCAACCTGTGATTCACTTCGTTCATACTCCAAGTCAACCATTTTCTCATCATTCTCCTGTATGATAAGATAAAGTGCTCCTTATTCAAGAAGTGAATACTTAGAGCTTCAAATTCTTCTCCAAGGAACACAACTCTATCAACTTGATCAACAAGAACTTCATACCATCATAGACAAAAATCAACTCTCAGAACCACAACAAACATCTTCAGCACCTCAGGGCTTCTACCACAAGCTCCAAGGTATAAACAGAACTAGATCCTCCTTTGATCTTCAACCAACTAGCCTTATGCACTAGAGTAATTTGTTTCAAGTACATTCCTTGGATTCATATTTGAGAACAACCAAATGCCACAGTTTGGTTAACTCATATTCCTTCAGAGTTTCAAAATATCTTATGATTCACCAATGAAGCTTGATCTTCAAGTTACATATATATTACACCTACTCCATAGTAAGACATCTTAGACATACCAAGATTAGAAAATGTAACATATACTCATTCTTGCAGCTCCCACAATCTGCATGGGATATACCTTTTTGAAGTATCAACAACTTCTATTCATGAGACGATCAATTGATCTCAAGATGATATACTTCCACTATAGCTATTCCCATAGAGAGTATCCATATGTTTAGCGTGATGTTAGAGCATCTGATATGACATCCATCAGATGATCCCATTCCTGCCAAATTCACTTTTTAAGATCCAATTGATAAGTTTTAAGTCATCATGCCACTTTGAAGACCTTTCAACCTTAATAGAACAAGAGTTCCATGCTCTCATATACTTTATTACAATATCATGTTTGAGTACACAACCTCTATCCTGATTTGCTGCACCACAACTAATATATACCTCTTGATGAACACCAAATAGAAATCCAACTTTCCTTTAGTATAAACTTCTTGACTTCTTCAAGATGTCAAAGATAAATGTCCTAGACATTTAATCTTGACCTTCATGTTGAGTAGTAACATATACTTCTATAGATGGTATTAAAACTTGGTTGCTACACTCTTATTGAGCTTAGATAAAAAATAAACTAATCCAAGTAATATTCAACAAGTTGGTTATGTATTTATCTTTTCCTCCAATAACCTCCTTAATCTGGACAGGTTTCTAGGGAAGAAGCTTTCTAGATATATCACAAGTCTCTGCACTTCTGGTTTGGAGAGGATTACCAACACCTTAGGTTAACACCCAAGAGTTTGGTTTCACGAGAATATAGAACACCCTTCCTTTTTCCTAGAGATTCACTCCTTGAGCCAACTAGATTATGCACAAACTATGATGAAGAGATGTTTCGACATCAGATTGAACATCTATCCCTTTGAAGTCTTCCACGGAGATCTTGACTGCACTCATCCTCCAAGTTGCAATTGGAGATGTTATACCTCATGATGTACTATTTAGACTCAACAATCTTGAACTCCAAATTCAAGGATAATCAATCAAATACTTATGGACTCTACAAATATCAAATGATCTTAAATCCTTATTCAGTATCATTTAGTGGTAGATCTGCTTCATCCTCTCCAATATTGAGACATAAAGACTGACATCCTTGATGAAAGCTCTTGAGGTTTGACTAAATTTTGGTAAAACATTGATATGATAAAGATGAAGAAATCTGCTCAAGATTAAAGAAGTTAAAGAAGATGTCTCAACAACATGTCAGGACATCTTTTTAATATAGCAGGTTTAATCACTTAAAATATATGTCAAGGATTTGGTGTGAATTTTCCGAGTGTGTAATGCCCTAAATTTTGACCCTAAGATACCCACAAACCCATCAGTTCAATTAACAGTGTTAAAGTTTACCCGGTCACATCCCCGCAGCGAATTATGATTCCTGAGTCCCTCAGAGGATTCAGGCAAAGGGTCAATCATAAAATCCTAAGATTTTCAACCTTTCAAACATCCTCAAAGGATCAAGTAATCTCAAATGGTGGGAATTCATGCAAAGATTGCACAAATTTACAGTGATCTGAGCCTCGAGGCCTCAATGTCACAAATCAGGGTTTTCAGCCGACTATGCCCTCCAGAAGGATCGTTTCATGGGAAAATGAGCCAGGACATCCACATGTCATACAAGGATCTTAATATAACCCTAATATACCATCTACAAGTTTTAATCAAGATCAAAGGATGCAAAGATCAGGAATCCTCAAATTAGAGGGTTTCATAATGCCCAATTAGGGTTTTGACTAATCGGGGAACCCAAAGTTGAAATTCGCAACTGGACATGATACAATACCACACATAATGGTTTAAATAGCTCATATACATCATGGAAATCTATTCACAAGTTCAAAATACCTCAGAGGATGCTCATTCAAAAAAATAAAAAATTAGGGGTATCTAGTGTAATTTTCATCTGGACCAAAAAGTCAAACTTTGACTTTTTGACCTAAAATGATCCCCATGACCTATATTACAAGAATATATGATCCATTAATACATTTGATCACAAAAAATCAAGAATTTACAGGTAACTTGTAAAAGGGGCTAACTTAGAAATTTGGAAAATTTTCTAAGTTATGGAAAAGTGTGCATGTACCCTACTTTCAAGCATCATAACTTGTGATCCAAGCATCATATTTTTGTGAACCAAAGTTCAAATGAAATATTTTTCCACAAACTACAAAATATTCAACTACACCAAACTCCAACTCATCATGGATTTTAAGTTGAAGATTGATCAAAATCAAGAAAAAGTTGGAAATTTCAACACATAGACAAAATCTGCCTAAGTACAAAACATCAAAACTTGGAGGCTTTTTTCACATAGTTCCAAGCTGATTTAGATCCTTGTGAAAACAATTATGTTATCACAAATTTTACCAACAATTCAAAGAACCAATTGGCATGAAAAGGTTTTGCTTGAGCATGAAGAAATCTCTTGTCAAACACACCATGTCACAACTGTTTTCGAAAACAGATTTTGGACCAAGACTTGAAATTGAGATTTTATGAGTCAAGGATAAGATTAGTTGGTCAAGAGCATCAAATAAATCATTACAAACCTGATCAACCTACAAGTTCATGACTTCACCAAGGAATTTCCATTTATGGCATTCATGAATTTCAACACCTAAGCATTTGATCCAAGGGTCATGATCCTCCAAAAAGGCATATCCTAAAATCTCTTGATCAACAAGCAACATGTGCTCATAAACAACAATTATAATATCTGAAGAATGTGAATTTAGCTGCTCCATAGCTGTGCTATTTGGAAATTTCGTCATTCACATTGTAAGAGATATTATGGCAAGCAATGATCAACAATTTATGATCTCATATCTTCAAGACTTAGAGGCTAAGTAATCTCAACATTTTTGCCTATAAATAGAGACCTCAATTGATCATAAAAATCACTCTAAATCCTCTGAATCCTAATCTTTCTCTTCTTCACTCTCTAAGACTCAAAACTTGACATTTTGAGAAACCACTATCTGGTTTTGAGTTGTGGCCATTATCAACTAAATCTAATTGCCCAAACACATCACATATGATGTATCTGAGGTGTTCAAACACTTGAACCAACTCAGAAACACCTCCAACCTAAAATCACTCAATAAAACCTCAAAGAAACCTTCTTTCTACAACTTGAAGACCATAAATTGATCCAATCACTTGCCATCAACTCCAAGTGATCAAGCACACTCCATATGGTGTAGGGAAGCTTTTCAGATCATCACAACTCTTCTGTAACACCTCCAACTCAAAGATCAATTTTCTGCTGCAGCTCCAAGCTCAAGTAGGCCTAAAACTTGGTCATCTCATAATCCATGCATATTTTCTCGCACTATCTTTTTACCATATGTGTGTAATTATAGTTTAAGTGTTTTCCCTCAATTAATTGGATAGAAACATCATCATGTAGAATTTCATGAGGCTTAGGCCAAATTAAGGTTCTTCAGTGTTCATCATCGATTTCTCTCACTACACTTAAAATAAATGAAATTAATTGTTACCATGTTGTTCGTAAGTTAAAATCGAGTGAGTTTGATGTTTATTTCACTCATTTTCATTGAGTAATCACTGAGATATGGTAGATTTTTCAAAAATCAGATTTCTGGGCAGCATGAAGAACACACGCGTGTTCTTGGCGCCTTTTTTCAAAATTTAAAATATTTGAATTTTCAATTTTTATTTAATTGATTCCAAAATTAATTTCTCTCTAATTCTTTTGAGTTTTTAAATGATTATTTTTTCATTAATTCTAAAAAATGTTTAAATATTTTATTCCACCAAAAAATTACAAAAAAAAAATATTTTTAATATATTTTGTATTTTTACAAAGAATTCATTTTTAATTGTTTTTAAGCATTTTAAAAAATCTTCTTTCACTTGATTTTTCAAACATAAATGATATTCAAGTTATCTCATGGATAAAATATAAAATTTCAAAAATTGATCCAAGGTTTCAACTTGTTTTTCACTTATGTTTGAAATTTCTCAAAGTTTTAATCATTTTTAAATGTTTAAAATATCAAAATTAGGGTTTTTATCTTATCACCCCTAATTTTGTCAATCTTACACTTTTGGGACTCTATTAGAGTGTAATACCCATCCTTTTTTGAAAAATAAACCATTAGGGTTTATCTGAGCCAATTTCAAATACCCGACGCAATCACTTTTTTCACTGCATTGTGTTTTATCTGTGAATCTCTTTCTGTGATTTTGTTTACATATAACCTTTTGTTTTCTACAAATGAATTGTCAAAATGTGTCATGGGGAATCCTTGTATTTAAGACCCGTTTTTTGTTTTAAACTTTCTCCGGTCTGTTTTAAAACTACGCCAAGCTTCTGTATATATCCTAATCTCCCCGGCTGTTTTCTTAAACATGTGTTCAATATCCTAAACAGAGATTATGGGCCACTTGTTTACAAGTCCCATCTCCTTTTTCTTTTTTCATCTTTTCAAATTAAAGATCTAATACACCTGCAATAGACTGAGCCCCCAACTAGGTGAAACTACTTACTAGGCGGTAGGTAGCATTTTTAAGCCATGCCCTGTGTATGAAATCACAAGATAATAAAATACAAAAACAAATTCCATAAGCATTCTTATGTATAAGCCCTATTATTGGCTTTTGAGCCATCATTTCTCCCTCTAACTTCTCGCTATTTTCTTAAACTGTTGTTTATTTATTATATTAGAGTTTCTGTTTAAATCTATCTTTGTTTATCTCATACTAAAGCAAAGATAATAAAACACTTCTTAATTATTAAAGAGGATACAATATAAAATATATTTGTAATCTCTCTCCCTCGGGATTTTGGGTCGCTGCTTCCCAGTGTAACTCCCAACAACATTCTTAAAAATCACTTAAGAATACTCAAACCATAACAATGACATACTAAAAAAATAATCAACACATTCATTGACACATTTATTTGTCTGCATGCATCTTTACTGTATATATTTTCATCTTGCTAGAATCTCTAAGTAGTTAGGTTATCTTCATCTAAACATATACACATTAGAACTCAAAACTTAGGATTTTCTTTACAACTTTACTAGCGGTTTACAGAGATGAGAAGTTTCCCGGTGAAATGCTTATTTGTAAACTATCACCAGCCTCATCTTAGGCTTTGTTCAAGGACCCATGGACCTCTTAAAGGTAATGAAATTCTGGTATGACAAACTCAAATGTTGAATATGATGTTGAAATATCTTATCTGTTTCTTAAAAACATGGCAAGGCACAAACAATAGTAATTTAGATTCTGATATATCAACTTCAAACATTCTTCAGGATGTTTAGACATCTAATATGACATTCTGCACACAAAATACATAAAATAAAACTGAAAAGCTGTAAAGAAGACATTCAAATTGTTAACCCAGTTCGATGAAAACTCACCTACTCTGGGGGCTATCAAGCCAGGAAGGAAATCCACTATGTAGTATCAATTCAAAGACTTCTCAGCAAACACCTACAGTTTACAGTCTTCTCACTTAATCCCTACCAATTCAACTTCTACTAGGAACTGTAACGACCGTTTATTTAATTAAATATAATTGTGGTATGTTGTAGTAATTCACGTTGATTTGAGTATATTTGTCGATTTGAGTTGCTTTATGTGGAATTGTGTCGATTCGTGTTGATGGCCGAATTTATCGAAATATTATGTTGATGGTTATAAGTTGGTTTAAGTCGAATTTAATTATTTAAGTCGATATAAGTTGTAGAAGACGATATGAAGTATTTTCCGTTTATTGTCGAATATGTGGATTGGATCGTCGGACCATTTCGTTGATTATCAGGAGTTAATTTATTAAGTCGTGAATGAGTAGTTAGTCGCAAATTATTATTCTGTTGATTTTATGTTAAGTCGTTAAGTCAGAATATTAAGTCAAAAAGTCGAGGAAATAATATTATAAGTGATAATATTGACTATTAGAGCATGTTAGTTAATGGGCTTAGATTTCATTGGAATTAGCAAGTAGAGGGGTGTAATGTTTAGGCCCATTAGTTGATTATTATACTGGATTGTTATGAGTTTAATAAAAAGAAGAAAATAAAAGAATTGGTCAAGGGAAATATCAGTAAGAGGAGGAAGTGGAATGTGGAAGTTACAGAGGAAAAATTATTAGAGAAGAATAAAGGTTTTAGAGGAGAGAAAATAGCTTGGGAGCAGAGAAGGAGAAAGAAGAACTCATGATCATATCTCCATTTTCACACTTACGATACAAACTCCATTAAATAGGTGATAACGTTTTATTCGTAATTTCGATTGAAGCGATTCTTAAATTTCTGGAAAGGTTATGAAATTCCCTTCAATTAGATATATGATTTTGTGTCAATAAGTTCGGTATTGAAGGAGAAAAACGCATTTGAAGTTTGGAAGTTCATACTAGAAATTGGTAAAATAGTAGTTATGGGATTGATGATGATGGAAGCTGAATTTTGGTCAAGAGAGGAACTCAATGGTAGCATGTTCGTATTTCTAATCTCCATGGATGAAAGAGGAGAGGAAAAGAGTCATAAATGCAAAGGGTTGAAAATTCGACCGGAGATTCGAGCGGCCATCGATTAAGTTAAGGGTGGGGGTTCGATCTTTATAACCGGGTTTGATAAATAATACTAGGTTTATGTGGTTGTATATGTTGTGTTTTTGTTAATGTTGATGTTGTGTATGAAAATCGGTAACTTGTTATTTCGATGATTGTTCTGTGTAATATTGTTGTTCGATTGTTGATTATAAGTCGTTTATAATTGTTGATTAAATGTTGATCATAAATCATTCTGGTTGTGTTAATTTTTGTTGATTGATTCTATGAAATTATGGATCAACTGTTGAAAATAAGTTGTAAATTGATTATGTGAAATTGGGAAACTATTATTGTAAATAAGTCGTGAATAAACTGTTCTGTAAATGGTTGATTTTATTTGTGTTGTTGTGCATATGAATTTCATAAAAATATAGAATTGGGGACGATAGCAGAAGAACCAGTAGATTATAAAACGCATAGTGGGAGCCACTTGCTCCCAGCACCATGGCGCAAGCCAGGTGCTTAAGTGGCGGGAGCCACTTTTATGATGGCCACCACAAAGGATGAATGTGGCGTAAGCCACATGTAGATATGAATGAAGGGTGGCGCAAGCCACCCTGTAATTTAAGGGGGATGTGATTTTTTATTATACAGTATTTTATTTAAATGATTTCCAAAAGTCTTATATTATGTTTATTAGTTATTACTATAATATACTAATTTCATGAAATAACATTTTATTAAGAATCAAGTATTGGTATTGAGAAATAATGATTCAGGAACAATTGTAACACGAACTAAACAATTTTGATAAATAACATTGTGAAATAGGATTTTTGACAGAAAGAGACAGTTTCAGGAATTTAGCAAAAAAAAAATAGTAAGCATATATTTTCATTACTGATATAATTTGGCAGAAAACAAAAATTGGCAGGTTTTATAATAAACTTGTAATAATAGCAGAATGTTAAAAACAATGTTGTTTTAGTTGGTTTAGCCGAAATAGGTGAAAAACATAGTTTCCCGAAATTTAACGAAAATTGTCGGGGTAAGTCGGGTAGTTAAATAGTTGATTTTTGTTGCGTTGTTTTGATGAAAAGATGTTGTAAAGTCGAGTTGCAGGTACTGGGTGAGTTGGTGAGTCGTTCCGGTTTACGGAACGTTCTAAGTCGATTATATGGGAGGCCTTACCAGCCAATGTTAAATTTATGTTGTTCCCGTCGTATAAGTTATTTGTGTTGCTTGTTGATGCCGTTAAGTTGCTCAAGTTGTTTAAGTTGTTCTGTGTTGTCGAAGTTGTTATGTTGTACAAGTTGGAGGCTTAATAGCCAACATTGATTTAAGTTGTTCAAGTTGTATAAGCTGGTTGTGTTGTTTGATGTTGTTACGTTGTTTGTGTTGTAAAGTCGTGTATGCCATATAGGACATTTGCATATTATGTCGTAGCATTTGCTTATAACACGTTGGCCTGGATTGGCACTAAGTTGAAAGTTGAAAGCTTATGCCTTTATGTCTCGGTAAATTGGCAAAATTATTAAGTTGAAGGCTTATGCCTTGCAAATACCTCGATAACCTAGTATATTTTAAGTTGGGAGTTTTACTCCAATGGTACCACATGCATTTGCATAGTTGAGTTGCATTTGTGTTGCATTATTTATGTTGTTTATGTTGTTCAAGTTGATAAGTTGTTTATGTCGTTCAAGTTGGTAAGTTGTTATGTTGTTTTCAAGTTGATTAAGTGAATTGTGTTTATTAGGGTGATTAAGTAGTTCTTGTTGAATATATGACTATATGGTTTATGTAGAAAGATGGATATAATAGTAGTAAAATAAGTCGATAAAAGGTGGATGATTGTTAAGTCGTTGTTTTGTTGTTGATTTTGTGAAGTGGTGAATTATTTATGATCTTTATCTAAGTATTGTTTATCATATGCCGTTTATAATTATCGATATCTCACCCCTTCTATTTGAATGTTACCCCTATGTTGGTAACGTGCATGTAGCTTGAAGGAATATGATTACCTTCATTAGTTCGAGTCGGTGTCGGTGCTCTGATATGTAATACTCGGGGATTGGACACTTAGTTGTCTTGTTATTTTTTAGTTGTTTCAATCTGATTATGTTGTTACTAATAAGTTGAATAACATGTTATACAATGTTTAGTTGAATAATTTGAAAATTTGTTGCGTAGTTGTAAAAGTTGAATTTGGTTTCTTAAATGAATAAAAGTTATTGTTTATAGTTTCTTACGAAACGAAAGTGTTATGTATCAATTTTCATGAAATTAACTGAAGTTTTTATAAGTTGAAAATGTAGCATCCTGTTTGTGTACTATTTGGTTGAACTTTAATACTCTGATTTTCTATATAATCGCCGGGTAGAAATGGGGTGTTACAGGAACTCCTAAATATGAGAAACTCATCCTCACTTCCAATCACCTCACTGATGTCTCACAGTCCCAACAATCATTTATTGTTATTGACAACTTTCTACCTACATAACAATTCAAACCAGAAGTCACACTTCCACGACAACAACTTAGAATTTCTTACAAGCTTCCTCCAAGAACAATCCACCTCATACTTAGCAGCTTCGAGGTTTACAAATAAAACAACCATAAAATTATTCCTTGTTGCACACGGCTTCCACAAGAACACAACCCTAATAATATGATATTTACATCTTCGGTTGGTTAGTTAAACCTAGGTTACAAGGTTTCTTTTTATAACTTATTCCCAACTGGATTTGGGCCTAAAAAATACAGCATATCAGCTGCTACAAATATGCAGAAAAATCTGCTACAAATAAAAAGATCTTTAAATCAACAACTCCCTAAAATATCTCTAAATATAGAAACTCTATATTTTTCAATATTTGATTTTGTCTTTAGTGTAAATTTGAGTCTTCAAGATCTTCTAAAACAGCGCCATTGGATTAATTTAAATATTCAAATTATTCTGTTTTTGTTGAAACCAAAACAGAAACTTCAATCCATCTTCAGTAGTTCATGATGTCGAATGAACTATCTTGACATCTTCGACATGTTGATCCAGATGTTGAAACATGTTTGGGCGCACAAAAGGACTCCTTGCTTAATGTTTTCTTTTCTTTGCATATATCCTGTACAAATTACATTGCTGCTATATTTGTTTTACAAAATTAATGCCAATCTAAAAATACAGAACTTACATTCTCCCCCTTTGGCAAATTTTGGCTAAAACAAATATTACAAAAAATACATCAAAAATAATAACAAACTCTCCATTATATCAGGACATGTTGTTGGACATCTTCAACAACATTCACAACTCAAAAACACAACAATCACCTATTCTTCCAGTGAATGAGTTGCTACCTCTTCTTCCAGTGGAAACAGCAGCAGTGGAATAAGGAGTAGAAAATCTTGAACTCTTGACCGAACAAATCCGTTTCTACTTCCTTTCTTTTTAGATTCCTAGAAACATTCTTCATAGGCTGTTGAACATACTCCATCTAGAAGACCAATGGTGGCATAAGAGAACCCTCACATTCCCTTATGTAACTCAGAACATAAGTCACAATTGTGTTCTATAACTTAGGACACAAGTCACGAAGACTAGCATTTAACATCCACCTTGACATCCTAGCATCCACCATACATGAACATAACAGATGCAGCTGCTGTGACAACAACTCCAAACACACCATCTAAACACACTCTTTCTCCCCCTTTTTATCCAAACTTTGGCAAATACAGCCCTCACAACACCATACCCACATATTATTCATCCAGATACAAAAGAACCCCATTAGAAAGAAAAGATGAAAAATACTCACATGTTGATGGATGAGAAATACGCTTCTATAAATAAGGAGCAAGGACATAGATAGTAATGAATTATCCTTGAATAAAGAAGCGTTCTTGGTCCAAGATCTTTATGATATGAGAAAAAACTTTTGCACCATTAAATAAGGATCACAAAAAATAGTCCTTGACCATATGACTTGCTCTCCCAAAATAAACGACCCAATAACAAACACACATGAATAACATGTGTTTCACACTTTTCTGCTAGCACCATCCATAAATATTCCTAAATAGGAAACAATACATGTTTTGAAACATGTTTTGACGTCCAACCATTTACTGTCTGCTAGCAATGCAACAATATGGTTCACACCTCCTTAAGAATCCAAGATAAACTGCAGAAAGCAGCTTTATTCGATATAGCCTTTTGGACACTTAGGACTCTCCTCATCTGGATCATAAGGACATACACACCACACCTAAGTAAATGTTATCAAAAGAAATCCCATACTTATTAGCACATATCACAACATGTTGTGTAACATCACATAACCTGGTTAAGGTACTACTCTCCCTTAACTTCACAAAACCAGCTGTACAGAATTGTAACACCCCTTATCAAGGATACTCCATGCTTCTCTGCACTTTGATGAAAGGAAAACATAAGACGCATCTTCATGTCTTCAAGAGCTCACCCTTTGTTTAATTCCCAATTGAACACATTCACTTCTTGTACCAAAGTACACCTGATCCCTTCTTGGTTTGTTGTTACCATAAATTACATAAGCTGGACATCTTCTAGCACTCAGGTTCTAACACTAAAACTTAACACACCAAAGGCCATACAATCCAGATAAAACACATCCAAACTAATTCTGACATTAGAATGAATGACCACAAACAGACTTCCAAGCAATCAATACCTGATCTACTTCAGTCTACTCTACATGTTTTTCCAGACAAATCATCTACTTTATCATTCTCCCATATGATTAGGTAGGCTAAAAATACAAACCATGTAGATAAACACCCCAGATATTGTCCTAACACTTAGTTAGAACATCTTCCAAACACCAAGACCTTATTACTAATAGTTTTGATATGCTCCACCAAATGGACTTACTAGATCATAGTAATCCAAGAACTGAAAATCTTCACCAATACTGTCCCACCAGCTTGAATCAAAAATCCAGAAAGAGAGATAAACTCTCATCCACCTTCAAGAATAATAAATCTCCTTGAGTCTTTAACTTATCACTCTTCTGCCCAATAGTAACTTGTTCCAAGAAAACCCTCAAGACCAACCAGCTGCCACACACTAATTATCTTGATTCTTCGAATCCTCTATAGAGATCAACCAACTGCCACAGTTTGGTCACCAAATTTATGAATCCTCATATGAAAAAGCCAATTTCCACACTTATCTTCTTCACGTATATCAGAAGTCTTCCAAAGATATCTTGATCAATAAATTTGATCTTCAGCAAGCTATCCAGATAACACACCTTTTGAAGCATTCAATTCTTGTAGATCATTATATCTTAAATTAATGTGCCATATCACCAATTTAGACTCTGATGTTAAACTAGATGTTATAACATTGATAGTTCACATCCAGATGTTAAATTCAGCTCCTTCTTATGCCACTTGAAAGAACCTCCTTCCTTAACAGAACTAGAGTTCCATGTTCTCATAGACTTGATTCATCAACCAAGTTTGAGTAAACAACCTCCATTCTGTTAATTTAGCAGAAACTTCTACCAATATCACATATTGATGAGAAACTCCCAATGTTTCTCTAAAGTCTTCAAACCTGCCACTGTCTGAATCTTCAGAAGGAATAGTTCAGAACTACACCTTGCAGCTATACCAAGGATGAAACTTCTCCTTGAGTAAAGCAATCTTCATAAAGTCCTGATGATTTATAAATTATAATTTCATGATTATAAACACCTTCCTTGCCATGGGAAGAACAAACACTCCAGCTGCACCTTCCAAACAACAATTTGCATTCTTGCATCTATAAACCATAAATAGCACTTCTTAACCCCCCTTTCAAGAACAACCAAAGCTCCTTTTGAGGATGAGCATTAGTTACTCTGTACAGTTTCTGAACCATAGGATTCAGACTGCAGATATGCATACTTAGATAAATACTAAGTCTACCGTCAAAGTATCAACCTTTATGCATAATATAAACAATAGACAAATACCAAATCTCCCATCAAGGCATTTACTATTGGACAAATAAGATTACCTTCTCACACAAGGTAGGACATGAGTCTGACTTCTTCTTCTTCTGCAGGCATCTGACACTTTCTAAGATTATGTTCTAACATTCTTTCAGACATCAGTATCAGTCACAACTTCACATATTACTATGGTTCTGAAGACAACCATCATAGTAATTCATACACAGGTAGGGGAACACAAGAGAATTAGCCATCAGTAGTTGATCAGACCAAAACACAGACATATGCAACAGCTGGAACCCTTTAACACACTTCTCCTTCAGACTCATATTCATAATGTCTGATTTGAGATGTTTTCACACTCAATATAGCAACTGATCAACTATATCCACATCCATCAACTCCATTAGTTGACACAGCTTGACCTTCAAGTACAAGGAGTCTCTATGAAATAATACTCCTTGAAGCTCAGGTACTTCACTCCTGCATCACAGACCAGAAATAAACTTTCCTCAAGAGAACAAGTCATGTTAATCATAAGTGGCACAATTGAGTTTTATTTTCTTCATGACATATACATTTGTGTGTGGTGACTTACTAAAGATTTTTTTTCTCTTTGATACATAGGGAATTATGTCTAGTGACTTAGTGGAATGTTTATTATATGGATCATATATTGCTAAAATCATCCATAATGTATCCTTAAAAATAAAAAAAATTCTCTCATATGGAATCCTGTTGATTAGGGTGAAATTAATTTCTATAGTCCTTTTGCTTCCAATTCCTTTCATTCATTCTTAATAAGTGAAACAAACACTATATATATATATATATATATATATATATATATATATATATATATATATATATATATATATATATATATATATATATATATATATATATATATATATATATATATATATATATATATATATATATATATACACTACTCCATTTTTTCTAAAAATACCGAATAGATCCAAATTTGTATTTGATTCAAATTTAAACTTTCAATATTCATGGATATAGTTTACAACAAAACAAATATGCCAGGAATATTACAACTTGATTATATTAATCAAGTTGAATGATTACTTTATTTTATACAATATATATTCTTATAAAATCCTAAATCGAAACATACATCAGGTATGCTATTTATTCATTTATTTTTGTTAAAGGTAGAGTAAATCATCCTATAGTACAACAACATTTATTGGAACTTGGAAAAATTATTCTGCAGACACCACCTTTCTTAAATCCCTTTTTAAGACAGTCTGAATTGCATTGCCCATCAGATACACAATTACCATTTAAACATTTTATATCTGTAACGCTATACTCACCAATTGATAAACATACAACAACAACAACAACAAAATTAATTATAGATTTTTTATTCTTTAGAGTTTGTTGATCGTATATGAAGCATACAACAAGAGAGATAAAATCAAAGTTTTATTCATTACCTGAAAGAAGGATCATAGAAATGAACAAAATCAAAGAAAAATAAGATCTATTGATTACCACGAAGGCCATTGTAAGTAATTCACCTTTTATAATTATTTTTCTTCTGAAATTTAGAACTCACAATATTCAGTATATATACTATTGAAATGAAATTTCTAGATGATAAAGAAGATGCTTGAAAAGAAAATAAATTAATAAATTAAAATCATTTTGATATTTTCATTTATACTTCATTATTAATCTATTTATACATATTATATATTAATTCTTTTTTGTTAAAGGTCATTTTTAATATGGAAAAATGTCATTATTTTAATTATTTTTATAAAATATAAATATACTTGGGTGTTACATTGGTCTCAACTTTAATGACTTAATATAGAGTTAAATATATGAAACCCCCAATAATGTTAGCGAGATTTGATTTTAGCCACTATAATTTTTATTTTATAAAAAAAACAACCTTAACTTATTTAGATTCCCTCACTTTAACCTTTAATTGCCACTTGTGAATCTAAATTCCTTATTTTGTCTAGCGTGGCAGTACACATGGATTTTATTTTTATTTTTTAAATCCACGTAAATTTTTTATTTAATTTTTTATTATATTATTATAATTAATATTTTTTATATGTATTTAAAAATTAATGCTTAAAATTTAATTTTGGTTTTCTCCTAATTTTTGAGATCAGTCAAATATCACTTCCAATTCAACCCATCACTCAAGTTTTGAAATATTGTGTGGGAAAGAGCAATATAAACAGTTTATTTTCTTTTTCACGGGTCGATGTGGGACAACAACAAAACACAATAAACCGTTGACTCACAAGCTCTTTCAACAACTTCCTCAACTATTATTTTTAATTATTTCATGTTATGATTTTTTTTAATTAATGACATTATACTTCCTCAACTATATATATATATATATATATATATATATATATATATATATATATATATATATATATATATATATATATATATATGTATATATATATATATATATATGTATATATATATATATATATATATATATATATATATATATATATGTATATATATATATATATACATATATACATATATATATATATATATATATATATATATATATATATATATATATATATATATATATATATATATATATATACACATATATATATATATATATATATATATATATATATATATATATATATATATATATATATAGGGGGAGAGAGAGTATTTTTATGTTTATGCAATTTAGAGGACAAAACTAGACGGTAACTTTTGAATATTTTATTTCTTATATATATATATATATATATATATATATATATATATATATATATATATATATATATATATATATATATATATATATATATATATATATATATATATATATATATATATATATATATATATATATATATATATATGTATATATATATATATATATATATATATATATGTATATATATATATATGTATATATATATATACATATATATATATATATATATATATATATATATATATATATATATATATATATATATATATATGTATGTATATATGTATATATATATATATATATATATATATATATATATATGTATATATGTACATACATATATATATATATATATATATATATATATATATATATATATATATATATATATATATATATATATATATATATATATATATATATATATATATATATATATATATATATATATATATATATATATAGGGGGAGAGAGAATATTTTTATGTTTATGCAATTTAGAGGACATGTAATATATTTATTTCTTATATATACATATATATATATATATATATATATATATATATATATATATATATATATATATATATATATATATATATATATATATATATATATATATATATATATAGAGAGAGAGAGAGAGAGAGAGAGGGGGAGAGAGAGTATTTTTATGTTTATGTAATTTAGAGGACAAAACTAGACGGTAACTTTTGAATATTTTAAACATGTAATATATTTATTTCTTAAAATTTTTATCATTTATAATTATTTTTTATTTAATGCATTATTTTATGAGTTATGAATATTGTGAAATTGTAGCATCCTTTGCTTAGTTGAATTAATTTAAAATAATTTTTATTTTATTATTATTTTATAAGACTTTTATTATATCTATTTCTTAATTAATTAAATTTTGTTGAATAAAGGAAAAATACATTATCATTGAAAAATTATATTAATGGATGATTTCTTATGGTATTTTAATTAATCATTTTTTATGCAAACTATTGAGAATTTATTAATACAGTGGGTGAAGAAGCTTCACTAATAATTGCTAGATGAGTTAAATGAGTATAAGTTGTTTATCTAAGCTTTAGTCCATGATGACAAAATTTATTTATATAAATGAATAAATTTTCAGAAAATTATATTTAATAATATAGTAGTATTTGAATAAATATTTATTTTATATTGATTTCTTTAGTAATAGGTAAGATTGTAACTTTAATAAGATTTTATTAAATTATACTTATTAAATTTTTTGGATGACCTTAATATTGAGTCTCGCTAGTAATAACCAATATATAAAAAATAATGCAGACTGGTTGTTTTGAGTGGAATTATGGCATTTAACGTTATATTATATTCGATTCCCTACGCTTATTAACAAAAAAAATATAAAAAGAAGGCATTATAGTTGTTTTGTGTGGAATTATGACATGTAAAGTTATATTATATTCCCTACACTTATCAATGAAAATATTACGTTGTTTAAGAAGATAAAAACATGTCTTTCCTTTTTTATTATTTACTTTGTATTGAAATAATCTTCTTTTCTTGAAATATATTTTTCATGTTTTCTGTTATATAGAGTATTTATATTCATTTTTTATAATTTTATATTGTTGTTTATAAATATGCTAATTTTTTTTAGTTTTCCCTTTTAATGTATTGTCCCTTTAACCTCTTTGAACTGATATTCTTTTAAATAAATGGCTAACTGACCCATGTCAATATTACATAATTAATATCTAAAATTTTAATAATCCTTGATGTAGCTTTCTCAAGATTCTATCATTTCTTTAACTTTCCTTTTCTATGCAAATTTCATATCCTTGTTTGTGGCACAAAATCTTCATATAAAAGTAAGGATAATAGCATACAATTTATTAAAGTCTATTTATCCTCTCGATTTTTATTTTATGTGTGGGAATTCGAAAGCACTGACCGGAAGAAAATTACACAATGATAAGGCTCTTTCCCATAAAATCGAAATTTATATTTGAAATGAGAGTCAGTAAAATATTTATCAGTTATTTGGAGACTTTATTAAAATAAAATTATATAACGATGTATAAAATCAAAATATATTGATGAGTCTCTTACTTATTGTTTAATGATGGATGAATGAGTTTTATTTAAAAATATTATTGTATTCATGAACATTATGTATAAATATGTGTTGTCTAAGTGGTGAAACTGCCTAATTTATGTTTTAGTTATGTGTTTGATGATAAGATTTATTTAAGGGGTTAAATAGTGTTTACCCCCTGCCAAACAATTGTGTTTTGATTTACTCCCGTTAAGAAAAAAATTAAGACCCCCCTTGTAAAACACATATTTCGTTTGCAAAGTCCCCTGTTTCATTATTTGGCTTATTGGGCGTGAGAATCTTCATATATGGCAGCCCACATGTCATTCTTTTTGTTGACTGTGAAATAAGTTGCCACGTGGATTTATTTGTTTTTTATTTAATTTTTTATTATATATTATATATATATTTTTTTAAAATTAAATCTATTAATATTTTTCGTATTATATATTTTTTAATTTTAATTCAATTTTTTAATTGATATTTTAAAAATATTTTTAATTGGGCTTTACCACATTTTATACAAGAGCCCAATAATACTTCCAATATAGCCCAAGTATTTTTCCATTTGAACATCCAAAGCACAACTAGTTATATAAACACTTCGCTCTTTTGTTAAATTTTCGATTTGGGACTCTAAAACCAAACTTCATCACTCAATTTCCTCTAAAACACAACCTCACATATACCACCAATGGAGCTCCTCTCTAATTGAATTTCACCTCCTCATATTTTCCACGGACTGAAGGTAAATTTTTATGGTTCCATTCTTCACTTTGTAATTTTTCCACGCACTGAAGTTTTCATATATGCAACATTAATCACCCTTTGTTATGAAACAGGTTCTAATCCCCCCACTGCTCCAATTTAGTTTGCCAATGCCTTCGCTTCCTGCATGTTGTGAATTTAACCATGATAAACATATTTCTTGCAATTTCCTGCAATCTCCAACCATTTTTATACAACCTTCATTTTCTTTTCCTCATTTTTCATCACAAACTAACACACATATCAAAACACTAATATCACCACCTACACATTTATCCATCTTCCACTATTATCTCCATCACTCTCTTCATTAAACATATGCTTACACTCCATGAGCACTCCAATGACAAATAAATTGCATAATTCCATTAAATTGAGAATTCATAATAAATTAAGTGTGTCAGATATTTTTAATGTTCTTATCTATTAAAGAAAGAAATGCTTAGAACAATTTTCAATTTGGTGTGGTACAAGTGGTAGATATAGTTCTTTAACTATTTAACTAGGAGGTCAATCCTTGGCAAGTATTCAAGAAACACATGTTGGGAGTAATTAATCCCATAAATGGAAAATGAATAGATGAACGTAATTGTAACAATTAGAAAATTGAGAGGCTAAATAAGTTCCAATCTCACTGAATTTTCCATTTGTTCCCATTATGAAAATTTGTATTTGTACTCATTAATATTTGAATGGGTAAGAAGGATCCAGACCACATATGCTGGTAGACTCCATAAAAAATTCATGTTTGATTTTCAAGTGTTTTCATTGAAGAGATCCTTTCTTTAGAAAAAAATATAGAATAATTCATATGGGACATAATCCAATTGATAGATCACTATATGAATTTGATAACCATAAATGAACTGTACCCGCTCTCATGGAGTGTTATAATAGGAAAGCTAGTAGTGTTATTTGTCAACTTACCATATACTGCAATGTTATAATATAGAGTACGAGTTAAAAGATAGTTTTGTTTCTACGGAAGAATTCTCACGGTAAAATAAATCATTAATTCAAACCAAGTAATGAATATGCGGTAGAAGAAATAAGTGAAGGAAGTTTGATGGAGTATAGGTTGATATTTTTGTGTTGTTGAAGATGAAAGAAAGATGGAGACTAATGTTTTTGCCCATTGATGTCCCACATCAGAAATTTTTGCCCTACACCAACAATTTATATAACTCTTTCACACAACATAATTTCAAACATAAACTAATGTGCTAACTGAACAGGTATTGGGCCTTAAGTCCATTTAATTTTATTAAAAAAAGTAACAATAAATAAAATTGAATTAAATTAAAAAATATATAATACAAAAAAATATATAATTTAAAATAAATTTCAAAATATATAATATATAAAATAAGAAAAAAGAATTTAAATACAAATTAAAAAATTCCACATAGCATGTAAAAATTAATTTAAAAAAATCATGTTGGACTGCCACCTAGGAAGATTACACTACACAGTCAGCGCAATAATGACAATAGGGTGTATGGAAAAAGAATATGAGTTTTATAAGGGGGAATCTCAATTTTTTTCTTAAGAGGGGATAAATTAAAACACGTTTGTGTGTCAGGGGGTAAACACTATTTAACCCATATTTATAATGAATGATTACTAAATTGTAATAACTTATTTGAGTGGCACAATTGAGTTTTATTTTCTTCATAACATATACATTTGTGTGTGGTGGCTTAGTAAAGATTTATTTTTCTCTTTGATAAGTAGTGAGTTATGTCTAGTGACTTAGTGAAATGTTAATTATATGGACCATATATTGCTAAAATCATCCATAATGTATCCTTAAAAATAAAAAAAATTCTCTCATATGGAATCCTAATGAATAGGGTGTAATTGATTTCTATAGTCCTTTTGCTTCCAATTCCTTTCATTCATTCTTAATAAGTGAAACAAACACAAAATATATATATATATATATATATATATATATATATATATATATATATATATATATATATATATATATATATATATATATATATATATATATATATATATATATATATATATATATATATATATATATATATATATTACTCCATTTTTTTCTAAAAATACCGAATAGATCCAAATTTGTATTTGATTCAAATTCAAACTTTCAATATTCATGAATATAGTTTACAAGAAAACAAATATGTTAGGAATACTACAACTTGATTATATTAATCAAGTTGAATGATTACTTTATTTTATACAATATATATTCTTACAAAATCCTAAATTGAAACATCCATCAGGTATGCTATTTATTCATTTATTTTTGTTAAAGGTAGAGTAAATCATCCTATAGTACAACAACATTTATTGGAACTTGGAAAAATTATTCTGCAGACACCACCTTTCTTAAATCCATTTTTTAGACAGTCTGAATTGCATTGCCCATCAGATACACAATTACCATTTTGACATTTTATATCCGTAACGCTATACTCACCACTTGATAAACCTACAACAACAACAAAATTAATCATAGATTTTTCATTCTTTAGAGTTTGTTGATCGTATATGAAGCATACAACTAGAGAGATAAAATCATAGTTTTATTCATTACCCGAAAGCAGGATCATAGAAATGAACAAAATCAAGCAAAAATAAGATCTATTGATTACCACGAAGGCCATTGTAAGTAATTCACTTTTTATAATTATTTTTCTTCTGAGATTTAGAACTCACAATATTCAGTATCTATACTAGTGAAATGAAATTTCTAAATGAAAAAGAAGATGCTTGAGAAGAAAATAAATTTAAATCATTTTGATATTTTCATTTGTACTTCATTATTAATCTATTTATACATATTAAATTTTAATTATTTTTTGTTAAAGGTCATTTTTAATATGGAAAAATGTCATTATTTTAATTATTTTTATAAAATATAAATATATAATACTCACTTGGGTGTTACGTTGGTCTCAACTTTTATTACTTAATATAGAGTTAAATATACGAAAGCCTCAATAATGTTAGCGAGATTTGATTTAGCCCCTATAAATTTTTATTTTTTTTAAAAAACAACCTTAACTTATTTAGATTCACTCACTTTAACGTTTAATTGCCACTCGTGCATCTAAATTCCTTATTTTGTCTAGCGTGGCAGTAAACATGGACTTTTTTTATTTATTTTTTAAATCCATGTAAATCTTTTATTTAATTTTTTATTATATTATTTTTATTAATATTTTTTTATGTATTTAAAAATTAATGCTTAAAATTTAATTTTGGCTTTCTCATAATTTTTGAGATTAGTCCAATATCACTTCCAATTCAACCCATCACTCAAGTTTTGAAATATTGTGTGGGAAAGAGCTATATAAACGCACTTTATTTTCTTTTTCAGGGGTCGATGTGGGACAACAACAAAACACAATAAACCATTGACTCTCAAGTTCTTTCAACAACTTCCTCATCTATTATTTTTAATTATTTCATGTTATGTTTTTTTAATTAATGACATTATACTACACATTGACAAATTATTTATTTTATTTTATTTGACATTATACATTTCATTATTCACTTAATTATTATTTTATTTTATTTTTATATTTATTTAGAGTAATATACAATTGTTTACTTTTAACGAAACAAAACGATATTTTCAAACGTGTTTTATAATCAAAATAATGGGAAATTTTATATGTTATATATTTGAAATTTATTTTGGTGCGATTATGTTTTTTTTAGAAAAACAATTATTTATTTGATGGATAGAATGCAACAACTAGAAATTTTAATACTTTAAGTCATTTACTCGATATAGAGACAACAATTTTTTTAAAATTATTTTCACAATTTTATAAGTTTAGAGAGGGATATATATATATATATATATATATATATATATAGGGGGAGAGAGAGTATTTTTATGTTTATGCAATTTAGAGGACAAAACTATTTTAAAGGGGTAAGACGGTAACTTTTTAATATTTTAAACATGTAATATAGTTATTTCTTAAACTTTTTATCATTTATAATTATTTTTTATTTAATTCCTTATTTTATGAGTTATGAATATTGTGAAATTGTAGCATCCTTTGCTTAGTTGAATTAATTTAAAATAATTTTTATTTTATTATTATTTTATAAGACTTTTAGTATATCTATTTCTTAATTAATTGAATTTGGCTGAATAAAGGAAAAATACATTATTATTTACAAATTATATTAATGGGTGATTTCTTATGGTATTTTAATTAATCATTTTTTATACAAACTATTGAGAATTTATTAATATAGTGGATGAGGAAGCTACGTTAATAATTGCTAGATGAGTTAAATGAGTGTAAGTTGTTTATCTAAGCTTTAGTCCATGATGACAAAATTTATTTATATAAATGAATAAATTTTCAGAAAAATATATTTATTAATATAGTAGTATTTGAATAAATATTTATTTTATATTAATTTCTTTAGTAATAGGTAAGATTGTAATTTTAAGAAGATTTTATTAAATTATACTTATTAAAATTTTTGGATGACCTTAATATTGAGTCTCACTAGTAATAACCAATATATAAAAAATAATACAGACTGGTTGTTTTGAGTGGAATTATTGCATGTAATGTTATATTATATTCCCTACGCTTATTAACAAAAATAAAAATAAAAAGAATGCAATATAGTTGTTTTGTGTTGAATTATGAAATGTAAAGTTATATTATATTCCCTACACTTACCAATGAAAATATTACGTTGTTTTTGAAGATAAGAACATGTCTTTCCTTTTTTATTATTTACTTTTATTCATGCTTGTATTGAAAGAATCTTCTTTTCTTGAAATATTTTTATCATGTTTCTGTTATATAGAGTATTTATATTCATTTTTTATAATTTTATATCCTTGTTTATAAATATGCTAACTTTTCTTATTTTTCCCTTTTAATGTATTGGCCCTTTAACGTCTTTGAACTGGTATTCTTTTAAATAAATGGCTAATTGACCCATTTCAATATTACATAATTAATACCTAAGATTTTAATAATCCTTGATGTAACTTTCTCAAGATTCTGTCATTTCTTTAAGTTTCATTTTCTATGCAAATTTGATTTCCTTGTTTGTGGCACAAAATCTTCATATAAAAGTAATGATAATAGCATACAATTTATTAAAATCTATTTTATCCTCTCGATTTTTTTGTTTAAGCATGGGAATTCGAAAGCACTAACCGAAAGAAAATTACACAATGATAAGGCTTTTTCCCATAAAATCGAAATTTATATTTGAAATGAGAGTCAGTAGAATATTTATCAGTTATTTGGATGCTTTATTAAAATAAAATTATATAACAATGTATAAAATCAAAATATATTGATGAGTTCTCTTACTTATTGATTAATGATGGATGAATGAGTTTTATTTAAAAATATGATTTTATTCATGAACATTATGTATAAATATGTGTTGTCTAAGTGGTGGAACTGCCTAATTTATTTTTTAGTTATGTGTTTGATGATAAGATTTATTTATAGGGTTAAATAGTGTTTACCCCCTGCCAAACAATTGTGTTTTGATTTACCCCCGTTAAGAAGAAAAAATTAAGATTCCCTTTGTAAAACACAGATTTCGTTTGCAGAGCCCCCTATTTCACTATTTGGCTTATTGGGCAGGCGAATATTCATATACGGCAGCCCACATGGCATTCTTTTTGTTGACTGTGAAATAAGTTGCCCCATGGATTTATTTGTTTTTAATTTAATTTTTTATTATATATTATATATTTTTTAAATTAAATCTATTAATATTTTTCATATTATATATTTTTTAATTTAATTCAATTTTTTAATTGATATTTTAAAAATATTTTTAATTGGGCTTTACCACGTTTTATACAAAAGCCCAATAATACTTCCAATATAGCCCAAGTATTTTTCATTTGAACATCCAAAGCACAACTAGTTATATAAACACTTCCCTCTTTTGTTAAATTTTCGATGTGGGACTCTAAAACCAAACTTCATCACTCAATTACCTCTAAAACACAACCTCACATATACCACCAATGGAGCTCCTCTCTATTTGAATTTCACCTCCTCATATTTTCCTCGCACTGAAGGTAAGCTTTTATGGTTCCATTCTTCACTTTGTAATTTTTCCACGCACTGAAGTTTTCATATATGTAACATTAATCACCCTTCGTTATGAAACAAGTTCTGCTCCCTGTCATACCCTAAATTTTGACCAGAAATTTTCATTTTTTTCGTTCAATTTTTTACGCATTTTTGTTGATATATATCAAAAATCAATCATTTTCGCATTTTATTTAAACATCTCAATATTCATTATATCATGCATTTTTAGTTTTTAGTTTTTTTGTTTTATTAGTTGTTGTCACTCCACACTGGTTGTTTCTTGTTATTTTTATCATTTTAGTCTAGTTTATATTTTATTAAGTTCCAATTTTTAATTTAACCATTTTTTATTTTATTTTTATCATTTTTCATATTTATTTAATTTAATTTACTTTTTACTTCCCATTTTTGTTTATTTAGTTTACTCTTAACGTTTAATTCATTTCTTAGATTTTGAGTTTATTTTATTAAGCCTAAAATTGTTAATTATAGTCTTAATCTTAATTTATTTAGCTTACTATTTTTTTATTATTTAAATTTATTTTAGAAATTAGGTTTATTAATTTATTTTAATCATAATTGTCTTAATTAATTTAAGTAAATTAGTTTTTTATGTTGGTTAAATTATAATTTATTTTTTCATAACTTGTTGTCCTTGAATTGTAACAATGCTGTCAAACCATATCCCACACACAACACTATACTCCAAAATTATGCACATGATTTAAATAGGATCTGTAACATGCCAAGCCTACATACAACCTGTATACTCCAAGACATGCATAAAATTAGGGACTTACAATACCTGCACCAAAAAAAGTGAAAAAGAGAAATTCAATGCAAATGGAAAAGGTTAGAAGGGAGTGCCAAGAAGAGGAGAGAGGTTGGGATTTCAAAAGGAAAAACACAGAAAAAGTAGAATAGGGGAGAGAGTCATAAAAAAGATAAAAAGGGGGGAACGTTATAGCATAAAGGGGGGATCGAGGCTAGAAGGAAAAAAAACCATAGAAAACCAAAAAAACTTCATAACGATTCCTGGATCCAAACATCAAACTTCACTCAACAACATCAAATGATCCGCAAACACAGGGCGAAAAAACCTGTGGAGAAAAACGAAATACATGGTTCTTCATTTCCACCACACGTCTGGAGCCAAACCGCTCGACCTTGAAAAAACACAAACCATCATAAACATCCTCAACAACAACAACCTCCTTTCTTCCTTCCGCCTCACACATTTCATCTTCCTTCCATAACAACATTTAACCTTCGAACTCAGTCAAAATCTGAGAACCATCACCGTTCCAATCGGAACCGCAAACCTTCAAAGAACTCCCCTCCATCACAACACAAACATCATCGCGGTCCAAAAACGTAAACACCCAACGCTTCATCACCATTCCCACAAACCCAACTTGCACCAACATCAACCACCTCCTTCGAACTCGCAGACCTAAACACTACCTTCGCCGCTACTTCCAAACCAAAAACAACTTCTGACGAAACCGAAAACCACAAAACCTTCTTTCTTCGTCTATCGCAAACTCAATCCGTGAAATCTCCAAACCTACAAAAAAAACGCAAAAAAATCACTATCTCTCCCACCGTTCATCTTCATCCGCCGCGCCACCAAAAAAAATATTATCACCGGCAACACAATCCTCTTCTTCCATAATCACCATCTTCACACTTCAACCTTCCAAAATCACCACGAAAACACCCTTTTCTCCACAACTCATGAACCTCCATCAAACCTTGAAACCAAGCCCTAACCGCCGCAGAAACCAATCCCTAACCGCCGCAAACCTCAAATCACCACCGCTTCACAACACACCATAAATTGTTCTTCTTCATTAACCTAGCCTGAGCCGACATCAACCGCGCCGCGCGAACCGACACAAAAAAAAAGAGAGAGATCTTGAGTGAGAGGAAGAGAAACGGCAGAGAGAGGCGCTGATATCGTTCGAAAAAGGGTGGTTTTTTTTGTTGCTTTTGTGAGTTCTAAATCGTGAACTGAGATATGAAGTTTTTATTATCCATTTGTTTTTATAAAAAACCATCGGTTATATTGCCTTAGCCTCCATACTTTTTCTTATTTAATATTTAATATTTTCCTTTTTGATGACATTAAATTTGTTTTAAAATTTCTTTCTAAATTTCTTTCCCTTGTTGTTATTTGTTGGTGTTGAGGATTGATTTGGGGTTTAAACCCGTATTAACTTCTTTTCCCACACAACATCACTGCCAGACGCCACACTCCCTCACTTGTTATTTTATGAAAAAAAAACATTTCATGGGCTGTTGGGCTTTAGTCCGTTTTTTTTTCTGAACACACACCGGTTTACCCTTTACACCATCCACTGTTCCTTTTAATTTTTTTGGTTATGTTTATTGGTTATGAATTGGGCTTGGCCCGTCTGAGTTTCTGCTATTCGCATACCTCAATTTCCAGTGCACCCCTTTCCTATTTATCTAGTTTAGTTTTTATACATAAGTTTTATTGTTTATTAGGCATTTAATTTCCTTTTGATTCTAAATCATTCAAAATATAATTGTTTTTTTATTATAATATTAATTTTATTTTTGGGCCGATGATATGACAAAAGGCCACGATAAATCGTTTCCGATAAATCGTGACCAATATGAGGCCATTCATTTTATTTATTTATTTCATAAGCTTAATTTTTTTATTTTTTTAAGTCTATTTAATTTATTTTTTTTATTTTTACACTTTCGTACAATATTAAGTTCTAATGGTTCTGAATATTTAATACACTGCACACACGCTTCCTCTTGGGCAAATTACAACGATATTCTTTATTTCTTCGCAATCCCGTGTAAATTATCATGTATCCCTCTCCCATTTATTTTGTACGCGATTTATTTTTCTACCTTTATTTTACAGTTTCGCATTGCAAAGAATACCCATAGGAACTAGAAATCGATTCGCTTAATCATTTAAAACAATAAATGCGCCTACATTTGCACACACGTAAGTCGGTCACTATGTGATCACCATCTGCACGAACTTACGCGTCTTGATTAATTAACGAGGAACTGAACTTCGAAATCTAGCATTCCGCTGGTTCTTTAATGAACCACTCTTGCGGCTAGCCTTCGAGTTGTGTTTCATTTACTCTTTCGTTTCCAAAACTTTAAACCTTAAAACATCCAAATTACCACATATCAAATGAGGGAGGAACTGGATTCTGGAGTCTAGCACTCCACATAATTCTTGAATTAAATCACTCCTGGGCTAGCCCCACACGATGTGGTTTATTCGCCCTCATGTTCCTAAAAATATCTAATCGTACAATTAACTATACGAAGAACTGAACTCAGGAATCTAGCATTCCTCGGGTTCTTGAATTGAATTACTCTTGAGGTTAGCCTTCGAGTTGTAATTCATTCACTCTTTCGTATTCAAAACAACCCAACAACCTTAAAAGATTAGACATGGTTCATCTCCATAGGAAAGATATATTTTCTATCTCCACAAACACAAACAAAATCTTTCAAACAATTATTCTCAAAGGAAGAATGTGGCATTGCTTGTTGATCCTCGTATCCAAGTTTAAAGCTTCTTCCGGTTTTTATTTATTTCTCAAAGAAAGAATGTGGAATTACTTGTCGATCCCCGTATCCAAGTTTAAAGCTTCTTTCGATTTCGTTCCTCAAATGTTTGTGGTGGAGTATGAGAGACATCTCCCTTAAAGATGACGACTTGTCTCTTTCTTTTCAAATACAATTTAAAACTTACCAACCAATCCAAATCATTTTATAATTAATTAGCAGAGAAACTGGATTTTGTAGTCTAGTACTCCACATAATTCTTGGATGCAATCACTCCTGGGCTAGCCTCATGCGTTGTGGTTCATTCGCCCCCTCGTTTAAAACACCTTAACAAAGGTCAAACATTTTCTCTAAACGAACATTGTTTAAATCTTTCTATCTCGCAAACAAGCTAGCGCTTCAGCCTCCACCGCGAGTAAAAGCCAACGCTTAGCAGTTAGAAAGCGTTTCAAACAATTGTTCATAAAAAACACAAATCGTAGTTGCACAAACTACGAAGCTCTGACTTTCCCATTGCACAAGGGAAGACGTAGGCACAGGGATTTTCATCCTTCGCGAGCACAATAATAAAAAATTCAATCTTTTCTCCGTTATAAAGCACACTAATAAAACTTAACTATTTCTCCATAACAAATAATAACTAAAATATTTCTTTAAAATAAATCTTAACAAAAAGAAGACAATAGCATAAATCAACATTTAAGCGCAAATTAAACTAAGAGGTTCCCGTTGGGTACAAAGGACGTGAGGGGTGCTTAATACCTTCCTCTTGCGTAACTGACTCCCGAACTTAGATTAGTGGTTTCGTTGACCATTTCTTATCCTATTTAGGTTGTATCTATATCTCCCTTTTCTTTAGTTAGAATAAATAGAATTAGGTGGCGACTCTGTTGTTGTTTTAGGATCGTATTTTTCGAGGTATGACAGCTGGCAACTCTGCTGGGGACATACTAATGCCTTGTGCATAAGAGAGTCAAGCCTAACTTAGGATAACTTGTGCTTGTTTGCTAACTTGTCTTGATTGTCTTCTTTATTTACTATTGCTATTTTATATGATTGTCTATTTCTTTATTCTTTATTATAATGCTCATTATTATTGCATATTGGATCTTGGGGTTACATCACGGGTATGACCTTGTACTTGAGCTTTGGAAAAAGAAGAGGGAACACCTAAGTTAGATTTGGTATTTATTAGTGTTAGTCTCCAAGAACTCGCTTCTTGAGGGCCTATCATGAAAGCTCCCCCAGATAGTTAGACTTTTCGTAGATCTTGTCACAACACAGCTAGCCTGTCGCAGGACTTGAAAGCTCCCCCTAGAACCAGTTTCAAAATTGGCAGTTGTGTAGTGTTACTCTCCTAGGGCTCTCTCCTTCATGGGCCTAGCATGAGAAGTCCACTCAAGGTAGACCTTATCGTCATTATCGTCATAATGCAGCTAGCCTGTGGCGGGGCGTTAATACGATAAACGTCTGTGACCTTGAGTTTCCTAATACCATCACTATAGAAGCTATCCTGTGAGTGGGCTTTATGGATAAAAGAATTTAGAACTCTCCACTTAAGCCTTACCAGTTAGGAGATTCTGAGTTACTTGGAGTACCTTGGATCCAACACTTGGCCTTCATATCCAATTATGGAACTAATTATTGTTTGTGATCCTGAACATTCTGAGAATTGCATTCATTCGTATATCATTTGCATTTGCATTTTCATTGTATATCATCTCCCAACAATCCAACTCACACAGGTCTTATTCTCCGACAGTCAATTGTACTCGACCAGTCACCAGAGAAAGATGGACCAAATTGAGCAGGAAAACAAAGAGCTTAGAGAAGAAGTCACTACTTTGAGAAATCATATGGGAATATTCTCAACTACAATGAAAACTCTAGTAGACAGTCTTGTGCAAGAGAATAATGAACTCCAAGAAGATGTTCACAGCTTGAAGATTGATAAAGGACAACTGATTTCTTTGATCAAAGATCTGGTCATTTCTCAGCGCCAGCCAAATTCTACTTCTACTCGTCAGCGACGTCAGAATTAGTAGAGATCTCCAAACAGTCCTGAAGGAGAAACCCACTAGTTTGACCCAATCCCAATGACTTACAGTCAATTATGGTCTTATTTTTCCCGAAACTTAATAATGACACCCAGAAAGACCAGAGCCATGAGGTCTCACCCTCGTTGGTTCAATCCAAATACCAGTTGTGAGTTTTATGGTGGAGTACTGAGGCATCCTATTGAAGAGTGCAATGTTTTCCAAGAAAAGGTTCAAGAGATGATCGACTATGGGGTGTTGACCTTCAAAGGAGGAAGCCCATTTGTGGACAGAGTGCCTTTGTGCTAAAAAAAACTCAAGAGAGTCATGTCCAAGTCAGTTTGCTGATGGAAATGGGACCAGTTCCTCAATGCACATGATCGTTCGATGCTTTGAAGTTTATTTTCCCAGATATTTAGCTCATTCATTGCTTTTCATATGTGTTTTTTCTTTGTTTGTCAATGCATTTGTTTTTGGCATGTAAGAACTTATTTGTTTTGAATGATTAATGCAATGAATATGTTTGTCTTGAAGTAGTCCATTCATATTCACTCATAATGCTTTTTCTACTTTTATAATACCAACATTATCCCATCTCTTGCCTAGGCAGAGAATTGGAGGGAGGATGACGAAATTAGAACGCAAATTCTCTAGTTGAACACTTTTTGAACAAAACCCTATTGACGATGTACAAGCATTGTTTTGAATCCCCAAACACTGGAGAAATAAGGAGTTAATACCTAGTCAACCACTTCAAGCCTAGAAATATGAGTTTCTTTTGGATAATTCAAAACCTTTACGCTTAACCTGGGGCAGGGTAGTGTTCAGTTAATCTGGTTACACATTCAAATCATAAGATGAAACATCCCATCAGGGAATCCACTACAACCAACAACTTGACAGTCACAACTATCAACCTTCCAAAGATAAAAAAAAAATATAAAAAAAAAGAGAAAAAAGAAAAAGAGAATCCCGCCTAAGTCAAACACTTAAAGAGAGGCTTAGGGACCGAATAAAATAAATCAATCAAAAGAAGTCCTCAAATCCATAAGATTTAGTGACCACCATATCAAGTCAAAGGGGCCACTAATATCCATAGGGGACAAATAAGATGACTGACATTTCAAGTAGACCTTGGAGCATCATCTCTATGTTATCAAGACAAATGTATATGTCAATTTAGCTGAACCTAGGATTAGAGAACATCACGGAGAATGGGTGGGCACCAAATAAACTTTGAGCCTTTATCCTTTGTTTCTAAGAACCGTGAACCAAACCACATTACAACCCTCAAAAGTCCTAATTGAAGTAGGGTTTATTTCGAAAGCACACTCGATGAGATAATGTTTCCTGACTCCTATGAGCTATGCTCAAAATTTGTGTTGGCTTTATAAAAAATGAATATCACATCCTAGCTATTGATTCGGTCACAGGCTATTGTGAAAATCTTTTCAAAAACAATAAAAAAAAACTTCGAGATAAACATGTAGGTTGCATTAGCAGTCTCAACATTAACATTTTGCTTGTTAGCATTTGCTTGATATCATAGAAGCCTATGTATGAGTACCAGTGATGAGCTTAATATCTTGAGATTTGAAACTCTGATGAGTAGTTGAACAACCATTTCAGAGAATGATCATCCCCAAGAGCATGTTGCTTGAAGACATTGCTAGACAGGGGCATGTTGCTTGAAGACTTTGTCGGACAGAGGCAGGTTGCTTGAAGATTTTGCTAGACAGGGGCATGTTGACTGAAGACTTTGCTAAACAGGGGCAAGTTGTTTCCCAATTTGTTACCTCCACAGTCTGACCATCCCTAAGGGACCAATATTGAAGATTCGTTTATGCTAAATACGGTCGATCTGGGGTAGTTACGTCGAGATTCGACAAATCTCTGTAAGAGTTTGAAGACACTGGGGAATTTTGAATACCAAGTCTTCTATGAAATCCTCAAGAGATGACATCTTCTCATAAACCATTTCATTGATGCAAGATCGTGTGTTTCCCCAAGCAAAGTGCTCTTGTGATCTACCTTGCAAGTGTCTCCAGATGATAGGTCCTTACGTAAAGTTGCCATGATGTGTCAGGGGCATGACTTAGTATTTTCTGGTGGATGTCTTTTACTACTCAGTGCTTCCCAATAAGACACTAAGTCTAGTATCCCCGATTGAGCCTTGATTCAAGCTTGTCTAGTTGAATGTGATTTTCTCCCCCAATGGAGTACAAATTTACTTCATCCATGGTAGAGCAGGTTGTATGTTTATTTCCTTCAGATTAGGCTTTGAAGATTAGAAGATTTGTCTGGGTTTATCTCCCGATTGAAGTATCTTTCTTTCCTCGAAGAGACATGACCCTTGTAACATGACTTTACTCCACAGATGGCTCTCTTCCCTGTTGGTCGCTCACACCTTAACGAGATTGGTCGAGTATCTGGTTGTTGCGATGTTTATTTCATCACCAGTTTATCTCTTGTATCTGTTTCGTCTGTTTGTCAGCATAAACATAACACATACACATACATGTACATCATAACTTAATTCATATTCACATTCATATTCATGCTGCATTCATTGATGCATACTTCATTCACCGTTGTCGTGTTTATCCCTAAACAATATGTCTCTTTCCAAATAGAGTCGTCAATCTTGAACAAAAAGTACATTCTTTCTAATTCCCCCATTAAGTTTTTACCCTCGTGGAAGAATTTTTTCTTTAGTTATCCTTTCCACACTTGGATAGGATAAATCCCCAGTTGAGTTCATTCCTCGTGGGTTAGTGTCTTGCTTGACAGTTTCTCTCCAGCTCGTTCCTGGATTGAATTTGGTCTTTGACAATTTTGATGATTGAATTTCCAGATGGAAAGTGCATTTATTTTGCACCTTTAAGTGCTTTGTCCCCCAGAAGGAGTTTATTAAAGATTACCCCATTGAAGACAAACTTTGTTCTCCAGTAGTGTTGTTGCAACATTCTCTTGGAATACTTATACTTGACGACAAATGGCAATCTCTTTATTTGAGAAGCTTGTTTTGTCCTTGAACTTCTGAGTGAATCAACGGATGGCAGTCTCTTTTCGAGCAGTTTGTTCATCCCTAGCAAGGTTATTGTTCTATCAAATGGCATCTCTCCAATACACGTTGAAAAGTTTGGTATTAATCTCCTTTTTCCAACAAATGGTATCTCTCCCAGACAAGGTGAGAAGTTTGTTGTGAATTTTCAATTTCCGTCAAATGACATCTCTCCCAGACAAGGTGAGAAGTTTGAATGTGAAGTTGTTCTCCGTCGTATGGCATCTCTTTCAAAGGAAAGGAAGTATGATGAGAGTTCTATCAAATGGCATCTCTCCAATACACGTTGAGAAGTTTGGTATGAATCTCCTTTTTTCCAACAAATGGCATCTCTCCCAGACAAGGTGAGAATTTTGTTGTGAATTTCCGATTTCCGTCAAATGGCATCTCTCCCAGACAAGGTGAGAAGTTTGAGGGTGAAGTTGTTCTCCATCATATGGCGTCTCTTTCATAGGAAGGGAAGTATGATGAGGGTTCTATCAAATGGCATCTCTCCAATACACGTTGAGAAGTTTGGTATGAACTACTCACCTTTTCAAGCAAATGGCATTTCTCCAAGACATGGTGAGAAGTTTGCTGTAAATCCTCGTTTATTATCAAAATAACATCTTTCCAAGCCTTGACAGAAAGTGTTTCCTTTTATTTTCTGATAAGTATCAGCAAAATATTTGCAGTCTACCCAGGCAGAAAGTATTTACTTTTTATGATCTCGACAGTTGCATCCTTAGTTAAATCACGACAAAAGATTTGGCAACGGGTGTGTCCTCAGTTAATACTCGACAGAAGATTCCCAGCATACCTCGACTGAAGGTATTTCTTTCTTAGATTCTCTGGAAAATCTCGACAGTAGATCTCCATCAGACTTCAACATAAGATGTTTTCCTTCCAGGATCTCGATAATAGATTTCTAGTTCATTTTGATACCTCGACCGAAGGTATTTCCAAATGATGTTCTAAATCTCAGCAGAAGACTTCTTCGATGGGACTTGTCCAAGGACTTCATCTTGGGACTTGTAGACAGTTGTCATCTTGGCTTCGCACAAAAGAAAATTCCTCGTGTGGATTGTACTCCGGTCATGTGTGTCTAATCCCCAGTAGTGTCAATTTTCTTTCCCAATAGCATTGTAGCCTTTGTCTTGCATTTTACATCATATCATTTCATCTTCATTTTCGGTCAAAATTTTAGGTATTCTGATATTTAATCATCTTCCACTTTGAATGTCCCAAAAAAAACTCTTCTTTATTTGTACATTCAGGTTCAAGATGATTAAATAGGGGCAACTGTCATACCCTAAATTTTGACCAGAAATTTTCATTTTTTCGTTCATTCTTTATGCATTTTTATCGATATATATCAAAAATCAATGATTTTCGCATTTTATTTAAACATCTCAATATTCATTATATCATGCATTTTTAGTTTTTAGTTTTTTTGTTTTATTAGTTGTTGTCACTCCACACTGGTTGTTTCTTGTTCTTTTTATCATTTTAGTCTAGTATATATTTTATTAAGTTCCAATTTTTAATTTAACCATTTTTTATTTTATTTTTATTATTTTTCATATTTATTTAATTTAATTTACTTTTTACTTCCCATTTTTGTTTATTTAGTTTACTCTTAACGTTTAATTCATTTCTTAGATTTTGAGTTTATTTTATTAAGCCTAAAATTGTTAATTATAGTCTTAATCTTAATTTATTTAGCTTAATTTTTTTTATTATTTAACTTTATTTTAGAAATTAGGTTTATTAGTTTATTTTAATCAGAATTGTCTTAATTAATTTATGTAAATTAGTTTTTTATGTTGGTTAAATTATAATTTGTATTTTCATAACTCGTTGTCCTTGAATTGTAATTGATCGTACCTGGAGATCAAGATCCGATGTGGCCGCGTCGAACGTGGATGAGCACGGTTGATGATGGAGAAAAATGAGGTGTACCTACAAAGGCACTCCGATGCTAAAGTCAGAAGGTGAGCAACGAGGGAGCAAGTACGAGATTTTGGGTCAAGATTTTAATACCTGGCCCTCTCAAATGAGAGGGTTTATATACTGGTCCAAATGGATGGTTATTGGCCCAAATTGTTGGGCACGGATCGTGGATTATGCAATAATCGTTGACGGTTAGGAACTAGCCGTTAGGGCAAGAATGAATCTGATCGACTTTCCTTGGGTCAGATGGCTTTTGTACCGAGCGAGGGGTTCATCGAGCAAACGATCCTCGGGATTTCGAGCATCATGGGGTCAGAGAGTTGTTGGGTCACGAGATAGATAGGGCCCAATTTTAAGGATTGGGCCAGTCCGGAACAGGAGCCCCCCAAGTCGTTTCTTTTGGTCGAGGAAGTGATGACTTAAAGGTGGCTTGATGCTCAGAAATATGGCGGATGTCGGAGGAATGATCTTCCGAGCGTTCTTCTTGTTGGTCGGTGTGGAGGAAGTGGAAACAAAAAGGTGACGTGTCTTGGGATTTGTGCCAATTTAATGCTCTGACGGCTAGCCTAGGGGCTAGCGTATAGGCTATCATTGACTAGGGATAGGGGTCATGCTCCAGCTGCACGTGCCCTTTTCCCTATAAATAGAAATGTTGTTTCATTTTGGCACTTTTCGCTTCGTCTTCTACCTTTCTTCTTAAGAAGTAGTGATGCATACGGCTTAGGTTTCGATTTTATCGGTAGATTAGAGTAATGTATATAGATTTTAGGTTTTAGTAGTAGCTATATCGCTGCCTACTCTGAACCCTGGTTCACGGTGGGCGGTAATCTTGGTCAACGTTCGACCAAGGTTTAAGGTTCCGCGACGAGCCTACGTCCGTTGCGAACCACACGTTTTAGTGATTCCCCGGGCCGTTGCGTGCCCTTTCACTTGATAGGTAGTGGAAGGGTGGATTTGATATTCTAATCGAATTCACTGACACCTTTCCTCTACTTTTCAGGTGAAAACGTGCTCGTCGATCCCTTCGACATATCCTCGGAGGAGAGTTCATCGGAGGATTCGGGCTCCTCGGCAACTGTCCCGTCGGGCTCTGAAAGTTCCTTGGGGGATTCAGAGGCGACTGCAGTAAATGACGTTGGGATAGCATCTGGGGATGAGGTTGACTCCCCTGAGGTTCCTCAAGAGGAAGAGAGGGTACTGATGCTGAGGAGTGGGTCGTCGAAGACTTGCGGGACAAGGTCTCGTCTTACGCTCGACCGCGTGTGGATCCTCTACCTGTGGTGGGGGACCCTTATCACTGGAAGGTGACATGCCCGAGTGACGACGATCAGATTTTCTCAGAGTTTGGCAGAATAAAGTTTTCGATGTACGATTATGCCATCATGACCCTGGAGATTATGATGCCTTTCAGTGACCTGGTCTGCTCGGTGCTCGGTTACATGGGGGTGGAGCCCTCGCAACTGCATCCCAATTCCTATGATTTTATGAGGGCATTTGAGATGACATGCGTGCACCTGGGGGCAGGGGCTACTCTTCCTCTCTTCTTTCGGCTGTTCTCTCTACAGCGCACGGTGGGGCGTGGAACTACTCAGAAGGGTTTCATATCTTTCAAACAACGGGCTAAGATTTTTAAGGCGCATTCAGAGTCGAACCGATCATTCAAAGGTGACTACATCTTAATCGAGCCTGTGACTAGGGGAACAACTAGGTCGATCAGTTTCATGGGGGACGATACTGATGAGAATGATGTTCCCTGGTTGGATGCAGAAGGTCATCCGATCCGTATGAGGATTTGGAGGTTCCCTTTCTCGTGGGATTACAGTCATTACGGGCGACCGGTGAGTGACTCTGTCCAAATTGGGGATGCTCTAGGTGAGGAGCATGCGACCAGCTTCGAGGAATTTCATAAGTTGGTGTCATCTTTCACTCCAATCCCGATGCTCGACAGGGAGGGGAAGGTGATGTTAACTTCTGATGGAGGAGAAGTTGTGGAACTTCCGTTGATCGACGTCACAACTCTCTTGGCCTGTAAAAACAGACAAGAAGTGTCCGACCTATTTGGTATTTCTTGTTTTATTTTTATTGTTGTTTATTTGTTGTGATTTTATCCTCGTGGTCGGTCTGACCCTCGTTTCCTTTGTTTTGTAGGCTCAATGGCGAAATCTCTGGACAAGATCTAGGAGAGACTGATGCAAGACAATAAGCGGAAGGCCAAGACCATTCAGACTCGACTGGTGAGAAATGATACGAGCGGCTCCGACTCGGGTTCTATCGCTCGAGGATCTCCGGGCGTGACTTCAGGTTCAACCTTTAAGAAGCATAAAGTTGGACCGATCATCACGGATCTGACGATCAACGCCCCTGCAAAACCAAAACACTTTTTGCTGCCGTGTTTCGTGCAGGGAAAATTCTTTGAAAGCACATCTTTGGAGGTTGACCAGGCGGATTCACTGTCTCTTAAGCAGATGGATTGTCCTGCTCGGAGATTATCCTTGGCGCAGGACGCTAGCGCGGTGATGCGGGTGCTGTCGATGGCCTCTATGTTTTCCGAGGGGAGTTCTGGGCAGGAGCTCGAAATCACCTGCCTGAAGACTCTATTAGCTGCTTCGGAAGAGAGAGCAAGGAAGGCCGCTGAGGATGCTGAGGCCACGACCAAAGAGTTGACGGTGCGGGCGAACGTGATCGCCAAGCTGGAGGTGGATAAAAAGAGGGTCGTCGATCAAAACAGGAAGTTGAAAGAGACTTTCTTCCCCAAGGACGATGAAGACGAGGATACCAATGGGCTGATGAGTAGGGCACATTTCCTTGCCCGGTTGGATCAGGATCTGGAGGATTGAGGGACTTGACTAAGTTGAGCTTCCAGAATGTTGTGGATCAGATTAAGGCCCTTCATCCCGAGCTGAACCTCGAAGCTGACCAGATCAGCTATTTGTACAAATTAGTGGACAGTCGGGTCATAGTCCTTGATTACATGATTGTGGATGATTCTCAATTGGGGGAGTCCGACTAGCCGATCCAACCTGTCGTCCAGCAACCTCTGAGCGAAAATCAGCCAAGGATGCAAGAAGGGGATGGTAATTAGGTCGGCCTGCGTGCCTAAATTACGTGTAACTTATAATCCTTGCTTGGGGACGTGGTCCCCTTTTTATGTAATTTCGAACAAGTCGGCCTTTAGGGGTCGCAACCTTTTGATTAAAATTTCCGACCTTGGTGGTTGTTTTACGATTTATGCAGTGTTTTTGTTATGTGTATGACTGCCCGTCCGTCGGAGGACTTTTATTTTAAATGTCTTTGTTCGCTAAGTGTTTTGCGTTCGTTTGGTGCGAGGAATATGACATAGTGGTCGATAAGGGGATAAATGCTCGTAAGGAAATGTGATCTATCAGTTTGGGGGACCGATCACATATATAGAGGCTGGCTCTGGGTCAGTATCCGGGTCAAGATTGTGGCTCGGATCTCTGTGGCTTGAACGTCCCATCGCGAGTTGGGGTTCTGCCTAGTCATGGTACTTAGGCAACGTCGGATTCGTTTGAGTATTCGTTCATGCGACAGTTACCTTCCTCATCATGATAGGGATGTCCTGTTGGTCAATGTTTTGGGCTGCAATGCTTGTACCTGGGCATGCAGGTTCAGTCGGACCTTTTGCTCCTCGTAGGAGAGTAAGGCGGCCTTCATACTAGCTATAGTATTGCTTAAGTTTCTCGGTGTTCCATGGCCGTGCGAGTTCTTCCCCTTGAAGATTTTCTAAGTAGTAGGCCCTGTTCTCGGTCTTTGCTCTGACGTGATATGGACCTTCCCAATTTGGTGCTATTTTCCCTTCTCGGGAGTTTTTGTGGTTTTCCTCAAGACGAGATTCCCGACTTCGAATGCTCGTTTAATAACTTTCGTGTTGTGTTGAGCTGCAATTTTTTGTTTGAGTGTGGCTTCTCGAAGAGCTGCTCCTGATCGGATTTCTTCGATCAAGTCGAGCTCTTCCCTTAGCGTTTCAGAGTTGGTATCTTGGTCCATGGGTGATTCGGTTCGCATGGACGGTATGTGCATCTCTATGGGGATGACTGCCTCGGTTCAATATGCTAGCTGGAACGGGGATTCCCCAGTTGTCGAGTGAGGTGTGGTCTTGTACGCCCAAAGAACGCTGTGTAGCTCTTCAACCCAACGTTTTTTGTGTTCATCCAAACTTCGCTTAAGGCCTCTCAAGATTACCTGGTTAGCAGCTTCAGCTTACTCGTTGGTCTGGGGGTACTCGACAAAAGTAAAGTGTTGTTTGGTTCCTACCGAGGATACGAACTCCTGGAAATGTTTGTCGGTGAACTGGGTCCCGTCGTCTATTACAATGGCGAGCGGTACTCCAAATCGAGCGAGGATGTTCCGCTTGAAGAAGCGTAAGATGTTTAGTGCGGTGATTTTGGCTAAGGCCTTCTCTTCGATCCATTTGGTGAAATAGTCGACACTCACGATGAGATACTTGTTTTGGCCGGTGCCGATGACGAAGGGTCCCAATATGTCCAGTCCCCACCAGGCGAACGACCATGGGGAAGATAGCGATTTCAACTCAGTAGGGGGCGCTATGTGCACGTCACCATGTCGTTGGCACTTGTCACATTTTTTAACGCGCTCCTTTGCATCGTCCTGCATCGCCGACCAATAGTATCCTGCTCGTAGAATCTTGCGAGCGAGTGATCTCCCACCTGGGTGTTGTGCGTTGATCCCCTCGTGGACTTCCCTTAACACGTGTGGGATATTTTCTTCCTCGATGCATCTAAGGAGTGGTGTGGAGAAACCTCTGCGATACATCTTCCCCCCGACCATCGTGTACGAGCACGATCTACGCCGTACTGTGCTGGCCGTCTTCGGGTCTGTTGGCAACTCGTCTTTGGTCAAATAGTTGAATACTGGGGTCATCCAACAGTTAGTGTCGCCAACGACATTGATGTCTATTTGTGTTGACGATTTCCCAATGCTGGGTTGAGGGAGTATCTCTTGTATGACAGATTTGTTGCCCCCCTTCTTTTTGGTGCTCGCTAGTTTGGACAATATATTCGCTCGGGTGTTATTTTCACGCGGGACGTGCCTGACTTCCACGAATGTGAATCGTTTTATTTTCTCCTTGACCAAGGCTAAGTATTTGGCCATGTTGTCGTTCTTGGCTTGAAAATCGCCCCGTACTTGGTTGGCGACCAACTGGGAGTCCGTGAATATTACAATTTCTTCTGCTCCTAGGTCGTCTGCAAGGCGTAAACCGGCCAGGAAGGCTTTGTACTCTGCTTGATTATTGGATGTGGGGAAGGAAAAGGTTAAGGATACTTCGATGAATGTTGCTTCCTCGTTCTCTAGCATCACCCCGACCCCGCTGCCTGTCGAGCTAGACGCTCCATCGACGAAGATGGTCCACTTAGACGAAGATGTCGCAGTTTTCTCGGTGAAGGTAAGCTTTGCTACAAAGTCGGCCAAGGCTTGAGCTTTGAGGGCCTGCAGTCCTTCGAATTTGACGTCGAACTCGGATAATTCTAACGACCATTTTAGCATCCGTCCGACCACATCTGGTATTCTGAGCATCTGCCTGATGGGTTGGTTTGTCCTGACGACGATAGTGTGGGCCAAGAAGTAGTGTCGTAACCTTCTTGCTGCGAAGAGTAGGGCTAGTGCTACCTTTTTGATCTGTAAGTATCTTAGTTTAGGGCCGCTCAATGCCTTGCTCGTAAAGTAAATGGGTTTCTGTCCCTCGGGGAGCTCTCGGATAAGGGCGGAGCTGACCGCCTCGTTTGCTACAGCGAGGTAAAGGTACAACGTTTCGCCTGCGTTAGGTCTGGAGAGTACCGAGGGTCCGGATAGTGCTTTTTTAAAGTGAGTCAGGGCTATCTCGCATTCTTCATTCCATTCGAAAGTTGATTCTTTGCGGAGGAGTTTGTAGAATGGGAGCGCATGTTGGGCAGACTTAGCCACAAATCGAGCGAGAGAGGCGAGCACTCCATTTAACGATTGTATGGATTTTTTAGAGTTTGGGGTGGGTATCTCTGTGAACGCTCGACATTTATCTGGGTTGTCTTCGATACCTCGCTCGGTCAAATAAAACCCGAGGAATTTACCTGCTCGAACTCCGAACGTACATTTTTCAGGGTTGAAACGCATCTTGCATTTTCGAGCTTGGTCGAACACCTTTCATAGATGGGAAGCGTGATCTGTTTCTTCTTGAGATTTGACTATCATGTCGTCCATGTATACTTCGAGCATGTCCCTAATTTCTGCTCGGAAAACTTTGTTCATCATGCGCTGATAAGTGGCGCCCGCGTTTTTTAAACCGAAGGGCATAAAGTTATAGTAGTAAATTCCTAATTCGGTCATGAAGGCCGTGTGTTTTTTGTCAGCCACTGCCATGGGAATTTGATTATATCCTGAATAAGCATCCATAAATGATGGTAGTTTGAAACTGGCCGAGTTGTCGACTAATTTATCAATATTTGGCAATGGGTAAGCATCTTTCGGGCAATCCCGGTTAAGACCAGTATAATCAACGCACATTCTCCACTTTCCATTAGATTTTTTCACAAGTACAACATTGGAAAGCCAGGTAGTGTACCTGACTTCCGTTACAAAGTTTTCCTCTAGGAGGTCTTCTACAGCTTTCTCGGCCACTTTAGTTTTTTCGGTCGACTGTTTTCTTTTCCGTTGGGCGACGGCCTTGTGATTTGGATCGATGGATAGATTGTGGCATGCTACGTCTGGATCGAGCCCGGGCATTTCAGCTGCACTCCATGCGAACATGTCAGTGTTCCCCTTCAGGCATGCTTCCAGCTGTTTATCTGCTAGTTCTGGGAGGTGGGCCCCAATCTTCACGCATCTGCTCGGATCTTCCCCCAGCGGGATCAGCTCGAAGTCGCCGTCGGGGATTGGTTGGGCTAATGAAGAGGAGGGTTGCTGGGAACTTTCAGCTTCGTCCGAAAACCTGTAATCTAGGTCGATGGAATCGACCCGAGGGAGAGGTGCGGGCACTTCTGTGTTCAGGGAAGATGTTGAGGTGGAAGTTTTGGGCTGGTATGATATCGAGCTAAGGCCTTTAGAGGCTGCTTCGAAACAACAATGGGAGGCTTCCACGTCACCATGCAGGGTGGCTACTCTTCCTGACGTTGTGTAGTATTTTATCTTCAGGTGGACGGTTGACGGGACGGCTAGAAGATCGTCCAACGTTGGTCGACCTAGGATGCATTGATAAAGAGAGGGGAAATCGACGACCAAAAATTGGACGCGTATCGATCGAGAAGTTTCTGCGGCCCTAAACGTGGCTATGAGATCAACATAACCCCATGGTCGTGACACCGCACCATTGAAATCTTGGAGGTCAGATCCCACGTATGGCGTCAGCTGCGAATACATGATATCACATGAGCTACCTTGGTCGACCAATATTATGCGGACGTCAAAGTTGGCCATTTGGCCTCAAATGAGCAGTGGAATGCTGGAATTAGGTGCTCCCCCTAATATTTCCTCCTTGTAGAAGGAAATGGGCACTGAATTGTCTCTGGGCGGGTCCAACGTGGTGTTCAGGGCCAGCCATTTCGCAATTAGTTGGTCGAATTTCCTCTTTACGGAGCCGACCGTGATCCTGTTGAATCCTCCGCTCGAGATCACCATGGCGGACAAGAATGCTTCCCAGGCGCTATGGCAAGATATATAACCTGGACTTTCCTGACGGTCGGGCAGAAAGAAATCTTTCGGGCGATAGATGTTGAAAGCTACTTGCATATTGGTGTCCGCGGGGACTACCACCGCTTCCTCGACCTTGATGGTTTCTTGTGCCTCCGGCCTGGAGGTTTCTTTGGATTTCGTGAACAGTTTGAGGTGGAAATTTTTTCATGAGTATCTCTATTGCGTCCTTCAGGTGGATGCAATCCTCAGTGTTGTGTCCATGGCTCTTGTGGAACTTGCAGTACTTGGTTTTATCGGTGCCCGATTTGGCGGGCAAATGCTTGGGAAAGCGAACCCCTGCTTGACGGAACTCCGAATTAACACATTCGGACAGTATTTTCTCCCTCGACACCAGCAAAGGTGTATACTCACGAAATCGGCCCACTGGTCCTCTCTGCTCCCACGGTTCACGGGAACGGTCTTCCTTTCTTTTGTCGCTTCCTCGATGAGATGTCGAGGGTTTGTCGGATTTGGAAAGGTTTGCGTCCTCTTTGCGTCGAGCATCGCGGACGGAACTGACCGCCTTCTTTTCCTCGTATTGGATATACGCTTGAGCTTTCAAGAGGAAAGCATCTAGAGAGGCGGGTGCCTCAATACCCACTGCTCGGTGGAAATCGGTAGATGGGCGTAGTCCACGCTCCAGTAAATATTTCTTCATGTCGTCCGTGGTTGAGACCTGAACGACTTCTTTATTGAACCTTTCGATGTAGGTCCTGAGGGGCTTGTCTTTGCCCTGGATCATGGCTTCAAGTGATGCTTCCGTCTTTGAATAGCGTCTAGAAGCAGTGAATTTCCTGGAGAAGGTTCGACCGAGCTGTCTCCAGGAAGTGATGGATTCGGGCTCGAGGCTTTTATACCAAGTCATCGCTCATTTCCTTAGGGTGGTCGAAAAGAGACGACGTTTGGATGCATGCGACTTAGGTTTCGATTTTATCGGTAGATTAGAGTAATGTGTATAGATTTTAGGTTTTAGTAGTAGTTGTATCGCTGCCTACTATGAACCCTGGTTCACGGTGGGCGGTAATCTTGGTCGATGTTCGACCAAGGTTTAGGGTTTCGCGACGAGCCTACGTCCATTGCGAACCACGCGTTTTAGTGATTCCCTGTTGAGTGTTAATCGCACGTTTTGGGCGTCGATCACTCGAGGCCTTTGGTCGGGACTTTGTCCCTGGGCCGTTGCGTGCCCTTTCACTTGATAGGTAGTGGAAGGGTGGATTTGATATTCTGATCGAATTCATTGACACCTTTCCTCTACTTTTCAGGTGAAAATGTGCTCGTCGATCCCTTCGACATATCCTCGGAGGATTCGGGCTCCTCGGCAACTGTCCCGTCGGGCTCTGAAAGTTCCTCGGGGGATTCAGAGGTGACTGAAGTAAATGACGCTGGGATAACATCTGGGGACGAGGTTGGCGCCCCTGAGGTTCCAATTCAACCCATCACTCAATATTTGAAATGTTGTGTGGGAAAGAGCTATATAAACACTTTATTTTCTTTTTCAGGGGTCGATCTAGGACAACAACAAAACACAATAAACCATTGACTCTCAAGCTCTTTCAACAACTTCCTGATCTATTATTTTTAATTATTTCATGTTATGTTTATTTTAATTAATGACATTATACTACACATTGACAAATTATTTATTTTATTTTATTTGACATTATACATTTCATTATTCACTTAAATATTATTTTATTTTATTTTTATATTTATTTAGAGTAATATACAATTGTTTACTTTTAACGAAACAAAAAGATATTTTCAAACGTGTTATAATCAAAATAATGGGAAATTTTATGTTATATATTTGAAATTTATTTTGGTGTAATTATGGTTTTTTTAGAAAAACAATTATTTATTTGATGGATAGAATGCAACAACTAAATTTTTTAATACTTTAAGTCATTTACTCCATATAAAGACAACAATTTCTTTAAAATTATTTTCACAATTTATAAGTTTAGAGAGGGATATATATATATATATATATATATATATATATATATATATATATATATATATATATATATATATATATATATATATATATATATATATATATATATATATATATATATATATATATATATATGGGGAGAGAGAGAGAGTATTTTTATGTTTATGCAATTTAGAGGAAAAAACTATTTTAAAGGGTAAGACGGTAACTTTTGAATATTTTAAACATGTAATATATTTATTTCTTAAACTTTTTATCATTTATAATTATTTTTTATTTAATGCATTATTTTATGAGTTATGAATATTGTGAAATTGTAACATCCTTTGCTTAGTTGAATTAATTTAAAATTATTTTTATTTTATTATTATTTTTAAAGACTTTTAGTATATCTATTTATTAATTATTTGAATTTGGCTGAACAAAGGAAAAATACATTATTATTGACAAATTATTTTAATGGGTGATTTCTTATGGTATTTTAATTAATCATTTTTTATGCAAACTATTGAGAATTTATTAATACAGTGGGTGAGGAAGCTCCACTAATAATTGCTAGATGAGTTAAATGAGTGTAAGTTGTTTATCTAAGCTTTAGTCCATGATGACAAAATTTATTTATATAAATGAATAAATTTTCAGAAAAATATATATAATTTTTTTGAATCAGAGAAAAATATATTTATTAATATAGTAGTATTTGAATAAATATTTATTTTATATTAATTTCTTTAGTAATAGGTAAGATTATAATTTTAAGAAGATTTTATTAAATTATACTTATTAAAATTTTTGGATGACCTTAATATTGAGTCTCGCTAGTAATAACCAATATATAAAAAATAATGCAGACTAGTTATTTTGAGTAGAATTATTGCATGTAACGTTATATTATATTCCCTACGCTTATTAACAAAAAAATATAAAAAGAATGCATTATAGTTATTTTGTGTGGAATTATGAAATGTAAAGTTATATTATATTCCCTACACTTACCAATGAAAATATTACGTTGTTTAAGAAGATAAGAACATGTCTTTCCTTTTTTATTATTTACTTTGTATTCATACTTGTATTGAAATAATCTTCTTTTCTTGAAATATATTTGTCATGTTTCTGTTATATAGCGTATTTATATTCATTTTTTATAATTTTATATCCTTGTTTATAAATATGCTAATTTTTCTTATTTTTCCCTTTTAATGTATTGGCCCTTTAACATCTTTCAACTTGTATTCTTTTAAATAAATGGCTAATTGACCCATTTCAATATTACATAATTAATATCTAAAATTTTAATAATCCTTGATGTAGCTTTCTCAATATTCTATCATTTCTTTAACTTTCCGTTTCGATGCAAATTTGATTTCCTTGTTTGTGGCACAAAATCTTCATATAAAAGTAATGATAATAGCATACAATTTATTAAAGTCTATTTTATCCTCTCAATTTTTTGTTCAAGCGTGGGAATTCGAAAGCATTGACTGGAAGAAAATTACACAATCATAAGGTTCTTTCATATAAAATCAAAATTTATATTAGAAATGAGAGTCAGTAGAATATTTATCAATTATTTGGATGCTTTATTAAAATAAAATTATATAACAATGTATAAAATCAAAATATATTGATGAGTTCTCTTACTTATTGATTAATGATGGATGAATGAGTTTTATTTAAAAATATGATTTTATTCATGAACATTATGTATAAATATGTGTTGTCTAAGTGGTGGAACTGCCTAATTTATTTTTTAGTTATTTGTTTGATGATAAGATTTATTTATAGGGTTAAAGAGTGTTTACCCCCTGCCAAACAATTGTGTTTTGATTTACCCCCGTTAAGAAAAAAAAATTAAGATCCCCTTTGTAAAACACAAATTTCGTTTGCAGAGCTCCCTGTTTCACTATAGGGCTTATTGGGCGTGAGAATATTCATATCCTGTTTCACTATAGGGCTTATTGGGCGTGAGAATATTCATATATAGCAGCCCACATGGCATTCTTTTTGTTGACTGTGAAATAAGTTGCCCCATGGATTTATTTGTTTTTTATTTAATTTTTTAGTATATATATATTTTTTAAAAATTAATTTTTTTTTCTTCGTATTATATATATTTTAATTTAAATCAATTTTTTAATTGATATTTTAAAAATATTTTTAATTGGGCTTTACCACATTTTATACAAGAGCCCAATAATACTTCCAGTATAGCCCAAATATTTTTCCATTTGAACAGCCAAAGCACAACTAGTTATATAAACACTTCCCTCTCTGTTTAATTTTCGATGTGGGACTCTACAATCAAACTTCATCACTCAATTTCCTCTAAAACACAACCTCACATATACCACCAGTGGAGATCCTCTCTAATTGAATTTCACCTCCTCATATTTTCCTCGCACTGAAGGTAAACTTTTATGGTTCCATTCTTCAATTTATAATTTTTCCACGCACTAAAGTTTTCATATATGCAACATTAATCACCCTTTGTTATGAAACAGGTTCTGTTCCCCCACTACTCCAATTATGTTTGCCAATGCCTTCGCTTCCTGCATGTTGTGAATTTAACCATGATAAACATATATTTCTTGCAATTTCCTGCAATCTCCAACCATTTTTATACATCCTTCATTTTCTTTTCCTTATTTTTCATCACAAACTAACACACATATCAAAACACTAATATCACCACCTACACATTTATCCATCTTCCACTATTATCTCTATCACTCTTTTCATTAAACATATGCTTACACTCCATGAGCATTCCATGAACAACTAAATTGCAGAATTCCATTAAATTGATAATTCATAATAAATTAATTATGTCAGTTCTTTTTAATGTTCTTATCTATTAAAGAAAGAAATGATTAGAACAATTTTCAATTTGGTGTGGTACAAGTGGTTGATAGAGTTCTTTAACTATTTAACTAGGAGGTCAATCCTTGGCAGGTATGCAAGAAATACATGTTGGGAGTAATTAATCCCATAAATGAAGAATGAATAGACGACGTAATTGTAACAATTAGAAAATTGAGAGACTAAATAAGTTCCAGTCTTACTGAATTTTCCATTTGTTCCCATTATGAAAATTTGTATTTGTACTCATTAATATTTGAATGGGTAAGAAGGATCAAGGCCACATATGCGGGTAGACTCCATAAAAAATCCATGTTTGATTTTCAAGTGTTTATTTTGTTTGCTATCAATTATTAAAGATAAAGTACTAAACAAATTAGGACTCTGTTATTTTTTAGACAGAACTTCAACTTCTAACTTTTCACTTTGAAAATATCATTTCTTTAGACAAAAATATAGAATAATTCATATGGAACATAATCCAATTGATAGATCACTATATGAATTTGATAACCATAAACGAACTGTACCCGCTTTCATGGAGTGTTATAATAGGAAAGCTAGTAGTTTTATTTGTCAACTTGCCATCTAGTGTAGTGTTATAATATGGAGTACGAGTTAAAAGATAGTTTTGTTTCTACGGAAGAATTCTCAAGGTAAAATAAATCATTAATTCAAACCAATTAATGGATATGCGGTAGAAGAAATAAGTGAAGGAAGATTGATGGAGTATAGGTTGATATTTTTGTGTTGTTGAAGAGGAAAGAAAGATGGAGACTAATATTTTTGCCCATTGGTGTCCCACATCGGAAATTTTTGCCCAACACCAATAATTTATGTTCCGGATCAGCCCAATCCCCACAATTAGGCCAAGCAAATCCAATAGGCATGCTCGACGTCGAGCACAATTGGGAATAGTGGTCCCTGTCGACCACAAGCATACCGACCACGACGAAGTTCCCTAACAGCTAGTCTTGACCGTTGCCTATTTTTACGGATTCCTCGATCCGCGCCTCACAATATGGACCAATAATCTTCCATTTAGTCCCTTATATAAACCCTCTCATTTGAGAGGGTCAGGTATTCAATCTCTGACCTTTATTCTTGTACTTGCCCACTCTTTGCTCGGTTACTTACTTTAGCATCGGAGTGCCTTGCAGGTACACCCCCTTTTCTCCTCACCGGCCGTCTTTCATCAGCTCTCAAAGCCAGCCGCATTGGATCCTGATCTCCAGGTACGATCAGGTGGTGCCGTCTGTGGGAAACTGATTTCCCCATTCTTCTTTCAAAATCTTCAAAGAAACAAAGTTTTAACAAGATCCATGGCTGCTCGGGACAACCACGAAAACCGATCAAACGATGGCATGATTCTCACACAACGTGAGAGCAACATCCATCCTCCTCCGCATGAGGAAACGGTGCAAGACCACCCGGACGGGAAGACAGCATCGCCTTCACCCGATCACGACCAACCTCTGGAAAGTCGTCCGGAAACTCTTTTTCCCTCGACTCTTTCAGGATCAGATTTCGCCGCGTTGGCCGAGATCCTGAATCAGGCAAACTTGCTGCTCCTCGCCCATGGCGAGAAAATCGCCCGTCTCGAAGATAATTCTCGCCGACCACCGTCTCCCGCGAGACCCCAAAGAAAGCATACTCATTCTCCTGCCATGAAGAAGAGAAAAGGACACGCTGACGAATCAACGGGTGACAAACGTCTTCGTCAAACTTCCCCACGATCCTCTCCTGCAAGAAAATCAAGAAGAAGCAGGTCAAGATCTACCTCTCCCCGACGAACAAAGAAACATGCTCACAGGTCTCCTTCGTTCAACTCCAGCGACGACGAGGACGCTCGGGGTCCCCTCTCGTCTGAAATCATGGCAGCTAAGCTTCCAAGAGGCTTAGAGAAACCCCCACCTCTAGGCTCGTACGACGGAACCACAGATCCAAACGAGCACATCGAGAATATCGATGCACTGCTCGACTATCGAGGTGTACGGGGGGCAATCAAATGTCGCCTTTTTCCTACAACGCTGAGGAAAGGAGCAATGACATGGTACAAAATCCTCGAGGCTGAGTCCATCACCTCCTGGAAACAACTTGGACGCACGTTCTCCAGGCACTTCACCGCATCAAGGCGGCACCCGAAGATAGAAGCTTCGCTCGAAGCGATCATCCAGGGGAGGGACGAACCTTTACGAACTTACATTGAAAGGTTCAATAAAGAAGCGGTCCAAGTATCCACGACCGGCGACATGAAAAAATATTTGCTGGAACGAGGATTACGCCCCTCGACTGATTTTCATCGGGCGGTCGACATTGAAACCCCGACCACCCTTGACGCATTCCTACTGAAAGCCCAAGCCTACATTCAGTATGAGGAAAAACAAGCGGCCAGTTCGGTAAGAGACGCTCGACGCCGTGAAGATGCCAAGCCGCACCGAGTCGACGAACCTTCGACATCTCGTCGAGGAGGAGACAAAAGAAAGGACGATCGCTCCCGTGAACCGCGGGAGCACCGAGGACCCATCGGTTGGTTCCACGAGTACACACCCCTCCTGGCCTCCAGGGAGAAAATTTTGTCTGAATGTGCCAATTCGGAATTCAAACAGGCAGGGGTACATTTTCCGAGGCAACAACCCAGCAAGCCCGACACAGATAAAACGAAATACTGCAGATTCCACAAGAGTCACGGCCACAACACAGAAGATTGCATCTATCTCAAGGACGCAATCGAAATCCTCATCAAGGACGGGCACCTAAAACAGTTCACCAAATCTAGAGACACTTCTCGACAAGAAGCGCAGGAGACCCAAAAAGTCGAGGAAGCCATACCCATCTCTGCAGATGTTAACATGCAAGTCGCTCTAAGCATTTATCGCCCGGAAGATTTCTTCCTACCGGACCGCGCCGAAAATTCGAGGTACTTCTCCTCCTATAGCCCATGGGAAGCATTCCCTTCAGCAATGGTCATCTCGGGAGGAGGATTCAATAAAATCACGGTCGGATCCGTGAAACGGAAATTCGACCAACTGATTGCAAAGGGGCCCGCGCAAAATGCCACCCTAGATCCACCAAGAGAAGGCTCTGTACCCCTTGCCTTTTACTGAGAAGAACTTCTGGGAGGGGCGCCCAACGCCAACATTCCTCTGCTCATCTGGGAACGCATGGCAAATTTCGATGTAAGGAGAATCCTGGTAGAC